>MU269985.1:13776071-15064285 GCA_021432705.1 Caranx ignobilis
AAACAGTAAGGAGTAAGGTCACCCACTCTGACCGCAACTCGATCCTTTATTAATCTTCCTCCACAAAGATAGTTTCTCTGTGGAAAATCACAGTAATACACCATGTATACAAGAAGAAAAAGCATTATCTCCCTGCTAATCAGCAATTTGTCCTCTCCTGTGTCTGAACGAGCTTCACAACAGACAGAAGGCAGTGGCAGTAAAATACCACTGTTAAACTAGGGCGTGACATCTAATTGGTCCATTTCAAACTTGAGCCTTATTTGAAAATGGTCCCTATTTTCATGCAGATGCCAGTCACATGGTGGGCAGCAGGGTGCTTAAAAGCAAAAGTTAACAATCACCAACCACTGATTTTTATGTGAGCACCATAAATCTAATTTAGCTCTGGGGTGAACCCTACATGAACCCGCTTCCCCTTCAACCTCATCTTCTGAAGCTCACGCTGACTTCATTCAGGCACAGTTCTCCCAACAGAAAACTTTCCTTTGAGGAGACGTTGCCTGAATCTAAATTGCCCCCTGCAGTCCTGCTCTCTCTCCGCCATGCTCTTCTTTCCCTCCCTGCTAAGGAATCATTGAAGGTACACAAGAATTTCCTTCGAATCTGATCTCTGTTAGTGCACAGACTGAGCAGCATCCTGCTTGTCGATGGAGCTCACGACGCACAGAGTGATGCCAGCCATGGTGAGAAACATCCCTACAACAGCCTCTGCAGAGAAAGAGTGTGAAAAAAATAACTCACACATCAATTGTCAAGGAGATGAGGGAATTAACTGTGTTCCTAAGCCAGCAAATCAGTGTTGAATAAATAGTTTTTCTGACTTTTGTGTTCTGTATCAGTATCTCTTGTGTATCATGTGTGTCTTACGTTTGCCTCCAAACTCTTCACCCAGTAACTTGCCCGTGAGCAGAGTGCAAAGGAAGGTCAGAGAGTTGGCCACTGGAACAACAAGCGATAACTCTGGACAGGCAGAGAAGTGAGAAAAGAATTAATGGAACAACGTTTATTTGACAACTTCTTGATATCTGCCCAATTTTAAACTCATCATTCACTTCATAAAGACATGGTCTGATGCAAAGCTGTGCACCAAATGGAGAACGTCCAACAGAGATTGTTGTGAGTAAGAAGAAAAGAAAAACAGCCTAAAGAGGAATTTGAATATTGGAATTAATTGGGATTTGCAAAATCAACAGGAATATAATTCCTTTGATAATCCTATTGAAGTAATTCTCAAGCAAAAGTGGCAAATATTTTTATGTTCCAAATCCTCAAACATGAGGATTTGCTGTGTGCTGCAGTTTCATACTGTTTGTTGGACTAAAAAAGCAGTTTCAAACTAATAACTTTGGTTCTCAACTACTGTGATTAGCAGTTTTTAAAACTACTTCATGATTGTTTTTTTCTTTTAAGTCAGACGAATCTGTAATAAAACATATTAGTCTCAATCTTTAACTGCACTGAAGCATTTAATCTCTCTTAACATGTATACAAATTAAGATCCCTGGTTGTGTTTTAATGACATGTAAGATGAGGAGACATCCTGCAGAAGGAGCACAAAGCTTAATGAAAAAATTAAAGACAGCTGCTTTTTAGTGTCCTGTTGTTGAGCTTGCTGATTCACCGTCATGATTTCCTGGGACACTTGAACACAGCACACTCATGATGTTGTTAGTAACACCAGTGCATTTCCTTGTTTGACAAGTTGTAATTCTCTCCTGCTGCTTTCTCACACACTGATGAGCCATTTAATTTGACTCAGAAAGAGCTGATATTCTAAAACAAAAATACCAAGAAAAGAGATCAATAAAACATGTGTAAAAAAAAAAAAAAAAAGTGGACAGACAATTCACCTTTTAAGTCTTAAAAGTGACCTAATTTAATGGCTGTAGTGTTATATAGACACCCTACATACATCCTGATGCAGTCGATACCATCCAACCTGTATGATGTGAATTTAGATGTGTCACAGATGCACAGGTGTATTTAATTACATTACCAGCAGCTGCATTACATTACCATCAGTCAGTGATGAAACTGCACTGATTAATGTTATTAGTTACACCTGTGCTCTTCATGTAGGGTCATGTTGAAACATGTGCCATGAGAGGGCTACTTCCCTGTGCTGCATCTGAACCCTATACTTCTTTGGCCTGAGTTCATGACTCACCTGAGGTGGAAAGTGTGTAGTAGTAGATCAAGGAACCGCTCTGGTTCAGTAGAAAGGGGACCAGGTACTGGGCAAAGGAGAGTGCAATTAAAGCAATTATAAGGAAATTAAAGATTCATCACATGTTCATTATCATATCAAGGAGAAATACCACCAGGCTTTACCTTGATGTTAAGGAGGAGAAACTTGATCTCAGCCAGTAGCTGTGCCACTCTGTTGGTCTCTGTCACCTTCTCTAAGCCATCTGTGCCTCTCTTTAGAAAGGGGTTGGTGCAGCCCCACAGCACAGACACCAGCAGGAGACTCAGCAGCTCCACTGCAAAACACGGCAGTGACTCACCATCTCCCTGTCACCTCATGTTCCACTTCAACATATCATCTGCTTGTAAAGATGTAAGGTTTATCTGGCCAATAACAGCCAAACCGTGATACGATAAAAACACGTTTACCATCTAAAAGTGGGGTTAGCATATGAGCTAATAACATTAGCTGCTTAGCTGACTTCCGTAGCATGTGCTGTGAAATGTCAGCTTCTGTTTGGCTGGGTTATGAATGTGGAAAATGAAGGGGGCAGTTTGTCTAACTCGAAATACAAACGCAGTCACGACAGTCATACCGAATATCATAATTTAAGAGTTTGAATGAGCAGGTTATCCACTCACCAACTGTCGCCATCGCGAGGTAAACAACCGGTGCGGTGGTGCATTCAAGGACTATGCGTCAAATATTAGTGAACGTTTTTCAAAGCCCATGAAACGAATATGGTTGTTTCCAAAATATTAATTAATTGAATGTGTCTGTTTGTTTATAGTAAATTAATCGATCGCATTTTAAATACCGAGGGATTAGATAAAGTTCGTGTTCATGTGAAACATAGGATTTAGTATCATTTCGTGTCATCTTGAACGTAGCTTTGCCATTTTATAAATGTTGTAGGACGAAAAGGTACCAGCTGAGGGCGCAATACATTATTCAAAAATAGATTTTAGGGCAAACATTTTAGATTTTTGTCAAGATTTTCTTTTCTTTTCTCACATGGCCATAACATTGCCATTTTATATCAAGTTGTCCTGAACAAATTACAAAGCACATAGTCAGCAACAGTTACAAATATTATATTTTATTTTCACTTCTTTTCATTTCATAAAGAACCACAAACAATACAAACACAGGAGCAAAAACAATAAAGTGCAAAATCCTTTGGTGTCAAATTAAAAAGGATTCATGTCAGTGTGTTAGACAGACACTCAGATGGTTCACAAATATCTCTGAGGTCTAATGGTTAAAAAAAACAAAATACATTACCATTTTACATCAAAAACTAATCAAAGATAGTATATTACAGGGTGAACCAGATTCAATAAAGAATAAAGTTATAGTCACCATATGAGTATGATTCTTCTAACATACTGGTAACCATTACATGTCATACTGTCTTTGTCTTATACTATACTAATTCTATATTTACTCCAGAACCTGTACCTCCTTGTACCTCCTTAATACAGAAATGTACATACTTTAGACCATCATTGTCAAGCCATTACAATCTTTACTACATATTGTCTTCATTGTATTAGTAGTGATGGGGCATCAACAAAGAATACAAACAGCAAGAAACTTGTGGCATCTTTGCTCTGAACACTGACTGTAGCCTAAAAACAACATTTAACAACACAGTCCCAGGTTTCTGTCATGTAATATCCTTCATGTAATCCATTGTTTCGGTGTCTGGTACCATTTTGTTCATGATATTTATATTTTGTACATCAAAAGGATGTCTTGTTACCCATGTTGTCACCAGCAGTGGCTCAGTTGGTGGAGATTGACAGTGACAAATATTAATGTCTCATATTGAGTTTCCACAGGATTCAGTCAGCACACAGTATGTGTTCACGGATGAAGACAACACGCCAGTCAATGCCTGCTGTGAGACTAGTCTGTTATATTGCTATGTGTTTCCAAATGACGGAGTGTCGTGTATGGTGACCACAGTGGAGCCGCTGGTGGTGCTGAACTGCTCTATGTGGTTTCCCTCCACGCTGTTCAGCTCCGCTCTGGGCAGCGGGAGGCCGTTCTCTGTGGCTGAGTTTGAATTGGCCATGCTGCCTGACACGGAGTTGACTCCCATGGGGCTCAGCGGCAGGCTACTCTGACCTGTGGATTGCGACGTCTTCGGACGCGGTTTGGAGCCACTGGTTCCCAGGACTCTGGACACATGTGTCCGTCTGGAAACAATGAGATCACTCTTTAATTCTGATATCTTAACATTTTAACATACCTCTGAGTTTTGGAATTACATTTTCATTTGAAAAAAAAAAAGTAATTGTAATTCAACTACTTTTTATACTGAATTTTACCACTTTTACTAAAATAAAATATCTACTCCTGCCTCTCAGCCTTTTTTTGACCTTTCATAGGTTTCATTAAAAAAAGAGACAGATCGCTTATGATTTGTCAAAGGTGTTGCGAGTAGACACTGTGACAAGGTTTCATGCCAAAAAGTTTGGAAGTGAATGTAACAGAGTGACTATGAAAGTCATTATTATCTTCTAATTACACAGACAGAGCCTAATAAATGTTGGCAGTAACAATGGAAGCAGCAGGCATCTAGTTTTCCTCGAGGTGGACAAAAATAGCACAATAGCTGTTTTGCTGCTTGTGACATTCAGAATAGAATAATTGTCTTGGGTCAAACAGGAATGTTGCCCCACCTGTTGTATGTCTTCAGGATGAGGAGTAGAATGGTGAGAATGATGATGATACCTATGACGATGACAGCGATCATAGCCCCAGAACCTGAGAAGCACAGAGACACAGGAGGAATTGGTCATCAGCACCTTGAAGGCTTGTTTTTGTTACTCGTGGTGCAACTTGTTTTGTGTATCCTCCAGAATTAGAGTGTAGCAGCTTAGCAATGGCATCACGCACAAGGCAAACAGACTGTATGATGCAATGAGTTGTTACATTTGAGGTTTTCTCTTATCATTGTATTTCTGACCTGAATCTCTGCCACAGAGGACACTGTTAGATCTGATGGTATCCACAACACAAAGCTTATACACAATGTCTTATCAATATATATCTTCAGAGGACAAGGAGAGCAAAACACAAACATGAACGCATTGTGTGAACTGGTGCCCACACACACTGTGAGGGGTCCTTACTCTGGATAAGTATTTGCTCCTGTGACTTGGTGACGGAGGTTGTATTTGAAGGTGCTGTAGTGCTGGTCACAGGTGAGGTGGTTGAAGCTTGCATCTTCAGCAATAACCTGCATGGGACAAGAAAACAAAACTAGGATGAAGAAAGAAGATGTGATCTGAAGACAAGCACCTTATATCTAAGTAAGAGCAGTAGATAGGTGGCACTGCGGATGGAGCGGCAACAATGAATGGACATTCGCAGGAATGAGGACTCTCACTAGTACATTATCATCATTATGTCTGAACCACTGTACACTTATTAACACTCAAACCAAGAGTTAGTGCTTAAATCACTTATCACTTCCTCTCTGTGTTGCCACAAAGAGGAGGAATGTCGAACCATTTGATAACAACAAATATGACATGGTGAACACATCAGAAAGATCTCTTCGTAGTTCGGTCTTGTGGAAAGTTGACACCCCCGCCTAGAAACTGATCTGCTAGTCTATCATTCGACTGACTTCACAGCTATACTGGGACTTTATCTTGCTTATGCACTGCCCAATAAAACACACAATTTGCATTCACTTGATCATGACTTGCATAATCATCCATCATGGACAATGCATATGCTCAGATGTTGTAATCTTCATCATCTAATCTACTGTGATGCAATTGTTATATGTCACACTGAGATCCTCATTTAGGAGGATCACTGATACTGTTCAGGAAACAATCTGCTCATTGCTAAAGGTCAGGGCTGTCCCCGTGACTGACACTTCCCCAGAGGTCAGATAATAAGCCCTTACAATAATTACAACAATAATAAACTTCTACTTAACAACGTCACAAAGTGATTTACAAAAATAATTGGAATCAGACGGGGCAAATGAATGTGAAAAATCAATACAAAAACAGGTTTGCATGCTCTGGAAACTCTTAACTCCAGACAAAACGCTTACACATGAAGTGACTTTTTGTAAAGACCCATAGATGAATCACAAATGATGGAAACATGGAGTAATTTCTTTGTTTACAAATGTCTCTGATACCTCGGTTTCCACTTTGCCTGCACTAAAATGATCATTTTATGTGCAGTTTTGTAGGTCTTATTGACCTATGAAAGAAATGGACAATCAGTCCTTTTGTCTTCTTCCCTTTCAGCAACTTCAGTTACTAATCCCAGCATTGCGCTGTGTAGTGTGGTATTACTTCAATATACTACCAGAGAAATGAGCACCTTTGCAGTGGATGTTTTATTTGGTACCAAAACCTTTCTAGCGGATGAGGAAGAAAACAGAGGCGTCACACCAAAACTGTTGAGTTACAGTGACGTGTTGTCTCAGCAGGGAGTGAAGCACAGCAGCACAATCAGAGCAGGTGCTTCAAGCGGACAAAATTTGCATTGGCTATAAAAAGCAGAAAAAACCCTGGCACACGGAAGAGCAGCCACACACACACACACACACACACACACACACACACACAAAAACACACACAGGAAACCCATCCCTAACTGTCCTTCTTCTCTAAGTTAGCCTAGATTGATTGCTCCATTGATTACATTCAAATTCACAATACAGTATGCAAACCCTCAGGCCCATGTGTGAAGCTAAACGCTAAGAAGCACAAGTGATATAAACCACTAGCTGCTGACAGATTTTTTTTTATTTAAAAGATAGACATACAATAGCTCTGCATTTGTTTTACTGAGAGAGACACACAAAACACCAGACAGAACAATAAATACTAAACTAAATGCTTACAGTTTAGCTGTGTGGCTCTGGTGCTGTTACAAAAAGCCTCCCCCCAAAATTTAAAAGTTAGCCTAGCATTTTTTGGGGACACTTGCGTGCTAGAAGACTGACTTTATCTTCTCTCTTTCACACACACTTAAATTAGCATGTCTTCCTGGAAAATCAGACTGGAAGCAGCAGCTGGTTAGTACCACAGCATAAAGACTGGAAACAGGAAGCTAGCCTGGCTGAAGCTCATTAATGAAGAGATTGTTTGACATTTGTTTACTTAAAACAAAAAAATCAAACATTAAAAATGACATTTTAAATGTGTTGGGGGTTGAGTGTTAGACTAGGCTTGAAGCAGGAACTAGTGGGGCAGGAAACTGTCTTAGTTTGCCTCATCTAGCTAGTTAGCTTCAAGGTAAACTAGCTAGCTGAGTAGTACTCAAGCTAACTAGCATGAATAACCATACTAGCAACACGAGTGGTATCAACATGCTCTTGGCAAGAGAACAAGTTTATTTCTGAAAATATTGACCAACTGTTCAAAACTATGCTTTCATACATGTTTGTTTGAATTACTTCTTAGTTCTGACTACTTCACACAGGTTTTGAGATGAGACTTGTCCTTCAGGCTCCTGGTTTGAAAACGTATCTGTCTGTTCAGTTTCAGTATGTAATGCATAGACAAACACAGTGGCTTGTGTACACAGCCTTAACCATTAATGGTGCGTATAAATGTGCTTTTCTAGGCTTGTGCATATAGGAGCATATTGTGAAAGGGCCATTTACAACCCAATGCATGTGACACCTATCATAAGACAGACAGACCAGGTCACATGGACAATATTCCTCCAACATGGATTATGACATTTTCTCACTGCAATGTGATGAAAAGAGTTTTAATTACAACCATTACTCGATACTTATGTGTACTGTACATATTATCCAGCTTCCTGCTCCACAGCAAATATTGCACAACCAACTCTCACAGTGTTGACATACTATCAAGCATAGAGATTAGTAATGACATACATCATGTTTGTTGTTTGCAGAGGTGACAGCTTCTGATAAGTGGCTAACTGATCACATGCTGTATAAGGCTGGTAACACCACTGTTTTGGTAACATGGTGGAGAATACAGTATGTTGATGACGCTGGCAAGTCTGTGCTAAAAAGCCACAACATGAACAAATAACCTTAAGTGATCTGTATTTATTTATTTTTAACTCTATTTACTGAACAAACAGAAATTGTTTAAACAAAGTACATATGAATGTATACTGAGGCACTGGACTGCTGTGTTTAAAGTACACAAGGCAGTCTATAGCCTATATTGTCATGTGGTGGACACAGTATTATTGTATACTTGTACTTAGCAAGGCTCATACTGCTGGGACAGGTCAGAAAAGGTTAAGTTATCATGCTTTACTTGTAATTTTTAATACATTGCTTATGGCAGTAAATTCCAGCACAATACAGGATGACATTTATGCAGGTAATTTGATGTTTTCAAAACTGTTATAAGGATATATACAATAATATTAGAATATTTCCTTTTAAATATGACTGTAAACCTTCAGTGATGTATAGAGAGACGAATGAAGCTATCCCATGAGGAATAACTATTTTGAACTTCGAAAACATCATCATCATACATCAGCATCATCTGGAGTCAGCAGGAGATTAAACTCTGAAGCTCAGTTTTAAATGTATAAATCCAATGAACTGACTATGAATTTAAAGCTATAGCGTCTAAATTCATGTAGCCATGGAGTTGCAGCAGTACTGCTGCCTCTGCAGAGGACGTCACTGCCATCACCAAGCAAAAACTACCTTGCCATGACACAATTCTGCCAGCGGTTATTTGCACTACCTTCTGTCAAAAAGAGGTGAGGGCATGACTGTAGAGATCACAAAACTTATGGATGTTCTTTACAGGAGGGAGATTGTTTTCACAGCCCATGCATGTTCTAGTAAAACTAGGTTATTAAACCATCACTGTCTGTAGATATCAAACTGCTGCGGGACACACAGTTGTGGTAACTATGGCAAAATGCTAAACAAAAGTATCCAATTGATTTTTTGACGTAATTTATGATGCCTGGAAGTGCAGCCCTGGTAGATGCTGGCATTTCTTGGTAATGGGTGGGTGTGTCGTCTCCCACAGTGTACGGTGTGTTGACCGAAGCACATAGTTCACTGGACTAAATGCAGGTTAGGTTTAGGTGTAGATTTGGAAAAGCTCACGTAAGGATCGGAAGAGCTCTCACCTGAGGAAACACCTGCAGTAAACACACCTCACACTCCAATATGTAACTAACACATGTTCTGTTCATCATCCTATAGTCAATTCATGATGTTCAAGACATCAGCTGGACTTCCTGGCATATAATTGTGTTACTCACTGCCTGACTGTCTAAATTCAACTGTGTGAAAATCCATCAGGGAGGGACTGGCAGCGTAACAAGTGTTGTGTAATGTCACTCTACCAGGCTGAATCCTGACAAAATACGGTCTTAACCTTTGATTAGTCATCTGAAAAAAATGTTGAGTCATATTGTGACAATGCAAATGTGACTGTGAGGTAAGTCCGATGATTTGTCCAGAACAGTGGTACGTCAGTTCAAAATATTGATCACATAGTCAAATAATGAATATACATCAGGATAATATAGATTCTATGTATGTTTAGGTAGTAGTTGTCAGTGCTAACAATCTACATTTAATTTCCTAATCTCAGATTAGTGCAGTAAGTGTGACTTTTTATATATGAGCTCATCAGGTTCTATACTGTGAGCATCTTGTGCATAAGTTAATACTGACTTCACTGTGCAATACAGTTTCCCTTTTGTGCAACCATATCTCCAGGATAAACTTTATTGGAACTAATGTGTAATTCATAATTGGGTTAGATAATGTTTTTAGCTTTACTTTTTGGAGGCTACATATTTTGCTCTAATGTCAGTATCTTCTTCAGAGTAATAACAGTTTGTTTGTTCTACAAATTGCGGCTATTCACCTACACTGCAGATTCAATATCCTTTCTTCCACCCTCAGTAAACAAATCATTTATTGCTCTGTCCAGAGAGCTGTCTCTCAAAACAGAACAGGAACAATTTAGTTTCCCCTTTTTTATACAAGGAAAAGCCAGACAGAGTTGTTAAGTGGCTCAGCTATTTCCTCTCTATACGATTTCAACTGGAACAACACAGGCTCCTGCGCACACACATTCATAAACTCATTCAAAGCATGACCTTCATCAGACGACGGTCGGGGTCAATATTTGAGCAGTCGATCTGAAGCGGGGTAATAAGACACAGGTGCACAGCTATTAGTTCAGCTTCGCATGGAAGAGCAGGCATGCAGGGCGGGGGAAGTCACAGCAGAGAGGTCGCCTGGATCACGTCAGGTGTAAACTTCCTATGGCACTTGTTTGCAGACAGTCACATTAAGCAAGGATTAAACTATGACTTTGATTGACCTCATTCAGTCACAGAAGGATTTGCAGCAGCACTGAGAGTATAGGGCTCAGTGCACAATGGCCTGCTGTTGATGAAGTAATAACTAGTTAATAAAAACAAACTTCATCACAGTATATAGTACAGTTTGCACAATAGCAGTCTTAGCCTATAGTGTTTTGTTCCTGTGGTTATGAAAAGCCTGGCGTATGGACATTTAAAGAAAGGCAACAAACATGCCACTTCTTTTGAAAAGGGCTTTGACTGATCCAGTCTTTGTCTAAAGTGTCTGAGTTTGAGGCAGATTGATGAGCGACTGTTTTGATACAAAAGACCAAGCTGGTATTTGTACAAATGAAATCGGTTTATCATTATTCAAGCATGAACGTCATCATATGAATTATGGGCTGAATGTTGAAAATGGCAAGAGTCTGGTATTCAGCTGGTCTATTTTAAAACTGACAGGTATTGTTAGAGGGAATATTAAAACATCAAATAGTGACATGCAGTGACTGCAAATTAAAAAAAATGTGTTTGTGAGAAATCTGTCCAGTATGATATTCTGGTTCCTTTTGAGTTATATAATCCAATAACATGACCAACACTTTGACTCTATGGCAAATTAGATGACTAATACTAACAAGCGGAAGTCATGTAGAGCTGATTTGTCATTTCCTCCATTCGTTCTAACTGCATTACATGATCTAAAATGACCACTTCAGTGTGCTCCTGTGCGTCGTAGCAAGTCTGAATTCATAAATTCCAGTTCATAAATCTGTATTAGAATAGTATCTTGTCTTATCTAAGACTTCGTGTGACGTGTGTACAGTACAGTGTAGTTCCAAAGACTTGCATATTTTCAAACAATGCTTATCAGAGTTAAATTGATCACAAAAGAAACTGCGTACTTATCATCTATTGAGCCAGACACAACACCATTTTCTTTTCTTACATGAGAAAATGACTTTAACATTTTTACATCCTGACTTCCCAGATAGGGTTGGGTCATGGTGATTACCTTGATGAGTCAGGAGCTTAATAAACTTTTAAAAGATGTCATTTCATCACATTGCACTTCTGCACATTAGTATATCTTTTGTACTTTGGGGGTTTAAATTTACAACTTGTTACTTGAACTCAAATACTGTCTTTAAAGTGGCTTCAATCCCAGTGATCCAAACTGTGATTTTAGCTTGAGCAGCTTCAGTGTAGATGTAAACACAATCAGAAACCTTTACACAAATGGCTGTAGGCTGACTTTGAGCACAGAGAAGTAAAACCCGGCAGAGAAACTATAAAAATGTTACCTGTTATCTATTCTTAGAGCTACACAGACAACTTTCCCCGACTAAAAAAACCTGCAAATTATTGTTATTACAGTCAAGCACGCGTCATCATTTCCTTTACTTTACATGTAAACTCACACAGCTGAGCTTTGAATTAGTGCAGCGGTGCTGTACAAACAGCAGTCACATTTTTCTACCACGTAGTGGCAACTGATGAGATGATAAGAACAGTCATTCCATCAAAAAATAACGTATCAATAAGAGATACACAGGGAGATCAGTGATGGGAGCTCGAATCGAGTCTTCCTCATTCAGACATAAATCGGCAACTGGTTCAACAGCAACATGAGATTTATTAACCCCAGAGCTCTGTGGAATGTGAGCTATTCCCTTTCACCTGAGACTCACCTGCTGTCTCGCCATGTTGTCTGGGGAAACCCCCCCCCCCCAACACACACACACATACACGAACATGTGTAAGGAACTCTGAAATAATGTCCCACGAGTGACGGGTGGAAACTTTAAATCTACCAAAAGAGAGGAGTTATAAGATCGGTCTTGTGACTCACCTAACTGTCTCCTGTTCTCCAGATGGGAGCCTGAGCAGCACAGAGCCCCCTCCCTCAGCTGGATGAAGGGGGCATAGTCCACAGGTCTGGGGAGGGAGACACAAGAGAGTAGTAGAGCGCAGTGAGCTACTGTGAGAGAGGAATGTAGAGTCCCAGGTGGTGCTGCAGTGACAGTCCCACAGTTAAAAAAAAAAAAACAGACGGGAAAGACAAAAACAAATCCAAAACATAAAAGAGTCTAAAAACAAGCAGGGATTCCTGAGTGTGTGTGTGTGTTTGTGTGTGTGGTTTCTCTGGGAATCAAAGTGTTCAAATGAAGAGGAGGAGGAGAGTGACGAGGAGGAGGTTCTTCACTTGCTCACCCGCTGCCCCTCGCTGAGAGTAATACTGTCAGGCAGCTGGTTTTTCAGGTCCTTCCACCTGGCCCTGAGGCGTGGCGCAGCTACTCATCAAAAAACAACAAAAAAACAACAACCCAGGATACTCTCCAGAGCCGTCTGCTTGGCTCTTACCATGGCTATTGCCTTTCAAAATCAGATCTGGATAGGATGTCTCACGTGAACTGCAGCAGAGGGAGTGTCAATAAAAAAAAAAATCACAGTGATAACATCTCATATGTTAAAATCCATGCAGCATCCCATACCTCTGTGTAATGACATCATTAAAATGTAAAAAAAAAATCAAACCATCATTAATGAAAAATAACATGTTTTCTGTGACAAAGTTGATGTGTTATCACAATTCCTTCATGAATGCCTCCTATGTAGTTGAAAATTAACTCTGTGAATGACAATACTTGTTCAAAGGGTGCTGGGTGTGTTTGTAGAGCAGATACACTTGTGTGTAATGGCCTTTCTATTTCTCCAATTCTATTCCAGGGAAATGAACTCACATTCAAACACGCAACATTTTTGTTAAAGTTGTTCACTGAGCAAACAAAACCTTCTCACTGGAAACAATTTGCTCTTCTTTCCAGATGTCCTGCTGTCTCGCCGACTTGTTTTCTAGCACATAAGCACTCCTGTGACACACTTTCATTGGGTATCTCACCCTAAAACGCTACCAACAAGTCGTGAGGATCGAGCCTCATGTTACCTCCAGGGGATAGGTGTTGCCCATGAATATAAAGCAAGTCAGTGTTGTGTCTTTGTGAGAAAGTGTAATTAAACTTCATTTTGGGCAGACACGCATTGTTCTGCTTTGCAATGATGTGAACTAACAGTGCTCTGTACCCTTCACTGATATCCCCATGTCGGTGTGTTTTGCTGTAGTGGAAGATCATTACATAAGTCTAAAGGCTGGAGGTCAGCTTTCATACAGAAGAATACATCTTTCAAATTGGCACCTGGGTATTGTGTTGGTTACAGTCCAGTACAAATGTTGTAAACACCCATGTGTGTTTGATTCCACTGAGGGGTGAAGCAGATGGTTCATATGGACTAGTGAATAAGAATAAATCAAATTTATTTGTCCATAAACATATTTATCCAAACTTTTTTGTTTGTCTTTTTCTGATCAAACTGTGTAATAATAAAGTGTGTAGAGCTGCCTGATGCCTAATGAAAGATTTCTGCAGTTAAAGGTAGAGTCTGGAGGTTTTTGCCCAAATATAAACGTTGGACTTGTACAAATGAAATCTGGCTTAATCCTTACCTACGGGCTTCTAGTCCTGTGTGGTGGTGACTGTCTGCAGAGCGCTCTCCCCCCGCCTGTTTCTTGGTCTTTTGTTTTGTTTTGTTGTGAGCGTGGACGTTTCTGGGAGGAGAGTCGGAGTTTTCTCTGAAGCCAATGACAGAGCAGGTGAAGTTCCGTGCAGCACGAGTAGGAAGGCTGCTGCTAGCCCCGCTAAGCTGTCCCGGATGCTAGCGAGTGCTAGCAAGTCAGTGTTGTGAGACACGATGCTATCCGCCACGGCTAACACCCGCTAGCTCGACGCTAACTTCCGCTAGCGGTAGCGGCTAGCATCCGCCGTTAGCACCCGCGTCCCATTTCACCACGAGGCTCCAGTGACCGGTGACGGCCAGGTATCGGACCGCGGCTCCAGCGCTTCACTCGGACTGTATTTCCTTTTCTTTCCAGTCCTGACAACTGCTGCTACTGCTGCCGCCGCCGCCGCCGCTGCTGCAGGAGGCTGTACATTTGAGCCCGAGAGGAGGGGCCCAGTCTGAATGTTCTGTTTACAAACGGCAACCAACAAACCTCCAGACCCGACCTTTAAGATGAAGATGTATCAGCATTTCTGGCTTATTGATTTTTTTTTTATCTGAATGTAAAACAGGATCTAGTCTCCTCTTTAAGGACTGTGGAATAAAAATTCCTGACTCACTGAGTCAATTACTCACTCTAAACATTTTCAGTAGCACTAGTGCTTCTTTGAGACTGTCATGCTTGTATTAAACTACACCTTCTTAGACACAGTGGCCATATGCTATATTCATTATTAGCCTGTTAACCAGATCCATAATGCTAACATGCTCACAAAGTTTAGCATATTAGCATGCTAACATAATAGCACAACACAATGTGTAGTTCACATTGGTTTTTAAAGTTTTGACCACAACGAAGTTATGTTTATCCTATGGTGACTGCTAACGTCCATTACTTACAATAGCCTATATTATTGAGCTAATTCAGTCTCGAGCACAGCCATATGAGCATGCTAACTGTCAAGTCTTGGGCCAAATATTCACTAGATTTATATCCTGAGGTTGTTTCAGAGCACCATAATCCCTATGAACACACCATAAACCGTTGTCATTACCTTTGAACATTTCTCAAAACTACTAACTGATTTTGTGTAATGTAATGTTTTCTGACAATATGGAACAAACAATGTCTTGTTTTCACTTCCGTCTATCCAAGTATCTGCTTATTCCATTACGTACACTTTTAAGGACTCACTTTGCCGGGGGGGGGGGGGGGGGCAACAACACTATTTTTGTCGACATGTGACTAATGCATCACTTAACATTCCTGCTTGAGAAACTGAGATGTTCGTGTTAAGTAACTCTGGAGAGTACCTTTCAAGGATTGTAGAGGTATTGGCGCCATTACCATCCATGAGGGCTACATTAACTGATCTGGCCCCCTTAAGTGCACATGCATCGTCATGTTCAACAGTGAGGGTCATTGTGAAGAAGAACTCCTCATCCCCTGCACCATGAAGAGAAGGCATTTGTAACATGGAGAAGAAGACACGGAGTGATACAGAGCACAGGGTCCCTTCTCATAGCTATTAGTCATTACACCTGCACAGCACTGACTGTCGTCCATTGTTTGACCTCTATGGGCTACTGTATAAACCATTAATTGTGTCAGTGGTGACACAGGGGTAACCTTTATGACCTTGGATGTTCTGCACATCTGCTTCGGATGTTTAGTTTTGAATAAACACACTGATTCAGATCTTCTAGAAACCTCTTCCTTTGTGAGCAAACCTATGCTTACAAAACATCTGTATGAAATCTGAGATGACAGTGTACCCATTTTGGCTTTGTTGTTTTTCTCTCCTCACGCAAACAATGAAACGCAGTTTGTCACAAGGAAAGAGATGAGAGAAATCCATTGTTGCAGGATTCAGCCATCATCAGTCTTTTCTTCACGACTGACACAAGGAAACTGCAGCGGTGAAATTCAGAAAGGTGGCTGAAATATCATAGCTGAATTATCACACAGGCAACTCACCTTTTTGTGTTTGAGGTTTCATGTCCAGGTGGGTAAGAGAATCATTAACTCAACATTGGTGTAAGTTACCATCTATATTTACACTGAAACAAAGACCTGACCTCTGGGAACATTAACTGCTGTTAGGTCCTTGGGAGGAAATATGAGGTCCTAAATACAGGTACCACTACCGCTGCATTATCTTAGCATTATAAGGTAGGATTTAAAGAAATATCAGTTTAGTTTTATTACACTTTAAACACTAAGTCAAGCATGCTACAGTGTAACACAAATGAGGACATGTGGTAATTGTGGTCAAAAATCAAAAAAGGATAATTTGCATTAACATTTACAGTTTTCGTGCGATACTCTTCTGGATAAAAAAAACATTTTCTGTTTGATTTGGAAAAAAAAAATCCAAATGATTTTTATTTCTTAGCTAGGATGGCAGCTAAACACACCAATACCCAGTGAAATAACCTTAAAAACTTTGGTTCACTGGGTAAAAAGTGAGCATGTCTAACTTGAATTGCGAAATAGCAAACAATTCTTAACTGCTCTGAAGGACTCCAGGAACACCTTCACACCACCCCAGCATTTATGAAGACATAAAATGTCTTTTTAGAAAAATGGTTTGGTTACACTTAACCAAGTTATATCAGATGAATATGTTAAGATAATTGCAGTATACTGAAAAGTGCTATATTATAATCCTACAATTTAAAATTTTTGCTTTAGATTCTGTTCCTGTTCCTTTGTTTTCATGCCAAGTATAAGTAAAGAAACCCCTAAAATAAACAACACTAAACATGGCTTTTAAGAATAAGTCTTTATGTATTTCTCTATGTGAAACAAAGGACTAGTATACTACACAAGTAGAAGCGGATACTGTAGGAGACAGAGACCATCTCTGAGAAATAAGTACAGAACATGAAAATACACATACCGGTATTATAGAACTGTAAATTATTGCTTGTTTTGCTACTTTGTTTTCTGGATTCCTACAATACAAGACACAATATTCATATTTCAACAGAAACAGTACAACAGTGACAAACTGTATTATTGACCTTTTTAGTAGACGTTCCCCAGAAATAAAAGAAACATTCAAACAGAGTCCATGTTGAACTGTTGAACACAACACAATGACAGTTGGTTTTTGATCGAGCATCTTCAGGACTTATTGTTACACATTTTTGTAATTTTTTTTTTTTCCATTATAACATTGCCAAGAGAAGCCGTAACAAACTGCACACTGGGACTGGCCTCAGCAACAAAAAAGAAGAAGAAGAAAAAAGAAACACTTGGCATATGTACATAAATATACATTTTCATTTCAATTGTCACCAAAATGCACTCAGTTTTAAACACCATGACCAGAGTAAAAAAATTTGTTCGTCCTGTTCCACCACTTCCTCTTTATCATAATCCGCCTCAGAACCTCCACCAATCTGCTATCTGCTAACATCACTGTGACACTTAACTGTAGTGTCAGTAAAAACTGCACGCTGCCAGCATGGTGAATTTGAAAGAACTGTTTAACTTTCTCAGAAGATAAGATGAATGTTTCTTATGGACAAACACGAAAACAAAAGACATTGATTTTGTTCATCCTGCCTCTCATTTTAAAACCTACAACTGTACTGCACTTCTGCACGTTTTTCAGCAGGAACACTCCCGTCGATCCAAAAGGCCTGAAATTCTCCAAGTTTCACACTAGCAAAAAGGAAGTGGAGCATTTCATTCACTGCAATATGCTGGTGAAAAGGCTAACCAGGTGTTCAGCTTGAGATAAAAGAAATAAAACATACACAAGAAAAAAACAAAACAAAAAACAGAAGAAATACACTGTGCTTCCTACTTCGTCTCAAGAAAGACAGTTTTATATCAAGGAAACAAACAAAACGCCGACAATAAAGTGCTCACATGCAGATGGACTTTTGCTTACTAATATTGTTATATTGCAAAAAAGTTAGATTACATGCTGCCTAATGACAAATAAGGTTTAGATTCACTGCTGACACCCAAAAGCCCTGTTAGAAACATTTGTTCCTGTTGCTTCTAAAGCACTGAATGATTTCATTACATGAGTGGGTGAAGCACAATAATCTGATATGGGACTATGAGGAGAATTGAATAAGAACGAAAAGATAAATATCTAAGTAAGAACCTTATGATTTTTTAGTGGAAAATTGTTTCCACTGAACAACATACTGCAGAAAAAGTATTATGTTAATATAAAATAAAAAATGCAATAAAGTACTGCAGTTAGGTAGGGAAAATATGACTTCTTTCTTAGTTTAACAAATATACAGCAGTGTCTTTGAGTAAGAAAAATGAGTTTATGTTTCGATGACAATGCGAGGTGAGTAAATGCTTTGGTTGATATCTCATGAGGCTACCTAATTTTCCCTTTTCTCAGCAAAATGCTTCCAGGTAAACTACAAAATCTGAAAGGACTATTTCCACAAATCTATGCTACGCTCAGCTATTTACAGCAAAAAGCAGCGCAGTGTTCTGGTGCGCAGCAGGAGACGTTCGAGAACCCCGCAATTGCTTGGAGATATCAAGAGATACTCAGTGCAAAACAAGCAGTAGGTTTCAGAAGAAAACCTGACACATAGAAAGTGGGTCTGATCAAACGACACAACCGAGACATTAAAGATATGAATTACAACAAAACAGAATCAGAGAAAAAAACAACAACATATCAAACCCCTTGAAGAAAATTAGGGGGATGAACTGTTTCTGATCCATCACCAAAAAAACAAAAGAGGAAAAAAACAACAACAAATGCAAATTTTCCATCAAGTTGAAGACTGAACTGTCAATCTTCCAAAAATCCCATTAAGCCTTTTTTTCTCCCAAAGACGTCACTTTAAACTCTGCGTGGGGATATGCACTTCAAAAGCGTCACACCATTTTCCCTGTCATCACAAAGAACAGTTTAAAAAACAAAACAAAACAAAAAAAAAACACCTCAGCTCCTCATCTACAGCAGTAATTAAGCATGCAAAAAGTGCTGGGGTATCAAATACATAGTAAGAATACACATCTAGTAGTTTAGCAAAAAACAACACCTCTCCAAATAAAAAAAGAGACAAAAAGCGAAAACGAGCGGAAAAAAAAGAGTCAAACAACCACCACAACTTTGTTAGTCACATATAGTGCTTCGTGCTGTGTGTGATGTTAAATAGGTTCCTTTTTCTTGATATATCTTGTTAGTATTTGTGTTTCTGTACGTATTTTTTGTAATACAGTATATACATGCAGACAAGAGCGGGAACATCACACACTCAATCTTGATGCAAGCTGAAGCTACAAACCAGCAGATATGATGGATGGATGAAATTATATATATATAGATATATATATATATAGTATATATATATATCTATATCTATATATATGAAAATAATTAATTTATAAAAAAAAAAGAAGAAGAAAACAAACAAAAATGTCTTTGTTTAGAGGTATCGCATGTCCTCAACCAAAGGTTATTGTACACACTGCGAGACGAAGGGAGAGGTACGGCTAACAAGCTAACTAACTAGCAAGCTACTGAGCAGGACTAGCAATGAGAGCTGAGTGTGTGTGATAAGTGACAGGTGCCTGCGTTGGGACAGGTATAGGGACCCCTCTTGCTGAAAACGAGGGGGGTTGGTGGGGTGGAGGCAAGCGTGCCCGCCACTCTCCACGCTGTCCGCAGAATGTGATGAGTGTGTGTGTGATTCTCATCCATCCCCTTCAAGCCACCTCATTCCATCGCCACGCTCCCCACAAACACCGTCTTCGAGCAATGTTTGTTGGTTTGTTTTTGCTTGTAGTTGAACTGAAATGAGGGGCGTCGACGCTCTCTGTGAGTGCAGAGACGAGAGAGAGAGGGCAGGTGTGTTGCGGGTTTAAAGGGCGGTCGGGGGCCGCGCCGGTGTCGGGGTGTGGTGGGGGGAGGCCTCTCTAGTTGAAGACTTTGGGGGGTCCGTCGGGACGTCTGGTCTGGACGATCTGCTGCTTTGGCCGCGCCGCCTCGTCTTCCTCCGTCTCGCTCTCGCACACGTGGACGACCACGCTGGGGGTGGACTCTGTCCCCGCATGGAGCTCATACTTCTCACCTGAGGGGAGGAAAGAAAACCAGAAGGGATGAAAGGAGAGAAAGAGAGAGCAGAGTTACTAAACACCCCAACACTACAGATAATGGTCAATACTGAGATGGCTAACACAGGTTGTAGTTGCATCATGGGATTTGATACCATCAGGAAAAGTAATGGCCACCTAATGTTACTTTGAATTAGATGAATTGGATTATGATTTTACAACAACTAACAGTTGCAATGATTTATTTACATCAAGCTGCCTTTTACTATTGTATACAATGATGATGTTGCTCTGCATAGGCAATACTTCCACTTCAATAAGCAGCTACATTTGGCCGATAATAGCACTTTTAGTTAAGCACCATTTTGACTGCTAGTTTTGTTTCCATAAATGATCTGAATAATGCTCCCATCGCTGTTGATAGAGAGATAAAAACCAAATTCTTTTGAAATGCTAAGACAGGCTGGAGTGGCTTTAATTGGAATTATATGACTGTGCAATTTATTATTTACTGTTGACATTTTATTTTTCAAAGGCTTAAGAGATTTTTTACAGAGCAAAATAATCCAGTTTCTTTTCTATCTGTTCAATAATGTGTCATGTGAAGGCACATTAATTAAAGATAAAACAAAGACTCATCCTGAGAATTGTGCTGCCATTTGTCCAGATGTCAAACTCCGTGGACTCTGACTAAAAACACACACTTGCAAGATTGTATCACAGTTGCCATGGAGATGAGATCAGACAGCTGGCAGACAGGAGGAAATTGGCCTACTAGCTTTTCACTGTGGTGCCAAACAGAGAGATGGACGGTGAATAGAGTCCTGCTGTTACCGCAGGGAGTTGACAGAGGGAGTCAGCGCACTGTGCTGCAGCCCAGTGCTAATCTGATTTTAGATGCCAGGATGTGAGGCGGACAACAAAGCCATTTCCTGATGCCCCGTGTCGCTATGGTAACAGCAAAATGTGTCAAAAAATGGTCCTCTGGGCTGGACACCGTTTGTATGTGTGTGGAAAGTTTAATCTTGTTTTTGTTGATAATAAAAAAAGATAATACTGTTCAAGTGAAAACAGACATGGACACAATGTTTTCCACCTCATCAGCATGAGTAGACCCACATACACAAACATGGGAAGACATTGTGGACATGGCACACCTTTCCGTTTTTGTTGGGTGACATTTTGTAAAGGTTGCTGCAATCTAAAATCTTGTCGACAAGGCAGACAGAGGAGCCATTACTGAGCACAAAAGCTGCCGGGAAACAAGGCTGCAGGGAAAGGTCTTAAAATCTCCCAAATCTAACTGAGCCGAGCTGTGCTGAGCTGCAACACATTTAATACACTCGCTGAAATTGTATTGGGACATGAACTGCAAAAAGATCTGTCTGTGGTGCAGTGAAACTGATCTACTCTCTAATCATTACACTGGTTTGTGGTGTCCTGTTACTTCATTGCCTTCGACATAGGAACTGACTGTTTCCTCTAGTAAGAATGCAGCATTTACAGTGACAATAGTGGTAATATTTAGGAATAAAGATAGATATAGATAAAAGATAAAAGATATTTAGGAAACGCTGTTTTAGACAGAGGTACACCTCTCTCATTTCTTAAACTACAAAGTTAAATGGCTGTATCTAGCTTTTAAGGCTTAAGCTAATGTTAGCTCTACTGGAAAAGCTGGCTCTGCTGTTTTATCTACAAGCTCTTGTGCAGTTCCTATGCAGGTAATGCCAAGGGTGCTAAGCTAATGTTGCAGTTCCTATGCAGGTAATGCTAAGGGTGCTAAGCTAATGTTGCCTGGAGCTGTGTTGTGTCCTGAACTAATTATGATACAGGAATGGCAAAAATGTAACTCCACATACTAATGTAGTTGGTTAATAATGTGATCTTTGGCCATGGACGTGAGCCAGACATGCTCATGACTGCATATTATGTTAAAGTAAACAAACACACTGTTTATTGCATTCCTTAGACTTCTCCACTTGTGTGTGCGTGTGTGTGTTTTTAAATAAAAAATAAATAAAACTCAAGTTAATGCCAAGTACTACAGCACTCAGACATGTGAAGAAATCCAAAGAATGACATGCTAAATACAGCCACTAAACTATAAACTATAAAACTAATAAGTCACAGTTAGATGGAAGGAAGGATTTAGTAAATGGACAGTGTACCTTTTGCCAGGGGGCAGACACACATACACGGAAAGGGACAAAAGTGAAGACTAAAAACAGAGATGATTCAATGTCCACCCTGATTCCTTTGTCCTCATTTCTTCCTGCACAAATAGTCCATGTCCAAAATGACTCACTACTCCACAGAGTCCGCCATGTACTGAGTCGACCATTTTGTAGGGCTGTTTCAATGTATAGTGAGAATTATCACACCCAACACAGTGGACATAGTGCTCTACAGTGCATCATGAAAAGTATGTACAACTACCGAGGCGACCAACCAGGTAATATACCATCATGCACTGTGCTTGAAAAACGCAGTAAAAATTAATTGCAGAAAAAGTGTGAAAGTGTTTTTCTCATTTTGCAGACAAGCTCACTGTATAGTCCTACACACAGGACCTCCCTGGATAGCTGGGTAGTGAAGGAGTGAGTGATTTCAGACACAGCCATATCCTTTTGAAAACACCCCACAGAGAGGTGTGAAATCACTTCCTGTTTGTATCTGGGTGGCCTTTCAGAGATGAATGATTCAAATGTGTGTGTGTGTGACTATGAGCATAGAGCACAGGCTCATTGAACCTAGTGAGTACTGACCAGGTCCTAGCTTGGCTACTGCACACAGCAGGTCGTAGTTGATGACGGGTGTAGCATCTTCGCTCTGACTCCAGCCCACTGGTGGCGAGGCGGGCGGTGAGATCAGAAACTGTTTGACAGGCTGGGGAGGGGCCAGGTACGACTTGTCGATGTCCTCGTCGCCGTTCTGAACCTATTGGAGAGAAGACGACAACTGATAAGGTCTGTGGTCTTCTAACAGGATATTAAAGGAATACAATGTCTGTGGAGCTGTTAAATTCCTCTGGAAGAACTTAACTGTGCAAATTGGCTCAGACTGGGTGAAGCTGTCAAAGGCCCTGCACTGTTTAAATTATAATCCTGATACTAAAGCACATTAGGTGTACAGTCACAGCTTCAGCCCTTTAGTCTCAAATCACAGGCTCCTTCCCATGAGGGGATTTTGTGGTTGATAGCTGCCAATTGCCGTAATTACAATACCTACATGTGGCATCTGTCTGAGCTGTAAAATCCTTAATCCTCTTATATCAAAGTACTGAAAGGTGCAGCGAGGGTCATGTACTTGTGACAAAGTGGGCATCAATTATAAGTTGACTCATGATTTCCCAGTGAGAATGAGTGTTTGCAGACCCAGAGTCTGGGCTAAAACAGGTTAGACTGTGTTAAAAAGTAGTTTTAAAGACATTCTACAGCTGTCAATATTTCTGCTTTTTTAATGTAATTGATGCACATTGAAACATAATTACTCAAATGCTGTTGAAACAATGCTTATATATAACAAACCACAACAAATCTAGACCTACTCCAATCTCATGTTTGTAGATATGACATGCAAGTTGACCACAGTATTCTTAATATCGGCTCCTCTTATTTTGTGTTTGTACTAGAAACACACTTCACTTCATTTTTCCACAGGCAACGTGCAGACACACACAAGCAGCAAGAGGTATCAAGAATTTATCTGCTAATGTGTTCAGTTATGAGACCATTAGCAGTTATATGTATTTTTCAGGACGTTGGGGGAGTTGAGGAAACAGTCAGGGGTGGCTCAATGAAGAGAGGAACAACAACAACAAAAACAACAAAAGAGTAAAAAGGACAAGAAGTGAAAGGAGGGTGAAGTAGAGAGATTGTCACAGTTCTTTGAGTTGTTGTCCCTGTTCTGCTGTGTGTGTGTATGCATGCTGGAGAGAATGATGCACTGGGGCATAGCCACCCATGTAAATAAGCAGTGCTCTCTCTTAGATGGTCCATGTCCCAGGCCCCGTGCCTGCCCTTTCCCAGACCCCAAGTGACACTCACTTGGGCAAAGTAGAGTTTCAGCTTCTTGCCGTTGAACTCTGACTCGTGCAGCTCAATGCGAGCGCGGGCTGCGGCCTCTGGGGTGCTGAAGTTGATCCGAATTCTCCGGAAGCTTTTGAACATCTGGAAAGTTGTCTGTTCATCATAGATCCTAAACAACGCCTCGAACCTCTCCTGTAGGAAACAACAACAAACAAGTGGACGAGTGTGATTAGACACTGATATCTGTATCCTGAAGAAATAATAGTAGAGTGAGTCAAAGTCAGTTTGCAGTGGTTTGTTTATTTTTTGTTTTATGTCACATGTTCCTTCCCAGCACCTGAATCTACTGTGCAGAGATATTTGATTCACTTCACACTTATATATATCACAGCTCATAGACAGTGGCTACAAGTGTGGCTCAACTGTATTATATGTTTATTTATCCCTAAATTGTCCACAAACACTGACTGAAGCAAGAACCAAAGTAGCAGTTCATCTTTCCTTCTTTTTCATTCTTTCTTTCAAAACCAAAACAACGCTTAATGGTTAAGAAAAAGGCAAAACCAGCAAATAATAATCACTTTTACTTTAAAATTTTGATGATTAGTTGTTGTCGATTTTTTCCCGTTGATCACATGATCGACTGAGCGATTGAATTGTTTCAGCCGTCGCTACAGAGAGGTGTGGCTGACCATCTTCTGGCAAGGTGCCCACTGGAGCAGCTTCATCAATGACATCTTCTATTATTCGATTTGTTACAGTATATAAATGAAGCTTCAAATGAACCTTACCTTAATTGTTCCCGATGAGTACATCTTCTCTAAATATCCAACACAAATTGCACCATCTGTGCTTTCATTTTTTGTGGCAAGATGACACATAAATGCTGAGCTTAAGTTTGGGGTTTAGTCATTATTCAGTGACACCTCTGTCTGAACATCAGACGTGACTCTAAGTGCTCTGCACCTATTTCATTTGCTATCGAGTTAATAGTGAAATTAGATTTCCTCCCTCATGTCATTTTCCTGCAGTCTTCACCATCTGTCTCTTTTCTCACTCTCCATTTCCTGTTTTTTTTTTCTAATCCTCATGTAAATCTCTCTGGTGTCTGATCTCAGCACCATCCTCTATACACCACACACCATACAAATATGATATATTCCCACCTCACCTATGTTTTTTTTTTTTACTCAGTCCTCTCCACAGGCACCAAATTGGCCTCCTCAGCTGTGAACTCAATCAAGCAGCTCAGTAGGAGGGTGAAAGGAAAAGGAAAAAGGCCGCTGGGAGAGCTGTTTTCTGGGTAATCAGTAGCGCTATTCTTTGTCTCCAGGCCGACCATCTCTAAGCACAGACGGAAACATGACTATGGAGCTGAGTCCTCTTTCCAAGGATCAAGATGGACGATTGGACAATTGAGACGGACGACTCAATTGGGGGTGGATCCCAAGGGTGGTATCAGATCATTTATTCAGTTATTACTCCACTCATTTTATCCCACAACAATCGCATGACAATTTCAGCGCTCCAAATTCACACAGCACACCAAGCAAATGATCACACTGCAACCTTCTCCTACTCATTGTTTTATTCATGTGCCCGATGTCCTGAGAGCCACATGTGAGCAGCCAGCAGCATCAATATCACTGCTAACCACCACTATTAAATCATCCCCTGATTCTGCTGTTGTACTCCCTCTATCTGAATATAAATGACTTTCTCCTGTTACAGGCGGTGGGAGACAGACAACCAGAACACTCCCACTATTCTCCCCTTGTACGGCTGACACAGCACCTCTCACAGCGATGGGAAGGGCGCCCGTTACCTGAAGGAACACAGGCAGCATGTCGACTGTGAGATCTGCCTCTGCACATTAGTGACAGATTTGTGACGGGAGACACCAGGTGTCTATATACACAGCAAGCTGAAATAATCCTGAAATGAGTGCTCGAATCTGTGTCCTTAAAAAACTCTTGCTCATATATCTGGTCTCAACTTGTCTGCCATTTTATGATTCAAAAACTATTATACTTTTACTTAATAGGCTTTATTGTGTGTGCATAATAATAATAATAATCTTGTTAAATGGACTAATTTGGTCTTAAGTTTGGTCTATGTAATGTCTAAATCTGTCAAAGTCATGTAACAACAGTCCAAACTTCAGGATTAATGAATTTAGCATGATATGAAACTGCTTAGTTAGCTGTATAGAAAGCTGTATATACTCACATTCGAGTAGTTGGAAATGAAATGTTTGGTATTATTTGCATGAAAAATGACTCGACTAATGAGTCGACTAATCTTTTAACTCTACACTGCAATAATTGAGCAAAACTGGAATGGGAACGTGAAAAATCCTTAGTGCCTCAGATGAAGTGTAAGAATGTAGCTGTATATTATCATAATTATCTTTATAAAGCCTGTAGCATTATCCAGAAATCATGTTGTAATTATTAAAGTAGCACAATTTAGAGGCGTTGCCGACTGTTTCCCTAGAGCTAATCACTGAGTGCTTTCAGCTATAGTCGCTATGAGACCGGGAATATGCTCTAAAACACTGGATGGACTCTGCATCTCTGAGGAGGAATCTCATCATCACCCTGTCTGACACATGCTGAGTTATTAATGATTCAGCAAGCTGTGAAACACAGCTATGCTGCAGTGTGGTGTACACTGTGGTAATACAATTTGCATTTCAAAAATAAGCAGATTAACGCTTTTACTCATAATACCCTCTCTTTCCCCTCTTGTTTTATTTCCAGTTTTTCTCCCCATGTAAGTGCATCTGCTCCTCGCTTGCTAAACACCTCGGGGTAAGCTGGCTAAAATTCAGAGCTGAGTTCACCTTTGGGGCTCCGTGATACCATTTTTAGTCAGGTTTGCAGCTCACCATACAAGGTGCATTCTAAAGCAGAGGCATGGGAAAGAGGTCACGTCAGGAATGTTTGAATATATCGACTCCTTTTATGTATTTTGAGAAGAATTACAGAATAACTTCACAATAAGAAAACAAGAATCTCAAATAAGCCAAAGGAGAGGGAAGAGGGGGTGGTCAAGTGTTAAGTGCGCTCATTTAAAATCAACTAAACAAAACTTAAGTTGATCAAATTGCTTCCTTCCTTTAAACATACAAAGCAGAAAGACAGATATGTCAGAAATGTTTTATCAAAGAGGTTAAAGGGTCACCCTCTGTGAAACAGACATGTGTTTTCGCTTGCGAGTCCCTTTTTCATCAGTCTACTTATTTTTTTTCACCAAGTTTCCCTGATTGATTTGAGCCTGTGAAACCGGGACACACCCCACAGCAAAGCCATTTATAAAACAGTTTCAGGTAGGCATTTGTTGCTGCCACTTCATAGTTGTGAAACAAACACAACATTTCATGCTGTCGACTTAAAATGTTAATTTAGCAAACAGGTTTTCCAAACAGTTACAAAACCAGCAGATATGCAGCAATGTAAATGTTTATTTGGAGTCATGTTTCTGGACATTTGATGAACATTAAGCTCAATATTCACACTTCACACAAATCCTGACAAACATATTTAGCTCCATTATGCAAACTGAATGATTAAAGTCAGAAGCTTTAGAACCAAAACAACTGGCGAAAAACTCCTTGTCTGACTTTTCTGTCATGTTTTTGTTGCTGTGAAATAGTGATTGGTGCAGTTTACAGGAAGTTAAGTCAATAACAATAAATAACAAACTAGATCTTGATCAGGTCTGACATGAGAAAGTGTACTCCTTTATAACTCTACTCAAGGCATTTTTAAGAAACCAGATAGTGTTTGTTTGTTTGCAAACAGTGGGTGGGTTTAATTATAATTAGTTGAAGAACAATCAGGATGATGACAGCACTTGGCCTATCTGCAGAGCCCACTTAAGCTTTTATTCAAACCCTGAATTTTCCATGAGCCCTAGTCAGCTACAATGACTCACATGTCATCAAACTCCATGTGTGATAACTGATAAGGTAATCTTTCTCATATATACACACGTAAACAAACACACACACACACACACACACACACACACACACACACACTCACTCACACACACACACACACAATGGATAATTCCTTAGCCTAAATTGATGTTTTGGCATGAGTGGGTGTGTGGGAACTCTAAGATCATGTTCCATAATAACAAGTAGCCCACTGTTTGTTTTTAACCCCGCTGGTACACCCACGGCCGACCAGTGTATAACAAGTGAGCGTGCTGATCACTAATTCATGTGGTCTCTATGAGCGGACATCCTGAGGGAATGAGAGGAGGAAGAGGAGGGGAAATGAGGAAGAGGAGAGAGGGTGCTGAATTACACACAGCTAAATGGCAGCCTGCTCATCTGCCATCGCAATATTCCCTGCCGTGACCTACTCGCTTTGTTCTCTTTATGTGTGTGTGTGTGTGTGTGTGTGTGTGTGTATATTATATATATATGTGTGTGTGTGTGTGTGTGTGTGAGAGAGACTTAGCAAGTGAGTAAGTGTGTGTGATGTATACAATGTGTTTCCACAACTAAGTAGCTGGTATTTCTGGAGGCATCAACACTCATACACAGAGGGAGAGAGTGTATGTATGTATGTACACACTGCACAGTCAAATAATGTGACAGGTAGAGCCATTAGTATCCAAGCACAACTGAAGGACAGACAGTGGGCTGTCAGAACACACACGCACATGCACACGCACCCACACAGCTTGATCCAGCACCTGCTACTACTGTATTTGCGGTGAGGGAGAGTTATGGGACAACAGGTGAGAGAGGGGGAAGAGAACAGCATGTTCTTGTTTTTCACTCTCAACAAGGCGGATAACAGCATCTATTGAAGAAGCTGGATGAAAATATGATTTATCTCACATACGGTAGCTAGGTAACCGAAAACAAGAGGGAGCTTCACATATTGGGAAAACAAATCATGAAAAAAAAAGAAAAGACCATTTAGAAGCTGAAATTCACCTTCACATTCCCATCGCGCGTCACATTTACCCGCAGGTTTTGTTTTACTAATGACAGAACTCTGATGTATTTAGGGTGGATACAGTGAGGAGTGTGTGGTCATAAATAGCCGACAGCTTGAATGATTGAAATCGCGTGTGCGGTCACTCCTGCTGATTGCATGTTTCTCCATGTCACCTTTACATAACACGCAGGGTGTAACCCAACGGGCTCAAACCCCTCCCTTTCCTGTCCTGGACCGTTGCCGTTTGCTGTTACACCCAAACTACAACATGTAACCTGAGAACTTCTCTCAGCTTAATGTTGATAGAGTTCAACTTGTGAGAAGTCGAAAATGATTCCAGTATTTGTTTTTATTAAAAAAGTAAATATTATCCATATTTGAGAATCATACTAGAAAATTACACTAAACCAATATGAGTATACCACTATGACCATACTTCACAGTTAACAAGGAACTCTAAATACCTCAGGTAGGGGAAGAGAGTGAAAGAATATTTTGGGGAAATGCAAATAATCAGCTGCTAATGTGCCACAAGCAAAAAAAAAAGAAGAAAAAAAGAATGAAATAATTGAATTGCAAATTGTAATTTTATAGTCAAATTTTCGACTGATGTATTTTTTATGTTGGTTGAACTAGAAATCAGTCAGTCACTCAAACCTCACAAAGGGCTGACAAACAGACTCAAGGTGAAAAAGCCTGTGTGAAGAAATGCAAAGCTTGCTGGTCGACTGCAGCCACTCCACTGATGGCTGCAGGGTTATCCTTCAGCAGATTGCCTCGTGGGTAATGAGGCAGTTATGTTCCTGACGGTAATGGAAAGGCTGTCATCACGGTGGCAACAGGACATGACTGCAGGCATGACTCACATTCAGCAGCGAGCACAGAGCCAGCTAGTGGTCCCGACACACGGCCGCCTGAACTGAAGATCAGCTGGCTTTAGGATGAGGCGCAGGTTTATTGGGTGATGTCAACGGCAGGGTTTCATCTGGGGTGAAGTCAGGTGGCAGAGCAATAAACAACAGTGACTGATGGCTGTGCTGAGGCGAATGGGAAACAAGAGGGAGCAATAAAGCTGAGGCATGAACAGGTCTATACCATGTATCTACCTCACCGGGTACCATTAGTCAAGTGGCGGAATTAGGTGTAACCGTGTGACAGATGACTGTGATTTAAGTGTTTTACTTATGTAAAGGTTGGATTACATTTCTTCAGTGTGTAGGGATCACTGGCAATTAGCAGAGCAACTGTTCCATCCTGTTCTGTTAGGACGGTAAACACAGTCACATGTAAATGAATCCAACCTCAGCAGCACCAATAACGTCCACATGAATATTAAACTGCAATATATTCTCAGCAAATTGTGTCCAAACACAAAGGCTCCTGTGTGCTGTCAACTGTTGTTGTTGTCTTTGTCAACTTACTGTGCAGTTTTAAGGGAGTTAAATAAGACTAATGTACTGAGCTGTCTGTTCTGTTGCATCAGCTGAAAAATGCTGAAAACGCACCAACACACACACACCTGCTCAGCCAAAAGGGGAGATATTATTGATGTAAGATGTTAAAAAGGAAACAATCAAACAAAGTTTTCACAGGTTTTGGTTGCTCAAATGTAAATATTTGCTATTTTTCTCAGTCTTTCAAGCTGAGAGATCTTTGGCTTTTTGGGGTGTTGTTTGCACAAAACTAGCAATTCAAAAACTTTGGTAGGGTCTCTGGGGAAATGTGTCGATTTTCATCCAAAATATAAATGATTAATCAAGATAATGCCTGGCAGATTGAATGGCAATGAAAATAACCATTGGTTTTAGCCCTGACATAGTATCTGCAAGCAGACTGTGTAAAAATCTGCAGGCAACACATTTAAATTCACTGACAGCATCACAATGCTCTACTTTCATCTGGTTTCTCATTTAAGCTAGTACAGTGTTTAAATCACGCTGGCGCTTGGAGACCAAAATCCACAACTATAATCCACAGGATACTGCAATTCTATGTTGAATTACACTATCTGGTATTCTGGATCAAAATGAAAAGATTAACCCAACCTAATTGGGATGTAAAGAAGGGTTATTCAGCGTTTAGTTTTTTTTCCCTCCTCTTTGGTGAATCACTGAGCTTTCTCTGTGACACGTGCGTGGCTTTATCACAGTCTAATCCAGACCCTCGTGCCTGAATGGGATTTGGGTGAAAACCAACAAACTAGGCCACAGAGCCTCTGGGTGAGTCAGGGATAGTGTTACACTAAAAATAGACCATGTTGGCATAATTAAGAAAATTCATTTCTTAAGTGTGTGGACCATCATTTTTAATTACCGTCCTCCCTAAAGGGCCAAACTGGAACCAGTCTAATGAGGTCGAACTAGGAAGGCAGATTGTTGAGATAACAGACGGCACTGGATGAAAAATCTCATACCTGCGTGCACGTCTGTTCCAGGACAATTTTTGCTTATCACATTCCATTTTATTTCCATGACTGCTCCATAAACCAGGGCCAACTTTCCACTGCAGTTTTGCCTGTGTGTAGTTACAAATATCACTTATGACATAAAAAATGTATTATGTTTAAAACACAGCAGACCCTTTTAGCTTTGTTTCTGACTCAAGTACTAAGCTAGCTGAATGTTGTGATGTTAGCAGTAACCACTTCTGTAACATAAGTGGTTACTGCTAACATCACAATCAACATGGAACATGGAATTACATGTTTAAATAACTACACCTTAATCTGTGATCGCCTGTTGTTAGGCAGGAACCCAGATGGGTTACAGTTCATAGTTGGCAACTACTACACAACCTGTAGCTACAATTTAAAAATTGGTTATGATGAGCAGGAGAAGATGTGAAATGTTGACTCTTGATTGATCTTGATTTTTTGACACACTGAAATAACAGTGGTGGGTTCTTACACAAACTATCAGATCTAAATAATGGAGGTGTTGATGATTCAGCACTGTGAAGTTAATGAGCTAAAACATATTGATTATTTGTGTGCAATAAGTTTAACCCAGAGTCTCCTGCATCTAATCAGCTAATCATTTCTCTGTTGATCTACAACTCAGTGCACTTGTGGTCATCAAGCTGTTACCCAGTGATGCGTCTTTTCACTCTTTGGCAGAGTACAGTCAGCGGCTTGGAAAGAGCACATTAATTAGCATTAATTAGCTACAGCTGATAGTCTGCCGCTGGTGATGTTGGTCGTTTTGACCGGTTTTAAATGGTCAATGCTGGCTGCAAATGAGAAGCAAACGTAACCTGCTAACGATCAACACCCATCTTTGGCAATAAAAAATAATGAATGGAGATGAAAAAGTTGGACAGAAAGATTTTAAGCAATGAACCTTATGACCAGGAACTCAACCCAAAGATGAAACCGGCCACTGGAACTCGAAAATACTGTTATGTATTTGACTCTGCTTTCACTGTGAGTTCAGGCTGGATGCAAAATGAGTTTTAACAGCAGTCTGACTGTATACATAGTCACTGAGAAGAAGAAATGGTTGTGTGCAAATTTGCCAGTGCGGTACACATCGATGTGAAGGTGGGCCCAGGTGTGTTGTAAATGTTTCACCCATTGAGCAAATTTAGAGCATACCCGACGTCTTTGTCAATCTGCCTTATAAACATACAGACACAAGAAGACAAGAAGAAACACAGGACGGAACTAACAGAAACAACCAGAGTTTCTGGTTAGGTCTGAGTTCAGTCAGAGGGTAACCTAAATGCACACAGTTGGTGTGTCTGTTGCTAGCTAGCCTCAAGCTCAAATTCACACAGATGATGCAAAGTCAAGATTCACTTTGCATTCTGTATTTTTACTGAGTGTGTCCAACATCACCTATTATGATGTCCTTCCACTTGATATTGATCTTCACGGCTGACACTTAAATGTAATAGTTTTCTACTGCTTCATTCATACAGTGCATTTTCTTATAGATTATAATATGACGTCTTGGTGCAGAGCTATGGATCTACGCTCATGTTGAGCACAAAAGAACAACAAATTAATATCTAAAAAAGTAAATTTAGTACCAAAAGTTGAAAAGTTGCTAGCAACTGCTAAATAGTTTGAATTTTAGCACAAAAATACCCATTTAAGGACGTTATTAAGGAGAATGTCCATCTTTTAAGAGTCTGGAATGACAGAATATAATCCTAATCCTTGCTGTGTAAATACAGCCATGATTTTGACACATACACATCCTCTGGCCTTGAACCCAGCCTGTATAATGGAGGTTCAGCGATAAGAAAGACTGTAAACCTACAATTAGCTTGTTGACTACTTTGGATGAGGTGATGTGTGGACAAACAGAGATGTGATACTGTAACTCTATTTGTGTGTGTGTGGTGGTGACCCAACACTCAGGACACACAGGCAGGCACAATCTCTGTCAAAGCAGCCATTACTGTTAGCATAGCAGTAAATCCCCAGTATTACAAAACAACAAACAGAACTTGTGATTAATAGCTGTGTCTGCATCGTGAGGGCTACATGAGCACTGGAGAGGCATGGGGTAAAGTGTTATTTCAGTGAGATCAATACCTCGAGCGGGGAGCGGTATCGACAGGGCCCGGTGCTGCTGCACTGCACTGCCGCTCCCTCTGGGACAGTGTCCATAGCAGGGAGACTGAAATCAGTTTACAGCATGTGGGGACACATTAATCCTATTACCACCAATGTGGTCGTTACGGTTTTTATTGAGGCAGGAGCTTTTCCTCGTCAGCAGCACTTAGCCTTGGATGAACACACACACACTCGCATTTTCTTTACATCACACACCCTTTAACATGCAAGTACATCCACACAGGCTCCCAGGCGACGGTAATCCAAAGAGTTACACAACATTACGTAAGGTGGCTAAGAGATGCTACACCGAAAGCTCTTACCTCATTGCCACCACAGCATATGGACAGATGAACTCTCTGTCTGTACTCACCGCTGTTCTGTCACTTCCCTCTCTCCCCCCTCTTGCATTTCACCCCTTTCTCTACCTTTCTGGTGGCAGTCGGTGCTTCCTCTTAGAGCGGATGTAGCACACAGCTCTACTGAAGTTATAGGAACAAAGGCGGCAGTGTGGCAGCACAGCTTGCAAGTGGACAGTGGAAGAAAGCTAATGAGTACATTCATTCAAGTACTGCACTTGGATATCATTTAAAGGTACCTCTACATTGCAAATGCAGGATTTCTTAAACTAACAGCCATTACGTAGTATTTATACACCGTGACATTCAATTTACACTGATATAAAATGGAAACAAAACAAAACCAGTCAATATTTGTCATTTCTGCTGAATATATGACCATAATAAATAGATGAATCATTATCATTAGTCGATTCCCTTTCTGTGGATTGATTGATAGTGTGGGGTGAAACACTGTAATTGTTTCAGCATTACTGTAGGTACTTATGTAGAAGGCACTTTGCAAAACATCATTTAAGTTCCCCCTTAGCTTGCAGTGGGCAGTAGACCCAGAGTCTGTCTTTAGGTAATGGCTTTGGCATTGCTATTTTAGGAACTACAACTGCCTCATCTTTCCAGAGTCATTTGTGTTGAACTGGAAATCTTATTGGAAATTCTGACAGCAAAATTATATTTGACCAGTGATTTCAATAACAAAGGGTGGTTGCCGTGTGACGTTGTTTCTACGTCTGCTTCATTGGCTTGAAAATTGAGGGCCTCTACATTCCACCGCAAGGCCTTTTTCTTTGCTTCTAATCTTATCACTTCATGTTCGTGTCGTCTTGGCCACATGGTAACCTGACAACCCACCCAGGAGACTGGTCTTTGTTCTACGTCACCCTAACGGACGCAGCGCTAACCTTTAGCTGACACCTGAGCCACAACACTTCTCTAGGGTTTCAGGCCAATGTGAGCTGCCCATCTCCTCCTGCCTATGTTGCCCAGACTGGGGGAGCAGGCACACCTGAGCCCACTGCTCTGGCCGAGGATCGCTCAACCTTGCCAAGACACAGATCTGGTTTCCTACCAACACAGAAAATGATACTGTCACCGTCTACATCCATCCTCTCTGTCCTGCTGCTACTCCTCTGCCTCTTGCCTTCACCTCACCGACTGGTCAAAGTACATCACAACAGTGTTTTTGAACGTGAGTCTGGGATCATTTTAATGTTCAGGTCTAATTAATGATTGATGAGATGGAGCAATGGAAAATAAGGCAATGCAGAGCAGAGGGTTTAGGGTAACTAAATGGCTAAATGCGGATAATAGCAAATAGTAATTCATCAGGAACCTGGCAAAAGAATGTTTCTGTTATAGCACTGAAATATGTACAAATGTCTTTGTACATCTATTAATTAACTGTTTAGTTATTTTTCTAAGTTATTACACCAAATACTATATCACCTCATTCCACCTTCTCAGTTGTGAGGATAATATTTTGTGCAATGTTATAATTAATTGAATATTTTAATCTTTAGTCTGTTGTCTAAAGATGCAGAAAGCAACTTGAAGACGTCATTGTAGGTTTTCTGAAACTCTGTGGATGATTGATTGATTAATGAAGAAAATGATCTGCAGATTAGTTGATGATTAAAATAATCATTTCCTGCAGCCTTCGTGTGACCTTTGGCCTCCATAATTCAGATTTAAAGCTCTGTGTACCCACATTACTTTTCAGGCTGCTAAAGTTCAGATCTGATATAAGAAGTGATATCAAACTTTGCTGATTGGATGCTCAAAATAACCCTAACAAATTAAAGGGAGGGATAACGTGTTATGCAAGTATATTAACAAAAGAAACGTGGGAAGGAAGGAAAACATCACATCACAGACGTCAGCAAAAAACACTCCCATTCTGATGCACTACAAATAACAGATTAGTCATCAAATATCTCCCCCTTCCTCAAAACAAAAATAAATGACGACGTGACGATAAAGCCTGAGAACAGACATATGACACAAGTGACAGATGAACAGACAGGCGGACAAATGGAAAGTGACCTGGGCGCATGGAAACTTCTCCAGGCATTTTCAGCGAGCTGCTGGCTGTTGTGTGTGTGTTTGCTGACAGAGGTGTCTGTCTGTAGGGCTGTGAGTCCGCTGACTCACTGTTGTGGTTGGAGTGTGTGACTGTGGAGTGTGTGACTGTGTCAGTGTTACTACAGTTTTCTGCATGTACGCGCGTGCGTGTGTGTGTGTGTGTGTATGTGTGTGTGTGTGTGTGTGTGTGTGTGTGTGTGTGTGTGTGTGTGTGTGTGTGTGTGTGGTGGAGCAGGGCTTAAGTTCAAAATAGCTGTCCTTCATGACTTGTATTGCAGCCTCTGTAGTATTTGTGTTGCTCTATAATAAACTGTAAAAGGGTCATTATGTCCAAACCCTGGTTTTGATGTGTAAAATGCCTCCTAATTAAAATCAACACATTTCATTGAGTGGCAGCCTGAAGCCAGAGAGGCATGTATCAAGAGAAAGAGCAGGTTGACAGGCTGATTCATCATTTATATGAATATAAGGGGGCAAATAAATGGGAGACCATCACCCTGCAAGTAATTAAATAAATAAATCAGATGTAAATGCCAGCATCAAATCAACCATACGAGACGACTGACAAAGCCTTGTGTCACACTCACTTCAGCACATCCACCTGCCAACATGCTATGACCTTCACTGTGTGTCCTGTGCCATTATCTGCTGATGCTGGTAGATTTTCCAGGTAATGATAGTGTTGTGATGAACATACACGTACTACAGCTTCTGCCATCAGACCCACAGCTCTAGCCTGCATGGCAAAACCTCACAAACCACAATAGTCAGTTTGTTTTCTCCAAAACGGATACAGAGCACTTTGGAATAAGAGCCATTATTATAACAACAACGTGCCCTGTCCACAGGCTCTCCGTTTGGCTCATTAATGATGTAACTGGCGGGGATCGAGCCAAGGCGTGGGCAAGGCATTTCAACTGTGTCAAAACAATGGCTTCGAAACACCACAGCCATTCAACAAAGCATGTCCTTTAATTAAAAAAACCCACCATTCACTTATTTTCTTCATGTCGCCTATTCAGACATCACTGCCATTGCCTTAATCTTTCCACGTCGTCCCTATAAATAGCAGCAATCTACATATTAGTTCACCCAACCCATAGTGCTTTGCAACAAAACAGGAGTGAGATTATTGTTCTTCATCTTCAGATCTGCGGATATTAATAATAAAAAACAGGGGCCTTAAGACAGGCTCAGATCTTGTTGAGCGACAATAAAAACAAGAGCAGGCAGACAGGGAGGTGAGCTCAATCAGAGGCTGTTCCTCACATGCCCTGCTTTAATCTGCCCTCTCCCCCAGCGCTCTCCATTGCTCTGTGAGCCAGAAACCAGGATTAGTGGTGTTCTTTGTGCCGTTCGAAAGTCAGCCCCTCTGTCTGCTGTTTTAATTGTGCACAGACCCCCTGTTTTCTTTGGGTGATTCTGGGAGTGGTGGGCTGATAAAAGCTGCTTGACGGGAGCTTATGTGAGGACTTCGTTTTGATCAGACTGTCCTGCCCGCATCTGTGTCATGTCTGTCTGGAGAGGACGGCTCATCTAAGAGAATCCACTGGGTATTTGTTAATATTTTGTTAATAAAAGTAAATCATGATGAAATGAATGAAATGCTACAGCATCACATCAACACTTGTTGTGGTAAATGAAAAGACAGTCATGACATGATAAGGATCATCACTCCTCTCTATTAACACCTGTACTTTGCAGTTAGATCTATTTCTATTTCACCCACAGTCCTAATGGGATCTTTAAGATGATGCCCACCTTTCTATCCATAATTACAGCACACTGGTGTCTTTCACCTTGCCTGGTCTGCAGTGGATAGTGAGTGTAATGAGAGGTGGGAGTAAACACAGGGGCTGCCTGGCTCGCTGGGAGGGAGGGAGTGGGGTGCAGACCACAGGGTGGTAGTAGAGATGCTCCCATCTCATATTTTTCATTCCCAAAACCAGCTCTGATTCTTGAACCTATGTTGTGTTCATTTTTTTGAGTTAATTATTCTTTTAACAGCATGGATGTGATAGGATTGCTCTCACTGCTGTGTGGCATGGTTCAGGTAGAACACAAACAGATGGAGGAATGCTACAGAATCATTATTTTACTAAATAAATATTCCAATAAATAAAAATTCATATTGTGTTTTCCTTACACCAGTGCCACCCTTGCATACTGTACATACTGTACAACATTGGCTTTTTACTGGTGGGACTTTCCACTGTAGAGCATTGCCAAAGTACTGACATCTTGCCAACTGCAGTAGTAGTTACAGTAGTAGTGGCTGCAAAGCACAACTTCCTGTCACTGTTTCAGAGCGACATAGAAGTGATTTCTGGAAAAGCTGCAGTTTTATCCGAACGATAGAGTTTATAACAAACATCACTGTATGCACTCTCCATTACCTGAATCAGTATTTTAGGCGGTTTTGCAGGCATTTCCAGTACTATGATCAATATTAAAACAACTCTAGGTGGCACTGTGGTTAACATGCATTGTTTGTGTTCATATGGGCAAGATGCACATGCATTTCTTCATGAGCAAATCACAGCATCCATGACACAAGAAACAGGACAATTTCATTCCTCCGAGCAGCTCACGTAAGGTTAACAATAAACATGGAGTTGCAAAAAAGTGATGAAATATGGCTAAGCAAGGTGCTGTGGGGATGAGGGTGGGGTGGCTGGGTGCTTAAAACCTGCAACTGCTGCTTTTGCTGGCGAAAAATAGCTGAATTCAGCCTTCATCACACCGGAGCGCATCCGCACTGAAGAGCAATTGGCACAGAGGGAAAAAAAAAAAAAAAAATCAGCACCTCCACTGACTGCTTGTGACGAACTATGTGTTACTGCACAAACTGTGTGCCAGCCGCCCAAGCTGCAATGTAGCTTTTTTTTTTTCCTTCTCAAATTCTTTCTCCCTTCCTGCGTCTCTTCGGTGGTGATGAGTCAAATCAGACAAGCTGACAAGCAGCCAGCAGGTGAGGGAATATATTCTGACATGGAATTTCCAAAGGGTTTAGTGGGTGAGCCAAGCTTTGGGAGACCATCTGTGTGGCCTTTTAAGCCCCAAACCTGGCACATTGCAGTGCCAAAGGTGGGGTCCCAAGGCTCACTTTGAACACATTTAAGTGCAAATGCTTCCCTGCCCTGTCCCCTGTGACAGGCAGCATAGGACAAGCCAATAAAATATTACTGTAACGACTGTTTAGGTGAGTCACTAGTAAGTGACCTAAATGTTCTCCATATCAAGTTCTTATTTTAAAAGCGAAAAGTCTACGAACTTGTGTCTCCCCTGTGGTATCAGTACCAACCCTTATTTCCAACTGCAGTATGACAGCATTAATATGGTGCTTATAATAAACCATCCACTGAATTGTCATGCATGGCTCCTTTTCGGTAACCCATCTAACCAAGTGCACCTGCAGTGCTGCTGAGATGAGAAGGGGAGCAGAGGCACAGAGGGATGAGAAGATGGTCTGTCCGCAAATGCGTCTAAAAACTGCCTCACTTCTTTCCCCTGCATGTGCCTTGCATGGACAATTCAATTCATCACACCCTCCAATTCAGCCTGCGCATCGTCGCCACCAACACCCCGCTCTATAAAACTTACACAACCAATTTGGTGCATTAAGGTTATTTTCTGTTGTTGTTGCGCGTGTCCCGTTCCTGCCTCGTCTATACCTCATTTCTGCAATTCATCCAGCGTCAATCGCTGTCCGTGCGCGCGGCGCGGGACGAGCTGCGGCTCCCATTGATAAAAATTCTCGCCCGAGCGCGAGCGAGAGAGAGGGCTGCATTCAACGTCACCATGCATGCACTTGCACAGGGCAGCATGCAAGTCAGTCCGTCCTGAGAGCAAAACTGCTGCACAACCACACAACAACGGCAAAACCAGGTTTTGATGCAACGTGCGTGTTTTTTTTTGTTGTTTTTTTTTTTGCGTACCTGCATTTTGTCTGATGTAAACACCTCGGTGTCTACTTCGCAGGCGATGATGGTCACCATCTCCAGTTTCATATTTATCGATGGCATTCCCTTACGTGGTTGTGTGGGGAGAGGGGGAGCTGAAAATGGAGTTAAAAGTCTCTCTCTTCCTCTGTCGTCGGGTCGCAGAGAAGGGAGCCGATCGGTTTCTTCCTCCACCAACTCGAGGTTAAGTCCAGCGGACTGTTGTGTTTGCTTCTGTCAGCTGGGAGAGTTGCTGCTGGACCCTCTACTGCACTGACGCGCTGCTGTGACTGATGCTGCAGCAGCCGCACAAACTCTCCCTATCTCTCTCCCTCGCTCGCTCGCTCTCTCTCCCACCCCTCCTCCTCCTTCTCGCACATTGACGTCATCACCAGCCTCACGTTCGTCGTGTTTTACGCCACTACAGTGGTTGGCGAGCCATACAGGGGGGCACTGCAGAATTCACGGTCCGGTTTATTCCGCCTTTTCTTGTGTGTTTGTTGTGTGTGTGTGTGTGTGTGTGTGTTGTGTGTTTTATATGCAGGAGAAAAAAAAAGTGTTACAAACATTCTGAAAAAACTCTGTAAATCTAGGCCTAAACCAAACTGTATGTACATGGTCCATCAGGTCCTATCAGCATCAGTGTCATCCTGACAAAAGCCCAGTGTTCCAGCAGAGAGCTTGTGATTTATTTCTGATCTCATCTCACAGCACAAACTGAATTACAGTGTTAAACACGGTATATGAGATTGCAGTAGATTAGTGGTTCCCAACGTTTACTTTTGGATGGGTATGAATCTAAGGGGTTACGAGATGATGAAGTGGGATGGGAAATCAGAAAATTTAAATACTGCTTTGTAAACCTGGTTAACTGACCCATCGCTTATCACCTTTGTGACTACACTCAGTAAAGGCAATTATCCTCTAAAATAAAGAGGTAGATGTAATAAGCACACAATATTGTTACGCTTACATTTCTATGTAAACATATTAATTAGGTGAGATGAACTGAAAATAGCACCCCCCCCCCCCCCCAAAAAAAAGTGGACAACTTTCATAGAGAATATTGCACTTTGATTTGGTTGCTAACAACACAAGACATGCAACATGTGACACTGCTTTGTATTATGCAAAAAAAACAAAAAGAAGAAGGTAGGAAGCACTAAATTAGACTGTCCAGGTGTTTCTATTATTGTGTCCATCCCTGTGTGGTGGCAACATTTTGAGTAAATCAAGATTTACAGTTCTGGTCCACTGTAATCCCTATACGTGATCAGCTGCTGACACCATCAAACATTTTTATATGTGGATCATGAACTCAACTTAAAGGATAAATGACAACACTGTGTGTCAAAAACACGCTGCCTACCGACGACATCTACTGCGTTTTTTTCCTCTCCCTGTCATGGCATAATTGCATAACCGTGCCTGTCAGCTGCATGCTCCAGAGTTAGAGCTGCCTTCAGTTGACATGGACCGTGGCTTCGTGGGCTTAAGAATAACGAACAAACAAGACGGATGTATGGTGGTCACGCTGATGCGTTCAGTGCCAAAGTGGTTGTCATCCGTGCCTGCTGTTAATAGACACAGAGAATTAATAGACGCCTAATGTGGGCATTAAGAGGGGCAAGAAGATGCCTTGTTGATCCTGGCAAGACTCAGATATGAAAACTTCAAAAGAACGTCTTAGTGAGCTGTACTGTACTTTTGTGCTGACTTGTTGATTGGAGATTAACTGTACCACAGCTCTTTATCACTCACAATGAAGCAGCTGATGAAGATGCGTGTACCACTGCTGCCACAGCTTTTCTTTTAATTATAGCCATACAGTGCAAGTTTCCACTCAGGCTAAAGACCAATCATTTAAAAAATTCCCACAGACATTAAACCATTGCATAATATCCTAACAAACCATGTCTTCTTTCCATCAGTCAGATCATCTCTCTCTCTCCACCGCCCTCCGTTTCATAACAATAATTGCCAGGCTGGCCGAGACAGCTAAGTCCTGTATAAGCCATTAATATTAAGGCTCTAGGCGGTAAGGGCTATTTATGTCTGCGTGTGTCAGGCATTGTCCACACTGTGCAGACGGAGAACATGAGAAAGATATGTGAGGATGACTGTGACATTCCTCCACCAGACTGCATCAGTCAGTCACCCAGTCTGGAACAATTCGTCTCTAAATGCCAAAAACGCCATGTATCAGACACTGTAGCATGTCGGCCTGAGCCTGAACAGCGTCGTCAGCTGCTTCGTCTGCTGGGAGAGAATCTGCTTTTTTCTTTCAAGTCACGATAGTGAGAGCAGACAGCACAGAAGATGCTACTTGACAGGTTTAGATATTATTTCAAAATCATCCCCACAGCTCATTAATCACAAGCTCAGAAGTGATAAAGCAGCGCGCCCTGTGCCGCCTTTTCTTTTAAATCCACTCTGTTTTCTGAGATCTAATGTAGACTTAGCTTGCCAAAGGTTGTGATCATTTATTTATGCCTTTTGGAAAATTCTCTTTTCACTTGCCCCTGTTTACAAAGCCTTGGGTCAACAGAGGATGGTTGAGATTCACTGTCTTGCTCAAGCTCAGCAGATGCTTTGCTGATATGTAAATTTGAACCAGTGTCCTCAAAATCACCATGTCTGTTTCAACCTCACTTTTTAGTCTTGACATGATCTAGTCTAATCTTTTCCATGCAGTTATCACTGCCATGCTGCACTTCCCAATCAGGACTATTGTAGCCTCCCCCAGGAGGCTGGTTAGAAAGCGAGCAGAGGATTAAATTTGTTAGCTCACGAGACAGACAACAGACAAATGCTTGAAATAAAAAGCTAAAGGTTATTTATGAGATATAGTATATTATTGATACACAATTTTGCCACTCCAAGTGTTTTATATGCAATTAGACTTTGTCTGATATTTGATATTATCACATATCTTTTCATAAATTCAAGTATTTCAGTTTTCAGGTTTACCCTTTGCTTTCTGTATGTTGCTTTCTGTTGTTTAGTGCCAGCACTGCTTATGCCAAAACCATTAAATACAATGAAATAATAACAAATAAAAGGAATCAAAAACTGGGTTGGACTGTATTGCTATAATATATTTTGGATATCGCCTATGCCCAAGTATAATACTGAATCAGACATGGACAATTCAATTTCACTGGTAGTCAATACCCAATTGATGAGTTGTGTTGATGAGGAGCCAAGCTAATCTAACAACAGAGGCGTTGGGATTCACTGTTGTATAGTCTCTGCTATTGATATACGGTGCATTGGATGGGATGTTTTTGGTTATCAGAGCGCTGTGTTGATGTGCTCCTCTGACCCCTTTCGACGCTGCTGATAAGAAGGATGGATCGCTGTGGATGATGAAGCACTTTTCTTCTTCTCTGGCCTCATTCTGCAGCTTTCCTCTTCCTCCTCCTCCTCCTCCTCCTCCTCCTCCTCCTCTCACCACCACCTCATTCTCAATTCTCCTCTCCTCATTCACAATTCCCTCTGTTAGATCTCGCAGCGAGCACGCCCTGAACAAGACTCCATGCAGGAAAACATCAAGCACCAACGCAGTTTTTATCCATCTGAAATAAGACACTAGAAGAGCGACTGCTCATTTCTGACAAAATGCAAATGATTATGAACTTTCACATGGTGCCGCCTTGTAACACTTCAAAACAACAACATCATAGTTATCAGTTCGTTACCTTAACGGTTATTTCAACTGTAGGGGGCTATTTTTTCTTCACATGGTTGACTTGATGAATTTCTGGATTCACAAAATGGCCTATTTTAATAGCAAATGAGTGCATTTTCCAAAATGTAGAACTATTCATTCAAAGAAAATCCAGATGCTTCAGTTATACAGTGTAGTTAATTATGTAGTGATGCAGTCAAAGCCACAGTGATACAGTTTGTTGTCAACAACTGAATCTGTAGATGCATTATGACAAGCAAATTAGATGGAGATGCCTAGATTTAGTAAAGAGAAATCCCTCCTCAGATCTATTTTCCCTCCATTTAACCTGGTTCTTCATGTGCAGGCAAATATAAATGAATATACACGCAGCATAAATTCACAGATAAGGCACACAGTTAATTGAATAGTAGAAATGTAGTTATTGCCGAGTCTCTGAGGTGCATGATGAGCTGTATAAGAGATGAGAAGAGGAGGAGGAGGCAGGGAGGCAGCAGATATGCTCAAAGGGTGAGACGCTGTGTCTCAGACTCACTGACGAGCAGAATTTGTATTCTGAAGTGGTGCTCTGCAGAGGAGCAGGAGGGAGAAAAATCAGGGCAGTGGATCATCACAGCGGGTCCATATACGCATGCTCATAATACACACATGTATGTTAATGCCTACCAATGAACACAGAGCCAAACAATACAACACACAGGTTTATACAAAAACAAAAAGTGTGTGTGAATGTGGACAGTGTTTGTGTGATGTCATCTGTGACAACTGAAGCTGTACATGCCACATGCACAGGCGCAAATTAGTGAACATGTTATTCACTGCAAGAATTCACCCAAAATAGAAAGGCATGAAATTATGACAACAGCTCTAAGAAGACACAGATGATGTCATCTTTGTGTGTGTGTGTCTGTGTCTGTGTGTGTGATGTGAAACTAGAAGAAAGAAAGGAATGACAGTGTGAAAACAAACTCTAAAGCTCAGCCACTGCAGGCATGCAGATAGGCTACGTCTGTGCTATCCTCCATGATATTCACACACCTGCACACAGACACGGACACACACACACATGCACTCTCACTCACATACACGCACACAGACTCCATCTCTTCACTGCCAACCTCTTGTTACACCAGGCTACCTCACTTGGCCCAGGCAAACCAACCCATGGTGCCAACGCCAATGCAGCTGCTGTAATCTAGGCCAAGCTATTTATAAAGCAAGCAGCCAAGTACAGGCGCAGAGAGCCAGGGGGAGACAGAGGGATGGGAGGATAAAAGAGTGTCTACAGGGCAGAGAGACAGATCTACAGAGTGTAGGTGAGAAAGAGCGGTGGAGAACAGAGAAGCACACAGTGGCAGGATGGCGTAGAGAGAATAACAGTAGAGAGAGGGTGAGTGAAAATCGAAACAGACACAGACAAAGACGGAGAGAGAGAGAGAGAGAGAGAGAGAGAGAGGTCCTGTCAGGTGCAAAAGACAGCATGGACACCTGAGCATGAGCACAAACCCGTCATCAACTGTACATGACAAACACAAGAAGTAGGGCTAGGCGATTATGGCAAAAACCAAAATCAAGATTAATTGAACTTTTTACCTCAATAATGATTAATGAACTATTTTTTTACTGGGGGGGGGGGGGTCGGCAAGGTGTCTGAATTCAACAATCGCTTGCATGTAGCGGACTGGATGGGGTGGTGTCCAGTGACTACACAGCCAGTATATGTTTTTCAGGGGATAGTGCATTAGTAGAGGGAGAATTAAAGGGGGGGGGGGGGTGAAATAATCAACATGGACCAGATTACATCAGTTAGAGGCTCTAAATGTCGGTAATTTTTCGATTTATTGCCCAGCACTAACAAGAAATGTCTGTCAGCGCACTTGGTTTTTGCAGACGAACTGACACGAAGGAGAGAGGGATAGTGTTACATCATTTTGTGTGGAAGAATGTCGATACAGTTTTACATGACTTCTGGCAATCAAGCTGAAATGAATGGTGGCAGACAAATCCAGTGGGGGATCTCTGACTACCTCTCTATCTACCTCTTTTCACTTTAGTAACAAAAATGAACTGGTTAGCATATATACCAAAATGTTCAATGTATTGATTGTATTGTAATATTTCTTGTTAAGCTACAGTTTAGTGTCGTGGGGTGGCTGCTTAACAGTTATTGCTCAACAAGAATGACATAAAAACTGTTGTGAAAATACATTTGAACAATGAATATTAAAAAGGCTGCTTTATGTGCAGTTTTCCCAAACAGCATCAGAGACACTGTCCCAACATGGGAACTGACAGCATAGTATGTTTTTGGTCCACAGCCACATCTGGTGGGTCACCAGCAGCTGTTCAGCGTTTTAACCCAGTCCAGCAGCTTAATAGAGAGAGTAGATGAGCTGCCATATAGCTATGTGAATGCAACAGAGACAGAGGGCGAGGAGGAGGAAGCACAGAGTGACACGTGCCGATGGTTCCACTGATTGCTTTGCTTTGAAATCAGGTCAAATCTTTGGATGGGTGAGGCAGACTCTCTGACCTGCATGCATCGCTGCTGCGGGAACACCAGACACAACAAATGAGACACAAAAAAACAAAAAAAAGGAAGAATCCAAGGCTCAGAGAGAGACAACACAGTTCTCTGAGAAGTGGGCGCCATTTTCTGAGGCAAGCAAACAAAGAGGGAGAAGGAAATGATAGACTCTTCACTAGAGGATAGGAAGAGCTCTATTCTTTCACTTCAAATAAATCTAATTTAAAGCCATGGCATCCTCATGGTAACTGTGAGGAGCCCTGGTACGATGAGACAGTGAACTTTAAAATGTAGGGCAGCCTATAAGCAAACAAAATGAATAGGAGAAAAATATATTGGGTTACAGCTTTCAGCTTTGAATCAGACAGCTCCCCACCAGCCCCTAGAGCAGCAGATGCTCAAACTGTACAAATTGCGGCACAAAACACTTGGGTCCATGCTGTCATTAGGCAGCATGATGGAGACAGTGTCATGCACACAGATACGGACTTAAATGACGAGGCAGAAAAGCACAAATGAAACTTCTTCAGCAAAGCAGGACTCAACAAGAAGCAAAGTGAACCGTGGGGAGAGTCACATACATGACACATGATTGCTTTTTTCTTTTTCAGGCAAAGTAACAACAGCGAACGAACAAGTGCCAAGAGAAAAATCAACACCACCACAGTCAATAGTCCTTTTCTGTAAATGCCAACCAGCAGAAATTGATTTGAATGCTGCTCTCCACACCTCTCTTCTAATAAATAAATACAAGAAGCAGCCTTGCAAGGGAGCAGGCTTTGCAGACTCAGGTGCTATACTATAAGGGATGGTTGTGTGCATTTTAGCTGCTTTTCATTCTTCATTTGGATATTTTTTTGCTGTATTAATGCACATGGCATGTTTTTGGTTGATCTTGTCATTTCCAGCTCAGCTCAGCTCAGAGTTACACTGGTGCTGTTAAGTGCAAAAAATTCACTAAGCTGCAATTTTTGATCTCACTGTCATTAAACTACAATGCATTTGCTCTATCTGGGTCCTAGGCCTTTTGCCTTGGAATTGATCATTTTTACTACTCTCCACCAGACTGGGTCATATTTGGCATGTGGAGAAATAACATGCCATTTTCCATAGATGGCGCTGTCACTATTCCCCCTCCCTCTCCCCTAAGCTTTTACCCTGGGAAGTTTTGTTCATCTGAAAAACCTGGCATTCAAAGTGTTAAAATCTTTAAAAATTAGTCAGCATTCGATGTGTATGACTCGGACTGATGTTGGGTTTAAAAATTAACCTTAAAAATGTTGGAAATAACATCAATGCATAATTTTTTTTTATAGCTACAGACAAAATAAGGACAGGATTAGAGTCCACCGGCAGCTGTAGTATACTGAGGTACAATGGCGCCTCATGTGAAACATAGCTTTTCATTTTTAAAACACATCCAAATACTACAGGTATGGATAAAGGAAAGATCCCAAAGTAGACTACCTTTTTATTCGTTTTTTGCAATCATCTTAGCTAAACTTCCTGTTGGGCCTATCACAGCTCCTTAATTTTACACTTTCATGCCTTGAAGCAATCATCTGCAAAACATTATCCATTTCATGAACTGTACGATTGCAGTTATGCCTCAATTCACAGGAGTCCACTCAGACTTGGCAGCAGTTAAATAACAGATCATACTCTGTTGTATTGTGAGCTGCCATTCTTGAAGGCGCCCACAGAACATTTCTTTTTTTAGACCGAACCAGAAAATAATCTTGATTTAAATAGAATCACAGGAGCATGACTGAGAACAAATAGCGCAGCAGCTTACATAGCATTGGAGTTCTTATAGTTTCATAATCAGCCCCCGTGTGGCGGGCGAGGGAGGGTGGGACTGAGGAAGACGAGCCGTCGTTTTTAATCAAAGCAACCCATAAACACAAAAGCAATCATTATCACGCATCAAAGAGCAAGACTTTTTATTTCCCTGAAGCTTACATGCTGAAGGTGCAGGAGCGGCACTGTACTGAGTGTCAATATGTGAGGAAACTATTTCATCATAATGAGAATTCAGGGACGATTGTCTTTAAATAGATGCAGATCTATCTGAGGCACAGAAATTCAGTATGGCATCATGGACTTATGTAACTGGATTTGATTAGCTGTGTGAAACTGGGCACAATAAATTAGTCACATTAATCTATCCAAGACATATTTCTTAATATTACAGTGCAGATATTACTGAATGTGCATTTCTCATCTGCAAAAACAAAAGAAGAAGCAGCAAAGAAATAAGAGCTGTGCCTAGAGTGCAGGGATACAACTATTTGTCCAGTAAACGTTAGGAAATACTGACTAAGGACAAGTCTGTCCCACCAGCAATCACAATGCACATGACATCAAATGGATTCTTGGAAGTGTTGTCCATTAACCGGTCACTAATTGTCTCGCAGCAATCAGAGATGACCACCTTTATCTTTCTGTTGAATTTAACATTAGCTTGTGTTTGCCCTGGAACAAAAGAAGAGAGGTGACCTCTAGCCTGCTGCAAAGGCTCAAATAAAAACAAACCCACAGGTGTTTTCAGTCATTCTGCTCTGGCTGTAGGTGGGCCTGTAATAATGAATCACTTGAGGCCACTGGGCTCTAATAACAACAGACCTCTTTTTTTGACAGCAAGTCGTAGCAGGAAAAGCACAGGTGGTGCTAATAACATTAACGACATCACTGAGCTATTCGGGCATCACAGTAAGACATGACCCATATATGACGTATATGAATTTCCCCTTGGGGATAAATAAAATACATATCCATCACTGACTGTATGACAGTGAATCTGACAGTTGTTTTTTTTTACCTAAGGCCAAAGATCGTAATGTAAATATTTAGCCATGCTGCTTGTTATGTAGCAGCAGAAAAACTGGTATCAAGACTGGATTCAGCCACAACAACAACAACATGTTTGCATGTTTACGAGTCTCTATTGTTTGCATGCTAATGATACATCTAGTGTCCTGAAGTACTGCTCATTTAAGCGGCATGGGCTGCTTTGAGTGCTGATGTGAAATTGAGTGGAAACCATGCCAAACCCACACAAAGGCCAGGTTTTGGAGGACGAGCTGGTAAAATTCATCTCATCCTGGAGTAGCAGGTGCAGCGCAATCACATGTCACACAGTTACTGTGCACAGTTACACAGCACAGAACAAAACACCCCTCAGCCAAAATGATCAAAATCACCTATGAGGATTAAATATGGCTGTGCAAGCTCTTTTCTGTTATGATATCAAACTATTTTGTAGCACACAGTTTAATAGCATTAGCTTGTCCAGTTGTATCTGCAGCCTCAGCAGAAGTTCAGATTTTGCTGGAAGATATAGAGCTTGACTTCAACTTGAGATATTCATCAAAATGCAAAGAGTAATGTGGTTTAACAGAGAGAAGTGGAAAACAGCCTTTAAAGAAAGCACTGTCATTACAGCAAATGTGGAAAATATTTTGCCACCCTGAGTGCCACAATAGCTCAATTCAGCCAAAATTGTCTTAAATTGCTTTCTGCTTTCTTCAGCTGGATAAATAAAGGCAAAACAAGCACACCAGGTCGGTGAGACAACCCCGGTCAGCGTACCAGAATAATATCCAGGCCGCAGCAGGAGCTAGAGGCCAGCGGCACTCACTCACTCTGCACTGCATCATGTCTGACCTTCAGCCTGCCAGGCACCCGCTCCCTCACGTTCACCCCCCCCCTGAGATCCACGACCCAAAAATAGAAAGTAGTCTGACACATGCAAACATATCACTACCACGCACATGCATGCGCACTGTATGTGCATGCATTGTGTGTGCACATTAAACACACACACTCACACGGTCACACTCACTTTACATCTCACTTTTCACATCCTCTGTCACGCTATCCCTGATGTGTTTCATCGCTTCACTGTGTGCCGAGGTTGTCTTACTTTATCGTCCGATACACACAAGTCACACTATCAAACACATTAGCGTGGAGTGGGACAGATGTGTCCACCGGAGCAGCTCAACTTTTTACATACTTCTTAGTTATCTATTGCTGCTACACTGCTAATGCATTGCTAAGAGGAACATATTTGCAGCAAAGGTACACAACAAGGAGAGGTAGCTAATGGCTACTGCAAGAATTTGGCTACTACATGATTTTACTGGACTGTTTAATATCAGCTTTTACTAGTTGAAAGTTGTTTTTAGAAATGTTTTGTGGGTCATAGGGCGATTTCTTTTAATTACAACACCATGACTGACCACTGTTACAGTATTAGCAGCAAGGCTGGAGGGCAACACTTTTATCCCACTTTCTCCATGCTTAGTACAGTAACTGGGTTCACTGACATAAAATACACTATCCTTTGTGCCACAAATCTCGTAAGTGAAAGATCACTATTAACTCCTCATGGGCTTTCCTGTGCTGAACGAATACTGTTATCATCATACTATGTACTGAATGATTGGTAATTGCTGCACAAATTCAGGTACTGTACTGGCACTATGGGAATGTTCAAACAAAATTCAGCCCTATTGTTTAATTTAAACGGATCAGGTTGAATGGTGTAAGCATTGCAAATAAGAGGTCGATATCATTACCTCACTAGGATTAAAAGTGTATGAGGTAAACGTGTGAGAACAGTAGCCTAATTATTTAGACATCCCAAACCCAGAGCAACATTAGGATTTGTTTGGTCCCATGTTCTTGTCCAACAGATTCATTTCATAGTCACTCTATTTTATTTATTGGCTGCTAAAAGCTCAGTGTTCATCAGTTAGTCATTCACTTTGTCAGTGATGTCGTGCAGGTAGTGAACAGTGGCTTTGTCAGAGCTTTGTTACTCAAAGCAGCTGTCTGCTGCGACTGGAAATGAGGTTAGATGAGTTGGTCTGAGGTGTTTGGTGTGCTTGGAGTTGTGTTAAGCCTGCAGCTGGCGCTTGCTTGATTGCACTGGTTATGGATTGAGGGGACCTCAGTCTGACAGCAGAAGAGGCAGCAATGAAAGCTGTGCTCTGTGCTGATTAGGCCTGATATACACTGTGCACTATAAGAAACCATTTTAATGGCTTCTCTGATCTTTCCCTTGACAAGCACAGAACCCACTTTTCCTTGTTTCCATGCTCACACACGCCACACCTCTGTCTCTGACTCCCTCTGTCCTTATACACTCTGAGAGAGTGAGCTATAGATAATGAATCGTGCAGCAGCCGCACTGGCTGCAGCTGTTTTTACTCAGTGCTGCACTGTTAATCTCAATGTTTATCTTTCTTCAAGCCAAAATATAAACCACTCTAGTTTTAACTGAACTATACGCAACTCAGCATTTTTCAAGTTAAATCTGATGTGACCCAGTACAGAGTCAGAGCAATTTAATTTGGATAATCACTGGAGGGAGGGTGAAGATTTTTTGGTTGAGGTTCACCCCGTCTGTGATGGAATAATCAATTCCCATCACTGTCCCTGCTGTTTACAACCCTCATTAAGCTGGAGACAGGCACTCTGAGTCTGATTTAAATAAATATTACAGTAGATAACAGGAACTAAAAAGCTATAAAAATGGAAAATAAGAAGGCAGGATGTATTCAATTTGACATTTCCCTGAAGAATACCAAATGGTAGGATTTTTTAGATATTACCCAAGCAACAAGAAAGCCTTGCAGATGCAGTGCTTATTATGATGAATTAGATTTCTCAGAAATATTTTGATTTTTTACTAATCGTGGACAAGAAAAGGGATAAACATGGTCGTGAATTTAAAATATGCCTTGTAGCTTAATTGCAGAATTTGTATGTAATTATGGTGCATAATAATGCTCATTATTATATTCTAATTCCTAGATTCATGCTTTCAATGAGAGACCATTAAAATCATTAAGTGTACATGTCAGCTACAGCTGAGTCAATCGTAAGAATTAATTCTAATTAGTAAATCAGAAACACACCCAACCACTTCAGTGGGAGAGGTGGGCTGATGTGACCAGACCTCAGCTGAACTTCCTGAGGAAACATTAAGCACTTTTAAGGCATCCCTCCATTTTACTTAAAAGCTGGTCAGGGGAACAACATACTGCAGATAAGAGAGAGAAGTGTGCCACTAGGTTTTACTTTCTTTTCACTAATGCAGAAGAAAGGGTAGGCTTTCATAGCCAGCTGAAAGCTTCTTGTAAATATGGGGGCACATGTTTCTCTCCGTCCCTCCCTCCCTCTCTAAAAGAGCACGGTGTGATTACAGAAACAGCCCGTCCTCCTGCATGCAGGCCTTTGAGAACTGAAACAGAAGGTAATGTCGGCGTTGGGAGAGAGCCAAGAGCCCAAAGACACAAAAATGTAGGTTGCCATGTCCCTGTACTTCACTGAGGATATAGACACTGAATGTAGGATGTCAAGATTTTAACAGTCTGGGAAAAAAAGCTGATTTTTTTTTTCTATTTTTTTGCAATTTCAGAATAAGTAGCGAATTACATGAGTGAGTATGTGTGTGTGTGTCTGTGTGAGTGTGTGAGAGAGAGAGACAGACAGAGAGAGAGAGAGAGAGAGAGGGAGAGGGAGAGAGAAATCAAACAACACTGCTACAAGCCAAAAACAACCTCATAAAGTTCCTGTTTGTGCTTTGAAAATATCACAAGCAGCCTGTTTTTTATTGCATGCCTCATTCCTTCCTGTCCTCATTTTGAAAGTTTAAATAAATGTCAAAAGTTCTATTTTTAGCCATGCTCATTTAATCGAACCATATGGAGAACAATCTATTGACATGCTCTGACTGAAGGGTGCGTGGGTGGCATTTCCACTTAAAAGCCAGATTGTGAATTGTAATGAAGTGAGGAGGCAAACGAAAGGGAGAGAAGGGGGCGGACTCCAGCACTAGCAGCAATGGGTGTACTAACAGTAAACTCACAAAGCAGGAATGATTCATTTAAAGGGATTTTGTGCACGCGCCAGATTTAGCCTCTCTGCTTTGAATTTACATACATGGAAAGGATAAATGAAGAAGGCCTCAGCGAGAGACAGAAGCTGACTATTTTAAGAATTGACAAAGGACAAGACATAGCATAAACTTAAAATGCATATTCAGAAAGAGAGGACAGAGAAAGTGGGTAGGTAGCCTTTAGAAACCTGCAGTTAAGATGGATGGGTAGGCTTAACAGACAAAGACTTAAAAATAGAGACAGAGAGAGATGTGGAGCATGCCAGCTGGAAGGATAGAGGGATGGTAGGACACCATAATTGGATTAGAGGTGCAGAAAATTAAAAGTATTTTCTTTTGTATCCTGCTCTAGCAAACAGGATCCAGTGATCCGCATATTCCTGCCCTGATGAGTCTGATAAAGCTGTGATTGAGAGACCCTACATATCCCAGAGAGGCCCTGAGAGCATATATACACTATGCATGTGCATGGACAGACACCTAAGTGGATTTGATGTCGGCAACATGTGTTTGTATGAGCCACCGCTATAAGCACAAGTGGGCATAAATAACACAGTACATGAGGTGATGATCAAATGATATGCACGGGCACATGGAGTATGGCTCATGATTCTGTGCAAGTCATATTGTAATCCACTGCCTTGCATTCATGTTCCCTGGTGAATAAATAACAGCATCAGGTGTGCATAAATGTGTTTTTGTGTTTGTGTGTGTGTGGCTGAGCAATCAGCAACACAGCTTGAGACCATGACTTGACTTGGACAGACAGGAGAAAAAGCTGTGGATGACATCATACACGTGCTGTTGGGCCTTGAATCTCGCGCTGACACATTAGCTGGATGACTCAAAGACTACAAAGACTGGCGCACCAACCCACAGACATACACACACATGGACACACAACCAAAATGTGACCCAGGAAATGAGTTTGCTCCTTCTCACCCTATGCGCGTCCTCTTCGAACACAGCCTCATGGACGCCGCATGCAAAGAGCGCAGTGGGGAGGTCACTCAGATCCATCATCTCCTCTGCCATGCCGTCCTGATCGTTCTCCCCAAACACCATGTCCTCCTCCTCCTCCTCTTCATCCTCCTCAGGATCACTGCTGTAGGCCTCTGAGCCATTGCTCCACGCCTTGGAGCTCTCTCGCAACATGCCAATGTCTTTTTAACAGACTGCTGACAAGGAGATGGGGACCAAGGAGGCTGGACCTGTGGATAGGTGAGGTTAACAGATTGAGAGCTAGGAGATGAGGTGAATATATCAGGTGGATGTTTGGAGAAAAGTGTGGACAGAATGAGGAGATGGTGAGACGCTCGTGCATGAAGATTACAGGGTTGCACTAAAGTGTCAGCAATGACACTACACAGGCTGAAGGACAGATAAAAGAGAGAAACTGGGAGGGAGAAACAGACGATGAAGGAGAGGGTGACAGTTAAAGATCATAGGAGGAAATAATTAAGAGGTGCAAATATGAGGCAAAAAATACTTGTATGGGTTTTTTTTTTTTTTATATCATGTATATTTTCAGGTGTCAGTTTTATTTCCCTGCTCACAGTCCAAAGCCATGAGGCTCTGTATTTACTGTATTTATTCTGGCTCAAATAACACTAAAAATAAGGCCGGTTCAGCAAACCTACATAGCTTTTCATAGCTGTTATTCATTTAACCATTTATCTACCCTTTTAACTTTTAATTGAACAATAAATTGTTTGCTTTTTACGATGTGAAACGGTGGAAAACACCAATAGCTACTAACTCATTTTCAGTGACAGAATAAACGAGTAGTCGAATAAATATTACATATTCAATAAATTTATGAACTGTAAAGGAAAACATTAAAACATAGATCAAACATTAAAAGAAGTCTGACCCCCATACATGAAACTTCTGCTCTCAAGACACTGAGGCTAACGCTAGCCTACTGAGGATAGACTGCCATCTAGAGGACCATATGCTCGAATGACGCTTACTATCAATATTTAAAATCACAATACCACCTAAAAATCAACCGAATGTCCATCATTAAGGATAAATAGCAGAGTTTTGATATTGATACATACTATAAATACCTTCTTTACTTTGATATCTGTCGACATCGCACACGAAGGCAATGACATAACATCACATGTCTACACCGTAAATGGCCGTTGAGGATCGTGACATCAATATGTGCCCTTCGTGTGCCCCTAGGAAACCCCTAAACTTAACGTTAAAAGCTCGTGCAACAAAAACTGAAAAGATGCTCGAGCGTGTATCTAAACACACGTAATTCTCGTGTTTTCCGACGCCAAACACTGTATTTGTGATACTGCAATGATGGAAGTTGCCACAGAGTCGTGACAGTGGTTGCTTGGAGTAAGTTATCGGTTTAATCTTCATTTTTTAATCGGTTCAAATTCAAATATTCGTGTCCGAATTATCACTCACCTCACAACTGTCAGTGAAAGCTGTCGACACAGGCCATCGCACGAGGAGTAAAATCTGGATTTTCAGGTGACTTTCTCCGACCAAACTGAAGCTTGTCTGCTGTGTTTATTTATTTATTAGTTTATTTTTCGTGAGGCTAGTGTCAGACATGTCTTTATTTGTTTATCACTGGATTATTGGACGCCGTCTAAACGCAGCCTACTCCAGCGTCGGGGAGCCCCAGGTGAGACCAATCAAATACCGGCGGAGGCTTCCAGCGACCAATGAAGCTACAGCGAGGGGGCGGATGCTCTGCTTCAAGATTGGTGGCGATCAACTAGTAAACTGTGATTTAATTTGATAGTCGTCGTCGGACAGAGCCCAAATCCAGCCAGTTTGAGGGTCAACTGTTCCCCTGTGTGATTTAAGGTGGTTAGTAACATTTCCGCTGATATTTTATGTTAGTGTGTGGTTTACAGCTCGAATCTCTGGATCCACCTGTTGCATGCAAAGGGTTGCATACACAAAATGAGGGACTCCCACTGTTGTGCGCAATTGTTTTAAGTTATACTTTAGTTCCTCAGAAATACGTTTTACATCCATCAAAATGCTTGATAAATGAGATTATTATAATGTCACACTATGCTAAACTGGCTTAAGTGTTGTTGTTGTTGTTGTTGTTTTGCAGCAACACCATTACCAAAGCTCTCCATAGACATTCAGGTCATCTTGCCATCTCTAAACCTTACTATGGGGGCTGTGGTGTTGCTGATGTAGATATCTTTGTCCATGTCTCTAAATAAGCTTTGTTTCTGGGTGCAATTATCCATCAAACAGTTCATAGTTGTAGTCTGGTATGTGTTTTGACATTTATAGTTTGCTATGTTTACCAACCAAAACCTAGATACTGGTGTGGTGAATAACCACCAGTCACTGACAATGCTTTCACAGCCAGTATTAAGCCCAAGGTAACTGAAAACTGGTGAATTTGTAAAAGACCAAAAATGTTGTGGTAGCATAATTTTATCCCAATTGAGACCCAAATCTGGCACAAACATTACTGAAAATATTCTGTGAAACAATTACTTTGCAAATTTTTATGTAGAATGTGATGAACCAAGAACACAAGACATTACTCCAAATACAGCAGAGCTGGATTGCATCAACTTTATGTGACACAAAATTGCATATTATTTACAATGGAAAAAGTTTGACTTTTACAGTGGTTCTTGCATCATTAGAAGGCATTATTATTAACAAGGCAGTCTTCAACAGGTTTGCACAGCGGTATTAATGTTGAGCTTATATACACATATTTCACACCCACACGTTCTATCATCAATAATAACATGTGCTGAATACTATGTAGCTCTCTGTTTCATTAACACTGTAGGAATGCTGTGCTGCATGTGGAGAAGGTACATCTGTAAAGGTATCACAATTTATACAGCCATTCATCAGCTATGGACAATTTAAGTATATGATACATGGATGTTTCACTTATTGCAGCATAATTTCTCAGCCTGTAAAAAAAAATGACAAGGTCAGACTGCATCAGAAGGAAAGATAGCAGTTGAGCAACGTTAACAACATACTTTGAGTTTGAGGAACGATTATCTTCCAAAATACAACATAAAACTTACACCTTTGTATGTAGACTGTTTTATCCTTTATTCAAATAGGTACTGACAGATTACAGCTGCCTTTGAATAACTGGTCTGCCACAGTGATATATCACTTACCCACACGGGTTATGTACCACCTCAAATTAATTTATCCAGTGTAAAGCTACTCATCAAGGCACATTAAAAGAAAACTTGAGAATTAATAAATACATTACAATAAATTAAAACAACCGCACCTGTTGTTTGGTCACATCAGGAAATGCAATAATACAATGAAATCCCAGGTACAAGAGGCAGAAAACTCTGGAGTGAGAATCACTCGAGTAAGACATACAGTTAGAGGCAGATATTTGAAGTCAAAATGTTCATTGGCAAGTATTCTGAAAATGTCTGCACCTACATCACAATGTTGTTGGAACCAGGAACTGAGGAGTATCTCTACACTCCTAAATGGAAGAACAGATTACTATATTACTACATGTTCCCCTACAATGAGAACGAAACAGCTTAACAGTCGTGGAAGTGAGTCCTTATTGTACAAATCCAGAGCCAACCCAGAGTGCAAGGCAGTAGACAGCTTCGAAGCAAAGCACACTCTGCTGTCATATTCCTGAAGCTACATTTGTGAATCCACCAGAACATCCAGAAGATTCAAGTTTCTCGTGTTCGCGTTTGGATTACAGCAATTGACATCTCAAAAAAAGGAAAGCTTCTCAAGGTCATCTTTTGGTTTAGAGACTGTGGATACCTCTTACGGGGATGGATACTAGTCTTGTGGAGAAACTGTACACCTCTTAGTCTTTCAAGGTCATTCAGTGGTGTGTTGTAGCTGGATGGAGAAAAAGGGGACAAAACCTGAAGGATTTTTTTTGGTTCTAATCTTTCTTCAGGTCAGATGGGCCATGAGAAGCATCAGTGGATCTGGAGCTGACTGGCGGCTGTTCTAGGTTGACTGGTACAGTCACAGGAGCCACTCCATCGTTGTTGACCAGAGCCCCATAGGAGAAGGAGCCATTGAAATCTGGCTGGAGCACCAAGCCCTTGTCATGAATAGTTGGGACACCTAGACAGGTAAGATAAGGTTCTCAGTATAACTTAAAATAACCAACGGCAGAGTTAAAATCACACTGTCCCTGTACTTTATGTTTTATGTTACTAATAAGCTACTAATAAGTTTGACAGGTAATAATATTCACTTTCTTTTTAGCCCTCAAATATGATTAATTACATCCCTGGTTATAAGGCAAAGGTGCTTCTTCATTAAAAAGTAATGTAAAAATCTTATCTTTAAATCTAAACACTGATTATTCTCTAATCAATTTAAGTCTGTACATACCATTTGTCATATCCATTGTGACATACGGCTCAAAGGTTTTCGTCTTTTTCTTGGTTTTGGTGATGAGGAAGACTCCCAGGAAACACAGCAGGGTTCTGTACAAACAGAATATAATCTGCTACATCTTTTAAGCATATGAAGGTCACAACATTCAACAGCATTTTAATATTTCAATAGAGGTCATCACATGTTTTGAGAAAATCTGTTTTCTATATTAACTATATTGCACTTACCCCAGCACAAACATACAGATGTGAAGGACGTCTTCATTGTTAAACTCTAAGTAAAACATTGCTCCTGAAAACCAGAGAAAAGTGAGATAACCTCCATATTGGGACTCTTAAGAGACTTATCTTAAATTCCACGAGTGCTGTTTCTTTTCTATTTTTACAGGCAGTGAACTGAATTCACCTGTTATTCCAGGTCCAATTGACAACTGCCTGTCAACACAGAGACTCAAAACAGTCTGGCCAAACCCAGATAAAGAATGCCATAACTCACCTGCTCCCACGGCAAATAAGGTGGAGAGGATGTAGTTGACACTGGCAATCAAAGAAGAGTCATACAGCTTACAAGCCTGGGACAGAAACCTAAGGAGATAATAACACACAAAAATAGTAAAGAAGGATGATTTAAGAAAATGTATTTATAGAGCAAAGAATAAAAACTGGAATCGCAGGCCAATGTTATTATCTTTATTGTTATTGTCACATCTTCTCCCCTGTTTTATGCTTTATCTTTATTCTTCCAGTATCTCACCTGGCTTGAAAGACCACCGACGCCAACATGCAAACAAACATGACACTGAAGATGGGGTAGTCAAGCTGCATGCTGCCCTCTGCGGTGAGCACCAACATGCCTGACACTGCCTTCACTGTGATGACTGTCACAGAGCCTGTGCACCAACCAACAAACATACCGTTAAGCACAAACACAGGACTTAAATTGTTTTACCATCAGTTTAGGTACCTTTTGAGCATTCAGAATGTGGCACTGTATTTCAATGTGGTATATTAATAGCTTAATTTTATAGATAGTATGAAATTGACTGGCTTTCATGCAGCAGACTCACCCAGCAGAGCGACCAGCAGCAGAATAATAATGAGGTAGTTAGCACCACGCTGTTTGTAGAAGTATAGGAGCAGGCAGAATGTGATGATCTCAAGGAGCTGTCGATAAGGATATTGGCAACAATAAAGACAAAAATAGTTTCAAATAAACAAACCAGGAAGTACAGTCAGGTTTAAACATTGGAGAAATTTGCAGTGCTCGGTGTAAGTTTGTGACACACAGCTTATCCCAAAAGAGGGGATGACACGATCATAAAGGTCAACAACAGAAACACAACATATTGTAATATAGTGGTTGGCAGTAGATCAACAACTCAGAAACATGTGTCAGAGGAACGAATTGAACCTGACAGTCATATTTATATCTCTGCAGTTGCTCACTGCTCTATACTATTATATCATGGTTTAACAGAAGTCCCCGTTTTGCTACAGAGAGTGGAATTCATGTTTCCTTAACGTCACTCACTTGTGCAGCTGCATTTGTCATTGTAACTCAATGGAGTCATGAGTGTGAATGTCTGGTGGATCACTTTTACAAACTGCAATAATGCAAGGTGAAAAGACATGAATGCCAAACAGCACACACAAACAGAAGGCTTTACTAACTGCCTGAATGGCTGCAGGATGTTCCCTTACTGACATGACAAAATATAGCTTCAAAAAACACCTACACTGCAGGGGTGTAGTGTTGCTTATTGGTTACATTATGTACCGTAATTGACGAGTACAGCAGGTGTGTGGAAATTGCATTTTGTCGTCAAATACTGTAAAAATCTAGAAGAATTTCGCAGTTCAACAATATGCATTAGATTTATTTATTTATTATACATTGACATTTGGCTGCTACACAATCAACTGTTTCTGTTTACTGAGTGTGGGATGATTAAAGAGTGTTGTACTCCTGAACCTTGTCAGTGAATGAGCTTACCAGATACAAGAGAACAGGCCATCCCACAATGTGCTTTACAATGTTCACCGCTGTGAGTTTTTCATGAGAGTTTGGTCCAAAAGATACAAAGAGGTATGTTCCTCCTATGGTTAGGAGACAGCCCAGGAAGGGCAACCCATACCGCTCTGAAAAAGATACAGCCAATTAAAAGCATTTAGAAAGTGAAAGTAGGACATTATGACAAACATAATCCAGAAGAGGGAATTTCAGATATCAGAGTCAAATTTAAGATGCAGTACTTTTTATGGCACATGAAAGAATATCAGAAAATCAGAATTACATTTCCTAAGAAACCCAATGTCCTGTTTTTTATTTATTTTTTATTTTATTTCAGTCACCACAGCTGCTGAGAAGGCAGCATGTACTATAGTCTGCAAAGTGCCACAAGGCTACTGAAGAATTTGAATACAAATTTCAGGTCATTTGCATGCGAATGTCAGTGGAACTGCACATCTCCAGTCACACACATACACTGAACTTACTTGCAAATTCCTTTGGCTTAGATTTCTCACGCAGAAAAATAAGACCCAGTATCGAACTTGCTGAAAACAGACAGAAAAGCATAATGCAAGACGTTAAACAAGCTTATATTGACTGAACATTTAATTTATTTCACATGTTTACTGAGGTTGAAATTCAGGTCTGAGCTTGTTTTTACCAACAACAGATCAATGATTGCAATGATAACTTACGTTGAGCAACATCACCATCAACATTTTAGAGAGCTGTATTAAAAATACTCACTTAGGACAGACACGGCATTGAGAGGTGCTATGAGAGCAAGGGGGGCAAAGGCATAAGAGACAAAGTTTGCTCCCTCCCCAAGGCAGGTCAGGACAAAACCACACCACCAGGTTTTAGTGCGGTAGAAGGCTCGCGGGTCCTTTGTCCCGGCCAATGTCACATGGCTGTGTTTCTGTCGTAAGTAAGCATTAAGGTAAAATGCATGACAGAGGGTAAACAGAGAATGTATCTCAGTACACATAGCTTAACCAAAGCAAACATATAAGGTAGACTTAAACTGAATAAACAAGGTAAAACAGTTCTGCATTACTGTACTATAAATCAGAGGCACAGAACAGAAGGGCAGACGAGTAAGAAATGACAGCGATGACTAATCATGAGGTCATGACTGTATAGAAAAAATGATCCATTAAGGTGTCGTCTGAAAGCTGATAATGATACTATAATGTAAGTGATAGTCTGAAGCCCTAAAAGGTTATTCTAGCAAGGTGACCCTCGTGCTTTGTTTACACATGCACATTCATCATACACGGAGAGTAGACAAACAGAGCTAGTCCATATGGGAGACATAATACTTATTATAAGGATGTGCGAATGACAGCAGGCAGCAAGTGCATTCAAGGAAGTAATTATGGAGTATTGTGCTCTTTACCTGAATACTTAGTGAGATGCTGACGATCAAATTCCCAAAAATGGCAAGTAAAGTCCCAATGAGATTGTCCTAAAGAAGAAAAACATTGAATGAATTCAGTCGGATTTAATAAAAAAGTGTTTACTGGACTAACCGACATTCACAGTGCTCTGATACTGGGCAAAGGGTTGGTTTAATGTTTTTTTGTTTTTCAGACGTTTAAACGCAAAATTAGTTATTTAGTTGTTTAATTTATCAGTTATTAGATATTTTGTCAGATGATACATGACGAAATCGGTAAAATTAACATATTACCAGACAATAGAAAAGTGAAAAGTCTGTGTGCGAGTTGTGTCTCACCGTGTAGGAGCCTCCGTCGGCTCTCCAGATATCCATCCCGTTTATTAATTACCTGCAGTAGCCAGATATGCAAACATCAGATATCTCATTTTTGTCGAATCGACGCTATGTATTTTTTTTTCTCATTTATATGTTTTTATCTGGCTCTACGCTGCCCAAGACACCATCTTTTGGGACGGAGAGTCCCTGACTTCCGTGTTGACTGCACTTGTTTTGGGCTGCGTCGTGACGCAAGACGCACGTTCTCCTTAAATCACGTGACCGCGGACGGCGACGAGTTGCCCTTTGAAATTTGTAGACAACAGAACAGATGTTAGCACACATTGATTGAAGTTTTTTTTATGTCGTTATAATTTGTATAATCATCACATAGATTCCGAGAGTCATTGTTCAATCTCCACTGTATTTTCTATTGATTTGAGTAGTTTTGTTTGTAATTTGCAGTTCCACCTCCGGACAATGGACGGTGTCATTGAGCTGTGATTCATCCTAGAGCATTAACAGTTGATTGATCTGGAGCTCTAACTTCAGTAAATAATTGGGTCTAATTACAAAAATTAACCACATACCAACATCACAACTAGACTACACCAAGATGAATTATGTGACATATATTCATCTCTAAATCTGAATCTTTAACTCATTTATGTTGCCCCTCCTCCATCTGAAAAAAGCGTGATTATGTTCATCACACCATGGCATCATGCTATTAATCCTGATCCTGACTCACACTGATGGTATGTTGTGTCTTCCCTTTGTCACTGCAGCATTGAAGGAAGGATGTGTCAACAGTACGTCAGCACAACAAGTGTTTCTATAACAGGACCTGTGGAAAAAAACAAAGGTAAGTCACTGAAGGGTGTGAGCTACTGTTTTAAAAGACAGCTGAGTTCATTTTTTTTCCATGTCAAAAACACGGTTGAGAACATGTGAGCAACTGCGTGAATCATTGTTTGACATAAGCAGCTGTGACACAGTGTATCTAATTTTAAATGTACAAGATGTAACTGAAGATATAATAGTCTCAAGTGTTAACTTAATAACACGAACTTGACATCAGTCAACAAAATGAGCTCTTCCATTTTTCACACACAGAAGCACAAGACACTCTCTTCAAATTTCCTCTGCTGACCAGCAGAGGGAGTGAAGCACCACAGCTGTGCCTGTGACACTACCACCAGTCCGCCCCACTGTGCTCAAACTAAAACAAAGACATTATCATGCACATTTTTCTGTTTTCATTTGATCTTTGATTGACATTCACTTTGCTCCTTTCTTGAAAAGATCTGAAACTCTTAATTCAGAGAGCGACTGGAGAAGCTAAGATAGGCCCATGCATTTTTGGTGTGGTCTGGTATGTCACAGGAGCTTTCTTCTTCTTTTGCAGTTGTTTACTCAGAGTTATAACTACATGATAATTGTTCTACATGGTCAGATGAAATGCATTAAATACATTTTCATAATTTTTGTTGATGCAACCAAGAGCTTTATGTCCCTCTTTCAGAACCTAAACAGCCTTTAAGACCATTGTTACATTCAGTGACAGTTGCTCTAGCTTTGAATCTTCTACCTTTAGCAGCAAAAGTAATCACAGGCTCTTATGCAAGTTACTTAGATGAACCACAATTAGGTCCTGCACGTATTATGTTTGAATCTAGTCAGCATAATGTCCCTTACAACCTTACTGATTACAGACTGGTGTGTGGTGTGTGTGCACATGTGTGGGTGAGGGGGGGGGGGGGCTTTTTCCTCAGGGTGTTAACAGGTGTGTTAAGGTATGCAGCTGGATGACTTTTTCTACTGCCTCTTATAGAACCCAAATCAATTTATCAAGGTGAAATGTACTGTACCTTTCAGTTAACTATTTAATCAAGTGACAAACAAAAATATTGTTTTTCAGTTATATCAGAGCATGAGACACTGATTTCAGTTATGGAAATATTCCTAACCCTTACCTAACCCTAACCCTTATAAAAGGAGAGAAACACATTTAAAAAAATCTGAATGCATCAGAAAACAAACAAATAAAAAGAATACGCGCAGAGCATCTTCAGTATGTACTAATTGTAATTTACTGTCTGTTCAGTATGGTACTATTGTGCACGAAAACCTGATTTAGTGGATTTATTAAAATACAATGCATTGATTCATTATTTTACAATTAAAAGCATCTTTAATCATCTTTTGAAACAACTGAGAGACAAACATCATCACAGAATGTATTTTGTTGCATTTAGATATGCAAATGCACAAGCTGATTATCATGACCTCATAATGCTCCTATAAATCATTTTTATCATACCACATGATGACAAATTTTTAATGCTAATGATTTTTAATGGTTGTGTGGACAGATGTGAGTCAGTGGAAGAAGCAAATCTCACAAAATGTTAAATTTCCAGCCTGCAACGTAGTTATTTTAATTACTGTGTAACCTACCGACTAGTCATTTCACTTCTTCCAGTGGTTATGTCCTTTTTTTTTTTTAGAATTGATGAGTGATCCACTATTGATCTTCATGATAAATCAGTTAATTGTTTTGTCCATGACCCAGTGACATTCTCAAATATCACACTTTGTCCAGCAACCTTAAGTTATTCAGTTCTCTATCATGGACAACTCAGAACATCTTTGAGAAGCTGCAACTAGTGAATTTTTATATTTTTATTTTCTTAAAATAAAATCATATTAATTATTAATTATAAATGTTAAGCAAATAAATTTTCTGTTGATGGACTAATAATCCAATTAGTCAACTGTTTGAGCTCTAATCCGTCACAGCCTACTGCCCCTGTGCGTTTTGCAGGCTAGAGGTCATAGGGAAAACTGAGTCACAGGCTTTTTCTTTCGATTTTTTTGTTTGTGTGTGCGCCTTGCCTCAGGTTGCAGGTACATTTCCTCTGACATCCTTCAAGTTTGTTGAACTTTTACACCTCTGGCGCCTAGTTGAGGCACCAGTTTTGTTTATAATGTGTTTTACTCCTCTAATTTACAAGTGACAAGGAGCTTTTACTGCGTCCTGTAATTTACATTTCTTGCTTTCAGCTCCTTTTTTTCTTTTCTTTTTGTTAACCCAGAAACTGAACATTAGCCCGGAACCTAAAACAACAATACACCTGAAAAGATGACACATTTTATTACGTTTACTGTCATCAAAATATGATTATTTCTTACACTTGTGACTGCTCCTTATGATGCGTGGGCACATATCCACTATCTTGAGAGGAATGCGTGAACGTTAGTGACAAACATGGCAGTGTGTATTTAATAACTGCCAGGCCCATTTTAAAAACCAAACAGACCAGCATCTGTTTGTAATGACTTAAGAATGCGTGTACGTTAGGTAGGAGAAGAGGATGAAGGGGACACATTCACCACTATGCTGTGCCATGCAACAGGAAGTCATGTCCCCATGAGGTGATACTCCATCTTGCCAAGGAATGTTGACACGTTATAAAGTGTTAGTGGAAAAGCAGGCTTTTCCTTAAACCTCCACATGTCCTGGCTTGTTGGGAACATTTCTAACTATGAGTCCTAAGTGACAATGACAACATCAGAAAGAATGCTGAATTGGATGTTTGGGTTTAACTGTGCAGGGCCTACCACTGTGGGTGTAATGACTGTGTTAACAAGCCAACTCTGTATTGTGATTTTTTGGGCATCCCTCCAGAATACTGGTTTCGGTGATATTGTGTGTGCTTTTAACATCGGCCAAACAGGATGAAGAAACGTGTGACAAATGAATCAGACAGGAATCGCACAGACATCAACAGAGAATTAAGTGAAATTACTTCAACAATAAGAATATCTTCGCCGTCTCCTTCCTGAGTGAGTGTCTGGAGTGTGAGTGTCTGGAGTCTGGGTTGGACCAAGAGCAGAAAGATGAATCCAATCATGTCAGACTTTACCAAAGGGATCAGATCTTCACAACTGGCAAATTGTTCTTCTGCACTTGCTTATTGCCACTCTACACAATTACTTATGTCAAATATAGAGCCATGAGGGAGTTTCCTTTAATAAAGGATCCTCATGACTAAACCTATCTTCTCTTTCTGACCAGACACTGATTATCCCCTTTAGCCAAATTTCCCTAAACTCGAAGCACGTGCCAAACATCTGACTATTGAAGTAATAAGCAGAAGTGGGTTAGTCTTACATCCTGGTGGCCTTTAGCATGTCCTGCTCAATCACAGCTTTGTTGTTCTGTGTATCATACCCGGTGATTATGTGAGCAAGGTGAATTGTAGTCTGCTAATCTCTGTAATTAAGGATTTCTTTTCCTCCATGACCACAGATGAGTGTTCGACAGGCTGATGACATTCCTTGATTTCATTATAGACTGTAGACAGGGAGCATGTTAATGAGTAGAATTCTGGAGGCCTTTATACAACTATTATAATTATGAGGCAGTCAGAGATGATATAATTAAAATGTGACTAGACAATGTTGAGGCAAGTTTTTATAGATTTAATATAATATAGTAGATTTTATTTTTAATCTAAATGCATCATCCATTTCACCTCCTTATAATAATTCCCAAATCTCACATTTAGAAATTATTCTTATGCTATTTGAGGTTATTAATAATTTAATTGATTGATTACTAAATAAGTAATTATTTTGACTCAGGGCTTCAGGTGTAGATAGACAACTTCAAATTAACCCTGCCACTGAAGATTATGTCTTGTATTCTGTGTATAATCTTACATTACAAATCCTTGCACCAAAAGGTAAAATTGCAAAACTGTCATCATACATTTGCTCTCAGTGGTAAGAACACAGTGTCCTTAACCTGTGTGAATAACTAAACCTCTTATCACAGTAACTTAAAGACACTGTTGTGAGAGCCCACATTCAACACCGTTTATGGTTTGCAACCTTTTCCTTCTCTCACCCGCAGTCAGAGTAATGTAAGATGACACTTTGTGTTGACTCTCGACCTCGTTATACTCTATATGTCACATATCTCTATGGGCTATGCTGGGTATGTATGTGGGTGTGTATATATGATGATAGTTCAATTGCTTTACATTTAGTCAAATGCAAATCTTATTGCTCTGTGCAGTATTCTGTGCACTGCACTGACAGTATGCAGACACAAACTAGGGAAATGTGAGAAGAAAAACATTAAACCTCTGCCACATGGTGACCTAGCAAAATGTTTCGTTGCACAAATACTGCACAGAAGTAGTTTATATTATTTACAAATTTAGTCTGCTTTGTAGAGTTTTTGAATGTGTCCTAATCGTGAGCTGTATATATATGCACATATGCATATGCAACTTGGCTGTGTTCTGATTTGGTGTATGTGTGTTCTTACACACAGCACCTTACAGATGCTGCAGATGTGCATCCTGGCTGTGTGTGAATGAATAGAATGAAGTTAGCCTGTGGGCCACAAAGCATTAAATCTTCCTTTTTTAAGAGTGCAGGTTTTGTCTGTGTATGTGTTTGTGTCAGTGATAGACACACACACAGAAAGAGAGAGAGAGAGAGTCATCTGTCTGAAACCTGAGGAGAGGGGAGACCAGTGTGAACAAAAGCCTGTGTTTAATTTTCTTTTTTTCTGTTGTCTTTGGTTTGTTCCTTCATATTTTCAGCACCCTGCAATCATGGCATCTTGTTAGCTTTGGATTCAGGTTAAACTTGTTGCAGGAGAAGACAACTCTGTCCCTCCCTTCCTACCCCCACCACCCACCCCCTCACCTTTCTGTCTCCTCCACACCTCTTCATCTCCTCCCCCTCTCCCTCTTCCTTCTCCTCCTCCTCATGTCTTCCCCACTCCTCCATTCACACTTGTGCCTTGATTTGCGTTTTCTTTTTTAAACGGGTGACACCACATTTGTCTTAGAGGCATTACTGTCTCTCTCCCTGCCTCCTCTGTTCCTTTTGTCCATCCCGCCCACCCTCCTCCCTCTGCACTGGCAGGTGAATTCTCTTTCAGGAAAGGCTTAGCTTATACAATAGCAGGTGCATATCTGCCGGATCTGACTCAAAAAGACTACGTGGACTGAAATAAGCAACTCTTAACTCAATCTAATTAAAATGCAGTGGTGTTTAAACAGTGTTCCTATTTGCATATGCACAGCTACATCTCTCCAGCTAAACTTTACATTGCATCACCTTTAAATACTTATTTTACTTTTTCTTCTTGACTTGATTTGAGGTATTCTGAAAATGTTGTTTACACAGTGATTTCATATTCACATTGTCTCAGTTACACTGGAATCAAAACATTTCAATCCATGTGTATAATGTCCTGAAACTGGGTGGATAGATTTGATTTTACAAGAGAATTTCGCCTTAATCCACTCACATTATTTTTGGCACAAATCCCTCATTATTCCTTCATCCAGAGCAACGGTCATTTCCTTCTTTAAGAAACTTGACACTTCCCAAGAAGTAGTTTATTGACTTAACAGCATGAGGACAGAATAAGATGTAAATCTTTCTGTAATAAGAGAAGCTAGTGCTCTGTGTCAGATGATATATTATAAGTTATTCCTACCACCCTACAGCTCTAATATAAAACCCCAGTTCAATTATGATATGGCAAACTGATGGACAGCAAAGGAAAAAAACATTTGCAGACTTTTACATTTGAGTACAGTCTATAAAAATTTCTCATTTAATTCTTCTCGGTCAGTATAAAATCACTCAACTGTCTCAGTATTGGTCAGTATGCCTCCCATTAAATCCTGGAGAAATCAATGGGTTTGGTCTAATGTTATAATAAATTATATAATCTTTTTTTCTTACAAGTGCTGAAGTGTCCTAGGACAAGACACTGAAATCCAAGTTGCCACACTTTTATTTATTTATTTATTTGATAAAATAATGTACTTAATAAATAAATGTAAAAAAAAAAAAAAAAAAAAACAGAAAATGAAAAGGTTCATTGAGAAATTAAGAAAAGCAGAGAAAAAAAAATCAAGGAAATCTATTTAGATCAAAAGGTGTGAGATGTGAACTTTTGGCTAAGGGACATGAGGAAGTTTCTCTAATAAATCCTGATTGGATAAAATGACAGATAAGCAGGCAGCATATTACAGAGAAAAACAGATGATTTTATCACTATGGTAACAGACTCTGGCGGCGGACCAAGCCTAGAAGTTACAGCAACTGGGCACCAATGCGTCAATCTTCCTTGTTCCCTGGTGTGCGATGGGGCGCACCCTGCTGCGGCTCTTGAGCAGGACATGCTGTGATTGTTCCGCTGGATTGAGGAGAAAAGGAGTGTGTGGTTCTTCTAATTCCCCGACAAGACAAGACATGTAGACTGAAACTGGGTGCGAGACGAAGAAAGGAAAAGGGAGGGAGAGAGAGAGAAGTAGATCATAGGGAAGTATCACAGGTGATGATGGAAAAATTTTCGGAGTGAAAGTTTGCCAGGTTCAAATCAATGCAAACTTTATTATGGATAAGATTTTTAGTTTTTTTATTTCTTAAGAATATAAAGGAAAGTTGTAGAAGTGATTTTTGAAAAGTTGCCTGTTGTATCTTGAGGATGGGTTGTAAAAAAAAGAACATAAATTGAACAGAAAAAAACAGAAAGGAGAAAAAAACATAACAAATGGAGTGGATGTGTGTACAAGGAGGGCATCCGTGTAAAAAATCAGTTTCTGTCAGAGGGTTTCATTTACTGTACTCAGGGTGAGGTGGTCTGGGCATGTTCCCTGCTTTATTTGGGAAGATGAAGCAACAAGTACCTGGAAAGCTCTCCACCTCTACTATCCCACGGGAATATCACCACTCATCCATAGAGGAAGAGTTACAAGAAAGGGATGATGGGTGGAAGAGGAAAAGAAGCTGAAGGTGGGAGGGAGGGAAAGGAGAGGGGTGATGGGAGGGTGGAAGAGGGGGGCAGAGGGAGATGTCTATCGTCAAGGAAAGGAAACACTGTGTAGAGAAGTGGCTCCTGCTTCATTTAAGTGACAATTGATCATGCCTGCACACATGCCCGATTGAGTCTCATTTCCCACAAACACACTACTCACAGTGCTGCCCTCATCTTCTTCAGTTTCCACTTGACTTTGACCTGCAGCTTAACATCCATACCTGACATGTAACAGATTGTACACACACATGCAACAGTGGGCACACACCCAAAAAAAAAAAAAAAATCATGCACACACATTTGACTCATACAAACAATTGTGACAATAAGGAACATTTTGTCTTACAGTTGCAACAGTGTCTCTTTCTGTCAGAGATAAAGATAAGATTGTTGAAACGCCAGCCGGCAGTATCACATCTCTTTGTCGGAGGATATGAGCCATAGTGTATATGCTGTGAACCCACACCACCTGTGTGTAGTGTTACTGCCTGCAGGAAATTTTAACCAAAATACCAGGCTCAGTGTTGTCTTGAGGCCACGAGGGCACAGTGAGCTTACTTGGCAGAGGATCATTTCACATCTAAATTTAGGCTACTCATGATTATGGACTGTAGTGACAGCAGTTTTCAAGCAGTTGATATAAAGCTCTGAAACCTATTGCACATTTCAACAATCAGCATGTTGATAATCCCTCAACATGCAAATTATGGGGACTGGCTTATTGTGGAAGATATAGTCTCCTTTAAGATGATGTTCCTACAATTCTTATTTAAAGGAACAGTGTGGCACTTTAGGAGATGCTGTCATTCACGTGTCTTACCAAGAGTTAGAGCAACAACTCAATATCCCTCTCATTTCTCTGCAGTTAAGTGAGAAGCTACAGCTCGCACTCAGTTAGCTGTTAATGTGACCATGTTGTCATGAAATATTTCAGCACAAAATCAAGACTTGTTGCCTTTTTTGGCGAGCTTTAGAGCTAGCTGGTAGGGGAAATCTGGTGCTTACTGACACACACAGACTAGCTGGTTCCTCGTTTTTCAGTCTAAGCTACTAGCAATAGCTTCATATTCGCCATATAGACATGAATAGTGGTGCCAGTCTTCTGTATTTTACAATTTGCTGGACTATTTACCTGGCAAATCTATTGTAAAAGGTAGTAGTGCATCCATTATGATGTGTGAATAACATTGATGTCATAGTTATACAGTATGACTTTCCATAAAGCAGACAGGGAATGCTCCAACAACTCAGGTAAAAGTGCAATTATGCACATCTCTAAGTGTTCGTTAGTGGCTGCAGATGAGATGGGAGTGTCCTCCAGAAACAAACCATAAAGTGAAGTTCTCTGGCCTAAGGGTCCATAATGAAACTTGTTATGGAGATGAGCCTGTTACTTGCTCTCTGTTTTGAATGGCCAGGGCACCACAAAGCACGTGTGTGTGTGTGTGTGTGTGTGACAGCTTAGATGTGAGGTGAATCTCACAGGTATTATAATAGTTTATGTTCTCTCAAATCCTTAGCCTTTCTTGGCAGATGTGCACCTCTGACAGGCATTAAGTTATTATATTTGCCTGTTAGTTGAAATGGCAGAGTGTAGAGTGGGGAGAAATGAAAGATGATGCAGATATGTGACAGACAAGATTATCACCTGTCTGTATCTACCACCTTTGTTTGTGTGTGTGAATGTATCAGTTGCAGTGCATACGTGTGTTCTTTGAAACTTCTCATAAGACAGAGCAAAAAATTATATATGTGCTTGAGTACACACATACGTGTGAGTGTGCATGTTCATCGGCAGTGTGCACATCATTCCACAGCTGTCGTTATCTCTCAATCTCTTTCACTTGTGTTCATACCAATACTGGAAAGACAAAAGCCGCCAGAGACAGAAGTGAAAGAGAAATGAGTGCACACAAACACAACACGACATATTCCAGACAGACTTAACTCTATCTTGACAAGCAGATCTTCTCCATATGTGTGGCCTGTCTCACATGAAATACTGAGCAAGGAGAGTGGGAAAAGCCTCATGCAGGTGGACTTAACTTTTATCCACCTGTGTCACGCTCTTATTTTCTGAAAGCATTGTGCAACCTAACCTGGATTTGCAGATGTGTGAAGTAAACAAATTTGGTTTCCGTGTCCAGATAGCGTAGATTTTAGTTTCTGTTGAACAAATAAAAGTATAAAAGTATAAACGTAAACTAGTTTTTATGACTTTGTTTCATACTACTGCAGGAAATCCGGCCCCTTAAATTGTTGCCTGTAAAGTCCCCTTGTTCGACCACAGTTGCCCTCCGGCTGCACTCAGAGTAGTGTACTCTCATTAAGCAATGCAGGCATCTTATTCTCTGCAGTGGCCCCCGCCCCAGGCGAGCAGTGTCTTGACTTTTGATAGCTGATGTGCAAACTTCAGGAGTGATGAAACTCTGAATTGGCTGTGGAGCTCCAAACCCGTGTTCCTTCTTTTCAATTCTCTATTTTTATCTGGAGCCCCGTCCTTTCTTCCTGACACCTCTTCACCCTTTCTGGCCCCCATTCTCACACCCCTGTCCTCCCCCACCCCTTGCCTTCACCCGAGTCCTGATCCCTCACTTGGGGCAATGTGGAGTTTCTGGGAGTGGCTGCTGCTGGTGGGTGGAATAGTAGAAAGGAGTGGGGCAGTTGAAGGTGAGTGGATGGGGGGGGGATCTTTCCAGACTCTTGGAGCCTCTCTAGTCCAGGCCAAACAAAGTGACAGCAGGATTTTGATAAAAGGGTCTCCCCATTCACTTCAGTATCACAAGACTGAGGAGGTCTCAACACCTGGCCGAGGTCAACAAATCATGTAAACACACTCATTGGCAAACTACCTGTGCACAGAGCTCAACAAACCACTCATAAAGCATTAGTACTAAATTTACTATCAAACACAAATGCACAGTCTCTCCTTCATAACCCAGGCTGATGTCATGGTTGCCAAATAGGCCCTGATGTCCAGCATTACTTACAGGGCAGACAGCGTTGCAGTGATAAGATGAGGAGGAGATAATGAAAAAACAACAGAAGAGGCAAGGAAGAAACAGAGACTGACAAACATTTAAACAGAGGAGAAAACCTAGGCCCTTCACGCTGTTTGTCGGGTTATCAGATTAAAAAAAAAAAAAAAAAAAGTTCATCTGTGTCAGACATTAGGAACATTTATTGGCCATTCTTAATTAGACTGGATGAATAAATGTCAGAACACACAATGTGTGGTAGAAAAGGAGAAGCAGTGGTGAAGTAAACATGTCAGATTTATGGTAACAGGTGCACCACTCACCCTAGTTTCTCAGTGTGAAAGGCAGAGCAACACGCCCGGGCTCCTTATATCTCTGTCAACCCTCAGCACACATTCCTCCATGACAAACCAAGCATTACAGCAGATAGACAGATAGTAAGAGAAAGAGATGGAGACATATGATGTGTTGAGATGATGAGAGGGATCATCCGATGAATAAGAATAAATGGCTGCTACTTTTATTGATTTCCTCACCTCAGCTGACTGCAGTTTAGGCTAGTTTGACCTGATCTTTCCATCGTCCGTTGACAGTCGGAGCAGGAAAAGATTTATTGAGCAACGGGCCGTAAGGGAAAGGAGGAGCAGGAAACCCATGTGAAAGGAAAAGTAGGTGGGAGACAGCAAAAGGAGAGTGAGAGAGAGAGATGTATAACGTGGGAGGAGAGAGGTGCTGAGAGTCCCCTCTCAGCAGCACTGGTGCGTATAGCCAGTGCTGACGTCTGTTTGTACGCTGCCATGCATGGGTTCAGGCGCACACGAACACACACACACAGGCAGTCACACAACAGCCAAAGCTTCAGGACAGTTGAGTCTTGGTTTCTTACTCCATTTGTGTGTTGCAAGCCGTGAAAGGCAGTCGTTTGAAGATCTGGTGACATCCATCCATCTTCTGTTTCCCCATCTTTCCTAGCTCATTGGTTTGGGCCAGAGGTCTCTATGGGGCCATGGACACTTTTACTCAATTAGACATGAAAGTACGGCACCAAACAAAAGACTTTGAGGATGTTTGAACTACTACTGTCAGGGTTTGTGTCAATGCGGTATCTTTTCTTAATGGAAACACACAGGAGAAACTTGACTTCCTCATAATGGATATAAATATAATAAAGATTTAATAAAATACATCTGAGATAATTGAAATATTTACATTTGTCATGTAACCATGAAAAAAAGTAGTACAGTAAAAAACAAACAAACTCATATATATGTTCAGCTTACACACTGTGCTCTGGCTTAACCCTTTCTTCTTCTGTTACACAATGCAACAGTTAAGCAATTTAGCACAGCAGTTGCCCTTTACACATCAGTGCACGTTTTACATTTTAGAGCAATCAATCTGTTTCTGTGTTCAACAATAACACAGATGTCCAAAGTGTCTGAGAGGATTTAGTGTAAGTATAGTTGCTGTTCAAATGTGAGTGTGATTTTGTCTGGTTGAACTTCAGAGAGAGAAACACAGTCAGAGAGCAGAGAGTCAAGTGAGGATTAAAGGGCTTAGTATTTTGATGTGTTAATTTCACAGCACTAATGAGGCAGTGATAGAAAATATAAGGGGTGGGAGAGAAAGAAACTATAGACGAGAGAGGCCGTTCACACCCTGATGAGCTGATGAAAAGTGAAAGAGAGGCTCATGTCACAGCCATCCTCCACTTCCTCTGTGGCTCTACAGTTCATACAGTACATGGCACAAATGTACAATCTGGCAAGTGAACCCAGACTAATCAGTATTAGTCAGCTGCATTTAAGAAGCTTAGATGCAGCTCTTAAAGTTACTTAAAGCTTAATTGAATGGCCTTTTCATGTATATGATGGAATGATGTGAAGGTGTGTCATACACAGAAAGTATTCTTTCTTTCTCTTTCTCCTCTGAATCAAAGCCAATTTGCCCTCGGGAATTTTTGTGTGTATGTGTGTGCGTGCGTGTGCACGCGTGTTTTATTCTGACGGGTGGAGGTGTGTGTGAGGCTATGGGCAAGCTGCACAGCACGCACTCTTGTGTGTTACCACGCCAGATTCCCTCAGGTGTCAGCCGCAAGAGGTGTTCACACACACACACAGAGCACAGATAAACAGCTACATACAATTATACACACGCACATTAGTCTCTCGCTCTCTCGCTCTTTCACTTTGTGTGCGTGTGATCAAGTATGTGGGTGGAAGATTATATCCCTGATTGACATTAAGACCTTACAGGGATCACTGCTCTCTGAAGTGATTTACTGTCGATTTGTTGAACATTTCATGTTTTCTTTTTAACTAGTCATACTTAAGTGTTATTGGCAGAAAGTCAGTAAATACATTAACTTAAGTTTTGTCCTGCTACACATTATAGAGGTCCTTATGCTATTCTCAGGTATTTCTGTATGGACTTTTACTCCATTCCAATGCGTTTCACAGGAAAACACACACAAACACAGATATACATCTATAGTTACTTACACATAATCATAATAACAAAATAATCATAATCATATCATTTAATGTAATTTGATTGTTTGATTATTATACACCATATTAAATAGGAGCAATTCCAGCCTCAAATTGCATGTATGTCAGTGCAGTGTCCCTGCACAATGAGCACCTTTACTTTTAATACTTTAACAAACTTTTGCAACACAGCAAAATCATAAAATGCATTATTCAAAATGTGATAACTAAATTAATATAAGTTTCAGTTCAAACCATTTTTTTAAACCTTGCAACTTTCCCACTGTAATTTGCATCTCTTTTTACATAGAGCTTCCCTCGCATCAACTGTTTTAACCACAACAGCGACACATCCATTTTTGCATCCATGATCCCTGGGAAGTAAAGAGACCAAAACCAATGTATGACATGGAAATTCAAGGGGAGAGTGAAAAATGATACTGAAAAACTATTAACATGTTAAAGCTGAGTTCCAGGCCTCCCCTGCTTTTCTCAAACTCATTACTAAACCGTTCACACCTCTGGGATCCCCAATCTCACTCTTTTATCCAGTGCAATAATGAGATGCAAGACATTCCTGCCTTTGATTGTCTTGCAAAGTGCTCCCCTTTTGCTACACACACTCATACACATGTAAGGCAGTTTCTCTCCAGCCCAGAAAGAGTTAATAATTCTACACCTGTCCTATCAGACACCTGTCTCACAGCTCTCAGCCAATCAGGAGAGAGAGGGAAACTCTGTGCTGGAATGAAATAAATTTGGGCCCCGTTCAGAGGAGAATCACAACACTTGACTCATCTGTGTGTGTCACTACTCTGCTAGACTGATAGACTCACACAGAGAGACAGATACCACAGAGAAACAGCGAAGAATTGGAATTAAAGGAATCTATTTCATCTGACTTGGACTGGAGACATGACCAAAGACACTGAGTAAGTCCTATGAGGAATATATTTTTTCTGTTTTGGTTTAAAATGTGCTTCATCAGGATAGGAATCCACATTGTTTGGTCATCAGCTAAGCTAAAAACATTTTAGTTTAAACTTGGTAAAACATAGTAAACGTTATATGTTATACTCCAGTCTTGGGAGATGGAAACCCCCCCTTTTGTTTCTATTTGCAATGGGACCCCCATGTGAAAGATCCCTGTTTTAAGAAAGGGGTGTTTTGCAGGGGGAAACTGATATGGATAATTTTAACACACACACACACACACACACACACACAAACACGAGTCTGGGGTTGTGGCAGGTATGTTTCAGCTTGTGTTGTCACTCACCTAGGGGCCACAGAGCACAAAAGCAGACCGGGAAATAAGAATCTCCTCTTGAGGTGTTGGACGGAGACAGAGTGCAATGGCAGCATGTAATGCATTGAATTACATAATGGTGAAACCTTAGACACAAGCCCCCCAAATCCTCCATGTCTGTGTAAAAACATCCTCACTTTTACTGGCTTTAGTGGGAAATGGAGAGTGACTAATGGAGTTGTGTGGTGTTTTTTCTTGGTTGTTGTTTTTTTTTTTTTTTTGGTTGAGGCTGCTGAGTGCGGGAGGGAGAGACAGGTGCAGCTTAGTGCAGGTGTATGGGTTTTAGTTTATGTAATGCAGCTTAAATATCACAACTTAGCCTATAATTTTGCACCAAAACAAAAGTTAAGATGTACAGTCTTCCATGTTCAAATTAGTTTTCCAGGCGCTGTGTCAAAATGCATTCAGTACCTGTCTTTAATCCTGGTGAGAAATCCTTAGATTTCTCTCTTTAAACTTTGCTTGTGAACACCTGTGCTCTGAGCCTCCTGTCAGCACATTTAATTAACTGTTTAACCAGAGTAAACTCACTATTTGTTCATCAGCTACCTCAGACAAAGTCAGAGGGGTTTATCCCAGAGGACAGGATATTTACAATCTAATGCCACTGCGAGACTCTCCAAACAAATCCAATCCTCACAATCCAAGTCTTTTTTCCCCTTACGAGTGATATTGAAAACCAGAGCCAACCGCAGAGACAGTGGTGGGTTTCTGTTTACTTAGTAAGAAAATCTTGTCATGTCTTTTAAGATCCATGCAAATAAGACAGCTTAGACAGCATTCAGGAATGCAGGTTGTTTTTGTCTTTCACAATACTGCAAACCACCAAACACTGGATATGCGTGTGTGTTAGCGGTGTTGGTGGGTGGCACTTGGCTTTTTAAACTTTTTCTGACACTTTTGCTCCTGAGGGATGTTACTCAGTTTTGTGGTTTTGCAACCGAAACCCTTCTTGCTCAGGGGCAAGTATGTACAGTGCTCTGAGGCTCAGGTACTGCGGCTAAACTCCAGCTATCTCTTGTTTTGGCAAAAAAAGCATTAACATAAATATGTGAATGCATATAATTCTACATTTTTACATTTTTTAAAATGAATATTGATGAATTAATTTTTTTTCTTCTCCTCTCCCAGGACTCTGGGACTGGTTATTCAGAGTGAGAACTTCAACTATAACCAATATACCAACTACATAATGGACTCCTGGTCCTACATGGAGAACCCTGTCCCTGAACAGAAACCCAGACTACACCCAGGAGATGACCTGGCAGCGCTGACCATGCTTTATGAACAGTGCAAGGTAAAGACTTGAGTGCCAGTGGCAGAACAAAGTGAATTATAACAGGAGAGTAAATTTGATTATTTTGGTTTTGAACGCTTCTTGATTTTTGTTTGTCTTTTATGTTTTCAGAACCAGAAAGAGCAGAAGGCTGTTGCCTGCAACCGTGGTGCTAATATCTACAAAACAGAGAGGTAAGAGCTCATAGTCACACTGTGCATCTGTTCACCCAGGAGCTGTAATTGTCTAAATTTTTATATAGCATGGATTTCATTATGCATTTTTTAACCAAACACATTGCACAAAAAATATCAGATTAAAAATGATGTGCAGTGATGTGCAGTTGTTTCTTCCTTTTATCCTCTGTTATCACTGAATGAACCATATTAGAGAGTGTCAATAACACAGAAAGAGAAAGGCAGGGCTGTGGGAGGTCATCAACAGGTGAGTGGGTAATCCCCAAGTCAAACAGAGTCAGAAGGATTATTGTCCACCTCTCCAGCCCTCCATCCATCTATCCTCCCTCTATCATCATTGCTGACTTGCTTAAAGAGTTTCACAACAGGCGGACAGTTGTTTTCCTTTACTGAGCTCCCTATTACTACTTCTTAGGTGGGTGAGAAATGGCCATTGTTAGGGCTCAGTGTTGTCCCCTCAAACATTTCCAACAGAGAAACTCAAACACACAAGGAAAAAAAGATGGATTAAGAAACAAATAGTTCCCACCCAGACTCAGACACTGGCTTTCTGCGAGCTCCCCCCGCAGTAGCTGTGTGTGCTGAGGTCTGAAGTGCTTTTACTGACTGTTGTGTGTTTGCACAGGCTGTCTGCAGGCTTCTGTAATGTTTAAGACATGCTACAGTCAGCCACTGTCAGGCTGCTTGTTCCCTTTCTGTGTTGATGGTTTTACCGAGTCATGCTGACCTTACAAAGGTGGCTCTTTCCTTCCTACATACTTCCTCTTTTTAACTGTTTGTTTTTCCACCTAACCCCGACAGGACTCCAACCAACACCAATGAGCTTGTTTCATTAGAGGCATCTGCCAATTTCATGAAGATTCTCTCTGAGAGCATTCCCACAAGCCATGCCCAGGAAGTTTTGGGATCAAAGCAGCAGACCTCCATGCCCCTCTCTGTTGCCACGGATACCTACACCACCCTGACCAGTGTGGTGACAGAACCTTATGACAAACAGGAGCTCAACAACATCTTTGAGATGTTGCAGACCAGTACTTTCCCAGATCCCAGCAATGAGGTTAGCACTTTGAAAATTTGAATATGTGGCAATCTTTGGGCCTCTCCCATTTTTCATTTCTTAATACCTTTTCTTGTTTGGGTGTCAGACTCTTCCCTACAGCGATCCCTTCCCTGATAATCACTCCAGCCCTGACTACTCTGGCTCCTACACCGCCTCGCCAGCAGAGAGATTCAGGAGTGAGTTCCAGTTCTCCCTGGGAGCTCCCCCAGCTTCCCCATACAAGTCCAGTGAGCTGCCCATGGTCTACCTGAACAAGGGACAGTTCTACCCCATCACCCTCCAGGGAGTGGACAGCTGTGCTGGCATCACTGCCACCAAAGTCAAGGTGAGTCATGGTGACACATTATCAGGAGGAAAAGGTTTAAAAACAGCTCCCCGTTCCAAGCTGCATCCTTCCCTTCAGGCTTTTTATTACAGGATCATGCTCCTCAATGCATAAATTCTTTGCGTGCCACTGAGCCAACCCTTCCCAAATATCTGTCCCTCCCTTGAAGCCAGCTCCTCTGTGATTAATCCCATGCTGACACCCTGCACACATTAAAATTATAGTGTCATGCCCTGTGTAATTTATTCATATGGTGGCGTAACGAGGCCAGAGTGCAGCTTAGACTGGAAAGAAAGAGGAGTGGACAAGGACCGAGAAAAGGTGTGGTGTGATTTTAAAAACATAGGTGACAACCCTTTTCTTTGTCAAGAGCAAGCGGATAAGAATATACACAAACACACACCAGCTCACTGCAAATAAGTGATGACAGAGTGAGGAGAAAAGGGGGATTTGGTGTGATGAATGAAACGCAGTGGTTTTTAAAAGAGAATGGGTCATTCTTGGGGATGTGAACAGGTGAAAAGAGTCACATCCAATTTGACAAACACACCTAATTCTCTGCTTTTCTGTCAATCTTTCTTTCTCCACTTCAGACTGTAGTGATGGCTGTATTTGAGAACGACAAGAGCCCTGAAATGCAGCTCCGTTTTTGGAATCACTGGCATGCGCGACAGCCAACCGTCAAGCAGAGGGTCATTGACATTGGTATGTATATCTCACATGAAAACACACGTACACCTGCACAGACCCTTCCACCAATGATATTTCCTTCTTCTTCTGTAAATGTGTTACTTAAGAGATTAAACCACTCATTCTTATCCTAAAATATTTTTCTTTTGTAGCGGACTATAAAGAAGTGTTCAACGGCATTAGCAACATAGAGGAGGTGGCTTTCAATGCTCTCTCTTTTGTGTGGAACCCCAATGAAGAAGCCAAGGTAAGCGGATCTCACTATCAAATGCAGTGATTGAAAAGCAGGCAGGGCATCTGAAGAGAGAAGTCACAGAACAGGTGGAATCTTTAAAGGAAAAGAGAGGAAAGGTAGAAGAAGGAAGCTGGAGAGAGGAGTGGCTGAGGAGGGTGGGGAGGAATCCCAGATATGTGTTTGGCCCCAAGGCGCCTTTCACCACAGCAAGAGGCAAGAGCCTTGACGGCTTAAGCAAGCTTCTCTGTGGCCCAGAGGTGTTGGGGTGGGGCCACCAAACCTGCTGGAAGCAGCAGCACAGGGAAGTGTTTGGAGAAAATAGAGAGGTTAGAGAGATCGGAGAGAAGATAGAGAGGCGTAAAATGTGTGATAAAAAAAATAAACATGGATGTGTCAAAAAGGACAGCAAGAACAACAGGTGTTATCAACTTATGTACAGGATCTGTTGTCAACATAATGTATTTATGATGCCTTCTTTCCTAATTTCCAAGGTGTACATTGGCATCAACTCCCTGAGCACAGACTTCTCCTCTCAGAAGGGGGTGAAAGGCCTCCCCCTCCACCTGCAGATTGACACTTATGACTTCAGCTCAGGAAGCAACCAGCTCCTGCACAGAGCTGCCTGCCAGGTCAAGATTTTCTGTGATAAGGTATGTCGCCAGTGTTACTTCACTTCATTCACCTGTTTTGTGCATGAGTAATCACTGGCACCCACTGAGTTAAAATCAGTATTGTAACAATGCAAATGTATGTGATGTCCTCAGGGTGCCGAGAGGAAGATGCGCGATGAGGAGAGGAAGAGAAGCAAGAGGAGGGGAAAGAATGCTAATGATGCTAACGGTGAGTATTGCAAATTAACAGTATCTTTTGTTGTTTTTAAAAATAAGCACACTATCCATAGAAGTGTATTCTAAAATATGGTCACCCCTGCTTTATTTCCAGCCAACAAGTCTGTAGTGAGCAGCTCTATGGGTAGTGAATGCACCCTCTTCCAGACCTTGGATGACCACATCACCCAGCCAGTTCTCTTCATTCCAGAGACACACCTTTCCAGCTTACAGCGCATGGTAGGTCCCCATTTCACTATCCTTTTGTTACTGCAGACACCTTTTTTCCTCTCCTTTCCTCGTGTGCTGAGTGTTCCAGACCCTGCACCCTATCCACACCCCCCATATCCCTGCAGGGCAATAGGACAGGCACGAGAGAGTTTGGGAAAGCACTGTGGGAAAGTATGTAGTGGGAAAAGTGGGCTGGGAAAGGAGGAGGGGATGGTGTCAGCAAAAGTGAGGTGAAGCATTGACTTGACATCAGATGAGCTAATTGGAGTCGAAACCAGGCACTGGTGCAAGCCGCTACAGCTGCCAACAGTGAGCTTTAAGCCATAGGGGCTTACACAAAAACACACACACACCTGGTGCGGCGGCTCTCAGGCACACAGACACCGGACATTTAGTGTGCACCACCCTCATATTCTCTGTTTCTATCACTCACACACTTACAAAAACAGTGAGGGGAGTGTGCTGTTCAGACAGGCCAGTTTTCCCACAGTGTAGAGTGTAGACGGATGTGTAGCGGAAAAGAGATGTTACAGGAAGAAAGAAAGAGAGAATATGCAAAAATTAAACTAGCAGTTATGATATGGCTCTACACTGCAGCGCCCCACTGTCTGTATTAAATAGCATAGGCAGATAAATCTCTTTGATTGGCCAGTGCGATAAATGCAGGATGGTCCTATCTGCATCTCCCACGCTTATGTGGCTCTGTAAGAGGTTATGGGAAACGCGGTCTTAAAGTAATGATAACATTCTTTTTTTTTCTGAAGGTGTTGTACAGATAATGATGGGAAGGGGGCATTAAGCAATGTCTTTATCAGTCAAGTTGTGCCTAATCAGATCTCTGGTTTCTCTCTGTCTCTCTAGGCCGCTCCCATGGATGATACCGACAGGTAAGCATAGATAGTAAATGGTGTTAACAGCTGTCCGTCACAATCATAATCACTCAGTTTCATATAGACTCACAGTGGCTGCTTTTGTTTTAATGTGAATGTTTTTCTTTTGCACTTGCCAGGAGTTCTTTGAAGAGATTGTATCCAGACAGAGACCAAAGCAGCTCACCACCCAATAAGCAAGCCCGCAGAGAAGACACCCAGAGAGGTAGATAGAAAATGAAAACACTGATGATAATAATCACCAATAATCAGCCAATGAGCCTTTGATATCTAATTTGTTTTCTTTTTTGTCTTTCTTTTAGTTCTGTTGTATGTGAGAACAGCTGCAGAGGAGGTATTTGATGCACTCATGCTCAATACGCCAACACTGTCAGGCCTACGGGAAGCTGTAAGTATCATGCTTTGGATAGACTCATGAACTCATTCCTCATTTTTCTGATCCTAATTCAACACATACTTGCTCACCATGCTCACATAGCATGAACTTTACAGTATGTCATCTGTCATGTGTGTCAACTGTCTTTCAGTGGGAGTTGGTGCTAAGTGTCATCTCATGTTTCTTTCCTTCCTCAGATTTCAGAAAAGTATGGTATGCAAAAAGATGCCATCGGGAAAATCTACAAAAAATGCAAGAGAGGGTGAGTTATCTAGTTTCTTTTTATATAATTTACTGCAGCCATGCAACAGACTTACCAAACAAGATGAATTAAAGGTGTGTGTTTGAGACAGACCAACATTAATGCAGGGTTTAGGTTGTGTTCTTAATCTCATGCTCCCTTAAGGAAGCTGATGTTGACAGACCGGGTCGGTAAGTTAGTTGGCTAGGCCTGCAGGAATGTGTTAATTGCAGTGTGTCCGAAAACAGAAAGACAGATGACTGAAGGAGGATAAAAACATTTCAAAAGTCCTGCAGATGAGTCACGGGGCGATTGTTGTGCTTATATATGCTTTCATAACCACATCTCATCTGAAAGAAAGATCTGCCTCGATAAATGTTTCAGAGGCCGACAGTCGCTAGCAAGATTGTGTCATTAAATTGGGAGCGGTCACATTAATATCACCTGAACAAAAGGTCAGATGAGTTGTTAAGATTTGCACTTCAACTGCTCCAGATTTGCTCTGCTTAAAAAAAGAATCAGATTGTGTTTAATTTCCCTAAAACATATGAGTACAAGAGGTGGCCCTCCGGTGGTAATGAAAAGGTCACCCCTTCAAGATGGCTGAAGAAGTGAGCTCTCCTTGCGAAATAATTATCATTGTAGGTCAAGCTTCTCAAAAATGTCTTTGAGTCGTGTCTTAAGATGATAGTAAGGCCCCCCTGACACAGGCTGCAGCACCTTTGGGTGATTTTCCTGCTTGTTTGCTGGCAGCTATTACCACAGGGCGAGCTGCTAAGCTAACAGGTTGGGTTACATTCTCCCTGCAGTTCCCTCCCTCCTCTTTTGCTCATGTCTTCAATCAGCCATGTCCCTGCAGGCAGAATGCATGAGGTTAGCTCAGACATTAAAGCTGTAAAGCCTTACAGGTTAGTGTTGTGTTATTGTTAGGGAGGAGGAAGAGGGTGACCTGATTTACTCCTGATGCCGGAGACATGCCACCACTATGTGTTTTTCTTCCTTAGGAGTTTCTTTTAAAACAAATGACATGTAGTAACAGGAAACCAAATGAAAAGTAGAGCACAACCCATTTTAGCACCATCTTGTACATTCTAGTTTTGAAGATTAATGCTTGGTTAACACACTAACACACACTGGTTTGTCCCAGATTCAGTATGCCTCTAAGAGATTTCTTTTCCTGCCACGATCACTTAAGTAACTTTCATTTTTCTCTCTGTCTCTCCTTCAGGATTTTCGTCAACATGGATGACAACATCATCGAACATTACACCAACCAGTCGGCCTTTCTCATCGACATGTCTGAGGTGGTCTCCGGTCAGTTCCAGGTCACTCTCGTTGAAGTATGAGAACGACTCAGCTGCCTGCTCAATTGAAGGATGAATTTAAAAAATCACAGCTGCCAGCTTAAAGCATCCATCAAAGCACTGCCCAGTTAGAGACAATTTAAGCTATGGACTGCCCAGTCCAAAGACACAGCTGGGTTGAAGACAACTCTCCAGTTTCTGTGATTTCAGATGAAAACGTTCAAGCTTTTCTTAATTGTACATAACACTAAACCCAATTCTTATGTTTTTTTTGTTATTTGAATTTAATATTGTAACGTAAGAGCAATTATAATGAACAGCCTGTAAATAGATATTGTAAATAGATTTAATATGACAGTGTTTATGAGCTAGCATGTTGCAATCAATTTTCCACATATTGCTGTGTATTTCTTTTTTTTTTTTTACAGTGCCATGTACATGATATGTGTGCAGTGCGTATTTTCAGCATTTTCAGAGGCTGGTATTCTTGCTGCTTTTAGTGTACTCATCATTTCTACTGCAAGATCCAGTGGTGCATTTTCTTACTCACAACCCGCTGATAATGTTTTTCACTGCCAAAAGTATCTTCCTCTTCTAATCCTTCCTCTAGGTTCCTGTTAGTTTCACAGCTATGTTGGCCCAACTCTGGGTTGCATTCAGAACCAAAAGTCACACATTTCCACCCTTAAAACCACGTGAGAGTTAGTAGTGGGTCGTCATTCAACCCAAAGACTCTGGATATTTCCTGACTGTTATGATGTAACCACAGGTTTTTTTTTTTCTGGAAAAAGTTGAAACCTCTAAAACACTGAGGCCTGCCAGAGGACTTTCATATGTATGCGTGTGTTCAGCATGTGTGTATAAAAAGTTGCAGGAATTATTTTTTTCCTTATATAATATGCATCATTTCAAAGGAAGCATGTATCCCTAGAATATTTCATTCTTATATCATGGCAATTTTGGTTGTATTAGTCATGTCTTGCCTGCCCTTTTGTAAGAAAATAAAAAAAAAAGTAAAATAGCTCCTGTGGTTCTTCAGTCATTACTCTCTAAAGATAGCCATTCACAGCTTTTGCCAGGATCAATTATCAATGGAGCAAACAAATGATAATGACGACATGCTTCCTGTGTGTGTTTATGGGCAAGATTATAATTAGCCTTTTAAGGTGAAGCTCAAATTGGTAGAAACAGTTGATGACTCTCTGTTCTCTCCTAAAATCAAACACAAAAGCGTGAAATCCATCTACAATGAGGGAGGTTTGCTCTTATTTTCAGGGAGGGGGAGGGGGGAAGGTGAGAATATGCAGATGAACAGACTGCAAACACTGATCGTGTTTTGTTTTTGTTTTGTTCTTTTGAGCAGCTCTGGTGCCCCTAAACCTGGCAGCACAAGTGAAGTGTGCTGCCAGTAGTGTATACACAAAAAAGCTCAGTCCTTCTCCCTATTTGGTGACACTGACAGAGAGAGCAGGGAGGCAGTCTGTCCTAGATATAATCCAGACATACTAAAGTCAAAGAGAGAGGCACACACATACACACGCAATCGCACACAGAAAGTGAGACAGAGACAGAGATGCAGACGTTGGGGAGGCAGCAGAGAAAAGAGCAGACACAGACACAAGGACAAACACTGACAGAAACACAAAGACAGAGAAAATTTGAAGGCACATATTAGAGGGGGGGCTGCTGAAGCAAAGACAGACGACAGGAGGAAGAGAGAGCAAGAATAATGAGGACGTGGTTGCACCATCTGCTGCCAGGGAGACAAACATGTTAACCATGCAGACACGAGCAGAGACGCAGACACCCATCTGTAGGGAGGTGCATACGACCCCTGCTGAATGGTAAGTGCCTGTGACTTCATGGGCTGTGTGTGTGTGAGTGTGTGTTTGCAGTCGCTCAAACTGTGCCTGTGTGAGACTGTACAGTATGTTTATCATATTCAATTCATGATCATTCTCTGGAGATGTTGCCATTCCTTTGCTCCAGATGGAAATAAATCAGGCATATTATGAAGTCAGGACAGTCATAGTGTGTCAGTGCAGTGGCTGAGGAGGTGGCAGGTGCAGTGTCTGATAGGATCTCAAGGATTTCTGCTCTGATTTAACCTGCTCTGAATGCTTTTCTAATTTTAGAAAAACACTCACAGAAGCCAAGAATAACTGATAATCTGAAAAACAAAGAGAAGAAATATCACAGAGTAACAAGTCACACCTGTTCATAGTACACTGACTAAGGTGAGGCGACTGTCAAACATCTTGAGATCACTCCCAACCAGGAGTTGCAATGACGCCCTGTCACTGTCTCTGCCCTCACATCTGTCATCCTCTCTCTTTGCCATTCTGTCAATAAAACATTCCCAGAGCAAAACAAACAGGAAATACTGCCATACTTCCCATCAGCATGCCAGCACAGTGTGTTTTAAACACTGATGACACAGGTGCAGACATCCACCCCACACTCAAATTTAAATTTTAGTCTATCATCAGCTGATGCTGATCAGAACACACCTTGGATCACAGCTATGAACAAATACTTCACCCATGTGTTGCACTTGATCATTTTTAATACTCTAACGCTAATACTAATACCAATACTAATACTAATACTAATACCAATACCAATACTAATACTATGTCTTTCTGTTGCAGCTTTTTGTCACCATTTGGAACCATTTTTTTTTGTATGTAGAGAGCACATTATCTTGTGTTGGCAGCTGTTTGTAAACCACCTCTATATGGGCTTTTATTTTTGATTTTTCCCCTTTAAATCTCTGTAACTGCAAATTTCATATTGTAGAGAGGGATGGGTTGAATTTTAGGACTGACACCTGGAAAACAAAACTTAAAAGCAGTTTATTGTCAGGCCCGTATTTCATCACAAGGTGTGTTATTGTTCTGCCTGCTATGGAAAATGTCACATGAGGCAATGCTGGTTTTCCATTCAGAGGTTCTGTTAATAGCACCGCTGTAGATGTCGACCAAGATGTAGATGTGCTAAGGGACCAACCGTGACATTCCAGTGCATGCGTTGCACACACTACCTCAAGCTGTCTTCTTTCCATCCCTGAGGGCATCCTCATCTGTCCTCCTCCGGCCTGGACTCACTTTGCATTCCTGCACCGGTCTGATGATATTATTATTATTACCACAATTCAATTCCTCCAAGGTCATATCTGACTGGTCATGTCACTCATCAGGCTTTGAAAACAACAACAACAACAACACACACACACACACACATACACACACTCACTCATATGCATAAATTCACATCTGTATTTCTATTATTTGTGTAGACAAAATTTTGGTAAGGAGAGGAGTCTAACTAGGTCTTGTGATAGGTAAAGCCACACACACACACGCACTGTCACACTAAGACTGGCCAGGTTACCGTATCCTAGCAACAGAGACAGGCATCGACCGTTCAGTCTTTTTTTTTCTGTCCAGCACTAGAGCAGTGTAGCCAAACCTCCTTCTGCTTTCTCCGGCTGCTTGAGCGTTCGTCTGCTCCACTTCGCACCTCTGTTCCCTCTCATGTCTCTGTCACCGTCTCTGTCTCTGTCTCGCTTTTCATCATGTCAGCCTGGCATTCGCCGCCTCCCTCTTTGACCGAGTCTCCCTTCTCACCTCAGTCATTCAGCATGAAGAGTCCTCAGCAAAGAGACAGGAGAGTTTTGAAGAAGGGGTAAGGGATGTATCTGTTGACTTTAAATTATTTTGATTGTTGTTATTCACCTTATTGTTTGCTTTTGCCAACAGCACATTTGTTCATAAGAAAATATACAAGTTCCCTGCAGACACAGTTAATCAGAGGAGACATTTGTAGATTATGATGATATTTGATCAGATTTTATTATCTTCATCATCACAGTCATAATGTCAGTTTTTATTTTCAGAATAGAGCCATGCTGTTCTCAGGGGTCCCGTAACATTGATGCATGATAATAATGAGCAGCATCTGTGTCAGGAGGAGGAGCAGCCACTGTGTCCTCTTTCTGTATTTCTTTGAATACAGGTACTGGTTCGTTCTCGCTGGAAACAAATGAGCTGTGTGTCTTGAGAGTTTTCCGGTGTTAACGCTGATGATGCACACTCCAGCCTCCATGGTGATGGGGATTGTCTTTGCCCCTCTGGGACTGGTCCTCGTCTTCACCGCAGCTATCACCCCTCAGTGGAGAGAGGGGCAGGCACGTTTAGGTATGCCGGTGCCGGGGTCACTTCTTCGGTCTGGAGTCAAAGGTCACGGGATGGGGTCGAGGTCAGTAGAGACTCTGCTCCTGTTGCGCTCCGATGGACTTTGGGAGAGCTGCCTGCAGGTGGAACACTCAGAGCTAAAGCAGTGCTGGCCCGTAGCAGGTCCATACCAAAGAGACCCACGAGTTCGCCTGGCACAAGGTTTGATCCTGACCTCCTTGTTCCTTTGTGGCACCGGGATTGTTCTGGCTTGTATTGGAGTCCGCTGCTGGACAGATCTCCCTCTGAGAGGTGTGGCAGCTACAGGTGGACTCCTGGTGGTCATGGCTGGGCTGATGAGTCTGACAGCCCTCGGGGTGTACACCCACAACCTTGGAAGACTAGGGATGATAGATCCAAGTCAAGGGATCAATAACCACCGGTTCCCCCACCTCAGCCTGCGTCCGGCTGGCTCTCTCTACTTTGGGTGGCTGGGCTCATGTCTGCAGGTGCTGGGAGGCAGTGCGCTGCTGTTCAGCTTCAAACAACCAAGATGTCTCAGCTGCCCGTCCTGCCCAGAGCTACCTGTTTGCCCTGCCTGCCGCTCATGTGCAGAGATTGAGCCGAACACGGATGTATATGAGGTCACCTGTTAGAGGAGGACATCAGCTTAATGAAACAAGTCAAATAAAAAAATGCCTGAACTTTGCCTGTATGTGATTTACAGACTCTAATGCCACATGTGGATGTAGCTGCCTCTTGACATATGCAGAAAATTAATGTAAAATACAAAGCGATGAAGATTGTTACAGATTCATTAAGCTCATCTTGGTTGAAAAGAGCTCAAGTTCCTGCTGCCTTTAACTGCAACATGTAGTGAAACATGACTCTCTCTGTGATGCCTTTTACAATGTAGCCATGCCTTTGTACTGTTCACAGGAAAAATGACATAGTTTATGTCCGAACCAAACTGTGAAATATCATATATTTGTGATAAATTGCAAGAGCAGTTGTTTAGATTATGTTAGGGCTTCAAACACAGATGTATAAAAGCGCTAGTTTTAGATTTCATGATATAAATTACAACTGTAAAGTGAATTTTGTTTGTACTTTTCAAATTAACTTGTCAACTTATATTTGTGATCAACTAACAGATACAAAATTCCTGTTTTCCTTATGAATGTGGTTCTTTGGGGTTTTCTCTTTCAGCTGGTAATTTTCAAGAGTTTCCTGCATAGAGATGTGCAGTCTACCTTTTAACATTTATAGGTTCAGTCAGTGCAAGCTACAAGAGCGACCAGTTACAACTATAAACACGGAGTAACCTGCTAATTTCTCAGCCTGCCTGTCTGAGTCAATCTTTGTATGTTACCTTCACTGAGGAGCCTTCATCTTATGAATGTGATACGACCACCTCAATAACACAAACAGAGTTTGGAGAGGACGGTGTACAACAGGATGTTGTTTATTCTTTGTGTATTATTTGATGTAAAGTGTGTTGATACTTGTTGGTGCACTCTGCCTTGAAATAAATCATGTCAATGACATCTCATTGTGCATTGCATCTTGGAGCTACTGCTGTTTCAGCTTAAAGACCAAGGGCAGATTTCTATTAATGAACTGTTTATAACAATAGTCATTGAAAAAATGATTATATAAATTCACCCTATTGAGAAATTGTGCACAGACTGATGCTACACCCATGCTCAGTGTCACGGTCATATCATACATTGATAATTGCACTGTGTCTGTCTTTTCCTACACCTGAACATGCTGGGGCTATTTATAGAACTGGACAGTCATTCAAATTCATTGTCTTCACACAAAGCTGAGAGACAGAGGGAGAATCACAACCAACGCACAACAGACAAGGCCACAGTGCTTGGACATACTGAATTATGGGTGTTAGCTTATTTAAACAGGTCAGGACCTGGTGAGGAAACTACCAGTTCATTAGAAAACCACGTCACTAACTGATTGGAAATATCTAGTTGCAACAAGTGAACTGAGCACAGACATACAAGCAGTTTAGAAAATCTGTTCACTCATACTAACTTAGGACAAAGATGTATTCAAATGTTTGTGTTTTCTGCATAATTTATATTGCACCATCAAATATACTCTGTGCTGCAACATACAGTTCAAAACCTGCATTGCGCATCACTATTTTGAAACTAATGACTCTGACACGTCAATTGTTATATAAAGCAGTACAACTGTAAATCACTTTAACCTCAGGATGCCCCCTTTTGATTGACTTGTAGGTCAAAGATACATCTTTCATAATTACTTTCCTTCAGAGATGCGGCCTTCAGCAGAAGTGAATGCAAAGAGAAGATTTCAAAGAAAAGTCGTGACAGGATGAAATTCATTCACAAAAGGCAGACGTAGGCACACACACAAAGTGAAGCATTTACTGTATAATGTGCCATCTACATACACAAGTGCAGAAATCTGAAGACGGTGGAACTTCCAGTGATTGTCTCGCTCCCTTTTTTATTAAGCTGATGGAAGATGACAGCGAAAAGGAGCAGGGTCACAATGGACATCCCAGCATTTGGAAAGTCTTCACTTGTTTTGCCGCGTTTGGTAGGGAGGGATAAAAAAAAAAACACTGAACCGGAACCACGTCGTACAATTCAAACATGTGGTTCATATACACAGGTGAACAGAAGGGCTCGAGGCCCCCACTCCCTCTGTCTTTTTGAATGTTCTGTGCAAAAATGTTCAAATCTCTACCTTTATTAAGGTAATAAACATATATATAATGTATTTATAGTAAAACTGTATTTACATCACATTAAAAGAGGCATGACTTTTAATAAAAAATGAACTCTAAGAAAAGTTCTATTTGATTTTTTTCATCATTTGACAGCTTTAAAATCCCATAAATACATACTGGACTCAGATTGACACTTGGCAAATTGTTCTTTTCTCTGTTGTAAACTTGTCATATTTGTTGTGAACAAGTACAGGGCTCATCGTGTTTCCTGATAAAAAACACTGAAACATTTCACTGACATACTTGAATAAAGCGATTGATTTAGTGGCAGCTTTGAACTGATCCTTTCAGCAGGTGAAATGCACCTCTCTTTTTTTCGTAAACAGTCAGGTCTGCAGTGCTGTGGACTGTGCTTAAATGTAGAAGTAGTTGTCAGCAGCTTCTCCGCTCTCCACCATCTCGCTCAGCTGTTGGTTTATTGAGTCCTGCAGTGACCCCAGAGAGAGTTCTAACACTGGACTGGACTCTGTGCTCAGAGAACCCTGTGGGATCTCAAGGAGAACGTCAGACGGCTCTGCGTCAACCAACTGCTCACCGTCGCTCAGGCTCAGTCTGTATGCGCCTTCCGTGTCTGCCGTGCCTGTTTCCTTAGCAACAGTTTCTGAGGCAACGGCCTCAGCAGGCGTGTCCTGCGCCGCCGCGACGTCCCCTCCTTTGGACGCCTTGAGCGCTGCCAGTTTCTCAATTTCTTGAACTAGCTCCTCATTTTGCTGCTTCCATTGACGATACTTTGAGGCTGTCATTTCAGAGTCCTCCAAGATCTTGTTGATCTGCTGCAACTCTGCTTCTTTTGCCTGCAGATCAAACAGGGACATCAGTGAAAACACAAACGTACAGTTTGTCAGTTTGTTTAATTTTGACTGGTTGAGAACAACCAGTGCCTTCTGAGGTGCGACTTTTACTACATCTACTTTTTTACAGAGCTTTGTTAACATCAAGAGAATGATTCTGAACTCATCTTCTTCACGTGTGTCGTAGAAGTTAAAAGATTCAGTCAGATACAAACAAAAAATAGAGATTTCAATAAATTATTATCACTATCACTGTGACTTTTAAATCTAATAATGTAGGATCATTGCAGAGTGAAGGTGTTTGTCCTCCGTCAGTTTGAAACCCTGGCTTTCCACCTCACCTTCAGAGTGCTCTGCAGGGCCCGCAGTGTGTGTGCCTTCTCATTAATGACTGGGTTCTTGTTGCGTCGGATGAATGATTTCCTGAAGTGGTCTTGTGTGAACGGCTGCTCATGGCCCATCAGAGAAACTCCTCCTTCCTTAATGTTGTTTAACATCTTGCCCATCTCATCCTCTGGGACGCCTTCTCACATGACAAGTGACAGAGGGAAGAGATGGAAGTGAATACAAGACAGGCCAGGGATTTAGTTGACATACACGAGGCTCTTAGGAACTATCCATTTGGGAACAGATGATTGTACCAAATATCCTCAGGGTAATGCGAGAAAACAACATGTAGAGGAAGAGGAATTTCCCAAACACAAATTATTAAACGTGTATCAATGGAGTCCTCGCAGATTAAAGAAATTATTCACTGAGGGAGGAAATTAGAGTGCAACATGGAGAACAAGAGCACAAACCTGATCCTTTGCTGCCCCCCGTTGGAGTTCCTGATAATGGCGTTTTGCTTGTCTTAACCTTAGGGCGAGGGAGAGTGTTGGACTGCACTTTCTGTGGCACATAATGATAAAAAAACACATTATGATCTGAACTGTACTGTGTGTGTGTGTGTGTGTGTGTTGAATCCTCTCACTCACCTTATTTCTCCTGCGGGGTGAAGGTGATCTCTCACTTTCTGATTCAGTCTCACTGTAACATTCTGTCCACAAATCAACAAAGGTGTTAATCATCAAAGACATCAAAAGTACTACAATAAAACAATACTTGTTCACCACATTTAACTTTTCTGATCATTATACATGTCTGACAAGACTAGGCTGAAATGCAGGTAACCATAGCAACAGCATTTATGCTTCATCCTGTTCATCCTACTACTTGACTTGAAACCATCATGACCATAGATTAACAGAAACAGCAAACAATCTAAAATTATGGTCTTTGGTAACAGGATTAATGTGGGGAGGAAGAAGCACCACCATCTTCCCCACTGTGCATTATTGCTAATAAGGCTGATAATATAAGCACAACAATACAGGTGCAATGGGTTTTGGACGAGGGAAGCCGCTTGGTATATAAATTATTTGCACATGTTTTTTAAGTATCTATGGTAAAAGTGTAAGGAGAACAACAACCTACCCTCTTCACTGTCAGGACCTTGCTGGAACTTCTTGTGCTTCTGTATGGCAGTGATCAGACAGTTAATCCATCTGAGGAAAACAAAAACAACAAGACATCAACAATAATCTCCAATAATCTCTAATGTCAGAGTCACACTACTATTTATTCCATTTTCAACAGTTCACAGATCAGTGATCTTTTCTTGAAACTGCAAAAACACAGAGACGTTAAAAAATCTGACTGTAGGGGGCAGTGCAGACCAACACCTGTCACAACATGATTCAACCCCCCCCCCCCCCCCCCCCAATGAGCTCACTGTGTGCCATAAAATGACATTATATTGGAGATGGCGCACCGAGCAAGCACGTAATCTAGATTGCTCCTTTACTGGCATTAATCCCATTGTTGATTATACAACTAAACGTAAAGTATTACACTTGGAAAAAGGAGGAAAACAGAAAAGCAAAGAGAGGAAAAAACAGGCTGAACTTACTTGCTCATGTCAGTGACATTATCGGCAGCGAAGAAGAAGTTCTGAAACCTCTGGTGGCACATCTTGAACACACTGGTGGAGCAACAACAGAGGGAGGTGAGTCAAGAACATGACATGACTGTCAGAGCAAAGGAAACTCATCACAGAGCGATTCACACACATGTCAAATTAAGGGACAAAAACCTTTTTTTTACCATTTCAGCAGTGTATCCCTCACAAGTTCTACAAATTACCTGTGTATTTCTAGATAATATGTTAATTAAACCTGCTGGGTTCATCCTTACTATTTTCTCTTGTGCTCTCCGGCGCTCTCTATGTTGTAGCTGGCTATGTTGACCAGACCCTCAGCTTTTTCATCCTGTAGAAGGAAAAACATTTATTCAAATTTATTCAATATGCACTGAATTTGACTCCTTGTCAAAAGTTATACGTTTAAAAACAATCCCCTAACAGCTTGTGTCTTTGGAATAAATAAAGTGGCAACTCCTATACACACCTGCTGGGTGATGTACCAGTAAAGTGAGGGCCCCTTCAGGACAAACCAAAAGCGTTGCCACTTCTGGGTGATGAAGACACTGCTCTCCCTCCTCTTCTTCCACAGCCAGCCGTCGCAGTCAGGGCGACCCAGCTCACGGCAGGACACGCGACGCCGACTCAGAGCTGTCGTCATTCCTGAGAGGAAATGACAACCAGGGGCAATGTCAGTTCCTGAGCAGCCGTCTAAGTATTAATACTTGGTTTTGAGCTTATTTCATTATAATAGTAATTTCCTGACGTGTATTGCATCTTTTTGACTTATTGTTTGAGGAACTACAGAAGCATGGTAACCTAGTTTATTTTCATTTATTGTGACATGGATCTTTTCCTGCCAATCAAAACATATGAGTTTTCTGAGAGTGGCACTTGTAACTCTGATACACACGTAACTACCCTTTACTATGGATTTCCAAGTCAGTACTTTATCTGACATCCTTGTGTTTGCCTTATTGAACATAGTGGTTCAAGGTCTCCAGCTGAAATGAAGATAGGACCCACAATAAAAACTTCTGCCAAACGAGTAAATACAAATGTAGATTAAAAGGATGTACGTATAGAATAACAAAAATGCATTTTGTTTCTGCCACTTATCTTCATCTTTTTTCTTCCTAGCATGTATTTTATCTTAGAAAGTACACAAATGCAACAGTGTTAGTGCAACATATGACGGCCCTATATAAGATAGATAGATAGATAGATAGATAGATAGATAGATAGATAGATAGATAGATAGATAGATAGATAGATAGATAGATAGATAGATACTTTATTCATCTCTCAAGAGAAATTCACAGTACCAGCAGCTTACAGATGTGGGAACATGGGGGCATGCAGGGTTTTAGAAAGTATGAAGGAAATAGTACTGGATTACACAGTACCGTTTTAAAGAATATAGTAAGAGTGCAATATAATAATAGTGCATGCAAAGTAGAATAAAGTATAAATTGCAAATATAAAGCATTGATTAGAAGATTGGTACAAAATTCTGAAAAATTCATGAAAAGGTATTTTAACAGTGGTATAACACTGAAGTCTTGTTGACAGATCGGATGATTCCAAAGACATTAGAGTCATATTATATTCACAGTTTGTCTTGGTCTAAACTGAATATTATGCTTATATTATAACATGATGTAATAAGACGCTACCTTTTGATGAGCTCCTCTTAGTGTCTTTATTTCCCTGAAAAAACAATTCGACAAACATCCATCAATAATTCAAATGTACAGTTTAGTAAAAACTGCATCACCTGAGCTGGTAAAAACTAAAATGTATGTTTATTCTTCTCTCACCGTGTGTCCCACCATTTCAGGGCAGGAGCTGATGCTCGCTCTTTCCTGATTAACTCCGTGAGGTGAAGGACTTCTGAATGACCCAAGGTTCAGGGGTGAAGGACTTCTGGGGGACGGCGAGCGGTCACTTCTGAGTCTTGGGGATAGCCTTGAACCTTCCACACCCTCACAATCCCCTGGGAAGATTCGTGTAGACAATCAAATGACAATAATGTGACTACTTTTTAATAGCACCATACTCAACATCACAGTGCTTAAGCAATAACTCTCACTGGTGTTGAGGCAAAAATGCAAATCAATCCATGAAGCTAATAATTACTCAGACTAGTTATTTTCATGCATCTCTATCAAGTCAGGGTCTGAAATCTTTTTTAAATGTAAAAGTAAAGAAAAGCCAACACTGTCAACTGCTCTTGGGTCTTTTAATAAAGAACACATGACTAAACAGAATCAGGTGAACAAAAGTAGTGTCTTAAAAGACAATATGGGCTACAGAGAGACAGTTAAAACATAAAGAGCTCAGAGTGACAGATCTACTTTAAATTACCATGGAGTAGCATATATAAGATGGTGATTTTTTATGACCTGCAAACAGCACATAATGGCATGCTTAGGATTTTTTCTTAAGCAATATATTTAAATGGCTTAAGTGGTAGCTATTCTTTCATATTTGTTTAATAAAGCCTTTTTTTTAGCTGCTGAACCCTCTCTGCACTATGTTCCAGACAATATCCTGCTTTAACAACTGAAACATATTGAGGACTTTTGAGAGAAGAAAATATCTTGCTTTGATTTCCTCTACAGTACATTTCTTACCTGAGGCAGACAGTGGCAACAACCCCCTTGTTGGTTTTGATATGAAGTGAGCGTCAGACTTCCCTCCAGCTCCCTGTCTGAAGACAACTCTGATTCCTCCTGTCCCATAGGCTGCTGTTGTACCTCTGGGCTGTGAATGGCTCTTCTGCAATGGAAAAGAGAGAGACTTAGGCACGACACCAGTTGACACAGCTTACTGATGGTGCATTTGGGTGCTTCTGAGAGGCTACGACATCTGCGAAATGAGAAATGAAAATATTAAAAACTGTGGTTCTCATGGCACTACTTCTTCAGCGCACAATAAAACCTACACTACAATGACTCAGTATCAGAAAGTGACAAGAAAGGGGGACTAGGCTAGGTCAAGCTGGTTAGCATGCTAACTTCACTTCAGTAGAGAAAAGAAGGTATAGAAATGGAGGGTAAACAAGTTAAGTTAAGTTAATATTGGTGTTCTTAGTCTTTCCAGCTCTTAGTGTTCAAAGGCATGAAGTTTTATGCTGAACGCCAGGAAGACAGGTAGGCCTAAGTAAACAGCTGTAAATGCATTGGCTGTGTAGCTATAGCAACACAAATAGGTCATTTAAAGGAATGAAATATGACTCTATATGCCAGCAGTATAAAGTTTCTTCTTGTTTTTGTTTGCACGTGGCAGGATTATTTACAACCTTAATGTGCGCCATCCCCATCTATTCCCTCCATTTCTCTTAGTACGCCTGCTCTCCATCATTCCTCCTTTCCCCCCCGCCCTTCATATATGTCTTTCATCACCTCACCACAACAACGATTCATCTTTCTCCTCATCTCCTCCTTTTTTTTTTGCTCATTTCCAGTCAGATGTGGGTTGCTGTTGTCTGTAGTGGAATTTATGGCATTTGCAGTGTGACCTCATCACAATCCTACCAGTCTCTGGCAGATTAACAAGGTCAAAAGGGTTCGTGGGAGGTTCAGCTCCACTGAGTAAATCTCTGATAATTTACTGAACCAAATTCATGTTCAACCTGCTCTGACTGCACACTGTGGTATTACTATGCTTTGAAACAGACTTGCTGAATGTTTTGCTAAATATTCATGGTCAAGGCAAACTGCCCCAGACCCTAATAAACAAATGACAAGATCATTTCCTTCTCATCTTCACCTTATCTAACTTAAACTGATTAACCCTCATCACATGCCATTTATATAAAAAAATCTATCATATTGTTCTGTAGTACAACTAGCTGTCAACAAACTCCTTATGATGCTGTTTTCAGCTGTACCCAATGACTTTCTCTGGGCAGCTAATTAAAGCTAATTTTTAAAAAAGCTAATTCAGCGTATCAGCTAATTACACTCACCTAAAAGACATGATAGACGGGATTCTCCTGAAAGCTCAGGCACTTTAACTATGTAAACAACCCAGTTTCTGAGGGATGATTTGATGCTTCACCCCTGCATGTAATTATCCTGAACTGGAGTGCTAGATAATTAAAATTGTGAGTGTGCAACTATAATTATGCCGTGGTTACTAATATAAATGAATAAAATGAAATAAACAGCATATACATGAGCAAAGTGTGTCACATTAATGCAAGAAATCTGATCACAATGACAATTTAGACATAGAATTATTAAAGGAAACAGCAAATTATTAGAAGAAAAGCTAATTTATCCTCTCACCTAAAAGACAGGGACCTGACAGATGCTGCCACCCTCTCAAATATGGAGTGCCTGGGATTCTCTTCCTCCTCGTCCTTTTCCTCTTCTTCCTCTGACTTCTCGTCTCTCTCCTCTTCCTCTTTCTGAAATGCAATCTGCAGAAATACAGCCATGTGAGTGTGCATGCTAATCTGTTGTATGTGTGTGTGTTTGTGTGTACACTTTGGGGTTAATGGAAGTATAAGGAGGTTGATGTCATGTGGGCTTTTATGGTGCCTTCAGTCTACAGCCATGCAGTGCAGATGAGATAACAACTCCAAGTCTTGAAACTCTCGCTAAAAGCAGGGCATCTTGTGAGGGAGCTGATACACACAGCCAATTCACATCTCCTCATGTGTGTTTTCACAGCCTGTGCCACCAGCTAGATCTGCAATTAACATGGTAATGGTCACAAGGGGGTGTGAAATGCTCATACTGTGAGCGTCCGTGTGCGTGTGTGCGGTCTCAGATGCAGTGTGTAACTCAATGTGTAGTTTAAAGAACAAACAAAGTTGGCATAGTGATTCCTGAAAACATGCAAGTGTCAATGGAAAAACATCTCAAGTGATGTTAAATGGAAACTGAAGACATGGATTCTCAGGATAGGGAAGGTCCAGGATCCCCTGACAGTAAATCTATCTTCTGTGGGATGATTTGATGTTCACCCCTGGGTGTAATCATGATAAACTTTAAAAATTGTATGTGCGCAACGATAAAACTATTGGTTTTGCAAAGTGTGAGAGAAAACTCCTTAAAGTGTTCTGGTGGGTGGGTCTCTGTGTGTGGTGAGTAATTCTAATGATATGCACATTTTTTCCCACTGTTCAGTCCAAGTGAGGTTGATGATGATGATGATACTGTTGTATGACACATGGATGAGCAAGCTAATTATATAATCAGAGGCAGGATTGCACCAACAGGGTTTAACTTTAAAACCAGAAATCATGGTTTGAAGTTGAAACGATGCACTAAACTAGTTTTAATAAAATTTTAAGATTAATTTTAATTCTGTTTCACTAAAACTTTACACTCTTTTTAAAACTGTGATTACCAGTTGAATCATCCAAAATCAAGTTTCTTAAAGTGACTACGAGGAGTTTCGGAAAAGGGAAGTGTTTTCACACCACATTTCCCATGAGCCTCCGCGCATACGGTTGCAAACTGGTTGCAAACTGGTTGCAAATGAGTGAGCTAGCCAGAGCGAGCCATGGGAGTTTTGCAGACCGAACCAGAGAGCTTTGAGCTTTGACATTTGAGCTCTTCTGACGAGCCATCACAAGTAGGTACTGTTAAGCTAGCCTAGCAGTTTTTTTTTAGCTAGCTAGCAACAACGTGTGTTTGCTTTGGAAAAGCAGCCATAAAAAAGTTAATAGGTTAATACACTTTATGTGGTGGTGAAGTGTGTGTCCCTGACCTGTGAAGAGGGAGTGTCCTGGACTGGGTTTTTGACTCGTGTTGACCCAGGAATCTTCTTCAGCACCAGGGTCACTCCACTGGGATTCTCCTGCAGCTTCTTCACAAGATTCGCTCTGCTCCAGCCAACCTGACCCAGAAACACAGTTGATTATTCCAGTACAAAGGTCAGACACTTTGAACATAGAGTGTGTTACTTTATAACTGAGACATGTCACATTTCTTGTTGACATGAATCCTGTAATGGAGCAGCCTAAAAATACACAGAGACAGATCACTCACCACTATCTGGTCATTGACTTGTATCACTTCATCACCAGCCAAGATCTTCACATAGATATTATTCGAAGGCTGCAAGAGGAGAGCAAAACAGCACACATAAGAATCTGCAAAAAACATAACCCAGTCAGATATGAATCATGATCAATCTGTGGCATGACTGTTTCCTTAAGCTTTTTAAAGAATTTAACTACATAATACTTGTAGTGTTTTTTGAAGTTTTTGATGATTGATTGATTGTTGTTGTTGTTGTTGTTGTTGTTGTTGTGGACCTGGGGAAATCCTAAATGGGACAATAACAATAACAAGCATTATTGTAACTACACTGATGCTATCTCTGTGTGAAACAATGCAAAGATGATGCCCACATTTGTGTAGTCAGTGCATTTGTTTGGCAACAGTCACATCACTTACTAGAAGTTGCAGTGGCAATGCAACTACAGGAGCAGAGTCTTGAGTACTTTATTGTTGACATCATGGAAAAATAACATTTCCATCTCCCTCTGTCCCACAGCAGAACTGCCCTCAAACTCATTTTACAAGCCCTCCTTATTCTGGCTGATGAATACTCCTCCATCCTCCCTATGGCTCACTTGTTTATTTTACAAGACCCCTGATCTCAGTGATCTTTGGCTTTCTCAGAGAATCATGCATCTGTGCTCCTTCTAGGGAAGTTTTTAAGGCATATTAAAAGCCAAATCAATTTAACCTAAAGTTTAAAAAATCACATTAATAATTAATAATAATAATACACTGATACACAGGCAGTTATTGTCAGCAATGCTGTGTCACGATTGGTTACATGCTGTCTGCAGCATTTGGAACAACAAGTCTCGGGTAGATATTTATAAATTCAAAGTATTTCCAGCACAGGAGCTCAGATTGGTTTCAATTTCAAACGTGAAAGAAAGATAAGTCTACAGCTAAAAATAATGTGTCACACAAAAGTACTTCCAAGGGGATTTCTCCCTCATGCACAACTCACGCAGTCATGATAAAGGAAATGTCATTCATTCAAAGCAGAGAAAGACATCATTGTATAGCAATTCTCCTGCTACTTAAAACAACCACTAAGTCAGATTTGCCACATAAAAGAGAGTTCATGTGTTTTTGAAAAAGAGCCAGAGAAGGAAAACTGAGGATCCTCCCTCTTTATATTTGCTTTACATGACTGAATATACACTTCCAGTTCCTTATAGATGAGAGGTTCAGTTAAACAAGTGCACCTGTGTTATCTTCTGCAGAAATAAACAAAAAGACCCACACACACACTAACAACTTGTCACCTGTTACCCATTCAGTGTTCTCACACTTTTTAACGAGGCTGAACCAGGTAGGAACAGAAACTGAAATGTGTGACACTCTTTGCGTGGGGCATGGGGGAATTGAGGAGGAGCAGAAATTTTGAGTCACACTGCTCATCAGAGGATTGGTTAGGAGATCTGAAATGACTAGTGAGTCAACAGTGAAAGAAGCAGAGTACAAGGCAGAGCCTGACCTCAGCAGCAGATCCGGTCACGTAGTGGTTACTGGAGCTGCTGGACGTTATCTCGATCCCCTGAGAGAAAGAGAAACAGATGTTACATACACCTCAGCTATGAATGCCACATCCCTCACTCACACTGATTCACCATTATGTACAGTGCTCTGTCTGTGGAGATATTGATGTGTGTCTTCAAATGCATCGATGGCTTGGCCTGTAATTACCCATCAGCCAGCCCTGACTGATCGTTCCAAGTCATAATGGGGATAGGGAGAGTCAACTGATCACACCCCTGACCAGCCCCGATCACATAATCAATACATAGCACATGACAACAGACACATGGATAGATTTGAACTCTGAATTGAAAAACAAAGCCTAATGCTGCATTTCCAGTACGTGCTACCAGTTCGACTTGATTCTACTCGCCCTTTTTGCGTTTCCACGGGGTAAGAGTACCTGGAATCTGGTACCTGGTAGTACTTTTTCATACCACCTTGGCCAAGGTTCCAAAAGGGGTAAAGAGTGTGACGTGAAAACACTGCAGACCACTGACTGGTCGAGAATCGTCACTGTGTCATTGTGTTATCGATGTGAGAGATACACAGAATATCCTGCATGGCTAAAATGTGTTAATTCGTGCTGTAGGGCTGTTAATATGTCACTTTATTAAGTTTGAATATTTTTTCAGGCAAGACCATAAGCATTTAGATCCCCAGTATGTGGTCAGTCAAAGTGCTGTACAAGTTATGGAGGCCTAACTGTAACTTGTAAATTCAGATTCACATTGAATCAATAAATTGAACATGTGCTCATAATGTTTTGTACATCCACTTTATGTGAATCATAATTCTTCCTGCCTCTCATTTCCCTTTCTGACTTTAGTTCCTTTTACTCTCCATCTGTTCATCTCTGTCACTTGCGGATAATCAGAGGTTGTTGTTCGATTGTAAGTACAAAAGTGTTTTCTTTGTTGACACAGTGAAACATGAATTATGCCCAACAATCTATTTCCCCTAAACATGTGCGATTATGCATCCATGGAAACAAACACAAACAAAACACAAGCTTGTCTACAGAATTAGAAGGGATGATAGAAAATGTGCATAAATTCTGTAAAGACAGAACAAACTGCAGGTGAGTTGCAAGGCCAATCAACTGAAGAGGAGCTGGGACTGCTATTACCATCTAACAGGAGAGATTTTTACTTAACAAGCTCACAAAGGGAGAGCAAATTGGACAAATGCAGTAAACAGAGACGCTCTTTAGAAATGAAAACTAAAAGGGAACTAGATGATGCGGACAACAGGCAAAGAGGGGGGCTACAAGTGTTGTATTCAATGTACCAACTGAAGGATAAATTGTTAATATAAAAGGTTAGCCAGGAATAAAAAGTTGTTTCTGAAGAGGTAGAAGAAGGTTTTTGAGAAAGTAAAAAGAACAGATGCTGGTGCAGTGAGAACCTTGAGTTGGATGAAAGAGGTGGAAATGAGTGATGATGGAAACTTCCAGGTAATGGTGAAGGTAGAAAATTAAAACTGGAAATGAAAGAGAGAAAGAGAAACACAGATTAAGAATTAAATGATAGAGGTGAAGTAAGAGAATGGAGAGAGAATTGAAAATGTGATGATAACAATGAGGCAGTAGGACACTGCACAGATGAGATGAACAGATGTTGCAAAAAAGAAACGAACAAGAGGCAGAACTCTTGAGAAGGGATTAACATGGTTGATGGAGTGAACAGTGACTGAATATAATGAATACTAAATTTAAAACGTGTTGCTTGTATCAGAAGCAGTGATCAGACACAGTTAGTTCATTATACCTTACAACTATCAAAATTATGTGAGACAGTATGAAACATATAACATAATAAATATGATTACGGTTTGAGATGATAATCATGAGGCATAAAATAATAGCTCTTTAGTCCAATCATTATTTTTATGACTGTTTTGATCAATAAGAGTAATTCTTTTCCTGATAAATCAATCAGTTGTTTCATTTATAAAATGTCAGACAATAATGCTAAACATCCATCAAAATGTTCCAAAGCCTAAAATAAAGTCTTTACATGACCTGTTTTGTTCAAAACCCAGAAATATTTACTTGAAGACAGAGCAGCAAAGTCTCCAAGTTGAGAAGCTGAGACCAGTGAGATGAGTTAAAATAATCTACCATTATGTTGTGGGCCAACATGTTACATTGCCCATATGTGTAACAACAACTATATATGGTAAAATATACTGCACAGTCTAGTAAGAGTGGGGCCTAAGATAGTAAACAGACACAACAAACACTTTTCAATTTGCCCTTCACCAAAATGTTAGGAGGAATAAAGAAGAGACATATTTACCAGCTGATCACCAGGTGACACAGGCACTAAGTCAACACTCTCAAGTTGGGCTGTGTGGGTAAGAAGCGCTTCAGGGCTGGAGCTCAGGATGTCATCACACACAGCCACCAACTGACGGCACTGTTGATGGACCACAGTTCATTTGGCATACAGTGTCTACACCTTGACATGCTATCATCTCATTCAGTCATTTACAAAATAAAAGGTAAACTAAATTATATGTTAAATTATTAATAGGTGAAGTCAAATAGACAAATAATTAGACTTACTACGGAGATGATGTCCTTTTCCTTGTCATAGATGGAGGAATCCTGCTGGATGAGTGAAAAAACATGATATGAGTTCCAGTTTCACCGAGCAAATTACCCGAACGACACCCCAGCAGCCTATGGTATGTGACACCAATATTGATTTGTGGAAATGGGACAATCTGACTCAGAATTCATGTCCTATTTCCTCCTCGCAGCATGAGTCCGGAAGTGAAAGGCCACAGGTATCCTGAGGCAAGAGGGGCGCCGTTCCAGCTTCAGTATGGCAGGGGAGAAGCACCTCTAATGGTGTGTAAAGTCCACCTAATCCAAGGATTCACACTAATCCCGCACACATGCGCACACACTTGATGCAGAGGAAGTGCACGCAAGTGTGTTTGTAGCACATGCACAAACATGCAGGAAGTCGGCGGTCAGTGTCACAGTAATTAGAATCAGTGCAGTGGAACTAAAGTGTTTAATCTGTGGTTTCTGGGAGGACGGTGTTGATAACGCTCCTACAGGAATTACTGGGAGCTGGAGAGAAGAGGGGGAGGCTTTGACTTTGTGAAGAAGGCTGATGAGAGGTTAAATGAGAGGAGGGTAGATGTTGACACGGCACTGAATATTTATTGAATACACTAATGCCACGTACCATTAAGCTAATTTGCAACGTCTGTGTGATGTGTGAGTTACATAAAAGCTTGTAAAGGGAAACTAATCCCTGTGAAATGTAACAAGGGATCAACAGTGGACACAGTTGGATTTCTGGGCTAATTAAAGGCTGTGACACAAGGCTGGTGGGAGGGGCAGGACTGGCAGAGTTTCTGTTGTGACTGCTGGTCAGTTCAACTCTCTTATGTTTGTTTTGTACGCGTGTTGCTATATGTCCCTGTGGTATTTGTTTGAGGATGGATACCTGAGAGAAGCATTGAGAAATGTTGTGTCACATAAACATTCACTTATATAAAACAAATGTCATGCATTATGAGGAAGCGAGAGCTGGTTGCAAAAGCTAAAGCCAATGAGAGTCTGATGCTAATACAACCAAAGCATATTAGCACAAAAGAGTCCTGGAGAAATGCATCTGAAAAAAACTTCATTAATTTTAGTTTCTGATAAAATTTTGTCCTACATGTTGATAATACCACTAGAATACAATAGGCCAGTCACATGAAAGAGTTTTAAAACAAGACTTAAAAGTCTACAACCATGCTGGTAGCCAAGAAACGCATGCTAATATTAGCATACCAACATGAGTACCACTAAAATTTAATGCTCAGCAGGTGTGATTATGTTGTTTATTGTTTGCCCTAACCCTATCCAGTGTTCAGATATCCCAGACGTAGGGTTAGGGTTAGTAATCACCAACCCAACCACGGTGCTTGTGCAGCTAAAAATGTTTACAATTTATTGACAAAATAAGTGTTCCAGCTGAGATAAGAAAAATAATATTGTATAACTACAGTTAACCCAGGCCCCGAAAGGTCAGAAATACACACATTCACTTTGACACTTTAGAGGCTAAATGCTAAAACAAAAGCCCACACTGAGCAGATAGGCTTAGTCTTATTGCCTGGCCACATCAGCATTGTAGGTGTCAGTTTCTTTATCTGACATTTAAAGTTGTTGTCGTGTCCTACCAACCATGCTCTCACTTCTGTCTTCTCAAGTAAACACCTCTTTCAGTCCACCATTTCACCATAGCTTCCTAGGAACATGGAGAAAAAAAACACCCAAAACCTCTGTTTTGTGTTGGGTATGTTCAAAGCCATGTCACAGGAGGTTTCCAACAACACCAAAAACCTGTTCTGCATTTCTTTTCTAACTCTGCCAGAACAGGAAATGACACCTTCCTGTGTGCGCGGTGGGCTACAGGTAGGCTACACTTCTGCCCTGAAACTGATGTAATGTCAGGAGGGTGTGGTGGGAAAACTGAGAAAACAACACTTCTCCCTTCTTACACAGGGAGAATGACATCTACTGTAGACATAAAGTCCTTGTGACTGTATGCTTACAATCACAAATGTATGCACTTATACACACACATGCACATATGACACAAGTGATACGTATAAGCATATGATGCCATTGCAGATGTGACTGTGTTTTATTGCTGAGGCAGGGAACCATGGAAAGGAGAGGAGACACAAGAAGAAGAGACAAAAGGAAGGGAGACAAGGGGCAAGGAAAGGGGATGAGAGGAGAGGAGCTGTGGGGTATGTTTAGTTTCCAACAGCCTCCAGCATGTTCACGCTCCACTTTCATGATTTTGCTCTCAATAAGATATTAATTAAAATACCTCCCTTGAAAACAACTGCTCTGTTTGCTCAGGGACCCCTCAGGTTTTGTAACAGAAGAATCATGAACAGTCTCATGTAACAGTGCAGTTTCTGTAGAGATTTCTATTCTCCATCAACTAAGCCAGAACAAGGGCCCCAAGGTCACAGAGCTGAAACATTGAAAATTAAATGCAACTCTGGATAACAGCAACCCAAACAAGTAGCAACAGTAATATCAACAACAAAGGAGATTGACCTTTCAACTTTTGTAGTTACAGGTCAGCAACAATTGTACTGTAAACAGAAGTCAATAAGATTCAAGTTACCTTAATATTAATCAAGTCAATATTGATTACAATAAGGACCTGCAGCGTTAAAGTCATAAAATATGAAAAGCATTGCTTTCCTTCTGGACCACTGTAAAGTAACATGCATCAGGCTCGCTTGTTTCAAAGAAAGTGTTGTGTTGTGTTACATGGTGTGTGGCTTGATCAGGTGGTGAGTTAATTTTCCAGCAGTGGCCTGTGCCTGAAAGCAGTTCTCCCTGTAGTTGTCTAGGAAACAAAGGCAAGCTATTATGTGGGTGTAGCACTCTGGAAAAACAACAAAAAAAAAGATCAGACAACAAGGACGTACAGTACGCAGCCATGCATGGACACACGTCCACAAAACAACTGACAGTGAAATGAACAGACACACATGAATGTACAGTACATCCATTTTCAGTCACAGATTGATAATTATATAGACTGCACAGATTCTTTTTGTTGTATGTGACTCAACACACATACAAGATATCAAAGCCTTGCAGATCAAAAGCCTTGTCTAGTGAAACCCCTGTTATGTCTGCTCGCTTGTTTACTTGGACTTCACCAGTAGATTTTCTATGTGCCACCAGGTCACAGCTATAAAAAGACTTGGAGACATATTGTAGCTATGGACAATCTTCATTACACCTGCTCCTCATCTCCTCATTTCCTTGTTGTCACTCTTGCTTTATATAACTCCTCTTATCCTTGGATTTCAGCCCCATAAATGATAAAAGTTAAAGCCAATCAACTCTGACACTTTTTCCATCTGTCCTGTCTGTATTTCACTTTTCACAAGTCATCCAACAGCAGCACAAAATCAGTAAATATGTTCATCATGTGTTGCCTAATATAATATCTCCAATGTCAAATAAAAGGTTACATAAGCAAAAAGAAAGCAGCAGACTTGTCTCAGGGGCATGTTGCACTAAAAATGGCGGTTAAACATTAAAATCTGTCAGAGTTACATTTTCACCTGGAGGTTCTTGTTCCAGACGTGATATCTTGTTGCAACACAAAATCTGTTGTTTTCTTTTTTAAAGATACTTTTACACTCACATACCTTAATGTAACACCTCCCAGATCATTTTTCTGTCAGTCCAAGTTCACAGTCCACACAGCCCTCTCCTTTTCCTTCTGTCTCTCTCTGCTGAACTTTGCTTGTTGCTTGCTGCTCCACTGAGAGTTCACTGTGAAACTTATACCAAACAGCTCCCAGTTGGGACCCCAACACAACACCAGCTGACTGCTGACTCTGACCGCGTCGCAGTGTGTGAGAAGAAACACACAAACACTCAAAAGCACACAGCTAAAGAGGAAACAAGAGCTCTTTATTTGCCGTGGAGGATGTGGTGTGGATACAGTTCTTCATAAAAAAAAGACATTATGATGAAGCTGTGGCCTCCTGACAGCACGCCAAACATAATGGAGGCGGAGTCAATCCCAGCCCCAATTAGCTGGTAGCTAACATAAACTAGCGATGATGGCTTTAGTGGGTAATCACACACTGGGTAGATTAAAAATGATAAAACCTGCATTCTACCTGATGTTATTGTAGGTGCTGGTCAGTTGTTAATTAAAAAGCCTTGGCAGGTGAGTGAAAAGGTCAGTCTGAGCAGCTGTTCTTCAGACAAGAGAAAATGAAAATCCTCAGACAGGCTTCATCTCTCCGACACCCATCTTAGTATCATCAGCCTGCAGGCTGTGTAGAGGAACACACTGTATGTACTGCACAGCTGAGTCGTGTTACAGAAGCTTGAGTGTGTCTATATACCATAGCAATTACATCAGCAGCATTACGTTGAGCATAGCAGTTATGCACAATTACAGATACATGTGGTAATTTGAACTCTGGACACTTATTCAGTGGGTGATCAGGGGAAGTCCAGAAAATGAGCCGCCTGACCACTTTTACTTAAAAGACCAAATGACCCTGAACTAAGATCTTATAACACAACACCTTCATGAACTTCACAGGCTTCTTACCTTTTGAGCACCTGCACGTATAAACACACAAGCGCACGCAAGAGTTCAAAAACAGGAATTGAGCAAACAATGGCACGTCATTACCACACAATGATCAACCTCTAAAAGGGACCGAGCACAAAAAAAACAGCAAAGGTCTCAACTTACTAATCATTCAGTAAGTGCTCTGCCTCCGTACTCGTGGAGGAGACAATGAATGAAAACAACAAATCTGAATCACTTCATAGTGGCACAAAAACATCCGATCAGTGTCAACAAGCTTAATCGCTCTCTGGAATCCACACTTCCTTCCTTCCACACTGGTCCTGCAAGTCTATAAGAATAATGTTACTGTTACTATACACCAGCACAGAAACTGTGACGCTGAGTTGTCACACAAAAGTCCCGTAAGCTTGTTCTTAACCCTGTGAATGGTTAATCATGTGAAACCGACAAATCTGGTTCAGACTGTCCCCATGTGGCCAGTGCAGACTATCTCAAATGACATCTAATATTATCATAAACCTTTAGAGAAGACAAAGAAATCACAATGAACAATTCTCAGCTTGGAATAACAGGCAGAGAGAAAATGCTCTTGCTGTTGTATGTAAGTGTAAGTCTGAGCCATTTTAAGCAAAGTCTGAGAGAAAACGCAAAAGCAGCATCACCTTGTGGAGAATTATCCAGTCATAGAGGTGAGAACGGTACCTGTCGTGCCGGGCAGGTGTCCAGAGCTGGCTATAAATAAACACCTCTAAATACTGAGCCTCCTCTTTCCCCCAGAGCTTCCCTGCACCTCTCACTACCTCACTCTAATTACTCCTGCTATCTCTGCAACTCCTGTCTTCTTTTTGTCCTCTTCACTTCCAGTGTCTTATCTTTTTCTCTATTGTCACTACACTGTGGCCTCAGAGTTAATGGTCTCACTCCTCTCTGCCTGTTGCTCCCTGCTGACCAGTGTTCACTAATACAAACTCACCCCCAGGAGTCAAAAGTCATTTAACAGTTTCTGTGCAATCCCTCCCTCAGTCTCCTCCTCCTTCCCCAGCTATCCCCTTTGCTGCTCTCTTTGCCCTTCCCACCTTCCCTCCCCCCTCTACCTCCCACTCTCCCCTAGGCACTGCAACATATCCAGGCCTGTCTTCTCTTCCAACTGTGAAAACTTCTCACCTGCTTCTCAGTCATATAAATATACACACGTCGACATATGAATATTCCTTCTCCTCCTTTTTTCTCTCCAACATTTCATAGTATCACGAAGCTGAACCCACAAATAAAATCCAGCTCTCTTCTTTGGCAGCACTGTCAAGCTTCCTCAAGGTACAGCTGCCTTCAAATATGCCAGGAATGTAAAGATAAAGAATGCATTACTCAGGAACTAGGAGTGTGTCTATGTAGTATCTGTTCTCCGTGTTGCGTTTGACGGACCTGACTTAAAAAGAAACAGCTGGTCACCTGACAGGTTGTAGTTCCTCTTTGGCAATTTAGTGCACATGAAAATACAACTAGTACCACAGTTTACTAGTGTGTGGTTCCTCTTAAGATAAACACCTCATGTTTCCATGATTATTAGTCAGTGCAGGAAAATGTACCAGACATTCTTTATTTCAAAAGGCAGCCATTTGATGAAGATAAGAAGACCCCTTAACTGCTTAAAGCCATAAATGGACCAACCTTATGGATAATGTCCCCCAGCTCTCTGCAGTAGTTGAATATGTTCTTGGTGGAGGCGCATCCACTGAGCTGCAAGAACTGATGCCTGGAAAAAAAGGGATTATATTTCAAACATGTCTGGATAGAGACTGGAGAGGGAACAAGTACAATGATTTAGTTTCACACAGTTTCACAAGAAATTCAGATACCTAGAAAGTCTCACAAAGAGAAAAAGGAAAGAAAGTAAACTGAGTTTACTTCTATGGAGCAGGTGAGGCACGAGGGACATGTAAACAGCAAGTCTGAGCATACACCAAAACATTCCCCACGTGCACACCTTTAAGTGACTTTCACCCACAGCCATTCTTTTTTACATAAAAGCTATAGCAACAAAATCTGCAGCTAGATCCTGTTTTCACAGACATAGAGTAAACAGAGAGTAAAAAATAACCGCAGAATAAAACAGGATTTGAAGTAGTGTGTATGTATATAACAGTTAGATAACTCCCTCTTTACGGACCTGTTGAGCAGAGAGAAGAGGCCTTTGGCAGAGCTGATGAGCTCCACCACAACCTGCAGAACTCTCAGAGGCAGCTTGGTGGCGCCCCGTAACTCAGAGCTGTTGAGGCGCCAAAGGCCCTGGATGCCCATCTGAAGGGTGCGGGCGAGAGCACGCAGCTTCTCTGTTAGACCACGCAGGGTCTCCCCACCCATGCCATACGTCTGCAAAGTACACACACACAAGCAGCTGGTTAGTGGTTCAGAAACAGTCCACTTACACAAAATCAATCTCAATTCCTCTTCTTCTACTATACTCCTATTCCTCTTCTACCGTTTGTAAAAGCTCACCGAAAGAAGTGGCCTGGTGTTTCAGGTGCACTGTTATTGAATGTCTCGCTTGCGTGCCCTTCATTTTCTCTCCACTGTCCACTTGCAGCAATTTTTCTTGAAAGGTTTTGGATTTTTATTTCAAAAGATTGATGTGTGCCAATTCTTTTTGAACCTACCCGTGCAGTAAACTCTCTGCACTCTCATTAAGGTTCTAATGTTCAGGATTATATTGTGGTGCTGCTGAATTGTATTGTGTTATGAGAGGTGATTTAAATATTTCTATCAATGAGTGAAGATGCACTGTATGTTACATAAACCCCTAGAGCGCTGTAACAAATCAAAGGCGCCACACACTGGATGTTCACTGAGCCAACAACACACACTGTAACAAAGGATTAAATAAAACTGAGACAACTTTAAAGACCCTTCGACAAGACAGTCTGTTTCATCACCATTTCCTGTCCATCCATGTGTGTGTGTGTGTGTGTGAGAGAGAGAGAGACGTGACTCTTCACAGCTGCTGAAGAAGGAGCAGGTTATTGTCGTGACCCACTCATCAGTGGTCAAGAGGTTCGGACCGACTGGGCTTTGTTGTCGCACTTCAACAGTCCTCCATCAACATGCGGCAGCTTTTCAGCGCTGTAGTTGTTAATTATGTAACCGTGCACTTGAATGTGTTTGGCCTGGTTCATGTGAGCATCTGATGGTCGTTTTTATGAATGAGCACAGTGTTAGCACTTCACACAGCATCAAGACAGAGGGGGTGGAGAGGAAGTGAGGCGGACACATGCATGGACACATAACACACTGTTGTTTAGGTAACATTTGAAATGTGAGGAATAGGATCACATTTTGTCTGGGTTAAACAGGCCTTCACACTTATTCACTCAGACTTTGAGGTTAAACTGTTAATTGTGTGACTATATATATGTATATGATGATATATGATTATTTCAATCAGTACTACAGTTATTTCAATAATTCGACAACAGGCAGTTTAAGCAGCCTGAGCTTTAGTCTGATGTTCACAGGCTGTTACGCCACCAGAGCTGGAACCTTGCCTGGTACTGTCCTGCTCAATTAGTCCGTCCAGTGAAACAAAGGCCACTCTGGGAACACACAAACGCCCACACACACACACGCACACACGCACCAACATGGCTATTTAAGTGTCCAAAAACTCCCTCTCAAAATTGGACAGGGAGGAAAATTAATTAGGCGGCAGAAAGAAAAAAAAAAAAAAAAAAAGGGGGACAGAGATTCAAAGGAGGGGCGGAAGTGTTTTTTTTAGCTGACTTCAAACTTTCACAGAAATTTGCATGTAAAGTATTAGGCACTAGCTTTGCTATTCTAACTGCTTTGGTTGCAGTTAAAGCATGACTAGTCCTTTGATGTCGACTCGGAAAAATAAAGTGATTATTTTACTACAATATGCTTGACTAGGGGGAATATTGATTGGAAAGCGCAGGGCAAAAAGAAGCAGTTATGTCAAACTTCAGACTCAGGGTATTTCTGGACATGTATGGCAGTAAGAGCAGCTGCTGTGTATTCTGGCTGGATTTGTTCAACAGCTGCTAGTGCTGCTATGCAAACAAGAGCAGGATTTGAAAGCAGTGTGATGGTGGGAAAAAAAAGACATCTCGCTTCTACAGCATCGAACCATACACAACTACACAAGACAAGAAGATGACTGCTCAGTAAACATCCAGGCACGCCTCGCCTCTCTCTTGCATACATTACCCCCCCCCCCCCACACACACACACACACAATACGCACACAGCAAAGGTGCCTTGGATACACAGAGCACTGCTATGGACACGGAGTGAACACAAACACACATGACTCTGCTTCCTCACTCACCAGAGTGCAGAGCTTCTCCACAGCCTCCAGTATGAGCTCCTGGTGTCCGATCTTGTGTACTCCCAGTTTCTCCAAGTCCTGGGAGGTCAGCTGGAGCAGATCCATGCCCGACAAATGCCACTCCGACACTGAGTACTGGTGCAGGGGGGCATCCAGACCTGGCCGCGGTGCAACACAAAAACACAAACATTTGAAGCACATGCAAGGCATGAGTGTAAAAGGTAACCCTGTACAAAAACACATACATGTGCAGGCAGAGACATGTAGAGTGAGTAACAGGGGCAGAGGATCAGTATGAGCTGCTGGAAGAATGTTTGTGAATCACAAGAGATTCATGTAAGTCACGTGCTAAATAGATAATTAACATGACGATGATTTCATCATAACGTAAATATCAAGTCTTCTCACTTTTTCTCACTTTGCACTTTAAAATAAAAACACATATTGGCTCAATACAATTTGTACATATATACATATATATAACCAATATATATATATATATATAACCAATAGTGGAAGAAGAATTACAATATCAGGAAAAATAGCAACGCTACATTATGAATGCTCTTGTTTGTGCAGTGGAAATCCTGAATTAAGTAAAAGTACATAAGGCTCCATATGTAAACACAGAACAATCCTGGTCTGTGTTGTATCATTAATCGGGCCATTTTTATTATAACTGATAAAGTGAAAGTACTAATGCTGTTTGTCATGACATTGTACCTTATATACTGTTTGCTAACAATGCATCATACTTTAGACTGGTTATATTACTTGTATCTGAAGTCTTAATCTGCAAAGTGTGCAGTAATTACACAGCAGTTGCTGTGTAAAACAGAGGCAATCGAGTTAATAGAGGTAAATAGTAAACAGAAGTAACAAAGCACAAGTGCCTCAAAGTGTACCTAAGTATTTAGACTTGAGTAAACGCACTTGATTACTCACTCACAGCTCTTCACTTATGTAACAGAGTGAGAAAGTGTTGATCCATTAACTGCACTTCATGTTGGTGAATTAGACATGTATGGGTCCGGGCCAGAGAACGCAACACGTAGCTACTTCAGCCAGGTTGTCTGTGATGGCAGCGGACCTACAGTACTACCTGAGTTGTTGACACTGATCAGGACAAGACTGTTGCGGTTCTCTCTCTCTCTCAGCTCAGGCCACTTCCTCATTCCACCTCCACCTTTCACTTCCAAGAGGATTTGTGTGGCGCTTCTATTTCTGACTTTTGCGTCCGAGCCAAAGTACCTGTGAGGCGATCAAGGCGTGACAAGAAAAAATAACACACAACCGAGACATGTTCCTCACCTTGGAGCCACTCGCTGACTCTCTCCTCGCTCCAAGACGTTATAGGCTCCATGCTCGGAGACCTGCTGCAGTCGCTCGTTCAGTTTCCAGCCGTCCTGGCGGACTTCTACCTCTCCGGGCTGCTGGAAGAAAGAGGAAAAGTTGATCCTGATTTGCAGTCGGACGATGACGAGTGGCACTCCTTCCCACAGGTACAGGTAAGGTGAGAGTCCCACTGCTGTCAGCCAATGCGCAGCTGTCAAGCTCCACCAGGGTGCAAAGACCCCTCCCTCCTACCGCAACCCCTCCTTCCTCACCCCCCATTTTCCCCTCCCTTCGCTGTTACCTGGAGAAATGGATGGTACGTGTGTGTATTTGAAAGGTGTTGCGATTTTTTTAAGGCTCCTTAACTTCCCGCATAGTTTTGCTCTCATGCGTAATCACGTCACACGCGCGCGACACTAAAAGGAGCGCAGGGCCCACCATGATTTCCACAGCAGCATGTGGAGGCCCACGACAGCACGATACTACACTTGTGCAGTGCTGCAACGCTGCTGCTTTAGTGACTGTGTCAGGCCGCTGCAGCCCTGTGGTGCATTTGATTGCAGAAAAGATAGTCTGACTTTTGACACTCAGTTGCACACCCATGCAGTTCACGAATTGTCACAAGACTTAAAGGTGGAAAAAATAACTCCCTCTCCTCTCCCTGCACAGACCAGTACGTCTAATCCTCTTTCCACGAGTCCACTAGCTCAGCTGCTCTCTCTCTCTCCCAGGAATTTTCCCGGACACGTTTCTTGTTTTATCCTTTGAACTGCACTGACTTCCTGTAGTAGTGCGGTTAGAGGAAACATCAATATTTTATTTCTGTCCAGTGTTTTTACAGTGTGAACCTGGCTGCTTGCTGAATTATTTAAAGTATCAATAATTATATCAGCATCATGCCACTGGAGGAACTGACTCATTAATAATTTATCAGAACATGCAGTTCTTTACAGAAGAGAAAACACAGGGATACAATTATTTTATGTTATTTTACAGTTAATGGGGATCCACAGTAAAGTGTATTGTCTCTTGGGGAATTAAAAGCCAGTTTTTATTTATTTCTCAGTACTTAATATTATAACAGACAAGCTGAGCAATAACCATCTCAAAGGAACAACGTTCACATTATGGTGACTGATCACTTCCATAAAATTCAATATTATGAGTTCCTAAAGGAAGGTATGAGTCATAATAACACTGTGAAACCAATATGTGCAGTTCATTTAACTTTTCAATATATTTGAATCAGTGTATGCTCCATTCACACTCATGACTTGAAGTGTGGGGTTTTGTGAATGAACTGTGGAGTCTATCCTGTTACTTACATACACATAGGTGATCAGATCACATTGTTAATATCTTATATTTTACAGTGCAGACATATCTGAGGCCCCCAACATCCACCCCCCAAGAGGTAAAGGGCACCGCCTGATGAAAAGGCCTATAGTCATGAAAGAGCTGCCCTCTGATATCTGGCACCCCCTGCTGTTATTCTCTTTGAACCAAGAGAACAACAGAGGAAGGGTGGGGGTCTGGTTTATAGGACAGCAGGTGAAATGGCACCGTGCCCCACGTGCTTTGTGGCAGTGTCCTCAAATACTTACTGTAAATCTTCCTGTAATTTGTCTCTGGATCTAAATATTTATGTGAGGTATCGTTCTTTGTGGTTTGCCTTGGAGCTTTTAGTCATGTATAGGTGTATTTCAGAGTGAAAAGATCAAATTAAGCAGTTTATCAGCTGTAATGTAAACCTCCAGATTGGAGCAGTGGGAAAACATCTTAGTCATTGTGATTGTGAAAGCTGTCTGAATCACTATTGATCCTCTGCTGACTCAAGACGTTCTCCTGTGAGGAAAATAACCAAGCTCGAGCATCAGTGCACCAGCGTGACAAATCAAAAGTAATTCTATTTCATGGAAAGCCAGTGTATTGTGAACTCCAGGCTTAATGTTGCTTTAAAGTGTCCTGTGCAACTCAGGGCTTTTATGCAGTACAGTAGTACACTGCAGTGGTTTTATTCGGGTTCTCTGTGTGGGACATATTACTCACTCAACTTACCGCTGCTCTTTGGTGTTCTTGTTTTTCAGCCTTAAAAAAACAGCCCCCAAAAAAGAGTGTGAATCTAAATCTACTTATTGACTTGTTCCAACGGCTTTGATGCATTTTCTCTGTGAAAATCAATGATGTAATGTTGTGTTACTGTAGCTTGTTTGTGCACTGAACTTGATTGCAGAGGTGTATGTGTTTTATGCAGACCTTGTACTTGGCTTACCTCCTTGGCCCAGCCCGAATACCAGAAACACAAATTCAAGCCTCAACATGTTTTTTCTTCTTCTTCTTCTTTTCCATGTGACAACACACCCAATGCAACAGTTGTGTTTATGGAGTCACCTTTAGAGGCTGTAAAGGATAGTGTTTGTGATGAAGCAGAACAAGACAGCACATGAAAATCAACAATATTCTACCCTGTATATCTCCAGTATGTCTTTGTCTCTCTCCCCCTCCCTCTCTATTTTTCTTTCATCGATCTAAATTACCCTCCCAGTCCATTTGCAGCCTCAAAGTCTCGTGGGCCATTTCTGTGACAAATGACAATTCCACTGATGTTTGAAATACAATAATGCTATTTGTTCATCGTCTCTGTATGGCACAGACCCAGAGTGAATTTTGAATCATTACAATATCATCTTCCCCTGCCATAGTCACTCAGCAGAGACTGGGTAATTACCCTTGCTCCACTACTGAGCAGCTAATTAATTTGTTCTGTGCTGCAGCCCCACTGATGGTGTTGATCCCTGCACCGCAGACATGTGCTCATTCGGCTCGGCTAAGCAGGAATTATCATCAAAGGTCTGAGAGTGCACTTGTTGAAACCTGATCCACATAGACTGGTAAATATAGAACTGAGATAGTGATATAATAGCATATTAGGATGAAATTTACTGTATAAAGCACAACTTGTTTGCAGAAATACTATCTCCATTAGCCTTTGCAGGCTATCTGTACTGTACTCCAGTTACATCTGGTGTTATGGCTTTAAACACTAGGATGCTCTTGACTTTAAGTGCAGTCAGCTCCTCATGCCTGTATTGCCTCAACAAATTAATCCTGTGGATTAAATGAACATTTCACTAGACATAAATAAACATACTCATCAAACTTTAATCTGCTTTTAGATGCCTTTCAGGTCTGTTCATCCGCATAATGGTGGGCAGGAAAGGGAAAGCAAAGCAGGACAGTGATCAAAGACTTATTTAAAGTTTTTTTCTCTGAATTGAATTTTCTGAAATGTCTGCACCAAATTCTTAGTGGTTTCAACCCATTTATAGGATTAATGTCTTTTGTGATGAGACAACAAACAGTTTTCACTGGTTGATTTTCAGCACAGATAAAATTGCCTTTGGAGGTGTGTCTTTGATTTTTTGCAAGAGGAGTTGGTGAAAGTAGTTTTGGAAATGAGTTTTTTGTTTTGAGACGAGCACAGAGGGGTTTGAAAAATGTGCTTTTGCAACTGTAAAAATGGAAGATGTTTGCAAGCCATGTTTAAAGTGATACCAAAACACACAGTCAGACATATTTTACTGCTCCGTGGAACATCTTAAGGTTTGCATTTTTGCATTCTGCACCTCAGAGGCATCACAGTAAAAGTCGACAGACATGCTGGGATCATGCGTTTTGAATTAATTCAGTTTCATCCAGTAAGCGCAGCAAAGAAAGTGTGGAAATCCTGCTCTCATTATTTTGTACAACATTTGAAAAGTAGCAGCAAATAATAATAATAATAATAACAAATCATAAAAAATAAAAGGAATACAGACAGAAAGTCAAACAAAGGAACAAATAGCTCCATGAATGAACACAGATTAATTGTATAAGCATGTATATGGCAGTGTGACAAAGGGAAATGCAAGGTTAAGTAATATAAAAGAACTAAAAGACATCACCAAATCAAAGGAAAGCAACAATACTAAACGAACAGATGAATGTTGAGATGCTGTTTCAGTACCAGCTGCCACTTCACAATTGGATCATGCATATATTTGCATTTTAATTGAACTGTTTAGTGCTGCGGATACTAGAGTGGTAGGAACTATACTGTATGATTCACTGTTTTCTCTTGCACACTTAACATCACTCTCCCTCTCTCCTCCACCTCTCTGCTCTCAGCTCAAAACTGAAAATGAGGTTAAACAACAGTGTCATGTTTTCATCAGTTTATCTAATCTCCAGGCCGTTTTGTCACAACTCATCTTAAAGTGTCTGTTCGACAGCTCCTCAACCAATGGGCTTCATTTCTGCATCAATACACCAACAAGTCAGGGTGGAGTCTTGCTCCGTTGCACATGCATGTCAAGACAGACTGAGTCATATTACCCATGATGCTTCATTTCTAGCCAGAGGTGGGGGGTAGGGTATCCCTGGAGTCTCTGTCGCTGGATGGGAAACACCTATGAGTCATCGCTGTCACCTCTGATATCAGCGGAGCATCATGAGTAGAAGAAGAGATTCCCTGCTGTCAGGATATCAGTGTGTTGCACATCTCAGAGAACGTCAACGTGTCAATCAATATCTGTGTACCTTATGCAAGGTTGTTTGTTTTTCCAAGAGGCTGTTTCCTTCCAGCCACCAGTAAGCTGCTTTTTACATTGATTTTTAGAAGGCAGCGCTCCCCCCGTTCCCAGGCCTCTTGACGTGGCTTTTCACCCTTCTAGGTCATCCTCTTTTTTTAATTCATTCTTATAAATTGTCTTTAATACACTGTTAACTTTCACCGCAGGATCAAACTGAGACTCTGGAAGCCATCACATCACACAGGAGGAACCATAAACAGTGAATAATGTCTGCCATCAACCCACTGGCCTCCTTGGAGAGGAGAGGACAGTGCGGCAGTTGTCCTGTCTATAATGCACAAGGAAAAATAGCTGTAAAGAGAAGAGAAGAGAAGAGAAGAGAAGAAGAGAGAGAAGAGAAGAGAAAAGGAATGGCTGATGGTTGGCTGTGTGGCTGCACTATAATGACAAACACCAATAGAGCATTATGAGGTGCCATGAGTGCTCCCGTAACAGCTGCTGATCCATCATCGAGACAAATCGATGTGTTAATGTGAGCATTGGGATGGCAGCGACTTTGAATATTACACACAATGTGAGCATGATGGATAGCCCTCCCCCTAGGTGGTACAATCTCACCTTCTGACCATCCTGTGAGGTGGGCTGGTATGGATTTGCCAGAAGATAAATTGACTGTACATCAACCTCTTTGAAGGGAGAAGGAAAAGGTTTTTACTCTCACTATTAACCGTCCTTTTCCTTCCTTGGTGTGTGGAGATGTAGAGAACAAGGTGCCAACAAACAACAAAATGCATCTTGTTGAGTCCATGCGTGCATGTAGCATGACCTAAAGATTGAATATTAGAAATACTGGTGCATGAGCTGCAGGAAAATGCTCCAGTAAATTAATATGTCAAGACTGCAGTAAAAATTCTGACATGAATGAATCTGACAGTTTTTTTTTTTTTCCTGGAGTGAACAGAGAAGGTGTTGCATGGTAACAGTCTGGATACAAAGTCCAAAAGCCACAGATGTGTCAGGAACACTGATATGCAATTCAACCAGATAGGAAGTGTTTTCCTCTTACAGATAAAATCGGTGTGTTTAACGTGCCACAGAGCCACAAAGCTCAAACTCAGGCAGCTGCAGGTTGATGTATCAATCAGGCTTTTAACAATGAAACAGCAACATTTTGCATACTGTGTGCAGCAACATCCACCAAATCACAGGCTGCATTTGCACTTGCATTTCACTTTATTTCTGATTTTTGTCTCGATGAAATGCCATGCCTGCTTCATCTCAATTTGAATAAAAAAATGTATCTGATGTATCCACGGCGAGGCGGTTTGATGCTCTCCAGTTGCCAATAGTAACCAAAGCTGGCCAAGAGCAAAATCCACTCGGCAGTGAATGAAGCAGAGAAGTGTCGAGGGTGGACGGGTGTTTTTAATATCACTGAGGATTACAAGGACCATCACAAGAGCATTTGTCAATGAAAGGACTGATGCATCAATGTAATGTCCATACTGAATCAAACAGCACTGGTCACGACCATTAGATCTAGTCTCTTCTATTCTTTACATCCATTGTGTAATCTGTTATGTAATTCCTAAATCTTGGAGGAAGTTTTGATGTGGACCTATAAGTCATCCATTCAATAACAATATATTTTCATTTGAATAAAAGCAGGTTCACTGGGTGCATGAGGAGTCAGCTGTTCACTCTGCAGACAAATCTTTTGCGATCAAAGCATACATGAGATATTATGTAACCACGCTGCTCTCATCTGCTATTGATGATTGACAGGCTCTCGACTGTGTTCTACTGTGTGTCTTCCTCTGATGCACCTGCTGCACCACGAGCATAGCTGGAAACACTACAGGCTTCAGTTTGCATTACGTATTTGCAGTTCATCTCTCCCACCGGATGATGGCACGATCAGACCTGGGCGGCACACATGGAAAAAAAGGGGCTGGATTAAAAAAAAAAAAAAAAAATCCTGTTGGACTCTGCCAATTACAGCTCGAGTTGGAGCCTGCTCGTACTACAGAGCCACACTGAGGTTTCTGCGTGCATCACACACACACACATTGCCACTGCTGCTGCTGCTGCTGCTGGGGAACCAGGCGGACGGAGCGAAGTCTTCCCCTTTTCTGCCCGGGAGAAACCACAAGCACACAGGGAGGAAGCGTTCAAAATCTGGCACGGCGTCGATCGCAAAGACAGCACGGACTCTGGCTAATTCCCCTTAGGTGGAATTAGACTCCTGCACAGCCCGACCGCAGGCGGCTTGGATCACAGACACTTGGGCTCTGCTCTCTTCTGCTTCTACCCGCTTGTCAAGCTCTAAATCCCCGTGTAGCCAGCGCGCGTAGCCGGTAGGACGAGAGGGTCTGTTTAGTGTCCGTGGTGGGTTTTTTTTTTTTTTTTTTTTTTTTGGTTGGATGATCACTTTTTAGCAAACACACACAAGCGACGACAAACGAGTACATATCAACGGATTACAATTGTTTGTAGAGCTCTTGGTTGTGCTCGCAGCTGCTGCGTGCGCGTCATCGTGCCTGAGCACAGAGCAAAGTGCCGATAAATCTGCTGTACCTGGACTTGGGACTGGGGCTGAGGAGCTTGTGAGTGAACTGCACCTGACGGGAAGAAGAAGAAGAAGCAGGAGGAGGAAGAAGGAAATTCTTGGGAGATCACTGAAAGGAGGCAGACTGTGAGAAAAACCTGCGAAAATGCCTCTTGCACAGATCGCGGAGCCATGGCCCACAATGGAACTAGTGCAGCTTGAGACAGAGGTAATGAGAGGTTAAATGTTGATGCATTGTCTGAGTGTTTGTTCTGTTCAACCTGATTCACACGTTCAGGTGGATTTGAAATATCTATGAGCCAGTTTAAGGTGTTCAATCTCCACTTTGTAGAAGTGTCAAAGTGCCTGAAATGATTAAAAAGCAACTCCATTTGTTGACTTCAGACGTTTGACAGTACAAATAGCTGGGGGAGTATGGACTCCATCAATAATGCATAATGTATGTCTTGTTTTTAAATGAAGTATGCATTTTTAATCACCAGGGGAAACACACACAATGTGATGAATAGGCTGTTCATTTTCCAGAGGATATGTTAGTTTGCCACTCACAACCTCACTGACATTCATGTAAAGGCCTGTTACAAGCTGTGACTGGCCGCCTAATCCAACAGGAGAGAGATGTTTCATCATTTCCCATCACTGGTTTTCAAAGAGCAACAAATTAATAAGACTCCACTTCCTCACCCCCACCTTCTCCTATCCCTCTTCTTTTCCACCAAAGCTCTCAGGCAGGTCCATTTCAAAGAACAGAGCCACAGTGAACCGCACAGCCTGTGAAAACGCAACCAGGCTCATCATCGCTGTCTGTCACCGCTCTCACCTGTCAAGTGGTTCCCAGTGAGCAGCCAGTGTCTAAAGGGCTTTCCATGCATGGTACCACAAAGTAGGGCCAGAGAGGGAGAGAGAGAGAGAGAGAGAGAGAGAGAGTGTTCTCGGCCAATGTGGAAAAAACGAAGGTATCAGAGCAGCATATTTCAAATGTCACTGTCTTTAATCATCAGTTTATTGATATTCTTGCTAATGCTTTACAGTTTAACTGCACTTATGCCACCTGTTTCATCCTGTCCGTGCTAAGCAAGTGTGCATTTCCTCTGCAGAGCTTTACTAAAAGACATGTCAGAAGTGTGTGAGTACTATACAGCAGGTGGAGGGTGAGATTGTTGAGACATTGGGGTCTTATACAATCTTTTTTTTAATTTTTTTTACAATTATCTGTTCATAAAATCTCATAACATGTTACATTAAGGCCAACAAAGAGTGAATAGTGGCTTTAATTTAGTCCAGGCCTCTATTATTCTGATGTTGCATCATTATTCATGATCTCTTCAACTGGCCCTTGAACAGACTCGTTGCTTAGTGAATATGCATCCATCACACACACTGCAGTTCTTATGAGCAGGCATAAGCCGGACAGAAGCAACCTGTGGCACGTGTAAGATAATAGCTGCATCAGATTGTCTCTTTTGCATTAGTGTGCCAATTAAGCAGGTGATGAGAGCATGTGATACCCATGTTTTGTGTGTCCGATCTCGCTGATGAATAGTTCTGTGCACAATATTACAAGGTGTCCTCAATCAGCTCCACGAGAGATGAGTCTGATTATGAATGAGGATCATTTCTCGGCCCGTGATTACCATCCTGATCTGATGGGACTGGAATAAATTTGGGCGCTGAGAAGAAAAAGCCACACTGGAATTAGTTTGCAAAAATATTTAAAATTGAAAAATGGCAAGTTAAGTTAATGAGGCGTGAGTCGTTAGGTCATGCGATTAATCAGAGTGCTGCTGCAACTATGGAGGAGGTGGGAGTAAATCAGAAATATCAGTGATGGTGCACTTGATGAATGGAAAACCTGCATGTGAGGCAGAAAGAAGCACTTCAGGTAATTTAGACAGTGTCATCGTGACATAGTTGGTTCAGCAGACTCCTATCACCTGAGTTCTGCAGCATGTGAGTTGGCTTAGTAGCATATCACAGCAGAATAGATGTGAAGAGTGTTAAGTTTAACACAGAAAAACAAACCTGCCTTTGCTGTGTGCAATGCTCCCAAACTCTTTGATAAAACTCTTGCTAAAAATACAGAACATGCGAGTAAATATCAGCCTATTTGTGATAATGAGGAATTAATTTTGTCCCTGTGTATCAGTGCAGAGGACCCAAGAAATCCAGTAGCTGTGATTAATTTGATCACGCTAGTCACTGCCAGTCAGAATGGGATCGGTGCCATTTATCTCTGTCACCAACCTACCAGCCAGCTGCACACTTTGATTCTTACCAGAGAGATAGAGAGAGAGAAGGAGAAGGAGAGCTGGCTCAAGGCTTAGACTGATTGAGCATAAAGAGCAAGTGAGAGAGGAGGCCATGCCAGTGAACATGTTGGAAGAGTCAAAAGGGAAGCACACAAGCACTAGGAGTCTATCTACTCATATGGACAGACACTTCGTTTGGCTGATTTGAAAAAAATGGCGAATGGAAGGAGGAGAAAAAAAATCACATATCCAACAGTGTCAACATGAGTTTAAACAAATACAACACAGCACAGAGTGATGCTGATGTGATGGCTCTTTTCCCATCAGTCATTGTACAAGCGCTTGTGTTTGGAAGCACAGACGGTTTCATGAATGGGAATCAGACTCGCCGCCTTTTGTGTCTGAAGCAGAGCAAGCAAGTTATGAATGTCCAAAGAGAGCTTTTCAAAATATTTTCTTGATAAATCCCCATTTTATTCATCACTGAACCATGTCTATCTGTCATGAATTAACTGAATCTCTATGAATCATCTGATGAAGACACTCCAGCCAATCGTCCCCCATCCTGTCCCAGTTGAGTCACTACCACCTGCATTGGTCATTGCCAGTGTTAGGGTAAGGCAAGTCCTCCAAAAGATCTGAATCATGCTACAGTCAGCATTTAGCATTCGGCATTAGACCAATTAGATCCACATGCCTTCAAGCTAAGGAAAACCTAAAATCAGGTGGAACTTTGATATTTTGATTCATCTCATTGATTCACACTGATGATTGCGAAACTTGCTAGATTTCCACAGTACCACCGGGGAGGATTTATTGACTGATTTTAGGCTCTAAACACTCAAGAACTATTTTTGCAAAAACTCCAAAATTCCCTGGCGTCCCTAAAGCTTGGCATAAAGGTAGTACAGACCAAGCGGAGATGTAGTGAAGTGTTTATCAGGTAGTTTGCTGCTTATTTTTTCACTTGAAAAGACACTTAAAACTACTTAAGTTTGGTGGTTCCCGTCTTCAAGAGGATCGTTTGATTCCCAAAGGGCGTGTTTGATGGCCTCTTTTACATTGCTTCAGTGAATATTATGGCTCAACCTGCTAACTGCTAGTTTGTACATACCATCCATTATGGTGTCTGTAAGATGACAAGGTGGTTTTCTAATTGGTTTTTGTACCCAACTGATGTGTTCCTTTCCATCTGGAGAGCATGATTTTTTTTTTGGACAGGGCATGTGTGTAGCACCAGAACTCTTATGGTGCACATTTCTGTTACACCTTTTACATCACTTATGAAAAAAAAATGCAGCTCCTACATTTTTTTGCTGCAGCTCAAGCAATTTGGATATTACACTTGACTATATTGTGATGATGATGATATTTCATTAAATTGTGCAACACAACTATTGAGGATTTGAGCCCTCAAAAAATTCCATACGGCTGCTTATCCTATTTTACATTTCAAAAGGCAGAGTGAAGTGGAAAGTGAGAGCCAGGATTTATAGAGCAGGACTGTACAAGTCTAGATGTTGAAGGAGAGGTGGAGAAAGTGGAGTGGAGTCTGTCTCTATATGATGTAAGGGAATGTGCAGAGGAGAAAGTAGGGTTAATGAGTGGAATGTGTACCATGTTTGTTGGCCAGGCGTGGTTAGCAGTGTGTACTTAAGTACTTGCATAAGTGGGCATGCTTAGCTTACGTTCATGCTTTCTTTATATGTGAGTGTGCGTGCGCATGTGCCTGCATGGAGGCATAGCTGCAGCTAATCTGGGTGTAACCCAAGGAACACCTGAGCAGGTCTGTGGGTGTGGAGGACGGCTGTGTGGGCATGTGATAACACAACCCTTTACTTTATAGATGCCCTTGGAAAGCTGAATTTGACTGTTCACCATCTGTGTACTGTCCATCCACAGTCATACCAGTTCTCATTTCTTTTCTCCAATGTCTTAAAGTAGTGTGGTGGAGAAACATTTTAAGACAAAAACCAAAAAAGGACAAATAGAAATAGCAAATCCCATTTTCTGGCAGTGACCAAAAGAAGACATCAGTAATGCGACCTGCTGTCAATACTCTGTGGCAGGTTAGATTACAAGAAATTCACTTAGATAGGATTACACACACAGACAAAGTGTAGTTATTGTGGTTCTTCGTTGCCTAGATACAGGGCAGTGCTGCTCTAATCACACAAACACAGATTTTTCTATCAAACACACACACCCCTTGCGCTCTGAGATTGTTTACTTGTCTAATCATATGGGAGTCCTGTGAGAAATTAAAAGTCCTCCTGCCTGACTCTGACAAGCTTAATAGATTTACAGTTTGCTTGTGGCCTGTAAACTTTTTCATGCAAACTTTAGTAGTTGCATTTGCACTAAATAATGTTTTATCTTTTTTTTTTGTTTATACTATCACTTTTTGTTGATTAATGTATTCACCTTTGAGTATATCCTCATAGTTGCTTGTGTGTGTGTGTGTGTGTGTGTGTGTGTGTCTGTGTGTGTGTGTGTGTGTGTGTGTTTGTGTCTGTGTGTGTGTGTGTCTGTGTCTGGAAGCCCAGGGGAGTGAAAACACTATTAACTGGGCCACTTGGATCAGCCATGCAGAGCTAATGAGGTTGAAATGTGTTGAGAAGCAACGAAGAACAGGCATTGCTGACCACACACACTTCCACACACAAACTTAGACAGTTGCACTCGCTCACTCAGGATTCCCACTTCTGGGCCTCACCTCACTGGGTTAGGAGAAACCAATCACACACACACCTCACCGAGAGAAAAATGAGAAAGTGGATTGATATGGGAAGTGAGAGCACTGTGATTATATTTGTCTGCAGGGTTCATCATAGCAGCGCATACTCTCACTTCCTCTGGGTTTTTGTTAAATTGTCATCTGTGCCTGAGTTCGAACTTCACTTGGATGCTTAATTGCTTCCATTTCTCCCGTGCCACCTCACATTACGGCTCATACAGCTTTTATGACGGGCACAGTTTGGCTAAATTAAATTGCCTCCCTTGAGATCGTGATTAAAGTCCAACCAGATGAACTGTAAAAAATGCCAGGGGTGGTGGCACTCAGCCAATTTGTAGCTGTTGCTCAGAGTGAAGCAGAAAATAAGGAAGTGCATCCAGTTGCCAAATGCATCCAATCTTGCAGCTCAGACGAAAATGTGTTGTGATGTGGATCCACAGTCTGTGGTCTTTCTTTTCACAATGTCCCTTTTGCCTTGAGACTATAAGAGCCCAACAAGGCTGCACTGTTGTCACTGCCTGAGCCCCCTCTGGCATCCCCACTCACTCTATTAGCCTCTTGGTTTAGTGTTTGATTGTTAAGGCCATTGCTTGTCATTGTGTTGACTGCCTGTCTGTTTTGTGCAGTGGAAAGGAAGAGGAAGTGGGAAGAGGGCATGTAGGAAGTGAACAACCTCAGGGTCGCCCCTCTGTAATGGAAAAACAAAGCAAGAAGCGGAAAAAGGGGGGGTTGGGAGAGGTGCTATGTGTGTGTGTGTGGGGGGGGGGGTTCTTGCACTTGGCCAGACAACTTGACTCTGGGCCCAGCAGTGTTTCTTTGATGGCTGTGAAGGGTCAGTTATCATTAATGGATTTATTTTCTCATGCATCACCGGTGCAAGCCCTCTTCATTAAACTAAAATTTGACGTCAAAGTTGATTTACTTGTCTCAGCTGCATGTTGAGCTGCATCATGGGACATGTAGGCTCCTTTGCATTCACAGTTTGGCATACAAGGACCTAAAAGCTGAAAATATGAGACACTTCTGACTGTTTCCACTTATGATGGAACAGGTGATTAACACTGCTATATATTGATCACTTACAACATGATAGTCAGTTCATTGATCATATCAGAGTTTTCCTCTTTAAAGATTCCATCTCAACATGTTTTATTTCAACCAAATCAGATAATACATGAATCAATCAACAAAAAAAATTCTGGTGTATGTTCTGTGTATGATGATTCTTTAATTTTATTTATTGAGTTGGTTGTTTTTTAACCTCTCACATGGCTGGGATCAATCCAGGACTTCTTTCATAGTTAGAAAGAAGTGTTCACTCTCCTGTTGTGATCAATCAACTCCTGTCTAAATGTGGAAACAATGAGTTCCTCTGGACAATCTGTCACAGTGATGTTGTGTTTTTCTGTCTGGCCTTTGTAAACATCACAATAGCAATAACAAGCGATCTTAATCTGACTTGACGTGAAAATGACCCCTATTTTTTAATAAAATCAAACGAATCTCACAACATCAACTCTGTCCTCTGCTCATCAATCTTCCGCTTTGTGTGTGTGTGTGTAGGTGAGATACATCTAATCACCTAATGTGACTGAAATCCCACTCTGTGTTCAACATTGTCACCCACTCCTGCTGTATCAACATGTTGATTTTCTGAATCGCCTTTGGCAAGCTGTTGTTTTACAAATAACAATGATTACCCTTTTCAGTGAGACTTACCTGCTGGGGAACGAATGAGCGATATGCATTTGTGTGTCAGCCTTAGATTATTAGGTCTGCCAGCTGAGGAGCAAAGTGCTGGATACAATGGACTGTAGCCACCCACATAGTCTTGCAAATATTCGCTTGCAACTGTCTCCCTCCCTCCTCTTTTTCTTTTTCTGTGTCTCAATCCTTAAACACACAAACATACACACATATGCAGTGTCACACGCACACACACTGACTCTTTCCCTTGTTTGCTTTCTTGACAGAATGGGCAGAGCACTACTGAGGATGGAGTTACGCCTGCTGTCAAGGTACGTGGCTTTCCCTTGGACACACACACACACACACAGACACACACACTGACGCACATAGACACAAATATGGCTCAGTTATATTCATCCAGCTTAACAGCCAGTAATTTAGACTGAGGACTTGGACACGATTTGTGCAAAGAATCCTTTTGTTTGTGCTTTTCCATGAAGGCGAAATTCCATCAAAGGGCAAATTCCAGCGTGGATCTTCCTTTTTAGCTTCTTCTCTCCCTGCTGGGACAGGGCTAGAAAGCCGCTGTGCTCGCTTGTGTCCGTGCTCACAAATGTGTGACCGTGTGTTGATTTATTCATTTAGCAATTGCATTGACGGCCCTCAGAGGGCATTAGCTGGCAGGAGTCTAATGTGTTGGATTCTGTCTGAGTGAGGCTGATCTGGCGACGGTCTGGACCACCGGGTATAGTGATGTGTCTGGGTCAATATTATAGTGCTGTAGCGTTACACATCCTGCATGTCCTCATCTGTCCTGCAAATAATGTTAACACGTCATATGACAAACACACACAAACATGCATATACAGAAACACACACTAAAAATCATTGAGTCAGCCCTTTCCTGCCTCCTGGCTGGCCTCTGCTGCCTTATTGTCCAGCCCTGAAACATGATCCCATTTCCTCCAGTAGACTATTACTCTGGACGTGTAGCAGAGGACAAGGAAATGTTCTTCCTTGCTCAGCCAGTTTTTTTTGTTTTTTGTTTTGTTTTTTTTTTAAATCTGTCCTCACTCTCAAGGGGGAGAGGCTCTGAAGAGCATGTTGTCTTTTCTTTCACTTCAGAACAATGCGCTGAGACTGAGGCAGAGTTGAGTGCACTGGACGAAAAAGTAGGGTTTGAGTCAAAGGAGTCAGCACGCAGGAGCTGGACCTGGTCAAAAAACACTTAATGCTTAATGGCAAGAAAAAAAACACAAGCTTTTTAGCTTGGACAGTTGATGAAAAGGTTGATTTTCAGAATAAAAGAAAAATATTAATGGTAAAATGGTAGCAATGGTTGAAATGATTATCCCAGTATTATTAAAGATATATCCCAATCAATATACTCATGATATAGCAATATGCAAATAATTGCTTTACTAATTCAACACCAAGGTCAATTTTCTCCAACTTTTACAGCACCCTGCATCAGTTGGAATCATTTTACACCTTTTGCTGCTGCTCATAACAGAAACAATGCCAATCCTGCCCTTTGGAGTGATGTGTCCCTAATCATATAATCGCAATGTGACTCTGCTCAAAGTCGATGATAATTAATTATGGCTCTGGCCCGGGCTGCTTAGAGACCATGTGCTTTACATGTTATGCTAATTGATTGGGGAGTATTTCAGTAATCTGATAATTTATGTAATCTTGTTTATCAGGACGACAAGATGGTGTATCTGTACTGGTTTCTCATGTTTCCCAAAAGATGAATAGATGGCACAAGATGGGATGATAATAATTGATTTTGACTTTGTATATGGTGAGAGTAAGTGAATCTTTAAATCACCTCTTAAAGTATACATCATACATCACTTTAAAATCCTGTTTTGTTGTTGTGGATGGGAGCAGAACTTGTACCCTAGACTGTTCTGGCACCATGCAGGCAGGGCAGTTGTAACCAGGCGGTGCGGTAATCAATACCCTGCTGCTGTCTAAATGCTGGGAATCTGATAATGGCTGCTGTTATCTACTCTAGCCATGGGAGCTACCTGGCTCCAGCAGACCTAATGGGAGGAACAGGGGAGAGAGAGGGGGTGAGGGGGGAGAAAAAGGTAACAGTTGAGACCTTAGGTACCTACCCTAGCTCACTAATGCAAATGTTAAAACCTAAAGTGATCTTAGTTGGCGTTAAGGTATGTGTGTGCCGGTGTGTGTATATGTGTGTCTTAGGGTGATGAGGTTAAGTCAGTCCTCCGCCCTTGGAGAATACATCCACAGCACTAATGAGTCATCCGCTGTCTCCTGACATTTCTCGCTGTGACTCCTCATATGATAGAAAACTTGGTGAATACACAAGAGCATATTAGCCAGCTACTATTGCTGCTTTTGTCCCTCCTCTGCTTTTTCAGAGCCATTAACCTGATAGTAGAGGTGACCAGAGAGAGTGAGGCGCCCCTGCAGGCTCCACAGGGTTTTAACACGGTGACTCTATGGTCAGTTTTTAAGCTGTTTTTGTCACCTCTTTCAGGACAGGAGACATAAATATAGAACAAAGTGAGGTAGACATCAAATTGAATAGAGGTGATTGTTACGGCAGCATCCAAATTATGATTATTTTGTTCCCTCAGTTGAATAGTGGTCCTTCAGTCCAGTGATGGAGTTTGCGAAGATTGTCAAACTCATCAGAGGAGGACTTTTTTTTTTTTACAGTGGTTGGAAATATGAACTAAATTCAGATGCCCAAAACAGTTTATTTTTCCAGGCTGCATATTTTTTGACCTTTAAGGCCTCTAAAAATCATTCAGAAAAGAACAATGTGGAAAAAATCACTAGCTATTGAGCTGCTGTTTTAGAAAAATAAAGGACCAGAAGCAACAAGGTTTGGGAGCAAACTTATAGTTGTCCTGAGACTAGGCTTTCTGTGAATTAAAGGGGCCAGTTAATTCATTAAACAACAGTATCGATAGCAAAAAGACATACAGAAAAGTAAAGAAGCTGTTAACACCTGGTCTCTGGTGAGGTGTATTGATGGGAGGGGGAGGGTACTGGTCGGATCCATCTGGTCACAGTGAGATTACCAGCGATTGACTCTAGCAACAAATCATTTCTTCGTCATCGCTCTTGGGGATACCTGGAAGGAAGACTTGTTCAAAAATGCAAACCAATTGGTATGTTTCTTTGTCTCTTAGAAAGAAGCCCCAGAATAAGGTGATTTGGGAAAAAAGACAGCAGGACTGTTAAAATGGAGTGAAAATTTAATTAGCATAGCAGGCTAGAGTGACCTTATTCAAGGTCCACAGGGCATCGACCAAGATCGCTGCCATTTTTGGAGCTCCTGTAATAATTTTGTGTGATCCAGTTGTTCCTGTTGGCGCTTGATTTACAGGGAGGTCGGACCAAGACGTCACCACAGGACATTCTGATGGACATTAATGGATTAATAATCCAACCAGTTGTCAGATTAGTCAAAAATCAACCTTAAGTTTTGACCAAGAACAATGTCTCATTAATTTTAACAGGAAAACTAAAACAATAGTATTTCTGTAGTCTGTGAGGCAGTATCTCTTTTTTTTTTTTTTTAAAAAGTTAAATAAATAAAACCAGTGGCCTACAGTAAACACATATTAGGCATTGCTCATGCTGTGGTAGCCAGCAGACTGTCAGAAACAAAAGGTTTTAGCTGCTGGATGCTGCATCACAGCATCTATAAATCAGAAACTGCTGTGATCTGGCACAATGACAAAGTACAGATCTGATCGGACTCTAGGGAGCTCATTTATTCAGCCTGTTGTAATTTACCCAATCAAATGCATTAGATTGCCTCACTAATGAACTGATGGTCTCAATGAAGCAACAATAGCCTCTCACTCTTAATTGTGTTTTGCTTTATTAGTGGAGCTGAGTCACTTTCTCACTGTACTGTGTTGTGTGTGACATCGGTACAGAGGTACAACCTGACAGCTGACACATTAAAGCTCCTAAAAACTTCCTTTCCATTTAGACACATTTCTCTCCAACATTAATTATTCTTGACTAAATGAGCAAATCTTTTTTTTTTTTTTTTTTTGGTTAATTTAGGAAAAAACACCCCCTCAGTAATTATATATTAAAAGTGTAGCCTTCATAATCAGCATCTTGAGGACTATGTGGGATCTGATTTGATTTGAAGAGCCTGGCAACAAGCAGCCCACAAACTGTTCATGTATCTAAATCCTGGCGGTGCAGGGACGTACAGGACCTCACATTTTGTCTCAGTGAGCCCCTTCCACTTCAAACCAATGAGACAAAAGCATATGACACCACAAAAAACTGTGTGTTCATCCAGGTCCACTTCAGCCTTTAAAATCTCTTAAAACAAAGTTAGTGGACACACTTTTAAAAGTTCCCCTGAGGCTGTATTAAAGGTTTAAATAATCTATAAGATCTTACACTTTAATAAAAGGACATACCTCTCAGGCCTTGTGCTTCTTTTGTGACCACAGATTGTCTCAGATTATAGATTTTTACTTTTTATTACATTATTGCCTATGCTCAAATTGTAATGCTCCCCTCGGCGTGATGAGAATCAGTTGTCATGGTTTCACATCAGATCAACTGGCAGCCATCCTGCCAAAAGCAAGCAGGCTTTTATAATTGGATAATTCATTAATTTATTTTTTTTTCTTCATCCCTGCAAATGTAGGACATAATGTGAGAAGACAGCCTTTGTTGGTATTATAGACATATAGTAAAGGCAGGGGCACAAGGCAGCCACAGGAGCCATTATAGTGTTTATTGATTATAACCTAAATAATGGTGAAGGACGGCAACCAGAGAAACTACATGAACATACACGACCAATGCATGAGTCATGGTTTGGCAAAAATCTAATGAGTGCTTGATAGGTCGACTGAGAGGAGATTAATCAGCAACAGTTTTGTTGATCCAGCTCAAATCCACCTAAATCCAGCTCATCAGATGTTAGGATTTGCTGCTTTTCTCTGTTTATAATACTATAAATGAAATGTAAGTGGTTTTTGAACAGCTGATTGATTTAAAGACGTCTCCTTTGGCTCAAGCAAACTGTAATGGACCTTTTTCACAAATTTAACATTTTCTCCTGCAAAATACCACAACTCTGCAACTTTTGACCATTCATAAAAACAGATACTACACACTTAATTGCATTGCGATTAATTGCGCGGCTCTACTTTTAGGTCTACGTGAGGTGAAATGAATTGAAGGTTTCATGGAATTGAGGATTATTTTCAGTATCAATAATCAGTCCATTATTAGACACAAGATGGTTGTTCATCAGTAAAAGAGCGATTGTCTGCAGTGTTCACTGCATACACAGCATGAGGTCAATATTATACAATATGCAGTTTTGCATCTCTTGCGTGTGAGCTTTTATTTTGGTCGGTGTGATTCCCACTCCAGTGTGAACTCCCACTTATCAGGCATGAAGGCAGAAGGCAGAGAGAGGTAATGCCTTCTCACACTGGTGTCAGTGACATTTTATGTAGCTCCCTAATGTAGATAATGGCTTTCTACTGCAGCCAGGGTGCTGAGCGAGTGGTATTTGTGCTCCACTGGCCAAGTGACAGGAGGGCAGAGCGGAGCGGAGACGGGAGCGAGGGACTTGTCAGGAGCCAGTGGAAAGGGAATGGAGGGAGGAGCAAACGGTGTAGGAGGACTGCAGAAGTGGAAGGCAGAGAGGAGAGAGAGAGAGAGAGGAGGAGAGGAAGCAGTAGGCCGCTCCAGCAGAGTTCTCCCTCCAGTCAGTTGGTCGCTTGTGGACACAGACACAGATGCACAGGTCAGAGCTTTGGGCCTGAAGAGAGACTCCACAGTGGAGGAGGCAGCAGAATAAATCAACACTTCAAAAACAAACTTTGGGTCTCCTGGGCATGATGTGCGTTAAGCAGATGCACACACACAGACACACAGTCATTAGTGCTCCTTGTAGTGTGATCTAACATACCTCTAGCTAATCTGCCCTTATCCTCAGCTCAGGCCGTGGGTTTACACACACACAGTGCATCCCTGTCTTTCTGCATGTGTGTGTTAATCAGAAGAAGGGCTCAGTGCATGAGTGCAGCCTTGGTGTTGAGTGTTTCCAAGACTGATTAAATATTTACCAGTATTTACGAGAGTGTGTGGGCAGAGAATGCAGCTTGCATGATGAGCTTTTTGACCTCTGGGCTACCATAGAGCGCTGCAGGGCCAGCCAGTCAGGAAATGGAGGGGGTAAAGTCAAGGCTAGCGTAGCTTGGCGGTGTGCATTTGTGTAACCATAAGCCTCTCTGTTTGCACATGCGTGTTGTAGGCATGGCAACTGCTCTCTTTTTCTTACACATGCCTGACCTCGCACTTGATTTATGTAGCCATGTCCACCTTCCCCACCACCACCACCGACACACACAAACACACATACATACACAGACACATACATACTCCACAGAGGTAGGACGTAGACACAGTAGGCTGTCCTCTCCAGAACCGGCCTGTGTATAATCTTAAATCCTGGATAGAGTTAAGATTACACACACACAGGATGGTCTGGATGACCTAAGACACTGGTATACAATCTGTTTCCTGCAGTGGGCAGCTGTTTATCCAACACTTCTCTCTCATGGTCATTGTGGCATGTTGTGAATTATGGTCCTATTTTAAGATCATCATGATGAGATGATGCTCCGGATGTCGCATTGCTTAGGAATTAACCCTGCGTGCTACTGATATGCAGCTGCTTGTAAGAACGTGCACTGTACCTATGTGTTTACATTATGCTTGAAATCATGAGGGAGTAAATAGAGTGCAGATCCCTGCCTCCTTATGAATAGTTGTGGTTGCTAAGTGACACTAATTAAGAGAGTAGGAGATTGTTGTGGATGTTGGAGACAGTGTTATAGGCCTATATATAAACCAGAGCGTAGAAAGGGCTGGGGAGGATCGGGAAAAAAAGGGGAGGAATGAAAAGTAATGGGGCTCAAGAGAGAAGAAGCGAAGCTGCACTCCTCTCTTTCCTCTTACAGCAGCAACAGTACAAACCTCTGGCTGTATAGCTTGCTATTTGCTGGAAATGTTTAAGAGTGGTATCAGTTCTGTCATTTGACCCTCAGCAAGAAAGCAAATAAGCATCTTTGCCAGAACTATTTCCTTTATGTGCAGCCTCCACTCCCATCTTTCCCCTCTGTATACCTCTGTCAAGAGAAGCACTCTCCTGTTCGTTTCACCTTTGAGGTAAAGTAGCTAAACTCTCCTCCGAGAGTCTGATGGCAGCAGAGATAGAAAAGCAGAATCAAATTCATTTCATCTTTTCCCCTTGCTTTTCTCTTTCTCTCATTTCTGTAATTCTACTTTTTTGTTCCCTCCATATCCCTGCAGGGGCTGTTTTTGCATTTTACCTCACCAAGAGACTCGTCTATCATCTTAAACCACTTCCCTTCCTTGCCCCTTTGGGTTTTGCTGACTAATAGCTGGATACATGCAAAGGAACTGGACTTGTGTGTATGACAGTTTTGCTGCAGTGGTGTGTGTGTGTGTGTGAGTGATTTTAGCCCTGGGCTCATACTGAAGCTCATACTCATATCAGGATGAAGTTGTTGTTTTGCAGCTACAAAAAAATTCTCATATTTGCGGCGTCCCCGTGAGCTGGAGATTGCAACACAGAACACATACATCAGTTTTGTAGTGTTTAATAAATAACCTGACACCATCTGAATATGGTCCTATTCCTCAACCATCTGCTGCTCCTGGTTGCCAAGCTCCGACGAATGCCAGGAATTATTTGCAAATACTATGATGATCATATCACCAAACCTGTGATCCTGAATCAGTTTGCTTGTGAAAACATCCGAATCTGAGCCCAGATACAATGTTTGAGCTGCTTATTTCTCTCTGCTTCATGTTAACATACTTCTTCTTTGCCTTCACTGCCCCGCTGACCCCTAAACATTCACATGCAAACAACTTAACCCTCAGTCTTTTTAGTTGCCCAGTAAGCTTGCTTGTGTGCAAGGTGTGAATGTCTATAACTAGATCTTGCAACAGGATATTGCTGCTAAAGGACTCATGGGCTTTCCTGGGCTTAATAAAGGTTAAATAAATGCAATTACACTTTATTGGAAGAGTGACTTTTCAGACAGCATGGCTGTAGGGGTGAACTCTCAGCTCGCTCCTGTGTCTTGTTGTGCTTATCACTTCCTGTTCTGCACAGGATCATCCAACGTTTTTATTTCTGGAAAGTGTCAAACAAGAAAACCTGATCACGATCTTGCAACAGAGCGAGAGATCGTGCCAGAGGAGTAACAGATTATGCCAGCATCTGCTTGGCTGTTATCCCCAGTGAGTGGAGGCCTGTATTAACAATGTCTGGACACGCCTTGGAGCTCCGCAGAGCTAAACACTTCACATTCCACCACAGGGTTAGAAGGAGGGGTTATTGACAGTGGAGTGGGGCTGGAGGTAAAGTGAACAGTGCTGTCTGTGACTGATTATATCACAGTGGGCCCCAGGATGTAGCTTAAAATGCACTTAATGTACTTATAGTCTAGTCTGCGCACGTGCAGTCGGTGTGTGTCAGTATTTTCATATGTACACGTGGGATGTTTTTGGCTCTGAAATCAGTTGACTTATAAAAAGAAAATGCAAGTTATTAAGTATACCATGGCCTAAGTTAATTCCCCCTGTTGCCAAATAAACCCTGAACCCTGGTGTTTGTGTTTGTGACAGTGCACACGAGTATTTGCCAAATAAAATATGACTGTGATTGAATGAGGTTCAATGCTAAGGGGAATAATAATGTCATCTTTTATATTTTAATGGGGCAAATTGCAGATGGCAGCACTGTGACAGAGCCTCAGAGGTGATCGCAGATGTGGCTCCAGCACACACACACACAAACACACACACATATGCATGTGTCGTGACAACCATTAAGAATAGCAATGCAGGCGGGGTGTGTTGAGGGTGTGTGTTTTTATAGCAATGTTGTCCGGACAGCTCGATCGCTATGTTATGCAGTAGTTAGAGAGCATTGGCTTGGATTCCACATTGACAGGACACCTTGGAGGCAGCTTACAGCCACACACACACGGCCTGGACCCAGATATAGTTCAGACATAGACAGGGTGTGGTGTTTGCCCGTCTGCCTCTGAAATAAGAATTAGATTCTTTTTGTTGATTCTGCTGGATTGCTCATCTTTTCCCGCTCCTTGATGTGATGGAGTTTACCTCTATAGTCCCTGTGCTCGACTCGGTTAACAAGCCTCTGAAACGACTGTTGCAGTGTTATTATGCACTGTTACAGGCTGGCCTTAAGGTTGACAGAGCTTATTGCTCTTTGTCGTCTTCCTGTGACCATGTGCTTCATCTTTGTCTCCTTTTTCTCTCATGGTAACGCACATTATTACCCTTCATACTTCAGCACCTCCTTTCATTTCCTTGGTGTGTGATTAGCTGCTAGTTAGCTAACACAGTAATGAACAGAGGGCTGATCATAAAAGATACAACCAGGGGCTAGGCTAGCATGCCAGGAGCCAGCACTGGCAGAGTGGCAGAACAAAATGTGACTCAAGAGCAGCTCCTTTGGACAGACAGATTTTTTTTTTTTTTTGATTTGTTCATACGTATCCAAACACATGCCTCTTTTAATTAGACACAAATCTGCCAGTTATTCAGCCTCACATGTTGCTCTTAAACATTTGAAGAACATTTGAAGCAGTTGGCATTTTCATAATCAAAATAATATATTCAGATTAAGCAAATAGCAGATGAACTGAGAGGATTATGGCTCTGTAAAACAAGATTTAGAGATTACGGTCTCCTCCAACAGACAGAATGACTAAAATAAGTATATAAATGCAACATAATGGGAAAACAAAAACAGTGTAAAAGGTAATGCTATAGAAGTATATTACTTTCAAAGGATACAAACTGATGTTATGTAAAGCTACATGTGTATAAACCCAAGGCCCATGCTGCTGCAATTAATGTTAAATGGGTGTCAGCACATCCCAATTTAACCTGATTTAAAGATAAATGCCAGTGGACAACATCGGCCACAGTGATGATGCCGCATCATCTGCCAATGTAAACAATGGAAACTAATTATCCTGCAATTAGACCTGCGCAGAATAACTGAGGCCATCAAAAACCTCAAAACAAGATGTGGACTGTAAAAAGACACCGATGGAGCTTCTTCTCCCCACTGTTTGCCTTTTTGTCGGTCACTTCCCGAAGCCTTGGACGACAGCCTTGTTGTCACCACAGGTGCTGGAATGCCTCACTAGATGAGAGACTCCAATGTCACTTGAAGCCACAGGAGCTCTGGGGCTGTGTCAGGTTGGATTAAAACACTGGAAGTATACACAAGAGAACATCCTTTAAGAAGAAGGAAGTCACAGTTGCATCCTTTTATCTCTGAAAGGGGGCGAGACTCAGAGAGACTGTAACCTTTGCCTCACAAAACAAGTTATGGTCTTGCTTCTAACTGGATTTTAGGGACGGAGATTGCATTGGGATTGGAAACCTCACAGGCATCGCATGCTGTGTTCTTTTCTGCTCCCGTTTTATGCCAGAATATCAGCACGGTCCCTGAAGACTTATGCTCACTGTCACCCTGCATTGGCAAGGTTCTCCAACGGCTCTGAGCAGCCAGTGTTTTATTACTCAGTGAGGTTTGCACAGCCATATATTATAAATCTTAATAGCCTAATGACTGGTCGCAGTTGTTGGTTTTGTTCTGTGTACATACAGAAACCTTCTAACACACAGCAGTAAGGAAAATTATATAACGTCCTATTCAGTTTACTTTATCCCTCTCGGTCCAGCTTAGATTTGATACAAAGGACTTAATACTGGAACTAAAATTAAAATCCTTCTTTTTTGAGATCTATATGTTTAAAAAGTAACTTGAGCCATTTGCCTGTCAAATTAGTTGTTAAGTAATTTGCATCTCTTTAAAGTCCACTGACATGTAACCGTCCACAGTGCATTCTTGTTACCACCAGGGGGCAATAAAAGTAGAGATTTTCAGATTGCATACACAGATGCTTTAATTCAAATTTCAGTCAAGTGGTTTAAACCTGTGTTGTTCATATCTGATCCTTTGACTTGTCTCGTGTCAGTATTATTAGTTGCACTCATACAGAATATTCTAGTCTGTGTGTCTGTGTATGTGCTGAACATAATCTGTCATTTGCTGCTTCACTTGCACTTTTCAGATAAGATAGGAATATTAATGTAGTCCATGCCACGTTTATAAAAAGGCTGTGAAAGAGTTTATAATATTAGTGGCCAAAAAATAATGGAAAACTTTTTTGCTGTTAATTCATGCTGCTGTAGAGCTGCTTCCTTATCAATTCAACTGAAAAGGACCAATGGGAGGACAAACAGCCAAGCCTATGAACACTATGGCAAAGCCCTTAGAACAAATATATCAATACAATGACGTATTAATGGCACATCTCATAGAAATAAATAAAGATGTGTGGTGTGGGGGCATTTTGTCACCATCAGTTTTCAGTTCATTAGTTCAGTAAAGTTCCATTTTACTAATTCTTCTGTATCATTTAATGGAATCATGGATTCTGCAAAACTGTTTCCCCTTGTACTTCTAATTTTGAATACCCAGATGGTTTCAAGCAGAAATCTAAAATAACACTATGAGTTTTCAGTCGTCCTGTTGGACTTGAATTCTGCAGCATGAAACTGCACAGTCAAGGTAAAGGTTCAAAGTAAAGGTAGAAAACTGCAAAGTGAGGCCCATGAGCACTGAAACTATGTAGTAATCGCTCAAACAGGAAGTGAAGAGCGGTAGCGAAAGTAGGAATGATCTAAGTTCATAATGACTGCTACTTGAGTGTCATTTTCTGCTTGAGGGGAGAGCAAATAAACTGCTTATGTTGGAATGGTTGTTAATAAACATCCAATCAGTTCTGATGTCGAGCATCAGACGTTGCTCTGATATTGACTTGTGCTCAGGAAATGGTTCAGCTCACAAAGTGTCCTTTTTTTTTTTTTTTTTTTTTTAAAGATGGCTGATATCACAAGTCCTGTCTTGAGTGAACCACATCCTGTAAAACTGATCTCACAGTGTGATACAGTGGTAAATTATGAGGCGTTAATAAAAAGTGGCTCACAGCAGCTTAGAGACCCCTGTCATAACAAGTGGCAGATGGCCTAAATAAGACAGGATTGTGGAGGGAATATGCAAGGATTAGTAAGTGAAATGCATTTATTTGACTATTTGTACCAAGTGCTTTAATAATTACAATAAGATTCAGTTTTTTTTAAACAGCAACAATAAGTTCTATAGCAGTGTAAATACAAGTGCCAATTCTGACAACACATCTGATGGTAGCTCACCCACTTAGAGTCCAAGCAACCAAGATGCACCTGAGACTTTTTCCTCTTGTTGTTGCTGCTGCAGAGGGGCTGTTTTGTGCAGAGAGCCGCTGTTTATCTGAAGTGTATTGCCTCTTCAGAAGTTAATTACAGCCTTCCTCATGGCATCTGTGCTGCAGCAGAATACATTACACTGTTGGAAAGCTTCCTAAGTGATTGGCAATAATGTGGTCCGGAATAGGATTTAGTGGCTGCATGATCATCCACTTAGTTATCAAGTCAGAACTGTTTACCTGTTTACTGAAAATTGGTGAATGTTTTTTATATAGAAACCTTGGTATCTGAACTTTTTCTCAGTTGTAAGCTCATGTGAAGAATGTGTGTATTCATAAATAGTTGAAGCACTTGTGCATTTAAAAATGTCCTGCTTCATATCTACATTTATGTTGTTACTGTGTAAAGATAAGCAGCAGCATGAGTATTGCATCATTTTATCTGTTACACCTATTTTAAGTACCACAGTCTGTTGTTTTGTGATCTATTTTCATTTTTCAGTTTAGTCTTATTATTCTTTACATGAAACAATTAGCCCATAACACATGACCAGTGCCTCATAATAACAGATGTTTTTATAATGGATTAACTGCTTGAGTTATTTTCTGGTTCCAGTCTCTAAGATATAATAGTAAACAGCTTTACGTTGTCCTCAAATGTGTAGAAAAAAGTTTATTTGCGATATCAAAATACATTTTTTGATATAGGTAGCTTTTGTCCCACATACATGCATTATAAGAGGTACAGAGGTGTCCCATAAAGGAACTTTTTTTTGTGGTACAAGCCCCAGCAATCAAATCGTTGGTATTTTGATCAAGTTTTTTTTCCAGTGAAAATTCAGTGACTGTATCACAATTGTGTTGTCTGCCAAAAAAATAGTAATGTGCAATCCTAGTTGCATCTTGAGTATTTTTCAGCTGGTATACGATGAATTCTTGACATTAAAACTCCAATCATGGTGTTGACACTTGACCTGATTATGTCCACTTTGTCTTTCCCATGGTGTCAATCCACTTTGGTGTTACTTTCAACCTCCTCTGTGTCTCCATCCCCTCACAGGATAAGGTGATTGAATGCGTCAGTTTCACAGACAGGGAGGTTTAGCTCATCTGATTATTTTGTGAGGAGACTGACGAACACCAACCAGACCTGCCAGTTGTCGCTCTTTAACTGTTGTTTGATCAGATTATAAAAAATCATGGCGATAACAGCAAGTGGAAAAAGGCCTTGTCTGGATTCTGTCAAAGTGTTGCATTGAGTTGAATCCTGGTGCTCCAGCTTGGATCAGGACACTGAGGGAACCCTGATGACGGACACACACGCAAGCCGCCTAAATGAGAAAACGCGCTGAGGCTTGACGATGCCCTCTTTCATGCTCTCTCTCACTCACTATACTCCATCTCTCTACCACATACACTCCGCTACAACATCCTCCCATTCTCTTCCTCACCACCTCTATCACCCATAAATGCTCCTCAATGCTCCCTCCTTAAAGACTAATTCATCATTATGTCTTACAGCCCAGATAAAGCCCCGCTATTTGACGATTAGTCAAGCAGGTGCCCTTGACTGTCCTGCCCCGTTTTATCCTGCTCGATTTTTGTTCTCTCAAAGTTTCTGAGCCAAACTTCTCTCGCCTTTCTGTGGAGTTAGTCACTCAAAAGGCGAGGACAGCGTCGAGTCAACTCTGGCTGAACGCCTTTTGTCAAATCCTGATGCTAGCCTCTCAGCAAGGTCATATAAAGTCTTGCAAAAAATAAGCTGTTTGACATTGTGATGCCTGATTGAAAGGCATTCAGCAAATCAATAGCTTTCAGTGAATAGTCACAGCCACGATCGGTTCATCTGTTATGTATAAACAACTCTCTGTGTTCCTATTCCTACATGGTAAGTTAGTCAGTTAACAAGAGAGTGGAATGGAAAATCAGCTTCATTACGCAAGCGGGACAGACTTTGCTCTAACACACACACAGACACACACCTTCTGACTACAATAAAAAAAGGTTGCACCTTTTAAACCATCGCTCATATCTTATCGAGTGTGAGCCACAGAGTTGTGTTTTGTGCAGCAAGTTAATTCATCCTCTCCAGGAGGTTTTTTAACACAAATTAAAATGTTACCTTATTCTTTGCAGTAGACAGAGGACCTTGTTACAAGTGAGTCTGCCAACCCAGGAAGGGGGTGTGTGGTGTGTGGTGTGTGTGCATGTTGATGTGCATATGTGTGCGTTTGCAGCAGTGCTTAAGGGAAGTAAATTTGCTATCAGTGATTGTTAGTGATGTTGCTGTGCAAATTTCAGTGTGTGTGTGTATCTGTGCATTGAGGGGGTTGGTAGCATCTGATTGAAGTGTCTGTCAAGCGAATATCCTCTTATCTGAGTTTATCATCAGCAGAAACTGATGTTAATGGCAGAAGCAGTTTAGGTGGCTGCGGGTGCTGGTGGACGCACACACACACACACACACACACACACACACAGCCACACACAGAGACACAGGATGGGAGATGGTTTACAGTCCAATTACCCAGCCTGCCTCTGTGCTAGTAGGAGGCTCTAAATCTTGAGGTTGTATTGTACACAACATAACCTCTATTACTCCCTCTTGCTCCGTCTTCCTGCCTCTCAGCCATATAGTTTTTCTCCCTGCTCTCTGTTTTCATGCGACGCTGTTAAACTAACCTTTATCTCTCCATCAGGAGTTTTTCAGATCATCAGGGAGGATTAATTTTGCCACAAGCGATCATTTCAGGGAGAGTCAGGTTTATTGAGGTTGCACTTTTGTACTTTAAGCCATAATTTCTGTCGGCTGCAACAAACATGGTACTCACCGATGTCAGATCTTGATATAATGTGATATTGCAGCAGAGAAATCTCTTTCATTATTCTAGCTAACCTGAGGTTTCTCATCTGTTTGCTAATGTTTCTTCTTCTCTTGTTTTTTTTTTTTTTAATTATTGTTGCCATGGTCCCAGATCTCAGGTAATTATTATTACCCAGCAAAAAGCCCCAAAATATACTTAAAAAAATAAATGATGCCCAAACTATGCAGACTGTAATGAAACAACCTTGAAGGGATCTGTGAATGGCTGTGTGTTGGCACTGAGCATATCAAGTCTTAATATCAGAAGGTTTCATTGTCACAGAAAACACACACAAAAAACCTACTATACTTGAACGCTACTCAAACTCATCCATCCATCTATCCACTTCATCTCCTCCTCCATCCATTCATGGCTGCTCTGGGCTTAGTTGTCATGGTTACAGTGTCCTTGGTGTCACTAAGACCTGATTGTGACTTGTGTCGCAAGGAGGAAAAAAGGTTTATGATTACACACATAAATATATATATATGTATATATATTTATATACACACCAGAGCAGATGTGCACAAACATACACTTCTCATAAATCCTCAATTGTCTGCTCATGGATTTTCATTCACATGCCAGACAAACACACACTTTCCCTCTCACACACTGATACACACACTAGTTCAGTAGTTAGGGCTACTCTGACAGAGCCCCATTAATCATCCAATGTGTGTGTGTGTGCGCACACTGACTTATAGATAAGCCTGTGTATTGTGAAAGGCCTCTGATAGTGTGATGAGTCACGAGTTACACTACCATTTTAAAGGCCATCATAATATATTACCTTACAGAATAAATGCAGATAAAGTCAGTCTACAGCCAGAATAGAAGGCGCAGAGAGGAGGAGTCTGGCATCAAAATGCATATTGAAGAAGAGTGTGAAGGCACAGAAATGATCATATTTGTGAAGAAGGAGGCTGGCAAATTTTACCTGGAAGCATCATCAACATGTTACATGTGTATATATGTGTGTGTGTGTGTGTGTGTGTGTGTGTAGGCTTGCCTCCCGTACCACCTCTTGTTTTACAAAGAGGATGCTGGGAGATGGAGACAGAAATCACAGTTGCCATAGTTTCACACTTCTCCCTCTCAGGGTCGATTAAGGAAAATGTTCCGTCCAGTTACCCTCATCCTTTATAGTTCTTATTAATATGGATGGATGCTGATGGTGTTTATTCACTCATCTCTGCCCTTTTATTTCTTTGCCTCTTGATGTGATAAAACCTGCTGCAGTCTTCTTTACATTTACATGTGCATTTACATGTAAATCTACATCTAAATGTTCATCGGATGTGTTGAGTTTGTGTGGTCTGACTCTTTCTGTATTTTCTTCTCTTTTTTCCCACTCGGATCTGTTTCTCTTCCTCAGCAGTTCCACCCAGGAGCGTATAGTAACCTTTGACCTTTGTTGCTATGGCAGTAGGGCTAGGCAATAGGAAAAATCATCTCTCTCTTTTCAGGCTGAATGGCGATACACAATATGTATTACAGTATCTTCCACAAAGTGGGTTAAGTCCGTTTAACATGTCACGACTCACTAGCACTTTTATCATAGTCTCCTTCTTTATTGATACAAATGGTATTGTCTCATCAAATATCTTGAAAGTATATTGATATATCAACATTAATAATTAGAAAATCAGGATATGTCTCCAAAGCTTCCGTACAGAAAACATGAACCATTAACAAGATTACATTTCATGCTATCTGGATATCATGATATTGGGTAGCCGGCACCAATGTAATTCCACAGTTTTCAAAAGCTACCACTTTAACAAACAGAGGCTGCTGTGCACACGGTGTGCCAATATGTGCACATCCACATGTGTGTCCAGACTCCTCATAGACTCTGCAAGCAGTAGTTTAAATTGACAAACATGGTGACAGATCTATATTCTGGATGAGGCGATGCAGCAGTTACCTCCCAGACTTCATCATCTGTTTGATTTTGTTAGGGTTTCATTGTAGAAGAAGTGACTCCTGATCTTCAGCTTTTCACAATAAATTCACGTTTCTGTGTCGGTGCCAGCGCACTTACTCATCTTGGCTGTGTGTTGAGTGTAAGGATACAGGACTCGACGGGCTTCGGGAGGATTTTCATTCATACTGGTTCAACACCGTCTAACAAACCTTGAACAAATGCTGGTAAATGTTTGGCTGTGCCCCATCTGCCAGTTTTCTGACTGATCTGGAAAGCAGGCACTTTTTTGTCTTTCTGCATTTTATCATTTTATCACAACAACAACAACAGGTCGATGCTTCGTTTGCTCGCTCTTGTGGTTCAATCATTAACGCTATGTGCAGACACAGCTGTTTGTAACTGATGCGCTTTGAAGAACCAACTGTATGCTACCTGCCTGGTGCCAAACAACAGACGGACACAGTTAGCGACCAGCAGGTGAAGCATTTAGGAGCCAAAGAACCAGATAATTCCTTCAGGAGCTGGTGCAGGAAACAGGGAAAAACAAAGCAAATACTAGACTTTCATTTGATAAATAGCTATAAACACAACTCCAGATGAATGATAGTGTTAGTCTGTGTCTGCTGGGAGTGTTCTTGGGGAAACTTACTAAAATGTTCACCTAATCTTTAGCTATTGCTTATGTGGCATTGTTTTTACAGCTTACAGCTACCAAAAAAAAACAGCAATCGATATTTGATGGATAAATGAAATACCAATTGATACATCCATACATAGTTTCATATCCACTCCTGGTCCGATGTCGAATTTGTATTGTGGCTTCAAACCCAAAATGGTTATTCTGCCTTTTTAATGTGGTTTTTAATAAAGTACGGAGAAATGTAACTATATTCCCCACATGTATATCCAAGTTCTTATCTGACCTTGCTGGGGAAGAATGAGGGTGTGGCTACTCAGGCTGGTCAAATATTGGCCATAAAATGACTTGTCATAAGTTTGTTACCAATGAAATTAAGTCATGTACTAGAAAGAGTATCAGACATGTTGTCGAACAAAGCACACGATGATCAAAAGTGTTTAAAGACAAGTTCAGGAAGGATGCATACACCAGTGTTTTGATTCATGACCTGTGTGTGTTGTGTTGTGTTTTGAATCGTCTTTGCTGAGTGGGTAGGCTGATATTTAAGGAAAGAGTGGAACCACGAGAGGGAGGAAGCAGGAAGTATTGACTGAAATCTGAAGTTGCTATTTTGGACTGCTCCGACTGGTGTTGAAGAGTTTGAACTATGAGAGCGGGGATGGTTGAGCGATGACATAGGAATTGGAGACGAGCAAGGGGAAGCTCAGGGGATGTTATTGTTTATTCGTTTATGGGTTGAACTCGAATTAATCTCTGGCAAGACATTCGTATGACATCCAGAAATTATCACACGGAGAAGTCATACCATTGCAATCTACATATAAAGTTATGTTTTAATAGAGTGGGATGACACAGGAGTAAAAGTATTGAACACAGTATTGAGGAGAATCTGTACAGCTGATCTGACAGAGTGGTTCTACCTCCTACCTGTGTGTGTTAGTGTGAGTGGATGGTTCAGAAAAGGCTCATCCACCTGGATCAGTCTCTATTACTGTCTTTTTTTCCCCTGTGTCATCATTCCACTGTGTTAAACACAACTTAATTTGATTGTAATTTCATATGTTGTTGCATTAGAATTGTAATGATGAAGAATAAAATGTTGTCATGTTGATTACTCTCTGCCCCCACACTTACATGCAGATGTTTCTCTTTACTCCTTGCATGGTGCTGTAGAGTGCTACACATTTCCTCTGCAGTCAGCCAGCTAAGCTTCAACTCCGATGACCTCATTGTGTATATATCACCAGCATCCACTCGTCCTGTTCTCTCCCTCTGTCTCATCTGTCTCTCCCACTTATCTTCCTATCCCTCGCTTTTGTTCTCTCCCTCTCTCTCTCTCTCTCTCCTTTCTGCCTCTTCTGTCCCTTTTTTTTTGTCTTTTTAATGCATTTATTGACCATTGTTGCCACTTTAGATATTACACAAGACCATTATGGCTTCATGTCAACTGGCCTGGTGCTGAACTGCCTATCATCTTACTGCTATCCTTTGCTGCTGCTATTAATATTACAGATGCCAGTGCAGGATTTCCTGTAGCATCTGCGCTAATCCAGTGTTACCTCTGCTACATTTCCTGTAGCATCCACTTTACTTGTCCCTGGCATTTGATATAAAACAAGCCTATAAAAAAACCTGTGGCCACTATGACTTGTTCAGGAGACATTTGCTGTTGTCACTCAGTGATGCCATGTGTGTTGTTAATGTAATCGGTCGGTGTAGATCTGCAGTAACTGGGTCTTCTTATAAATCCAGTTGTTTTATAAAAACATGTTTGTTTTGCTGGTGATGGGACAGATGGCAGAGTCCGCTATAGGATGGGTATTAACCCCAGGGCTCCCCTCCACCAAGGGGTCAAGGGGCAAAACAACAGCCTCTCAACAGTAACTCTGTTCTTCTTTCTTTTTTATACCTGCACTTCTTTTTGTGTGTAGAATATATATGTACATATGTGTGTGTGTGTGTGTGTGTGTGTGTGTGTGTGTGTGTGTATATATATATATATATATGCAATTGATTTTGGAAGCAGTTTCATTTGTTGGCAGCATTCTTTCTTTGTCCCTACTTTAAAAGTTCATCTATTTGCTACAGTCTCTTCCTAAACATTTGTCTTTCATCTATCTGTGGCATAACAGCAGCCACACTTGCAAAGACAGAGATAATCACATAAAGTAGTGAGGGATTAAGACTTTCAGTATGTGCGCTCCTGCTAGGCTTTTGTTCTTTCTAAGCCTGTGGGTAATTCTGCCAGTTTGAACTTTTTTTGCCTCCATCTCTCTCTTTTCTCCTGATGTTCTTTAAATCTGTTCTCTGCCTACCTGCCCCAGGCAGAGTTAGTATTAAAGTACCATGATGGGCTGTTTGAGGACAGCATTTGGACCAGCTGAATGTCCCTCTGCAGCTTTACTCACTTTATTTTTTTATTTTTTCTACCCGCCTGTCAGTCATGGCTGTCACAGCAGGTGCTGCTAGAGGGCATAAAGAGAGAGTGAGAGAACAAACAGGACAGGGGAAAGGACAAAGAGAAGGTGGACAGATGGAGAGGCTGCTGGGCAAAGTGAAATAAGGGTGTGTCACAGGAACAGCCTGTTCATCATGGGGGGGGGGGCGAATGTGAAAGAAATGGGCTGAATGAATGACTCAGCTCTGCCATCCAAAATACAGTGGCGCTTGGCAGGCCCATGCCATCAGAGTTGATGACAGGGGAGAGAGGAGAGAGTTTCAGACTGATAAAGACAGAGAGACATTCCTGTCAGATGTCCTGTCCTGACAGATTTGGGTGACTGCCTGCAGACATGTCTGGACTTTCGAGCTTGAAGAAACACACACAAATCTCATTTGGTGTCCCTAAACTAGAAATTCCTCCATCTCTGTAGATGTATAATCAAACTGGAAAGCTGTAGACGTATAGTGCTCAGCTCCAGCTTCCATTATTCTCTTTCAAAAAATCTTACCAAGAATATCAGAAGCATATCATCTTCTCTGTAGAGTACAAAAAGAAACAACAAGTACATTATCATTATCTATTATAAGCACTTTTAAAGCAGTGACTAATGGCTTCATTACTTTTTGATAAATCATTCACTAATGCCTTTTATAAGAGGAGTAACATCTGCACTGGTCGTCTGTTCTTGATTTTTGAAACAACTATCCATCCGAGTCAAAAGGTATACATGGGTCAGACAAGACTAAACTAATCAGTAGTATTGCATGATGCCAGCATGCCACTCACCTGGGCAAGATGGGCACAGAGGCCTTCACAGAACCTGCTCAAACAGGTTGTTTCATTTGCATTTATGCAATAAATCAAGTCTGCAGGCAGAAATGTTATGAATGGATTTAGATTTTTTTTTTAATGAAACACAAAGCTGAAGGTGCGTACACTTAATGATTCATCACAGACAAGTTATGAATTAATTACTTGTTAATACAGGTAGAAACTCAAGCCTAGAAATGCTTTAAAAAGGGTTCATGGGAGAAAATGGTGCCTAAAAATATGGTGTGCATTCTCATAGTGGTATTATTTCTGACACACTGCCTACAATATTTCAAGAGTCACCTTTTCTCTTCAGCTCTAATTACATAATCACAAAATCTTAGTCAGAGTCAGAGCGCTGCTGCAGAGTACCTATGCAGTTTATTTTGCCCCTGTGTGTGTGTCTGTGTGTGCATGCTCACAAGTCTAGTGTAGGATATTTGTTTTCACAGTAATGAGACTGAGCCACAGTTGGCTGGATGTATGTTTAGACTGCTCTGTCTCCCTCCATGCACACCAGTCATTTACGCTGTCTCCCGCGCTGGACTTTCTCTCTTTTTCTCCTGCTCTCTGTTCCAGCAGTCAGAGCTGTCAGGCGTTTGAGATCATGCAGGTGCTGCCGCTCTGTTTTCCAGGAAAGAGCAGAAGCTAGAGCGGCAAACGCAGACAACAGACAAACACTGTGATTGTCTCGTCTTTTTCCTGTCACTCACACAACTTCTTTCCTTGCATTTATGCACCATTTCGGTTGTGCTTTGTCTCCTTCTTTTTACATCCTGTCTTTTTTTATGAATCTCCCTCCTAAACCTAATCATCACATTCAGGAGGTTAGACCTTTAAATGCTTTGAGATGCTTGGACAAGTCAGGGCTGTTGTGCACCTTCAACCCGTGTGACCCTTCTGTGATTGGACAGTTTTGGAACTGCAGACCGACCTCAGCCACCTCCCACATGCTCGCTTTCTGTCCCGCTTTATGTCTCCCTCTGTGTAATTGATGTCAGAGCCAACACAGGGATCTGGAGGAGGCATGAGCTAACAATGTGAACATGCCCTTACTTGGCTAAAGCTCTATCTCATAGCACTGTTCGCCAGAGTGCTACCCTGCTGGCCTGGCTGCAGACTTGGACTTGCACTGGCCCCTAGTGTTTAGTGAGTGTCATTACGCCACAACTGTCTGACAGAAGGTGCATCTGCTTTTTAGTTATCACAAGAGAGGCACAAGAGAGTAAAGGCATGTTTAATCATCAAAGAAAACCTCAAAATACAGCAGATGCATTTGGTTGTAGTTCTGCCAGATGAGACTCTAGGGGAAACTGTGTATGAAATCTGCATAAACTGCATTTTCTCCTCGTTGGATGCATCAGTGTGAAGTCACTCTCTGCGGCTGTGTCAGCTCCTGTGGCTGCAAACAGAAAGTTGTGTAATCACACGCAGGTCTTAGATATGCAAAGCGAATCTCTGCTTTATTTGACTTGACGGTAACTGTTACACACTCTGGAAACAGTGTCTTTTCCCTTCTCGTCCTCTCTCATTCTACCACTCCCAGCCCCTTCTTCCTTTTTCCCAACGAGGCAACGCTTCCTAAGAGCCACTTCATGCCGCTCTGGAAACATTTCCCCCACAACTCGGTCACTGATAAGTCTGCAGATCGTGTCCATTTTTACAACTTCACCTCACTTCCCGTTTTGCAGCCTGTGTGGAAGCGGGCAGATTTATCTTTGTCATTGTGGTATTGCATACAGACAGTGTTAGCAAATTGTGTCACAGAGCCAGTGAGGGTGAGCGTCTCTCTGACACCAGTAACAGCATCAGTGACATGGAAATATCTGGACACAGGCATGTGGAGCTTCTTATTCCGTACCAAAACTCGCATACGGCAGGCAAGTGGCCACTTCTTCATGTATGTTTGAGGAGAAGTTAGCATCTGTGTGTGTGTGTGTGTGTGTGTGTGTGTGTGTGTCAGTGGTGCCGGGGTGATGGATGTGACTAGGACTGGGGGACTTGCCCGAAGCTTTACGCAGCTGTGTGTGTGAGTGCATGTGTGTGGTGTGATATTTTGGGATGAGAGGAAGGGGTTTCATCTGTGAGGGTGGATGTAAAACTGTGCTGTAGTCTTCTCAGCTGTGCAGTTAGAGGAAATGCAGGGGACATGTTTATTGTCCACTTCCTCTCACCCCCAATCACAAACGCTTAGTTTTTGCTGGTACGTTAAAACTCAAACCAGCGTCCTTTCATTCATGAAGTGCAACTGATTTCGCGTTTCCAGGGACACGCTTTCTGTTTCAGTGTCCTAGTGTTCAGCCCATCCCTTGTTGCATTAAATAGTCAGAGAACAGCACCATCAACAATACTGAAACTGCTCAGTCAAAACCATTTTAACATGCTGAAACAATATGGAGACTCAGTTTCAGAGTCCTGTGACTCTGTGCAGTCAAACACAAAACACCATTACAAAGACTAATTTCTGGACGCTGTCATGTAGTCATTATTGCTCGGAAGCTTGTCTCCCTGCTGTGACCCTGTTGGAGTTATCGAGCAGGAAGGAAGTGAAATCGTTTCGAGAAAAGAGGAAGTGAGAACTAGGAGGGAAAAGAGGTTTCCTGTCACCAGTGTGATCGCACTCGTACCCTCCTCTGTGTTTGCGCATGCGTGTGTGTGGAAGTGAGGTGTACCTGCAAGGATGAATTGTGGACCCACTTGTTAAACCAAATACATGTGTTCTGTGCAATTCATATTAACATGAGCATGCTCCCCTCCCAGCACGAGTCTCATATTACCTGGATAGAGAAGGACTTTGCCAATATTAGAGGCCAGGTAAGCTCTGACCACTTTCTGCAGCCTCTTTCTCGGCAACTCCTCCCTCTCTGAGCAAACACACTCCAGCTTTGTTGTTGCCTACAGCTACATGTCTGCAATTTATCCACTTCGCACTAACGCACTTTTTCATTTTCACCCTGAAAATCGAAATCGGCAATTGTAGCAACCCCCCCCCCCCCAAAAAAAAAAAAGAAAAATAGCAACTTCTCAAGTGCAGTGAAATGTTGGTGAAAGCTCTGTCTGCCGAAGTTATGCCACTTTTTGGTCAAGAGAGAAGTTGACTCATCCTCCGGATTTATATGGATGTGCAATGGCCTGCTCTCTCTTAAGTGTCTGTAGAGAGGGCAATAAAGAGCGATGGAGGAAAGGGCGCTTTCGGAGTGGTGAGGGCTGTTTTAAGAGACAGGATGGGCAGGAATAGACTGTTATGAGAGGGAAGACAGGGACATGCCCGGCCAGAGGCAGGAAAATCTCTGTCATCTGCAGGCAGCGGTGAGATGTCTGAATCGTCACCTCGGCCTCTCCCCCCTCCCCTCCTTTCCTCCCTCCCAGCTTCTAACTGTGTTGAATTGTGGGTAAAGGGAAGTGGCACAGAGTTTGGGTTTTGGAGTCAAGGTAGTTGTGGTAGATGTGTCATTTCCAATCATGAGAGCAGAGAAAAAAAGTGATTTCCACCACTCTCTCTCTCTTTTTTTATTTTTTACTTTGTTGTTTAACCCACCCACCCACCTACCTCTCTCTCTCGCTCTCTCTCTCTCTCTCTCTCGCTCTCTCTCTGCCACAAGTGTGTGTGTGTGTGTGTGTGTGTGTGTGTGTGTGTGGGGTTGGTTGGGTGCAGGTCTGTGAGAATAAGAGCAGGCTCTTCCTTCCTGCATGCTTTGGTTCCAGTTCACTTCAGATGCAGTCAGTCACTGAGGACACACCAGGCAAATCAGACCAACACAGAGAGAGGGGGGAGAGAGAGGCAGACAGAGGGAGGACAGCAGCGATAATGAAGATGAAGAGTTAATAAAATATATAGCAGGTGGCCCCTGTAGAGAGAATAGATAAAGGGCACAGCCTGACAGGGGTTTTTTTCTATATTTACTGCGCTTCACAGAACTAATCCTAACATGAGTGCACAGATGAGTCTGAAGAGTGACGGTGGCGAGATGAGGTGAGGTTTAAAGTGATTTGTGAGGTAGAGTGGTGTTTGCCTCGTCACGGACATGGCCAGGATGATAAAATGGTCTGAGAGATGCTGAGATGGAGAAGGACAGGAGAAAGTTCAGGCTGTTGAACTTTCTGACCCTCTACTTGTCCAAAAAGAACAAAGCTGCAGCCGGCAGCCCTGCTCACTGCCACAGCTGCAGATCAACAGCTGCAGCAGGCACCGACACTGACACTTTACCTGCACCAAGGAACCCCTGGACGGTAAAGTGACACCTCCTCATTGCTGGCATCTTTGATAAAGTGCGGGTAGAGCCCGGTGAGATGTTAATGGTGTTTTAATGTTTTTAAGAGGAAGAGGTTGCTGCTATTAATAATACAAAGACTTGACAGTGTTGTACTTGCTGTTATTTGTGGCTGTTTAAAAACAAGGTGCAGCTCAAAGCTTGCATGTTGAACACTGGCTTCCTGTTGTCAAATAAAAGTCCCAGGCTGTGGTGGTTTATGGTGTTTACTGCTGATGGTGTATTATCGAAACTTTGATCGAGTCATCACTGTTCAATCAGCCTGTCAGTCTTTTTCTCAGGGCTTCATCTGCAGTTTATTTTTCAGTAATCAGGTGTTTTTTGTTTTCTTCATTTCATTCATTGGTTCATATTCACAGTGTCAGAACATAATGAGAAAGGCCCTTGTGACTTCACAGCTGAAGGTTGAAGGTGAATGTTTTCTACTTGATAAATCACCAAAATGAGTTTTTAATTGATTATCTATCAGCTTACTAACTGGTCAATCGAATAACAGTTCATTTTATGCTGCATACAACTGCTTCCAGCCAAATTTGTCAACCAATCGATTGTTTGTTTGATTAATCAACAAATTGTTGATTGCTGATTGCAAATTGCCGATATAATGATTTCAGTTCTACTGTGCAAATAGATCTGATCAACAACCCCATACATTAAAATATACAGTATAATGTAGGTACATATGATAATGGGATAAACTAAAAGGTGTTCTACTTTGTAGTCCTAACTTTTTGTATGAAAACCTCTGGGCAGCTGTGAACTTCCTGGTTGAGAAGTTGAAAAAAAGTTTTGTTGCCCACCAACCAGTTTTTAATTCAAAATGCTTCCCACAGTGTGACCGTAGCTCTGTGGCTTGGTATAGGAGCTGTGGTGAGAAACCTGGGGGATCATGAGCATAGAGAAGCGAGGCTGGTCTCTAGAAAGCTACTTATTGTTGTTGTTGTTGTTGCTGATTATGATGTTTAGGTAGCTACATCTCTGTTGGGTGTTCATGACTTGTGGTTTGGTTGACACCAGGTCAGATTCGATTCACGTTTTCACAAGGTTGAGTTCTCACCAGTGCCAGCAGAGCTCCACCCAAAAGACAAGCAAAGCAGAAAGTCAAGCTGTAACAACCTGAGTCCAAAAACAAAGTATAAAATAAACAGTTTGAGGGGTTTTGTATTGCACCTTTTTTTAAATTTTTTTTTTTTTTTTTGCAGTTGCACAGTCATATCACAGTTTTTACTTCCATTTTTTGTTGCAGTCATCACCATTTCCAGAAAACTCTCTTAAAACACACACACACACACACTGTGCCCACTGGGTGTAATCACTCTTTCTTGCACACACATTGCTCTTTGCTGTGCTTCCTCTTTCTCAGCACGTTATTTTGATGTTATTTACAGCAGCAGACACTCCTATTACAGAAGCTTACTCACTGTTTTATCAATTTGTTTTGCCATCACTGACACTTTTATGACTTTTTTCTCCTCTGTTTTTGTTCTGCAGGAAGATGGAGACATCAAGGAGATCAACATTACCCATGTGGTCAAAGAGGGCTCGGAGAAGGCTGATGCCTCTCAGTTTGAACTGCTCAAAGTTTTGGGACAGGGATCGTTTGGCAAGGTAACACACTCTCTCACCCACACACAAACACTACTCTTTAAACTGCTCCTTCAGTTCATCTTTCTTTTCCCTCCTTTATCCTTTCAGAATCTCAAACTGGTTTTGTGCTGTTGTTTGTGTTTGTGCACATTACTAGGTGTTCCTGGTGCGAAAGGTGACACCTCCAGATGCCAACCAGCTCTATGCCATGAAGGTGCTCAAGAAGGCCACACTCAAAGGTACAGTGGCATGTGATGGAATTGAAGGGTGTTTATCACAATGGCATTTTGGCACTGTGGTTACAGAAACTCCCATAACTGAAAGGTGTGAATATACATTACCTCCCAACCTCATCTGAACCCATCAGCAGGTGCCCTGACACGTCCTGTCATAGAGGGGAGCAGATTTTCCCACGCTCCCTCACCACTGCATGAATTATACAGTCTGTGTATTTATTATTTTGACATTTCGGAAATGAATTGACTGAAATAAACTCTTTAATGTGAGTATTTGCTGCTGTGAATTAAATGTTTTTGGATTTGAGGCAGGTGATCAGAAAAAATTAGCCTTTTTAAAAAAAAAAAATGTGATGGGAGTCTTTTAAGACATTTGCTTAAAACTCACAGATACAACAGATAATGGCGACAATCATAAGTTAGAATTGTGTTTTTTATTGTTTTTGTAGAAGGCGTAGGCTTTCAGAAAACTTTCTCTTTTACTTTTCTCCTCTTCTGATTAAGGTTACCCCCAGTCTCACATAAAAGACTGCTGCTTTTCCTGTAACTCAAAGAGAATAACACTCTGTGATGTGTTAGACCACCACCACTAGCTTGTGTGTCACTGTGTGTATCATTTTCCTCCATAAAAATCGAGGTGACGAGATTTGTTCAAAATCGATGTGATTGGTCTCAAATGTGCAGATTTACACATTTGATTTGCATTTTCAAATTCTGATATGTGAGTGAGTTGTGAAGTACAAATATAAGACTGAATTCACTTTAGTCACTGCAGCAGAATGAGAGAGCAAAATGATTTTTTCATCTTCCTGGCGAAACACAGCATCTATACAACAATGAATGGCTGTGTCCTTGACTGCAGATGACAGTGTTGTACAGTTGAAGTCGTACAGTTTGTGTTAAAGTTTTAGATACGCACATAAAACTGAACTGTATTGTCTTACTCATCCTTCAGTGAGAGACCGTGTGCGGACCAAGATGGAGAGAGACATCTTGGCAGACGTCAACCACCCGTTTGTTGTCAAACTGCACTATGGTGAGTCAGCCTGAAGATTGAAACCTGACTTCTGCTGAACTGATGTAACTGTTTTATTGCAGAGGTTTTTTTTTGTGGTGATTTACAGTTGAATCCAATTTGAATGAAAGTTGTTGTTGTTCGTTTTCAGCCTTCCAAACTGAGGGGAAGTTGTACTTGATCCTGGACTTCCTCAGAGGAGGAGATCTCTTCACCAGACTCTCTAAAGAGGTGAGAGTGATTAGATTGGGATGTTTTTGCTGACCAGGCTTTTCTTTTCTCTACGGCCATAAGTCCACTGATATTAAATATTTATCTAATTTTTTCTCCAGCTCTAATGGTGTTCTTCTTTTTCACTGTGTCATGCTCTCCCAGGTGATGTTCACAGAGGAGGATGTGAAGTTTTATCTGGCAGAGCTGGCATTAGGACTGGACCACCTCCACAGCCTGGGCATCATTTACAGAGACCTTAAACCTGAAAAGTAAGAAACAGTGATGGGAACTGAATCGTACACAAACAATACATATTAGACAAACAATGGATATCAAGATCTGAGTCATCACTGACCTTTCAATTAACCCAGTAAATAAGAGATGACACAGTTTTACATTTGCAAAATCAGATCTCAGAACATGCGTTCTTGTAATCTATATGGAAAAGCTTTTATTCCTGCTCTGCAGAAGCTTTTATTTGGAGTAATCTAATAAATGATGCATCACCAAAGAACCTGGACAATCATTGATGCAGTTTTTTATTCAATGCTTATAATTACATGAAAACCTGTTTACTCCTATTTACTCCTATTTTCTACTATGATAGATACTTTTAAAGGCACCCGGTGGAATTTTCCATGCAGAGCTGTCGTTCCTCACCAAAATGTGATATATGTGTGTTTCTAAGCTGCAAACAAACATTATAAAAGCAAACCTGCCTCATTAAACATTAGCAAATCCCTTTTTAAGTGTTGAAGCATGCATCATTTACATTAGCTTGCCGTCGTCTTCTCTCCATTTTAATTGCTACATCTTTTTAACGGTACATTAGTGCCACCAGCTGATGTTTATTCTCCCATGTTCAGTCTGCCTTTACCCTGTGCTTGCGGCGTGCATGGGCGCCCTCACGTATGTAGTGATAGAAAGCAATACAAATTTTTCAATTATTACTCTGCGGTGCTGCCACAGGGCTCCATTAAAGGTTGTTTTTATGTTTTTCTAGTGATAAGCGACACTACAGCAAATAAAGAGAAGTTAGTACCAGTGTCAGCAGTGTGTGATGTCTTAATGTGTTAAAATGTGTTACATGTTCACACCCTCTTAGACTCATTTTTTTTCACATTTGATGTTTTCTTTCAGCATTCTCCTGGATGAAGAGGGTCATATCAAACTCACAGGTGAGGCTCCTGCTCCTTCTTTTACACCCAGCCTCTTTCCCAAACACACACACATATGCAACACACATACTTTCCTCTCTTCCACTGTCTCGACCTTCATTACTCACCATGTGGTGACAGCTTTATCTCGCTGACTCATGATATCTGCATGGGCCCGTATGTGTACCCCAAGTTAATTATTACACTTTATCTTATCATCATCCATAATCACGTTCATTTATTTACCCCGAGTCCTGCCGCCATTGAACCAAAGGTGACCTTAGGAGGCTTTAGAGAGGCATTATAACAAGACACAGGATGAACACAGACATGAAGACAAAAGATTTTTTTGAGATTCATCCTTCTCCTAAATAGATTGTGGTGTCTGGTATCTTTTATTCACTTCATCATGGCAGAAAATTAAAAAAAAATGAACAAAAGAGGCCTTTTTACTCAGCTACAGTATCAAGACACTGATTCACACTGACAGAATGATATAGTGTGGTACATTCAGATGCTGTATAGAGATGCATTGACTGTTCTCTGCATTTTTTTTCAGATTTTGGTTTGTGCAAAGAAGCCATTGATCATGAAAAGAAAGCTTATTCCTTCTGTGGAACTGTGGAGTACATGGCACCAGAGGTTGTGAACAGGCAGGGACACACCCACAGCGCCGACTGGTGGTCATTTGGAGTATTAATGGTGAAATTTTTTTTTTTTGTATTTTAGACCTGAAGTAAAGACTAGCAATGATTATACATCTTGGATTGTAAATGCCTGTTGTATGTTTTCTCCCAGTTTGAGATGTTGACAGGGGCACTGCCATTTCAAGGGAAAGACCGCAAAGAAACTATGAACCTCATTCTGAAGTGAGTATTCTCTGGATGGAAAAGGAATCTAGCTGCAGTAGCTATTCCAAACAATAATAAATCTTCATTTCTGGTGATATAATTTAAGCTGAGTGTCGTCTGTCTCTCCCTGCAGGGCACGTCTGGGAATGCCTCAGTTCCTGAGTGCAGAGGCCCAGTCTCTGCTCCGGGCTTTGTTCAAGAGAAACCCTGCCAACAGACTGGGTTAGTACCAGCTCGTGAACATGCCTGTCACAGATGGTGGCAGACAGTATCTGCTTGTTTGACACAGTTTCAGAAAGTCGGGATAAGACCGACCCTGTGTTTGTTTAGAAATGTGTCAGTGGTCTTTGGTTGAGATTCATGTGACTAAATGTTGATGTTTTGCGAACAGGATCTGGTGCTGATGGTGCAGAGGAGATCAAACGACATGGCTTCTTCTCCACCATAGACTGGAATGTGAGTGTTGTCATATTTTAATGTATGCACACCAAAAACTACAGACTGAGAGGATTTTCACGTAGCTGTGGTATATTCACCTGTATAATGTGAATGAGGGTCTTTCATTACTTGCAGAAACTCTTCAGGAGAGAAGTAAAGCCTCCATTCAGACCAGCAGTGGCGCGCCCGGATGATACTTTCTACTTTGACTCTGAATTCACCTCCCGCACCCCTAAAGGTCAGAGGTCAAAGCTGAGAGAAGAACTGTGCTGTTCTATGAAATGACCCCATGTGTATTTCCTATCTGGGTTTTCTCCTCTTAAAAAAAGCTGAAAAGAAAAATCAATACAGGAAAATGATAGAAGGAGACACAGTGCTGCTTTCAACACTATTAAAATGCAGTAGAACATAATTGTAAGAGTGCTTGTCTATATCAGTGGATCCTCACCAGCAACACTTGTATTATTATATTACAGATTCTCCTGGCGTGCCCCCAAGTGCTGGAGCTCACCAGCTTTTCAGAGGCTTCAGCTTCATTGCGTCAACTCTGTTGGAGGAGGAAGGCTCAGTGGAGCCAGCACAGCCTCCACCACATCCAGTGGTCCAGGTCAGACACCAGCTAACTGTCACAAGTGTAACTGCACAGTTCAGCATGCGGCTATATAGCAGTTGTGAAAGAGGAAATAGGAAAACTAAGTGCATAACATGGCTTTAGATCCTATTTGATTCCTGGCAGGAGCAGGAATTAGCATAGCATGTTGTTAGAAACTGATTTAGCTTGCCTCCTGGAAACCATCAGAATCTCTCTTGCTTGTCAGCCCTGTCAGTCTGTCACGCCTCTCCACTCACGGCCTGTCTTAAAATCTCAACTCTTCCTCTGCAGCAGTTGCATGGGAAAAACCTGCTGTTCAGCGATGGCTATGTACTGAAGGAAGACATCGGCATGGGCTCCTTCTCCGTCTGTAAACGATGCATTCACAAAACCACCAACACAGAGTATGCTGTCAAGGTACAAACACACACCAGGTGTACACTGCTGTCTGTGTAATATGATTTATTATTTTAGCGTACTGCTAATGGAGGGATGCTAAATCATATTAAGTATACTTTGTTTATTAGTTAATGAGTGGGCTTGTTGGAATTGACAGATGATTGACAAGACCAGCACAGATCCTTCTGAGGAGATAGAGATTCTACTTAGATATGGACAGCACCCCAACATCATCACACTGAAGGATGTGAGTATAAAGACACACTATTGTGTGCCTCAGGTGTTAAATGTACCGAATGTCACAGGTGGAGATGTGGTAATATTTTCCTGTGTGTGTGTGTGTGTGTATATCTGCATCAGGTGTATGATAATGGTAAGCAGGTGTTTCTCGTGACGGAGCTGATGCGCGGTGGCGAGCTGCTGGATCGGATCCTCAAGCAGAAGTTCTTCTCTGAGCGAGAGGCCAGCGCTGTGCTTCACACCATCACCAGGACTGTAGAGTACCTGCATTCACAGGGGGTGAGGATAACTAGCATTACTACTTACTCCTCCATTTGCACAGGGGCCATTTAATCCTAAATCTTTAGTGAAGTACTTCTTCACCAGCTTTGTTTTTTGAGTTTTTATGTTGGATTTGTTTCCTTAAGATCATGTTGTGATAATGTGTTGGTAAGTGAACAGACACAAAGCAGAATCCAAAACAGATTCTAAAAAGGTTACGTAGGTTACGTAAACATCAGCTCTGCTATGAGCAGAAAATACAGGAGCTATTACATATAAAGCGCAAGATCTTTATTTATGATATATGAAAGCTAGTTTGAACAAACATCTATGTAGCTGGGGACCTTTCTGCATCAGGTTTGCAAGTGTTGAGTCACTTCCCCTTCAATTTTCAACAGACCACTGTTTGGAATAAATATTGTTTCTTTTTTACTTCTTTTTCTCTTTAGCGTTTGTGACAAGAATTTTGAACTGTGCTCATTGGGCCTCAGTTTACAGCAGAAAACACACCTTTTTGTGCACATGGACATTGACATAGAATTAGGCTCCGCTTCCTTACTCTTTGATCTCTCACTCTCCAGGTGGTGCACAGAGACCTGAAGCCCAGCAACATCCTCTATGTTGATGAGTCAGGGAATCCAGAGTCAATCAGGATCTGTGACTTTGGCTTTGCTAAGCAGCTGCGTGCCAACAACGGCCTGCTGATGACCCCGTGCTACACTGCTAACTTTGTGGCACCTGAGGTGAGCGGGTCTTGTGAAGACTGTCTCCAGTGAAAACTGAAAACTGTGAATGATTAATTAAAAACATAACAGCGACAGACGCTGAAATAAAATGTGTGACTATCTGTGGCTATGTTAAAGGTGTTAAAGCGTCAGGGCTACGATGAAGGATGTGACATCTGGAGTCTGGGAGTCTTACTGTACACCATGCTGGCTGGGTAAATGGAAACACTCATACTCTCATCTGATGGGTTTCTGTTCCTCACTGACCACACTCATTATATCATCTGTCAACTTTTCTCTCACCAGTTTTACTCCATTCGCCAACGGGCCTGAGGACACCCCCAATGAGATCCTGAACAGGATAGGTAACGGTCACTTCAGCCTGACTGGTGGCAACTGGGACACCGTGTCTGATGTGGCCAAGGTAGAGCTCCATATCTGACCAGTCGCTCTTTTTGCTCCTGTTCCACAGAGATGACCACAGTCGGTTTCACATTTATTTATGTTTATATCTGCTCCCTTTAGGACCTTGTGTCCAAGATGCTTCACGTGGATCCTCATCAGAGACTGACTGCCAGGCAGGTCCTTAAACATCCCTGGATTGTCCAGAGAGACAAACTACCCAACAGCCAGCTGCCACACCAGGACCCCAAGCTGGTCAAGGTAACAGAGCTGAGTGCAGTCATTCATAATCCTCGCAAACACAATTATTCAAGTGCATGCATAAGAGCCATTTGATAAATTACTTATAAATATTTTTATTTTTCAAAAGGCCATCACACAGTGGGTGATAATTAAACAACTTATAATGCATTACCAGAACTGGAATGAAAATCAAGAATTCTATGTTTTTTAGATGTTTTAAATGCATCACACATCATGTCAACATCAGGTTGACAAAGAGCAGTAAGGTAAAATAAAGTGGTATTGGGTTGTATTTTAAAGAACCAAACTCCTTAACTTATCAGCTTATCCTATACCTGTATGTTGGATAGTGACAATTATTATTTTTGGACACTCTAACCATACCCGTTCACTCACCATCGTTTATGCACAGGGTGCAATGGCAGCCACCTACTCCGCCCTGAAGAACTCCCAACCAACTCCAGAGCTCAAGCCGATCGAAAGCTCCTTCCTGGCCCAGAGGCGCGTCAAGAAGCTTCCCTCCACCTCTCTGTAGAGACTCAAAAACAACCAGGCATCTCACTGGAGACCGACCAAAACCACTCCTCCTGGCTCCAACCTACCCAGATGGCTTGCTCTGGGACTCCCTGTCCACTTGTCACTACCAGCCAAGGAACACTGACTGTGGTCCTGCATCCCATTTTTGTGACCTCAGTTGTCCCACTCTTGCTGTCATCCTCCTTGTTCGGCCTCCTCAGCTGCTGTTAGCCCATCTCCTTGGACTAGGATAGATTGTGAAGATGGATGGGGGGTGATGAGGATGAAGGAAAAAAAAGGAAAGAAAAATGTGGGTGCAGGTTTTTGGCAGATGTGTTAATGTCACGTGGCTGTGTGAGTTAATGTCACGTGGCAGTGTGAGTTAATGTCACGTGTCACGTGTAATTGGTTGTCATTCAGCTTGCTGCACGCCTGTCTGTCTGCCTGTTTCGTTGTTTGTCTCCCTGTTCTTTTTGTAAATTTGATGAGCTTTATATCACCGGTTGTGCTGCCAAAATCAACCCGTGCCGACAGCACAAAACCACAGTACTGTCCAACTGCTGTTCAGTTTTTTTTATTTTTGTTTTTTTGTTTTTTTGAAAGAGCATTATTAATATGAATATGAAACATTTCTGCCATAAATGCCTCTTTGGCTTTGGTACAGCCAGAAAAATGGGGATTCTGGGAAATGTCAAAATGCTGATGTTTTGGTTGATGTCAATCTACGCTTGTATTTTGTTTTACAGAGAGTGTGTGTATGTGTTCGTGTGTGTCAATTGCATGACTCGCGGTGTATGTGTGTGTGTGTGAGAGTGAGTGTGTGTTATGTCTTGCAGGATGCTGCAGGGTCATGTGCATGGTCCGGTGACGTGATGATGTCATGTGGCTTCCTTGTTTCTCTCTGCTCCCTTTTTCTCTGCTTGGTCCATCTGCTGGCAACCATTTGAGATGTCTGTTATTTTTATTACTACAAAAACTAGTAAAATAGGTGGCTTTCTGTGAAAGAAAACTTGCCCAAGGAACAATGTGGCATGTTGAAATTCTATATTTGCTTTGTTTTCTTGTTTTCTCCAGTTTTTCTTTTTCACTGTGTTTCTTGGATAATGCATATTGGACGCTGTTTCCTGTGTTGGCTGCTTTTGTTGTTGATTGTTTAGTTTTTTTTCCCTTTTGTCCAAAGAAAGTGGTGATTTAAAATAGTGAAAGACATGCTGAGCACATCAGTCTGTGGACGTTATCACCATACAGGTCTCTTCTTCTCCTGTTTTCAACATGTAAGGAGGAAAGCCCGGCTGTTGTCTTTATAGAATTGAGCACTCAGAGGCAGCCTCTCTCTCCTTGTTTGATTCTCTGTCAAGTTACTGGTTGTTAATATCAAACAGACCTGCTGTTGTTATGGAGTATCTTCACCGGTCTTGTGTTAAACTTTCCCCGTTCGTGATCTTTGAATTTCCATTCACGCTGTTAATTGGCTGACTTGTTTTCATTGTCTGAACATTGAAGACATCCTGAGGAAGAGTAAACATATGCATCATTGTAAGTAGCTTCATAGGGTAGGTCCTGCTTTCAGCTCAGTGCCTAGGCCTACAGATGAGGCAGAATGTCTTACATGGAAAACGCATGAAAACCAACCAAGCAGTCAGAAGATACTCCATCTGTCATAGAAGAGAAGACCTGTGTGGCTGAATAATCTATGAACCAGCTGTCTTACCTCAAAAGGCATCAAAATTATATTATAATTCTTGTTTGGTGGCAAAACTCTCCCTTCTTTGACTAAATTTATGGTAAGATGTTATTGTATGATAAAGATGAAGATTTTTATATCTTACAAATATTAAAAATTCAGTTGCTACGACAAACTGTCTCTCTTGTTGTGTTCCAGTTGTGTCTGAAATGAGAACTTCATTGTTTTTACTATTCATTTGGATTCTACATATCCCATAATAGTCTTTTCTCTAGAGCTCAACCTTAACAAAGGCTTCCTGTTTTAAAAGATTCCTCTAAACCCAAATTTATATTACCCCAATTACATAATTTAGGTTATTTTATTTTGAAAGGTTTGGTCAGCCATGAGAGCTCAAAGCACTGCAACAAACGCAAAGACACAAATGTGCTTTAAAGTCATTCAACAATTTGATCAGTAGCTGAGTGTTTCAACTCTTACGATTTGAATTGATGAAGTTGTTTTCTGGATTTGTAGCATGTTTGTGTTGTTTTCTTGATTTGCAGTGTGATGAGCCCTCAGGGCCACCGTAGAGAGGTCCTCACTGAACTGGTGTTACAACTTTCATTCACCAACAAGATTGAAAAAGTTTTCTCATTTGCTCTGTGACATGACTGTATGTGCTGGACTGATGTCTGCAATGATGGCAGGCTTATTAGGTGGATCTGGTATAGGCCATGACATTAATCAATATCAACTGTTGTCTGATGCATTCATTTAGCAACTGAAATTTATAGACTCAGTGTTTAATGTGACAAAAAACTCTGACCTTATTTTATTACAGAAAATTACCCCATGTCCTTCCAAACAGTGAATTATATCTGTATATCCATTAAATCCACACACACTGACTTGAATTATCCACATTGGTATCAGGGGACAGGGGAAAAAAGAGTGGATGGTTTCAACCCTCTTATGCACCGTGTGTGTTTCCTCTGCTGGTCACTGGAGGGAGACAAAGTGCAAACTACTTTTCATGTAACACTGAAATGAATCATTGCCCACCTAGTTAAATGCTATTCTGTCAAAGCACTGAGTCCTGACCATGACTAATGCAGCGGCCTCTTCTTTATTGTTAATTCAGCCACAGTTTTACATGTAAACTACCTCCTGTTTAAAAAAAAAAAAAAAAAAGATGTACCCACATATATTTTTACAATTTGTCATTTGATAAAGAGTACAGCAGAGTCTGCATCAGTAGCTGCCTAAATTCTTGTTAATGTAATTTGATTTATATTTATACATGCAAACTGGCGACAGCTTACAATATCTGTATGTAAATGACTTTCTGCCTCAGCGCCTCTCCATCTGTCTCTTCTTGCCTGTAGCATTCAAACTGTCATCTCATCCATCTCCTCCTCCTCATGTTCTTTCTCTTGCAAACGCTCCACTACAAGCTGAGCCATCACAGCAGATTCTGCTTAACAGTATCAACACGTAGTATCACCACATACTTCTACCTGCTGCAGCCTCTCTATATTCATATCCGCACTCACTTACGTAACAGTCACACAGAAACTGCTGCTCCTGCTGTGAGGCTACATCTGCTTTCTCCTGACATGCTTAGCATTAAAAATATGCACTGTACCCCATAAATGTGACGGGGATGCAGTCTTAATTTATTTATACATGGACACATGTTCAGACTTTGATATATTCCCAATGGGCTCTGTTCCCTGCACTCTGACGTCATTGTACCAGTAATTCACACTGCAATGAATGACTTCCTGCTCTTTTAAACACACATACACACACATTGAGTCAGCCTGCAGCAGCAGAAAGAGACTGCTGATATTGATTACAGAACAACGGAAAAACCAGCACCATCATCATCATCTGTCCTCCGTCTTGGAAGAGAAGAAAGTGGTGTGTTTTTTACCCAGCTCCTGTCTCCTCAGTTTACTGGAGCTGTCAGCTGAAGCAGCCCAGTTCAGATGGAGGCTGAATTTCCTTGTTTTTTTTTTTTTTTGTAACAGTGGGAATGTGTGGGTGTGAGTGTGAGGTAGAGTGGTTGCAGATCTTTGTCTGATCTAATCAGTAAAAGTGATACTTGCCAGGGCTGAATAATTTAGTTGAGTTCCTCTTTATGTTAAGTGCTCATATGATGTAGTTTGTATATTTTTTTTGTTCTGTTTTGTTCTGGCTGATGTGAGTTATGGCCATGATGTGCTGCAGAGGTTCTGTTAAATTGCATATGCAAGCACAAAAACCCAACACTGACAATGAATCTGTTTCTTGCTCTCTCTCTCCAGTGCATGTCTCCAAGGGTAATCTATCATTTTTATGGCAAGAAATGGCCCCAGTAATTCATTCTAACCCAACACACATACACAAATACAATACTAGCTCTTCTACATTCAACTCACAGTGCACATTTCACACTGGGGGGAAATTCTGCTTGTGGATATGTTATCTAGTTACTAGATGCATGTGATTTATGACATGATGCATTCAGTTTATACACAAAAGCTGCAGCAGGTTCATTCATGCTGAACAACAGAACTGCTGCTGCTGCTGCTGCTGCTGCAGAGCCCCAGAAGTGCAGCATTTCACCAACACATTTCCCACTGCCCCTGCTGTTTGTGGAGAGAAATAAGAAATAATATTCTTTCTTTTATATTCTCCGTATAGAAGTGATTTCCTCTTCCTGGTCATTTTTCATTTAGCATGAGGTCTACTTTATTACTTTTGCACTTTTTAAACTATAGACTTTGTATTTATTGATCTCACACACACGCCCAGACTTTGATAAATGCGAGTCTAGACCAATGCCTTGGATGCCCTTAAACATCCTCTTCCTCTTATTGTATCAGCTCTGGGGGAAGTGGAAATGTATTGAACCATATTGAGAGAATACTGGCACAGGACAGAGAGGCAAGAGCAGGAGGTACTCTCACTCTCTCATCCTCCTGGCCACAAAATACACTCTACACACATGATTTTTTCCACAGTTGTAGACAAACTTGTCCTCTTTCACACAATGTGCCCAAATCAGACTTTGTCTGTATTTATTTTATTGTTTTCATGACAAAGGAATAGATACATATTAATAATAGTTGGTGCAACAAAGAAAAGTACAAATTTTTTGAGCCCCAGGAAAAAAAAAAAAAAAAAAACAGAAAATTTCTGGCAAATTATCGGGACAATTTCCAGAAAATTTAAGGGAAATTTCTGGGTTTTTTTGACAGTGGCCCTAATTTTCAGAGCTCACTTTTTTTGGCCCTAATTTTCCAGGAAAATTTTCCCATAAATTTTCTGAAAATTTTCCTGATAATTCGCTAGGAGTTTTCAGAAAATTTTTCTAAAAATTTTCCGGATTTTTTTTTCTAATATTTTTTTTAATTTTCCGGATTTTTTTTGTTTTGTTTTGTTTTGTTTTTTTACAGTACTAATTTTCAGAACTCACTTTTTTTCTGGATTTTTTCTTGACAATTTGCCAGAAATTTTCTGGAAATTTTTCAGAAAATTTTCAGGAATTTTTTTTTTTCTGGATATTTTCTTGATAATTTGTCAGAAATTTTCTGGATATTTTTTTTGACAATTTTCCAGAAATTTTATGGAAATTTTTCAGAAATTTTTTTTAATTTTTTTTTTTTCTAATTTTCATATCTCACTTTTTTTTTTTTTTGGCCATAATTTTTTTCGATAATTTTCTGAAATTTTTCCGATTTTTTTCTAATATTTTTTCCAATTTTCTGGATTTTTTTGTTTTGTTTTGTTTTACAGTGGCCCTAATTTTCATTTGCCCGAAAATGTCTGGAAATCTTTCAGAAAATTCGCCGGAATTTTTCTGGAAATTTTTCAGTTTTTTTTTTTTCTAATCTTCAGAACTCACTTTTTTTTTCTTTTATTTTTGCCATAATTTTTTTCTGCTAATTTTCTCATAATTTTCCTGAAAATTTTCTTTAAAATTTTCCTATTTTTTTTCCAATACTTTATCTAACTCTCCGGGGTTGTTTTTTGTTTTGTTTTTTTTAACAGTGACCCTAATTTTCAGAACTCACTTTTTTTTCTAATTTTCAGAGCTCACTTTTTTTTACTCCTTATTTTTCAACTTCCTTCTTACAGGTTCTACTCTTTAATCCATTCTCAATTATTGCTTAAGATATGTGTATGGTTAGCCTGAAAATTCTAGAGTGAGTTCTGAAAATTTGAGTCACTGAAAAAAAAAAAAAAAAAAATATTCTGGAAAATTTCCAGAAAAAGTTCAATAAATTTTCCAGCAAATTGTCAGGAAAATTTCTTGAAAAGGGCCACTCTAAAGGGCCAATGTAAAAGAAAAAAAAAAAAGTTCTCAAAATTTGGGCCACTGGGGAACAAAAAACATTCCTGACAATTTGCCGGAAAATTTATGGCAAATTATTGGGAAAAGTTCCAGAGATTTCAAGATATTTTCCAGAAAATTATTTAGAAAAGTTCCAGAAATTTCGAGATATTTTCCAGGAAATTTCTGGCAAATTATTGGCAAATGTTCTAGAAATTTTGAGATGTTTTCCTGAAAATTTCTGGCAAATTATTGGCAAAAGTTCCAGAAATTTTGAGAAATTTTCCAGGAAAATGTTCTCAAAAATTTCCAGAAAATTAGGGCCAAAACAAACATGAGTTCTGAAAATTTGAAAAAAAAAAAAAAAAAAAAAAAAATGGAATCATTTAAGGAAATTTTCAGAATTTTTTTAGAAAATTTCCAGGAAAAGTTTCAGAAAATTAGTGCCACCGTAAAAAAAAAAAAAAAAACACAGAAAATTTCTGGCAAATTATCGGGACAATTTCCAGAAAATTTAAGGGAAATTTCTGGGGGTTTTTTTGACAGTGGCCCTAATTTTCAGAGCTCACTTTTTTTGGCCCTAATTTTCCAGGAAAATTTTCCCATAAATTTTCTGAAAATTTTCCTGATAATTTGCTAGGAGTTTTCAGAAAATTTTTCTAAAAATTTTCTGGATTTTTTTTTCTAATATTTTTTTTAATTTTCCGGATTTTTTTTTTTGTTTTGTTTTTTTACAGTACTAATTTTCAGAACTCACTTTTTTTCTGGATTTTTTCTTGATAATTTCCCAGAAATTTTCTGGAAATTTTTCTGAAAATTTTCCGGATTTTTTTTTTTTTCCGGAAATTTTCTTGACAATTTGCCAGAAATTTTCTGGAAATATTTCTAGAAAATTTTCGGGAAATTTTTTTTTTCTGGATATTTTCTTGATAATTTGTCAGAAATTTTCTGGATATTTTTTTGACAATTTTCCAGAAATTTTATGGAAATTTTTCAGAAAAATTTTCTGATTTTTTTTTTTTATTGTTCAATTTTCAGAGCACACTTTTGGCCCTAATTTTCTTGATAATTTGCCAGAAATTTTCTAGAAATATTTCTGAAAATTTGCCAGAAATTTTCTGGAAATTTTTCAGACAATTTAAATTTTTTTTTTTTTTTCTAATTTTCATATCTCACTTTTTTTTTTTTTTTGGCCATAATTTTTTCTGATAATTTTCTGAAATTTTTCCGATTTTTTTTCTAATATTTTTTCCAATTTTCTGGATTTTTTTGTTTTGTTTTGTTTTACAGTGGCCCTAACTTTCATTTGCCAGAAAATTTCTGGAAATTTTTCAGAAAATTCGCCGGAATTTTTCTGGAAATTTTTCAGTTTTTTTTTTTCTAATCTTCAGAACTCACTTTTTTTTTTTTTTTTTTGCCATAATTTTTTTCTGCTAATTTTCTCATAATTTTCTTTAAAATTTTCCGGTTTTTTTTCCAATATTTTATCTAACTCTCCGGGGTTGTTTTTTGTTTTGTTTTTTTTAACAATGGCCCTAATTTTCAGAACTCACTTTTTTTTCTAATTTTCAGAGCTCACTTTTTTTTACTCCTTATTTTTCAACCTCCTTCTTACAGGTTCTACTCTTTAATCCATTCTCAATTATTGCTTAAGATATGTGTATGGTTAGCCTGAAAAATTATAGAGTGAGTTCTGAAAATTTGAGTCACTGAAAACAAAAAAAAAAATTCTGGAAAATTTCCAGAAAAAGTTCAAGAAATTTTCCGGCAAATTGTCAGGAACATTTCTTGAAAAGGGCCACTCTAAAGGGCCAATGTAAAAAAAAAAAAAAAGTTCTCAAAATTTGGGCCACTGGGGAACAAAAAACATTCCTGAAAATTTCCTAAAAATTTCCGGCAAAGTATTGGGAAAAGTTCCAGAGATTTCGAGATATTTTCCAGAAAATTATTTGGAAAAGTTCCAGAAATTTCGAGATATTTTCCAGAAAATTTCTGGCAAATTATTGACAAATGTTCTAGAAATTTTGACATATTTTCCTGAAAATTTCTGGCAAACTATTGGCAAAAGTTCCAGAAATTTTGAGAAATTTTCCAGGAAAATTTCTGGCAAATTATTGGCAAATGTTCTAGAAATTTTGAGATATTTTCCAGAAAATTTCTGGCAAATTATTGACAAAAGTTCCAGAAATTTTGAAAATTTTCCAGGAAAATGTTCTCAAAAATTTCCAGAAAATTAGGGCCAAAACAAACGTGAGTTCTGAAAATTAAAAAAAAAAAAAAAAAAAAAAAATGGAATCATTTAAGGAAATTTTCAGAATTTTTTTAGAAAATTTCCAGTTTCAGAAAATAAGTGCCACCGTAAAAAAAAAAAAAAAAGAAAAAAAAAAAAAAAAACACAGAAAATTTCTGGCAAATTATCGGGACAATTTCCAGAAAATTTAAGGGAAATTTCTGTTGTTTTTTTTGACAGTGGCCCTAATTTTCAAAGCTCACTTTTATTGGCCCTAATTTTCCAGGAAAATTTTCCCATAAATTTTCTGAAAATTTTCCTGATAATTTGCTAGGAGTTTTCAGAAAATTTTTCTAAAAATTTTCCGGATTGTTTTTTCTAATATTTTTTTTAATTTTCCGGATTTGTTTTGTTTTTTTACAGTACTCATTTTCAGAACTCACTTTTTTTCTAGATTTTTTCTTGATTTTCTTGATAATTTGCCAGAAATTTTCTGGAAATTTTTCCGAAAATTTTCCGGATTTTTTTTTTTTACTGGAAATTTTCTTGACAATTTGCCACAAATTTTCTGGAAATTTTTCAGAAAATTTTCGGGAATTTTTTTTTTCCGGATATTTTCTTGATAATTTGTCAGAAATTTTCTGGATATTTTTTTTGACAATTTTCCAGAAATTTTATGGAAATTCTTCAGAAAAATTTTCCAATTTTTTTTTTTTTTATTGTTCAATTTTCAGAGCACACTTTTCTTTGGCCCTAATTTTCTTGATAATTTGCCAGAAATTTTCTAGAAATATTTCTGAAAATTTGCCAGAAATTTTCTGGAAATTTTTCAGAAAATTAAAAAAATTTTTTTTTTTTTCTAATTTTCATATCTCACTTTTTTTTTTTTTTAATTTTTTCTGATAATTTTCTGAAATTTTTCCGATTTTTTTTCTAATATTTTTTCCAATTTTCTGGATTTTTTAGTTTTGTTTTGTTTTACAGTGGCCCTAATTTTCATTTGCCAGAAAATTTCTGGAAATTTTTCAGAAAATTCGCCGGAATTTTTCTGGAAATTTTTCAGTTTTTCACTTTTTTTTTTTTTTTGACCATAATTTTTTTCTGCTATTTTTCTCATAATTTTCCTGAAAATTTTCTTTAAAATTTTCCGATTTTTTTTCCAATATTTTATCTATCTCTCCGGGGTTATTATTTGGAAAAGTTCCAGAAATTTCGAGATATTTTCCAGAAAATTTCTGGCAAATTATTGGCAAATGTTCTAGAAATTTTGAGATATTTTCCAGAAAATTTCTGGCAAATTATTGGCAAATGTTCTAGAAATTTTGAGATATTTTCCAGAAAATTTCAGGCAAATTATGGCAAAAGTTCCAGAAATTTTGAAAAATTTTCCAGGAAAATGTTCTCAAAAATTTCCAGAAAATTAGGGCCAAAACAAACATGAGTTCTGAAAATTTGAAAAAAAAAAAAATGGAATCATTTAAGGAAATTTTCAGAATATTTTTTGAAAATTTCCAGGAAAAGTTTCAGAAAATTAGTGCCACCATAAAAAAAAAAAAAAAAAAAAAAAAAAAAACACAGAAAATTTCTGGCAAATTATTGGCAAAAGTTCCAGGAATTTTGAGAAATTTTCCAGGAAAATGTTCTCAAAAATTTCCAGAAAATTAGGGCCAAAACAAACGTGAGTTCTGAAAATTTGAAAAAAAAAAAAAAAAAATTGAATCATTTAAGGAATTTTTCAGAATTGTTTTAGAAAATTTCCAGGAAAAGTTTCAGAAAATTAGTGGCACCATAAAAAAAAAAAAAAAAAAAAAAAAAAAAGATCTTCAAGAAAACTTCCAGCAAATTGTCAGGAAAATTTCCTGAAAAGGGCCACTCTAAAGGGCCACTGGAAAAAAAATAAAATCTGGAAAAATTCTCGGAAAAATTCTGGAATTATTCTGGAATTTTTCCTGGAAAATTTCCAGAAAATTTACATCATATTTATTATGTTGATGTTTTCAGTTCATTATATATATTTTGTTTCTATTTAATATTTTGTTTGTGTTCCTTTTTTTTCATACTTTTCATACTTAAGCAATTCAAGTAATTTCCAACCATCATGCAAAATCAACCTCCTTCTTGTACGTTCTACTTTTTAATCTGTTCTCACTGGTTCATCAGTTTTCTTTACCTTTCAGGTTCCACTGTTTCTTGCAGCTGACTTCAACTCTTCAAACTGCTTCAGCAGTTTCTTCAGCTCATTCAGCCTTGCTTCAGCTCATTCTGCATTGCTTCAGCAATGGCGTTGAGCTGCTTTCAATAACTTTAATAACCATTTGGATAATGTGACTGATGTATCTCAGTAGTGGCTGTTTTGTTGTCCTCACTTCTGCAGTTAAAACACTATTCATACTCTTCTACTGCCAAACTGCAAACACACTTCTCTAATGTGATGCTGAAGATGGGCCAGTGAAGGGAAACTCAAAGGACTCAGTCTCAGTCTTTTCTTCCTTTTTTTTCTTTTTTTTTTTAATATTTTATTTTTGATTTTTCTTTTTTTCAGAAACAAATTTACAGTGACCAACTGACAAGACAAAATCAAATCAAGAAGAAAGTCAGTATCCACAAGGTGGCAAAATAAAAATGAAATCAACACTGTAAAATGGCAGGACAACAGAAACTGGGGGAAAAAATAAATAATAATAATAATGATATAATTAATAAATGAATAAATAAAATACATCATGTAATAAATGGAGATACAGAAACTTATGCCTAACGGTACTCGAATCGACAGTGGCACAATTTCACTTTTATCAAAATTAACCTTGTACCCAGAAAATGAACTGTATGTAGAGTCTCAGTCTTTTTTTAACCTAAAACAGACATGACGGCATACAGACACGCTCTAATTCTGTCACTCCTCCACCTGTGCACACACAGATTAAAGTAATCTGGACCAGAGTTTGAGGCATGAGAGATTGAAAACAGGCTTTCATCACAATTGCTGCTATAAAGGGAGAAGAGAGAATGGATAGTAAAATGAGGAAGAGATAATTGTGTTTTGGAAGGATTAAACACTCACACAATTATTTCTGCATCCTTGATGAAGATAAAACTTATCTCATATGTGGGTGTCAAGGGTGTAAATGCAAAACAACATATCCAAGTATGCATGTTTGACTTTGTCACAGCAAAACTCTTTGTCAGTTAAGCATCCCTGTGTTTGCACACAGGCCAAGTTGTGCTGCTCAAGATGTTTGCCAGTGATGATGGCAATCTGTGTGTGCAGCTCTGTTGGCACTGTGAGGATTAGTTCAGAGTGAGTGGATTCTAACTGCAGGATGTTGCACAACCTACAGTCTCTTCCAAACACAGGCATCGTGTTCGAAAAAATTTCTCCACTGGAGCATCTTGCCTTGATCCCTTAAAATCTTCTCTTACTCAAGCAGTTGCGCTGATGTTGAGCAACTGAAGGAACTTGTGCAACACGTGCATGTAAATGATCACGTTCACTCCGCTGCAGCATGTTTTTCTGACTCACATTTCATGGATTTTTCTCAATATATTATTTCAATTATTTATTAAAATAGCACTCCAGTTTGAAATGATGAAAAATTAAAGCACACTCACAGAATTTTTGATTATTCAAAAATAATAAGTGTAGATTAACATTTAATTGGACCTTTGTATTTGAGACTTCCTTTCTGCTTCTGCAGCTTCCTGTCTCCTCATTATGACTGTAAAGCTTTTAGCTGTTTGAAATAGCAAGGCTACTGAAGAGCATCTTAGAAGTTTCCTGTCATTTATTATTCCTATAGGCAGATTAAGTGCTTCTTCTCTGTCTATGTAATTCTCTGCCTCTCTGGAGATCACTGTCGAGCTAAAAGCAGGGAAAGCACAGCCAGTGCTTTTACTAATGCAATGTGAATCCCGAGATGAAAACAAAGAGCTGAGTGAATACTCAAATAGGCAGGCACTTGGACAGGCGCACCTCTGACCTGCTAAAAGCCTTAGTGTTTCAACTCACTCTTGCTGAGGACAGTTATTTAAAAATATCACATCTTTGTGCTCCAAAAGCACCAGTGTTACCACTTTCAACTGTGTGAACTTGCTTGAGTATATTTGTGGTGATCAAAGTGCTTGATGGTGAAGACTTTTAAGTTAGGGTTGGGGTTGGGCTGGGCTTGGCCAATTAGTTTATGGTGGTTTCGGTCAGAGTGGGGGTCAAGCAATGTCATGTAAATAAAGAGTCCCTACAAATGTAGTAATACAAGATTGTGTGTGTGTAAGCATATTAAGGGTTACTTCATACTCTGATCATATCACCTCTGCAGTGAAGCTGCAGACCCAGTCAATATTTGTCTAGACTGAAAAGATAAAAAAAAAGCTAAGAAAAAGCTGTGTGTTACAACAGCAGAGGAAGAAAAAGGTATTATATCACAATAACGTAACATGTCAGATCAGTCACTGCTGCTGCAACAATTCTGGGATCAAATTTCAGATTTAAATGTGGCAGCATTACAGTGAACACAGGTGAACCTGTGAACTCCATTTCCAGGATGAGGCATATTAGATCCAGGATTAAACACATAAGCAACAATTTTGGTTGAAATCAAACTCCTGACATCACCAGACAATGTGATTTAAAGCTCTCATTTTTGTTTTTCCATTCAAATGCTACATTTACAACTGATATATTATCTATAATATAATCAAATTATTGATCATTTGATTTACATTATCTTTGTTGTAAAAACCAACACACCAATACTGAAATGACTTGGGTAAATGCAGACATATAGAGAACTGTTTCTAGTGTACAAGTGCAAATCACTTGTTATTGGGTACAAACACATTTATACTGATAATAGGAATAATACTGTACGTATTATTCCTATTATCAGTATAAATAATAAAAAATAAAATAAATACTGCTAAACCTGGTCATTTCTTTGTACCAAACTAATGTTTGTTATGTAGTTTCAAAGGGTGTGGATTTAATTTTCAACTAGTTTCATCACATTTGCAACATTTAAAACACTAATTCCCCCTCTTTTCCTGCTGGTAATAATTTCTTAACAGCAAAAGATTTTTCCTGCTATTTGAACACTGTGATAAATATACACAAAAATATTCATAAAAAGAATGAGTTTTTCATTACTGCATGCAAATGTGCATGTTTGCTATCTCCTGATTATTATTATGTTTTTGGAAATGTGTTTGTCTGTGTGCAACATGGTCCTTATATAGTTTGTAGGATGGCTGTGAGCTGTCAAATAGGTCAAAAAAGGGAGGAGAAGTGGGGGAGAACGAGTGCCAGGAAATGGTGATAATGCTAAGCAGCAAGGTGATAAAGGGAGAGAGAAATTGGAGCATCACCCCTCCCCTCCTGTTTTTGCCATCTGATGTTGAGGCTGTGTTGCTAGGGGCAACCACTCGAGCAGGAGAAAGGGAGAAGGAGGGAAACGGAGAGACCAGCTGGTAGGATGGATGGCAGCAGAGAGGCTGGGAGAACCGAAAATGAGCCAAATGGCAACAGCAAGGAGGGGAGAGAGAGAGAGAGAGAGAGAGAGAGAGGGCGATGCTCTTGCATCTTTTGCCTTGTGCTGCCTCACTTGACTGAGCAGAGCTGATCCAAGCAGAGCCCCAGATGATGATGACGACGACAACGAAGCAAAACAGTCAAGCAGAGGACACGACAGCCTGCCAGCATCAGCAGCACGGAGGCAAGGCTGCCCAATCATCAGCTGACATGCTCACGATCTCAGCAGCCAATGAGCTGCTGTTAGGCTCCTCCCCAGCACAACCACCACTCAGATGCAGAGACAGCACAAGCTTGGCTCAGATGTCTTATTAATGAATGGAACAGTTCCCAGGCTGCATCACTGCACATCTCTGCACTCTCTGCTCGGCTGCTCTCTGCTCTGACAGAGGGAGATAGAGGAAAAACATCAACATCAACAGCAGCAGGGGCAGCAGCACAAGAACAGCTAAACACTGGCCATGAAGGGACGACAAAGGAACACAGACTCCCACGATGAGGACACAACCGAGGACATGGCATTAGCTATTAAAAACATCGACCCACATCCTGATATCCAAATGCCGGGTTCACCTTCTCCATCATCATCTTCGCCCCCTCTTCCTCCATTAGCCATGCCACCTTCTACATCTGCCTCTGCTCTCCTGGCACTGGCCTCACCTGCCACCAGGCGCTCCATTTCCATGGGAGACTTCCGCAGGGTGACAGGGGCTCTGCTAGCTGGCTCAGAGCCTCCATCAACATCAGCCACGGCCCCCTCCTCCAAGCTCGTCACCCCCAGCTCCAGCATGGAGTTCGAGGCAGCTCGACGGCGCCTCTTGGAGGTGGAAGAGCGTCAGCGGGTCATCAGAGAGATGGAGCGGCGGCTGGAGGAGCTCAGGGAGGTGTTTGTGCGCTCAGAACAGGAAGTGGTGGTTCACGGGGAGCTGGTGTCGAGGATATCTAACGCAGCCCAGCAGGGGGAGCTGTACGTGGCCGAGAACAGCCAACGCCTGAAGAAAGGCCTGAAGTTCAAGAAACACCGACCCACCATCGTCTTCTCCTCCATGCTGGGACTCCGCACGTGCCTCCCCTGGCCTGTGAAGCTAAAATAGGACAATGAGGCTTGCATTTCCAGCTTTGCTTTAGCAATGTGCTTTACATAATCAGGAGGATAGACTTCCATTCTTTAGCTACCACCATTGACACAGCTGCTCTCCAATTTCAACCTCTCTGCTATGGTATCCTGAGGCTGGTCCTTCAGGTCTTTAGAGTGCCTACAATAATCACAAATGCTAGTAAGGAGCTTCCTGATCAGTGTGTTTCTGAGGAAATCTTCTGGCTAGCAAACCCATCAAGCCAGTACCCGTGCAATGTGTTCAGGATGTCATTATATTTTTATTGTTTTCATTGATACTTTGCTGCTTTGCGATTTTCTGTGGCACTGGCCAGAGATAGTTTATTGACATAGAGTCCATGGTTAGTGTGTGGATGAGTCACATTTCAGGTGATGTGGGAGAAGAGGTTGAGGAGCTTTGCTGTTATTTAATGTATCATTTGACTTATGCAGCAATGGAGAAAAAGACAGTGAGGATTGTGTAATGTTCCCCTTTTTCAATGGAAATGGAGGGAAAGACAAAAGAGACAAGGACAAAGAGTGAAGGGCAGTGAGTAAGGACGAGAGGTGAGGCTCCGACGGGGATTGCTGCACTGTTACATAAAACCAAGGCGGTAAAGTGGCAGGAGATGGGAAAGAGGAGAAGCCTGAAATAGAGAAAGATGCAAAAAATAGTGTCATTTAGGATTCGACTGAGATGTTAACAGACAGGAAATGTGCCTTGGCTTTTTCCGTGACTGCTCATCCATCACCACGGCTACACCATGTTTTTTGGGAGCATTTAACAAGCAAAGAGAGCAGGAGTTCACACTGGGACAATTCCACCTGTGGCCTCTTTTCATCCGGTCACCTAGCAACCACTCATCTCTCGCTCCTAAATCGGCTTCTACAAACCTACAGAATGTATCCAGCAGAGCACTGTACAACTACAACACTACTAGACAGCTGTAAAGGTCTCCTGGAGGATTTAGGAACTAATTCTCTTCTGCATTCATTTAAAAATAATAACTAGACCTGGCTGTGTAGTCAAACATACTACAGATACAAGCTTGTTGAACCTGCTCATTTATTTGAAGATTTAGGGTTGCATTTAAAACCTATCCATGCATGCATAAGTAACTTCTTCACTGGCATCATGTCACTCTAATCAGCTTTTGTGTGGCTGTTAGACAATATGTTTTCATTCAGGGTTTCTATGTCAAAGATCATAAAAGATTGTTTAATCCAGTTGATCAGTCAATAATTATCCTCATGCACAGACGTATCTTTGTCCCATAATGTCTAGCGGATGATCTAATTACTTCATATAGGTTACTCTCATTTTTCTGGCCTATATTCTTCTTTTCCTTGCTCCCATTTCTTTTCTCTTTGGATTAGGCAATGACTAAGTATATCTGATATTCATCTATTCCACCAATCTGTGTGTATGTGTGTGCAGACAGCACAGCCAATACACCAGAGATATCTATTTTTGGCATACAAAGGTTATGGTCGAGAAGCAGGCGTTCAGTCTCAGTGCAGCATTCAGTGGAGGAAGATTGTATAGCAATAAGGGTGCATGTCAGTTTCCATCTGTGTGCGCTATTTTCCAAGAGAATGAAAAGGGATTTCTGCAAATGCAGAACCTCCTGCTGGTGCTTTGTTTGCGCTCCTCTCATAAATGACCCCACTGAAGAACAAAGGAGCAGGACTGTTTACAAGAAAGAGGCGTACACTTTGTCTGCATAACTGATCATTGTAGGTTTCCATGAAGTCATACCGCGCACTTAAGTATTGCAATTTTAATTTCTCCCTGGTTGCAGTGATAGGCATGATTGGGACATGTTACTGCATCATTTGAGATGCGGAAGAGACATTTCTTTGTCTCTGTAAAGGGACCCTGCAGGCAAAATAAGAAGCAAAACATGATGCATGTGAAATTAGATGTGAAAAAATCTAATCAGTCAGAGCAAGGCCACAGGTTAGCCTGGGTTATTTTCTCAGTTTGATTATAAGGGCTTAAACGATCATTTTTATCTTGGTTTATTGGAGCACAGATAAATGGGCACTCCACGGGTCTTATGCATAAAGCTCAGTGATAAAGATAATAATAATAATTATTATTATTATTATAATAATAATGAGCATGTGTAGTTTAATAGAAAATGGTATTTAGGAAGGATAGATATCTGATGAAATTAATTATGGGAAGAAATCTTGTATTTTGAGAGCTTGATCCAGATAGTAACTACAAAAAAATCTGTTACTTAGATTCCTCTTTATGTAATCTGTTCTCCACTTTTACTGAGGTGCAGAACTAAATCGCGGAGTACCCCTTTAAACGACGATAATGTTAGAAATTCAATGTTGCTGTTGACGTCAGCTCTCAGATATCTGACAGCCATGATGATTTTATCAACGAATGTTGACTCACAATATAAGCATTCCACATGGCCAATATTGCTTTTTTGTCTGTGTGCACATCTATACCAAACAATATTCAACTAAGGTCTTTGCTATCAGAAAGCTTGTGCAGAATCAATAAAAGGGTCTAGTAGGCCTTAAACATGTATTTATGATCCTCTGTAAACAGCTAGAGTTATAACTGAATATACAGCTGGCCTATATATTGCTTTTTAATATGCCTTATGCAGTGTTTGTGCATTGGCAGTTACAATTCTGACGATGACAGCAGTGATGAGGGTGATGGCGAACAGGTAAACTCATGACCATCGTAGCCCTCATCCAGAAACATTGTTATCTTGTCAAAAGCATAAGAAGAAGAAAAAATTCAAGCACTGTTGTGGGACTGCACCTTTTGTGTTTTTCTATGAATGAAAAAGAAGACAACATTTCCCAAAGATCTGTGGGCCCACTTGCAGAATGAATGTAATGTCTAATTGTTACTCAATGTTTCTGTTTTTTTTCCTGAAGAACTAAATATTCAGTATGATCACAACAGTTTGAACCTGTGGTTGGCAATAAATTCATGGTTTTATTCATGGTCAGACAACTGGTGCGCTGGGAACTAATTACAACTACAGCTCCCACATCTCTTCACTGACATGAATGCTGGTCAACTACAGGTCCAAAACCACCTCTCTGATGTTTGACTTTTCCTTGTGAATGTTTTAATATTTTGTGTTTGTTTATGTGACGTGTGGTACGGTATGCATTTCTGTTTTGGTGAACAAAAGCACACAACTTTTTTTTTCTTTTCCTTAAATCAGGTGTTTCTTACCTTTTCAATGGTATTTTTGTTGACTTGAGAGCTGTATATTCTACTTTAGTATAAATGTTAAGTCGAATTTTACTCAGAAAATGTTATATGCTTAACAGGAACAGAGGGTTTGGAGTCAAATTGCTTTCAGTTCCAAACTGAACTGAAACATCCATTTGCATAATTACATAGCCTTAATGCCAAATCGTTTTTTGACAGATTAATGGTTATAAGACCCTGTTCACAGGAAGGAAAATCCACTTCCCAAATTTAATTGAAAATCAACTGGATAGAAAGTTGTTTGTCCCCAAACCTTTCTGATGTGCTAGCACTGTTTCTGAGCAAGGCTTTTTGCTTTCTGCAGAGAAAGAATGTATGTTCTGCTGCGTTTTATGCTTAAATTTGCTATGACTATAGTTCATTTTCTTGACATTATCATTTACTTTAGCACAGAGCTACAATGTACAAGTAATTATGAAAAAAATGATTTCATTTTAAGCATCATCAGGTTTTGTAAAATAGGCTGAATTATTAGAATAAATGGACTAAATGACTGTAATGTTGCCATTATTTTTTTCTTTGTTTCATCCTAATAGGCTCCAGGCTCCATTTTACTGCTTTGCATGAAAATGCTTACAATATGTATTCATTTCTCAGGTGATCTCTAAATATTACGTCATTGTAGGGAGGTATAGGAAACATTAGGGTCACCTTGCAGAAGCCCGCAGCAGTGCAGTGCCTGATCAGCAGAAAAAAAAAAAAAAAAAAAAAAACACTCTTTGACATATAGACGCTCCAGGACAGAGAGAAGCTGTGACAAAGCTACATGTAGCGTGCCTTATTTTGCATCCGCTCCTACGGTGTCATTTAGTCATTTGCTTGGCCATTAAAGCCCTTTCTCAGCTGATTATTCAGTGAAATGGAGGTTAGATAACCCTGTGTTCAGATGAAAAGGGCAGAATTACTGGAAATATATCCCACTTCCAAGTCGTCATTATTGCGAGCCAGGATTTGTGAAGTTACATTAAGCTGATGGTTTTGCTGTTGCTCACTTAATGAAAGGCATTACCCATGTAGATAGGTTTTAGATGGGCGGATCTCAGTATCCGGGGTATTAGAAAGTTAGAACGTCCTCTATAATATTTTATTTTTAGAGATTAAAGACTGTGATGCAAATAAACTTGACATATTTGTACAAAAAATGGCCAATAATGGACCCAAGCCACACGTCTCTTCCACCCGGGAATGATGTAAATCTAGATATTAGTGCAGGATTTACTCTACATTTCAGGGATTACTATTATATTCCACAGCATGTACATTGCATCATTATTTGTTTGTGTCTGAATACATATATAGTGGATGAGGACATCAGGGAATCAATACATTTACTACACAGTATGTTTTAGAAACAACATTTCACATAGTGCTTCTTGAATATGTTGTATGCATTAGCAGAGGCAGATGAGATAATAGGGGGAAATCTGTAGGTCTGTATGTATGGGCTACTCTGCTGGCAAAGGAGAACAGGCCGTGGCAGGCAGCATCATTATCCTGACTATCCTTATGTAAGTGACAGGTTGGAATTTCATCATTGTGGCTTTAGGACGGAGGGTCAGAGCTAAGTAACATCCAGATGGAGGCAAAACGAGGCTGGATGGATGGACGGAGAGGTGCAGGGAAAACTGCCAAGAGGCGGGTGGAGTGATTTAGCTTTAAGGAGACACAAGGGGGCAGGAGTTAAAATAAATGATGTCAGAAATGGCAGGGTGAAGTATAACTTAAACTTAAATTAAATTACAGTTCAAGTTCAGTTCACACACTTTAAGAATAGAACCACTTTATACAGTTGGTATAGATGCGAAGTCTTTTTTAAATTTGCATAAATTAGTGTTTACAGTCTATGGATTTTTTTTTGGTATTTTGTTGTTTTTCTTTACGCTTTTAATTGATTGAACAGACGGGGGGAATGACATGCTGCAAAGGGCTGCTGGGCAGCTGCAGGGAGGACTATAGCCTCTGTATGGGACGCCTGCTCAGCCCAGTGATGTGTACGATGCCCGTGAGTCTATGGATTTTGAATAGTTTAACTTGTATTTATTTTTTTTATTTATTTTTTTGTATTTTTTTTTTTTTAAATGGTATTTATCACTTTGCATACTCATATTCGTCATCAATCATCATACAGTGCAGTTACTTGGTTGCCATTCATAAGTGGCGAGCCATGAAATGGCTGGTTTGGAAGTGGTTTGGTGTGGAAGGAAGTAATAGCCACTAAATCCCTGTCACAATAAGTGTTACATAACAGACAAGTAGGAAATAGGTTTTATATGTGCTCACACCAGCACACCAATAATTTAAGATGCGTGTGGCTGTGCTGAGCATAAAGGATTCTTTTAAAGCATCCTCACTACATTACTCCATTAAACTCACAGCAGACACACAAAGATGTAACCTAATTTACACTACAGAAGCCTCTGTGGCACTTTTTCAGACATGTTATTACATACGTTAAAACATACTCACAAAAATGAGCTAATTTTCACATATGACCGAGCTCCTACTTTGAGTTGTTGTCTAAATGTAGCCCTCCCCTGCTTCACACATCAGGTGCCTGTCTCGTGATTTGTGTGCTTAATCATTAACACAGTGACAAGAGGGCATCAGCAGAAATGGTGACAAGCAAAGAGACTTCTCACGGGTTGGTTTAAACTCAGAGATGATTCAAAGGAAGTAAACACCTGCTGCCTGACCACCTTCACTTCTCCTTGTCAGTGTTTGTTTTCAGTTTAGTGAGACAGGATGCTTTCTTAACACTTATTATACAACTGTGTTTATTCCCTCCTCTCTCTCTGGCAGCCATTCAGACACCTGATGAGACAGAACGGATGACACATGGCATCAAGTTAGCAACAAGAAGTAACACTATATGTAATAATACAATCGTTTATAAAGCAGAACAGGGTAGAAAACATGATATACACTGTACATGTCAGAGGACATTTTTAGAAAATTATGTACAACAAATTGTGTGGTGCAGCTGTGAAATGTGTTACAATTTGTTTATTACTTATTATAAATTGTTTATTACTGGGTTTTAACTCCTCACTCCTGGAAGCTAACCTGTGCGTACACTAAGTGCCAGTGAGGTTGTGTTCTGTTGTGATACACACGTGACTGCAGTAACTGTGAGTTCAGTGAACAAATGACTGCAGTGGGGTGCCACTACCAACAAGCCCTCTGTAAGTGCCATTCAAAGAGGACGTTGTCTTTTTTCCTTTCTTTCTTTTTTTTTTTTTTTTACCAACACACCGTCGTTATCCCAGGTTCTCCCAAGACAGACGCCTGGGGCCAGAAGAAACTGGATCCTCCTCTTTCCGTGCAGGCAGTGAGCCGTGCCCAGAGACAAGATGGCTGAGCTAATGTTTCACATCTCTCTCCACGGGGCTGCCCAGACGCCTGGCGTTTTGTTCGAGACAGGCTGGCAGGCACAGAGCCACTTTCAGTGTCCCAGGGCAGGCTGCAGCATACACTAGGCAGGTTTGAACCTCACATCCGATCTCTCAGTGTACTGTGATTTAAAAGACTGGACGGCTTCCGTTCAGATCAAAAAGCATCTGTATACAGCAGCTGGCTAGGTACACACTCAGAACTGTGCCAAATCCCCAGACCTTTTCTTCTCAATAAGTTTAAAGTGCCTCAAAGGGTTTTTCCCCTGCAGGTACATTTTGCCTCTGAACCAATCCCAGGCAACTTTAACATCTGCACTATACTGTGGAATTAACGGTTAAATGGACATTAGAGCAGTTTCCCCAAACCACAAATTAATGTGTACCTAATAATCGTGGTTTTGTAAAAACAAGTAGCAGTTAGAAAACTGCTGGAAACCCTGTGAAACCCTCATGTTCTCATGTTAGTAACCAGGATGAGTAAATGTTAAAGGTATAAACCCTAAAACAGTGTCATTTATATCCTCGGTTATCCCTTGGCTTCTACATCTTCATGTGGAGTTATTCTCAGTTTGTTCACAACCCTCTAGTTTGACTTGAATCCAGGAGAATAACACTGTCCTCTCTTGTAGGTTAAATCCACTGTGTGATGAAAAGGTTCCAGTAAGCATCCCATGCTGGTTCAGTTCCTCTAGTATGTTACCATACAGTAATCTCATATTTGTACGTCCTTCAGTCTGTCAGTTTGTGCACATAGTTGACAGGAAATGTCCCACTCCTGGATGGTTCCCCATCGATGTGCCCAACCTGTTAGGGTAAGCAATAACAGATTTATGCCAAAGGCCGTACTATGGTCATATTTCACTTACCAAGTTCATGTGAAACCCTTCAAGTTGTACCTTGGAAAGTGAAAGGGGACTGAAATAAAAATAAGTTGTAGTTGCACTTACCCACCAGTGGATGTCATTACTGGCTGTGACCACTATGATCTCATCTTTGAAAAAGGCAAGCTGCTCTGAGCTGACCGCTCGGCAGTCCACCAAAGCCTTGACACGCTTCTGATGTGGCCTGCTGCCAGAAACCTGGAGGAGACATGTAATATATTTCTCAGTGTGCCCCCAGCAAATTTATATTGACTGTGAAATCTCACAGGCCTTTTCTGATCCTTCAGAGAAAAGAAAAGGTCTTCTGAAATGGAAGACTGTGACATGGAGGACTAAAAAGGAAACTACTGGTTGAATGGAATAGAAAGAGGCTGTACCATAGCGTTCCTCCGGGGCCGAGGGGCACAGGTCACGGTAGGTGACGATGACGGGGCTGGAGCAGGAGCTGGGGTGAGGGGCGAAGTATTCCCCAATAAACTGCAATACAGCTCCTCTTGGCTGCCCACACAGCTCTGAGACAACACACCACATTTCCCCTGATTGCCGCCGCCACTGCTGGTTCGCCGATACGATGTGGTCTTCTCTGAACTGGAAAAAAGACAAAGAAGTATAATCAAATTATGTTGATCAAAGGAGTCATTATGTGGAGTTATTTATGATTATATCAGAAATGAGCAGATCTGGATAATCATTTTTATCTGCGTAGTACTAAAGCTTGTCCTAAAGATAGTTTTAGGAGATAGTGATATTTTAAGTTTTATTTTTAGACATTATCTTCAATTGCATTGTTTCAGTGACCTTCTTTAAATTGGATATAATCATTTTCACAAAGCAAATATGTGAACCAGTTGTAGCAGTGCTGTCTTACCTGACAGGCCCTATGTGATTCTGAGAAGACGAAGTTAATGTGATACAACTTTGAGACCCAGAACTAGAACCAGCTTGGCTCTGTCCCCTGAGCAGACCTCCATGCCCATGGGGAGACCTAGGTGGTCTCCCACCTTGGCCTTGGCTCTCTGGTGAGGGAGGGCTGTGTCTTGCCTGTGTCTGGGGACTTGAGGAGTGGGAGGGTGAGTTAGAGCAACGTCTTTGCATGGGGTTTCCGTCCTGTGTTGTGATTGAAATCTGGGGGTCTGAGCGACCTGCAAATGGGGAAAACATGGAATCAAAAATAAGAACAAGAGCAACACTAACCCCCTTTATGTCAGCAGGATTATTATGGGGAGATTTCAGCTCAAACAAACCGTTATTTATCATAGTTTTGGAAGATGTTAATAAAATCTAACTGAAAGCAACTTTACGAATCCAGTCAGTGAAAGAAACTCAGATCAACTGGCAAAAATCTTGGACATAATATAACTTTTATCGTGCAATTTTATTGTAGGCCACAGCAGAGTCAGTAAACTGCACAGAACAGATACTGTGGGGGTTTACTGTGGAAAATTTGACTTTATCTGGGATTCAGTTTAAAAATGGTGGCAGAGCTCCACAGGGATTAGCACAGCTGTTGAGCGTGTGAGAGGTAGTGTGAGTGGATAGAGGGATAATGAATTAATCCCTGTTCTCTTTCAATTTCGTGTACTCCACATTAAATCAGATTCTTTGACTGCCTCCAACACCATGACAAAAATGCATCAGCATTAAAGTGTCCTCTGATGTGTGTTTATGAAGTACACCTGTTTGCATCAGCACTTTATTTAATATTACCTGCTCCTAAAACAAATTTTTAAGATGTTTTTATGTAACATGTATCATGTGTCTTGTGTACAATTTTTCTTTTAGTTGTTTTTAAACATAACCTGCACCTTGACCTGTGGAGTGACACATAAATCTGATTCTAACATTAACTCCAACATTTGCATTTTCAATACCTGATTTCTTAGTAATTTGTCACTTCCTTTCTAAAATGCAGACAAACCGTGTGGTAGCTCACCTCTTTGTATGGTTTTAGCTGGCAGTGGTGGTGGTCCTAATGCTCCAGATGGGGCACTGTTGGCAGGAGGATTTCTATACAGGAAGTCTAAATTTTCATACGTCTGACAAGGCCTGCTGCCTACACAACCACTAGCGACACTCCAGCGGCCAAAGGATGATCCACCACCATTGGAGGGCAAAGGAGAGCGATTTTTAGGTAATGGGCTCACCTGGAAGAAAGTTGGAATTAACACAAAGTTAATTTCTCTTGTTTCACTGCAACTCTTTTTGGTAAATTTGTATTTAATCGTCATTTCAACAATCACTGAACAGAATGGAGTGGAAAACCCCACAATATTGTTCTTAAAACTATGTAAAGACTTTTTTTGGCAGAAAGACAAAGTCAGTAATGAGTCTGACCAGGTGGGTGTGTGTGCTGTTTACCCTCTCATCGAGGTCATCCTCACTGTCATAGAGCTCTTGAGACTGAGTCTCCCACATGAACTCCACATGGATCTGAGAGTTGAACTTCCCACTCTGGGCCAGCTCCAACTAAAACACACACACACACACACACACACACACAGAAGCACAAATGCTCAGAATACTCATGCACTTCTCCAGGAAAACACACATAAATGTTTGGATCAGCTAGGATGTGGTAACTGAATAGTTTCCTCTATTTTCCTCCTCTTCTGGTTTAGTTTCTGCCTCTTGGTTGTTTTTAGGTTGCAGTTTTTCATTTTGATGTACAACATAATTTTTCTTGCATTGTTAGGGTTATGCATTGTAACCCTCACCCCCCTAACCCTAACCCTGTACTTGCAGTGCTCAGATTATTATGAAAAAATAAATGAAAACTAAAAATAACTGATAAAAATCTAAGGAAGGGCAGAAGACAATAGTTTTACAATCTGAGGCTGATTCAGTATGAAAAAATAAAAATAATAAGGAAAGAGATAATAGGGTTAAATCTAAATCAAAGATTAACTCAAAGCTAATGGCAATTAATACAATCTTTAAGTTAAATAGGAGAATGTTGAGGCACTTTTCCAGTATAACCTTTTTTTTGTTTTTTTTTTGAACAGAAAGTCTTCAAAACTAGGATGTGCACAATCAAACAGGATTTTACACAAAGCAGGTCTGATTCAGCAGGGCAGATGTCCGGTAAGAAAATAAAACCAGTTTATAAATGATACGCAGTGGGACCTGATGAGGATAAGATTCTTCGTCCTGGGACTGAGTCCTTAGCCGAGCTTTGCTGCACAGGGAGTTATTTTAAGGTAGTATTTCCAGCTGTGGAAGTTGCCTCACTTTGTTTCTGGAGTTGACTTTCTGGTAGGTATTTTAATGAAGCAACTTGATTCCTAGGTTTCACTATTACTCCTCACTGTGTGTGTTCTTTGAAAATATTAATTAAAACCATAATGTTGTGATATATAACGTCTCTGCATCAAAATATCTAAAAACCCTTAGACCCATTTTATAAATTCTGTCAAGTTGTGTATTTGAAGTGTTGCTAGTGTTTCTAGCAATTTCCAAACATACGGAAATCTGTAATTTTAATCAAGGTAACGGCCCATTGCAGTTGGTGCCTGTCAATGGTGTCATATCCCCTGTATGCAGATAGGTCAGTATTGTTATTGTCAGAAATATGCAGAAACCTCCTAAAAGACTGAAATGCTCACTGCAATGATGCTGATTGATGCTGCTCCACTTTAAAGAGGGATGGGAGAGGTCTTACCAGTTCAATACATTTTGCGTGCTGCAGCCTCCTGGCAATATCAAGGGCCGTCTCTCCCGCTGAGTTCACTGTAGATGACATAAAAAAGAAAATGTCTTAATTATTCACTGTTTGTACAAGTTGAAAGAAAAACAAATAGAGTAAAATGTACCTGTATGTAAGGACGCCTTTGCTTTTAGCAGTAACTTGAGAGACTCTGGCTTGTGATGCAGGACGCTGTAATGTAGAGCTGTGTTTCCTTCTGCTGTTCTTTTCTCTAGACAGTTGCTGTAGAGTGGTGATACATTACCGACAGATGGTGTTAAACATTACATTTTTCTTAGCAAGTCAAACAAAACCGACCGACAGCTTAATCCTCTTCATACTATGGAGAAACAAATCAACGACTTGTCAGTATCTGACCTGTTCTGGCAGAGGAAATCCACCAATGCCAGAGAGCTTCTTTCCTCCAGACGCACAGCAAGATGAAGAGCTGTCTCTTTGATTCCCTAATAAAAGGAACAAATGAGTACACATTAGGCTGTGTTGTTGACCCTCAAAAGATTTTCCAGCTGCACAGAACTTTTTTGCCAAGTTTGCTGTCATTGCTACATTTTGCATCTGACAGTCAGGTCCTAAGATGTGGTAGAAGAAAAGGGATAATGATATCAGTATCTTGTTGCCTCACACCAAACCAATTAAATTTCTATGGTAAACTGAATACCAAGTTCAATACCACAGCAGAATTTTGGCATCAAAACATCAGTTCATATTACACTGTTATGAAGAATACCAGTGAAACTCATTTGTGTCTGTGTGAACAGATCAAACATTTCTTATTTTAGGATTATTAGTTTATTAGAAGTGCAGAGTGCAGGAGCATAATAAAGACAGAGCTTGTCTCACTTGTGAAGAGGCGTGAGCTCTGACCTAAAAGCTGAAACAATAAACATGGGCCAACCAACACAAACAAATGCACACACACACACACAGTCAAGTCAGTGGTATTACACACTTATACTGAGCAGGAAGTAGATGACATGAGGGCAGAATGTGATTAAAGCCTAGAAAATGAGGCGTTGTAGTGAGACAGCAGAGGCAGGAAAAACAAGATGAGAGGATGAGAGAAAAAGGGAGGGAGAAAATGGATTAGAGGCCAAAAGAGATGGGAGGGTCTCCGACTACCCACCCACATGATCCACGCACACAAGAGGACAATTAACACATGTTTCACATACTGTAACTATCCACACACCTCCTACACACTGTATGTTGTGACATTTTTTTTTCCAGCACTGGGGTGATTTGATTCTATTTTTACCCATTCCAGTCATAGCTCATAGTGACAGGGACAAGTAAGCAACTTTGAAGCAGCTGACAAGTGTGTGTAGATTTACGCAAGCAGGGTGGGCGGCCTTGTCAGGGTGGAACTGTCGTTCACCCTAAATGCATGACATCTGTGGGAATGTTGAGCTTTTCAATTTGACACTAGATTAAATGTGTTTAAAATATTATTTGCCGCCCAACAGGGTATGTATTGGGAGGAAATGTCAGTGTGAAAATCTACTCATGGCTGTAAATTATCCTCACCTGTCCATCGGGTAGTGTGGGTGGTTTGACCAGGTCTGCCCCCTCAGCATAGAGCTGCAGAAGAGAAGTGAGGTCACGACTCCTCACAGCATCATACAGCCGGCCAGGATCTGCGTCTTCTCTTCGTAGGACATACCGCCGCTCAGCATATTTTGCTACAATGTACTCCTTTCTGGCATTCCTGGTCAAACAGAAAATCCAACAAATTAAAAACGCCTTCTGAAAAAGCACATTTTTGGTTTGAGTGATGTCAGTGACTCACATGTCACTTTGTGGCAGAGGTTTGACAGTGTCATTTGGAAGGCCTGCCTCCATGATGTCATTGAATCTGGTATTGCCAATACTGACAGCCAACTGTAGTGAAACATAGACACAGAATGAGAAGCCGGTGGTTACATAATGTCTGTGATTAGGAAATCCTGACAACAAAAAATCCACCATGACTGCGCCTGTTTTTGCACGTATTGTGTGTTTCCATGTGTGCATTTATACCAGGAGTTCAGAGGTGCTCAGAAGATCCAGAGTGAGAGACTGGATCCTGGAATAGTGGACACCCAGTTCTCTGTGGATTCCAGAGCACTCAATACAGGTGAGGATACCAAGATTGGTTGAGAGCCATGTTGGATCTGAGATACACAGAGCAAAAAAAAAAAAAGCTGTTAGAAATGAATGGCTCCCGAGAAGCACATGTGAATGATGTCATACTCTGAACAGAAATTTCCACATTTAATTCTGCAGTAATCGTCAACACTAATGACTGGCCGACCTGGAGCCCCACAGTCAGCGCAGGCCTCGTTGCCGGGCATGTGTTGAAGCTCAGCTATGATGGCTCGGGAAAGTTCCTGAAGCCCGCTGTCCTGGAGGTGGAGCTGGTCTCCTCCCAGTGCTGTGTTCAGGGCCTCCTCCTTACTGTTCTGCAGCACTGACACCCAACTAAAGTACAAACACACACAAACAGTATTTACACAAAGTCTTTCACACCAAGGAAAACTAAATAATTGATAACTTCAGTCCTTTCCTATTGAGATCAAAAATCTGCCTCCATGTGTTTTGCATATGTTTTCTGCTGTTGTCTGGTGATAAGTCATCATCACTCTCACTTTCTCAGTTTTCATGAGTTCTCTACCACGCAGTCTCATATTGAACCTCATGTCTTTCATTTGTGAAGCTCTGGTACTTTTCTCTCCGAACCATTTCGAGTCTTGCCTGTCCCTAAACTCACATACCACATCACATCAAAGAATCTGCCTGGAGGCCCACACACAAGCAAAGGGCAGGGGACAGAAAACCCCACACGCAGCCTCGTCCAACACCACATCACAACACAGAATGTTCCCTAGCTTTCTGTCTGTGGCTAGAGAGAAAAGTCCCACCCAGCACCAGCTGGGCTGGGGGGGTCTGTGAGGACAGCTCTTCTTTAGTTTCTCTCACTTTTTGTCCTTCGTCAGCCCTGCTTGCTGAGACTGTAAACTCTTTATAGCACTTGGCTAAACAACTTTTATCTGCCTGCTGAACTTCTTCCTTCTAGTCTGCCTCTCTTCATACATATACAGTCTTCTTTCCAATACTAATATAAGCTTGAATAAAGGTCCTTTTTTTCTAACACTTTGGTTAAACAATCAGAAGATGCAGGAGATAAGGATGTGAATAAAACTTCAGTGTACAGTAGTTTCAATGCTTACACCAGACATTCCTGCTCATCTTCTGCCTGAAAATGGTAGGTCCGATTATCTGTAGAGAAGAGGAAACATAATTAGATGTTGTCAGTTGATCTTGAAAAAATAAATAACCCAACAGAAGGTGAAGAGGAGAATGATTCAAAGTTGAATCCCAGAGGAAACAAAGGGTGCATAAAACAAACAAACCACAATCGCATGGTTGACGTCACAACAGAGTAGATTAATCAAGAGGAATCTCTGGTGTTTATCCCAAATAAAATCTGTTTCTGTTTTATTACTGTGCGGACAAAACCTCCACACAGCTGTGCTGCAGATGACTCTTCAGAGTCTTTAATGATGATATGTCGAGGGTAAAGTGTAGAGGTCAAAGCTTAGGAATGAACCTACGAGTGACCAGGTCAAAGGTCCTCCTGTCCTCTGGGTCTGGCCGCACCTGACAGGTCAGTAGGTTCAACTTGGCAGGCGGTCGATTAATCTGAAGACAGACAAACGCGCCTATGTCAGCATGTGTTGGAAAAAATTGGACATAATTCAACTGACAGATGTTCGGTGGCAGTCGTCATGTGTCCATGTGTCCTCACCGTACTGTGTGAAATGGTCAGGCAGCCAAATTTGACACCACACTTTCTCTTCTGCCACACTTTCCTGATCCTGCAGGATGAAGTGTCAAGACAAAGAATGCACAATTTGAGAAAAATAATTACACAAATGTATTTTATACATGTCATTCTTATTCATATGACATTACTGACCAGATGGTTTGAGGGCAGGTTTACACACATGCTCCCTCAGTTTGAGTATTAATGATCTATACGCTGTGCTGGCTCAGCTTCCTCCTGTTCACATTGTTTCTGTCTTGTTTTCATTATCTTGATTGAATCAAGTAAAATGCCAGGGAACGTTTTCCATTTTGTGTCAGTGGCCTGAGGAAAGTTTACTCTCCCCTTGCCTCACAGTCGGCCTACTGAACCACATCCCCTGTCCTTATCACACAGTAATCTAGCACTGTGTGTGCGTACTTGTGTGTATGTGTGTGAGTGTGTGTGTGCATGACGCAAAAGTTGGATCTGCTCTGTTCGCTGGTTTGCCAATAAGTTCCACAGGAGGGGCCCCTGCTTGAATCTTCATCTCACAATAATGAAGACCAGCTGGGGTAGACAAGTCTGAGCTCCCCCCTCTCCCTCTGCATTGCTGGCTTTCTTTTTACCCAGCTCTGACCATACTTGCAATCAACAGTGAGAAGTGTTTTTCACTTTGAGTATAATGCAATTTATTGTTTATGAAGAGCTAAAATGTGGTGTATATATATTTATATATATTCTGCAATGTTTTTGGCTACTAGTACTATACATTATATAGATAGTTTGAATAAGTTATGCTTTACACACCCGTCACTCTTCTTAAGCAGGAAGCCAGATTTCTCTGTCCCATATTTTTTGTTGCCCTGCGGTTGGTGGATGCTGTACCCATTGCCAGAGTTCTTCCTGTTGAGGTACTCCTGAGACACAGACAGGGATTTAGGACATTAGCTCAAAGGTTCCAAGCCGGCTTCACAGATCATGACATTTAAAACAATATAAATCACAAAGTAATCTAATAGTATCAACCACCAATTAAAGCCATCTGCTGCTTGACTTTTTGGAGCTGAAATGTTTATACACTGAGTGAAGACCTGCAGTACTCTGGTTATATGTGGTAATAACCATGATAATGATACATTAAGAATAAGCGTACCTCTTTCCCCTCCACTTGGAGAAGTAATCTGAGAGAATCTCTCAGCTGAGTGAGTTGTTTTACTTCCTCATCTTGGTCCAGACGTACCTATAGCACACACACACATAAGCAACATAAAAGTCTGTTTTTTCAACTGCAATAGTATTAAAAAAAAATCAAATTAGTTGGAAGAACAGCATGTTTTTGTGTTCTTACATGTTCATTAGCTCATTTGCAATGTTTTTTTTTTTGATTTGTTCCAAGAATAGGGTGTGGAATAACAATAAATCAGAGCTTTGTGTAATGGCCTAAATAATGCAGAACAGAGCTGCAGTGGGGTGTGTAGTCCTAGAAGGTTGTGCTTTTTACGTTAAGAAGCAGGCTGAAAAGTCTCTTTCATTTGAGTGAAATATTTCAGCAATTTTCCAGGGAGCCAAACACAGATTCTGTCTGAATTTCCTTCTCGAGGCTGACGGCTGGCATGTCTGAGCGGGTCTGTGCTCTGCCCATGGAGAACCAGAAAAACCTCTAACGCTCCCAGTATCACAGTTAACAGCCTGTTTCCAGCGCTCTATCCAGAGAAGGGAAGAAGGCAATTTTTTGTGCGGACTGGAAACCAGTCAGAGTGGTTGGAGAAATACGTGTGCAGCAGGGAAAGGATGAAAATGACGGATGCTTTCTGTTTCATCTAACAGGGGAAAGCATTTCTGGGAATAGACTCCAATAACAGTCTCAGTCTGTGGGTTCAGCTGGGGGGATGTTTCAGGGGAAAAGGAGGCTGAGGTTTTGGCTGTTGGGAAAGAGTGAAATAGTGCTATAGGAGGTACTAAAACACCGTGTGATTTACTGAGACAGCTTTACTGTAAGTGAATTCCTTGGACACAGATTTACCTGTTGTTGTGCCTGTGCAAGGGATGACAAATGGAGAAACCTCTGCGTGTGGGTGGACTGGTGGGTATGATAACATCAAAATGCTTTTTTTCTACCACTATAAACAATGAGTGAGATAATGCAGGATGAGAGAGAGAAACCAGCAGCAGCAGTTTCTGTGATTACCGTGTGCACAGATGCAGCAAGCTTCTCGATAAAGGGAGCGAGGTTCTCAGCAGCTTTCAGGCCATCCTGAAAGAAACTGAGATCAAAAAAAAGAACAAATGCTGAGTCATGATGGTACGTGAGTCCAAACATCCTAGTTTGCACCAACCAAAACATCACATGCTGAGGCTGTATAAGCAACTCCATTCCCACATAAAACCTTCAGTAAGATTAAAATGAGTAAATGGTTAACAGTAATAATAGCTTGTAAAAGGAAGTAAAAACCAGAGAACCTCAACTATTATGAAAATTCCCTCTCTAGACCCTGAGGTAGAAATCAAATCCAGCTGCTTTTTACGCCAGGAAAAACTTTCTTTCTTATTCTTATTTCACACCTACAACAAAATGGCCATGACACAAAAGAGGTGGTGTTGGCTGGGACTGACCTGAGCTGGGCCTGAAAATATTTGATGAGGCTCTGGAGAAGATCGGGGCCCTGACGCACCTTCAGCTCCTGGATCTTCAAAAGATACTGAAAGCATAAACAGAGAAAGTTAATAAAAAGCTCCATATATGCTGTCCTATAGAAAGGCCAGCTGGATCCACAAAACATGAAGCCTGAATATGAAAATAAGGCTAATGAGGCATGAGCCATCTTTTATATCCTGTTTTGAGCATGTCTTTTAGTATGTGACTGCTCACTTTCTAGGACACTGCTCCATATTGTCTCAAAGGTCATGTGCTTTATTTCAACAGTTCTGACTGACAGTCAGTGAACCTTGAAGACAGAAACTGGAAAAGTCTCCATTCATATAATGTACACAAACAGACACATAGTGAAAGATTTATAGCAGATAATTTCAGGCCTGTCCTAGGTCTAAATTCATGTTTTAAAGGGAAAAAAACCTGGAAGCCAAACTACAGGGCTTTTAAAGAGTTTTTGTTTGTTTGCAGGGGGAAAGAATGGCAGACAGACCAAGAGACGGAGGAGTGGAGAGACTTGCAACAAGTGGAAATTCCATTTTACCTGCCTCCTTTTTGTCTCCACAGCTGGTCTCAGTCAGAGTTAGACAGTTTTTTTCTCAGGGTTTTCTCCAGCTACATGTGCACTAGCAACTGAGACTACACCACCTGCAGTTGCCACAACACCGCCACTATGTTTCACAAGAATTTCCTCCAATTTTCAGGTGTAGGGTCATGAAACCGTTTCATCTGCACTATAATGCATATGGCCCGTCACTACTGCAAGTCTGCAAGAATCAGTCAGTGAAACTGATGTTTGACTTTCTAAAGCATATTTTTTTCCATGGCAGGAATTACTGGAAAGACACAAAAGAGATCAACCCTGGACATCCTGTCGGCCGTAGATGAAATATGAAAACCACGAGGCAGACCACCCATGTGAACTAAATCATGCCCTACTCAGGTATGTGAAAGGTGTCTGTGTCTGGTGTTTTGACTGGCACAGATTTCCTCACCTCACACATTTGCAGCTGAAAGGACCTCCTCTCTCTCTCCATGTCCTCCCCACTGTCAGATCCGTCGGCCCTGATCAGCCCCAGCTGCCTGGTCTTCTCCTTCCTCTCTTTCTCTAACTTGCCTCTGTTGGGCAAAGGGAAAGAAAGACAGAGAGGGGGCAAAAAACAATTATCCAGTGTCTGTCACGATTCTTTAACCAACTGCCAGATCAATTCTTTCTTTATAATGATTAACTGATCAAGCATTTTAAGTGAGCTGCTTCTTTCCGCCACATACTGAGGGACTTTTTCCACTAAGTCATTCACCTTCCTCACAAAGAGAGAGAGAGAGAAGGGGGAGGGGGGTTTGGATGAAAGACAATAAGGGAGGTGAAATCTTTTTACAACATTATAAAACACTTTAAACCACTATACGAATGAGATCAAATGATATATAAGTGCAAGTGAAGTGCCACAGTTTTACTTTGTTAGAATGTAATGGAGAATAAGCACAGGGAATTAACTATTATCGCATTAACCTCTGCTGAAGTTAGTCAAACTTGTATGACCTAGAAAAGGCCAGAAAGGGATGAGGAGGAACTGTAAAAATGTGACATGTAACATCTACAGTATCTCAGGCTTCAGTTTCTTTTCTCTAGTGACAGCAAAGGACAAAGAACTGGACTAACTATGCAGCCATTTGAATGTGAAGTTACAAACTACGTGTGTGAATATATGGTTAATTACATTTTTACGTCATAATCCTTCCAGCTCTTCTCCATTTGTTTCTTGAGCTCCTGCATAAGAGAGAGAGAAATAGTAGAGTAGACATTTTATGTTACCTCAGACAATAGTATATTATCAATAAAATACCCCACAAGAACTTAATACTATGCAGAGAATCAGGTGAAGCAGTGTTATACAGTGTGGATTTAGTGGTAACCATCTGAGTGGGTAGGCACACACAGTTTATCCCTTGAGACATGACATCTTACATGAAGGTTACTAGTCTGGGATCTGGCTGAACAGGATTTCAGTAGCACTTGTCCTTCCTTTACGGTTACAGTGAAACAACATTCAGCTGTTCAATCAGCTGTTCAAAGACAGGGCAGTGACAGGAGCTTACAGAGGCATTAGACTGTTATTACTCACTAGTCTGTTGGCATGGCAAATGAAAAAGTCAAATACTGGCCAAGACGGATCGGTTCAGTTTTGGAGCATAGCTCAGTCTTACTCATTAATCTGCATAAACAATCTCATCTTATCCAATATCTTAGGAGGCTCAGCCATGTCTACAACACAGACAGACATCTTTATCTGCTTAAAGGGGAAATCCTGCCTCAAACTGATTTTACAATGATATTTCAATCATTTTAGACGGCCATGTCAACATCTAACACAGATACCTGTCTATCTGACCGTATCATATATTTACAATACTCTGTATATTAGCTCCTACAGAATTAAAAAGTGCTTATACAGTTTTGTGTGACTAATTGCATCTGAATTGTGCTGATTTTAATGCGGGTCTATTTTAGGGCAAGAAATGTTCTGTTTGAATGTGGATTCTTTTAAAACAACACGAAAACAAGTCTAACAACCATCTTAACCAGCAGGAGTTTAATATATTCAATTTATCTGAAATAAAATCCAGACTCACTAGTCTGCTGTCCCGAAGCTCTGACTTCAGTACATTTTCCAAGGGAAACGCCATGATGTTATTGAGGTTTTGTACCTGAAACGCATAAGGTCAGAGGAAATGAGTGAGGAAAAGCAAAACTATTCCACATAACTGCCCTTATCTCTTGCAGCATGAGCGAACACACACACACACACACACACTCTTCTACAGACTCTTACTGTATCTCCCTATGGACTTTCATTTCTGGGAATAAGTTGTGGATAATCCTAAAAACATGGTGATTCAGTCATTTTGAACTGGTGAGTCATGTCAAGCAAAAACACTGGACAATAATATGTCCTGTTAAGATTTGGATCCAAGTTGAACCATGATGCAATGATTTTAATGAAGTGTGCACACTTGAGAGGAGGTTGAGATTAATTTGAGGTTTGATTGGAGTTTACTTGAACTGGATCTAAGGAGGATGAATCATGAAACAACCAGCATGACCCCAGTAGGTTTCACTTTACAGTAAGACATCATTACCACTCACTCCCACATGAAAGTATGTCACATATTTATCTTGGCATGCAGCAGAGCTACATACATTATTGACCACATGTGTCCAGTTGATCGCTGTTCAAATCTGTTTATAGTCACTGCAGCCTTTCCATAGATCCTAGGGGATTACAAATAAACTACACTCCCCTCTTGACATAAATCATGTCCAACCACTTCCATCAGCTGACCTTGATATATTGACACAAAGGCCTGGAGACTGGTGGAACTGTTTTGTTTGGCATCCAGGAGCTGAGGTAGCTAATGTGTAAATAAAGGGAACTCTGACTGAGGGGAATACCAACTTCATCAACACATGTACAGGTGACACGGATCAATGCATGCATGCCTGTATGCACACAATTAGACAGTGGGACAAGAACGCAATCACTCACACATGGCATGGAGGTCAGGTTGATTCAGCAGTATAACTTTAAATCAGCCTCCTGTTTTGGGTCTTTTGGACCCATTTCCTTTTCACAACTGTAAGGTCCAGTCTCCCCAGTGAGGCCTTGATTGACAAATGGGAGGGAGTCCATCAGACAGTGTGTGTGCTTGTGTGCGTGTGTGTGTGTTATTCACACATGGAGGTCTGGGATGAATTATCATCGCCATAGAAAATATCAGTGGGAGGGTTCCGGCCTGCCTGTGCCATATTTAAGAGTCCAAAGGCGCGAGCATGCAGCTGTTGAAAATCAGCTTCCTGCATGCATTCATGCATGTACCTGTGCTCACACACACACACACACACACAGACTGAACACAAATACACACCAGCATCTTATGGGAACAGATTTGGATTTCTGCCACCTGCTGCTATTTCACATCATTTTCAACTCAAATTGATTTGATTTTCCGTCATTATTTGGAGGTTTTGGAGCTGTGCAAACAACCTGTTTCTCTTTTCTACTTATTTTCCACCTCGCTTTTCTCTGGGCTTCCTAGGTTTTGCGTGTGTGGTTTGAACTTTCAAGTAACAACTGCTAATCTGAGGAGACCTCCCCTTCCTGTTCTCTTTTCCTTCCACACTCTTCTCCCCTTTCCTCACCAGATTTTTGAAGAGGGCTGTGACCTCTCTGGTGAACACAGCCAGGTTGAGGAAACCTGTGGAGACTTCGTTGTTGTCCTGGGTCAGGTGGCTATTCCCCAGGTTCTCCAGCACCTCAATATACTGCTCCTTGTTCTCCACATGAGCTGAAAAACAACACACATGCACACAAAGTGACTAAAAATGAGTAAAGTTACATGTGCTAAAAATCAGAAGAGGACTGACTCACTTGCTCTGATGCAGTGAGAGTATTTTAACAAGACAGGCATGTGGGACAAATTAGTGCTGGTTTCCACCCATCCTGGAGCAGGACCCAGGCATACATACAGAGACCCATGCTTTTCTTGGGCTTATAGGTCAATGTGTAATGTTATAGGTCACTTTCCCAAGGGCCATGACCTTAGTGGGCTCTCAGACTGTTGAATTTATGTGGAAAAAGGCTGGTGGAAAAGAATCTGAGCTCTGACTGGCACCACTTTGGTTTATATTACACTAAACAAGACTTTACTCTAAAGCTTTTAGACAGTGAGGTTTAGTCGAAGACATTAAATAAAAGAAAGCCAAAATCAAACCCATGGAGGTCATACATAAGACACCTGATGAACAACTAGAACCAAATATCTGTTCATTGCAGTCATAGAAACTAAGAGAATAGAAACTAAGAGAATAGAAAAGTCTTTATTGTCATTGAGCCAGGATGTACAACGAGATTGTGGGTGAACCACTGCATGGTAAAAAGTTAAAAAATATACGGACAACATCAGACAAACAATAAATAACATACATACATGATAGGCGAGTAACAAAAATATATATATGAGATATATTAACCGACTTTAGGAAACCCAACAAGAGCACAAGTGTCTACAGCAGACTAAACAGACAATAGCAGAAATAAGCAGAGGGAGTATCATAAGTTCATCTCTTCTGCTCCAAGTTCCATGTATAAAATATAAAATGGTAAAATGACAGTAGCTGGGAGACAGATCGGCAGAGCTGTACTAACTGACTGTAAAGCAAACATGGAACATTTTTCAAGAATGAGCAAAATTAAGGGAAAAAACAGCAGCACGCTGCAGGATAGATGAAACAGAATCAAGGGGAGCAGGAAAACCAAGCTGTTGTGGCTGCAGGGTTGTTAAAAAAAAGTATTACAGCAAACAACAATCATACATCTATCAAACAACAAACAGCTGAGTCACAGAGGAGCTCTGAGGATGATTTTCATGCTGACCTTTTAGTACCAGATACCAGAAGAGCAACTCGACTCTTTCACTTCTCTGCCAGAACACACACAGACTCACAGGCCTCAGCGTCTTGGCAGAAACATGGTACTTAGCGGTTTATGGGAATCGAGAATTAAAGAAGAGAACATCTCGCCATGTGTGTGTGTTTTTGTGCATGTGTGACAGAAAAGTGGTGTGTGACTGCTGTAATGATTCACTCTCAATCCTCAGTCACAGTCAAGACAATCTAGGGAGTTCAACATAATGACAGAATTTCTTCTTGACAAATTATTGTAAGTAAGCCATACGATTCTACTTTGAAATAGAAAAGTAAAGTTTCTAAGAAATAAACAGAGTATTTCTCAGCATCTGGTTGCCTAACTCTGGACAGCTGCCTCACTGACTCACTTTTACTAAAAACTATGAGCTGAAGTCTTTAAATGGGAAGCAGGTTAGTAAGCGAGTTCAGAAAAACAAGTTCAGTTCCGCTCTTTCTGCCGCGCATTTTTGAGGTGAACACTCACATCTTACGCATATCAAATCAGGTCCAATACCGGGAGAGCAATGGCAACTTATGGTGACACACACCTATGTGACACACGCTCACAAAACATCAACTTGGTGACCCCGTGGAGCTGTGAAGTGAGCAGCTTGTTGTTGTCGAAACCACACATACCATTTACCTTAACACAGACACACGCATACACCCCAAGAGCATACACTTCGTATGGATATAAACACAATCACCCAACATCCTACGCACTCTTGTCCCATAACAAGGGGCCTCACTCATAAACACCACTGCCCACACGAGCTTGATGATGTCATCCAAACTGGGCTTGCACAATGAATTATGTGGAGGCCCCCTATGCACTGAACAGCTCATCCTGCCATAATAGAGCCTGACCTTTATCTGAAAACTTACTGCTGAGCTAACATACTTTGGAACAAGACTTCCTTCAACATGGATTGCAAAGTGGTAAAATACATTTTGTGCTGATCTCCCTACTGGGTGATTGTTCCTTTCACTTTTTCATGACCTTGTTTGAAAATATTTTTAAAATCCCAACTTAAGTTACACTTTTCTCCAGAAGCCCCCCACCCCCACTGATGAAGCTCTGCAAAGAGCTAGAAAATGGACCTTGAGTTCTTGCAAAACTACTATTTCTGAAGTCAACAACTTGCATCTGATATAGTTGAAAGCTCTGGAAAAAGGCAGCAGGAAGGCTTTGAGCTGAGGATGTTTACTCACAATCGTAATGCATTGTGTGAGTCTATAGAGTGCGACATGTTGACACTTACAAAGTCCAGATGTGTGTATAGCTTTGATCATCTTCTTCATCTTCTGCAGGGTTGAGTGATCCATCTCCAAAGACTGTAGAAAACATGAGAGAAAGACAGACTGTGTGAAATTATATAGTATAGTACATGACAACATTTACATCCTTGGGGCAGGCTATATGAACCAAGTGTGGCTCAACTTGACTTGTTTTGGTATTTTCTTTCCACTGTAGTCCCTCCAGCAGCAATGCAGCATGAAGCTTTAGCAATGTCATCTTCATAGTGATACACACACAGGAGGAATGGAAGATATGAAAGGGATGCGCTATTTGTTTGTGACAGTAAAGGGCAACTTTTACTCCAGAAGAAGTTAAAGGCAGCAAAACAGAAGACTGGGAAAAATCAGCAGACTTTAGGAAATACTTAATCAGAGACTGAGAATCAGACACTACAGATGATGCAGTGCAGAATTAGTGATTCTCTCTATACATTCAGTTTTCATGCCACTTTTTGGTATCTTCCCACTCAGGTTCGGAGAGAGCAGAGGCAAAAAGTACCAGGTGGCAGGTGCTTGGGATTCATTTATGCTATGATTAATTCATATTCTATATTGCTTACTGGGAATCTAATAGAGAAACAGGTGGGAGAAGTGACTAAATATGTGTTTAAGCAATATACCTATTACTTTGCATTGCTTTAATGCAAAAATTCTGTAAATACAATATTGTTATCCTGTAAACCTGCTTGTTGGTTTTCATCATTGCCTCAAATGGCCTAATTAGACACCCAGAGATTTAAGGAGACAACATCAGTTTCAGCAGTACAGCAAAATCTCTGATAGTTGACACACTTCTGCAATTTCATCCTGTTATTCAGATTTTACACAAAGCTTCATGCTTCCTAATGACCAGAGTAAGTGCTACAATTTTTCATGAACATAAAAAAAATGTACTTGTGTTGTTTCTCTCTTTCTTGTTTAGGTTTACAGCAGGTAGATTTACACATTAGATTTTCTCACGGTGTGTGACGAAGGTTAACAGGTGAGTCAGCATTTGCCAGCGGAACAATCATGTCTTGCGCTGTCATGTAGAGCCCCAAATGATGTCACTGCATTCACTTCTCCTGTCTGTGTGACTGACACTTTTCAAGTTCAAACTAAGCTTTCTAACATGAAAACCAGACAGAGGTTTTCTCAGCAGGAAAGACAGCTTTCCTATAATTGTGACCCATGACGCAGATGAGATGCAAACAGTCAGTTGGCTTCATTGTATTCAGACAATCAATCTCTTCCATTAAGGTTTGAACTACACTCTGTTTACTCTCCTTACACGGGCCACTTGTTTCACCACGTTGGAGACACGGCACTCCACCTACGTGTCACCAGAAATTGTTTTAACGAGACAGTAATCTAGACTTAACAGAGACTCTGCCTTGTTGGACTGTGCTGTTTACTCACCCCAGTCTTTCCCAGTCAAGTCCCCTCCCTAAGTGTTAGCTCACTAATTAAAAGGTGTTGTGGGTGTTGTGTAATGTCGTTCTGAAGACAATGAATGGGAAAGTAATTTTGTGGTGATGCTACTGCTGCTGCTGCTGCTGCTGCTGCTGCTGCTGCATAGATTTCCTCTGCTTAGGTTAAGAGGTTGGAAGATGGAGGATAAACAGGCAAAAGTATTGGTGCAAGTCAGTAAAATATGATGATTTGTTGAATTTTGTTTAATAAATCAGAGTACATCGCAAACAGAAAGATGACCCATCCCTCAATCCAGACAGACAAGCTATAAAAGAACAACACACATATCCATGATAGGTATGGAGCTCCACCCATCAGTGTTAAGAAACTTTTGCGGTGCCTTGTTGTGGTCCGAAACAGGACTGTGTGTACACCTGCTGTCAGGGTGTGTGTGCTACTGCTAGCAGCAGAGCTTAATATTTCATGACTAACTGACATTTGATCCTTATTTACCACATTAACCAGGCATGGTGGCAGACTCCACTGTAGGACAGCATGCACCATGCAATTTCTACAACATATCAACCCTCGGTGAAAACTTATGCTCTACTCTTAAAAAAAAAAAAAGAGCTTATAGCTTTAGGAAGCGAAACCATTCCTTATCCCTGTCCTTCCCCTTTTATCATCGTCTTTAATCAGAAGTAATAAGTAACAAGCAGCTGAGTGTGTGGGGGGGTAAAAGGTGCCTCTGTCTGCTTCCACAAACCACACACATACCCACACATTACCCTAGCCATTAATCAAGCTAGCCCCTGCTGAGCAGACTAAACATAATAACCATAGATCTATCTATAAAGAGGCTATTGCAACTGTGTGTGCGTCTGTCTGCCTGCCTGTGTCTCTGCACATGTGTAGGATTCCAGCGTGATCCTCCCCACAGCAGCAATTCCAGCTATGTATTTTCCAGTGTGTCATTGCCATAAATAAGGACATCAGCCCAAGATAAATACATCAGACAGCTGTTTAAAACAGTTCTGTTCATAAATCCTGGACTCTGCCGTCTTGATCTCTGTTCAAATGTCACAGTTTCGAGCCAGGGAAGTCTTAACCTAGGTCTTTCAACTCCTAGTTTTTAGGGGGTCCCTGCATTAGTTGACTTCACTGAAGGGACTTGTTAGGCTATCTGGATGAGAGACTGAATCATCACTTTAGACTGAAATAGGCGTGTTGTTTTCCCATCTGATCGGTATCAAATTTTAAGAAAAATATGCTCAGTTTGGTGATGCAAACTGAGCTCTGACTGAAAACAAAACTCCAACTTGTCACAAGGAGACATACAAGGAAGATAAAACTGGTGTGCACACTTGGATTATTTGTTTTATGGCAGGGTTCATGGCAGCCTCCCTCTGTTTCCTCCTTTGCCCGAGGAGCTTAGGGAGAACAGATTTCAAACAAACACATGCAACCTCAAACAAGCCTTGAGCCAAAGCACCAGTTCAAACAGACGAAACCATCAAACTGGCCTTCACTTCACTGACAGGCTCGCAAGCATGGTCAAACGTGTGTGCACACTTGCACTCACAAAAACAATCCCTTATTCTGTCAAAGGGCTACATGTCATCTCTGTCTGACTCCCATGAGACACAGGACAGAGCAAAGCAAACCTTGCTGCATTACCTCATGTAACCTCCACAGTTCTGCTGAACCAGGCCAGTCTGTATTGAGTCACCATGAATGCTACCATCGACCTTTTCACAACATAAACACACTGGCAAGCTGTGAAAGGCCATACATCCACCATGTATGTCTATCAGAAAACAGCCAAAAACCACCAACCCAGCTCTATACCGGACACCATCTTCTAACAGTTGTTAAATGCCCCCCCCCCACCTCATCCCCCAACTCACCATACCACTGGCACACATTTTAAAAACACCTTGCACTTGCCCTTCTTTCAATGATCCCACTGCTGTTCACATCAGGGGCCTATTACAGCTGCTGGAACGATGTTAGCCAACTCTAGATCAGTGTCTCTGTTGCATGTCTAGTACCTCAGACAGCTGTGCTGACCTGGAAATAATGTTGGACAACTTTTTAAAAACTACTTAACGACTTAAAACCAGTGTTAAAGTCAGCAACAGTGCCGTAAAGCCCAACAACTGTGAGAGAAAAGAGAAAACTAAGCTAGCTAGTCACAGCTACAGGTGAGGGTGCAGGTAAGCTATATGCTACACGGACAGGTAAACAACAGACAAAAGGTGCTCGTCTCTCCACGTCTCCCTCCGTCACTCCCCTCACCTCCTCCACGGCTGAAACTGTGTTCCTACAGTCGCTCATTTTGGACTGAAAGCTTGAGGTCCCCGGCGAAGACAAGTCCTCGTTTGTCAGGACCACAAAGTCCGAAATGCTTATCCGCTCCGGCATGTTTCGAGCGAAGAAGGTCCGAGAGTCACTGAGGAGAAAAGTGAGCCAAAGTTTCACGCACGCACGTAATTCCCATTTGAAGGAAAAAAAAAATGTATTCACTCCACTGTTTGCAAGAAGGCGACTAAAAAGAGACTGTACTCCTGTGAGGTTTAATGGCAACGAAAAGATTTTTTATGGCGGAAGGTTTTGTAGAACTAGACCCGAGTTCTGCTCCGCTCAGTCAATCTGTGCGCGTGGAGGTGAAGCAGCGCGCTATTGTGCGGCTTCAGTGAGGGAGGGAGCAAACTTCATCATCACGTGGGAATGTTTGTGCTTTCTGCAGAGAATAAAGGGAGAGAGAGAGAGAGAGAGAGAGTGTGTGTGACAGAGAGAGAGAGAGAGAGAGAGTGCACGCGCGCTCGCCCTCCTCTCTTTCATTCTTACTTCTCATTTCTATGCAAAACCCAGAGAATCCGCACTGTGGTCGCCATGGATATACAGAAAGCCTCATTCACAGACGAAGCTGAAGGAGAGGAATTTCAATGGATGAGGTGCATATTGCTGGGAGAGAGAGCTGCGGTTCATCTCTGCACTTGTGATATGTGAAAACAACAATTTTATGTTAAGAACTCCAGGCGTTTTGCACAAAACAAAACTTACACATGTAGTTTTTACAAACATTCATCATATCTCAAGCACTGCTTTGCAACCAAAAGGAAAGAAGATGGTTTTATCGGCACTGCTCTTTGATCATAAGAGTGGAGGTGTAACATTGGATCTTTGCACCTTGATCTGTTTGGCTGAGGCTCAACAGCTTCTGCTTCCTTTTCTTCTCATAAAAAAAGAGGTGTTCTTCATTGAGGGGGAAGGATTTCTCAAGTCATGCCCTTCCCCACTGACAAAATGAAAGCAAAGCAAAAGAGTGCATCAGAGAAGTGGGAGAAGAAAAACACATACGTTTTAGGACCTAACCCCTGCATGCCTGGCATTGTCAAGCCTGTCAAATCAAAGAAGAGAGGTGTATCACTGAACCTTGCCTCAGGCAGATCAATGATATAATACACTATGAAGTGCAGATGGGTGGTTTTAGAAAGCACCATCAAATACCGTGGCTCCCTTTGGTTCTACCACAAAACCACATATTTGCCTACATTAGCTTCATAAAGGGAAAATTAGTCCCAACTCTATAGGAAACTTGAAGTTATTTTGACCATATTCATGATCCAAGAAAAAATAGCCTTACTTTGTGGTAAAAGGGTTTTATCTGTTCTTTGTAACTACTTATTACTGCCACTCAGTGAATGGTGCAGAGCTCTGCTCTGTGTGCGCTCACAGTGGTGCTGTGTTTATATTCACAAAGATAGACAAACTCCTTTTTGTGTCGCAAGTCTCTGCACTTAGCAAATAACTCAGACACACCAAAAGAGTTTTAAAAAGAGTGGTTATTGAAGCCGACACTCTGAAAGCACAAAGTGAAAATTCACTGGAGTCAGACCACACAAATGCCTCTCATGTTCTTATGTTCAAGTTTAGGCAACGTCGCTGAAATTAAGAAGATGTACTGAGGGCTCCAGAGGAAAGGCTAGAAAACTCTCTTTGCCCTATTGATCATCAAGAAACAATACCCAGTCTTAGAAGGAAGTGAAGGCACGCGACGAACTCCAAACAGTGGAGAGCCACATAAATAGGCTTGGTGACCCAATTTAACAGGGCCTTGCTCATTGTTTCAGTTGCATGCCTGCATGTAGGATACAAGAACACTGGTGAGGGGGGGAGGAAAACAGACGAGAATGGATGCAGTTTGCATGGATACATGCAGGTGTCTATTACTGTGATATGCACTTTATGCAACATACGTGTGTCTGTATGCTCATTTTGCATGCACTCATTTTTTGCATGCATGTCTGGGCTGATGTAATGCTGAGGCTTGCTGTGTCCCAACAATACCCTCCTTCAGTTTCTTTGCAGCCCCTAGTAAAGAAGCAGAGCCTTTGTGTGTCTGCCAGCCTTCAAGCCTGGGTCCTGTTGTAAAACTCAGCAAACCGGTCTGCTCAGGCGATGAACTAACATATAGTGGAGAACAAGAGTCCAAGGAAAGGGAGGAGGGATGGTGGTGGTGGGAAGAGAAATGGGGAATTGACAGAGGAAAATAGTTTTGGAAGGTGGAGTGAGTGTGGGAGGGGGGAGATGCACAGCACAGGGAGGAAGACAAAGGTGGAGTGACAGAGGAAAGGAGAAAGAGATAGAGAGGAACTTCATTGTCTGAGCACACAAACTGGAGTGACTCACTCAATGCTTTTCCTCCTTATCTCCACCCTTTTCCTTCCTAAACACCACATTCTGAATCAACTCTGCCCTGCTACTGCTCATGGTAATTTCACCTTTTATTACATGATCAACATTAGCTTTATTCCTTCATTCTTCACACATAGAGGTAAGTCTCCCCATAGCCTGTGAGCAGTGAAGTTTTGGCTGTCTGGAAGTGAGGTATACAAAATACAGCTTCTTTCTTTTCTCTCTGACGCACACACATACACCCGCAGAGGTCGTAGCGACATCTTCCAGTAAAGATTGCAGCTGCCAGGATTTCCTTGCTGCTTCCCAGCAGCCGAAAGGAGAAGCATAAGTTCTGCTAACAGCTTTTCCCTGAAAAATCTCTCCCTCTCCCTCTCCACTCTGCATGTTGACTCAGCTCCACTGGTTCTGCTATCAATTTACTACCCCTGTCAAGCCAGGAGGCCCAGGCTTACCGTAACATACCCCCTCTTCTGGTCAACACGGATGACTGAAAATGGGAGGACTGGAGAGAGAAAGAGAGGGGTGGGGGTTGATTTATTGTCTAACATCGGGCTGCAGTTTCCCACTGGAATAATTATGAAGTGTCTTGAACAGGACAGCACCTCTATTGAAAGCTATTGACCTCAGGAACCTGTACAACTCTGCTAGTGGAAAAAAAAAACACCTTTGATGATGGTTTTCATCAGGTGTAGTGCCAGATTTAGTGATCATTCTTGACTCACTGACTGGGGCGTATCAAGTCCAGTGTCATGTGTGTCCTCTATGGTATCAGGTCTCAGCTGTAAACATATCTTGCCCATCAACCGCACCCTCAGATAGACATCCTCTCCAGCTTACCCCCATCATCAGTTGGTATAGCAACAAAAACATTTTCCAGACAGAGAACAGGTCGTCAAACTTGTTTGTGATTCATAGTCTATGCAGAGTTAGGTAGAATTCACAATGTCACAGTGTCACTTGAGGCATTAACTAATGATTCCGAGGAAAACTTTAAATTCACATCTTCCTGGAACCGTTCCAACTATCTACTGAATAACTTAGATAACTAAGTGCTTATACCTTCAAGAAGAAAAAAACACCTTTTAAAATGGCCTGTTTAAACCTGTTTAAACATCACACTTTGCCAGAGTGAAGTTTCGGCTTCCAGTGCCTCAGTCAGTTTGTGTGCCCTTAAAAACACCAATTATAGTCACTAAATTGTTCCAGGCCATAATGAGAATAATGTGTCCTGCAGTCTTAAACAATGACAAGCAGTGTTGTGGCCACATGCTGGTGCTGCTCATTGACGAGCTGTCACCTTAATAATGCGACTGCAGCACGCAGGAATCCATTCAAGATCTTGGCAAATTAAGCGTTAAGCCAGCAGTATTTACTTCAGTCGGTTGTCATCACAGCAGTTGGTCTGAAGGTGTGACGTAACAGAACTGAGGTGCTCTGTTGTTTAGATAGCATGTAAACCACTAAAGGCTGCGTGTGTGTGTGTGTACGCGGTGTCTGACACTTCGGTTTACGATCACTTGTTAAACACATGAGCTGTTGTGCACAACATCTGTTAATAGACACTTAGCACTAATACACCTGATGTTGGTGCAGAAACAGGCACATGCCAGTGTGCTTAAAAAAAAAAAAAACACTTGGCATGCAAACACTCAAGTTTTTTTTCTCCTCCCTTATGCTCTGTTAAGTCTGTAAACTTTAGATCCTTAATTAAATTAGGTTCACATTTGGTTCATCCACAGACTCTGTGTCTATTCATTTATCATATCAGATATAAGAACCTGACCCTGCCCTAAACATCATCCACATCTGTACTGAAACGAGCACAGCAGCAACTTCTCCCCTCAGATAACAGTGAAAGAAATTAAGTATGGCGGTCTGACATTCTGTGGATTGGCTGGTGCCCTTCATCTCAAAACAATAATGTTGACAACTGAATGAGAACTGGCTGCAACTCATGTGTTACAGCCAGCTGGACACCCCTCATAAATTTGCCTGTCCATTATTACACTCAACATTTTGCCTTCTTTTCTTTCTTTTTTAAAAATAATTTTCCATTGTTTCAGTGACGTTATATTGGACACAAGGGGTTATATTCTCTGCCTTTGTTTTTCTAATATGAAATGTTGACTCTTCTCATGTTCAACCTTTTGATGTCCCTCTTTAGTAAAACAACACACACAAAGAGAATGTAGAGCAAAAGCAAAAGACATATGATCTTAATCAGTCCCAAAGAAATGTTACTGAACACTGCAGCCTCCCCATCACCATGTGTTGAGGGACTTATTTTCACATCAAAATGTAAACATAACGTGCAAAATTTCACCCACATTTCTCTATATTTACTTCTAAATTTGTGCTACATTTGCATGCAAATGCACGTCCCTTCAGAAAGTATTAACCCCTTTCCACAGTGACCCAGTGAACTTCGACCCCCTGGTTACCCACTCCCTATTGTGAGCTTGTTTCCAAAGCAACCGACTCACAAAGAATGATGTGTGGGTTTTGTTTACCTGTCTGAACATGTTTATAGCTCATTCAGTGTCATTGTCGCTCTTCATGTCGACCCATTCTGTCTCCTCTGGGAATGTCAGCTCTTATTAGATCAATATCATCTGTGGCCATAGGCGTGCTGTTTTAAGACACAGGACTCCATATTTGATTTGTATCAGTGGATTTCCAGTAAGTCATGGTCACATGGAGGATGACGTTGCAGAAGTTAGAAGATTTATCAACGTGAGCCTAGTTAAAAAAAAAGTTGGGAAAAAAAACATTTACTGAAACTACAGGTTTCTGACATGCAAAGTGATTAAGATTGAGCAGAATCCCGTGTAAACCATGGCTTTAGTATTTATTCAATAATTTCAAACAGACCACACAATATTACAAAATATTAAGTGCTGCATGTCATACAAAAACAGTCGTGCCCTCAGCAAAAAGGGCAGTATTCAACTTTCAAAAAAATTCAGAAAAAAGGTATAAATACAAAAACAAATTATGTACAAATACCAGAAAAATAATGCTCATCAAAAAACCTACAAATTCTGAATTCACATTCCCTATTCTACATTGTAAAAACGCACACACACAAACACACCACGTCACCCATTTCCCGGGCCATCCGATACACTCGTACACAAGCACGCGGTTTCAAGTTTTGTTAGGACAGGACAGTTTAGCTTATCTCTGCAATGTAGAGGGAAAGCCAGAAAAACATCAGCGTGAAATTCAAATTTCCAAATGTCTAGAACGTGCCAAAAAAAAAACTGATAAAAGTTGCAACCGCTCTGATCTCATTCATAGGTCTAAAATCTGAACAGTTATGATCAATTTCTCATTGTTTCTGTTGCTGTTTAATCATTCATTTCAGAACAAGCAGAGGAAAAAGAAAACGCTCCTCTTATTTAACATTAATTACATAAATTAACTCACCTTCTGCACCTGCAACACAGATGCTGAATTTCATTCTATTGGGTTATTTCCTCAGAAATACAAGAGTAGTTTTACACTACCACATAAAAAAATCATCAATTAAAATTCAGCTATCAACGAGGGGAGAGACTGGACTTGAAACCAAAGCTGCCAAACTTACAAGACAGAGCGTGTGATCCTCTTGTTCTGTCACCATTATTGGTCACTAACTCTGGCTCTGGGTCCAGTATCAGGCATCACAACCTGCAATGGTTTAGCACACAGCGCAGCACCAAACAGGTACAAGGCCTGATGTAAAGCTTAAGGCAGGAGAGAGCAAACTTGATTAGAGAGATGCAAAACATCAGCACCTTCAAAATCGGTTGTCTGTCTAATGTCTACACTCAGATATCACACGATACTGCATGTTCAGGCTGTAGATGCAAGCTGGTGTTCACAGCTTTTCAAGTTATTCACAGCTTTATTTGGTCCACGTCAAAGACACTTGGACTCCTACAAACGCACCCTGTGAATGGTTCCTGTTAGCTTTAGCTTTCTCTCATCCAGTGATTGAATCCTGTAAAGCTGCACAGCAGTTAAAGCTGACCTAATACAAGGCCGCCCCCTATGGGCCAAAGACCGGCACTAGCATTTAAACTTTGGAAACAAGGAAGAAAAAAAAGGTTCCTGAGTTGTCACACCGTAAACATCGACTGATACTCAAACGTTATCAGATGTTTTGCTGTTGATGTGATATGCATAATGAGTCCTGTTTTTTTATGGCGTTACAAATGTTATCTTTGTAGCACAATCTGAAGATATGAAGGAAAGTCCAAAACAGTCCCTGCTTTTTAAAACAGTGTTTCCATACGGTTAGAGATTATACACATCAGTGTCAATCTCAGTGAATCTGTGAATTTTTTTTTTTTTTTTTTTTACAATAATATGTACAATTGTTGTTTTTACCTTATTAAAATTGATAAGGGGAGGTAAAGGCCCCTTTGGGAGTCACTGACATTAAAACAGACATGGCAAAAACAAAGAGTGATGGCTTCATAGTGTAATATTTCCTACTCAGAGAAGGCATTCAATTAAATATTTCCCCCTCTTCAACTGTACCTCGGCTCTACAACAAATCTCCAAGATCGTAGGTGTCAAAGAAATCGGACACCCCCTCGCCATCCTCCAGGCTCCAGAGGTAATCGTTGTGGTCCAGGGGTGGAGAGAAATTCACAAAAGGGGTGTTTGGATCCGAGGTGAATGAGGTACCAGGAAGCTGGTCCTCTGTGATCTGGAGTAGGCTTGGGGGCAAACCCAACAGACCCTCAACATCCAGTAGAGAGGAACTGGAGGCTGCAGCTGAGGGGGTAGCTGTAGCTGCTGTAGACATGTTGGCTGTGTTTGAGGAGAGGACAGAGCAGTGAGAGGTTTAATTTTAGTCTGAGCATAAGATCCTACTGCCGAACTCTACAGATCCACAGCATGTAAGCACCACTATATAGTACTTTAACCCAGCTTACCTTCAATAGGCTCCTCTTTGATACTGTAATTTGGCAGTGCTGCTGTGGTTGCAGTTGGAAGGCCAAGGGGCTGAGGGAACTCCTTCTTAGGGGTGACAGCACTCTTCACGGGGCTGGCATCTTCAAGACCCTCCTCTGGACACAAGTAGACTTCAATAGGGCCGTTCTTGCTCTTTAAATAGATCTGTAATGACCCCTTCTGTCGGGAGAACAGGGCACAGAAATCAGACTGCTGTTTGAAACACATCAGACAATCTAATGTAGTTTACTGGTGTCAAATTAGCTTGTATGCATTTCATTCATAGCGACAAAAATGTATATATACAATTATAAATAATCTCAAAGTCCCTGCAAAACTCATGTGTTAAAAGACTGACAGCAATGTAGACACCTTTTAAAAATTAGCATTAAGTGCAGTGACCTATAAACTGGAAGAGGTGAGAAGGAGGAAACAAGCAGAACACAGTGTAAAACTCAAACAAAGATGTGCTCTCACCCCTGCTGTGTCTGGCACCTCCAACTTGGTCTCAGCAGGAGCCTTGACAGCAATGACTGTCTGGTCTCGGAGACTGGCGATCGAGCGGATGTCCTGGTATGTCACATAGCCCAACGTGCAGAGTGGGGTCAAGGATAACAACAGCAACAGATATGAAGTGGATGTTCACACACATGTAACCAAGCACAGAGGAGTTGCAGAAGGACTGTAATTTAAGTCAAGAGGCGTATGTGAAGGATATCTCTGATTGTCTTTGTGTTCAGTAAGTTGTTTGAGCTGTGTGGTGCTGGAGTGAATCAGTTCATCCAGAGATCTCTCTGCTCGCTCCAGGTCTCCCAGCTCTTTCCTCAGGGCACAAGCCTTCTCACCTCCACCTGCACCGCCCTCGAATACATCTCCAACCCTACGAGACCACACACATAAAAACATAAAAATAAGCAAAAACAAAAGGTGTGGTGATTTGACAGCATTAAAAGAGTCAGTAAATTGTCTATTGCTATCATAACCAATCAAACCCAAGTCCAGATGGTGCAACAGACAGTAAGCAAGCACTCAGTCTACATGGTGGTGAGTCAGTGTTAAGATGTTGCAATATGTAGTTCTAGCCACTAGGTGGCAGATGAGCGATAAATGTGAACAGGAACACAGACGCTGAGCTGTAACTGTCATATCCAACATAACAGCATGTCATTAAACACAACCTTTGTGATATTTGGCTTCAATTCTTTTTGTGTCAGAGAGGTGAAGCAATAAGTTATTGATAGATTTATTGATAAGAGCCATGATTAAATCAGACCACAGTAAATGAATGTCTCTAAATGTCTTTTTTCCATCCACCTGTATCTTCTGTGACCTGGAACTTGAGTTTATTCCCATCCTGAATATTAAATCTCTCTCTGACCCATTTGTACTCACAGCCATTGGATGTTATTCTTAGATTTTTTTCTGATCAGCTGAACTCCCTCCAGGACATTGGTGATGTCGTAGATGCGTCTCTTCTGGACCTCCAGAACCTCTGTGGCCCAGTTCAGGTCAAGAACTCCATCGGGAGACTCGGCAATCAGACCCACAAATTTCTTGGTCAACAGGCCCAGGGAGGTGTCGTAGCGCGTTCGCTCACCTGGAGACTTTGGAGCTGGGGGAGAAGATGGAGAGAACAGGCGCATGAGGAGAGAACAGTGTGAAGCAGAGCAGATGTATAAGCATATCTGTATATGAGGTGAATGAATCCGATCTACTCTAAACTTCATTCATGTGATCAGTGATTCAAATACTTGGATTAGTCATTCAAGTTGTGTCAACAGAGTAGCATCAAAACAATCTTATATGGATGTGTCAGTAATCTTTCTTCTTGTCTGAATATGACTCATTTTGCATTCAATATTTGTGTATTGCCTTCACTGGTAAATATTTTATTATATTGTGCATGTTATTTGCAGGAGGGAAATAAATCTATAAACAAATATTCACTGATGGTGCCATCTGCTGTGGGTGAAGCTAAACTGTCTGACACACCATGCAAAAACTTTGTCTCAAATAAAGTTTTCACATTTTCATCTGCTACAGGTCTATTAATTTGACAATAAATTGACATTTAGTCCATGTGTAGCTTTTTTTCTCTGATTGTGAGAGCTTCCAGTTTTCAAGCTAACATCTCCACAGCCCATCAAGCTGCTCTCTGTGAGTATTTCCCTCCAAGTCTTCTCCCAAACTGCCCCGTCCACTCACCGTCACACCCATCCCTTTAACAGCCCCTTTGGATTGTGACCATTTGAAAGGACTGTAATTACACTACTTCCTGGGTTATATCTCTTTAGTACAGTGTTTTATTGGATTATTCACATTGCCTCTTTTATAATTAACTTTAATAGAACCCCACTGACCATATTTTCCCACTGTTACGACCTTCTGATTATGTTTTGCAAACTATTATCATGTCCTGCTTTTTAATGATCCAATTGTGTCTCCAGCTGTGGAGGCGTGGAGGAAGGTTTACTTTCTCTTTCTTTGAATTACCTCCATTTTGTAATGTAAAAAAAAATAATACTTGGATAGAAGCACTGCATAGATTCTGTCAGAACAGAAACCAACAACAGTATTAGTGCACCTTAAGTATCTCACAAAATCCACATTTATATATCACAGCTCCTCCCGTCCCTTCTGATTCACACAGTATACTCACTCCGTGGACTTGGTATCCTGGCTGTGATGCTGCCTTTGCCTTTTGGTGTGCGAAACTCTGGGAGGTAAAGAGGGTCTTCAAGATCCAGCTTCCTTTTAGCCTAGAGAGCAGAGAGTTTATATACGTTATACAAAACTGGAACATGTAAGAGCAGACAGCTGTTGTAGTGCTTCACTCAGAAGTGACCATTCGGTCACCACAAGAAAACGCTAAGTGTGAATAATGTTCCTCGATTGACTTCCTTCAAGTTTTATATTCTCTAAATTGCTTCCTACTTAACAAACCTCACTCACTTTCCATGAGGCCAAGTTAAATTGTAAAAATGTATTGTGTAGGGTGAGTTCAGCCCTTCCAAGAAACTGTGACATCAATGCTGGCAAAAGTGCTAAATGGGGGGGGGTTGAAAAGTGCTGTGTCGTAAATGTGCCAACAGCCCTCAAGTGCAGAAACAAAGCACTCACACTTTCCCAAGGACTTCAAGAAGGGCTAATCGTGTGTGTGTGTGTGTGTGTGTGTGTGAGTGGACATAGTAGAAAAGGGGGGCGATCAAGTCTCAACCCACTGCCAGCAAAACGCCAGGAAATCTCTGGAATCACTCAATGACCTCTCCTCCCCCTCTCAAGCCTCCCTACATCTCCTTTCTTCTACAGCTTAACACACAGGCTCCCTCTCTCTCTCTCTCCACACACACACACAATTACCTGACTATAACTGTAATGCATCATGCACTCCAAGCCTGCAGCTTCAACTTAAACACACACGCAAGACCTTTGGACCCCAATATAAACTAAATATCTTCATGTGACCAATATTCCTCTTTGCACTGACCTACATATAACAAAAGTGAAAGTCACAAGCACGCAGCCTTTTAGGATTAAGAAATGACCAACTGTCTGAAAAAACTTGCGCAAATTGGTGACACCCGAACATGCAGCATTCCTGCCAGTGAATTGTTAACTCCAACAATAAGCACTCACAGTGGACGGGAAAGTTCACAGTGGATCAGTGGTCATTCCCCTTTTCACGCTTGGCGCCTACAGAAAAACACACAGGTGACTGAGCTAACGAGGCGTGGGATTTCAGCTCGGCGTTACTGAGGCTGCTGGGTAATTTGTAGCGTCTGGTTAGGGACCTCACCTTTTCTGTCTCTTAACAAATACGACCACAATCCCCCTTTTGTCGGTGCAGTGCGTAGGAAGCCAGTGAGCTGCTTTGCCTAATGTGTTTAGGCAACTGACAACAATTTCCTGACGCGGAAAAAAAGTGTCACATTAACTGAACCATGTGTGGATGTGCCAGTGAGTGTGGGGATACTGAAGGCAGCCATTGTCCCAGTGTGCTCCCTGACATGTCCACCTGTTGACCGGCGACATCTGGAGCAAGTATAGCAAGTGTACGTGCTGTTGGGCCAGGGCGGCTTTTAATCCCTACAGCACACAGGCAGCCACACGGACACACAAAGAGACATGCGACGGGACACTGACAAACTACTTTGTAACAAAATGGAAGCTGTTTGCATTTGTGGGATTAAGTGTTGGCCTTTTGTCGAAGTCAGACTCCTGACAATAGCTGTCAAACACCAAGTGCCACAGAGAGGAATTAGAAACAGTAAAAAAAACACAACTACCTGGTTTTACTTTACTCTTCAATCATAAAAAAAAAGTCAATAACCATCATATAACATAAAGTGGAGCTTCTTAACTTCCATAACCCAGATGTGCAGATCGAAATACACCCCCACCACCACCACCAGGTCTACTTTTTTCAGACTCTGCAGTTCAAAAGTCGCAGCCACAGGCGCAGCAACATGTTGTAAGAGGGAACCAACGGTTTCACCCTGCAGCTGTATGTGTGAAGGTGGGGGTTTGGGTGCTCCTTTTTTGCATGAGGGATTTCTCTGGTGAGTCAACCACATTACGCAAACACCACTTCATTTAGTGGAAAGACTGTCTGTCTGTCACATGGGTATAGTGGTAAAGCATATGAGAGCTTATGACATTTATTACAAATGCAGATTTAAGGTTGAACACATAGGTATGTTGTCTGACACCCAGGGCGTGCAAATGTTACAAAAGAAAATCCTGATGAATCTGATCATCAAAATAGTTTTAGAGGCAGTGGTTGGGTCATAATTAATACATAATAAGCATGTTCAATCTGTCAGTGGATGTAAAGTCATGTAGTTACTGTGCAGCAGGCCACTCCTGAAAAAAGTCAGCTCTCCTCCTATTGCCTTTTTATCTTAGAAACTCACAGTATCAGCCCACTCACGTTTGCCATAACCTCACCCTGCTTGCCTGCCCAGTTACACCCAAGCACTGCACGTGGCAGCCTCTGTTTGTTGTACATCCTTTGGCTGATTCCCACTGTCTCTGCCGCTGTGGTGAAATCTCCACAGCGGTGTTTTACACACAGTCAGAGTCACGTGAAGGACTTCTACTGCCGGGCCTCTCCTCAAACCAACAAACCTTGTCAGTTGAGCTGCATGGGATTCAGATTCCATCCAAGCCAAGGGCAAGTTACAGTACACCTGCAAATAACTACTCCTTCCTCACACAAACCCCTCACTACCACACCCTTGGGTAGTCAAAAGAAACACAATGGCTATGCTGCTGATGAGATTGTCAATGCATCCCTCAAGAGAAAAAAGAGAAGGGTGGATCTGCCCATTTGGGGTTGCTGGTGGAGGGGTAGGGGGTATTTGGCTTCTTTGAAATGCAAACTCCCCCAGTTGAGGACATTCTGCTCCAGGGCCAGTGCTGGTCTTAGGTGGTGGTAAAACAAGGCGAATGAGAAAGGACAGGGAGAGAGATTTTGGGTGAGTGCATACAGTTGGCAATGTGGCCTATGTCACACCCAGGTGGCAGCAGTATGAGCGGGGGGGGGGGCTCGCTGCATGGGGGGTGAAACCAGGAGGTGGTTCAAGGCAGCACTGGAGGTTACATGAATACTTCACTGAGAACCTGTGTGTTGCTACCAAGTGGCAGACAGAGTAACTGGTGAAACTGATATGAAGGCCTATGCCATTTTTGCACATAGTGAACATTCTGTGAGAATCTGGGAACACGCACGTGGGACATAAAGCTGGAAATAAGTGGGACATTGTCTCTCGTGATCGACATAATGATGCATTTCTGGCCAAACTTGGCATTTGGCTGTAGTAAACATGACTTGCTGTATCTGAAACAGACTCATTCATTCATCTGCAGCGCTGCAGAGCATGGAGGATGAGGACTGATATAAAAGCAGCTGTCAGACACGGACAGTCCCTGGACTTTGGAGGGAGGCTTGGACGCATTTACATCACTATCAAGCTGAAAGGAAACAGAGCGACACAACATTATCAACAGTTAGCACACCCTGGTCAGAACCCTGGTCACATAACAATCAGTGATACATTGCCTTTTACTACACAACTAACAGCTACAGGCAGAATCTCTGCAGCTGAAGTTAAACATTAACCTCTTCTTTCTGCATGCACGTGCCCCGTGAGTAAGCATTCACAGTCACGGATCGCGCACACTGAGCTTTGTTTAGTTTGTTTGTATTTGGAGGCATTCGGTGTCTAACATCGAAGCAAGCATCCTGTTCCAGTCAAAGACAGCTCAAAGAAACAGTGGTTATTATGCTCTGTGAGTTAAAGGAAGTAAGCTGAGCATGAAAAGCAGCACTTCCTGTAAACGTAAGACCCATGACTGAACATGCACTCAAGCTGCTGTGTCAGCAAGCACATATGTATGTAACATACACAGTAGAGCACAGGTCACACAACCTAACACAACTACTTTACATCCAAATGCATCAAGTGATCAAAAAGAGAAAGACAGAGGGATCATTAGTTGACAGATTTTATGAAAAAGGGAGTGCAGCAGTGAATCCCACCTTCATTTGGACACAGCTCTGTGCATCTAAGTCTCACTATTTAGGGAACTGTGGAGACAAAATGTTCAACCCTAAATGACCTAACACTGCATCTACAGCTACCACTAATATAAAACATGCATGTCTGTATCCAACAGAATGTCGGATTAAAAAGAGGAAGCAGTACACTGATCATCAGTGGGACATTTTTGAGGCTAGGGAGAAGGAAAACGCTTAAGTTTGCGAGTTTCAGACACTCATATCAGCTACTCACAGTATATATTCGAAAGACTTAGTTTACTGATCATTTACCTAATTCACTGAGAGATGGTGGGGAAGTTTCATAATTATGGGACTTTGGGACTTTTGAAACCTGCTGTGTAATTTCAGAAGTGCAATCGTCTTTGTCACCTCAATGAAGCTCTCACTTTAGTGACCTGTGAGTTTTTTTTCCCACCACCTGTGTAAATCATCCCTGTAAAAAAATCCAAGCGAACGCGTTCATGGAAAATCCAAACACACTAAGGTATGTACTGAGGCAAGTATCAGTGTGAAAACACCCTGCCCATTGCAGCTTCTTATCTGCAACTTGTTGTCATCTCCATCTGCATAATCAACCCTGTCAGCCCACATTCTATATTAGTCTGGGTCAAGCTATCTGTCACATGGATGGGTCTTAATGCTGGATTTAAAAAGGGGACAACATTTTTTTGTATTAGATGCACCATTCTACCGTGTGACATGCACAAATCCATGAATAGAAATCAAGTTCATCTTGGCATATGATAAGCCAGGTGGCAGCCTATTTCTCACTTTACTTGCATCCAGCTAATCCTCTTGAAGGGCCTATAAGTAAATACAAGCGCAAGGGCCAGGGGGTTAACATGAGATTTGGATCTGCTGCACACACTCTAACCCCTAACCCCCTTTAGCTTTGCTGCAATTCAGTAAATCTAAAGAAGCACTGTGGGGCTGGCGAGAAAGGAGGAAGCCAATATAACAAACAACAGCAGGTGTGGAGCACCAACAAGTCGCTGAGTGTGAACCAATCCTCTCAGATCATCAAGCTTTTCAAATAATCCTTCAGGAATAGGAAGTATACAACCTGTATACAGCAGGGATACAGTATGGTTCTCATCTAACATTTCTAACATAAACATATAGGTTCAATTTTTTTTAATGAATGCGTTTTAGTGTCTCTTTCCACCTGAGCATACAGCATCAGCTCCCAGGAAAACACACCAGTTGTCCGGTGCTGACCTCTGACCTTCAGTTCTTTCCTACAGTGACATGAACAGGTTACACAGGTCCTGGTGTTGCCTTAATGACAGGTGCAGTGGGAGCAGCTGTCATGTAGGAGCGATCACATAAAAAGCTGTCCAAATAAGAGGGTGAGAAACAGCTCGGGAGAGTTTCTCCTCAAATTAGAGCTGATTTCCAGCTCCCGAATACAGTTAAAAGACGATAAGAGACGAGTGTCAAATGCTGTATTTACATTAGTGTCATCTGCTTGATTGCCCGCCCCCCAGCATTGTTAGATTGTGTCTGCCCCAGCTATCTCCCACTGTGGGGGCCACTCATCCTTCCTTTTCATAGGAGAGGGGCCCCAAACTCTATCAACTCCAACCCCCCCTCCCCTCCTCCTCCCTATCAAACACACACAACATTTGGTCTTGTCTAGCTACAGCTGGACTGCGGGAGGACATGTCACACAACAGCCAGAGGGAGCACACCAATCCATACACATCCAGCAGCACACAGAGACACAGTGGCTCCTCTGTGTCTTATCACGTCAAAACATATGTGAATGCACCCTAAACGTGGCTGAAACATGCATACCAGTGGAAATGACGAACTATTTCGCCCACACAAGCACGTAGTTCTGACTATGCTGCACACTCACCCAGTGATTCGTTACTAAAATGTGTGTAAGTGTAAGTGTAAGCTTGTTGGAGTAGTAGCAGCAGTGTGTGTTTGATTCTTTACCGGCAATCGCCCGGAGGATGATCTGATGGGTTTAGCCTCTGGTCCGTGGGGGGTTGAGTACAGGCTGTTGGCTCTTTGTTCGGCCGCGGTGGTGTTGCAGATCTGGGTGAAATACCCGACCGGTACCGTGTTCATCGGCGGGCTGGACAGCACGGTGCCGAGCAACTCTGTCTTGGACAAAACCTTGATCTTCTGCTGGGAACAAGGGAGCCCCATCGCTGCTCGACCCGACGCCGGAGAGACGCCTTTTGGCATTCGCATCATTTTCCTGAGTAAACTAAATTTAACCGGATCGGTCAGGCGAAGGGGGAAGTGTGCTGATGGCTTAACACACTGATCAATGCTCTGCTAAATCGTCCCCTATTATCGGAGAGCTGCTGTTCCTAAAGGCTTCCTGTGAAAATATATATCCTACCCTGGGAATATAACAAAGCCAGCTCACACAGCTCAAACCAGTCTGTTTGCTGCAAAAAGCACAAGTTAAATGTACAATCCAGGAGGATTTTGCAGAAATATTTGTCGTAACATACAACAGACTGGCTGGTGTTGTTATCCTTTGTCCGGTAACAAAGTGCAGGGGAACCTTTCTTTACAAGTTATAAAAAAAAGAATCGCTGCCTGAATAAATAAACAGTTGCAAACATCCAGTATTATAAAAGTCCAAATACCAGTAGATGTGCTGGTTCCCAGTGAGCTCAGGTTCCAGTTTGAGATTTACAACTTATTGTGGCCCCCCCTCTGATGCAGAATCCGACCCGGCCTGTGACTCCTGTCCGTCCAGCTCACAGCTCCGCTCTCCATACAAGAGGACAAGAGCTGGCGAAGAACAGCTTTTTTAGCGCCAAACTTCGTCCCGCGAAATTTAGATCTCCCGCGGTTAGAACTCGTATCTGATTGGCTGACGGCACGTTCGGCGTGTCACATTAGCATAAAACAGTTGTTCGTAGACGAGTCTCGTCCTCTTAAAGCGACAGTCATAGTTTGGGACATAATGTTCCTTTATTACAAGGGCTAACTTGGAGACAATGAGCTCTTATAAGTTTGAATAAGAGCGACTAAATAATCAGACATATGACTAAACAGCTGTGGCTTGTAGTTACCGCACTTTTGTGGTTATTGGATATTAAAAGAATTATTATGTTATCATACAATAATAAGACACGGTGAGCAACAATTTGACCTACATCTTGAATCATACCATAGGCTACTGAAACTGCAACTTTCCTTGTTTTCATTCCATTCATTTTTTTCATCTAACAAAACTCTTGGGTGTATTGTGTACCACAACTTTAATCTATGTTTTAGATCACTCATTTTACATATGAAAAATGCTGTATAAAACATGTTTAATTAGTTTGATGCTGTAATGAATCCAAAAAAATGCATAGTTATATTTGAATATTTAACTTTATAGTCAAAAAAAAAAAAAAAAAAAAAATATATATATATATATATAAAAGTAAGAACTTAGGTCTAGACTCAATCAAATAGAGTTCATATAACTTTCAAATAGTGAGGACTTTGTTAAAAATCATTATCAAAAATGATATCTGATATAACATGTAGAAAACAGATGTCTGTAAATGTAAGGAAAATGTCAGGAAAATTAAATATACATGTAAATAATATGTAACTGAAACGGTTTCCCTGGATCGTCTTTGTGTAGTAAGAAGAGAGCTCTCACTCGAAACATGGGCATCAATATTGTATTTGATGAAAGTGTATTGTGGCCTTGTGCAAGGTGTTGCTGCGGATAGTTTGTAGATGATAATTGGATTCATTCAGTAGCACTCTTGCTTATTGGCTCAGAGGAGATATTGAAAGAAAACAACCCCTCCCCCATCCACAGCTACGACCCAAGCCATATGAGTTGACACCCATTGGCCAAGGCAAAGAAGAGTCCCAGGCAAAGCAAGCCTATTGTCATGCCTCCATTTGAACTATATTTCACATTATTCCAAAGAAAATTTTAAATATATTCTAAATGCAAGGTAAATCAATAATACTTGACTTACAAAAGATGTGATGACTGAATGCTTGGCATATAAAGAGGGGAGAAAAAGCTGACATAGTGAGCTCCTTGATACAATAAGATGAGACAGTTCTTTATATGTTGGTTAAGACATTTGCTTTTTAGATATTGCAACATGAAAGTGATAGTAGAGACTCCAACTTCTAACAGAATGTCACAGTGCCCTCCACATAATGCAACTCAGACTTCTCCACCCTCTTTCTCATCCTCTTTTGAACTAAGCTATGAAATGCAGTACAATTCACTAGTGGTGTTGCACCATCCACATTCACTTGGAGGAATTCAGATTCACACTTTGTCGTGACTTTTGTTGCTCTATGTTAGTTTAGTGTTGTCCTGTGTCAGATTCCCTGCTAAAATAGACACAGGAGCCAATGGCATGAATAATTTTGAATTGATTTTATGTTTTTGTGTAAAAAAAAAAAGAAAGAAAGAAAGAAAGAATCTGTCTCATATTTTTTATGACATTTTGCTTGTGTAGTTAAAGAGACTGGCCTTGTGTTGACATAAGCCTCCATTCAAATAAATCCCACCTAACTGATCAGTACGACGTACGATGGTGGCTGCAGGATAAAGATACAAATAAATAATGAAAACTTAAACACCATCATTCATATTGATAGAGTTATTAATTGAATTCATTATTGAATTCAATTAATTGTTTTCTAAATCTAAAGTTAATTAAGTTCAAGTGGGATTTACGTCACAAAATACAGTTAATATGCCTCATGTGTTTACAGTCATTGGTAAATATAGTGTGTAATACCTCACAGTGGATAACCACCACAGGGCTGGGACATCAACACATACATTCTATTCAAAGTGGTGCAGCCTCTTGGTTGACACTTGTTAAAACTTGTTCATGGCATAGCTGCACTGATTCTGAAGCATAGAGCTGGTTGTATGCAGCTCATGTGACTGATGAAATCCTTGGATTACATTTTAGCCTGACATGCTTTGTTCTTTGTCTCATGCTTACTAATCACTGTCTGGTATCAAACCAATTTGGATTTGTTGCATGGTCAAAGGCAACAAGCTTAGTGCTTACAACCTGGGATGTTATAGACAGACTTGGGATGTTATAGACAGGCTAAGTTGTTACATCCTCATCCAACACTCCCATCTTGTGGTGTCGACTAGTAGTTCTTCTCTATTACATCAACCATGCAATTACCTGAACATTGCTTCTTTTGATAAAAACAAAACATAAAAACACACAAATGGTGCAGTCTGTTGCTTTTACCCAATCAAATTATACATATTATAACAAAACATATGAAGTAGACCACCTGTTTAGAGGAGCCAAATAGCCTACAATAACCTTGCAAAAAAAAAAAAAAAAAAAAAAAAAAAAAATTCCAAACACTAATATACGGTGTATTCATAGTTAACGTGTCATTAAGTCAACCTATACCTAATATTGTTTGTAACTGCAGGCTAATATACGTTTTCATATCATTTATATAATCTAATTAGGGTGAGTTCAACCTTATTTTGACAGTCATGACAATAAATAAATAAATTCATTTATAAAAAAAATGTTTTTTATTCATTTCTTGTTATGTATTTAAATACCTATTGGTAATTATTATTATTATAAATATTATTCAAAAAGGTAAGGGTAGTTTCATTGCTAAGTGATATGATAGTGTTCACACGTACAGTCTGCTTGAACGTTCTTGGAGCCAATGACCCATTTTTGCCACTAGATGGAGTCGTAACCTCAGTATTCCCAGTAAACTCAGTGTTAGAACTGGGTCGTCATGTTCAATAACAACAATATATTATTGTTTGGTTTGTTGTTGTCTGTACATAACAAGACAGGCTTTAAAACCACATAATATTTTTCTTATTGTTTCTGATGAGCTTGATGAGGAACTGGTCATATGTGCCAACATTGAATCACTGAGATTCCAGATGTATCCACAAGGTGGAGTAGTTCGCTCAGCTATGGAAATCAGTTAAGTACAGTAACATCCACTTCCAAAGCTGGTCATCTAATGTGTGATTCCATGACTGAAGCTTGACAATAGTAAAATAGCAACACTGTAATAAACACTGCATTACAGATGGTGCAGGTCATGGCACCATATTCATACACAGACTGATCTGGTGAACGTGAACGTTGAGATGAATTAACCTTGTGAATACTGGGTTTTCTAGATTCATAAATGATAAGAGTGGTTGGGTTTGTTGGTTTGTGATCACAGAACATCCTCTCACCATCACTGTTTAGGAAGTTCAGCTTCTTAAACCTTCTGGTAACTCATTCTTTGGAAAAATAGAAGCTCTCACAGGAAACTCCCTTCGTTTGATTTCCAACCACTCAACCTCAAGATTCATCTGAAAACATCCTGTTGTATCAGCAGTTCAGTGTCAAAGCCAAAAGAGTCACATCAGCATCACTTTTACCTTCTGAAGAACACGAGGCGAGTTCACACTCATTCATTGTATCACATCAAATACACCATAATAGCCAAACTGTCTCACAACTTTTTTTTTTATTTCATTACATAAGTACATACATACAAAGCAAACTTTTTTTTAATAGAGTTTATAAAACTCACATCACATTGTCTGTAGAAATAACACAATCCCTACAAACATTTACAATTAACTCTAGTATAGAGTTCTGATTATACCAAATTGACTCACACCTTTACATACCCACAGCAGATATGTACACATTCGGATGAAGTTGTAACAGTCTTTAGATCATTGGAAAACAGGTTTCTTTTTTTCATCTCTTGTAGGTGGGGTGTGGGAATAACACAGGGAAAATTATGTGAGATGGTGTGACACTCGACGGGGGTCAGGCTGGGTGTGAGTTCAACCCACATAAAGTTTGTTTGGAATGCAACACACACACACACGCAAATGAAAATAAAACAACAATGTACCAATATTTCTACTTCTATCTATAGGGAATCCCAGGTTCGTTGAGGAGGGCATACAAAGCCGCTTGCTTTCAGTTTCCAATCCAATGGCTTCTGCTTTGGTGTGTTGATTTGTCTGTCCAGGGGCCAAAGAATGAGTCTCTGTTTTCTTGCTCTTGCACTACTGTTGATCCCCACTCATCTAGGAAACAGTCCACTTTTTTCTGTCTTTTCTTTCCTTCTTTCTTTAAACCCTCCACCTCCCTCCTCCTCCTCCTCCTTCTTCTTCTCCTTCTCTCCCAAATACCTATCCCACCCTTTCTGCCCCTCTTGTCCTCTTGCCCAGAGTGAAGTGGAGACATGTGTTTCCCTGCACCTGCATGGAGAGAAAGGAAGAAAAGTGAAGTCAGATCTCTCCCTCTCGCCCTCCCTCCCTCCCTCCCTGCAGAGGGGAGCAGACAGACTGGCGCCTAGCATGGAACTTTCATTAACCCCAGGCAGATGAATCCGCTACACATTCACTGGCCTGTCTAATTGGCAACCGTGCTGAATGTGGAGGGTGAGGAGACCTTCATGTCCCAGCACATCAATGCTTACACTATTCTCCCTGGATGTTTTAAAAGTTTACTTTCATTTCATTTCATTTGGAAAAGTCAAAACAAGACACTGTCGTAATCTGCTCTAATCCGTCGATTGAGTATTGGACCATATTAATATTGATAAGAAAAGACAAAAAATATGTACCAGTATCTGTCATCCTCGTCCTAGTGGCACAACCGTCCTTCTTCTTTGGAGAAATTGCGACTAAGGTCCGCAGTCTGAACAGAGAACAGAGAGGAGAGAAGCAGTGTTAGACGCTGTCGATACCATTATTCTCAGTGTATACAGTCACAGTGTAATGTAAGGGTGTAACATGCATGTAACGAGCATCATAGTCTATGCCACTACAACATAATCATATAGGCTATACAATATTATTGCGATGCATTCAAGTGCAGGTGGTGTTTCAATGCTTGAATCAGCAAGTAGCTAGAAGAAACTTATAAGGATCCACAGATCAGGGAGTTAACTTTATATCAGTGAGAGTATCCGCTGTGCAAACAACTACATAAGGTTTAGGCTACTACGAGGCAATGTCAGTGTCAAAGGGTGCAGCGTGCAGCAGTGGCAGCAGAAGAACTAGTAGTACATCTTTCTATCGCACCTTTATTGACAGCACCATCTCCGGCGTGGCTGTGTCTTCCGCCTCCAGCGCGATCTGCAGGTCGAAGATGTAGTCGATGACATGCTGCAGGATCTCCACCTGGCTGACCGACTTGTTCTGCGGGATGCTCGGCACCAGCTCCTTCAGCTTGGAGTAACAGTCGTTCATGTCGCACAGGGCGCTCACCGGCTCCTCCAGACACGAGTGTTTATTCCGGCTGATAGCGAGACTCTGCTCCGAAATACAGCACACGGCCTTGTAGCAGCTCCTCACCGAGCGGACGGGACTGATGGCTTTCATGATGGAAACAGACGCGCAATGACGACGACGACAACAACAACGAGACGACTCGGTTTGACGTTTGAGTATCAGTTGGCGATGGGGTTCTCCTCGTTCGTGCTCTTCCTGTCTCTGTCCTGAAAAGCTACAGTGCTGAACTGTGACAGCAGGCGTACAGTTAGGGTTTTATACACTGCGCGCCTGCTGACGCCCCCTTCCTCGCACCGCTCTCTGATTGGCCAGTGTAAAGAGTACGCCCATTCTCATTGGCTGATATCACCTTGTGGAAAAGCTGGAAAGAATGAGGAAATTGGGATGGGATGCCTGAAGGGGATTGTCAATCAATTAGTTAGGCCACCTCTCTCAGGTTTTTTGTATTGATTTGAAATAAACAGCTGAAGTGCTCAACGTGGAGCACAACGTGGAGTTGATGAGAGTCTTCAGTCTAAAGAGGAATGACTTCAGTTTAAGAGAAGCTAAGGGAGAGGATGACTTCACTGTACTTTCTATTCCACTTCTACTTTTATAAACAGTCATAAATCCACATCAATAAGCCTAGATGTCCTCCACATAGCCATCTTCTCACAAAGCTGTTCCACTTTAGGAACTGTTATTATTAGTTATTGATTAATGTGAGCTGGTTTCGATCATGAGCTTTGGCTGTAGGCTACATGCCTGACTGTACCATCCCCGTCAAAAAACATTTCAGTCTCTTCAACACAATAGCTATATTATTCCATCATTAGCTCCACAGCAGTCTGCTTTACTCTATGGTTTGCCACCCCTGAAACATACACATACATATACAAATGTGACATTTGTATAATGTAGGTAAAAGGTCAGAGAGAGAACAAGTTATTTTTTATATTAATTCATTGGCAAAAACATACAGTGATCAGTCAGTGGTGATGTGTTAACTGACCGGGTATGTGTGTTTTGATCACTTGGACTGACAGCCTCACCACTGATTAAGTGTTGTAGCTATAGTTAATTCAAAAGGTCACTAACTGGCTTAAAACTAAAGCTGTAAAATCGCTTTCTACCATTTCTCCCCTCCCTCGAGTGAGAGTGTTTTATGAAAATTATATTTCAACATTTCCAAAAAGTTGCTGCCTTTTAGTTTACATCAAAGCACGTCCCGTTCTGCTCCTATTTGGGTCTTATTTTCCCCTTTTCTCACAATCCTGTTTTGTGGAGGAATGCAGGCCTGAGCCAGCTGTGTGTCCTATCCCGGCCCAGCTGTGTTGATCTAACGCGCCAGTCCCAGACATGCTGGCGCCAGCCTCCCGACGTCATCCATTCACCCCGACGCGCACTCCTCTCTTTGGCAGACGGCCCGCCCTCCCCCGTCCACCACCAGAGGGGAGAGAAGGAGAGGCGCTCGGACATCCCATTGGCTGGGCGGATCTGTCACTCATGGTCAAGGATCTACGCCCCCCCTCCCCACGCTCTCCTCCTCCTCCCGTCTGCAGTTGTACTCAGAGAAACCTCTCCTAATACTCCATAACTTGTGTAATGATGAATAAACCAAAATGGCCTGGACACGAATCTCGTCACGAAAAGTGGAAGGAGAGCATTTAACATCGACTTTCCACAGTCACCATAACAGCCACAACTAACTTAAACTTTACTTTACTCTTACTTTAACCCCAGATATCGTAGGGTTTGTACAGTTGGACAGAGAAAGTTGTTGCTCAACGTTTGCCAGTCAGTGCGTGTTCGTGTTACAAACACTCAGGGCTGAGGGATGGAGCTGTCTATTTTAGGATAAATTGTAATCTAAGTTTGGCCGGGATGTGGGGAAATTTGACATTGCATTGCCTCACAAACAACAACAAGACTGTGGGTCAGTTAGACCGTTTCAAGATGATGAGTAACGACACAAATTCACAGTCTCATCTCCAAACTGGACACATTTGGTGCGTAAATACGCACCGCTGGAGATATCATATCCTGCCCATTAATGCAGAGGTTTAACAGATGTTCAAGTCACACTGTCTTCTTCCTGGCATCCCCCTCCTCCTTCTCCTCCCCCCTCCCACTCCACGCATGACGAACCACTTAGCGACCTCACTTTCTTGCAAACCACAATATTGAACCGTGAGACAGGACTTCGGTCCAGAACTATTTTAAAGATATATTGTGTGAGTGGTAGAGAGTATCCAAACAAGACTTTGACCCCCAAATATCTTTCTTAAATATGTCAAGGGGAGGACAAATATTGCCCGAAATTTCCCAGGTCTGGTGGGAAAATAATTGTTTGTATTAGCTGACTGAGCAAACTGTCGGGGCAGGGATTGGGTAGGATAGATGAGGCGTTTGGGATTACAGGCCTCCACAGGAACAGAATAAACATTATCCAATTTGTTTTTGATGATCCGCGAGAAAGAAAGAAAAAAAGAAAGACAGAAAGGGCTGCCTCTGAATTCAGTAATTTTCAGGAACCATGAGCTATTTCTAGGATATCCAAAAAAAAAAAAAAAAAAATGCCAGCAGAGTATTTTCCTCTGATACCCATGACAGCGCTTGTCTGCAGATTCCAGAGTTCTCGGTGCGTAAATCTGTGCTACACACACACACGCACGCACACGTACGCACGCAAGTACACACACACACACACACACACACACACTGGTGTCTGGGCAGGGATCAGGTGCTTGTCGGAAAGGCCCCGGACACAATCGGGTCTCTCTTTCAATGGATGGGAGAATTCCGAGCCTGGCGTCAGTGAGTCTGCCTCTCTCCCCGCCTTCCCTCTCCCTCTCCCCGCTCCTCCGTGCAGCTGGACGCAGACAATCAAGCCATCAACAATCGCCATGCATAATTAGCAGCGTCCCCCTCCTCTCCTCTCTTCTCCTCTCTCTTTCTTTCTCTCTCTCTTTCTCTTTTCTCTTTCTGTCTCTCAATTAAATTTCAATCCACTTTATTTTTTATTAACAACAAAATACTACTAATACCCAAGGGGGGGGGGGGTATCACATAATAACAAGCAAAAACATCTGTTTCACTTCTAAGACTGGATCTACCCCCTCCACTCATCCTCACCTATCAAAGTACCTTCTCTCAACATAAACAAAGTGTCTCTTATTGCATGGTAAGTGCAGCACAGGGTGTAGAGTAATGAGGGTCATCTTGTGGGATGAGAAGGAGGGAGAGTGGGGGCAGCAGTGTTGTATACAGAGGGCCATCTTTTATAATCCACAAGTGCAGGCCCAGCATCTTTGAGGGATAATTAAGTGTAAAGAAACAGTGAAACTTCATCTGGTTGTGTGTGTCAGGCAGGATTCCTCCTCCTCCTCCTCCTCTGCTCCCTTTTCTTCATCAAAGACGCTTTAGTCGTCTCCATCAGCTTTGAGCGGCCTACACATCGCAAGCTTTTGTCCCTAGTGACCCAGGCAGTGACATGACATTTTATACACATTGTTCATTTGTGCTGCTCACTTGTTATTTATGTTAGAGTCTCTTGTTCGAGCCTGTGCACCACTATTTATTCATTCCTTCATCTTGCCTGATTTTCAAGATGTCAAGGCACCTTATGTATCAAGACGGAAACCACCCCCCACACACTTCATTAACAGATTCAGTAAATCACCCACTATGTGCCTATTGTGGGTGGCAGGCGGCACGACAAACTCTATATGACAGGATCGGGACTGTTCTTCTGTGTCTGTTACACGCGTACAGTTCTCAACACAGGTGTGATTGTATTCAAATTCATCTCTCATGTCATGATATGACAGCTCAGACCTGTTCTGCTGATGGAAACACAGTAGGCAAATGACTCCCTAACTTCAAGTCAGAGCCGGGTATCATTTATTTGTCGATGCAAAATAATCTGCATATGGCTTTAGGCTGTGGCTACATGTGCTATGCTAATTAGGAGCCATACAGTAAAGCTTTGTCTGTCTGTGTTTGAGCAAAACTGTGAATTTCTCATTTGTAGCAGTGGCAAAAATCCGTTCACGTGTGGTCACCAGTGACACACAAGAGCCAGTTTACTCATCACAAGGAGTACTACACAGTTTGCTAACAGTTGCATAATATCTTTGGTTCGTGTGTGTGTGTGTATGTGTGTGTGTGTGTGTGTGTGTGTGTCAGGTCTGAGGAAATAACGCTGATGATGACACAGATATGTCGACAGAGTTATCCTAGCTTGAACTTGAGATTCTCCTTTTTTCTTGCTTTTACAGTCTGAGGCTGTGGAATTTGACAAGTATGGGCTTGTGCTATACAGTAACACATGGCATCAAGTTATATTAAGCAAATTGAAAGATCAAGTAGTTTTGGAGCTTCACCCAAGCAAGGGAGTGAGAGTGAGGATATACCAGCCTCACTTGTATCAGAAAACTTCCAGTTCTTCAGAGTAATATTAAAGAGTTGGTTTGTCATTTAAAAGATTCATTCTTATGTCAGCTGTGAACTGTCTGTCTGGTAAAATACAAAAGATGTGAACAGGGATTTTGCATCTTTGTCTTGTCACCAAACAAGAATCACTTTGAATAATAATAAAGAAGTTGGTAACAAATAGACTCTAGTTTCACGGAACTGGTGCTGCACATTGTGGGAACTGTGTTGTTGCCAATATCATGTTGTCAGGTGGCTCTGCCCATGTCCTTGAGTGTGAATATTTTACCATTTTCCCCAATGCTGGAGTAGCTAACTCATAGCAATACAACTGTACAGCAGGTGGGACACAAGCCACAGAAGGCCATAAAGCCCACGGTCACCACATAGGGCCAAAACAAACTGACTGTAACACTCGGTGTGACTGGGCAAGTGGAGTAGCTGCCAGCTGCTGGTCACACCATTGTTTTGTCGTTTTCATCGACCCTGACTGGAACAGTCCGTTTATTCTGCAGCTATTCCAATGAGGATAAACATCTGGCTTCGTGTAAGCACAGTTAAGGTCAGACTTGGTGATCATGGTTGGGGCCAGTTGGTGTAGGCGAGGGTGATCTGATTAGTCACAACACCCTCCATCAATGCTCCTCAAACAAAATGCAGCAGTTCCTGAATTGGGAACAGGAATGCTCTCCTTTGACAAACAAATTATAAACATTAGAATTAGAAATTACATCTACAAGTTCAACATCTTAGGTCCAGCCCCAGACCACACCAAGCAGACGAACCAATTAGTTAGAGCAACTCCAGAGCTGACATTGAATTTGTAGTCTACCACTGGATGACCATTAATGGAAGAATTGCAGGCACTAATCTCTCTTCAAAAACAATTCCTCTGTTTTCAAAACGGCAAATAAACACCAGAATCAGAGTCTGCGGACAGCACAGAGACAAACTGGCTCCACACCCAGTCTTGGCCTCTCTCAGTGTGGAGCTGCATGCTTAATTTTGAACCAAAATCAAGACCTATGCAACAATTTGCAGATGACTACCAGATGATGACCATAATAATTGCAAATACTCTTGTGTCGTTGCTGCTCTTACTCGTGTTTTGCCAGCGGGGCCTTTCGTGGTAAATACACGTTAAACTCATTTGGCCTATAATGTCTTGTAATTAAGGATTGTCTGGGCCTATACTTTGTAAGACCCCACACAGACTATTGCTTGTACTTTGCTTTTAAGATGCAGTGTTTGGCTGCTAAACTGCCCCGTAATACAAAACTGTGAGGGAAAGAAGTGTTCTGACTGCAGTTAGATCTGTTGGAAGGAGACGAAGTTGTGGTAAAAAGAGACGTCTGAAATTTAAATAAACCGATCCCAACATTTTTTCGCAGTTACAATGGGGTATTAAATTACACAGTGAACAAGGATGGGTGAAATTTAAACTTTAGCTGAGCCAATCTGAGCACCCAGGGGTGATCGAGGCCTTACAGAGATCTTCACTTTGTACAGAGACCCTGAGTGAATTCAAGGTCATGCGTGTGTTTTTGTAAGGAGATGGATGTGGGAGTGAGGCAGGAGAGAAACAGATAGACTTGAGGACAAGCGGCAACAAGAAGAAAGAGACACTCAGACAGTGAAAGGAAGAAGGTTTGAGAGAAAACGCAGAGGAGGGTGATGCAAACGGCGGCTGCTGCAGGGGATCAGCTGGTCAGGCTTCACACAGACACACAGACAGAGGCCATTAGGTCCCTGGTGGGTATCTCTGCACCTGTGTGTGTCATGTGTTTCTAGGTCAAGTAGGTCCCTGAAAGCTAAGATGAGCTGCAGCAGTGACTTTCCCCTTCTGTCACTAGCCATGTATTCCTTTAGCACTTTTTCTTCGCCCACCCCCCTTCACACACGCACACGTCCCAGCATGTGCGTGTATAAATCATATATGTTAGCACACATGCATGAATGCATGTACACACTTGCCACCCCTCCTCGTCTCTCTTGCCTCTTCCTTGCACTTGCTAATGAATTGAAACAGTGGGGACTGAGATGTGATCCACAGCTGATTCTCCCCCACTCCCACACACTCAGACACACACACACACACACTTACCCTTTCCTAATCTGGGTCAGCGGTGCCCCTCTTGGTCACCCCTGGTGGAGCCCTCCAGACGGAGGGGGCAGAGTGGGAGCAGAGAGGTCTGGACTCTCGGTGACCTGATTAAAAGCTCTTCCACAAACTACTGATCTCTGTAACCTATCAAACACAACACACACCCCGGCCTTGCTAGTGGACTCTCTCACTGTCTAGTGGTCATATACTTGTCTGCTCACATGTATTTTCTATTTATAATGATTTGTACTGTCTAATAAGTGAGTTTTCTCTTCACCCCATCCCCCTCATCCCATGTCCCTCTGAGGTGGCTATAATCAGGGTGTGATGTGCACAGCATCATGGGATGGACATAAAGACCCAGGGAAAATGGACACTCTGCCAGCTGGTCAGCTGTGCATTGCCATGTTCAGCCTGACATTATGAAGCCAATTGGGCTTACTGTGTGAAACACATCACGTCACTAGGACTGTAATGGTCCACTGTGTTTGTCTTTGGCTGTGGGAGGTTTCTAAATTATTGCCCTTTTTGTTCTGTCTATGAACCATTTTAGGCCACAACCCAGAGATGAAGAGACCATCCTCCCACTCTGTGACCCATTTCAGGTTAGTTACTGTGTATGAGCAAAAAAATCTTGAAAAATCACTGTTAGGTATTGTTACTGAGAATAAAAGCTGAAGTAACACAGCCATGAGTCACTCCTAAACACTACCAGGAAATGCCTATATCTGCTTAGCTGTGTCTGGTCTGTGTGTATTGTATTATGGACATTTCCTGCGAACATTCTCTGGCTACTCTGTAATTTACTGAAAATATCCTTGAGCCACTAAGTTAAGAGCTTGGCCAAAGTGGAGGGTCAAAGCCGCTCAAAGATTTCTATAAATGTTGCTTCCTCTGAATCCTCCAGAATGGCCAAAAGAGGAATATGGCTTTTAAGAGCCTGCTCAAACAAACTGGAAACATTAAGGCTTAAAAAAAGAGAAGAATTTCATTGATATGGCATGGAAAGTTAAGACATTGAATACTAATTTATTCAAACAAAAATGGATAAGAAAAGATATAGGCAAGGGTTGATTCATCCAAATGCTAAAAAAACAGTGTGTGGCTGTATGGTGGCCAATGCACAAAACTGAAGACTAGTTGAAAACTGTTGTAAACAATTAAAATCATTGTGTTGTATTTGCATTCTGTCTAGTGTCACCTTTATCTTTTCCAATAAAGCTGCTCCCATTTATACAGTTTCCAGACTGAAACTAACTCAAACATGGCCAACCAGCAGCCACCTCCCAGCCATTTCCAAGGTGCTGCTGCTCTGCTGCTGACATAATCATCATACACATAAATTAAACAACTGCACTGTGGTTTCAGCTATATTAGCAGAACAACATGGATACTGGCCTTTGGTGAAAGGTAGCAAAACTTTGTCTAAAAGGTCACTAGATTTGTCAATGGACATGCGGACTGTGTTAAACTGGCCACACTACAGGCTGAAAGTGCTTCGCAACATGTCTGTACCATTTCATTTTGAAAGAGAAGGTCAGTGGGGAAACTCCAACACTAAGGCAGCCAGCCAGTGGTGTAACTTCATGACTGAGTCTGTAGCATTCAGCTGACTAATAGCCTAACTTGTTCAATCAGGTCTATCACTCAGTCAATGACAAATATTAGTGTTTATAGGAGAGACTTAACTGTTACAGTCCAGCCTAAAACACATGGCCTGATTTAGCCTATAGCAACATAGTCATAGAGTTTTGGTTTTATTTGTCCAATTGTCTGTCAGAGCTCCAACCCTGTGAAACTGAGATCAATTAAATTTAATTTGTGGTGCTCATGGTACAAGAATTCAACACTAATACATCTTTCCAGAAACAGTGTTCTCCCATGGATAATCCACAAAACTCTGAGGTGTGAGGATTATCCACAGCAACCAGGATGCTGTTTTAAGAGACACTGTGAATTTTCAAAGTACTTTTATTTTTGTGCCTAAACACCAGCGTGTTCTAGTGGTTGAGCTGTTTAATCACAAATTTATTCATCAATGTGGCTGCCCTAGATCATATTTCATATTTAAGATACCCACACCAATGCAGCCACTTGCATTTTTTTCTCATATTGCAGTACTATTTTCAGTTTGAGCACATCTAGACACCTACATCTTTGCTTGTTTAGTTTGTGGCAGGAAGTTTTGTCATCACTCTGTTTATAGTCTCTCTACATATTATGTCATACTATCAAAATAAGAGCAGAAATAGGATCTAAAAGAACTGGCAAATGAAAATACAGTTGTCTGAATGGTAGGGTAGAGGGTATTTTGTTTAAAAATCAGAAGGGACAGAGAACTAAATGAAGGCAGAGATAAAGACCACCGGTCCCAGCTGATGACCTCGACACAGTGATCAGATAAAGACGAGCACTTCAAACACCACTGATAAGCTTCACAGTGAAGGACGCTGAGCAGCTCCTTTGGCCAAAACAAGAGATAGGCCTGACAAAGCCCATTTTATGGTTTACAAGAGGTGAGAATTAGGCTTAAATAATAGAAATCACCATATCTCTACATTGTATTCACAAAGACACGTGGGCTTTCTGTTGCTGTCAGCACAAACTAAAGGTGTGGAGCCTTCTGTTGGATGAGACTTCACCTTTATGTAATCAGTCTTAATGCAGTCAACAGTGACATTTTGTAACTCAATAGACTCCAGCCTAATGTGACAGACACGCTATGACAATGTTAGCGGGCAATCAAATTGAGGTGTGTGTGTGTGTGTGTGTTGTGTGTTCATTCACATCACAACAGCCCTATAATGACTGTTTAACAACCCGAGTGGTGCTCACCTGTGTCAACGTGTTGAGTGACTGAGTTAATTATTGTCCTCCAGACGTCTGTGAGGCGTCAGAGACACAGAGAGATTACAGAGGACAAACCGAAGATTAGATAAACAGAGGAGCTACTTTTCTTCTCAGCTGCAGGACCAATCGATCGCAAGATTTCAGTTCTATGTGAGATCAATAGCTGATAAGCAAAGCCATCAGAGCTGTTATTTACGCCTGTTTAAGATAATGCTCAAAAATTACCTTTCTGTTCACAGCCAGATGTGTGCCCCCCTTGTTAGGGAGGCAGATGATTCCACCCTCCCCGACCAACAACAACACTTCAATGTTAGGCTAACCTCCTGGTGACTTTACCGCAGCATCTGGCAAACGTTAGGCTTCACCTAAACCCACCGTTTAAGCTGTAATATGAGCAGCACTCTTACAGATGCGCCTTCAGTAGGCAAAGCTGTGACTGTGAGAGCGTGTGTCTGTGTGCAGTCGTGTATGTGCTCTTGCATCTGTGTGCTCTCTGGGCTCAGCTCCACTCACAGGGTTTTAAAAAGACAATTGCTCAGTTCAGGATGGGAACCAAAGAAGCCGGTGCAGGCACAGCAGGGGAGCCCTTTTCACAGCGCACACAATAACCACCCCAGCCCCAGAGAACACAGTGCCTGGCTTGCCTTGTGAACACACAGCAGTGACAGTGTGCAGCGCACGTGGTCGAGACGGGTCTGTGTGTCCTTTTGTTAGCAGCAACTGATAAGGGAAAAAAAAAAAAAAAAACAGACAAGACCTGTAAGACAATAATACCACACTCCGTGCACAGCTGGCATATTTTCTGAGAAGCTATTTCCTGTAAAAATTCTGACACGGGAATAATGATGGCTTTGATTGGGCCCCCGTTAATGGGAGGCACTTCCTGTTTCTTTGTATTGGTTTCATTGTGAAGCGATGGGGTGGGAGGGGGAGGAGCGGGCGAGGCAGGGTTTGAGGGAAACAGCTGCTGGAGATGACACAGTCAAGAACATCCCTGTGACCCCCCACCCATGCACACACACATACACACTCACACTCACTCACACACACTATCACCTCATGCTTTGGTTAAGTTTTGTTGCGAACTAATTTTCCCCTTCTCTTCATAACCACCAATCTGAGTTGATCTTTCTCAGTCGGAACGTCAGTGCGAAACATTTCTACTCTCGATTCTCAGAAGAAGTGTTACTCAGCTTTCACAACATCCTAAAGTTCGAGAACAAGAGACTGTGGCCTGTCATCTTTCGTCTTTTGTCCTATACCCATTGAGAAGATGTGCAGACCACCAACACCTGCTGCACCCAGTGACAAGAAAAAGGACTCAATCTACATCCCTAAATAACTGGGTATTTTTTTCTAGCTTGAGGATAAGATGGATGGGCTTTATATCAACAGCTCCATTCAGAGTCCAGGTTTGAATGTTGACTCTTACTCTAGTATTTCCTGTGATTGTCTTCATGTTCAAGCAGATGCTCTATTGGGTTATATGTCACAAATTTCCCACCAGAGCAGCATCTGAAAAACTACACAAAACATTTGCAAACAGATATGAATGAAATATTGCCACAAAAAAATTGAACATTTGAGCAGCAGAATAATGAAAATAACAAACAGCGGTTATGTTTTTTTTGGTGTTTATCTTATATAAAATCAGCAGTTAAACCAAATATAGCTCGACAATTGAAACTAGAGTGGTGTTTTTGACGGGGGTGTAAAGGAAAGCCTGTGGTTCTCAAGTTAATTGCTGCAAAAGCAGCAGATGTTAGTTGTTGCATCTACTGTTATTTTTCACAGAAAACCCGGCACACATTTCGTTTTGTGTCTTCGGAACAATTATAATTCTGACTGGGTGCAAAGGCACTCTCCGCTCAAACGCAGGTATTCGAATGCACACACACTTGTGCTTCTATGCACACACACACACACACACAGGCTTTTTCTATCTGAGTGAGGTTTTCCATTAGTGTTTTTGCAGAGATCACAGGTTTGTACTGTTTCCTGCCGCACAGTGCTTAGCCACAGAAGCTAAACTGTGTTCATGCTTTCTCTGCTCTGCATTGAAGATGATCACTGGAAAATCATCAGCACGACACACACACACACACACACACACACACACACACACACACCGCAAACACAGATGTATGAACACAAACACAGTTGCCGCTGAAGTCTCGCTTTTGCATTGATATCATCTCAGGAAAGGATGAGTATATAATGTCAAGTCCCTTCAGAATAGAAATCTAATTTCAAAAATCTTGTCACAGAGAATTGTACTCCTTAATTTTCCCTTTGCTTCTTATCTCTTATTTTCTTTTTGTTGTTTTGCCAGTCTCTGAGGAGGGCTGATGTGAGCTCCAGATGTTGAAGTAGACTTGCTGGAGACAGAGTGCAGCGGGCTTCCCCATGCCTCAGTCCTCTCATCTCAAGCCTGTAATACCTGATATTTTTGTGTTTTGGTGGTACTTTCAGCTCCTCGGGTGGTGACTCACTGTTACAAGGGTACAAATTTGTTTAAAAGACAAGTTTGATATTCAAGATAAGAAGGATTAGATAAGAAGTTCTGTAACACTCATATTTTTTCATTATGTATGGGCTTAGACTGAGCAAGGAGGCATTGGATTAGTTTGGCATTAAGACTGAACGCAGGGGGAAGCAGCTATCCCCACCGTAAAGTCCAAGAATACACCTACTTCATTGAGTTTACATGTTCAGATGTTGCCAATCGTGTAGTAAAACATCTGCTGTGCAATTTTTAAATCTAATTATACAACTCACAAACTGTTCCTGGGTTTGTTTTATCTTATTTGTATTAACTTGTTTTATGTGCTCAATTTACCCTTCAGTAAATACTTGTTATACTTTAACAAGATAATGGAATTTTGAATTATGAAAAATACACCTCTAACACTTCAACTCTGTCCTCTGTCTCTTGGCACAACTATTCCTCTAAATACCTACACACCTACCTAAGTGAAACCATGCCACACTAAGATGAATGTATGTTTGTCCCAGTATAACCTGGCTGTATCAGTGTCACCAACATCATTATCACTGTGTAGCGCAACACACAGTATTTAGCATCTCTCCTATGTTGTTGTTGACTCTGGTTTCTTCTCCACCCTCCAGAAGACAAGCTTCTGCCACATGACCGCTTTTTTTTTCACTTTCAAAACAAATGTTGAAGCTGTTGTCTTCACATCAGGCATTATGGTTTGGGTCAGGGGGTCATGTAGCCTCTAAAGATACTATCTCTCTCTCTCTGTGAGCATCCATCCATCACTGTGGATACGATGTCACCTTCCTCACCTCTCATCCCGTTCCGTCCCTCTCCTCCTCCTCCTCCTCCTCCTCCTCCTCCCCCTCCTCCCCCTCCTCCTACGTCGTCATCCATTTAGGTACTGTGCTCGCTCACTCCTTTTCCCCCTTTGACCTCCTCGCCCGTGCTTCCTTCAAAGAACACATTGATCACTAATAGACATTTTGAGGCAGCTCAACTTGTTTCTCTGTGTGCGTGCGTCTGTGCAGCAGCAGGGGTCACACCATGAAATTAGCCTGCATGCCAGGGCTAATTGAACTCAGTGGTTACTAACCTGTATCGTTCACTATGCACATTAGTTTGCATATCTAATTGTCCTGATAAGACCGCGTGCGTTACAAGTAATTCAGAGTAAAAATAACAAACTGAATAACGAGGCAGCTGCTGTTAGATAAAAGGAGGGAAGATGCCAGTTAAGTGGTTTTAAGTGTTATTGCTTTACGTTATGGGAAAAGACTGCAGCTTTCACAGTTTGCTGCCATAAAAACCACTGAAACATGCTGATTTGATTTAAGCTCGACTGCCTGGCTGGTGAAAGTACAGGAGGTAGAGAATTGGATGCAGCTTGTCATTAAACAAGCTCTAGTTTAAACAGCATACACATACAAATACATGGCAAATAAGAAGAAACACAGAAGCTAGACAATCCAAAGAAAAATTTCACGTAGATCTCAAGAGTGCTCTCGGGCAGCAGACCCCCCCCCAGAGGCCTGGGCTGTTGTACACATATAAGCGACCACAAGTACTCCCTAACTCAATTTCATATACTTGACACTCTCAAAATAGACCGTTCTCATTATCTTTACAGCCACATGAAGAAATGCCAACTGCCAAACCGCGTCCAAACACACAAAAAATGTCTATTCAAAGGTCACATTAGGTAGCACTTGGGCATTTTGAAATAGCTGCTAAATCCACTTTGCTGGACACCAATGTGCAGTGCATTAGCTCGGTCACTTCTAGGCAATTAAGACTCGTTTCATTTCACCTGCCATGACCCGACATCTCCTGAATATTATTAGGAAGCAGCTATTCTAGATTTTTTTCTGCCAGAATTAGTAAACAGAGAATAAGATCACACGAGAACTTGCACGCTACTTGAAATGGGACGTCGTGTCACAGCAGCAGGAGAGAGTCAGAAAGTCAGTCAACTAATTCGCTCATATGAGCCTCATAACTGCTCAGAGCAGAACAAGTGTAGTTAGGTTAGGTTAGGTAAGCTTTATTGATCCCACATGGGGAAACTATTTTACCACCAGGTCAAAAAAGATTATGCAGCCGACAAACAGCACAGAGACATCAGACAACATGAACACAACTCCAGATGCATAACAAACACGGTAAGGCCAATGAAACATGATCTAAAAGTAGGACAAAATTGAAAAAAAAAAAGAAGGACATGGTTAAATACCACAAAAGCACGCTAAAACGTGAATAAATACTGGAAAAAAAACAAAAAAACACTAAAGGCTATACAACAGTGCCAAGTCTGACCCTAACAACGTTTGTTGAAATATCTGACTGCTGCAGGAACAAAAGACTTTCTCAGTCGTTCAGTGGAGCACTGAGGCATTACTAGTCGCTCACTGAATGAACTTCCAAGATCCTTAAAAACACTGTGCAATGGATGGTTTTCATAGCGCAGGATCAGTTTTAATTTTGACCTGGTTCTCTTCTCAACAATGGCCTCAAGAGACTCAGGGACCAGGCCAATGACTGATCCGGCCCTCTTGATCATCTTGTCGATCCTATTTTTGTCACCAGTGGATATGCCGCCCCCCAGCAAAGTACAGCATAAAAAAGGACACTAGCCAGGATACTTTGGTACAATACATCCAAAAGCCTTGTGCTAACATAACATAACATAACAGATCTAAGCTTCTTCAGTGAGGCCTGCATATAGGACTCAACAATTTCAATCTGCCTGCCTTTAATCGACACAGGGAGGACTTCCTCTTTTTTCTAAAATCAATGATCAGCTCTTTAGTTTTCCCTACATTAAGCTTCAGGAAATTTGAGTCACACCACTTGACAAATGACTGGACCTCCCTCCTATAGGCCAGTTCATTGCCTTTGTTGAGCAGGCCCACTAGGGCTGTGTAGTGAAGGGAACATGGCTTATTTCTTATGACTCTTTTCATTTATAAGAGCAATGCTGCATTTTTGTCATCTTTTCAAAAGTTAACAGCCTCACTGTAACACACATAAAACCATTATAATCCATGAAATTTTTAAGGCCTTCACCTTTTTATCTTATATTCTGTATTATGGTTTTTAACCTCTTACATTCAAAGAATTAGGGAAAACATACCGGGGACTGATCTACTTAGTTGCTGCTTTGATGTTGACCCTTGTTGTGTAGCCTGACTTCTTATCAAATCACAACTCTGGCCAGCATGCTGATGGAGGGCCTGTGTGCGTGTGAGTGTGTGTCTACATACAGACAGACGTTATCTGGTTTCTTTGCCAATCTGGAGCAAAGGCTCAAGAGTTGCAACAGTGCTCATAACAACTTTAATAAATTTGTGTGTGTGTGAGTGAGTATGTATATGTGTGCCTGCATGGCGTGTTCGGTGCCCTCATGCTCCCTTTTCCTCTGTTGCGGTTCTCTGAGGTTTGACCTTTGACCTGATCATTTGACCTTCTCAGCACTGACCACTCCTTGGCTGTCCAGCTTTGAAGCAGACTGTGCGTGTGTACACATGTGCTCTTGTTTGCCAGAGCACAGATGTGTGCTTTGAATGAAAAAGTCTGATAAAACCATTTGTTTGTTTCCTCTTGGTTTGGGGCTCCTCGGTGGTTTCCTCTTATCATTGACCTGTTTGCTCAAACTTTAAATCTGCACGGGGAAACTATGTTTAATCATCAGTGCTCCTCCATTGTGTTTTTCCCAGTTTCCTTGCCCCCTCTGCAGAGAACCCAAGGAACTGCATCGCAGCATAGACAGACACACTTCCCAGTTATCAAACTAGGGGGAAACTGGGCAGATAAATCTCATCTCACTTTAACATGAGAGATAAATAATGACATTTTGGCCGGATCTTATTAACAAGACTCTGAAATATACACCGGAACTTTATATTAGACAAAGTGGGATGTTTAAGACGATTGTCAAACCTTTACCAGAGAGAAAAAACAGAGCACACACTGATTTCTGCCACAGTCACACGTCTGATGTAGAAAGAACAGAATATGTTGTTTTTAAAGGGCAGCTCCAGCAACTCTGAAGCTTGGAGATACAGTGCAGGCACATGTATGCTAAGCTACTGGGAATGCCCTAAAATCCAGTCCATCTATTTCTCCCCACATCTTTCAACTCATCGGGTCCCCAGTACAGCACACTGGGCCCCTTTTCGTCTCCTCCCATCCCTCTCTCTTTCTTCCTCTATCTCTCTCTTTCTCTCTCTCCCCCCTGCTAGGATCCCCACAGCTGCGCGGACCAGGTGCGTTCCGCCCCGACACACACACACACACACGCATACACTGACACACACACACACACACACCCTTACACCCGCCAACGGACGCAGCAGGAAATGCCTAATACCAGTTTTAGAATGATGCCACTATGCCAGCTTGACAGGGAGGCAGCAGGATCTGTCACGAGAGAAGGCAAAAGAGATACCGAGAGAGAAAGTGAGACTGAGATAGAGAGTAGAAACAGAAAGAATAAAACTGTTGCTCTATTTCTGAATGCTATGTACGAGTTTTTGAGTCTAGACAGCTGACAAAACTTCTCATTTCTCTGCTCGTAAATGGTGTCTAACTCATGTCCCACTTCACTCCCCATGGTGGTCCAATCCCAGCTCTGGAGATCAACACACACACAATCTCTACTAGCGGAGCCAAAATATATCCAGCTAAACCTCTCTCCAGGGATCCTCAAGTAAAAGGGACCTCTGTAGTGTGTGTGTGTATATGTGTGTGTGTTTGAGACTGTACACGCATGTGTGACTTTATGTGTGGGTGGATGCACATGTGTTTTTATAAAAAAGTACCAGTTATTTTGGTCTGTGGCTCACCACAGCTCACACTCTCCCCTGTCTTGTACTCATCTCACACGGCCCCAAGAGAAGTTGGTGGGGGTGGGGGGTGGGGGGTGGGGTGAGGGGTGACAGACAGACAGAAGAGGCAAGTGAGCAAGAGAAAGACAGATATGTAAAAGTTGAGGATATGTAGAAGAGGATGAGGACCCCAGAGATTTCAGAGAACAAGTGATGAATCAGTATGTTCTGTTTGGCAGCACAGAATGCCCCATTAAAGTCTCATATCCTCCGTTTACTCTGCATTAGTCCATTTCTTAGTAAAATAAAATTTTCTCTTTTTTTTCAATTTGGTAACCAACACAGAACAATAATAAAAAGAGGTACTAAAAACAGCAACAGTTAATTTTTTATTCAAATTATATGTATTAGACTCCAACTCTGCCACTAATGATTATTTCCAATATCAATTGTTTTGGTTATAACTTTCCAGATCAATTAAAGAGTTATTTTGAGTCTGAAAATAGTGAAAATCACAGTTTCCTAATGCCCATGGTGACAGGTAACTTTGACTTGCTTGTTAATATTGCCAGTGATCAAAAAGAAAAAAAAACTCAGTTTACATTTTTTATTGTTACTTAAAATAATAATAAAAAAAAGACAATTAAACCCTAACAAAACTGCTTTTATTGTTTTTTTTTGGTTCTATTTTTTGATATCACCCACAATACAGCCCACAGTGAGGTTTAGAGCGGAATCAAAATATTAACTCATAACCGGCATACTCAAGTGCAAACCTATGAAGTTTTTATTGAAGTGGGTTACTTTGACCAAAAAAGTGCAGAATTACTGAGAAAGAAATACAATGAGCCATAATTAAAATTCCCTGTTCCCTTCAGTAATAGCAGTCTGCCCTGGCACCACTATAATGCAATAGTTTGGTGCTGAACACGGGCTGTTCCCCCATCATTATGCTGATGTACTGTATCCTGCCTCACCAGCAACAGTCATCCCAGCATCCCAGTCCAGTTTAATGCAGTTCAGCTTGGCAACAGTTGATTAATTGGTCACCAATAAACAACACATAAATAGAGCAGGAGAATGTAAAGTTGATGACAGTGCACAACAACAGCTGCTTGATTTCTTTCATGGACTGTCTGAATCAGAAGCTTAAATTCTGCGACTGAAAGCTCGTGCATAGTGTGTGACACTGGGTGGAAGTTAAGGTAAATATTTAGTGGTTGCTATCTGTAGAGGACAATGGTGTCAGAGGTCAGCCTGGCCTGATATAAAGGTGCAGCAAACCCACCAGTCAGTTACAACAGCGGTGTGGCTAATAAAAAAAAAAAAAAAAAAAAAAAAGCCCTTCTGCATTTCATTGTGATGGAAACTTAAAAAGGCCGCTATGCACAGAGACACACGCACGCGCTTTCACACGTACACAATTGCACACCCTGCTGACACCTCAGTGTGGCCACATTCTCACCTCAAACCTTTCCATTCACTGACTGCCAGGGCAGTGTTTCCACCAGCGGATGTTTTTTGAGGCCAGCATTTCTTTGAAAAGACACAGAGGGCCTCAGCCAGGCAGGAGAAACCTACTTCAGCTATTTTAGACTGCGTCGTGTGTAGGATACCTGAAGTGTTACTTTTTGAGCTGCGCCGCTAAAATCTTTTTGTTCTAAGCACATTTTCTGTTTGATCGTAGACGACTGATCCGTCTTAACAGCACAAGGTCGGAAACTCTGTTGTATTTGGCGTCTTCAAAAAAAACAAAAAAAACAAAGCATAATAAAAACCAGCTCCATTGGAATAACATACATTACTATGTATAATCACTGAAATAAGTATTAAGCGAGTAAAACACCGATCAAATATACTATTTTGCTGCAAAAGTTCAGGTTCCTCTTTCCTTATGTAGCAGTAAGGCTCTAAATCTACACACACACACAAACACACAAACACTCCAACAGGAAGAGTGTGGGTGTTTGGGAGCAGCTGCATGGAGAAGCATCAGACCCAGCTTCCTCCTGGTGCAGCCAGCACCATCTCTCCTCCCTTCTCTTTTTCTCTCTCTCCCTCTATCTACTCATTTCCTTCTCATCTATTTCTTCCTCTTCCTTTTATCTCTCTCTCTCTCTCTCTCTTGCTCTCCTTCTTACGCAGACAGAAATGTACATCCAGTCAGAAACAGACAATGCCACTATCTCGAGTCACCCCTTATCAGAAACTGAGCACAAGATTCAATCTGCACCGCTGGCAGAAATTAGCTGGCTGTCGGTGCATGTTGCAATGCGTTGTGTGTGTGTGTGTGTATGTCCTGTTTCTGTCCTCTTTCCTCAGAATGGTGACAAATCAACGTATCGCGACCTGAAAGCCCAAATGTTGCACAACTCCTTCCTGTGTTCAGTTCTAATCGAGGTCTTGTTGGTGGCGTTGCAACTCCACTCTCACACACCTGTGCGAGGTGAGGCTCAGATGACTCAAGGCACAGATGGACTGAGCAGATAAAGCTCGAAAGTGAACACGAGTGTGTGTGTGTGTGTGTGAGAGAGAGAGGTGTTTTGGAAATTTAACTGTTACATCAGTGCCTCAGCTGTCAAATGTCAAACTTTGATTGTTGTGCAATCATCTTTGTTGTGGTTTCATTATAAAACCCACCTGATAAACAGGATACATGAATACATGTAAATGCACCATAGAGTTGAACACAGAGGAATCCTGCTCATGCACAGGTGCAACTCGCCTGTAAACACCTTTGTGTTTCACTTTTCCGTCCAGTTTTCTATTCTTACTCATAACGTCTTCATTCCAGCCACTATCCCTCTGTCTTGTAGTCTCATTTCTGTCAGCAGCACACCCCCAGCAAGTGGTTACTGCGCTGAAGACACTAGGCAGTTATTTCTGTGTTTCCTGTGTGTCATGTGGTGGTAGCTTGAACTAGCTATAGCATGGCTGACAACTCACAGGCTCCCAGGTGCAGAGTGTCACAGTGTGGGCCGTCAGCCAGAAAGCCAGAAAGCCAGTGGGCCATTTAGCAAGCCAACTAGGCCCTGCAGCACGTGCTGCCCTCCACCCCCACCCTTAACCCATCGCTATTCCCCGTAGGAAGGAGAAACTGGCTAGCTTTTCTTTATGGGAAACAACACACACCTGTGCACTGTATATGCAAGCAAGTGCGAGCTTGTCATTTTTGTTTTTAGTATTGAAAGAGGGTATCTGACGACCCAACCAACCTGTTTGAGGAAACTGTTTTCCTAAAGGTTTTAATGCGTCATCTGCGCCACCTGTGCATGACTGAGACACAGGAGCTTCTCCAGCAACCTGAAGATCTACTGTATTTGGAATAAGCTTTGTCTTCCTCCCCCCGGAGTTCAGGGGTCGGGGCTGCACTGACGGAGAAGACGTCGAGTGAAACCAGCATGCGGCTGCACCAGTGTTTGCCCTCTTCCCCCAGTTGCACACTCGCCCCCAGGCCGCAGATGCACCGACCCAGACAAGGCTGCGCTTCTCTGGGCAGCACAGAGAGACTGCTGTGCTCCGGTTCCTGGAGCCCTGATGCTCTGATTGAGACCCTGCGCCCATGCAGGAACCAGAGGGAGGGGAAGGGAGAGCAAGGAAGGGCATGCAAACACATCTGGCATCTGCAAAACCCTGCATCGCCTCCTCATATCATCACGACAGAAATGTACAGGACGTATATAGAAAAATACAGGCTCTGTTTTCCCTCCGCTATCACAAACACAGGAGATATACACTCCCACACACACGTCCAATTGTGCTCCTACTACCTCCACAATCCAGAAAAGTAATTATGTGAGGAGCAAGACAAGAAGGCACAACAATTCTCCAGCTGGTAGGACAACACCAGAGTATACCGCTCTGCTGTTCTATTTATATAGCTCACCAAACAATACCGTGTTGGTGTCCTGCAAAAACAAATTAGTTTGCCGCCTGTGGTGGCATCTACAGAGGAATGAAACAAGGCTGCATTCAACCACATATACAAGCACGGTGTGACATATGTATTACATATACATACAGTAAGATCTATTGAAGCTGTCGTGGGGAAGATAAATGAAACACTGTGAAAGGAGGACACAATAGAGAGCGTATAAGAGTGCAAGCAAATTGTGTGGGTGCACGTCTCTGCAAGGTGTGTTTTTGGTGTGTTTGTTTCTCGTGCGTGGGCGCTGCCTTTTGCATTAGGCGGCAGTACAGGACGAAGTTAGAGGTAGTGGTTGGGACGTGTGTTTGTGTGTGTGTGTGTGTGTGTGTGTGCGTGTGTGTACATGTGTGGGTAAGAGTGTAGAGTACTTCTGATAAACAACCAACACCTTTCTGTTTCAGCCCACTCTGCCACACTACCATGTGTTTGCACTGAGCTATTCTTTTCTTCAAATAAGTGGGTGATGGTTTTTCTTTAGGAGCTCTGAGAATCTGGCGGCGAGGACAGGCAAAGAAGAATAAAACACGCTTGTAAGAGTACAATAGAATAAGATATCAAACGTATGAGCACGGTAGTGTTCATGTTCCTCAGAGCTGCCCACTCTCTTCAGGGTGACTGAGCACAGGCCAGTGAGAGAGGCATAGCAGCGAGCTGGAGCGGTATGCTCTTTGTGGCCAGCTGTGGGGCCACTAAAGGCCCATCTGCAAACAATAGGCTCTGTCTGGAGGGCACACACAGCCTGGTTCGTGTCCTGCCCTGCCTCACTGTGTTTGTGTATGGATGCGTATATGAGAGTACCATCCATTTCCATGCCCCCATTTTAATCCATTACAAAGGAATACACAGATAACATACACTTGCTCATGCAGCTTCTGCATTAAACGTGGTAATTTTCCACAGCCCATCTCTTCCTACATATAACTGATGCATAACCTTAGTTTGTGATAACGCCTTCTCTGTAATGTGGCAGAAATAAACAGAATCATGCCCTGCTCCACTGAAGCATCTCTTGTTGGAGTCAGATGTCAATTTCCTTCATGCGAATAAAGCTTTTCAAAACAGAGGAAATGAAGATCTCCTTATTAAAAGGTTATCTGTTCTTGCACATACTCAACAAAACACAGCAGCATGCAAAAATATAGGCGGGCGCTAGCTGGCCCAACCACATACCACTCAGCGCGGTTCGATCAAGCAAGCCACAGCTTCACATGCCCCAGCACACACACACACACACACATATATACACGACTGCTGCATGCAGACACATGCAAAAATATCTGTCCCAATACTAAAATAGGCCCTCAGAGGTTGCACCTGCACCTGTGCCCTGGTCCACACCTACACACAGGTGTCAGGATGTGACACATACACACAGAGAGAAAGAAAGATAGAAGAGAGGGAGGGGGAAAACGAGAGCGGGGTGAATCACACTACTGCGGTCGACCAAAAAGCTTTTCTAGATATCATCTCTGTATTTTGGAGCTTAACCATGAGTGTGATTTTCATTTTTAAACAGTCAGGTTGATGCGTTTAATTATAAAAATAGGAACCAGACACAATGCTTATTCAGTAATTGCTCAGTGCTCTGAGATTTGTAATTATATGATGTGAAATAGAACTTTTATTCATAATTATGGGTTTGGGGCTGGGGTGGGGGGGTGGAGTGAGTGTTTAAGCAAAGTGTGTATCATATTGCATACATGAGTGCTTCAAGTGTCTCATTCTGTGATCCACAATGAGTGGCCTCTCTGAGTGTGTGTGTGTGTGTGTTACAGTGACTCACTGCCATTTGTCCCTCATTGGCATAGTAGGTGCCTTCTCAAACGGGGCTGAAAAGGGGAAAAGTAACCTTATCTTACACAAATACACACACGTATACATTTATATTTAGCTCAGTGAGCAGACGCATGCATGCACTAACATACAGACACGCGTAGAAGGTACAACGACAAAAGTCAGAAGAGGAGTTTTATTATTTCTTAGATGAGACAGTAAGAAAATGTTTTCAGTCTAATTTGACTGAAATTAAAATGAAAAGAACAGATTGCATTAAAATACAAACTGTTATTGTTCTTCCCTAAACTAAGCAAATAATAAAATCATATAATTGTACTAAAATCTGTTTTGGAAATAATTCTTACTCTGACGGTAAAAGTCTGAGCTGTGCCACAGTGCTCAGTGTGAACAATGCTGGCTTGGAAAGCCATTGAGGTTGGTGGACCTACCTACTGTAGAAGACAAAGATTCTACATGTTCTTTTTGCTACAATATGTCTCATTTACAAACCACTACAACTGATATTTTTTGAGAAATGTCGCCACCATATGGAAGCAAACTGCTACTGCAGCCCGTTGGACTGTCACGGCTCCATTCTAGCATTTTTTTCCCGTCCACCTTATTTTATTTTTTTAGGTGTTATTTTAATACATTTATATATGCTACATAAAGCACTTTAAATAGCCTTTTGGTTTAAACAGTGCTACATAATAAAATTGCATTACTGTACAAAATACTGTATGTATACCCTACACCTAACAGGCCACAAGGGCGTATAAAGGTTCAATAAGCCCTTGCGGTCTGTTAGTTAATAGACTGTTCCCTGAGACTCAGTTCATTCATGTTTTGACTTCATTGAAAACTGGCTGTTACACTGGATATTTCAACAGTGTATCAAGCAGTTAAAAAAAGTTTAAGAGCAGTAACTGATCCTCATTTTTCTCACCCCAAATTCTCACAGTTCGTCCTTTGTGGCTCCAATGGGACATGACACTCCAGTGCCTTTGAGGCCACAGTAGCCCTTAGGTACCTTCTTTAGGTACTGCTGGTGATAGTCCTCAGCGTAGTAGAACTGCTGCCCCTCCTGGATCTCTGTTGTGATCGCACCATAGCCTTTTTTGTCCAACTCCTGAAGGCAATAATACACACATAAATCAAAAATAATTATAATCCAGTCACTTCGAAATGAAAAGACAAGCTTTAAAACGACACATTGGATGCTGATGAAACAGGATGCATTTTGCAGTAAGTTCCCAGGTCAGATCAAACTTCCTGTTTACAAACTGTGCAACATTCTATATACATTCTGTTCATTGTATTGTTATATGTGCGTATTTATGATTCAGTATCCGTTATAACAGGGTTAAAGCCTTCTACCTTCAAGGTTAGAATCACTTAAACAAACCTATCAGAGGAAATGGTTCATGATATTATGGATCATCCTGTGCTAAGATTCTGCAGAGCCTTGACATAGATTCAGCTCTACCTCCTCCGATCCCTGCAACTTCCCAAGAACGAGCACGCCTCTTAAATGGTTGTTTTATTCTGTAGTGTATTGGATGTGAACTTTCAATACCTCTTACTAATACAGTAAAGAGTTTTTTGCTCCTCAACTAGAAAGGAGGGTGATTGAGTGACAGAAGAAAGGAGCATCTTTTTATCTTTGTAGTGCAGCTTGCCTCTGTGGCTCTCTCTGTGGGACAAAGCATCAAAGAGTATCCGCTCTCTTTGAGAACTCCTTAAGACACTTTCACACTTACACTTTTCTAAACACCTTGAGAGAAGGCTTCAAACGCACTAGAAAAGCACACTCGCTCACGCAGTCGCACATACACACTCTAAACACCTCTGACAGATATATCAAAGGTGTACCTGCTGTGCTGAGTGGTTTTCTCTATCTAATAATACAAGTGCTTAGTCCTCTCTGGATCAGTGCTCCAGAGGGCTGACAAAACAACAAGTTCTCAGTGCGCTGGGACTGTCTGTGGGCAACAAGTAGCTCGCATGTAGCGCTCTACACACCTTAGAACAGTGTGCAGCATGGAGGAGCTTTACTTTGTGGAGGCGTCAGTTGGCAGCATTCAGCAAACAGCACGGTGCAGAAACTGAATATATCCAAACCCAGCTCAACCTGTGCTTAACAGATTCTGCATCCATCCCGTCTCTCTGCACGACACTGTCATGGATACTGTTGGGAGAATTTAGGGATAACGGCCTCACTCTTCCTAAGGTGGTCCTTGAAAATCACCTGTTAGGGGGTGTAGCTTACTCCTTTATGGAGGCTGTGATCAGCTTGAATTCACAGCAGGTGACAACAGAATACATGTGGACATGTAGACAGGAAATTGTATTAAAATTTCTTGATATCAAGTTTCTCGTATGTCTTGTGTGACATTTTTCCACTGTTGTCATGCATGTGCTTCATATTTCTGCAGAAATACAATGAAAACCCACGTCTCATTTTAGCCTTAGCTGGGATGATGTAAAGACTGTAAGCAGACACATGTTCTGGGACGTAGCTGTCACTTTAAAGCTGCAGTAATCAATACTTTTGCATAAACAATGTGTCAAATTACCAAATGTGTAATGTTAAACACATTGACTCCACAATCCATCTCAGCTCATTGTTATGGCTTTGTGAACTGCAACATTACTACTTGGGTCAACTCTTAATGTTCTACAACCTTATTTCCTGCAGAAGGAAGCTGCTTTCAGTGAATAAGATCTAATACAGCCACTATACACTTCCTGTCCAGCGCCAGACTTCAGAGAGACAGAAGTTAAAGTGTAAGAGGTGAATATGGTGGAGTATTCAACAGCTAAAAAGCCAGGTGTCTCCCTCTAGACATAAAACTAAACGGAGCTCAGAGGAGTGTGAATATTGGACTTAGAATTGCCAGGTGGTCAAAAAGATTATCCTAACTGATCCAAATGCTCTATGTCTGTTGGATTATCTTGTTTTGCTGACATGTTTGCAACATCATGTGGGTGATACAACATCATGTTCACAGGTTGTTTTACTGCCATCAAGTGGCCAAAAAAAAAAGATGGTAGCATAAACTACACAGTGCATGCAGAAAACTATACAATGATATATATAAATATGAAAAATAAAGCCCCAGTAAGCCCCAGTAAGAAAACTGGATCTTCAAAAGCCTCCAGTTCAACTTCAAGCAAAGATTTTACAAGTCTCTGAAATTCTAATGGAGGATGGATGAACACACCATTCCTCCAAATGATAATAATAATAATCATCCACTGGTTCATATCAATGATGAGACGTCAACCCAGTGTAAATTCAAGCTCTTTTGGGAGGTACACTGAGTTCAGCTTCCTTATTAATACTTCTGTTTCTCCACTTTCTTAATTTGTCTTGTCACCTGGCTTCATAACCATTTGTTGAGAAATTGCCACTCTTTGTATTAAATGTTGAAATACATAGAGATTATTATATAATATATATATTATAGAGATTTCCAGCTGAAAACGAACCAAGCCAAACACATGCCAGTCAGGAGGTAGAGTCCACATGTCTTCTTAACATATCTTTTGCTGTGGCAGCAAGTGAGCTGAATAACTTAAAGGTGGAAATAAGTTATTTTGACCAGAACAGATTGGTTCTAGTCGGTACTTGTATTAACTAGGTCAGCAGGAATTATGCATGTAAGAGGGAGATGATTTATCTAAAAATGTATGACCACTAATTTTCAAGAAGAGGTAATGTCAGTAAAGGGCAGCAGGGTAGTGTGTACTTTTGTCCACATGGAGGCAGTGTGGTACTAGCTGTATGTGTGTGTATGCGTGTTTATGTGTGTTTGCTGGAGGTGATGCAGTGGAGTCAGTAAATCAAAGCTCCGCGCCCCACGGAGAGGCTGAGGCAGCAGCTGACCTCTAAGTCCTCAGTGGCTGCCGCTACAATGTGAGGGCTCTAATCTCCCTGCAGGAAGGACCCAGTGTCCACAAACCAAACTGCAGCACAACGCAGCCCTCAATGTGGAGCGCAGGCATGATGAGTGTGGACACATTTATCTTTCAAAATGCTAAGGGTGTGCAGTCAGAAGAACCCATTTCCTCCCTGCCTTTATCCAACAGCATTGTCGTGAACCGGCCGACACAAGCACGCAGCTTTGTACATCATGGCCTAATTAATCAGTCACCACCACCGAACCACTGTAGAACCCTCCAGGGCAGAGGATGCTACATGCGAGGAGAACACAAAGTCCAAGAAAAGGTCTGCTATTCTGAGCAAACATACACCCCCGCACCACTCCCTCACACTCCATCCAGCCTTCTACAGCAGTCACAACACGGCGGCCATTTTAGATCTATAAATCAGAATGCATGGCGTCACGCCACTGTGTATAACCTTATGTGGCTTCGCTTTCTCTCTCTCTCTCTCTCGTGCTTGCTCTCTCTCGCTCTCTCGCTCTCTCACTGCAGCAGCAGCAGCAGCAGCAGCAGCAAAGGAATGGAGGGAAAAATGTGGAGGGTAGGAATGGTAAAAAGATGGAGGAGAGAAAATTCCAGAGCGAAATGGAGCAACATCCTCAAGTTGAGCATTTTTTAATGCAGTTGAGGATGATGTGCAAAATGAGGGAGAAAAATCTGCATGTAGCGTATATATGCACGTGTGGAAGAGGGCTGAAACAAAGGGAAACGCTGGGCACAGTTCAGCCTATGTACGTTTGTGTTCATATAACTCAATTTGTGGGGTCACAAAAAGCCACCTCATGGGGACTCACCTCCTAATTAGAGACAAAAAGCTTGTCCGCGCAAAGTAAATGTTACATTTCAGGGTTAAGACATTGCGGTCCAGGTTATGGTTACGGGTTGGATTAGGCATGGACTGGTGGTAATGTGTCTGTTAAATCTTGGGGAATGAATGAGTCAATGTGATGTCCTCTTAAATGACAAAAACATGTTTATGTGTGTGTGTGTGTCCAGGGCTGAGCTCACTCAGCCCAGTCAGCCCTTCCTTTCTTCACGCCTGTCGGAAAGACTCCCCTGTCAAAGACATGGCTGAACGGGTGCATCTCTCTCTCTCTCTCTCTCTCTCTCTCTCTCTCCTTTCTGACTCTCTCCATTCGCCTCCAATGCTCATTCTCTCCCTCTCTCTCTCTTTCTCTCCCTTTCTCCCCCATGTGAGCACAGACCATCGCTTCGTGCTACCAAGTCCTCCCTGCTATCCAGCCAAGCGAGAGAGCCCCTCTCGCCATCACCATCGCCAGAGAGACGGCCCCGGGACACAAATAGGACGTGACACCCCGAGAGAGGGTGGAGGTGGTGGAGGAAGAAGAGGAGGAGGAGGCAAATGTACTCTCTCCTCTCCTCCTTACCCCCACTGTCTTGTTTCCCTCTGTCGTTTTGCCTCAGAAGGCCTACGGCTGCTGAGCGGTGGGGAAGAGACGCGCATTGACATAGAGTTTGAGACACCCGATGAGTCATGGTGAAGACATTTGAAGAAGGATATGACCTCAATTTGGTGATTTATGTAATCACCCCATAGTCCACTCCTGTTACTGATGTATGGTTTCACCACTTCACCATCACTCCTCACCTCCGCTGTCGCATTTCTTTTTTCTATGTGTCTTCGCCCGAGTCTTGATTTTAAATTCACGGTTTAATTGGCACGACTGTAGTTTAGTTCAGGATTAACAAAGCATGTTGTGCAAGGTTTACAAACCGCGTACAGTAATTCGGCAGCTGTGGAACAAGCACTGAAATCTTTTATTAAGTTGAAGTAGGAATTTTACTGTAACAAAAATTCAATTTGAAAGAGGAGAGGCGGTGATGTACCCCGGTAACCGCAACTTTCCACGAATGTCGAATGTCTTCACCCTCCCAGCTGTCTCCACACTTTACCCTTCATGCCTCTCCCTGTGTGACCCATCTATACCGCAATACTGTTAAATAGAACCAAATTTATAATTTTATTTTTAAAACCAAATTGTTAGCAGTCATATACTAGTAGTATCAAAAGTGGGAGTGCGCATTACACTGCAGCAGTAAAATGGAGGATCAGATGCGAGATGCAAAAGAGAACGAGTACGGAATAGCATAAAAAAAAGGAAAACGTGCGCACAAGTGCCTCAGGATCGGTCCCCAAATAAAGCACTTAGTTTCCTCCACCACAGTGATTCAGAATTTAAAGACAAAAGAAAACAAACGGTTTGTGCATTAACACAGACACTTGATCTCTTTCGTTCACTGCAGTCGCACACCTGAAACACAGGCGCGCAAAAAGCCCTTCAACATCTTAAAAATGTAAATACACTTTGGAGTACGCAGAAAAAGCAACGCTGCTCCCTGCTTCCACTGCTGGCAATAGGTAAGACTGTGGCTCTGACAGAAAACACATGAAATGGCCTGACATGATACTTATCGACTAGTCCGCTGCACCACGCTTGCCCCCAATGACCTCAGGGAGAGAGGGAGAGAGAGAGAGAGAGGACAGGAGCGGGAGTGATGGAGAGAGGACGGAGGGGAAAGACAGACAGGGAGGAAAAAGAGACACGGGGATGGTGCAGAGTCACGCAGGGAGAGAGGGAGTGAAGTGAAGGAGGAGAGGAGCATGGGAGACTACAGAGAGACTGACGGCATGAAAACAGACTCGTGCACTTAAAAAAAAACACAATAGTCAGAAAGAGAAAAAGACACTGAAAGAGTAGCACATTACGCTGTGAGGCTCTGTGCATCACTGCGCCTGTGTGTGTGTATATGTGTGTATTCCCTCTCCATGTCAGTCTATGCACAGAGGATGAAGAGTTTTTTTGTTGTTTTTGCTGCCCTGCTCTGTTCATCTCTCTTTCTCTCTCTCAGCACGGGTCAGGCATCCATTTTAGCTGGGCTCTAATCTTCAGCGAGCGCGCCTACATTTTGTGAGCGAGGAAGCCAACACTCCTACATTTTGAGAGGGAGAGAGGATGCACGCACTTCAGTCTCCGAGCGAGGCGGTGCGCGCTCCTGCGTTTTTTGTTGTTTTTTTTTTTTCCTCTTTTTTTATTCCAGGGCAGACAACAAGTAGCTCAACATCTAAAGAGGAAAAATGCAGAAGATCAGCGCTGCATTTTTCTGAAAACCAATCGCCTTCTTTTACATCGCAGCTGCAATGTACTCGACCAGAGCTCGCTGAAAGATGGGCGTTTACCTCTTGGCGATATAAATATATATATATATATATAAAAAGTTGCGTGAAGATTAAACCAGTAATAATTTTCTATTATTCTGTTTTATCTAAACTGATACTGTTTTAGAGCTACATAAGCAAAATGTAGTGTTGTGACTGATAACTTTGGCACACGGCTCAAGTATTGGAAGATTTTCATGTTAATCCCCAGTCGGACTATAAAACGTGAGCTGGGGAACAGTTGTGAGGGTAAATCTGACTTTTGAATACTTTCCAAAATGAGAGACGCAAGCTCGTGCCACTTGAAGCCCGATTACGAAACCTGCTGATGCTGTGCCACCTTTTAACAGCCCCCGGGCTTGTCCTCAAGACTTCTAGCCCCAAACGACCCCCTCCTATTTTTTTTTTTTTTTTTTTTTTTACACGCATCATCCGAACCCCTGTGCTCTCCCCTCCATCCCCCTTTCAAGCTCATTAAGTTAGGATGCCTTATCAGAGGGCACACTCACCCCTCCAAGGCCCTACACACATGCATGTGCGCGCACACACACAATATTCAAGCTGGCTTGATAAAACCTATTGTTCATACATGCACACACACACACACTCCTCTTCATTTCACACACACACACACACACACACACACACACACACACACATTCATATAGAACCTCTGTTCTTCTCCCATTTTTCTCTCCAAACCCGAACACATCTCTGACCCACCCCCACCCCACTCTCTCCACCTAATCAACTCATCCTTTCTCTCTCACCCTCTACTCACCCCCTGAGCAACCCCCCCCCCCCCCTCCTCACCCAGCTCTGGGGAGACACATTTTAGCAGAAAGGGAAGGATAGAGGAGAAAAAAGAGAAGGGGAAAGAGAGAGTGAGAGACGGGGGAGACAGAGGGAGAGAAAGAGATGCACTCCTCCTCTCTGCTCTGCTGCCACAGCGGCTTGGCTACAGAAGCCTTTGATGTTCTGCAAATTTCAAATTTCATTATAGAGAACCCCCTTCTCCTCTTCCCTCTCCCTCTCCTCCCCCTCTCTGCTCTCGCGCTTAAACAAGCTTTTCTGCCTCACTCTCCTCCTCCCCCTCTTACCCACCCCCCCCACACATACCCCACCCCACCCCTCCACCTCCAATGCTGAAGTTAAGAAACTGAAAGCCCTGCAGAAGAGACTCTTCGTATGGGTTAATTATTCATTGGGCTGAGTGTGTATGTGCCAAATGTATGTCTGTGTGTGTGTGTGTGTGTGTGTGTGCGCGCGCGCATGTGTGTCTGTTCTACATGTGAGTGCGTGAGTCATGGGCTGGCAGTGGGGTGGAATCTGGATTTTGTGATGCCTGTCTTATCTCTGGTCGTCTTAGATCGCCTCCACCCACTCTCTCTTGTCACTCTACCAAACATGAACACACATCTCCCGATAGAGAGCATTGGCCTTTTAGGATAAAACGCACTCTCACACTCACACACACACACACACACACACACAGACGTACACACACGCATAACCTCACGTGCACCGACAGACACACAGCAACCCCTTCCTCTGTAGAGATGCCATTTTCAAGCCCGGCGTTCTTGAGACTCAGCATCAATGCGGCAAAGGCAGCCATTTCAGGGCAGGAAGCTGCCATTTTGGTTCAGAGCATGTCAGCTGCTTTGAGAAGATATGTGTCCCAGTGGCTCCAGATGAAACTGGGGTGCCACTGAAGTTGTTGACAGATCAGTGGTGTCAGCAGCGTTGGTGGGGAGGGGACGGAGGGAATAGCCTGAGTGCTGTTTCTCCTTTGGATGTTTATAAATGTGTGTTTTGTGAGTCTTTTCTGTGTGTTGTAATATAACTTAATGAACCCATGGCTTGTTTTCCACTCTGATTATTCACATATCTGTGGCAGAGTGATGTAATATATGGTTATTTTCAGATTCAGACTCAGGTTAGACAACAGTATTTGTTCGTGAGGTTTTTGTCATAATTCATTTACAAAACTTTGATGCAGATCTAACTCTAATATTTTAATATTACTGATATTAAGTTACCGAGAGTGTAAAAGAAGCAAAGGTTAATTGATTTTGTTACTATTATTATTTTTCTGCAACCATTTAGTTGCTGTTCTTGTCACGATCTTCACCAGCAAGTGGAGTTTGCTCAGTTGTAACGTCACCAGAAAGTTTAAAGATTTTAAAATTATTGAAAAACAATTGAAAGACATCATTAAACTAGAAGAGGTTGGGTTATTTTGTCAAAGAACTTTGAAGACCAACTTTGAAAACAATGTGGACAGAAGGTTGTAAGCGTGCTAAAAAGATGCTCAAAGAGGAACTTTGTTATTCCGAAGCTGTTTTCATTTGTTTTTGTGAAGATTACACGTTGGATATCTTCATGTATGAGAGCCACACACTCCTCGGTCCTCTGTTCACACACATTATATGTACAGAAATACTGGTATAACTATGATACTTGCCACTGCTGTTGTGTGGTTTCATTTGAGAGAGTGTGTGTGTGTGTGTGTGTGTGTGTGTGTGTGTGCATGTGTGGGGGGGGGTCACCATCAGTTTATAGCCACAGGGGTGGGGGTCACCATCAGTTGATGGCCTGTCAGTCATGGCCCTCTGATCTGATTGCCTCTTTTCTTTCCCTTTTCCTGCTTTTCCTCCCCCATGTCCCACCTTCCTGGTCCCAGCTGCCACTCCTCTCTCACCTCTGACCCCAGCCCAAGGCCAAGGTTGGGAGGTTGTTGTCACGGCAACATGACAGCCCTGTGGCCTGTGACTACTGACCCCTAGTGTCCTAAGTAACCATGACGACCGTAATTTTCTCCCCTCTTGCCCCCTGCAAGCTTGTCCATGAATACCATTTCAAGGGAAAAGGGACGAGCAACCCAAACGGACGGAGGGATCAACGGATAGATGGAACGGAGGGATGGACAGATGGAAGGAAAGAACAAAAGGGGCACGCGTGGCGTGTGCCGCTGAGAGGGAGAGATTTAGAAATGAGTTTTGATGACCTATCGACCCTGCTCCCCTCTTTCAGTTTAAGAAAGGAGGTGTCACCGATGAGATTATAGCTGGGGATCAACTGAACAGAGGTGGCTTTGCTTAACTAAACGGCGTCTAACTCCAAGAGGTCACCACTCTAGAGGCTTTCACTTGTTATTCAAATAACTGAGAGACCACCACAGTACAGCTCAGCCACACTTCAAGGCCAAAAAGTTATTTGAAGTGTAAAAAATAGACATATTTTGCTCAATCTAATAATTCTCTTCTAGTTGTCAACATGGTAAATGGATGCAGATACACAAAAATCAACTATTAAAAGTTACCACTCTATTCAACACTTAAACACAGGCTGTCCATTTGAATCTATGTCTCAATACTAAACAGCAAATAACAAAAAATGTCAGTTTTTAACACTTTTTCAACACACCTGCTGCCTTACGTCACACATGGATTGGTTATATGTAACTCCATACTTGTGTGTGTGTGGGTCTGTGTATGTATATGTGTATGTGCGGGCGTTATACCTTCTGGAAGGCCACTTTGCTCTTTAATGCAAACTCCTGTTGAGCGGGGTTGGACGTGTAGATGGCTGAGCGATACTGCGTGCCGTGGTCATTCTGTTGCCTCATACCTGCATCCACACACAACAAAAGGGAAAACAAGACATCCCACAAATAAGCACAAGTGCCACAATCACTGCAGACACAATGTCATTTGCATGAAAAAAAAAAAGGTTTTCACAATTATGTCGTCATCCTGCATCTTCAATTCATGAAGCTAAATGAATTCAGAGATCACAGCAGATTCGGGTTTTCATTAAGGAGGCCTGCGGTGTGTAGGTGTACGGGCTCATGTAGGTGGGTGCATTCTCCAGTTCTTTTTTGTCATCTATGTGGCACTGTCAAAATTTTCATCAGCTTTACATCAGTGTGTTTGGAGGAGGCCCAGGCCTACTGTACCTTGATTAGGGGGCCAAACAGCTGCCATCACTTCTATGCCTTTCAGACGCTACAATCCTGAGCACCTCTGGCATCCATGGACCTCCCTACGGCAGCCTCCTTCTCTGTCTCCATCTTTCACCATCTCTCCCACTCAACCTTTGTTTCTTGTTGCAACCTAGCAGCATCATTTTTTTTTCCACGTCATCTATCTTCCCTAAATCCTTGTCTTACTCAATCTTTGGCCCTCTGTTTTGGGCTGAGGTGAGCGACATGTTTGTGTTCTTCTTTAAGGCTTTTCCAGCTTTGCCTTTTCAGCCCACTGACAAAGACAGCGGCTTAGTTTATCTGAATAACAAACTTCCCCCTCTTTTCTGCTGCTGTCACTTAGGTTTCTTGAACTTCAGTGGCTGGCCAGCAATCTTCAATAAACATGAAGGTGAAAAGATGAGAGGGGCGTAATAGTGGGGGAGCTGATTCTGCCTCCGTTGGTGCACTCTTAAAAGTTTTTGCATGCAGTGTATTTCTCATGCATCAGTTTCTGTATTTGTGTTTTGCTGCCTCAATCTCCTCCCTGTTTTTTTTTTTGATACATTTTTAAATCAGTTCTCTCGGCCACTTGAGGGTAGCAAAACAAGCTGTAAACAACAACAATGACAATGACATACTGTATCATCTCCTTATAAAGCTGATATGTGAACATGCTGGCACACAGTTGCCCATTTACACATCAGACGTGCAGCCACATTAAACACACTAGCATTAGTTTGGAGCTGTCTAGGGTCCAATGCTCACTCTCCTCTTAGCTCTGTTTTGTTCTCCACCAACTCCTGAGGGACAATTCGGCTGCTACATTCTCCGCTGCGTTCACCAGACAGCTGCCGACTTTGTCCATCTGATGCTTTTCTTGGCAGGTCGTGTACAGCGAGTTGATGAGAGTGGTGAGACAGAATCAAAACAGTAAAGGCACTGAAAAACAGCTCATAGACTTTTGATCTGTAGTTCATTTACAGAGTGCAACTTCAAACTGGTAAAACAATGCCTCTCTAAACTGTAACAGGTGATAAGTGTACTCTGTTTGAATGATCAAAGTATGTAATGCACTTCAGGAGAACAAAATGTGTCAGGTTTACCCTCTGGAAGCTGAGATGTGATCCTTTGATCATATATATCTATCTCTCTATATAAATATATCTATATATAATTTGTACAATAAAGTGTCTTTGCCAAATCTGCAATGCAGTTTTATGGAGATGCACTTTGTTGCCAGTTAATGCGTTAAATGTTGTCATATTGTCAAGTAGCACACTGTAAGCTACTGTTAATATCTCATTTGAATGGCAGAAACCTGATTTTTACTGAGTGGGCAATCACAGTGATCTGCATATCTTGTTCTCTTTAGATTAAATGTTACCTTACATCATCACGTGTCACAACCTATCTGTGACACAGTCTGTTCAGATATAATGGCTATAAGTATTCATCTGGTCTCCATTCAAATCAGAGCAGACAAGCAGACGTCGCCTGCTCTCCGACACACATTGAATAAACTCACTATAACTAATGTTGCTGCCTCAGAGAATTTGCTTCACTGAAAATGTCTTTGGTCGTGTTAAATGTTTGTGTGGCTGAAATGTGATTTTTTTTTTCTCAAAGTGTGGTATGTGTATAAGGATCTGTGCAGCACATATTCTATTATTTCCTTTAATATCTTTTCTATCAAAAACTCTATGCATGTTATATTTACAATATTCAAATGCAGCCCTGGGGAAAACCAATAGAAATCTGTGTCTCCCAACAATCTTGACATCGCTGCTCTCTTCACCAAGCACATCAGAGTTAAATATCCTAATGTTTGGACATATTGTTTAACACCAATTCAGCTGTAACAGGCTAAAATTTGCTAATTACCGGCTGAAGCTGGCATGGATGTCATTAGGTTGTAGATCACTAAAGACCTGCTAACTAACTGCACAGAATTTGATCTGATGATGCTGCTGAATAAAAAGTCAAAGAGTCACTAAAATCCTGAGTGTGTTTGTTAAATTTCATGAGATACTATGCAATTGTTGACTGAGATATTTCGGTCTGGATCAGACTGATGAACTGACCTAGACTAGCTGCCCACAGAGCCGTGCTGCTAACATGGCTCAAAACATCCCTGTTCTCATGCTATTTTGCTAGTATTGATTTTCTAATTCAACTTTTCGTCTGTGGTACCATGAGTATTCCACTGTACATCAATTTATTCACTCTTTCTCCCTCTGTCTCTGCATATATTTCTACTCTCACTCCCTCCATCTCCATCTCTGCAGTGCTGGATGTTGGCCATCTTGCCCCCAGCACTGTTGTTCAGGGACGAGGCGAATGGTGGCCCCTCCATCAAAGGCCACCAAGCCACTCTACCATTGGCTGTCCACCAGAGCCTTTACTCTGATTGGCTGGCTGGCAAGGGTCTTGTAGCTTCGCTGTTCCCTCTGACCTTCCCCGCTGACCCTGTGGCTCTTTCCAACCACACACACACACACACACACACACACACACACAAAACTACACACACAATGTGTAATAACTATATGAAGACAACCTGTCATTTATCGTCCAACTAATGGTTCGACTGCTGTAATTTGATTGAAGATATTTTACAACAGAACAATCTTTAATATCTCCAAAATAAATAATTAAGTAATTCTCAATTAAAAAAAACAGTAAAGATGGGGAAGGCTTTTCATCTCAAAGAAATGCTTGAAGATATGGAATATTAGAGAAAAGTCAGGAGACAAAAACCCTTGAGTGGTAATAGCTGCTTCCAACACAAAGACAATTAAGATTCATCTCATCTTCAGAGCTCCCTCCACCATCAGAAGAGGAGTTACTTCCTAATCAAAATATTAACACCATCCAAAACATCAGCCCAGCTTTTGATTATACCAACTCCAAATCCATCCCCACAAGCATTCAGCCCTCAAAGAGCTACAACAGCAACAAATACCACCCAAAAAAAAAAAAAAAAAAAAAAAAACTCTGGTTCTCTCCTCCCGCCTCCATCTCTCTCTCGCTCTCTCCATTTTTAACAGCCCCCTTCGTTATTTTCTCCATCCATCAAAGGCGGCAGTAATTATTAATGAGAGCCTCCCTGTTCTCTCTGCATTATGCATGAGAGCCTTGCCTCTGAAAGCAGAGGGTAATGGGGGGTGGACAGAAGGGGAGGGGCTTCGGGTCACACACACGCACACACACATACACACGCCGCCTCTCAGGGTCACTGACCTACACCCACAAGAGCCAAAAATATTTATTAATTGCCCCACCACCCCAAAAATCTAAAAGTAAGCCCTTCTGCACAAATGGAAGCCAAAAATCAGACAAAGTGGAAGGTGGTGTTGGTGGTGATGGGGGGGGGGTCTCTGAGGGAGCTCTCACGCACCAACCGACGTACACAAATGCACATGCATACACTTTTTGGGCTTGTTGTGTTCAAATCCGCTGAGATTTCTTGCAACTTGGTAAAAAATCTCTTCCAGTGTTTACACTTGCTCACAAAAAATGGCTCCACTCAGTTTGTCCCTGCTGGCTGTTGGGGATAAAAGCCTTCCATTTCTCCCACTCATCCTCACCTTCCCTCCTTCTTTCTGCAATTTGTACTCGTTCAGTTTTCTTCTCTGCCTCCTCTTCTTCACTGAATCCCTTCCAACATCCATAACTTTCCTCTTATGTAGCACATGTGTATGTATGATTGTGTGATTCAAGAGAAAAGGTGGACACACACCATACACTTGTGATTTTTAGTTTGTAAGAAATTTTAAAAAAATAAAGAAGATGAAACAGCGAGAAGGTAATCTGATTAAACGGGATGTTGGCTGCTATGAAAGACGGGAAGGCTGAGAAAGAAAAGATGGAGGAAGAAATAACAGGCTGGCAAAGAGGGAGGGTGGTGTACCGCATGTTGCACCTTTAACACTTTCCTTTCTTCCCTTCAGAGAACCGGTGGCCTGACCCCAGCTTATTCTGCCCTGGTGTCTTCTACACAACGATCCTTACATCCGTGAACAACTGTAAGAGCTGAGATTATCCTAACCTCCACACCTCTTAATGCAATGTCCCTCCTTTTCCTTCCATCTCTTTCAGCTCTCTCACTCCCTCTGTATCTCAAAAGGGCAGGCTGCACTCAAACAGATGTATTATAAAAAGAAATTGCAAATGAGGCAAAAAAAAAAAAAAAAAAGTTATTACAGAGACAGAAGAATACACGAAGAATTCAAGCTATTGTCAGTGTCCGCAATAATTAAGAAATGTTTCTGCATAATTGGTGACTTTTTGCATCCTTCTGAGTTTGGAGGAAAAGCATTTGAAATGAATTTGGAATTACTGCACTTGGCACTGTGTACCAATTAGTGTGCAGAGCGGCCACTAATGAACAATCTCATGTAAGTTTCTTTTTCCCCTTCTTTTACCTCTTTATTCCTTTCCTCTACGTCCAATTCCCTGCACTGTCATTCAGTGCAACACTAACTTCACCCACTTCAGGCATACCCTAGCCTTCTGCACATCAACAAGGATTATTTAGCTGAAGCAGCCTGACCAGCTATCGTCACTTCTACTATTCTCCCACTAAAGCGCACCATGAAAAAAAAAAAAAAAAAAAAAAAAAATCATAATGCTTGATAACTGCCGTCTTCCCTCTGTGTGTGTGCGTGTGCGTGATAGTACTCAGGGTTGTGCTGTGCCCCGCGGTCCCGTTACGACTGTGTGCGTGCCAGCAGAGCCCTCTCCTCCTCTCCTCTCTCAGCTGCTATTTTTGCCCTGTTCTTATGTAAGCTGCTCCTGATGGGCTGGAGACAGAGGCAGAGAACGGAGTTGGGATGGTGAGAGCATCCCCAGCGGATACACACACACACACACTTGGCTGCACGTGCAAACACATGCGCACACATAGACACACACACAGTATACATCTCTCTCTCTCTCTCTCTCTCTCTCTCTCTCTCTCTCTCTCTCATATATATATATATATATATATATATATATACATACATATATATATATATGTATGTATATATATATATATATATATATATATATACATACATATATATATATATGTAAGACATATGCAAACACACAGAGAAAAAAAACAGAAAGTTATGCTCTCCTGGCTGTCAGATGGTGACACTACACATACGGGGGCAACCTTAAACCATCAGTGGAAGAGTGTGCATGTTTGTGTGTGTGTCCCAGAAGTGCCACCGTGCATGTGTGCAGATGAGATGCTGATTTGTAAATGTATATCATGTAGATCATCACCGCACTAACTACTGTCATCTCTTTTAGAAATTTGTTTCACTCCTCTCTCTCTCTCTCTCTCTCTCTCTCTCTCTCTCTCTCTCTCTCTCTCTCTCTCTCTCTCTCTCTCTCTCTCTCTCTCTCTCTCTCTCTCTCTCTCTCTCTCTCTCTCTCTCTCTCTCTCTCTCTCTCTCTCTCTCTCTCTCTCTCTCTCTCTCTCTCTCTCTCTCTCTCTCTCTCTCTCTCTCTCCTTAGCTTTAATTTTCTGTTCTCTGCTGGAGCAGTGCTCCTAACGTGATCACTTCATGGTTCTGGGCATGTTGTCAGCGCACTGTGACTCTGGCCCTTGTGCTGTTTATTTTTGGCTGCATCTAAATCTAACAGGCAGAGCTTGTTCTACTGTTGAACCTAAATCAATCCGGATGAGAGCACAACTTGAATTCCTAATGTTTAAGTCAGTGATATCATGTTGGAAACTTTATGTATGACAGTGTTCAGATTTGCTGTTCCAGCAAAGGCAGCAAATATGTTGAACATGTCTATCGTTGTCTGTCATCACTCTCATGAAGAACACATAGCTTAGCAAACAGAGTTATATTTCTATATAATTGATACATTTCCATTCACTTTATTTTCAAATACAAAATAAACAGAAATATCCAATGAACTGTGATACAAACGAATGAGAATATCATTACTATGACTTCTTCAATTTTCTGTTTACAATGAGCTCCTGAGTCAGTTTCACTTCCCTGCAGGCAATAGATTTAAAAATAAATATATTGATTTTTCAAATGCCGCACATCTTATTTTGAAGCAAAACTCTTTCAGTACAGTTCATCTGATTTTGTGTGATGTCAACCCAATTTGCCAGAACTTCAAATGCCAGTTTTCATAACTTGAAATTAAGGCTGATAGTGTTCTTGTGCATGTTTGTATGTTGCATTAGCTGATGTTTAATCATTTATCAGTGATTAATAAGCAACAGTGACACTGAGGTCTCTAATCAGCAACTGAATCTGAGGTTGTGATGTAATGTATTTCAGTTTTTATTTATTTTTGTAACAGTTTGTTTGGTTAGTTGCTCTTTTGTGCATCAGTGTCTTTCTCCTCTACTTTCATTGCCATTTTATTTCTCCCGTATTATTCCAGAGAGCCTTCATTTCCATTGCTGCAAAAATATAGATAAAAACTTAAGTCAAGTCTTAGTCTTATGAATAAAGGATTTACAAAGAAAATAAAAAAAGCGCATTATAAGTTATAAAGCTGCACCATAATCAAATGGACACACACATCTCCGCCCCCCACGCTGTGCACACACGTGCCACAATCTCCATAAATTAGGGCTGTCAGCGTGTGTGAGGGTGTAATAAATGACACCTGGTAATGAGCAAGCCATTCTCAGCCAACCAGGGGAGACAGAAAGAGGTATGGTTAGGAGTGTGGGGTGGCAGAGGTCACAGGTCAGGGGTCAAGGTCAGCTCCTGTGGGGTTTGGCTTTAGATAGCGAGGACACCCCTAAATTAAGGGTTGTGGTGACACAAGGGGAGACATGGGGGACCCCAACAGGGAATTGGCGTGTGTCGCAGCCAGCTGGGGAGAAGATATTATAGAAATGGAATATTCATGCTAATTTCAATTGTCAGAAAGTAACCGCCAGCAGCATGACTTAGCAGATTGTTGACAGCTTGATATATGTCTATCTGAGTGGGGGCTATATGTGGTAAGCCCTATTTATAACATAACACAGAGTATATGTCCTGTGCAGTGATGACACCAAAAAAAAGAGAAAAAAAGAAAATTTCAAATGAAAAAAAATTGCCACCATCACTGATTTTCAAGAAGCACTTACCTGTTTAAATAATCTACAGTACATCTCTTTTCTACCGTGCGACTCCATCAATATCTATCTACAAGGGTGAGCGTGCATGTACGTGGAGATGCTATCAAATGAGGACAGCCGTGTCGGCCATCTTAGCTGTGCATTTGTGTTTTTGTGTCTACCGGCATATGCCTGTGATGCCTGTTCACTGACGCAGCATCAGCAGCCCACACCATAAATACTGCATGGCCTCGAAAAATAGAGAGTATGGAGGGAACGAGGGAAGGAGGGAAAAGGAGAGGAAAAGAGATGAGGAGGAAACAAAGAGGAGGGGAAAAGCCTCGGTTGTTAAGATGAAGGGCGGCTGGGGGGGGTTGCGGAGGAAGAGATTTTTTTTTTTTTTTTTAGGTTGGGGGTGGGGGTGGGGGGTGACTAAGAGATAAAAGAGGAGTGAGTTGATGCGAGTGTGTTTGTGTGATGAGCGGATGGCCTCGGGGAGCGGTCGACTCTCTGAGCTGCTGTGCGGATGTGCTGACGGGCTCCGGGGCTGTTTGCTCACTCGCTCGGCCCTCTGCTCCGCTCACCGCAAAAGGGGACGGGGTGGATGGGTGGAGAGGTGGAGGGGGTGGGGGGTGCAGGTGAGACGTGAGAAGTGGGTGCGACGAAAGGGGAGACTGGGAGAGAGCGGGACAACTGGTAAAGAATTCGTAAAAAGGAATGGGGGTGAGAGAGAACTGAGGCAATTTGATAAAAAATGAAACAAGCAATAAGTGAACAAATGGATGAAGAGGAAGGGAAGTGACCTTATGTTTGAATAGGTCACAGAGCAAAAAAAAAGAAAAAAAGTAAAGAAAAGTAGAGGGGTGAGTCAACCGGCTGACAGGGTAAAGAAGTAGCTAGATAAGCTGCCTCTATCCTCCAATAGCAGCAGAGGGGGCATCAGATACAGGGAGTGAAATGCGGCCCTCTCTGAGGAAGCATCCAGTGAACAAACTGACATGGCACTGGTGCAGCTGTGCGCACTCACCCTCTGCATGTTCTGTGCGCACGCGTGCTTGTGTGCCTGCGTTATGCCTATTCGCATGTATGCACAAATGGAGTAAAGCTGCCTATGAGTGGGCATAATGAGCACTTGTGCATAATGTGAAGTGAACAGTATGCTTGCGTATGAAGATGCGTGCGCAATTGATCCGCAGTGTGTGAAAGAACGAGCACAATGTTTGCATCACCACAGAGATCACTCTAAACGCATCAGATCATCTTTCTCAACCTTTGCGATGAAACACAACTGCTGTTACCCTCTGACATGTGGATGTCACTTTGACTGCAGAGAGTTCGCCTGTGCCCCAGTGTCTCCACATACATGCATCCACACAGGAGGTTGTGTTACTGAAGAGTTGTCATAATGCAGACATAAGAAACTTGTAATATGGGAGCTTGTTGAATGGGGGGTCTTTATGCAACATCCCAGGGAAGCCAGCAGATTGAGACTAGTGTTGCTGAATATGGAAAGAGGGCATACAGCAAAGGCTGCTGGGAGTTTCTGATTGGCTGCTAATGTTGCTATCCAGGCTGGGATTGGTGGAGCTGACGCAGCCCGACATCACGTTGTCGGGACTAAACCCTTTTGAACTGAGGCAAAGCAGTGAGGCACGGATCTCAAAACACACACGCTCGCACATACACACATATTCTTGCAGATACACACCTACATGCACACATTAAAAGGAAGTATTGCATGCCTCTGAATATGATCTATACATGATAGTTGTACAGGCACTCCGACATAGTGTGTAGATAAAGCAGGACGGGCTCAGCGTTGATAATTCAGGAGAAAACGGAATTCGTAATGTTCCCGGGCTCGTCTCCATATACGATGATCTCAAGTGAATCTGTGCAGTTAAAAGGGGGAAAAAAGAGCAAACTTCCTTAACTTCTCCATTCTCTTTTAAGCCCAGCTCTAAGGTGGACAGAATAAATTGGAGCTTAAGCATGCGTGAAGGCACAGCAAGCGGGCCCCTTTCCACCTCTCCACGCCACGTTTGTCAAATCAGAGGAATTTCTGCTACACGTGAACCCAGATTCGGAGACGGAGAGAGGCGGCAGGGAGTTAACGCTCCCAGAAAAGGACGTATGTTTGAGTTTGCGGTTGGTTCAAAGTATGTCACCTGGTCTTAACTGTGACAAAAAAAAAACACAACAACACACAACTAGCGGAGTGCATAGACAATAAGCTGCATGCTATTAATAAAACATGAGATGAGACAAGGCAGTGAGTCAGGGGAAATGCATGACTACTCGTTTGGCCTCACTGCCGTTGCCCCGTGGCGTGTCGGCTCGACTCTGCGTGTGCCTTTGCCCGTAGTAAGATGTGTCTCTGCCCTTGGCTACAGAGAACTGGAGAAGAATCTCTTCTGATCGGTGTTCTTGCGGTTCTGGGATGAACCTGAATACTGTAAACCCACCTCTCGCAGAACAGGTGAAACGAAATGTGAAGAAACGTATGATGTATTTAGGAGGTTAGTGGTGAAAGAAGCACAAACACAGCTGACATTTTTTTGTGTATTTGGGTCACACAGTGTATGAGAGAGCAATCATGACAGATGTAAAAGAGATGACAGAACTGACGTGGGTTAACGTCGCTGAGTGTGTAGTGTGTGTGAGTGTGTGTGTGAAAGAGAGAGAGCCTGTTTTAAAGCTGAAGGTCGGGCCTATGAATCTTTGATCCATCTCTTCCAACTTGTCATGCCCCTCCCTACATTCAACATGAGTGAGCAGAGTACCTCTTTGCCTGTCCTTTCGCTCTCTTACACTCACACACTCACTCACACACACACACACACCCACACTCGCACACACACCCTCCCTGTGCCCTCCCGGTGCATTAATGTTCTTACATCACCTCCTCCAGTGAGCAGAGAAAACAAGAGAGCAAGACACTCGGAAGAGAAGAGATGGGAGCGATGGGTTCTCTTCTTTTGGGGGGGGGGGGGGGGGGGGGTTGTAAACGTTGAGGAGGAGGAGGAGGAGTTGAGAGATGGGTGGGGAAGAGATGTGTGTCACTAAAGAGGAGAGGTGAGGGGACCAGGATTCGAAAAGCTATGGAGTTAAATATATGCAACGCAATATAGAATATGTAGTATAGATGAACATGGATCAGAACACCCCCCGCCCCCTCCAAAAGTGTTTTAATTCCTTTGGTGAAATGTTACACCGTCATTGTAAAAGTTTCTGTACCAGTTTCCTGTGATTGACAGCTTCAGAACCGTCGTCAAGGGAACAAACCTGCCAATGAAACGCAGGGAGCGCGATAAAACAAAAGTTCAGACATTATTCGACCCAGAAAAGAACAAATTTAGTGTCATCAGTGAATCAGTCAGGAGTGAGCACCTGATGTGAATAACAAAGAGGAAAGATTCCTCAGCTGGCTCAACATTGGACAAAGTACATGCCACGCACATGCTCTAACACAGAGAGACATTTTCTTGCTCTTTTTTTTTTGGAGTCGGGGCTTGAACACGCACCACACTGGTGTGTCTCTCCATGGATGGATGGATCTCAGACACATTAACACTGTCTGGCGTTGGCTTACACCCATGAGACCCCCCCCCCTTCCCTCCTTCCACATCCCCCACCCCCTAACCCCACCACCACCTCCAACAACGCACACGCAGGCACACGTCTGGGCATCATCCTTCTGCTCTAATACACCCTGTGCCCCTCGGGACGGGACTTATTTGAGGGCAACGTTTGGGTCTATGCAAGAGTGTGTGTGTGTGTGTAAGCGTGTCTTGCTACCTTGTGTAGGATCGTGACTCTCCCAAAAGCGTTTGAGCAGTTCGTCAAGGCTGATGTCTTTAGGGGAGAAGACCACCCTCACCACCTCAGTGTGACCTGTCAGACCTAAAGGAGAGACACAAAGTCAAATTAATCATGATCAAGTTATGCAACGCTTTTCACTCATGATGTCTGCTTGACTCATCGCCCCTTCCTCCTCCTCTGCGTGTCCCCTTGAAGTTTCACTCACAAATACTGGAGAAAACAACTGATTATCACTCAAAAAGACACAATGAAGCATATGTGGAAAGCATTTACATGAATAGCACGCAAATGTGTTGGGTCTATGAAGGTGCACGTGTGACACTGGTGGAGGAGATTCAGGGTGAATCCACACACAGCTTTGTTATTGCTGATGGCACAATGGGGGGGGGGGTGACAGAGCGAGGTTCACATGGAGAGAGAAAGCATGAGAGAGAGAGAGGGCACAGTAAAGGTTGGAGCTTATGGTGGAGGTTGCCAAAAGCACACACATGTACACATACACACACATACATACACTCGCTCCTGTCTACAGCTGCCAGGACCCCAGAGCTTCAACATGCTGCCTGCAGGCACTCTCAAACTGCTTTAGGTCTCACATGCAGGTGCATGTACACATATACACACACATTAGAAAAGGTATGCTCACACACCTCATCCCAATATACTGCTGCTAAATGCACATACAGAGGCGTTGGCTAAGGATTGTTTCAATAGTACCACTTCTGTACTCTTGTTCACACATTACACACATGCGCAGGTGTACAAAAATGGACATAGTGTATATACACACAGCATGCCCACACAGATAGATGCATCAGGTGCAATGCAGACAATAGGAGGAAGCCAGCCAAATTCACGCATCAGGCCTGAGACCCACTTTCTGTTTCCAAATGACACCCAGCATGCCCAAAGGCCCAAAGGATCATCCGGTGCCAAACCACCATGGAAGACTTCACCTGTTAAAACTGTTGTTGCCTAAATAGAGAACAGGAACACTTTTCAGAGGAGGATGCAACAACGAATAGTGTTTGCTGGAATGGTTCACAGTTTTTCTTAATGACAGCAACACACCTATGCTGTCTCTCAACATATGGGACTGCACGCTGAGTTGCAGGCTAAACATGGAGCGTCAACGAGAACGACAGAAAGCAGTGCAAAATCCAAATGCTGCAGACATAGTCGGCAAAACTTGTTGGCAGGTGTCAGGAAAGTGAACATGCTCCATGATTTCCACGCTTTTCCCACTTGAAGGGGGTGAAAGGCTGAAAAGTGATGCAGACCAGCACCACTAAATCTGCCAGAGTCAACATTTTGCTGAAGGACATTTCAGGAGGTTGAATGGCCTTCAGGGTATAGACAGTGCCCCAAATCAAGTCGCCACCTTGTTGCCCTTTTTTTGTTTAATTGCTCCCGGCTGTTACAAACAGTAACAAGTGACTTCATAAAGTTAGGTATCCCAGTATACAATTATTAGATTAATGGTAGACGGATATCACAGGAATGTCCAGACCAGAAAAACAGCACTATCTGACACTTCCAGTCCTTAACTTAATGACTATTTGCTGTCCCTCACAAGCAACAGTGGTGGGGTGATTATTGTAAATTCTATAGTTGGATTTATAGCTTTGAGTTAGGAGGTCACTACGTACCTATGGCAACTACATGTGTAGGGGGTCTCTGAGTCTCTGCTCTAACTGACATGTGGTTCGACAAAAATCTAACTACATGCCACAGAGGCTACAGAGATAAATGAAAAATGTGGACACTGCATGAATTGTGTCTGGCTTGTGTTTTTCCTACAAGTTTCGGATGCCAGTGGTGATGGATGAGAGTGAAAGCCACATGAAGCATGTTGAAAAGGCAGAATTATCTTCTCCATTTCAGAGACACACATAAGGTGAAGCCATTTACGTTACAAACCTTCCTATCTACAGTCTCCATCACAGTGACTGAAACAACGTAAAAACACCACCTGCATGGAATATACCAGCTCTGAGTAATGAAACCAGGCAAACCATCCCTCCACCGCTTCCATCAGAAACACAGGTACTGTGGGGAGTATAATTAAAGTGTGATACAGCTCAGTCATGTATGATACACCAGTTTACAGCGATAACAAGTAAAATCCAACACTGTGCTATAAATCAAAGTCTGCGACACTGGTATCTACAGCAGAAGACATGTTAATCCCTTATATGTTGGATAAATCCAGTTTAAGAAGCAAAGATGGATGTTGTGGTATTGTTACACCACGACAAAGGAGGACTGGGGGAAACAAAACACGTGAAGATCATAGCTTACGTATCTTTCCCTGGCCTTCACTCGTAGTTAGTTGCGTAAACTTGTGCAAAAAAACTTTGGTGGCCCTGAGAGCTCACTGCGCAACTTCTGAAAACACATGCAAGTACCCAAATGTGCTACAAATTCTGAAAACATCATATATTTGATATGTGCGCCAAAAACTCCTGTAACTGTGGTGTGTTGAGCTCCCAGGGCCACCGTAGAAAACACTGCTATGAGTCCTTTTTGGAACAACCATATGGGTCATTTGAAAGATGCTGACAACATCAGCAACCTATTTTCTTGTAATGTTTTGAGAACTTTAGAGCTGAAGCACAAAAGGTTATATTGATTCCCAACAGCAGAACAAACTGAACTGTGCATCAGTTGAGATAGAAATTTGCCAATTGATAATTGATAATACCTCGCAGCTGTCTGTATCGTCCGTCCTCTCAAGACAAACCTGGCTGCACCTCAACCTCTCTTATTTCTGTCTGTCAGACCATCCACCTATCTGCCTGTCCTTCCATCCTTCCCTGGCTCTGCTGACAGGTCCATCAGCCCCTTCTTTCCTGTCCGTCCGTCTGTCTGTCTGCCCTGGCTGTGTTGACAGCTCCTCGGTCTCATGCCGTCGCAGTGTTCTGCTCCGTCATGGCCACTGGAGCGACGCCTGCACTCTCTCAGCCGATGGACAGGCAACTATTCTTTCTCACACTCCCCCCCCCTTCAAATTTTCTTTTCCCCTCAAAAGTTTATTTTACCAGTTCCCTCACTTGCTGCAGGTCTCAATCTCGCTTTCTCTGTCATCTGTCTCCATCTCCATCCTGACCATCTTGTTGCTGGGGAGCTCAGAGAGAGGGAGAGAGAGAGAGAGAGAGAGAGGGAGAGAGAGGGAGAGAGGGGGAGACTGGGAGGCAGACAGATAGGAAACATACAATCCCTTGAAGGGCTCGGCTCAGAAAGTCTGCCAGCCAAGCCCAAAGCATCTTTCCCCTCCTCTCCACGTCCCCCATGCTGTGCCTGCACCTAGACTCCACGCCTGCCTGCAATGATGTGCCCTCAGAAATGGAGCAGCCCCAAACTAACAGCTCATGACTTCTAAAACACAGGAGAGACACACGGGGTAAGAGCAGAGCCCAGACATCTTCATTTGAATTATATATCAACTCCCTACATGATCTATTTGAATCTCATGATGAAGCTAACAGGAAGAAACAGATTCAGAGACACGGAGATGTAGCCAAACGTTTTCACAGCAAATATACAGAATTCAAGAATAAAGCATCTTGTTCGTAGTCTTGGGGAAAAAAAGCCCATTTATGGCGTTTCGTACACAGTAACTTCTGTTGGCAAAAAACGCCGCAGTACAGCACAGTACAGAGCCCAATCCTTACAAGTAGGTCATGGGGGGGTGGGGACGGGGGGTGCAGCCCATCTGGAGCAGTACATTCTGAGTAGTTGACTGCAGATGAAGGGAAGGAGGCGAGAGGATGAGAGTGCTGTGCTTAAAACACCCGTTCCGACTCTCTTTTCTTTATCTTTTTCCTTTGCGTTTTTTTTTGGGGGGGGGGGGTGGGAGGCTTGAACCTTGACTGATCTTACCACGAAATGTCCTGCCAACCTCCCTCACCTCCTCGCAGGAAAGCAGCAGGATTGGTTAATATGAATCAAAGTGTAGATGCTGTAAATAGACCAGAAAATAAAGAAAGAAAAAGCGCAGGGTGTCGTACCTGAGCAGACCTCGTGGTAGGTGGGGTTGGGTGTGAAGCCGCCGGCATAGCCCACTTGTGTGGAGAAGACCCCCGAGAGCCTCCAGAAAAGTCTCTCTGCGCCCCAGAAACAGCCCATTCCTGGACATGAAGACAGTATGCAAACACAAACACAAACCCACAGTCTATTAGTGCTTCTGTGCTCTCATACCAACCACAACATTTTTACCACAATGTGTTGTGGCTAAATATTCCATCTGGGTAATTTGTGATTAAAAACGTGTGATTGTGTGGTCTCACCAAACATGATGGTCTCCATGCCTTCTGGAAAAGGCTCCACAGTGGGATTCCCACTGACTGCATGCTTTTCTGTGAAGGGACACAATGTGGAAATCTGGTAACGGATCATAACAGTGTTTCAACAGTGCAAATTACAGCATGCGAGTTAAGAGGCCCATTAGCTGCTTCGACTGGGCCGCATAGGTCTGCACTTTGTTACAGGCTGACCCAGGCCAGCGGATCAGAGCCAGAAGCTTCTGTGCTGGAAGACATTTAAGAGATTACACGGCTTTGACCGCCATCCTATCCCTGCTGTCCTCTCCTCAATACCCACAATTAAACCCAGTTATTTTCTGATCTCTTTTGCTCTTGTGTATAGTGTGTCTTTGAATGTCGAGCAGACTAAGTACGAGGCTTGGCACCATCAGGTGGCCACAAAAGCGAGGCCGATGACTACGCATCGGGGGAACAACACTTGTTTAACCCCACAAGCAAGGGAAGGCCTCGCAAGTAGACCCAATGCTGTCCTAATCTTCCCCATGTTAAAAATACCCAGTAAGTAAAACAAACTGGAGTGCTGAGAGGTGGCAGGGGGGTGTCACTCTACTGCCAACTGTGCTGCCTGGAATTAGAGCGCTAAAAAGGAAGTGTATGTGTGTGTGTCTGTGTAGCCCACAGATGTGTGAGGAGGATTAGGGTTTAAGAAGACTGAGGTGACTTAGCGTGCAAATCTCCACTAAGCAAGGCTGGTTTGTACTGCAACCACTAATATTAGTCTACAGATAAACAGGCCACAGGGTACACCAAGAGCTTAGGCACATACCAATAATGGATGCTTGCTTTGTGTTCATTGTGTGATTGCTCTGTGGCCGCTCACAGATGAGATGTGTGACATTGACCTGAATACAAACAATCTCTAATCTGATACAGACATAATAGTTCATTTCCTAGATAGGCCCGGGATGATCTCTAACTATGACAACAGGCCAAAGACCAACAGCTACCTGCAGTTTATTTCAGGCTTAAAATGATTACTGTAAAGTCACACAAGAACTGAAGTAAAGTGTGCTGCCCATGCCAGGACCCTAAAGATTAACAGGTGTTTTGAAGAATATCAGCGGCAAGAGAAGCACCACAGCACTTGAGCTGATAACGGCTGTCTCGGTGTGCCACCTTAAGGGCACTTTTTGATATTAGACAAAACTGTTTGGTTTTCTTTTCTCTGCAGTAACAGATTGCAGAAGCATAAAGGACTCCTAAAATGTCACAGAGGCCTGGCTGCCCTCAGGCAGATCCCTTCCTGCCCTCCTGTTGTGCCACAGTTCTGTCTTTTAGCAGCAGGTTTGGTCGGTACTGCCAGGTCACGTTCACGGGCACAGTCAGCTGCAGTCAAAGTATATCTGTGTCAGTGAGTGTCCCAGCTAAATATTCTCAGTTCATGTGGGTGACTGAAGGTGGTGGAAGGACGGGAGGAATCTTCATACTTCTTAGAAATTGTTTGGTCTACATCCTCTGCTCGCGCTCACCCTCTTGTCCTTCGTTTCTGGCCACAGCGATAAAAAAAAAAGTAGTGAAGTTGCCAAATGTCTGAGAGAGAGAAAATTTGAGAGTGAGAGAGAGACAAGAGTGCGATAGGAGGAGGAGGAGGAGTGGGAGGAGAGATCAGCCTGCCAAAACAATAAAAGGAGTAAATAGCCAGTGAGAAGCAACAGATGAGGGTAGCAGAGAGGCAGTGAAGGATTCTTTTGGCTTTCAGACCACCATGCCTTTGAGCGCTATATGAAAAGACCAAGCACTTCATCCAAGAGAGAACACAGAGAAAACAAACAAGCAAACAAATAAACAAACAAAAAAAAGAGTGGTAGAATGAAGACAGCCAAGAACACGCCGACACAGCACTGTCCAGAGAAGCCAGCTCCGAGCCAAAACTCCCCGCCCTCTCGTCTCTCTCAGCTGCTCTCCATCTTCAACTTCACACTCTCTTCCTCACACCACCACTTCCCATCATCCCTCACTCCCCTTTTTTACAAAACACGTGTGCGCCCGCCTGCACGCGCACAAGAACGCAATCAGCCGCACAATCGCTCGCATGCCAACCTCTGCTGTGGGTATTTCTCCCATGGAGCAGCTGGCAGAGGTCCAGGCGGTGCCAGGCTGGCTCCTTTCACTGTGCCTAGCCCAGCATTCCCCCCTGCCAGCCCAGTGCCCACACCCTATTCTGCCAGAATTACCCCACCTAACACACACACACACAGGCACCGAGAAAGAACTGGCTGAATACCCTCACTACGCTGCTTCACTACGCCAGCAAAAGAAAGAACAGAGGACGACAAAAAAACAAGCAGGGAGGGTGACTGACTGAGCTTACAAAAGAAGAAAACAGGCTGAATATGGGGGAAGGATTCATGAAGAGGATTTTTTTCCCAACTTGGATGAGATATGGGCGTAATTTCTTTTGTGCGCCTTTGTTTTTGTGGATATCTGAAAAGCGCAGTGCAGCCTATACAGTACAGCGGGACTGAAGCGGAATACTTTGGTCACCTTTTGTTGCTTTTAGCTTGTTGGTTGTAGGCGGCTGGACCAGAACCAAAACATCGGACCCGCTTGCCCTGCCACTGTGCTTGTATCATGACTAACCATCAGTCAAGGACACAACAATCTGTCTGTTGCTTAGCGGATAATAACGTCCAGTTTGACTTGTTTCGGCGGGTACTTAGTCTTTGTTACCCTCCGGTTCTACCCGCGGTCCTGTGTTTCTCACCCATAGAAGTCCAAGTGCCGGTGCCCCCCTCACGCAGAGGCACGGGAGAGGTACTATCCCTGGATGCCAAAACTGGTGACGGAAAGGTTGATTTCCAGGCTGTTCTGTTTATTTCCTTCCAAAAATCCATTCTCTCCCTTTCCCTCTCTTTTCCTCTTCCCTCCCTCTCACTACTCCTCTTTCTAGCTTCACACAGGTTGGCAGGGAGTCAGACACGAGTCGTTGTCGGAGGCTGATGCTTTATACTGGTGCCAACTACCCTCTGCTGTATGGGAGGATGGGTAGGGGGCGAGAAAGAATGGGGCAAAGAAGGGGAGGGGAGGAAAGAGGCTGATGGGAGGTGGTCCATTTTTAAGAACAGTAAGAGGTAAGTAAAGGAAATGATGCTGCTGTGGCCTCAAAACAATCAACACAACTTGGTACTGTGACATCCATACACATGAAGCTGCCTCTGCTCAGGCTGGGAAAACTGTCTAGGCTCAAGAAAGTACAACTTTCAAGCCATCCATGAATTCCATACATATTGTAGCCTAGCAACAGAAACAGTTGCTATGGAGAAGAGTATCTACTATAGCACTGACTCCATTATCTTCCTCCAGCAAGATGGAGGCACATCCTGTTGGTGACTGCTCAAACAGTGTGATGGGGAAAAGGGGGGGGCGCTTGTTTTTAACTCTGTAGCAAAAGGAAATCCATCTTGACAGTCTCCCACAGTGGATACATCAGAGTAAATCCATTCATTTTCTATACAGCTTACTCTCCTCAGGTGACATGCCACACTATTCAGGGTCTCCAAAACACCTAGGCTGAGTGACTCTGAAGGAAGCCAGAGCACCCAAAGGAGACCCATGCAGAACATGCAAACTCCAGACTTAACATAACATCAGGTCCAAACACACTATGTTCCTGCACTGGGGCAGCAGTGCTAATCACTGAGCTACAGTGTTGCCCATGAGCACATCTTTCTCTTTTTTATTTGTCCACTGTTTGTTTGCTTAATTTGCATGCTCTCCCACTTACTTACACATTTCTCTTACCCTCTGAGCTCATTGCAAAAGTCAAAGAGCAAGGGCATCTGGAGACAGCAGAGATGAGAAAACAACAGAGAAATAATGCCAGAAATATATCTTCGCCATGAACCTGCTTTAAAGAGTTATGGAGAAGCATGTAACAGAGATTGATTTTGGTCAGCTGACCTCCCCCATCCTGTTTGGAAGAAATATTGGCAGTCTACTCTGCACTGACTCAAAATAATAGCTACTGTGCCCCTACCATGTAGCAATCTGCCACTGGATCATTCTCGCCAAGGTCACAGAGTACATTATACACAGTGGAGCGAGTGAGGGAACAGAGGACACCGGGACATCTGAACAAGGAATAAGGAGCTTCTTTAAAAAGGCAACTTTCAAAATAAGTGATTTTCATGGTACAGAGGGGACAAATGTGTCCACGCACTCACACACACAAAGCTGGGACTACACAGTGTGGGGACAGTCCTTGCAACCCCTACTACTCATGATTACTGGCCCACACTGACAAACACAGAAGCATGCTATTCCAATACACACACACACTCTAGAACAACCCCATCCCCACCTAAGCTGCCCCCCACGGTGAAAGGGGAGGAACAGATTTCTGCCATGCGGTGTCTCCGAGCTGCTCCGACAGACGGAGCAGGAACTTACGACGGGGCGGAGCCTTCATGCGCATAATGCCCAGATGGGCCCCTGGATGCTGCGGCACCGCTTCCTCCTATGAAACTCACACCCAGCTCCCACAATGCACTTTGCGGATGCTCATGTCTGAGTAGGCGATGGGCTCCGGGTTCAAATCGCACTATTTTTTTTTATCATTTGTCGCAGACTCGTACGAGCCCTCCTGTCCTAAAATAGTAAGATGAAAAGATGAATGAAAGGACAAGATGGACTGTGGTGTGAACGAGATGTTTGACTGGGTCCTATACATCGAAAATGAATGAAATTATTAATAGGTGAGGGAAAAATAGGAGTATCGTGTGTTAATTTAATGCACCGACACAGAACAGAAACTTCGCTCGAGTCAAAAAACATTTTTAAAACAATAGTAACTTAGATGTCATATTCTCTCTGAGTGTCTCTGACAGTGCTGGGAACTTGATCCATACAGATTTACTTTATCCCAGTTTAATCATCAACTATTTGTAACACAATCCTACCATATATCCCAACAGGCTTTTTGCTGCCACTTCAGATTTTGTGGTTGACTCAGAGATTTCATCACTGTCCCTAAAGAGGCTAAAGCAAGTGTACCTTAGACATGCTTGGTTTGTAAGGTTAAGATATTAGATTTGGTTCCCTGGGGCCAAAATTCAAAGGAAGAGGAGGGAGGGAACCACTGTTGATAAAGGAAAATAACCTTACACTGTGAAAATCTCAGGAATCAAGCATGTTTATGTGATACTTTATCCAAGATTCAGAGTAATAGTCTGGTAGTTGCCACCCTTTTAATATTCTAAGTCAGCGCAAGAGAGAATATATTAACTGAAAAAGAGCTGACAGCTGTCCATCAGGAGTCTTTGCACTTCATCCATTGTTGCTTACTTAGGGTGATTCTCTACATCCAAAGTCATAACGAGCTCAAAAAACATTGAAGTATTCTGAACTAGACCTTCACTGTTTGTTCATTTTGAAAACTGTGCACATTTGAGCTTCCACTTCCTGCGAAAATTGGTCTCATAACAACAGACTTTAGACATATCTGTCTGTGACTATCATTTCAGTCTGCGATTCTGATTGTATCGTCTGATCACCGCACCTTTGGCATGTCCTACAGACAGCGAAACCACAGGTTTGGACTGATCTCTAAGCCAAACTTCATCAGACACAAGGGTTCTGTCAAACAGCCTATTGGCGAAAGTTTCTCAATTTTCTCATGTCAAGGGCTCCACTGGTAAAGACGGTTTAAAACACAGACGTCCACTTGTCCCTGGACCCTGTAATCTGTAACGTGATTGTTTTTTTTTTGTTTTTTTGTGCTGTGTGTGTTTTCAGCAGAATGCAGGCATTAGGAAAGTTCAAGGCTGTGGTCACACAAGCCACAAATGTCCATTGAAAGGCCTTTAATTTCTGACTGATGGGTAAATTTCTTCGGAGGGAGCAGGACATGACATCACTGCATGACGACAAACAGAAAATGGGAACAGGAAAAGGAAACTTTCCTGTCACTTTAGAAGCTGTAGGCTGTATCTGCTTACATCTCTTATTCAGAATCTCAACCTGCCTTAAACTTATTACTGTTTACAGCTCAATAACAGCTAAACAGTTGCACTTTCATATGAATTCCACCAGTGTCATTTCACTCCTACACTCCTGAGCTCCTGTTTCCTGTCATTACTTTCACATGAGCTCCACTGATGTCAGTCGCGTGCACTTACTGCACGTAACTCAAGCACGTGCACAGCTTATCAGGTGTCATCCTCGCGCCAGCTCGCGGCCGTTCTGCTGGAAACTTACTTTTTCTTTAACACCGCGTGTTATTTACCTGCCACGACCATTTTCTCGTCCCTTCCCTTCAGTGCGCGGTTTCTGCTCGGCAGCTGAGTCTTATCTGACATTGTGTCCGCGGCAGCGATCGACACAGAGACCAGGAGCAGCCAAACTGTGTGTGTTTGTGTTTGGGAGAACCACTGTGGTGAAAATGGCCGAGTCTTCCGGGATGCCTCCATAACGCCACGCTGTTGCGTTTCTCGTCTTCTTTTTTTTCTCTCTCTCTCTCTCTCCGGCGGGGATGGGAAACAGAGGGAGGGGGGAGGGGGAGGGGGAGGAGAGACGGCGGCGAAAACGCCATCAATATGAATATTCATCGTGCGTGGGCATCGTCGTGCACTGCATATTAACTAGTCAAGGGGTTAATATGACTTTGGCACAAAAGCCTACAGTGCACCGTGTGCGGGAACGAAATTAAATTTAAATAAATATCCACGCCGTTCAGCATGCAAATGAGCTCTCGCCAATTATCAGCTCTCATTCTGTGGGAGGTGTTTCTGGTGGATCAGGTTAGAGTATGGACGTATGGGTGGGTAGGTTTTCCCTTTGTGGTTGGTTTTACATCAAGGAACGTGTGTTTGGGATTAATGTGGACGACTAACAGCTTCATGTCTCCACTGTGAACAGCCTTTAAAAACGGCTCCTTCCCTGATTCATGTATTATGGAAATGTTGGGAAGCCTCTGCAAAGAAAACAGCGGTTGTGTTCCTATAGAGACAGTTGATTCAGTCTGTGTGTGTAGTGATATCTGGCACTCAGCACTGACCATATGATGCTTTCATCCCCAAAAGCACCAGAGTGATTCATATAAGAAGCAATGCAGAGATTGATATGCTCTGCCCACTTGGAGAGAAGTACCCCATATGTGATTTAAACACATCCTATTCCAGCACGATCCCATGTTGAGTCTCTTTATCGCTAATTATTTTATTTTTAGAAAATGTGTTATCTTGGTCCTGAAACTTATATGCACTGCAACATGAGAAAACCCAAATGCATAAAGACTGCTACAGGTAGGACAGACACTTTACATCCACGTCCACACAGTCATTGCTTGTAACTTCAGAGGTCAGAAAGCATTGAACAAGTGCACAATGATGTATTATAATTTGCCAATTGTGGATCACAGCCAGGCCCAGCACCTGTGTTACTTTCTGCACATTTGTTTGGTCAGTTGCGCATCAAGCTCCCAGTGCCACCAATATTTACCTGTGGTTAGGTCAATATATAAGTCATACAACTTAATTATTTCAATGATTGATAGCTATACTGTTTTCAAGTTACTTGGTTACTTGGGATTTTTCAAGACATTGCATCCTCTGTCATCCCTACTGTTGTAAAGAAAAGCATAAAGTTTCAAACTGCACTTCAAAGTCCTCAAGCAAGTCACATCAAAGAGCTGGGTGACTGTAAAAGTGATTAACATTGTTCAGGATGTGTTTAAGTTGTGAAGTTGCATGCCTCATATTTTGGACAATAAAGAACGGAGCTGAAGCAAACCAGTTGGCCGATTGATAGAAAATGAACTGGCAACAAATCTGGTGAATCAGTTCAATTATTTCAAAATTCCAAACACTCTCTAGCTCCATCTTCTCCACCGAGAGGGTTCAATGCTCTTGTCTGTTTTATATGTGAACCAAATGATATCATATCAATGATCTCAATCATAAATCTGCATTGGAAGACATCGCCATGGACTCTCATGTGTGCTTCTCCACCAAATTCCGATGTTTTATGAACCAAACAATGATAAATTGGTTGCAGCTCCAGACAGGAGTCGCCAAGCATGTGAAATCACAGTGACCTGGTTGAGGACACTCACACATACCACTGCGGCGTCCTTGGTTGACGTCGTCCACCTCTTGCGGGGGCCTAACATTTCCTGTCTGATTCTCCACTGTAGCCTGTCAAATAAAGAGAAGGTCCCACATGAGCACTGGTCAGGTCACTCTCAGAGGTGATTTCACTGCTCTCTGGTTTTATTTCACCACAGCCTGGCCTGAAAGGGATGTGATCGTAATGAGGATGATTTAAGTGTGGGAACTTCTTGTGGATGCCATGAAGCAACCAATCTACTGGTAACAAGAATTCAGGGCATTGTTCCTATATCCTCTAAGCCAGAATAACATCACACCCTGCTGCAATCCCCCTTTCCTCTCTCTCTCCTTCTCTCTCTCTCTCTTATCTGCTGGGGAAATGAAGCTCAATCACCTGCGGAGGAGCTGAGGGCGGCACAGGGGACTTTGCAATGCAAATGCCAGGTAATTACCCGAAAGCCAGGAGAGTGGAAGCACACAGATGAAAATAGAGCAGGCAGAGAGGGGGGGTGAACTGAACACTGGGTTCACATGCCTGTTGATGCAGGATGATTGGGGTGTTTTTGGGGTGTGTGGAGATGTAGGAAGAGGAAAGGGGGGGAGAGGGGAGGAGGGGATGGAAAGGTGATGAGAGCCACAGGGGTGGATGGAAACCACATATGTACAGAGATCTCACAATGTGTGTTAATTTCCCCCCTGGTGTGTGCATGTCTGCATCTGTGACTGTATATGCACATATACCTCCTAGAAATGATCAATACATCATTTCCACCACTCTTTGCTTTATACTGTGATGGAGGAAAGATCTCCTTTTAATTCAGAGGAATATTGCTGGTGAATAAAACCTTTTTTTGCATAAGTGCGGTAGCAGTTTGAGTAGAAGTGTGTATGTGTGTGTGTACACTTGCACACACACACACACACGTGTGTACAAGTGTCTTGTGCGTGTGTGTACATGAGTCTGTGTGCACCATTGTGTGCATGCTCTCTAATGGGCACTCGTGTATGTAGTGTGTGTGTACGGTGGGTGATTGCATATGTTCGCGTGTGTGGTTTGTGTGTTGCACCGGAGGATTTAGTGAGTGTGCCAGCTTGCAGCTGTTTGATTGTCAGTGAGTGAGAGCAAAGAGATGTGCAGATGTGAGTGAGTATCAAAGAGATTATGAAATGACCTGGAATTAACCACCTCAGTAGATTTGAACTGGGTATCGTACCACCTTAAGCCCTGCGTTTGACTCGGAGGCAGTTGCAAAGCTGTGCGTTACCTGGTTAAGACTGTTTTATATAATTTTATTTAATAAGCCAAAATGCTTATTTGTAATTCAATATAGCACTCTAGCGTTTGTTTGATTGTTTGTGTGTTCGTGGAAGATATTACCAAGCAATAGTGTGACTCATGAGCAGTTTGCACCGCCACTCAATAGCTGCCTCTGATTAACATCTGAACAGAACAGGAGCCAGCCAACCAGAAAACTGTTTTGGCGATTTAGTGTAATTGTGGCTTTGCTAAAGTCTCACTTCGCCTAATTAGAATAATAAATCATGCCGCCTCGTTGTTTTCAAAGGGTCCTCCATCGTCTCGCCGAAGCAGGTGGGATTGTGGGATGGTGTGAAAAAACAAAGGGTTTGATTGCTCGGCTGAAGCTACAGTCAGTTAAAAGCAATGTGGCGCTCTCCGGGGATTCATATTCAAAACTAAGCTGTATCAATTCATAGACCTGAGTGGGAAAAGCCAACTTGACAGATTTTGATTCATCCGCTGGCCCATGCTTGACTTCACTTGACATAAATCACTTGGCTCATTGGAGAATGGAGAGAATCTTTTAATCATGGAAGAGTACAACAAGTGGACACAAAACATGAAACACTGTAGCGAAGATGCTGACGTGTAATAAACCCTATTATTCATAAAGATTCTAAGCCATGACAGATGTATGTGAATTTCAATAACATGTATTTTCTTCCCACAGTGAAGGAGGAAGTGTGCCCCCCCCCCCGGCCCGCTCAACAGTGATTACGAACTCTATGCACTCCTGTTTGGGCAGCCTTGTCTTTTTGTGTATTCTTCTCATTTGACGGTCACTGGGTCTAAACTCGCTTGGGATGTGCCTCAGCTTTCTGAGGAGACAGTTTGCCAATTTGTAGTATCTCTTTGGAGCCATGTAGCATGTCATTTTATTGTGAGTTCTGGATTTGTTATTTCAGTGGTTCAAATAATTAGATTTATTAATTTGCCCAGTGATTTCGGTTCATTGAAAGATGTTTGTGGAGTAAGTGGTGCTTATGTTGTAAATCTCAAGAGCGCCTGCGACTGAGGGGCTTCAGACAGCATTGCAAGGATTGTTAGGGACTGGATTTTAAATTTAATAGCCCCCTTTTTAATATTTATCGTGAGTATGAGGAGAAGCTCCGCTCTACAGGAATTCTTTCTTTGTCTTGAATCTTTACCTGCATCCCTCAGACTTTATTGTATTAGATCTCTGTTGGATGTTTGTTCCTAAACTGGCTGAACCCAGCACGCAAAGAGTTTTTGTAGCTGGGGAAATTACATGACCGTAATTGTGCTCCAACTGTTCATAATACACAGTTTTGTCTAATTTCAAGCACCTAAAAAGTGTACTTGAGTGCAGTGTTTGCAGTGACTGCAGGTTGCATCCGATGTGTGTGTTGTTTGTAATACAGTCCCCTCTCATGCTAATTCTTTTCCTCACACATATTTGTTGCATTTTATATATTTCAGGATAGCAGGTAGAGAGCTTGATATTAGACCCTGCTATATGCATGATACAAGTAAAGGGAGGGGAAAAAGAGAGAGATAAATGCAGGAAAGGAATCTGAGTGCAGCTATGTAATGCCAGTCCACTTCCTCTCCCTCTTGCTGTAGCGCTCGACCCGTGCTAAGAGTGGCTAGGCTAAGCCACTCTTGCCCTACATACAGCCTAAACAGCAGATTACTGACTGTCCCTCTAATCCCATGCACCGGGGCATGTGCCACTGTCACCATGCACCAACCACCCAATCACCCTGCAGCCACCATCACAGTGCCTGCTGTTCTGCTAGCTGTGCAACCCCCCACTCCATATCCCCCTAACATCTTCTCCGTTTCTGTTTTTGGTCATTCATTTTGGATTTTCGGTTTTACTTCTACCCGAATAAAAGCGCGCTGGGAGATGTGATACTGAAATACCTCATTCCACTGTCATGTCTTTCTCCTCTCTCTCTGTCTTCCCTAGCAACACCCTGTCCCATCCTCATCCTCCCTGTGCCCCCCACCCTCTTCCCAGTTTTAACCTCCTCATGACCACCTGGCACGGGACAGCTTCCTACAGTCCCTCAGCCTCACCTAAACCACCAGGCCTGAGATTAGGGTTAATCTGGACCTTGTGTCATCCTGTATCTATCAGCCTCCCCCACAGCACCATTCTTTCCTCCCTCCCTCCCTCCTCTTTACCAAAGAGGCTTTGGTTTAAAATCCTTTATTGTGAACCCCCGCTCCCTTTGCAGTGTCTTCCCGCCTGCTGCCAACTGCAACTTTTCCTCCCGCACCACATCCTCAGCCAATCCTTAAACAGATACCAGTAGAACCTGTCCCCAAGCTATGCTGGTGAAGAGATGCGAGCAAAGGATTCTCGCATTGTCTTTCTCTTTGGAATAATTTTAGAATTAGGCAGTGTTAAATTTTGCACATGCACTCTGCTAAAATGAAACACTCGCTCACGTACGTGTGCACATGAGTGCGTAGTAATACATGACTATACACAGAAAGCATGCCTACAGTGTGAGGACTTGCTGTAATAGCGCCTGTGCATCTTTTGTGCATGTCCGTGATAGATTGTTCAATTCATCTGGACGAGGGCTTTAGATGAGAGTCAAAAGAATTCATCCTTCTGCTCTTCTGTCCCAATCATCCAACCCCCGGTGCATTTAGCCAGCCGTGCTCTCCCGGTCCTCTTCACCCCGAGGACAGAGTGAAGGCATGGAGGCCCGAGCTGGATGAAGAGACGCCACAATGGTGCAAAGAGCAAAGATGCGTAGAGAATGTAGACACAAAAGGGGGAATAGATACAAAGTGCTAAAGCCCCTTTTCATTTTTTTGTCTCTGAAAATAAATGGCAAATTCTCCCTGCAGCAAAGTCTCCTTTCTGGAGTTGAAAAGCCAGGAAAAAGCACTTGGCAGACGGAAACTAGTAGAATGGAGACTGAGAGGTAGGGAGGCGGCAAGAGATGTAGGCCAGCAATAAAGTGTCTTATCATGAGGGGCAGAGAGAAAGACCCTTGAGCATGAGAACCTGCATGAGTTGGATGCTTTAATGAGAAACCGACATGGAGGATCCATGGAGGAGGATGAAGGATCCGTTAAAATGTTAATGTCAAATTCCTTGTGTAATCATAGGCAGCCAATTTGTTGAGCAGTATTTAATTTGTTCCGATTACACAGATAGTCTGTTCGCTTATTAAAAAATTTGAGTACATGTAATATAATGATTATTTATAGGGCTCATTCATATGATTCCCAGCCAGCCGGGGGTTCCTCATGCCTCCAAGTCACACACACACACGATCACACGTAATATGAACTACAGAACATTATAGTTTCGGTAGCAGTCAGATAGGACGCTGAAGGGCTTCGTCATGGATTAGGAATATGGAATCCCAGTGGCTTGAACAAAACAAGCAGCAAGGTGCAGGAGTGACTGGTAGAGCGAGAGTGACTGATTAAAAGAGAGAGAGCGGTTCGAACATGCTGAGAGAGGAAAAAGTCGGGGAGCGAGGGAAGAAGCGAAGAACGTTCAAAGTGATTGTGCGAGAGTGCAAAATGTCCACAGAGAGCAGGAGAGGGAGAGAGAGCGATGTAGTTAATGGATGTAAATTAATTGCTGTCATGTGGATTCTGATCCCAATAAATCAGGGTCAGTGTGGTCTCCGGTGCCACCTCTGCATGGCTGGGAAAAGGCAGGATGGAGCCTTGGATTTGGTAGATGCACACTGGCACACAAAGATAACGCATGTACGCCCTGGCACACAAACTTTCACACACTCTGCTGTTCTGATTCAATAAAGTGTACATATCTCAAAATAATGAACATGAAATGAGAGAAACACTGAGAAAAGTGATAATCCTTGTGCAGCTTGTGAAGGAGAGCAGATGTGTGTGTGTGCATGCGTGTGTGTGTGTGTGTGAACATGGACAGATTGTGACTAAACACATCAGCTGAAATAAAATCTGCGGTGCCACAGAAAAAAGAAAAGTTGTGTAACACATGAAATTAGATGTAATAAATGTACAGTAATATAAAACAGAAGTTCCTACAGCACTGCAAACACTTGTATAATCAGTCTACATTTATTATCTGGGATCCACAGAGCTGTGCTATAAGATCCGCTTCATCATGAGGAGCTTCTTTAAAATTGCACCTCAAGTCCAAATAGAATACTAGATGCCAACTAGTGCAGACCTAACTGGGTTATAAATGCAATGTGGTCCAATGAATTAGCCATGCTTATTACTGAAAATTACCACTGTGCTTTCTGCTTAACTAGGCTGCAAAATTGATTTACCTTATTTCCCCAGTCTATGACCATCACAAAGACATCCTGTTATTATGAGGGCTGTGAGTATTATTGTATGTGTTAATCAGAAAATACGTGAACCATGTATTTTAATTACAAATCATACAAGGGCAATTTTAAAAACAAAAGCCTTTAAAAAAAAAAAAACCCACTCATGACGTGTTGCCCACACAGTAATAGAAGCAGCTACGATGCAACAACCAAATCATGATTTAAAAGAAAAAAAAAATGTCAACGCTGAAATGAACGTTACCATATTAAAAAAAAAAAAATCATTCATTACACTTTACAGTACACTATTCCCCATATTATCTACACCGTGTTTTCTTTGATACTGTATGCCCCAAAGCAAATCACTCATGTTCAAACAATAATATCTGAACATGAGAGAAATGGTGCAAAATGGGAAGTAGGTCACATAGCAATTTATTTGACAAAAAGGGATGGGGGTGGGGAACTGGGGCATGGTGTATGCAGAGGCAGCAGCAAAAGGGAAGGTTTTTGGGAACACAGATCAGATAGTGTGTGTTTGCATGTGTGTGTCTGTGTGTGAGAGAGAGTGATTGAATGTGCACATGTTTCGACCTGGAAGTGAAGTTACAAGCTGTTGAGACTCGTTCGAGAACTGCTTGGTCAGTGTCCTCTTGCTGATACATGATCATGTACACGTAGGTTTTTTTTCTATTTAGAAAATATTAGACTGCACACACCACACACTCACACACACACACACTCATGAGCGGCTCCATTGCCCACTCTAGTGAAATTGAAACTGATATTGCGGTCACTGGACCATATCAGCACATCTGACACAGGGAGTGTCAGCAGCATTGATCGGCTGTCAATGAACTACCAAGCAACCCCCACCACTGACACAAGTATGCACACACACATACACACACTTCTACACATTTGAGCTGTGAGTATAGCTGCTGATATTTACAAAGTAAATACCTAAAATCCACATAACCTACTGTAAAAGCATGTATTCCCCTGCACACACACCCACACACACACATAAGCTCTCTGGCTTCCTCCTGATCCTGTTTAAATCCCATCATCACTGAAAATCACAGCTGTATGATTTGCAAGTGCATAAAGGCCATATACCCCTGTATTCTCCACTGACCTACTGTGCTAAATGCTACATCTTATCTGGCTATACAGTTCGACATAGTGCTGATGCATTTGCTCAGAGAATCCTTCATTCGTCTGCGTGTTCACCTGCCTCTAGGCCAGAATTTGTGTCAGTGCTGAAAACTTGGAGGAACTTATTTTGTGGGAGGAGAGGCAAAAAAAACAGGCATCAATAAAAATGCCAAGTGGTGTTTTACATAAAAATAAATTCTGATGATAGGTGATTAATTGTAAAAGAAAAAAAACGAAGAAAGAAGTTTAAATGACTTTTAGCGTTTCTGCTGGAACAAACATGGCGCAATGATTCAGCTGATGAAAAAACAAAAATTTGATTCATATCAAATTTCACTCACATTCGAGCAACATTTCTGTGTGATACTGTTCTCATTTCTGCAACAAACACTTCTCTGCCACTGCAGTGTGGAGTTCCCCTGACAAAATATTTTAAAAGATTTTTTTTTTTAAATCTGTTTTGTTATTAAAACAGGAAAATCTAATTGAAAATTTCACTGAATTAAAAATAAATGAGAACGCCAGTCACAAAGATTATTATATTTCACATGGCACTTATTTTATACTTATTTTCATACAAACAAATCAATCTGTGGAGAATCAGGTTTATGTATATGTGGCCCTATTTACATATTGAAAGACTGTCTACAGTATATACTCTGAACACAAACTAGACTATCTGCGCAGACTGCGCTGACGATCTGTAAAGCCACATTAACACATGAGAGAGGCTCTGGAGCACCAGTCTTTTCTAATGACTCGATAATCCGACCCAAATGCTGCCTGCTTGCTAATCTCTCCATCAGATTACCAAACTAGGGACGAGTACTGTCTATTTGTCTCGGCCTGTCTCCCTGTCTTCCTGCCTGTCTGTCTCTCTGCCAGCTTGTCTCTTTGTATAACTGCTTGTGTCTTCCCCTTGTATTCGGTATGATCACTTTTTTTTTTTTTTTTACTTGCCTCTCTGTGATCTTCCTTGCTGTCTGCTGGTGGGGTTGCTTGCCTGTTTTGCCCGCTCTCATTCTCACATGTACATGCTTTTAAAATGGAGGAGAGGGTGGTAGGACATCAAAATGCAGTCACAAATCTCCTTCCTCTCTTTGTGCCAACATGCACTGGGGTAAACATGCCTAAACCCAAACACATTAGATGCACACAGTACAGTATGCGTGAAATTTATGGCATGTAATTTATGCCTATAAATAATACAGTTCCAGCCTTCAAAAAAAAAAAAAAAACTCACAAATTGCAGAGTATTTCGCAAAAGCAAATAAGAAATGTATTTTTAGTCGAGCTTCTCTTCAAACCACCTTCACTCACAAAATTCTTCCCCCCATTCGTGACAAATAAAAGGCCGAGCTGCCTTTACCGTTCATCCCCCAAATCTCTGCTGCAATGTTCCTGTGCATTTTAAGTAAACAAATCCAAACTAACTATTTGTTGACCATGCCTGATACTATACATTGACTATAAAGCACTGCTGCAATTTTAAGCCTGCAAGGCCCTGCAAAATGTCTCTCTGATTTTACAGAAATCACTCTGTGTCTGCCTCTGTGTGTGTATGCATCTGTGCCCTGTTTGCATGTGTACACATGAGTTTGCGAGTGTTTGGACGGAGCCGTGTCTCTGTCTTAAATACACTGTAGCTAAAAGTGCTGTTGACAGTCTGCAAAAACTTTTGACATTTAGCTGTTCACAAAATAAAACTTGACGTGACTAATACTAACTGAACATGCCTTGAATTATCCCTGTGTGCGTGGCAGTTTATGCAGATTTAGTGACAGATCATATTTTCCATGAAAAATTATATATCAAGTTCCAGGACATTTCAAGGTAAGTAATCCTGCATGATATTGAAATAGATATTTTATGGTTTTATAAAAATGGAGATCAAAGGGTGGGAAGTAAATGTGTGTCAGATTGCTACCGGGCAGACATGCAGCCATGTAGCCTACATGGTTTTGGTTATACCTAACAAATATTTCACTACCGGCCCAAACACTGCTTGTAACTGCAATAGATAAAGACAGATAAAATAAACAAGGGGAAATTATTAAAAAAAAAATCAATCTGTATTAAACATAGAAGACAGTGCTACAATCATCGGTCAGTGATACCATTGTTTTTTAACACACTTTAATATATTGGATTTTTTAAAATGAAGAATTTCTTAGATTTAAAAAATATTCCTGCCTTAACTTTTATATGTAGCCCTGGATATGAAATGTGACAGCAGTGTGACACGGGTCTAAGATGGAAAAAAAATGGTAAAACTAAGAGTGGCAGCCAGTGTGAGCATAAATTTTTGAGCACAATGGGATCAGTCAAAACATGGAAAACATGAAAAAATATACTCATTCAAAATGGATCTTTTCCTGCATGGATATGACAATTGTAGATGTCGACACATTTCAAAATAATGAGAGAGGTTAGGAGTGGGGATATCGGGATGAGCTAAGTGCTGAAGTGAGGCATGAGATGGGAAAGAGCAATGGAGGGCTGGAGGGAGTGGGAGATGGAAAAGGACTGAAGGAAAAAAAAAGAACTGAGGTGGGCCCTGGTAGAGTCAGTGCTGTTAGTGGATGTGGATGTGTGTGTGCGTGTGTGCGTGTGTGTGTGAGAGAGTGTTTCAGATGGAGGGAGAGAAGGGTTTTTTCCTTTTTTTTTTTCCTTCTTTTACTGCGGCTGTCCATTTCCCGGGATCAGCTGATGGCCGCGGATGATGGAGCGAAGAGGGGTCAAGGGTCAAAGCCTTGCATTGTCAGCCCTAGCCCCACTCTCCCATGGAGTTCCCTCCCTCTCTCGACCCCCCCCCCCCCCCCCCCCCCCCCCGCCCACTCCACCCCTCCCCTCCTCCTTCACTATCCATCCGCGATGCCTCATGCACATTTACATACATTTATCAACACTGGCCGTCACCGCGGCTCGCCCAGTGAGGGGATGCACTGCATGCATTACTGGCTGGCTCCCACTGCAGTCTGTGCCGCTGCAGCCCTGTGCATTCGCCGCAAAGTCATACTTGTAAGCGTTTCGTATTGTGTCCGGGCACTGGTGCATGATCCATAATGTGCATCTGCATGAAATGTGTATGTGTAAGTGCTGTATATGTGAGTGAATGTGTGAGTTTCTGCAAGCACATCTGTGTATATGTGTGTGTGTGCAGGACAAGACAGGGCCTCCCATCCCCCCCACCACCATCACCTCAGCATTAGGCCTACCCTCCTCACCCCTCGTCCCCCCTCCCATTCCCACCACCACCACCCCCCCCTCCACACACACACACACACCTCCCCCACTTTGCCTGTGTAATCCCTGCCAGCTGGCCACGATGGCTAATCCCTCTGCACTGATCAGCTGGGCCACGCATCCAGTACGGGACAGGACAGGGACAGGGGCAGATAGGGGCGGGACGCTCTGTGTGTGTGTCTGCATGTGTGTGTGTGTGTGCGTGCGTGTGCAAGAGTGTGTGTGTGAGGTGGGGGGTGGTGTCGACCAGAAAGCATAAATTGAAGCCCGTGCCTTCGCCTCGGCGCAGTGTGTCTGTGTGTGAGCCAGTTGCCTGTTCCTCCTCGTCCGTCCATCCCTTATCTCTCTCCTTCTCCTCCTTCTCCCTTGGATCCTTATACATATATACCTTCCTGGCTTATATATGTATATTTTACATCTTGGGCTTTTTTGTCTTCATTTTTGGTTTTGTCTTGAGCAGATCCAAATGGATTTTTCTAATGATGGTGACTGGGTAGAATTTAGTTTTTTTTTTTGTTCCTGCTACCCTCTCTCCTCTTTCCCCTGACTGCATGCGTGACACCTGCCTGCCTCCCGTCCCTTCAGACCCCTTGTCCGCCATCCCACCATCCCCAGTGTGCCTGCTCCCCTGATCTTCCCAACCCACAAGGACCTTCACAGGATGGAGCTGCGCAGTCACAGCTACAACTACAGCAACAACAATAACAAAACCAGGACCAAGGACCTGAAGGAGGAAATACTCTGCAGCTCCTCTGCTATTTTTTTGCCTCGTCTTTAGAGAGGAAGGATATATTTGATTTGAGCAAACCTTATTCTGCTTGTGCTACATTAGTGTTGTATATAGACATATATAGAAAGGAAATAAGCGCATTGGTCAAGAGTTTTAAAAAGGGATTATAATTGTAATAGGTGATGTATATAGGTGTAATAGGTTTTTTTCTGGACCTGAGAGTCTTGCACAGTGGCAAAGAAGCTAAATTCTCTTTATTAGCATTTTTTTCCCCTTTTCTTACATATCAGTATTTAACCTTTGTTAAATCATGAATTTATGTATGTAGTTATTAAACCGAGGATGAGGACTATTTAGATTCTGTTTTACAGTCTGTACATGGCTTTAGTTACATGCGCAGAGTGCACAGAGAGAGAGAGAGAGAGAGAGAGAGAGAGAGAGAACAGCAGAGAAGAGATGGAGAGTAGGAGGGAGGGAGGGAGGGTAATGTGGGGGGTGGGGGGTAACGACACAGCTTTACCAACTGTAATGAAGAACTGCTTGGTCTGGTTAAACCGTACCAAGCTCTTAACCAGGAGCAGCGGAGGCAGTGCTATGGTGAGGATAAGGCGTAGCGGCGCATCGCTGTGTGTACTCATAAATATCTAGTCGTCATCCTTTGTTTTGCTCTGAGGGGAAGATGGTCTGCAGGAATGGCAGCAATCAGGTAGCTGGGCTGCTGCTCTCTTTATGGTGCAACAAAGGTAGCTGTGCTCGCTCGCTCTATCTCACTCCCTGTATCTCTGTACTCTCTTCTCTCTGTGGTGCTTTTTAATGATGTGCTGTATGTATGTGTATATTGAGAATGCTTTAATGGTGCGAATGCTGCTTTGATGATCACTACATGTATTTTTTTCCCTTCTTCTTCTTTGTTCATATTTTGTTGCTGGAAAACCTTTCTTGCACATCCACAAACGCATGCATGCATTAACACACTCCTGGGCTGCTCAGTCAGAGGAATCACAATGTCATTGGTTTGTATCATGTTTTCTTTTTTCCCCTGTATTGTCTGTGTAGAAAACCTGTTTTCATCGCAAAAGGGGGAATGCATGTTGGTGTGGGATTAGCATGCAATGTACTTTGACATGTGAAACGACCGCATAGCCGCCTCTGAGCCTACAGGGAGGAGAGATCACAGGTGAGGAAAGAGGAATGAGAAAGTCAAACAGGGCATGGGACTGATAAAAGAAAAAAAGAAAAAAAAAAAAAAACAGAAAACAAAAATAGGATGCACCTTTAAGCGATTAGCAGATTGAGAAGGGAAAGTGCTAAAAGAAGGGTAAGTGACAGGGGACGTGAAAAGGACCCGGGAACGCTTTTGGAAGTTTGGGTTTGAGCTCTTTGTGTTCACAGTGGACCTTGATTTAATTTCAATACAATTAAGGCACGCGGTGAATGCCAAGAGAGAAGCCACAGTCTGCGCTCACCTGAGAGACCAGCATGAAGCAGCTATATACAGGACAGGAGAGTGGCACTGACAACTACACAGATGGAATCTTCACTGTAAATTCCTCTGAGATTAACAAGCAGTGACATTAATAGTCGCAGGGAACCAGGAGGGGAGGCATCAGGTAAAGAAGTGACAGACTAATGACCTGAGACAGGGGCACAGGTCAGTTAATCTCGGGTAGGTATCATTAAGACATACAGGAAACATAACAGGGAGAAACACACCAGAATCTATGGGGCACCAGTCGAACTAATACACTGGTTTCCATAATGTCAGAACAGACAGAGCCGTAGGCAGCCTACCCGTGTTGGTCCTGTGGCCAAATGGACAGAGGGATCACACCAGGGGGATTTGCCATGTGGTGACAGAGGGCCACTTCAAAGGTCTGTGTGTTCACGCTTGAGCGCACACTTGCCCTATGTGAGAGGAAGATGGAAAAACAGGGTGAGGATGCTAGAAGAGCATGATGTGCTGCACTGTCGAGAAATGATTGTTTTTACTCACTTCAGCCAGTAGGCCTACGATAAAAGGCAACAAGCTCCTGAATCATCCTCACCACGCATGCTGATTTCTCTCATTCCCATGACCATCCATACTCTGCAAACACAGGTCCGCGCATTAAGGTGGTAGTTTTCAATATCACTTTGCCTTTGTTTGTGTATTTGCTCTGAAAAAAGAAAAAAAGAAGTCTCAATAAAGAAGTCATTTCGTGGACTGCATTTCTATTTGTACTGTCTAGTATTTCTTTTCAAAGTAAAAAAGGCCCACAGCACATCAAGTCATTTAAATAATGAGCTTCATTTCTACTCTTATAATCACAGAGCTGCATCAAATGATTCCAGCTGTAAATTGCTGTAGGCGATGGAGATGCGAGTTGACCTACATCTCAAATGACGGAGGCGGAATACGCAAAAAAAAAAAAAGAAAAGAAAAGAAAAAGAAAGCATTGTGGATTTTCGTAGGGATTCTTTATCATCTATTTTACTTTAATTCCTTTTCACGTTTAAGTACTGTCAAAATAAGACTTGAAATTTTTCAAAGTAAACCACAAAATGCAACCATGCATCATAACTAAGCAGTTAAAAAATCCTGGGTTGTACGACTGACATATAGAACACACAAATGCAAATTGGATTTTTTTCTCTCCCCCTATTACACATCCTGCATCTATATTAGACCTGAATGCTTCTTGATATTTTTATATACCACTGGGTGACATTTAATTATTGCCTGTCATCTCCACACAATTAGAGCGTGCAGAGGGCATAAGTGTGCCACATATGTTGAGACAGAGGTCATCAACTGTGTTTTCAGGCCCCTGCCCCCTGTCTACACATTATGCATTTTCCAAAACCCTCCATAGAATTGAGACACTAGAAGAAATGAGGGGGCAATACTCAATATGTCAACAGTGCAGGACCCCTGGCGATGGAGAGCAGGTGACCACATATAGATCCCCTCATATGATAAAAACATTCATCACCATGACAGTCTAATTGCCTTTTTTTTTTTTTTTTTGTTCACTTATAATGCAAAAATAAAGCTGACAGATGTAAAATCACAGGCCACTGGGAGGTGAGGTTTTATTTTACATGTTCATCAAAAAAAAAAAAAAAAAAAATCAAATTGTTAAATGTGATATAAAAATGGCTGACTAACAAGAGTCCATGAGCATGATTTTTAATATAGAAAATAAAGCAGCTGATCTATTATTATTTGATTTTCTTCTAGCCTCAGTAGGCTACTGTTTCCCTCCTTTGAATATTACAGGCAGGATTTTCGATTCGAAACAAAACGCACGAAAAGAGAGAAGAAATCTAATTTAGTCATGTAAATAGAGGTCGGGTTGGCGACATGGTGAAGCGTCACTAATGGAAGAAAGAGATGGATGCCTCATGGTAATGAGGGAAAATAAAGCAGAACCATGACCTTGCAGTGCAATATGAAGCCACAGACACAACACGTTTACTGCGAGGCTCTCTGCTTGAACAATAGTTCCTATCAAGCAATGTTTGAAATATTATGCCTTATCTAATGCGGGGTCACAGAGTTTAACCAAGGAGTAGCTAGTCTTTGTAAAAAAAAAAAAAAAATGATGGCCAGTGAATTATTATTGGACATTCAATGAATATATTCTTTTCTCTCTTTTTTTGGTCTGAAATAAGATTAAAGTCAGAAGAGGGAGACTGCGGATGATTCGAGTGCCTCTTAGTTAATATAGTGTCGAGGTTCTGCACATGAACACACACACACACACACACACACACACACACACAGTGGGAAACATTCATGTGAAGACTGAGGCATGTCTCCTCTCACCACTGCATGGAAACTTATTTTTGTTCCTCCATCTCCTCCATCCACTCATCTATCCATCCATTTAGCTTCGCGCGTCCTGAGATGTGAGTGCTGACCTCCTCTCACTCTCCCTCTTCGCCTTCTCCACCCCAACACACCCCCTCCACCACCACCTTCTCCCCACGGTCCCATTTCCCTTTCTTCTCCTCCATCGTCTTGGTGGCTGTGTCTGCCTCTTTTCTTTTCTTTTTTTTTTTATGGCTGTTCATTTGCATCCCAGGAGGGGCTAAAAGGCGTCCCCGGAGACGCGCGGATAAGGGTCACAGGAGATCCCCTCGAGGCAGCGTGTTTGCCACGCACCCACAACGCAGACACGACACGTGCCGTCAACCCCCCTCTAGACACCGACACTCAAACGCACGCACACACACACTCACACACAGGTCCTCTCCTCCTAAGAAGCTGCCCTTCAGTCCCAAGAAGAGCACTGATGCTTGTTTCCCAGGTTTGCAAATTGGAAACGTCCCTTAGTTTGACTTCTCCTGTAAATGACTGTAATTATTGTACATCTGTTGTTATTGTGGCCATCGGTCTAAAGTGTGGTTATTGTGAAGACCCTCGGGGACAGTCATGATTTGGACTTTTTTTTTTTTTATTATCATGTGAACAGTGCTTCATCTGCACTGCCTGTCCAAATGTTTGAAGAATGGGAAGAGGCCTACATTATACTGGGCCAATAAATAACCAAATTCTCACAAGCTGTGGTTCAATATGAAAAGTTCTGACATCGATGAACAACTGGGTCTGTTTTGTGTGTGGATCTATAAAAATGTTTAGTCATTACCTTGAGTAAGTTCCTCTAATATACAGAAATGTAACACATGAGGGTGACTTTATCTGAGGAGGAGGAGGCTGCTCATTCTGGTCTATGTTGTCATTTTATAGCTTGGGCTAAATTTGAATTTTAGACAGTGTATTGATGTATTTTTAACACCTTAAATTCATCTGGATTATAGTCCACATAGCGAAACTCAACGATAGGCTACAGGACAACCAAGCTAACACTAAAACTCAGTTAAGTTTTTCTACATAAATATCGTGTGGGGCTGTTTCTGCTGTCAGCGACAGAGGAAGTGTCTCAGAAACAAAACAAGCCCTCGAACTAAAAGCAAAGACAAAACATTCATATTTCGACCGACTGGAGCTAATGGGCCCATGTGTATTGCCGAGACCCGTGAACCCAACCGAGGAAGAGGACTGTGCTCTGGTGAGGATGGAAAAATGAACAGCCATAAATAATGCTGTGTCGCCCTCTTGTGGTCACTACGTTAATCATATTGGACAAGAGAGAAAATGGCGGATCTCCACACGCAGGTGAGCGACACAGGGTAAACACTCCCACAACTCCAGCTCCGGTTCACACGTTCACATCACCGCTTACCTTTCATGCTCACATCTGGCTGAGACCTCAGCCACTCGACCAGTCTTTTACCGTAAAACGCTTTATAGTCTTTCACACAAAAAGAACTTGACACTATAGAGGGATACATCACAGAAGAAATGAAATACAAGACGATTTAAAAAAACGGTCTTACTGAGTGCATGCCAACAGGTATAGTGTTCCTCCTGCTGTGAGGAAAATGATACAACAAGGAGTAAACAAGGACAAAAGGCCACCCACGCAACTGCAGGAAAAACATAACTAATGATGAGGAAAACCCACACATCACTTTGTGGAGCATCTTTATTATGCCACAAATAAAAGCCAGTAGTTCTGAAAGAGGACCTTGCGTTTTTTTTTTGTTTTGTTTTTTTTTTTTTTTTACTCACCAACAATGACATTCTGAAAATGGTGGAAGCTGCTTGTGATATTTTAGTATGTATGGTTGGCTGAGCAGTCAGAAACAGGAAGGTGAGAGTGTGGAGAACAAGGCAGGTTTGGAAATTGTGTGTGTAGGGGGGTGCAGGGTACAGTTGTGATAAGTGGAAGTCAGCATGGGAGGGGTGGACGGGTTGAGTATGAAGGTTAGCAGAAAAACATTCATTCATATACCCATCAGGAAAAAGGAAAAAAAACACAGATGAAAAGAATGCACAGACTTACTGCATGACAAAAACTGCTTTACAGAGTCAAACAAGGGGAATGCACACCAGTTCTGCTGAATATACCACATTTATTACTTTGAACTGATTAATAGAAAGAGTGGGGGCAAAGCCACTCGCATCACTGTCTTTAGAAAACGTGGGAGGGGGGAGAAAAAAAAAAGAAAGAAACAAGAAAGCAGCCCATAGCAAAGATGAATTAACTTGTCCAAGATAACAAAAAGAATGTAAATAAACCAACGAAGACTGTTAACAGAGGGCCCCATTTTTTTAGACCATAAAATTATACACCAAGCAAGGCTCATCAACTTAACATTTCTTCTGCTTTCAAACTCTTGACCCCTTTCCCTACTCTTTCTCTACCAGATCTTCCAGACCCTTCCTTCCCCCCACACATGACACACACTCCGTCCGACACATGCAAAAACAAAATAGAGGGCCTTCTGAACATCTGCAGTCCTCTTAACCAAAAAACATGGCAAGCATGTACGAAACAGATTCTGGAGTGAGTGCAGCTGACACCCGCCTACGATGAAAATCCACTGAGGAGAAAACTCCACTGGGTCCTGGTTGAAGAGTTGAGCATCCTTAGAAGACAGGGAGGGGGGACGAGGGGGAGGTTTACAAAGAAAATGAGACAAACTGCCCATTCTTGACTTTGGGACACTATTATAAGCCAACACTACAAATTTCTATTGGATTTGTGTGTTTGTGAGAGAATTAAAGACTTGCTCTTGAACCATAAAAACAGAGGATCCTTTCATTTTAAAAAAGGAAAAAAGCAGCATACAGGGGGGAAAAGCATATGTAGTGGAATGGGGGGGGGGGGCAAAAAAGATTTCACCTAAGGATGCTATGCATTTAGTTGTAGTCCTATGAATAATCGTTTCCTTTTCTTTTTACTACAAGTTCGAAGTAAGTCTTTAAAGTCAAAAGAAATCAAGAAAGTCTTCATTTAGTTTTTTTTGTCCTTGGTTAATTCTTCACCCCTATTAGAATTTCTTAAGAGATCTGGATTTAATGATGTAATGGGGTGGACAGGGCTTGAGGGGGGGCCATTGCAGTCTTTTGACCAAAGCACTGACTGTTACTTGACTCGTCCTTGGCGCTCCTAGAACACAATCAAAAGAGACAGAAAATTATACACAAAATATTTGTGTTTTTTAAAGCACAGTTGACCCAAATATCCACAGTCCATTCATTGCTACCTATTAACAAGACAACTCCTGCCAAGCTATAAACAGACAGCACAGACATAAGCCCTTTTTATTCAGCCCGTTGAAAGCGGGAGTGCTGCGCTTTTATTCCATTTTGTTCTGTAAAATAAATATGAACATGGATATGCGGAACATCATTGTTCCTCATTTAAACCAGAAGCACAGGTAGTTACAGTGCCAGAGCAACATCTGTAAAAGGAAGAGCTGGCATTACAAGTGCAAGGGGGTTCCTTGTGGTGTAAATTTCCTTGTTAAAAAGGGAGGCTGTGTGAGGAGGTCCACCGCTGCCTGAATGTTTTAAAATCATCCTTAGAAGAATAAGTACAGCAAGTAAACCAGCTCTACGGTGGTGGGTGTTGGCATTTTGATTGGATTCGTCCTGTGCACAGAGTAGCTCAGAGCTTTAGTAAACACGGGTAAACCTGCCATTACCATCCAACCTTAAATCATAAGTTGTTTGCCTTTCTGTTCAAACTGGGGACACACAACTGGGGCTTAGAAGCACAGTGTTGGGAAGGCGACAGGTCTGTTAACATCTGTGCTGTGAAAGATGCTGCAGCAGGAAAGAGGGCGAAAGATCACCTGGGTATTGCAGGCACCTAAAACACTCCTGATATCTAACATACTTGCATTTACTGCAATGTGAATGCAGATTCTACTCTTTTCCACCTGCAAGTCTTGGTGGGTTTGGACCAGTGAAAAGGGGACTACAAATGACAATGATATGCATATATGGTATGCATCCTCAGAGTATAAAGCAGGTATATATGCTCAACTTCTGGTCATAAAACAGCTCATGATTTCAAACAACCAACTTAAACACATAGAATCTTTAAGTCCCTGGAACCATCTGAAAGATTTCATGCTGTCTCCACCAAGTATTAAACCAACATGCATACTGCTTCTGCATATGGTGACAGATGAAGCAAGTTACCTGAAGCCTGTAATGAGTCCTGTTGCTTGGGTTGCTGGGATATGGCTCACTGCCTTGGACCTCCACCTGTCACACAGAGGAGCGAAAACTCAGCGCAACTGAAACAGTGTCACATTTCAAAACAGATAACTATGCTCAATTCAGATTTTAGGACAGCAGAGGATTGACAAAAGTTGCATTGATCACACCAAGTCTAAAGCTAAAATGTAGATCACAACTCTGGCTACAGATGCCACATTATAGGAGCAAACAAAATCTCAAGACCCAACTTTGACATCACACATCAACAAGTTATTAAATTTCAACAGCCAAGGACAACTCGAACTAACAATAATTGCCCTGGATAAAAATTAAGCTGTTTCAAGTTTCATATACTGACAGCTCATCTATGATATCCATCACTTTGCAACAAGCAGTTTTACTGCTGTCAATAACATGGTCTCTTGACACAAAATCACACTATTTAAGACTTAAAAAGAACACTGAAGTATACAGTCTGCAAAGTAATGGTACATGACTATTTAATTGATCATGACTACTACTACTCATTTACATTTAGTACACTTTAGTGTATATCTAGCTTGTTTGTTGAAATGAGAAAGCAGGGAGCAAAAAGCACCATCCCCTACACAATATGTAATAAACTTCAGTACAGTGTGCCATTTTAAAATAGCATACTGACCAGCTTTCTCGTCTCTACAGCTCATGTATCCTGGCATTTCAATACTAGGCAGCACATGTCCTTTGACTTAAATACAGAGTGAGGTATATATTAAGGTTTAACTAATAACAGCTCTTAGCATGAACGAATTGAAATCACTGCAAACTGGAACATAACAGTTGGATGCCCAGAGAATAAAAGAAGCTTCTCTGTATCCAATAGCAAGCAGGCCAAAAAGTTACTAAAACTTAACAAGCTCCTGTGTTTTGTGCAATTTCCCTTAATTGTTCCATAGCAACGCAAGAAATTCACAAAATGTGTAATACAGCTGTGCGAGACATCAAAGCCTGAGTATTAAACAGCACCCTTTTCAAAATTAAATGAATGCAAACAAGGATTATCTTTTGAGCTATAACACACATTTGCTCTCCAATTTTTGCTCCTTATGCTGATGGGATCAAAACAATATGAATTAAGCAGATTTCACATGTGTTAAGACATGGCTTTTTAAAATAAACCAAACATTTCACATAGCTTCGGGGAGTTGCAACACTGAGTATAATGTTGTAGATAGGAAAAGATAACACCAATATGACTAAAACCACAATATAATCATTTAATGGTGTGCTCATGTAATTGACTAAATGATACCATAATCAGAGTAATCTGAGTGGATGTCATGCAGTAAAAATAATTTCTGATGCTCATTCTTCTGCATGTATTATTTGTTTTTCTATTGTCAAGCAGGGCATTACACATGATAACAGACAAGTCATAACACCAGAGAAAAACTGTTGAGAAATAATGAAATATACAAGTATCACACTGTATACAATCATATTGAAGATCTAGGTCCAAATCCGGTTGTAAATCCTTGAGATGTTCTTCTATCCCTCTGAACAGCAGAAAGCAAAGTCGCACATGCATAACCACATCCATACTGACTTCATATACTGCACCCTTTACAACATAAATTAAAGCCAAGCACTTTTTTCATTCATCTTTGATCACTTTATTCAACAGTGACTAGGTTACCTTTTTCACACACTCTTCCTCCTCCTGACGCTTCTCGTAGTGAGAAAAGTCATCGAAGATTGAAGTGGTGTGCTTATATCCAGCGATGATCTTTAGCACCTGCCTGGCCTTGTCCAGTGGTACCTCCTGTGTGTCCCGAGAGTTGGTCACTGGCTTGTTTTCGTTGTTCTCCAGTCGAATGTGCCTCAGTTGACTGTTGGGAACGTCCTTAACAAAGATCCAGCGCACATCAAAACGACCCTTCCACTTGTCCTGTGACCACACGCCTGCAGACGTGTTGTAGTCCACGGGTGAGCGCATCTCTGCTACACCACAGAAGTGACCACTCCCATTGACACTGAACAGAAGGTAAAGAGGCCCTTTGCCACCCAATGAACGATAGGCAGCATCAAGCCTCTTGTTTCCATGCTCTGTGCTGCACCAGATGTTGTACTTGATAGAGCGGTGGATGTCATCCTCGGAGTAGCTCTTGATGATAAACACCCGGCCCTGCTTGGGATTCCAGTCAAAGTCCTTGGGGTTATAATTGTTGACCATACGCAACTTCTCCAAGACTGGGTGAGGCTCAGAGGGGACCCCAGGTACGACTCCCACACCAGAAGAGGTGGGAGGCGACTGGCCTGCACCACTCCCACTGGCATCCCCAAATCCATTGGCCCGGTTCCGTGGAGGGACCCAACGAGTTGGTTGAGAAGGTTGCTGCTGTTGGCTTTGGGGAGGGGGAGGACCCTGGGAGAGGGGAGGCTGGGGCATTGGAGCCATACCTGGCTGCCCACTAGGTGGAAGCTGATGCTGACCCATCTGGGGAATGGGCGGTACCAGCTGTCCATTGCTAAGGGGCATTTGTGGGTTCCCTGCAGCAGTAGCTCCAGGCTGGGGTGAAGCCTGATTGGGCGGCTGCCCATTGCTGGGAATAGGGGGAACCTGCTGAGGGGTGGCAGCTTTAGGCATGGTACCCTTGTTGTCCCAAGTGCCGATGTCCATGTTGTGTTTAATGGGCGGAGGAGGCAAATTGGCTCCAGCCATGCCACCCTTGGTTTTCAGCTTGGGTTGAGGCTTGGCTGGCTTGCTGGCAATGTCGGCCCAGGAGGCGGGCTTGGCAGGGGCAATTGAGACAGGAGGCATGCTGGGAGGTCCTACAGATGATACAGGGCCAAGGGGACCCCCACCAGGCAAGCCAGAGCCAACCACCTTAGGAGCCATGTCCCCGTTACCACCAGGAGCAGCACCACTGATCTTAAGCCCTGCCATGCCTTGGTCAAGGCTGTTCATACCAGGCGCCTTGTTGAGTGGCTCATTGGCAGCAGGTGCAAATGGGGACTGTCCATCGATCATTGCACCCCCAAGGGAGCTGGGAGCATAGGCATAGCTGCTGCTGTAGCCAGAGCTCTGTGGTGTCCCCGACTGTCCCTGAGAGCTGCTATTTCCCCAAGCTGAGAAGTCGATACCACTGGGGAAGAAGTTGAAGCCGTGCTGGCCCAGGAAAGGGTTGCTCCCCAGGGGGCCAGGCTGGCCAAACATAGCGTCCGGGAGGTAGTGGGGCTCCCCATTGCTCAGCTGTCCATAGGAGGCCAGGTAAGGCATAGGAGGGTCCCCACCTGTGGACCATGCTGCCTCATTCAGGGAGTAGGAAAATCCTATGGAGGGGCTGTAGTAGCTGGGCATGTACGAGTCCGACATGGCCGTATAGGCATTGCTCTAAACAGAGAAAGATTAAGTTTTAGTGACAAGATGTTAAAAAAAAAAAAAAACATTTCCTAGATACAACAAATATTACCAATAATGTTAATTGTTAACATAAGCTTCTGTTTGATATGTGTATACCTTGTTCTTGTAGATCCAACAAGTCAGACCAAGATAAAAGACGAGCAAAGTTATTGAATTATTGTTATTATACCAAAAATAAACCACAATAATGAAGCATGAACAATAACAATAACAAATTTCCCTCCCCCTCTCCTTCTATGACATTTGTAGATGCACAGCACAAAAGTATGTTGCTTTTTACTGATTTATAGTCTCTTGGACAAAAAAAGACTGTGCATTCTTTTGAGTGGAGGAAAATACAGGCTCCATTCTTTTCCTCTACAGCCCACTTAACAGGCAGTGTCTCTGTTACTACACAAGGGGAACTCCCGTTACCACACTGCAAAGAGAAATAAAATCCAAGGCCACTGAGAATAAGATAAATGAATGCACTCAATGCAGCTACAATACTTGGCCTTCTTACATTCTTGATTCATGCAAATAGCAAGGATATGCACACATGCATAACTTGGTCTCAAGGCCAATGAAACCAGTCAGTCTGCAAGTATGTAAACATAAGCGTTTTACAAAAAAAAAAAAAAAGATTCCAATAACTGTCTTTAAAGAACTTTTCTACAATTAACATCCATCCATCGTTTTAAATTCAGAGAAGAAAAGTTCTGAAACCAGTCAACAAATCTATGTGGTTTAACAAACTGTGTGCCTCTTCACACACATTAAATTCATGTCGGGATGTTAAAATAGTAAGTGATAGTTGGTAGGTAGTACATGTACACACCATAAGCAATTTACATGAAGCATGGATAATTCAACACCTCAAAAATGATGTTAAAAAAAATTAATTGTCTTCAAGGTAACATGTATGGTGTCCATATTACGGACGCATACTTGCGAAGTCTGCCTCAGGATCAGTTAAATGATAAGCCAACTAGGCCACAAATTTTAATCATTTAAATATCATTCACAAAAATGACTGCAAAAATCTGCAATCATACCCTTCAAATAGAAGTCAACTAATGTGATCCAGTTTATAAAGCTGTTGATTTTATCCATTAACTCCACAGCAGCTAACCACAATCACTGGTGAGACATGAATTAGAGGAGTAATGATTAAACCACAAACAAAATTTAACATTAGGTCACTTCAGTCATGAAACAAGCAACTCAGGGCAACCACCTGTCAAACAGCTTACCTGTCTGGCCTGAGTATTCAGGTAAGGCTCAAACTCATCGTCATTCAAAGTATCCTTTTGGGTCACAGCTCCGTTTTGCACTAAAAAAAGAAAGAAAGAAAGAAAACAGCAGTGTTAACAAAATGCAGAAGTTTGTTATTCCAGAGATCTAAGCGGGGAAATACAAATACATTATGTGGTCATTTCACATCAGCACAATAACCACTTGTTACATAACAAAACCACTCCCTGTAATTATTTATGAGTCTCATAGGACAAGCCACTTAACTGTGACAACACATACTGTAACTACTCAATAAGCTTCAGACTATACAGCATAGACTTGCATAATGATTAAATAAAAACACGGATGAATCGGCACTTTGAAGAAGTAATTATACATGGAAGTAATTACAAATAAATTAAGATTGCGTCGAACAGATTAAAATTTGGATGTGTTAGCGATCCTTCCAGAGCTCATTTAATGCAACTGTACGCAAAGGGACCAGTGGTAGTGGTTTGTTTTCACAACTTTCTAAGTGTTTTCTGCTGTAGCTAGCCGTACTGTTTTGGATGACACGGAATTCTTTGAAAGCACATTAGGACTTGAAAAAGTTGAATTAAATTACACGGTTGTGCACATTGTTGTCATTTAAGAGTACAGTCTGAGCAGCATGATGACGGGAACATGTGAGGCCCGTTTGGACACGGGAAAAGCATGACGGAAGACGTGTCATTTTGGGTTAACTTAGCAACCAGCTAGTGTTAGCACGTTAGCTATGTGGTTAGCTGCGTGCAGTGCGCAGCGTCTCCATGTTAACGAGCGCCAACAGTCCTTTCACCATGACGGACCTGGCTAACGTTAGCCGAGTGGTCAGCGTGCTTGGATGTCACCTGTAAAACACTGCAAAATGTTTCACACCGACTAAAATCGAGGCAGACTGGGTAATAACAGTGTATTCTCGCACATGTCAGCGCTATGTAAAGCATCAAAAGTACAACCAAGAAAATGATGCTGATTTGTGTCATGTTGCCATTTAACGTTGTTAGCTCGTCAAGATGGCTAATGCTAACTGTGGGAACCTTACAAGTGTCATTTCTGGGAAGCAAAGGAAACTCGCGGATGACGAGTTGGGGGCCGAGAACGCCTTAATGAAACAACGTGTCGTTTTCTATGATATTGAAGAGGCACATTTAGAGCGAAAAATATTTACAACTTATGCAGACGGGCCTGTTTTACTAAGACGCTAAGAGACAAGCTATCGCATCCGCGCACGCAAGATTTTCAAAGCGCACCGCACGTAAAAAAGATCCGCATTCACTCAACCTGAGTCGATAGTGTAAGACAAGATTTGGGCTTACCTTTATTAGCTTGGCCTTTCGGTCTCTGGATTGGGTCCAGGTGATTCATGAAGGTTTGATTTATGAGAAGAGAGGAAGGGGAAAAAATAGATGAAGAGATATATTTTCAGCAGTCAGTTCCTTTAGCAGGTGGTCAGGCCTACTGCACTACTGAGCCACAGCCGCTGCCTCTGAGCTAAGCTATCCTCGCTAGCCGTCGCGATGCTGAGAAATTTGGCCCTCGTAAATGTTCAGAAAATACCTCTCTTTACCTGTTCAAGAAGGCTGCTGGCTGACATGTCTTTCCCCCCCGGCGCCTGTGTAACTGTATTTACTCCTAAATAAAAGCGGCAGGGTGTAGAATTTGTCTAGCTATTGAAGAGTTTCAGCCAAGCGCCCCTATCTCTCTACAGAGCCTGGTTTCTACACAATGGCGGGCTGCAGTTTGCTTGACAGACTCCTCAACATGGCTGGGCGGCCTCGTCAACCCACGATGGCATTTATTTACAGCGGACACGCGCCCCCAAGTGGTGCGGAGGAGCTAGGTAGTAGGCATAACCCACTCAGACATTTCATGTTTAACACAAAGTAAATGAATATAATTGATAAAATGTGTAAAATATCGACCTTATTCACGGTTAATTAGATTAGCAATGATCACAGCAACTGATTATTATTGGAGAAAGTACGTTGCGTAATATGAGACATTTGAAGTATTATTGGCGATTTAGACCTGTAGGGTATCTACATCAGAAAACTGGGAAAAACTTCTACTCCACAAAAATTCAGCTTGACAAAAGCAAAGAAAAGGAAAAAAAGAGCGAGACATGTCTTCTTGCACTTTGATAGGATCCCAGTGGGAGCCCCATGAGGAGTAGCAATACAATGTTGTGTGGTCACTGTGTAATTTGTGGGGTAAAAATTGACTTCAGTTAAATGAAGTAAATCACTAATTCAACTAGTCACCTAAACTGATATTTTTTACTTTGATGCTGATGTGATGAAATTACTGATATTTTACCAGAATAACAATGTGACAGAGCACAAACTATAAAGAGTCTCATCAGTCTATCTTTGATGATGTATTCTCAAACTGGATTGTACTTCCTCTCAAATAGCCTTTAACCTGCCTCCTTTCAGTCCACCTCAGCCACACTCATTGGGGCCAAATATCTAAAGTTTTCTTTTAAAATCAGAATAGCACTTTATATTGTGCTGCAAATGATTACAGTGGCCTACATGCATTCAGCCTAAGATCTTCCTCTGTACAGCCAATGATGTCCTCCTTCCTGTTGCACATGTATCACTGAGGCAAATCACAGTCAAGTGAACAGATGCTGTTAATTATTTCTATAGTTCACTATAGCTGAACAATCTTACAGTATAAAAAATAATGAAAAACATGATTTTATGACATTTTGCATTAGACAGAATTGTTTTTTATTAAGAGGACTTTCTCTTTCAACATCCTTCATCTACAAGCATTTTTTTCACAGGATAACACACAGCTTTGAGGTATGCACTGAAAAAAGGAACTTGCATTAACCTGCCCCTGCCACAGGGTGGAGCTCTTGCAGCTGTTGTGACTGTGATCTGAGGCAGTAGTGCCAAGACTACTGTAGGCTCTATGAGGTTATAATTGCACATCCTCTGTCCATACTATCCACTCACTCATACATGTAAAAGACTTCCTCAGCACTTGAAGTAGCGTACTCTTGTTAGTGACGGTCTTAGCTCTGCTGGCTCTGACACTAATTAGAAAAATTCTCACGAATATCAAAATAGAATAAATTATACTCTGTGGATCTCATTCACTTTAGATTTCAAGGTCTTTGTGGTTCTGTAAGCAACAATCTTTTGAATTCTACCATCCATCAACATTTGATGTTCTCATATTTTCCAGTGTGTTCTTCAGTTATTCTCTGTGTTTATTTTCTTCAAGTACCAGTTCACTGGTATTGAGTTGACATTATGCATGGCACTGTGGTTATACCATGACCACCTCAGCTCAAGCTACTGTACTTATCATTTTTTAGGGGTAAGGGTTAGACAGATGGCATGTGACTAGATTGCACCTTAGAGCACACGACACAGGGCCAGGAATAACCCCACCCTTGGAGTCACACACACACATCAAAACCCTGGAAGAGAGAAGGGGTGGGGGGCAAGGTAGCATAACGCAGCATAGACCGCAAAGCCTCATCAGAGATAGATGTTTTGTTTAAAATTCACATGTGAAAGCATGCTGAGTAATGCTAAAGAACAGTGGAAAGAGACTGCAAAATGCATGCGCCTGCTGAATTAGAGGATACACAATATGCTGTAATGAATAACAGATAAATAGGGACAGCAAACCAGTAGCAGTGACAAGACATTTGACTTGTGAAACATGCCTAGGACAGTAGCATGGCATGCGTGTATCATATTCCACCTTTCAACTCTCAATCATTTTTGGGTGCTTGACTTTTTTTCCCAGGGGCTTGTTGACTGGTTTGGATTGGACAGGTGGCATAGCATGGAGAAGAGCTGGCCATTTACCATCCAATAAAAATAGCTGTGGTCTCCATGATGTCACCGGTGAGTAAATCATAGCGCCTGACTGTAGAGGGAGAAATAAAAGAGGATCAGTATTTTAACACGTTCATTTGTAGCAGTTTCATGATTCTCTTTGACCATCTGCATTTCTGATTTATTGGCCAATCTAATTTCTCATTGCTTCTTGTTTTCTTTCTCTCCAAATGTGTATCAGGTTCACATTCCCACCGATTTTGTTACGCCTGAATTTATCAGAGGTATGTAAATCTATACAGCTGCGAAGATGTAACGGACCAGACAATGACCACCACGTTCCCCAAGCCAACCAACCAATAACACTGCCATCTTCAGCCAGTCACACTGGCTGCAGTTGCCAGAAAGGGTGTACAAACTAAAGCTGGAGACTGATCTCACTCCCATACCTGGCATTCTGAAGCCACAACACCATGCAGCCGATGTGGAACCTGATCAGTCGTAAATCTTCCCTGTTTGACCATGTGACATGCCAAATTTGTGATTCTGCCCTCCGTCCACCCTCCTCATTTCTTCCCCTCCATCTGCTGCCACCCATAGTGCTCTTCTAACTGCAGGCCTCTCTGGCACACTGGAGCAGGAATGTCAGACAGGAAGGTGACAATCCCACATGCCCAGATTGGGGGCTCTTGTGTGCATCTTCCCTGTGTTTGTATGCGTTCCTTTGGCTTTAAATGTGTGATTGTATATACCAGTGTATGAATTTGTGATTGTGTGTGCATAACTCCAGTGACCCAGTGGTAGTGTGGCAGCAGGGTACCCTTAGTAAGAGGATGTTAGGAATGTGGCACTTATCAGCCTCTCCAAGGATGCTGTTAATTCACATTCTGTCCATTTCAGAAGGTTAGTCTTTAATAAACAGTGTGTATATACCTGTGTATCCCTGTGTATGTGAATGGGCTCCTTGTATCACTGCTATATGAGGTTTAACAGCTCCATTTTATGACAAATTTGCCTGGACCACTTTCATCACCTAAAGCTGCCGCACAGGAATCTTTGTGCAGTCGTAGCAGGAGTCAGCGTTCTTATCGTGCTTAAAGGTTTTAGTTTGATGGAGATGTTTGCCTTAAGCAGCTACGGTACTGTAAGAATCACATCTAAGAGTTGAGTTACCCAACAGCATTAGAGTTGGAGGCAATGCAATCAACACAAAACAGTTAAGTTGATTTTCATGTATTTTAGGAGTATATTTAAGCAAATATGATACGAGAACATTTGCTGCAATAACTGAACTATGACCAGAAGAAGGTGACATTTATGCTCTATAATTCTGTTTTCCAGGGCAGGTTACAATTCGATTCACACAACATGCCTACCACTCACAAGGTGCCTATTTTGTATTGTGACACAAACTATAATTATGACAGAACACAACAAGAAATCAACAGAATCCTGAAGCCTAATAATTCCTTTCTCTTCTGGTATGTTTGTATTAGCATAACACATTAATGGGATTTTTTTAACCAATTCTTCAAGGCAAAATTTTTCAATGCCTTCAAGTTATCTACAATTATGCCACAGCTTCTCAGCTGAATTGAGACCTGATTCAACAGGCAATTATGTTCCCCATTTTACTTCCATAATGTAGCTTTAGCTGTATGGTAAGGGTCATTATCCTGACCTCGGCTTCCATCCCAGTCTAAAATCACAGATTTACCATTAACCATTTCCTGTCTATTTTCTAGTCCCTGCCGATAAAGAACATCTCCACAGCATGATGCTGCCCTACTGCACTTTACTGTGAGAGTGGTGTTCTCAGGGTGATGGCAAGTGTTGGATTTGTACCACTGTGAAAATTCAATTTTATATTCATTTGGCCAGAGATTGTTTTTAGTTTAGGGTCTGCTGTTTGGTGGATTTAATCAACTAATTATACAACTTATGTATTATGTATGTATGTATATATGTATATGCACTTTCAACAGTTTTATTTAGTCATTTTCAGGGAAAAATATCCAATTGAATTCTAAGTTGTAATGCAACAGAACAGCAAGGCACTGAGGTGTGTGAATATTTCTGCTAAGCACTCTAATGTTGGGAAATGTTTTCAGCTACATTAAACCTGTTAAGGTAATAAAAGTGTTTTCTCTGATCTCAACCAGGTTTCATGTAGCTCCAAGTTAGTTTCTCAACTGTGTTGCCATGAACTGAAATGATGACATTGAAAATAGGCCCATCAATCTATGTCAAACTAAAGCCTATGGTGTGGAAATTGCTGGCAGTAATGTAAAGTGTGCATGCTTGCTAATGAATGGGCTTCAACAAGTATGAAGTCCTCATTTATTTTTAAGTGACTTCCAAACTTGAGCCTGTAGATTCCTGGGGTCTTGGTGGTCTGTGTGGACAATAAGGGAGTTGTTTTAGGAAGAAAATAGCTGCACAGTTGCACATTCTATCACAGAGGATTTATCACCAACATTTGTGTAGAAGGATGAATGAGCCAGACCTGTCCATATGTGTCTCCTTGTGTGTGTGTGTGTGTGTGTGTGTGTGTGTGTGTGTTTTCTGAAGACACTCAGTGATGATTTTGAACAGCTGAGATGAGTTTGTGTGCAGAGCTGGACAATGGGGCAGCTGTACATCTCTGTCTTGCACATATGCACACACACACACACACACAAACAACAGTGGAATCCTGAGGTCCGACCCCCTTGGGACCAAGCCAGACTGAGACCTTAATAAAGGCCTTGTTGTTTCAGGAGGTAGCTTCTATAGTTTCAGGTTCATATCTCACTTTACAGACCACCACCACCATAAGCTTAGTGATTACATTGCCATGATTTACATTTGCATTATGATCAACATTTTTGAACTGATCAACTTTTTTAGCGATAGTATACAAAAGTATATCTATGTAGTTACTTCCTTTATGTAGGGTACCCAGGTATTTCTAGCATAAGAGTATAAACTATTAATGGTGGTGTGGCAATGTGAATAGTGGTCTAAATAAAACTAGGTTGCCATTACTACCTCAACTGGCCCTGCAACATCTCAGCCAATAAGAGACTTTGTCCAGTCAGACCTCTTTTAAAAGGGGCAGGGCCTCGATGTGCTGCGGGGTCACAAGGAGTGATGTAACCTGTGTTTATTTTCAGCATATACACGTAAATGTAGCCACACAGACACCTCCACACAAACTTACACACCAACACACATACACAAGAGCAACTGTAGACTCTTGCACATACTGTTCTTTACATGCACAGATATTAACATGCACAGTTCAGTATCACTGACAAACTCGGATCCACCAACTGACGTTTTCAACTTTGGGATCACTGACATGTTTCTGCTAGCTGGTTCTCTCTCTTGCCCTCTTCCTAGTTTGGTCACTCGATGACAAGTGTTGCAGCATGCTATGTGTGCACACACACTCACTAGCACACACTCACTAGCGCGCGCACACACACACACACACACACACACACACACACACACAAACACACGCACACAGACACACACACACACACACACACTCTCTCTCTCTCACAGAAATGACAGTAGCGGTTGGCTGTTCCAGGGTACATAGGGTGATTAAATAGAGAAAAGGTGTGTGTATCACTAGGGAAGACAAGTGGGAGGGGAGAACAGAGAGAAATTTAGTCATGGCCATTAATACTAATAGCGGCCTCTCTACCCTTCCGTCAGCTGCAGCTGTTGATCACGCTGGTGTAACAGTGAGCTTTCTAGCATTGCATCACTCTCTTTCTCCCTGACTGCTGTCCTGCAATACCTCGCATGTATGTGGATCTAGTGGCCCATACTGCACATAATGCAGTGGTGACAATGGAGGGAAGTAAGATTAGTCTCCTATTAATGTTGTTTGAAAAGTGGATTTACAAATTTAGAAAAAAAAATTAATAAAGTTAAAAATACTTAATTTGTTTTCAGAGCTGATACTGTGTTGATACTCTTCTGAGGACATATGTGATATAATACCACCCAAAATACAGCTTTACATTGCACTGCTATGATGTAAAATCAGTTTATTTTATTGTTATTGTATTAACAGTGACATAAGAATAGAACAGCCAAAGTAAGAACCATGATGCATCATGGTTTTTTTTAAGAGCGTGTTCGATTCATTAGCAAGCCAATAACCTGACCCTAGTTATTCATACTATGCATGATGTATGCATAGCGAGACGTTGGTTGGTCATGTTCTCCATCTAGAGAACGCAGCACAGGGACGATGTAACTTCCAGAGGAGCTTGTCCACTAGCATACATCAGAGACATTCCACCTCATCTGACACTAGTCCATGGAATTCTGCAAATTTTCCACACTATTCTCACAGGCATTCTGAAGTGCCTGTCAAAAAGACTGGCATGCCCAAACACCAGGCACCTGTAAATCCTTAAAATTGAAGAAATGGCTACACTTCGTGAAGAATGTAGCTGACATGTGGGTTAATTTTTTCAGGAGGCATTTTTGAAAGTGTCTTTGTGTACATGGATGCAGACTGTTTCCTGTGCTCTTGTGGTGTTTGCAATTGTCATTGGGCATGTTTGTGTGTGTGTGTGAAAATATCTTTTTGTTTGCACTGCTGATAGGTGATAATTTGTCATAGATTTGTGCAGAGTCCCTTTCTCCTCTATGTTGGTATGACCAGTGTATGCAACCTATAGTTGACACCTACGTGTCATTATGGGAACACACTAAATACTTCAGATGACTTGAAGGTTTACTTGGCAACCGATGGCTGTTTTAAGACCGTGGATACTCTTTCAGCTTGGACTGAGCACAAAGTTTTCAAGTATCCACAGGACATGGAAAGAAATAAAAAGTCACTGTATCACATGTGTCATGTGTCATTGTCGTGTGAATGATCATAGAGCTCAATGACTTCATCCTAATCTATTCTTGTAACTGGATGGCATTCTAGTTAACCCTTATTTATTTATTTATTTAAGCCATAATTAGTCACAGGTTGTCCCCAGCTCCTCTGCCAGTGCTTAATATTTGAATGGAAATTTTGCAGCCCTCACTTTGATCTCATTTACACCTCTACTTTTGACTTACATGCACTCTGAATTTTTATCACCGTTAGTTGATTGATTTTTAATATCAAAGACATTGCATGCGTGCAAGCAGTAATCTCTAGTGCTGTTGATGGTGATGTTGGTGGTGGTGGTGGTAGGGGGGGGCTGGTAAAGGTGGGAGGGGTTGACACAGAGATGTACAGGACAGGACACCCTCATGCTTGCTCCATAAACCTCACCACATTTTGCTGCCGCAGCTGCTGTGGCGCACGCACGGAGCAGAGGAGAGGTGCGCTCTTTCTGTGGTGACTATGTCGAGCCTGGCTCGGGCTTTTTCACACTGATCAGCGACCACCGAAGGGGGAAAAAAAGAAGAACAAGAAAGAAAAAAAACGGGATGTTGTCGCTCTTTCTCTCAGCAAGGTCGGTTTCCACAAAACAGTGAAGACACCGCTCATTTACCATGAGCTGTTTGGATGTTATGTACCCAGCCTATGGACATTACGCACCGTACGCACCGACTGCTCCTGCTTTTATCAATAGCTTACAGGTAGGAAGTGATCAGTATTTTCAAATGATCCCGGGATAGTCCTTCTTACTCAGTGTTAGCGGGGCGATCGCTGATGAGCAATGTTTGGCAAGTTTATGCGTAAAAGCAAAAGGGGCTGCGAAGAAAATATTTGAAATCTTTGTATTTTTTGACTTTAATGTTTATGTTAATGTATTACGGATGTGTGTGTGTGCAGTGATGCTGTTTGTGTGTCTTATCGAGCACAGAAGTCTTTAACACCCTCAAAACTCCTAATTTAACCCACGCACGCATACGCACACGCACTCACACATGCCAGTGATGCCACACACAAAGAAAAACATTATGTCAAAATGTCCCACAGAGAGCTCCAGAAGTGTCCTCAGCAACACCTGTCTTAACCCTCTCCCTGCACCCCCCCCTCCCCAATCCCCCAACCCCCCTCCTACCATGACAGACTCCCACAGGTCTGAGCACCACTTCTCCTCACTGCCGGGATTTTATGGACACTCCCAGGGGTCCCGAGGGGATGTCTGGGGGCCCAGGCAACGGAGGATCAACTTCCTCCTCATCTTCATCTAGCTCTTCCTCTTCATCCTACACGCCGGCGGCCTCGAGACCAGAGGAGGGCCCCAAGGACAAGCAGGAGGCCCCTGAGGCAGAATACCTGACTTCTCGCTGCGTCCTCTTCACCTATTACCAGGGAGACATAAGCAGTGTGGTGGATGAACACTTCTCCAGGGCCCTGAGCTCCTACATGGATGGAGAGGGCAAACGGAGGCCGCCAGACCAACAGGGCACAGGTATACCACACTTTCCATTAGTAAAGGACTCCTTTGTGCAAAGTAAAAGTGCACACCTGTTCCTGCAAACATAAACTCATCTTGGATATTGAAAGAGCTTTTCATGCCCATAATTTAATTGCAGTATGGTGTCCATTAAGTCTAATTGAGACATTTACCTAAATAATTTGTTTGTTCTGGTGACAATCCATGCAGTGATGTCATGATAAACACACATTTGAGTGAACCCTGTGACTGGTGTTGGACAATTAAGAAAACAACCACTGCTGTATTTTACAAAATCGTACTTTTTCATAAAATGAAATCTAGTAATCCATCTGACTATTATTGCTTTAAATTAAGATGACTCACTACCATGTTTAGGCCTCAAAGCCTGAAAAAAGTTAGGTAAACTGAAGTTAGGTGGGTTTTCTCTTCCACTACATCCCTACACTTTCAAACTGTCCATTTATTTATGGGAGGGCACCACAGTTGTCTGTGTGGCATCTTGTGCTTGCCTTTGAGACCACACTGGGTGCGCTGACAGTTCTGCAGAGCACAGCAGTGTCAGACAGGTGATGTTATCAGGTGACGGGACAGAAGGGCTGCTTGTTGGAGCTGTTGTCCTGAGCAAGGTCAGGGCACAGGGTTCAGAGGTCACGGCAGTCAGGAACTGCAGGCAATCAAAAGGAACTTAGGAGGCGTGAAGTTTTAGCGAAGCATACACACTCTTAAGTGTGGTTAAGTAAGATAAGGCATTCATACAGACACTGCTGGGATCCATCACCTTTTGCGAATTATAATTAACCTGTTGGAAACTTTCTTTCTGGCAAAACCAATACAAATATTCCACAATTAACTCTATGAAAGGCTGCAAATAATACTTAAAATTAGAAACATTACTGGACCTTCATATTTTCTTTAGTTCTGTTTCAACTTTCATTATGATTGCACCACAATGCAAAATAAAAAAAATGAATCAATCTGCAAATCTTGAGGACTATAAGTCCCTTTCTCCCAGCAGCCTGCAGATGTCCCTTGGATATCCATGTAGGGCCTGTATCCTCTGCTCTTTCCCTCTCTGTGCTGTCGCTGTTAGTCTCTCTCCTTGTTCAGTCGGACGTCTTCATTTCGGCACTAACACGCACTTTCTGCCTCACAACAGATGCTATGTTTATACATGGCTGTAAGCGCACAGCCTCGCCGGCGTATCCCCTTCAAACGTCTCTGCGGCTGCCATTCTGACACTCGCTCCAGCTCTTGCCCCACAATGGTTGCTCAGTCAGTTGCCTGCCTGCTGGTCAGATTTATATATGCTGCAGTCTGTGTGATAGGGGCAGAGGGAAACACTAGCTCTCAGGGTGCCGCATGGTGTCTTTTTTCAGAGGAATATCTAAATATAAAAGTATACTTCTAAAATCATATAATAGCTCCCTGACATTCTGTCAAGGGCGAGGAGGGGGGAGGAGGGCAGTGAAAACAACAGGTGGGGGTGCAGGAGACAGAAGAGAGGGGTGGTGGCGGCAGCGGGTGCTTGCACAGAGCCAGGGTTGTGTGTCTCAGTGTGTGTGTGTGCATGACTATGTTGTGAGACTTTCAGAAGTGCTGGGCTGACATGAGAGTGAGAGATGTCACCACAGTAAGTGATTTAAGGCTCTGTGAGCCTTGGACTGCCTCCAGGTCAGAGCGTCTGCCTTATATAGAATTCTAGGTATATAGGGACGCCTCTTTCTACCTTTCTCTCGGTCACTCTCTCTCTCTCTCTCTGCTAGGATGTTGTTGTGTTTATTTCTGTGTCTTGTTGGGGCTAGGGCTGTGTGACAGTATGACCCAATGGGGAAGATATCTGGGCCAGAGGGTGTAGCAGTCATGTGAGTGACATCTGCATTTTAGCACAGGTTGCTCGTCTTGCACAGCTCCAGCCATTCAGTTTGTCTATATTCATCCAGTGATTCACTTTGCAGTTGTGCAACAGTTCACAACTTGGCCTAAATTTCATCACTGTTTACCTTACCTTTCTCTCCCTCCCGCCATTAGATAACCCATCACCTAGCAGCCGACGAAGCTTCCCCCCATCCTTCTGGGACAGTAACTACTCCTCGCCTCAAAGCCGCTCCCACTGTGAGACAGGGGCACCTTCCTATTCCATGGACCCATACGCATCAGGGCTACACCCAGGCCTGCCTCATCCACACGCTCATCCTCATCCACACGCTCATCCTCACTCCCATCCCCACCCTCCAGAGAGCTGGGGATACCCCAGGCCCAGGCTTATGGGCCACCACGGCCTCTCCACGAACTGTATTCTCCCTCAGCTTTGGAGCCTCACTATGGGCCCCTGCTGATGCCCACGGTGAGGCCACCTCATCTCCCTACCTTGCCAAGCCACTATGAAGTTAGCAAACTGGAACCCACCGCCTCCTGGCCCAGCCTGCTTCCTGCAGGAGACGTCAGCCAGACACTGGCACTGAACATGGATGCAGGTACACATTCAACCACATCAAACGTTTGCAAATTATGCTACAAGCAGTGTGTAATCAAATCAAAAACATGCAAAGATTCAGTGTAGATATGTAAATAGAGAGGTCAGATTATTTATGGCTAAAGAAATGACAGATGAATGTATATTTCTTAACGTTATTAAGTGCTGGAGTCGAAGGCAACTGATTTCTTTTCATTTCATAAAGAAGACCGTTCAACCGACCTTCAACTCTAGCAACTAAATGTTTACAGGAAGAATAGGCCTGAAATCCTCCTGTATAGATTTATTTTTGTATGTATATTAATAACTTTAACATTTTACTCCATGCACTTTGAAAAGTTAATATATTAGCATAACCTGTTCTCAAATTCACACATTCCGCATCACCTTGTAACTCTTGTGACAGGCTACACTCTGCAGAAAGCATGTTCATAGATGCATACACAGACACTCTTACGCACCCACTTACAGACACACACGCACACACAATACATCATAATCATCACAGAAAGCCTCTTCTCCCCCCTCTAAAACAGGATGTTTGGCAAAAGTAAGCTCCATGACAACCTGTGTTCTGTTGTTTGCCATAGTCCTCCTCATTGTTTCTTTGTCCTTTTTTCTCAGGCCTCCAGCAGCACAAGAAAGGCAAGGAGCTGTACTGGTTCTAACGAGCCCTTCAGTCACATTGACCAGCCATTACCAGATCCAATTAGTCCCTGGACCTGCTCCGCTATTGAAGCAGCGTGTCCCTTTATCCCCCCCTCCTCTCGCCTCCCCTCCTCACACACACACACATACACACATACACACACACACTGCATCCCCATCTATCCACCCCCTTCTCTCTGCTCCTGGCCTACCCTGCCAGTATACAGCCTTGCTCCAGGTCGACGTGTGTGCACCATGGAGATAAAGCAGAGAGAGGGAGAGAGAGAGAGAGAGAGAGAGAGAGCGAGAGAGAGAGAGAGAGCCACTGCTCATCATCGGTGCTGTTGTTCTCTCTTTCTCATCTCTCCTCTGCTCGCTCACTTTCTCACTCTCCTGCCGCTGCCGGTGCAGCACAGACCTTGGCAAGGTGTGAGCCACAGTGTGACCTGTTTGGACTGAGAAAGACAGGATCACAACAGACTTTTGCAGAGGACAGAGAGAAAGCGGGATGAATGGAGGGACAGAGGGATAAATAGCAGTGAGCAGGGATTCCCTCCAAAGTCCCTGGTTATCTCTGTCTCATGCTCTTTGTTGGTACAGTGGTTGTCATCATCCACTTATCTGCATTTCACAAATGCAACATGCAGCGATAAACAGGAGCAGCAATTATGGCGGTTTATGCTTTGTGACTGTCATCATGATGCCTTTTTTTTGATTGTTATTATATAATTTTGCTCTCTGAAATAAAGTGTTTCTATTTATTGGTGTTTATGTGCATTTCTAAAATGTTTGGTTAGGCCAGTGTTCTGAAATCATTATTGTGGTTCAGTAAATTGTGTTTTCTAAAGGCAGAGGTGATGGAGATGACCATACCATGTGTTGTTGATGCCGTTTCTCATCTGTTTATGGAGGAGCCTTTTGTGGGGAATAAAGATCATCTCTCAAGAACATATCAAAGATTGGTTCAGTTAAACGAGAACTTGTTTGCACTGAACAGACTCACAGATTGTGTTCATTCAATTTGATGATGTTGTTCCATTTTACTTCTTTATTTCTCTGTCATTCTTAGATATTTTGAATGTGGACTTTCTAAATATTTTTGGGATGTTTCTTTTTTTTTTTCCGTGTGTGTCACTTCTCATTTTTGTGTCCAAGAAGATTGTGATGTCAATAAATATTTTTATGGTACACTGTCATATCTGTAAAGTGTTTACCTAGACATGGTGCATAGAGAGAGGATGAATACTGATTTTAGCTTTAAGACCTGTGCCTTAGTAGAACGGCTAACTGAATTGGGTCGCTGAGTTCACACCCTGATACAGAGTCTGCTGATATTTTGGTGGCTGTATTAATCCTAGAGACAGTAGCGCGGCCAGATGTGATCAAGGATACACTGTGTGACTGCACTTATTTAAAAGGCCTTCCATTTGAATTCCTGCTTGCATTCACACCTTGTCACCTATAAAGTGGGAACGAGTAGTGAATGCCAGCAATGTGTAACCAGAGAAGAAGCAAGCCATTCCAGCTATGCACCAAATGTTGCTGTGTTATTGATCTGATAATCAGATTATGTGTTAAGGTATGCAAGTCTGGGCCACTGTCACAATTTAGTGGCTGTTATGTGTGACCCCTGCTAGAGAGCAGCCAACTATGTGATTGGCTCTAAGCTGAGGAAACATGTAGAGTAATGAAATTAGAAGAGTTTACCAGGGATAGCGTTCCTCTCAGTTTCTCATGCCAAGCATCTTACTGCCTTTTCACACTAGTATTGTCACTGGGCCTGAGGGTTTCCTTTGCACATGGGATCTTCCATGATCTACATAGTTAGTATGCACCACAGCTATTGTCACATTATGTTACTTAGTTGTCAATAGACCCTACATAGTGATTAATATTAGTCATGATAACCATAATACTGTAACAGTTTGTGTTCAGAAAACCTGCTGCTATGCAAATGTAGTCACTGTGGATGCTGGAGCAACATTTAATTGGCTGATTCTGCTTGTTGAATTAATTAGCAGATGAAGCAGCTGAACAAGTACTGAAGATTATTATTTAATTACTGACATTATGAAATGTATGGAAGCTGTGTTTACCAGTGAACTGCATAAGCGTGGGATTGCTGCCCTCTCCTGGTGTCTTTATAACACTGCAAAGTCCAGTTAAAACAGGTTTTTCCCAAACTCACTTAATTATCACTGCTTTTACAGTAGCACTTGAATAGCATAGATACCTACTTTGAAATTAAATCTGATTATATTATGACTTAGTAGGGGAGGTACATATCTAAACATATAAACATGATGATATGATATGGGTATAATCATAGTTACAATAGTGGGCCACACAAAGCAGCAAAAAGCCATGCAATGTACTTCAGTGACATAACTATTAGACTGAATAAGTCCTGTAAGTGAAGTTTTGGAAATGTGCGTGTGTCTTTGTGTGAGTTGGGGACCCCCCCCCCAAAAAAAAACACCTCATAAAAATGTTTGATTCATAAGTGCAGTGAGCAAATGTGAGACCAAAAGCTGTTTTGAAACCCTCTCTGAGTCCCCCTTGTACTATTTTTGGGCAGATGTCAATACAGGGAAGTGTGAATCACCAGTCCACAATATTACCAGGCATTTCCTGAGAACAGATGATTCTCTCAGTTTTCATTTGTAGAATGCACTGAATCAACACTTACAGTATGAGACAAACTCCCCAGCTGTCCCACGTACATCCTCAAATAGACAGTGGATCATGTGACTGCCGGTCAATGTCACATGATACAGTATGCAGATTCATATTCAGAACCATTTGCCTGATCATTACAAAGTCCTGTGACTTAAACTGTTTCATTCGAACATCTTTACAACCTGATAGCCAACTTGGTGACATAAAGCAGTAAACAAAAGGCTCGTTTATGCTATTTAATTTCAGATGCTTCACGCAACTGTGTTCTTTGTCCTACATATCAAATGGTTAATGTGTCATTTTAAAAGCTATAACTGTCATGTGCAAGTTAAAAGAGACAAATAAAACAACCTGACACACAGCCAAAACCTGTGGTAAATAATATGGAAATCACATTGGGTTTTTTTTTCACCATGCATATAGTTCCTCGTTTAGTTTCTGTTTTACCTTTGCATTATCAAATGACTTCCCATCACATATGCACACACACTCTGTCACACTCTCTCTCTCTCTCTCTCCCTCTCACACACGCACACACACACACGTTCCATATTCACCAACATGCTTTAGCTCATGTTCTTTCTCAAGGACATGTGCACAAGCACAAATACATGCAAACCTTGATCTATGAACTTAGGAAGTTTTCATATTCTTGTATTGTTCTGACTCATGACTCCATCTTGTCACCTGACTGTTGATGTAAATGTAGATCAAGTAGCTGCTGGCCAACTGCAGATGTGTAAAGAAAGTAATCAGAATTATTGTACAGAACAGTTTTAAAGGTGCGTTACACCTACTATCACACTTTATACTACTACATTTATTTGATGTGATGTTATTACTCAGTAAAGAGAGAAAAAAAGTGTTGACACAAATTTGTGCAGCAGATCTCATAGGCGCCTGACTCACAGAGGGGGAACCACTGTATGTCCAGTAAATTAATTAGCCCCACCAGCTACAACTAAAAAAATGCTGATCACATATTGATGCCTCACTACAATCCAATTTGTAATATATACTAATATCACCAAGGCCATATTTCTGATTTCTGATCTGACTTACTTTGTAATCTGCCTGTTATTGTTTTCAGTGGCAGGCAGGACACTAACAAAGAAGCAGGTACATGAAGGGAGCTGGGCAAAGGTCAGTGACATCTGTAAACATTTCGCTTAGCTCTCAGTTTTAACTGACTTCCAAGAGTCTTTATGGTCTGAAGTGTCGAAATGACACGAGAGCCTTGTGACAGGCAGACAGACACAACAGGATGGAGAACCCTTAAAGCAGAGAGACAGACAAACAGCAGTTACAAGACAATTGTTGTGGGACACCATGGAAAATGAGTGGCATGCCTTTCTTTGACAAGTAATATGTGAAAGGAGTTTGAAGAATTATTTTCAGATACAACGCTGATTAAAATATTTCTGAACAGAAAAATCAATTCTTCACTCCCTGATCAGTATTTCCCAGATCTGGATTCTGCTTGTTCATAGTTTCCCTCTCCTTTGTTTAACTGCTAAATAACATTTACTTTAATGTACCTGACAAACACCTAGGAGGAGCATGTGCAGAACAAACCAACAGACTTTTACAGGCAAGTTGGAAACAGGATGTTTGCACGGAGACCGAAAGGAAGTCTTAAATAACAGTCAATGGAAACAGTGATGAATCACAAATGAACTGATGTAAAATGTAAGGAAAGGTTTGAAGTAGAAAAGTGAACGCGAATGTTGGTATGTGTGATGTGCAGGTTGTTAATGTTACAGATTAAATGAATTTCACCGGCAAATTCTTTTTGTCACATTCCACTCAGCTAGAAAAATCTTTAAGTGTGAGGCAAAGATTTGCCAGCTCTCTCTGTGGGTACCTAATGTCTGTGCCTGTTTGTCTCTCCGATTAAACAAAGACAATAATAATTTAGTCTGACATGAAGATGTCTTCTTAGGAGGGGAACACTTCTTTCAAGTAGCACTTGATAATTGAGGTGAACTACAAACTTTCAGTGAGTAACTGTGAGAATGAGAATGAGAATGAGAATGAGAATGAGAATGAGCGCTACTGTCATTTCTGAGAAATGAAAACACCCATATCACCATATTTTCCAGTTTGCCATGATTTAGACAGTAAGGTTTCAACTGCAGGTGGGTGCAGGCACAAGTTTTGCAGATGCATGTTATGGTGCTGTTTTTTTCCACAGGAATCACCTCACTGTGTCACTGGAACTACATCAGGGAAAGGAATCTTTATGTGTTCGTGTGAACAACAAACTGCTGAGTAACTGTGTCCTCATAAATTCATCTGATTCTGTTGCTTGTTTTGCTGACACTAGAAAAAATAGTTTCCCAAAAGAATGGCATCATGAGAACTTCTCATAAAGTAAGTATAGCCCTCATTTCAATGATTGACTTTCATTCTCTCTCTCTCTCTCTCTCTCTCTCTCTTTGGCTTTATGAGCTGCTGACAGCCACATGACTGGACATACTGCAAGTCATAACCGCAGATATCTATATAAGAACGGCTCTCTGGCACAGCCCTACATCACCTTCAGCTTGTCTTTCAACAAACACATCGATACAGGCACAGGTAAGCAGCTGCAGCAAAGAAAAACACACACACAGAAACACATGTGCACACGCACTTCCTGTCTTGCAGGTGCATAGATGCAAAGTAGAAAAGGAGACTCATTGAGATGAAAGAGAGTTTGTGGGAGGGATGAGACAGAGATTCAAAGAAAGAGGAAAACAATGCTGATGCTGTGGTGGTGAACATGTGACAATCAACGTCGGGGCAGAAAATGTTTCTGAAACATGCTGAAGTGAAAAAGTTCAGTCACAGCAGTGTGCATGGTTTCCTGAGAGTCATGACGGATCTCTTTGCCTTTGCTGTTTGTGTGTCTGTCAGGATGAAGCTGCTGTTGGTTGCTGCTGCTGTTCTGGCTGTGGCCAGCTGCGCCAGTGTTTCCCTGGAGGACCTGGAGTTCCACGCCTGGAAACTTAAGTTTGGTGAGACAGTGGAGATCGTCTGACTGTATTCTTGTGGTCTTAGAGTCTTTAGAGTCTTGATGCTGTAAGGTTGTGTGTAAAGATCTTGTCTAGGGTGCCTCAATTTGAAGAGAAGTGTGCTCTCCACACAACTAATAAAGGCAAACCGCTTAACTAGTATTTCATTCATTCATAATCGTTCACTGATCATTTTCCTCTGATTCTTTCTTTCCTGATTGACAGGAAGGTCTTACAGCTCTCCATCAGAGGAGGCTCAGCGCAAGCAAATATGGCTCAACAACCGCAGACTGGTGCTAGTGCACAATATCATGGCTGATGAGGGCATCAAGTCCTACCGCCTTGGCATGACTTACTTTGCTGACATGGTAGGTACCATTAGAAAAAAAGTCTGTTTCTGCCAACAATTAGGTTTGAACTGTAACCACCTGTTGAAATAATGCAATGACTAAATGCAATCAGAGCCACGGGCATTTTGGCTAAAAATCACTAAATTGTCTCCCTCCTCACCAGGACAATGAAGAGTACAAGCGCATGATTTCCCAGGGCTGCCTCCGCTTCTTCAACTCATCTATGCCTCGCCAGGGGTCTGCCTTCCTCCGGCTGCCCGAAGGCAATGATCTGCCAGACACCGTTGACTGGAGGGACAAGGGATATGTCACTGATGTCAAGGATCAGAAGCAGTGTGGTTCCTGCTGGGCCTTTAGCACAGTATGTAAAATCTCACCCACTGTGTTAGTAAAGCAGATTTTATGCACTTTAATCTAATGTTTCCTTGTAACAAAATCACTTCTCCCTCTTCCAGACTGGCTCTCTGGAGGGTCAGAACTTCAGGAAGACAGGAAAGCTAGTGTCCCTGAGTGAACAGCAGTTGGTTGACTGCTCTGGTAACTACGGCAACATGGGCTGCGATGGAGGCTTGATGGACAACGCCTTCAAGTACATCCAAGCCAATGGAGGCATTGACACAGAGGAGTCCTATCCTTATGAGGCTGAGGTGAAAAGACGTTTGTACATGACTCAGTGTGGATCCTAGTCATAATGTTTAAATGAAGCAACCACAAATGTCATATATCATGCTATAAAGTTGTAATTGGAGCAAGTTGTGTCTGTAGTGTGAAAACTAGTTGTATATCTGAGAGCTGTACAATGCTGCCATCTCATGGACAAAATGTATTATACATCTATACCCACGCAGACTTTCAGTGTAAAGGTTACAGAAATATAACATATTATCAGCTTATGCCTCAGTAAGAAGTTACATCTGTTGGGAATATATGACTTGGTAAATCATTTGGCAATTGACAATATATTCTCTTGTATAGGATGGAGAGTGCCGCTTCAAACCTGAGAAAATTGGGGCCAAATGCACAGGCTTTGTTGATGTGAAACAAGGTGATGAAGGTGCCCTGAAGGAGGCTGTGGCCACCATCGGACCTGTGTCTGTGGGCATTGATGCTGCTCATTCATCTTTCCAGCTCTATGAATCAGGTAAACGGTCTTAAACACTACGGTGCTTCTGCCAGATCATTCTTTAATCAAACAGAGGAAATTAGAAATACTAAAAAATGATTTTGTCCTTTCGATGGGTCTGTCTCATCTATCTATGTGTATTTGTAGGAGTGTATGATGAGCCTGAGTGCAGCAGCACAGAGTTGGACCACGGTGTGCTGGCTGTGGGATATGGCAGTGAGAATGGCAAGGACTACTGGCTGGTCAAGAACAGGTAAAAAGCCATAGAGATTAAATAATGTGACCTGTCTCCTGCTAAGAGTCAGTAAGGAGTGATACAGTTGAGACAATGAGCTGAGTTAGAGCATCCTATTTATAGCTGCAAAGATGAAGTGAAACTCAGTCAGGATGTAGTCAGCTTCTTAAGTCGTGTCATTATCAGCCATTACAGAAACAGAACTGCTTTTATTTAACAGATATTTCCTCTAAATGATGCTGTAGCTTCTGTGGAGACTGTGACATGTGTTTTAATCACTGCAGCAGAATATAGTCGGTCATCTGTGTGTCTGTGTCTCTGCAGCTGGGGTCTGTCTTGGGGAGACAAAGGATACATCATGATGAGCAGGAACAAACACAACCAGTGCGGCATTGCCACTGCAGCCAGCTACCCCCTGGTCTGAGTGAGGTGAGAGCAAACATCTGAAAGTGTGTGCGTACTGTATGTGTATGTGTGTGTGTTTGCTGTCCATTAACCGCTTGTTGTTCATGCTTGTTTGATTTCCAGGTCCAGGACTTTCCTCAGTGAGGAGGAGAACATGATTTATAATTTACTTTGATTTCATAAAGAAACTGAGTTATGGAACAAAATGTTCTATTGCTGTTCAGTGGGAGTGAGTGGACTCTGACTCTGAGTCTCTCTTTACTCTCGTGCACTTTAGATATAAAAATATTTTTGAAGATTGTACATAAATGTAGAGAAAATGTTTTACACTGAGAAATAAACATTTATTCCAAAATATTCATTTGTTTGAGACTTTGATGGTTTTTGTTATGTGTTATATGTCACTTCCACTTGTTGGTTCAAGGTTTTTAACAAGTCAGAACTTTTTAACCCCTCTCAACCTCATTTTAGGTTCGATACGCTTTCTATAGTTATATGCAAATATACAGGGTCAGTCTTGGAGCTGGCGCAAGTATATCATAGCATTTTAAGAAAAGGGTGGTAAAATGTCAAAGGTCAAAAGGTCAGCGTATCCTGAGGGAGATTTGATTCATTTGCCAAATTGTTTATTAAATGTACAAAATGTACATCTTAAATGTCCAAATTTCAACCTCTTTAAGAATCTTATATAAGAATTTTAATTGACCAAACTCTTTGTTCTTAGTTACGCCCTGTGTGTTTGATAATATATTGTGCTCTGTGTAAAATTATAAAAAGTTTGCTTTTAACCTCGCAAATACAGTTTATCTATACTTTTCAGATGTGTGCGTCACTTTTGTTGTTGGAACTTTTGCTTGAGATAAAAAGTGATTTTAAAAACAAATCTCACCCTCATCAGAGCTTTATGTTGGATCTCTATGCTTAAACAAGTTTTGATTAAGATAGACTATTCACTAAAAACAACATTGTTTATTGTTGAAAATGTCTGATGTTTAGACTCAGAGGCTGCCACTGGTACTGATGGCTGCATATAAACCTCAGGCCACAGATGAAAGAGTTGGGCAGTGAGTTTCAGAAGTGGAACATTTCTTTTGGTAAAACATTACAGTCACTCCTCTTTGGTTGTCTGCTGTCTTTGCTGCGATTATTCGTATGGATAGAATTCGTTTTATCTTCCCGGATACAGTTTTAGATTCTTTAGCATTCTGTGGTTTGTAAAAGGTTATCTCAGACTCATTCTTCATATGCAGGTAGTCCCGCAGACAAAGAAAATGTAAAAGTGAAAGGAGATCTGGCTGGAAAATGTGAACACTCAGTGAAACACAATGACAGAGCCAGGGAGAGTCTGAAATTACACACTTTTGTGGTTGAAACTCTTGTCTGATGTGGAAAAAAAAAAAAAAAACAATATGGATTTTAGGGAAATTTCTCAGCGGTAGGTATTTTGACCTCTATTACCAGCAACATATTTTACAGACTGTCTTGTGCTTTCCAGATCATCCTGTCATCACATCATCCCATCCTGACATCTGATCTGCCCCAATCCTTGACAATCAGTTTCCACATGAACTGTGATTATAGCACAACAGAGAGGGAGAAATGTCAGAAATGTATTTTCTACCCTCACCTTGCAAAACCACTCATGGAATAATAAAATGCTTTACCATTTACAATATGTTCCAGGAGTTTGGCAATGAGTCACAAGCAATGATAAGGAAACGTAATGCTCAGTGAATGAGACAGTGCTGTTTATCTGATGTGCCACGCTCACATCTTCACTTTAATTTGACTTTTCCTCTCACTTTGTCTCGATTTGTATTCATTTTAGTTAATGTGTTTTCTGTGCCTTCAAGGTCAGTTTAGTTCTGTTGCAGCTCAGTTTGCTGTGCTTTGCCGTCACTTCTGTTTTGTTGACCTCCAGTTTAGTTTTGTTTATATTCAAGCTCTGCTTTGTCATTTCTCATCTTCTGGATAAACAAAAAAACACCCTTTTCAAATGTAAAACCTGCCTCCTTGTCTCCCTGTTTGGCCCTGATGTGTACTTTGTTAAAGAAGATGATTATGTTTTTATGTTGTTTTGTTAAAATATTACATCAGAGTTACTTTGTTTTCAGACTGGCTTTTGTTTTTCCTTCACTGTCACCCTCCAGGTAAAGTATCCCTGCTGTATAACATAGGATACAGATTTACTTCACTCATCAAGGTGCCCTCACATTGTTTCCAGAGTAACAACCAACTCTGGTTAATACAGATTTACACTACTTACATTAAATGTGTGTAAAGTAATCCCATAATAGAATCCGGCCTTCTTTCAACTGTAATTTGCAATGCTTAAGGCTTTTGCATGTAATCCAGCTAAACAGCAGTACTTAAGTCATTACTCTTACATCTGCATTGAACCTTGAGGGGAAAGGACGGTTGCTTCATTCATCTGAAACCCTCGGAGTCAGCAAGAAATACGTTTACAATGCTTTATATTATTTTTGTTAATTTGTCATGAGCTATTCAGCCGAGTGTATTTAATTTTCTTGCACACAATGAAGAGGGAAAAAAAAGTTCAGCACATCACTAACTTTGCTTGGTGACAAAGCACAGTAATAGATAATGCTGCGTTCATTATCTGGTTTATATTATAATGTGGTGGGAAAAAAAAACTTCGGTAATAAAAGTCACCGGTGAGAAAATAATTGTTCTCCGTCCCCCATGAGGTGGGTGACATCTGTTTTAATCATACACAATAGTTGCCCCCCAATGTAATTAATGAAATCACATTAAGTGCTTGTAATTTGCCCATTCTAAATGTCACATTAGGTCTGGTTGTGATAATATTTGATGGGAGGTGGAGAAACACCGAGGCAGAGATACAGAAAGGGGTGGTGGGGGGGGGGGGGGGGGGGGGGGGGGGGGTTTAATCAGCTTGTGTGACAAAATGTGACCTTGACATCTTAGTTTTTCTGCCCTCAGCAGCAGCAACAGCAGAGTGAGCTGCAAACAGACACAGCCAGTGTAACTGAAAGAGAGATTTAAATTATCTTTTGTCAGGTGAGTCTCCTAATAGTAGAAAATAAAATACATCTCTGCCATTTTATCAGCAACACAGTATGACAGTATTCAGCCAATTAGGCCTGAATGATTGTTATCCAGTGACGTTTTTATCATCATCCTTTTTAGTTTTGAGAGTGTGATGGTGGGCTTCAGAAAGTGGAAAAACCAAATGATGAAAAAGCTCCCAGACAGAGACAAAGGGAGACAGAGGGAGGGTGCAACAGAGGTGAGGCAAATTAATTGGTTTTGCTAAATCCTCCTCAAAACAGCAGAAGCCAATGTGGTTCCACAAAAGGCCATTACCGGTAATCAATTTAAATCTGTTTTACCCTTCCCAAGGAAACCAATTAGGCAATTTAATTTGGCTTTTTTGATTCACAGCATAACCACAGCTCAGGATAGATCGTCCAATTCACTTCCAGCAGAGAGGGACAAGTGAAAACACTGGGAGGTGTTGCTGGAACAAACAAAGCTATTGATCTGAGGGAGGCCGAGAGATCCGGGGAAGAGTCGGAGGGAGACACAGGAAGCATGGGAGGATGATGAATTCATGAATCTGGATTTTGTCAAAGAAAAGAAACAACACAAGTGAAGCTGTTGAGTCAATTAAAAACTGCCTCAATAATTAAAGTTTAGTGCAAGCTGTGGCTTTTCACCAAATCTACATTTGATATATATTTTTCCAGAGTTTAAATAGTTTATCATTTCTGACTGGACTTCTCATTAGCGGAAGTTGTTTTTTTAACAACACTAGATGGCAGCACTTGACTGCTGATGATTATCTCAGCTGTTTGAGGCTTTGTGGCCTGGCTTAAATCATGCAAACCTCTGGTTCAAAGTCACATCTATCCCTTTGACGAATGAGGTCACATGCCCTTGAAATCAACATGTAACACATATAAAGTCCAAACGTATCCACACACTCACACTGAGACTGCTTCTCCCTGCACCAGTGAACCCATTACACTGTAACAACGCGCATCCCGTACACTGAATGTCTGCTTAATCAACAATGTCACCGCACAATTTCAGTAGATTGGCTGCTGGGTTGGTATGGAGAGATGGAGAATGTCAGCCAGCCGTGTCACCCATCATAGCGAACAAACAGTCCCTCCTATGGGGATACACACGGGGCCATGTTTCTGTGCCTGTGTGTTATCCATCTCCCATCATGCTGTTCTGTCTGTGCGCATATGTGCAGCCCCTTGCATTTGTGGAGTGTTTATGTGCCTGAGTGAGAGTGTGTGTATGTGTGCGGGGAAAATGGGATGTCAACTGGTTTGTCATGGTAATGGAGAACATGTGTGATTGTGACAGACAGGAGTTCTGGATGACCGCACACAGTACTGATGCATGGACAGACACACAAACACACACAGACGGACACGAACATGCATGTGGACACACAGCACACACGCATTTGCATATTGCGCAAAAAAAGCACAAAGCCTGAACATTTGAACGAGAGCATAACCTTGTGAAAAATGGCTTAAATGATTTTATAAATACTTTATATTTCTAAAATGAACCCATGGAGGAGGCTAATAGTCCATCTTGGCCTCTGTCTTGCTCTACTTAATCTTTCCTTCCTTATCTTTCTCCTTTTTCTTTTCCCATTCTTTTCATCCTTCCATCCTCCTCTAGCCAGCTGCATTTCTTGGACAGGGCTCCTGGCTGCGGCCTGAGAGAGGCGAGTGAAGCTAACTGTTTGAGAAAAACAGCTCTGGCAAGGCCAATTACACCCAGACAAAGCACTTTGCATGTTATTGTGTTAGGGATTCATGCTTGATTGACTGAATGGGTTCTAATGAGGCTGGGGAACGACATGCAGGAGAGGAAGAAACACTCCTCCGTTTCCCTGATGGATTGATTCACCTGCACACTCACACATACACGGACACATGCGGGTACAAACACATGTGTTTTGCACACTTACAGTGCAACACGGGTGCAATTACATTGCCATGCACATGGGAGAATACTTACGGCGAAGACACACGCAAATCAACACTAACACAAACAACTGCTCTCTTTTCCATGCTGTAGCTATGAAGTGTGTCCTGTGTGCATCTGTGAGTGTGTGCAGTGGGTGGCAGATGAAGAGGAGATATTACAGTGGAAAGGTAACTTGCTGTGTTGCCTCTGCAGATGCTCCTATGTGAAAGCTTCACTCCCACTGGCATCCTTTTATAGTATCACTTCACTAGGTAGAGTTTGATATAGCAACAGATGGATTGACGAAGCCTACAGGAGTGATAAAAAAATGTCAGTCATTATTTTTGTTGGGCCTGTATGACAGATGTTAGCTTTATTTCTGTGTTATGTTGTGTTGTGTGTTCGGCGTTGACTCCACTAATTCTCGCACCTTTAAAGTTCTTCGTTCTGCGTCTCAGAGGAATGAAAGTTGAGATGGATATTACTAGCCACAGGCTAATGAAAATAACAAATGCCAGCTATGATGTTCACAAGATCACTGTCAACAAAATACAAATTGAAAATGAAATTAGCTAGCAACCCAGGTCCAGGCTATGAATTTTAAAAGGTGCAGATGCAGGTATGTAAGATGCGGGGCTGCAGACATGGAAATTGCAAATCCCAGGCTTGTATGCCTGCTTGCTAATTAGTTTTAAAATGTTTACATCAACAAAGCAGATATATAATTACACAAATAATCATAATGATAATCATGAATATCATATGCTAATTCTATTTGATTTTTTACTTTTCTTTTGATTGACTCTGGCTCCCAGCATTGACGGATGCTCCAGAGACCCAGAGCGTGAGGCGAGTGTCCTCTGAAGAATATTTACTGTGGCCTTCTGATTCTTTAGCCTCTTCTTCTCTGTCCTGCCTCTGCAACTCCCTCTCCACCTGCTCATCTCCTTCTCTTCTATCTCCCTCTCATTCATCACTGCTTGTTGCCCCTCCTTTCCCTCTCAGCTCTCTCTGCCTCGTCCGTCTCCCCTGCTGCACCGGGGTCAGGGTGAATGGGTCAATTGCCTGGGCGCACCACAGAGCCTGTTCTTGTTCTTGAAGGAGTACTCGTGTAGCTGTGCAGTGTCTTATCATTCGTGTTTTACATCGCCTGACAACTCTTTCTCCATGGGAGATGGTCTCACTTTCACCTGCAGTTATGCACTCCTTGGATGTGTGTGTGTGCATGTGTGTTTTCTGAATGCATGCATGTGTGTTTGTGTGGGTGGATAGTACATCTGTGTCCTCCAGTCCTTTGCCTGCCCCCTTTTATTTTACCTAACTTTGTTTATTTGCCCTGTCATCCCCCCTCCTCTTCAGCTCTCTTCCGTGCCTGACCATTTTCTCTCTCTGCCTTACCTCCTCCATCGATAGCCAGTGCTAATAAGGCAATTAAAGCCTAATTAAAGCAGTCTTCAGAGAGAACGAAGGTCCCAAGCAACTTCATGATGGTAAAGGGAGCGCTGTGTTTACTAGGATCTCCTGCATGCTCCCTCTCACTACAACAAAGTTAAAAAAGTATCGAGATAATGAAAACCCCGAAGAGCTCCACACACAGTCACATCTTTTTTCTTTTTTTTACAAAGTCTCCCAATTTTTTTCTCTCTTATTTAAAATACTATTAAGAAATGGGCAACACAAGGTAACCAGCTAATTTGTTCTGCTTCAAGTGTATTTAGCCAACCAGCGTCAGCCCACTCATTGTTGTCAAATTTGCCAGCACAGATCAAAGGGCCCTGTGCAGCATGTCAGCCAGGTTACCTCTGCTTGGCACTCTGAATCAAAGTCATGGATTAAGCAGAAAGTGGGGTTTGCTGAGGGGGGTTCAAGGACATGTGACAAACTCTCATCCTCACTTTGGGGCTTGAGCCACTATGGATCTGTGTTTTTTTTGTTTTTTTTGTTTTGTTTTTTAAACACATACATCTCAAAGCTTCTCTTACATCCCGATGCATACGATGTGTGCACTTGTAGTCTGAAACAAAATCTTTACCCCTGATTTAGAAGGCACTTACAATGCATTAGCCTTGTGGTAATTACTAGAAACTCAATTAGAAGAAACCGCTGAAGACCAAGACCAAACTGGAGGGCTTAAGCTGCAACGCTGGTAAATGGATTTGGAGTTAATTTAGTGAGTCAGAGGGTGAAACAGCCATCAGTGATGTTTTAAGCTGCAGCAAGCAACCTGAGCGCTCAGGGCTCTGAACCGTAGGCTGATCTCCTCTGTAGTCTGCTTTCAGCTGGCATTCAGCTTCACTTTGGTTTGAGTGTTGCAATTAAATTGCTCTGGGAATTTATTTTTCCTTGCCTGTGCACACACAAACTTGCATGTTCATGCAAGTGACAATCCTTCATCCAAGTTATCTTTATTGGTATACATGTCTCACTGATGTTTAAATTGTTGTTACAGTGATGTTACCATCTATGCCCCAGGTCCTGTTCAGAGTGGAGCAATATATTTTATTCATAGATCTTTGTATGTTGTATGTTCTCTAACATGCCTCAGGGCATTTTTTTGACCTTAAACATCGCCTGCCTATTTCCAGTGAATATCTGTATTTACCCCCTCTAGTGTGCATGCGTGTTTTCCTTTTTTTTCCGTCTTCTTTTTTTTTTTTTTGGATTTGTGGAACCAATTTGATGGCAGGCTGATATGCTGATAATAATAAAGTTAAGATAAAGTTATCGATCAGTTTGAGCTCAGACTATACATTTTTTTTTTAATGATGATCCCTTAAATTTATACAAGTATGGGCTGCAAGACATTTGCTGAGAAATGCTCACCAACAGACACGATAGATGTAGCCTATATAGATTACAATTGGCCAGTAATATTGCCATCTCTTGGTTTCTATGGGTACTAAGGGCACCTGTACTGGGACTGTCATTTAAATCAAGCTGGTAAATTGTATCACATATTGGACTCTGCCATCTAAATCCATGGAGAGAGGAGTGAGCAGATGGACTGCACCTTGTAGAAAGTGTGGGTGGTAAAGTCAGCATGTCCCTGTATGTGTGCTTGTGAATGCTCCTATTGGTGCCAGCATGTGTGTTGGCGTGTGTTCACGTAGGTGTTACTGCAGGAACTTGGCTTTTGCCTTGGAGTAAAGATGTGTATGTGTTTGTTTGTGTGTGTGTGTGTGTGTGTGTGTGTGTGCGTGTGTGTGTGTGGTGGTCCGGTGAGTGGGTGTACATCGTGAGAGCATGTGCCTCCTTCTTCTGGGGACCAGATGGTGGTGGCTCCACCCGACAGAGAAAGAGGGAGAAAGAGACAGAGAGAGAGAACAGAGAGAGTTGTGTGTGTGTTGTGTGTGTGCATGCATGTGTGAGACAGGGGTGCATCTGAAATATATGAGCTTACAGTATGTTGTGATTAAAATGTGTCCCGGATTATGGCAGTAGCAACACCTCATCGTCTGAATGTAAAGGTATTCACTGACATGTTTTAGAAAGCAGCTGATTCAGTTACAGTCACGATTTGAGTAGTTTCTGGTGTTGTTGAATTTGTGCCTCTGATAGGCCAATTTAGTCCAACGTTATTGATATAAGGACTTGTGTAAATGTTCATTGCATGCTGATTATTCAGTCCCAGAGAATGCAAAGCACTTCAGAAAAGAAGTGAATTCAAAACCCTTTAAACCAAATGATTAGACAAAGCAAGGGAATAATTACAATAAGTAATGTGTTGAGGGTAAAGCTAAGGTGAAATAGATATGAATATACACTGTTCCGATGAACTTCAGTTTCTACTGTGGTACACAGATGGTAAGGTTACGAATTTGGCATCAACAGCATAAATCCATGGACCCAACCTGCCTCATGTCAACAGTCCGGTCTGGTGGTGGTGGTGTAATGGTCTGGAGAATGTTTTCTTGGCACTGTGGGCTGGAAAGCTGCCGCCTCTCAAAATAAAGTTGCTGAACTATCTGTATGTCTATCTATTTATCTATGTATCTATTAGGGCAAGAGATTGGCAGCATGACTGTGCAGCTGACACCTCTACAAAAATTATGTGTTGCTGCCATGTCAACAAGGACAAGACTTTCAAAGGAGTGTTTCCAACATTATGTGAGGACTAGGAGAGTATGTTCTTGGTAGCAAAGGGAGGCCCTAAGCAGTTTTATTATGGGGTTCCTATTAAAGTGCTCAGGGAGTATATATAGTACTGTTTGGAAGTTGTGAACCCCTTGAGTAGTTTAGATTTTTCTGGGGGGGGGGTTATTGTTTTTTTGTTTTTTTAACCATGATTTTATTATTTTATAATCAACAGTTTTATATATATGAAATATCAGGTTTATGTTAATCACTGTGTTGTCAACTTGTTTTAAGGGAACTGTATGAGTAGCAAACTACATGAAACATGGAATCAGAGTGTTTGCAAAAGTAAGCGAACCCCAGCTGCACTGGTGAAGGCAAGTCGGTAATAGACTCAGGTGAAACACATGTGGGTGCTCAAGTAATTCATAAAGCACACCAATCAAATGAGACACCTAGGTTTTGTAAGATCTGTAAGACAAATCATTTACACATGGAGGGCACTCAGCATCATCGCAAAACTTTCACCAAGAAGCACCAGAAGAAGAATAAATTAGGGTAAAAGCCAATCCATGCATCACCTCCAGAGAGTTGCTGACCTCTCTGGCAGCATCTACTAAGCACTATAGCCTACTGTATACCATATCTCTGATCACTCCATCCTATGTTGCAGCAAGACTGTATTTTAGCAATTATCCACAACTCTTGAGACTCTATAATGTGCTTTTTCTTATGTTCCTTGCATCATTGATTAGTTATGGATTGCAGCTAAGCGACTCTCTTTTAAAACTGACTTTTAAAAAAAGAAGCATTTCAACTGTTTAAATATGTTGTTATATCTGACAGCAGGGAGACGAGGATAAAGAGCTACATTAGGACCGCTTGATCAGCATAAAGTGATAGCAACTCACTTTCCTCCATTCCTTCAATGTTCAAGTGCATGCTGCGCAATATCATAGCAATGTGTGTGATAATCACCAGCTACACCAAGCTGACAGGCTGACTCTGCCTTCGCTAAGCTGTCATGCTTTGCTTCTAGAGTGATCAAAAAAAAAAGAAGTGTCTAATTGTATGTGATGCTGCAAAGGCAATATGCTGAATGACAGCACATGTTTCAGCAATATTAGGGACCATGATTCACAAAGCATGTAAGCTTGGTCATGCTTATTTTAGATTCCACACTGAGTGTATGTGATGTTTGTGAAATGCAGTACAGCATTTAGCTGCTCTATAGCAGTGATAACAACATTATAATGCACCTTTTAGCAGAACTAACCGCCTTTCCAAGTCTTTTATCCCTCGTACCATTAGGTTTTTAAACCTGGACAGCAACTATTTTAATCACCTTTCACCTTTTTTCTTTTCTTTTCTTTCTTTCTTTTTTTTTTTTTTTTTAAAAATCTATGATATCATGTTTTTCTTGATGCTGCCTTAAATTAACTGCTTACTTAATAAACTATGTATTCATTTTTATGTGTATGCTGTTTCTGTTCTGGGGCTTGACTTTTAACTTGACTTTTATCTAACTAATTGTTAGTTCAATGAATGAATGTATGTAATGGTGGCTGCGAAACTGAATTGCACTCGCGATAAATAAAGTCATATTCAATTAAATTCAGAAGAAAAGAAGCAGCAGTTATCTCTAAAATGTATCAATCTTGTCGTAACTCCATCTGTTTGGACAAATATGGACAAATCTATAGTGAGGATCTCTGGTTGGAAATGCTCCTGTAATGCAACATATTACAAAAAGAATCCACAGTGGATATGATACAGTAGCGTCAGTTTCCTCCCATGTAGCCTGAGCTCCTTCAGTACTCCCAGCATCCCTCAGGTCCAAAATTACTACTGGTCTTTGGTGGATTGAGGCTCAGCTCATATATAAAGGTCATACGTGACTATTAATGAGCACCTTTGTTCCAGTCTCCATCTCTGGAGCTTGCTAATTGAGCAAGCACCTCTTTCCCAACATCCCTTAGATGTACGTACATAATGACGCAGGGAGAGACATCTGACACAAGTATCTTTTTTACTCTGATGCTGCCAACTGCGATGGCATAGCTAAATTAGGCCTGTGATGGACGCCGTGCTAGACAGAGGCATCCAAGCCCACTGCTTCCTCTTCCCTCACCGCCTGGTGTGCGGCGCGATGGCCAATCAACTGCTCACACAAAGGAGGAATTAGCATATTCCCTGGCACCAAAATGCTCCCTTAATTGCAGCTGCATTGAGCCCATGTTCTCCACACCTCCTCTCCACTCTTTTCTCTGTCTCTGTCTTTTTTTTTGTTTTTGTTTTTGTTTTTTTTTTTGCACTCGCCCCATCACCAGCCTTTCCAAGTCTGTGTGTGTGTGTGTGTGTGTTTTCTGTTATTCTTTCACGTTTCACTTCCTTCCTCCTCCAATCATTCAGTCTTCATCAGACAGCTATTGTGTGAGCTCAGGAGGAGAACGCAGAGAGGGGAAGGTGGGGGCTGGGAATGTGTTTGGCATGCTGTACTATCGCAACAAGGTTGTCAGTCTCAAATGATGCTCTCATAATCAGCGCATTGGTGCTGGGCTGCTGCACAGAATGACAATATCAGTGTGATGCTATATGCATTTCTGCAGTCTCCCTTTTGGCCTGTCAGTCTTTCTTTATCTTTCTGTTTATGCAGCTTCACACCGCTTCCCTTTCGATCCTGATGTTTTTGTTTGTGTCTTTTAGTCGTTCCATCTTTGCTCCGTTTTCTGGCATGCTTTACTGTTCATGTGCAAATTTCCTTCTGCTCGCGCCGTGCTTTGCCTCCAGTGTTTCATCTCCATCTTTCGCTCCTGTTTGCTTTTCACTCTTGCTCGCCACCCCTACTCCCTCACCCCCCTCCACCTCAGTTTACTCATTTCCTCCTCTACCTTTTTGTCTCAATCTTTCTTTCTTGTGTTAATTACAGGCAGCAAAGAGCAAGGTGGGACTTAAAAGGTTTCTTTAATGCTAATTCTGTTTTCCTGAGTGGCTGGGTCTTCTAATAGCATATCTGTCTGTGCTCTAAACACCATTTGAATGTTGTCTGCCTGTGCCTCTATAGATCTCTTTTACTATTCCACTTTCTCCCACTAATAACAGCCTCAGAACAGGAGTACACTAATACACAAGCTCTAGTTATGATTATATTCCAAGTCAACCTTTCACACTGTCACTATCCCCTTTCATAGCTTTCCCCGCCCAGACCTGCTCCTGTACTTTCATATTCATGTGAATCCTCTCTCGTAGTATCGTGCTTGTGTATCTGCCTCCTAACTCTGTTATCATCACTGGGCTCACACACCTATCTCTGCAAACACTGTCACAGCTTTATCTCTCCCGCCGTACACTGTCACAGTTGTGGTGTGTCTGTCTCTACCTCTGTTGTTGCTTGTAGTTTGTCTCCCAGCATTGCTGTTGTGGTAACTGCGTTTATTCTGCCAGTCAAAGACGAGGCAGAGACAGCATCACTCATCTCTGTGTTGTGGGGAGAGGCTAGAGAGGGGGGGGAGAGAGAGAGAGAGAGAGAGAAAATGAGAGGCAGCAGTCACATTTCAGACTGTAAAGAGTCCCAGGCGGTTTACACAGTTGTGTGTCTGAGATAAGCTGGGGTCTTGACTGCTGTTATGCAGGATTTCCATACAGTAGCACCATGATGCAGGTACAGCTCAAGTGGTTGCAGCATCCAGTGGAAGCTGCATTTCAGGTTTGAGCATACTGCAGTCTCTTCTTTACCTACTTCACTCACTCCTCCATTATAATACTTGATAAATATCTTTTAAAAACAAATGACACTACGTAGAGGGTCAGGTTATATGGATGAAACACTCAGTCCAGGCATGTTATCTTATATCACTACAGGTCATAAAATGGTAAATTTTTAAGACAAAATCAATTTAGAAACTATGTGGATAAAATCCAGGAAATCAAACACCTGGAAAATCACATTTCTTTTGTATATTGATCCAAAACTCATAAATATCAAGTATTGCCACAAAACAGTCCTGTTCATCGATTCGCAGCACTGCCCCCAAAGGCCTAATATAACCACATACATTAAAGAGATACAGTAGCAACCACAATATCAATGTTAGAGCAAATCCTCTGATCTATCGTTCATCTCACATATTGTCCAATCATCCATTCCTGGGTATAAATACTGTAAGCGTAGAATGTGAATTTTTCTGACACTGACCATTTGTGTTTTCTTCTTTTTCCCTTTTTTCTTATTCGAGTTAAGAATTGGCTGCATGCCCGATGCAGGGTGAATCATCTTCTTGGATGGGTGTCCAAGCGAAGCACCAATTTCAGGCATTCAGCAGTGATAAAGTTATTTACTGGACTGACAGGTAAACATCTTAACCACAGTGAAGAGAAGACATCAAAGTCAGGCAGTGCAAAGTAACAAAAACACAACTTGTATCAATGGAAATACTATATAACCCGCGTCAAATCAAAGACGGCAACAATTTCCTCTTCGCTCAGCAAGAAGGAGCTCTGATTCACTGCACACCACAGTGCTGCTACTAGTGGTAAGAAATCCATACTGCAATAGTCTATAATCCTATATTATTGTGAAGAACATACACTCCCAAATCTCAACTGTTAATTTTGCAGTATACAAGTGTGAAACCTTCCACTTATGCCCCTAAGTTACATTGTTCCACTCTGCCCAGTTATTCTGTCTTTCAACTGGTGTACACTATTAAACCCCTGCTTATCCTATCCTGTTTGCACATGGATAAGCCTGTGAGCATGTGTTACCTAGTTTGACTATGAATAAGATATCGAGAGATATCTTGATATTTGCTGGATTACTAAACACATGTAAACACCCAATCCAGTACATGGTAACACTAGTATTTGGTCTAGTTTTGAAAACCTTTTCAAAGCACATCTTCAAGCACAGTGATGGCAGTTTCTTGTGTCTTTATTCACCCAGTGTTTCTTTGATCAATTCAAGGCTCCCAGAAATCATACACCAATTACTCTGAAACTAACCTGTCACAAATTGCTTTGTTATTAGCATATCAAGTCTGTTATGATTACAGTGCAATACTACCTCACAGAGCATTCAATCTTGAATATATTTTCCTTTTTCCATATAAAGGATAAGTAATTCAACATGTCTTTGCTCTTTCTTGTTCCCACTGACAGTTTAATAGTGTAATACACTGGTGGGAACGTGTGATATAATATGTATGTAATTGTAAAATAGCCTGTGGACATTCAGAGGCGTCATTGCAACAAACATATCTTTGCTCATTATATAGTGGAGATAGTTGCAATGGAAATCAGTTTTGCCCCCTTTCATGGGGAACAAAACCCTAATGACACCAGTGGCCTTTAAGAAAGCAGCAGAATATAAGATGAGTCCACTCACACTCCATGACTATGGCGTCATCTGCACTGGTCAGAACAGAGACATGATGGTTTGACTTTTGGGATTAATTGGGACAGTGGTGTGATTCCCTCAACTTATCTGCTGAGTGACAGGCACATCGAGAGAGTTGGTACAAAGACTGACAGGCACGGTTAAAAATATGGATTATTCATGGTCTATTGGCCCACTGGTCTCGATGGCAAACCTGACAACATGATTGAATGGCATCCTGGTGATAGGTGAAGTGGCTAAAGTTACACCTACAGTTTACAGTTTGTTGTTGTTGTTGTCGTTGTCATCGTCATCATTGTCTTTCTCATGATAGGATCTATAAAGTATGATATTATTATCAGTAAATACTGACCCTAGTTTTTCCCCCATTGTCAGTCACATTCCCATTTGACAAGCTTCTCTTTTGTGCTGTAGGAGAGTGGAAGAGAGACACTGAGACAAGACTCTCATTCTTAAACTTTCCATGAAAAAGCAAACCCAAGTCTTTTATCATCATCGTCATCATCATCATCATCATCATCATCATCAGTAGTAGTAGTATCATCAACAACAACAATAATATGATAATAATACCATTCATATGCACACAAGACAAGGTGGGTGAGGCGGCTTGCCCAAGGACACAATGACAGCGACTGGGATGAAGTGCCAACTTCTGCTGTTATTGTCTTGTCACAATACATTCCCACATTTGCAACAAAAAAGCCTGCACGTAAACTGCTTCTCAATCTTAAACAAAGTACCTTTAAATCTGCTTTTACACTACAACCTTTTTCATGAATCTTGCAAAAATAAATCTTAATAATCATGGCTCTCTGGTATTAACAGTGTTTAAACTGGAAGGCCTGCACAAATAGCCTCTTTATTAATAATGCTTGACAGGGTTTCTGGTTGGAAGCAAAAGCTCATTAGAACACACTAACTAGTCCCTGGTAGCAGAGACGCATGGCTGCTGCTGGTCTCTAATAAAGAACAGACTAATTGGCTAATTACATTCACAGACAAAGCTCATGAGTGCCTTGCTTATGGACCTCATTTCAAAAGGACTAGTATTTAAAATGCGTGGCGTAAAACAGGGGTCATTCTTAAGGAAGCTAGCTGTATAATGAACACACTACCACACGCCACGAAATGAAGGGGCATTCAGGCTGTCACGCAGACAATTGAAAAATTCACTAGGCCACGCACAACTGACTGGCACGAAACAAAGCAGTGACTTCACATCATGCAGCTCATTAAGGAAAATGCCTTCATTAACATGCTTTGTAAATACAGCCTTAATAAACTGAAGCAATCTAAGTGATTGTCGGAGATTAGTTTTGAATGGCAGTGTTGCTCTGTATGACGTGAGAGAGCATGTATGTGGCATAATCAGTCTCTTTGTTCTGATGCTCTTCAGAAGTTATCATCAGGTTGACAACCTATTTCTGGAAAATTTTATACTCTGCTCCAACTTTTGAAATAGGTCCCAGTTGCAAGCTAAATAAAGGTGAGATGGGAGAACTGCAGGATGAAGATGAAGAGCGGGATAAAAAGAGGAGGGGGACAGGGGTATAGCTGACCTGACAGGAAGTCTTTGACAGGGACCCACACGGCAGGTAGCAGAGGTGCAGGACTCTGACACTGAAACTAAGCGCACAGTCATCCATCACTGTGGCAACACCGCCTGTCAGTGCTGCAAGCCGAGGGACGAAAAGGCAGTGCTGGGGCAGATGGGAAGGGAGAATGAGGCCCGAAGTCCTCCACCAGAGGAACCATGGTAAGAGACAGGGACAGGACAGCAGCCAGGATATGCACTGACACACATATACACACACACAAACAGGGGCTAAATTGTGTGTTGACCGATGGCCTTCCCTGTCCCTCTGTCCACTCTGCAGACCAGCTGTCTGGAGGAAGTAGATACAACGCATCCATCATCGCACTCCTCCTGTCTCTGAGACCTCCAGCCAGGCTGCAGTAAAAAGTGTGTGTGCGTTTGGCAAGCAGTACATGGGCTTTTTGTATCTCTGTCCTCTGCATGTTTTCCATGCCTGGCTATAGTTTTATGGAGACAAAAAGAGGGCTGAGCGCATGCATTTATTTGAGCTTATCTCCTTGTTGTCTTATTTACAAGTGCTAACAAGTACTGGAGTGCATGGGGACATTTATATAAGCCCTGTTTACCTTTCCAGTTCCTAGCAGGGAAGGGAATGATTTAATCTGACAACATTGTCTTTGGTGTGGCTGTGTGTATGTGTTCATGCTTATGTGCATCACCATGTTGCAGAAAATATCTCACAACACAATCATGCAGTGCTCCAAGACAATCAATAACAATCACAGTTTTTCGAGTATGGCTTGAGCTTTGAGCTCTTCTGCACTTACTCAGAAAAAGCTCGAAATCACATCAAACTCACAATTAAGGCTGATTACCATCACCACCAGCTTGTTGTCAAAGGATTAAAATGAACATAAACAAGCTGTTAGTGGACAGATTAACAAGCATGAGCAAACAACCAGGCTGCCATTATGATATTATAATCAATATAATAATTGTGTGTCTGTGGTTTAAAAAGGCAAGTTCTGTCAAAATCCCTTGGGAACAACTATGATGGAATTGTGGGTAATTGTCAATTCTGGTTCGAATGTTGTTCACCCAGATTATTGCTGCCTTAAAGGCCACAGACTGTGTTTGTACAGTACAGAGTCTGAATAATTACATTTCTGTTATATGAACAACACACAGTACACACAGCACAACTTTCATTTCCCACAATTACTCCTCTGCCAGATCAGTTTCACTGTGTCAGTTGTGCCAGAGCAGACCACTTCATTTAATTTAGACACTGTAAGTCACAGTGCTTATAAATTCAATGGAATATTAAAAATATAACTCAGTTTAGGGTCCCTGAGGGAAAAGATGATCATCAGTGTGTCTTATATCTAGTTAAATTCCAGATGAGGCAGATGTAGAGCAAACTATGATATTGATATTGCGCCACATTAGACCAGTAGTCACATAATCCTCTGTGATGATACTCAAGGTGCTGTAGTCAAGGATCACTTCTGTGGTAAAGTCTCCAGAGGCCGCAAGATGAGATTAAAGCCCCAACTCTTAACAGCAGCAGCATGGACACAAAATGATATCAATGGACACCAGACACAAAAGGATGTGCCACGGTGTCAGACAACTCAAAACAAAGATTGCTGATTACTGAGATTCGCTTTCCATATTTTGTTTCATCTGACATCAAACGTAATACTTCACTCACACACAGTGGATGCATAAAGGCCTACAGTATGGACACGGATATAGACACTTATTCGTGAATTTGTGAGGTGAATACACGTCTGCACCGGTAATACCAGGTTTATTTCCCAGCAGTGTAATCTAATGTGAGAACACTAACTGACTTCAGCTGCATGTCCCATAATGCAGTAGAATAGTAGATCAAATATTAAATAAATAAAGTCTCAACAGTTAGACTTCTTTGCTCTGGAGAAAACAGTCATGAAGTGGGAGGAATCTTGAACCGCAGCCATTTATTGCTTGTATCAGAATACTGGATGAGAGATAGATTATTCAAGACCTACAGTAACATAACGGGGAGGGTGGTGCTCTCCTGATCGACCCACCTCATCAATACTGAATCTGCTACATTAGACTACACAGAGCTTGGGCACAGAGGGGAATGGAAAAGGAGAAGGGAAGCAGGACATGAGGGAGACGAGAAAAAGAATAGACTTTCAGAAGTCAAACGAACTGAGGGAGGTGGATTGTGAAGTTAAAGGAGACACAAAGCAATCTGAGCTACTAATGCGTCCTTTTGGGAGAGCTACACAGCATTAACTGTAGAGATAGACTGAGTATAGACTGAATCACCAGCATTTCTTGTAAAGTCGTATTTAAACTGTCTCCAACTCTGGCAATAATGTGATTGTAGCTTTCAGTAACATAATAATGGGGCCATTAAAACACTCTAAAATGCATGTTTGTGTGTTCCTCATGCAGGGATCAACACTCCAGTGCTACAAGCTTAGCAGCCCCTGTGAAACTGTCCCTCGTACATCTCTGTGACTAATCTGCTGACACACTCATTTGCAGGGCTATAAAAATGCAGAAACTCACATTTCCATAGGTTGCTATGGTACTTACCTTTTTATAGATTTACCTAATTGGCTCAAATAATGTCACAGAGTATGTATGTATGCAGACTGAGTACATCTTTAGAGTGGAGCAGAAGAGACCCAGCTGTCATCTGGGGCTTGCCAGTCCATTAAAGCTCTTAAAACATCAACTCAACAGGCATCACTGTGGCCGGCTCCATTACTGGAGTACAAGGAGAGTACGGCTAGACCACAGTAATCACCTCCTGTTGCTCTTCAGTGGTTTGAGTGATTTTCCCTTGAGGTGACTGTACATGGAAGTGTGTGTACACACAGGGGGAATTTGCAAAATGTGTGAGTGTGTGCAGACGTGTGCAGACACATTTTGTCTTTTTGCCTTCCGGGTATGTCTAAAAATGGGAGCACCAAAACAGGTTCTCTTCTACAGGGGTGCTTGAGGATGCTTAGCGCCCTCAGACTAATATGGAGGCGCTATCAGTTGATAAAACTCTTTACAACATCTGTGCTAAATGGCCCATATTGTTACTTGCATCATACCACATCACAACGGAGTGACACTGTCAGCTTGCAATGTATCACAAGACATACAGCATTAAGTTTAAGAGCAAACCATCTGCCTGGGAAAATGACTCAAAAATCTGAACAGTGTAGTTAGCAGACAGCACCTTGTCCTCTATAATGTTAGATAATGTTGATAATTTAGATGTGCAAGAGAGCATCTGTCTAAAATAGGCCTGTCTAGTACCAGCTGAACCAGCTCCCTGCTTCTCACACTTACATCTGAACCCAAGTGACCCATGTAAGTGTGTCATAACAACCCAGACTGCTTATTCAGTGGTTGGCCTAGTAACCAGGCCTCTTGTAGTCCCTGATTCAACAAGAAAGAATAGTTGAAATGAAGCTTTTTGTTATGCTTGCTCTAAGTTTGGCAATCATATGGGTACATTTTTTTTATAACCAAGGACGTGCACAAGCTGGTTTATGGCACAATATATGTGCAACTTGGAAAAAAATGGAAAAAGCCTGAGCACATAAACAGAGAACGGACTGTTCAATGAAGTTACCGTCTTGGGATCAATTGTTAAACTTTTGTAATGTATGAAAACTATATTGTTGAATTTTTGTTTGTAGAAAAAACAAATTATTATTCAAAACGGGGCATTTTTATTTGTCTCAGAGTCTAAAAGGGAATATTTAAATGCTAATGTTTTGCTGGGCTGAATCCACCTGTCAGTAGTTTCTTGCATGAATTGTCATTTACCATGCAGCTTGGATTAGTTGGATGCTGAATATTATCTTCACAGCCATTTTCCCTCCCCCAGCAGTCCGCGCTGCTGCTACGACCAAGCGCACACCCTAATTTCAGAAGCAGCACAATTACTTTCCGGACCCAGGTCTGCTTCAAAGATGGTTTAGGGGCCTGTGTGCAGACAGGTCCTTTGTGTTCATGTGTATGTGTGTGTATATGAGATGGATTGAGATAGTTACAGCTAGAGAATTACTGTCAGCCACAGTACCTGCTGTTCTCTTAAGCAAGGAATTGCATTATTACTGTGCATAGAAAATTACAGTCATTCTCATGAAACAGCGCAGTCATCACCTCCCTGACTAATATTCTCATTTATATGTTCTATATGAAATGTAATAGGAAGTCATCTGTGCAGGCATTTTCATAGCTGTGCAATGACTTAAATAAGCAGTGACGCTAAGTGAGCATCATGGCAATAAATATTGTATGCCATGCAGAGAGGAGAGTTGGGCTAGTTGACAAAGACGCTAATGAGATTGATTGATTGGATCCTCTTGTTCCTAATTGGCTTAGCGAAGAATTAATATTGTCATTGAATATTTGTGAGAGCGATTACATTATGTTAACATTTCCTGACTGTACCTAAGGAAAAGAGAATGGAAGGGGAGCTGTACATTGTCATCCACCTGCTCTAGACTGAAAAGCTGTTAATGAAACAGCCTCTATTATTATGGAGGTCACACTTTTGGTGATACACAGCTAATTAGCCTCAAGCTCTGAATGGGAACAGTTCCAATTATTAGTCGATGTGCCCTTTTCAGTGAACACAAGTCATTCTCTTGGCTGCTGTGCGAGCGTTGCCTTGTCTGAGTGGCAGCATGGGGCCAGCCGATGGTTGAGCATCAGGTGAGAGGTGATGGATGGTTCTCAAGTTCTTTACACAATCGCCAGAAACACACATGTATGCATCCATCACAAGAAGCAACAAGCCGTCAAATGACACACAGACACACAAAATGTGTTGTCAGCATGCACAGGGAATTGCAGTCCAGTCTCCTACAAGTTTGTTTGTTTGAGATCACAGCAACATTTTCCTATAGAGTTTGTCCACTAAAACAAGACCATCACTATACAAAACCAGTTGGGGAAGAGTTTACACTCCTCAGTCCAAACTTTTAAAAAGTGCAACATTTGCATCCTGCAGACAAAAAAAAATTGCACTGTGACAAGAAAAGTTTAAGAGTCAATTGATTTTATGTTCAAAAGGTGAGAAATGTGAATACCACTGAGTGGAGTTCATTCCTCCACCACAGCCAAACAATCCTACACATCCATAGGATCCAGGTTATTGTCTGGATCTGCACTTAATTAAAATAAGTCATAGTTCTCAGTACTGTTAATGACTCATCAAGTGCATCGAGTACATTAACGCTACAGTTGGCAACAGTTATTTAATCATATCTGTTGAAACTGTCACTATATTCTGACAGTAGGACATAAAATGGGTAATTTAGGAAAAAATCCAACTCCTCTAGCTCCACCTACAGCCTGTAATTGTATTTGCAGAAACCCAATGCTCCCATTGCTGTTCCGCCATTTAGGTAGAGAGGGCAGGAGTAGCAGCCAATCACAGCTCGTACATGCTGCAGACAGGTACCCCCCCCCCCCCCCACCCCCCGTACTGCTGCAGAGTGTCACTATTAGCTTGGTAAACACAATGGGGGAACAGCCGATGTATAAAACTGCCAACAAGAAGACTGTTGTTGTTACAGTTAGCTAACTTCACCCATGTGTTCCATGCTGAGAGAGATGTGAGTTGGTTTTGGAGTCTCAGGTTGCTATGGATACGGTACGTCTACTCTCTAGCTTGTGTCTGTGCATATGTGTGTGTGGGAGGAGTGGGGGGGGTCGGGGGGTAGGAAAGTCCACAAAAATCCTGCTAAGGTTTTTTCTTGAGCAATCACACAAACAAACAGAAAGATACAGGTCCTTGGCAGAAGTAAAAAATGACGGCTATGATACTATTATAGTGTTACAAGAGCCTCAGAGAGGACACTGGAGTGGATGCCTGTGTCAATAGAGTGTTTGAAAGGAAAGTATTACATGTTCATGTGTCAACAGCCAACACTGTCCCTCACTCAAATATGTGACAAAAAGCAGCCACCGAGGGTTGACAAACACACTGTACCATCCTGTCCTGTAACCAAGGTGACACAAACCTGTGAGATTTAAAAGCCAAAGGTTTGCTTTTCCCTCTTCTCTATTCTTTCTCTTTCCCCTCGTAGGTCAGCTCATTCATCTTGAGGCCCGCTGAGACGTCAGACCAGGGCACGGCTCAATCGATCAGGAAGTATAACTGCCCTTTGTGTGCGTGTGTGTTTTTTCTCATGCATGTGTGTACATACAAGGGGTCTGACTGGAGCTTTTTAATAGCGACCACAGGGAAAGGCAGCTGTGGCCTTTGCTACTCGCATCACTTTCTCACCTTCTTTCCTCCCACGCCTCTCGGCGCATATCTATTCTTCTCTCATCGTCTCGTTTTCTCCCACATTTATCTAGCTTTCAGTCCTCCCAATCCTGCATCCGTTCATCATCCTTCCAGTGCTCTTCACGCTTTCACTGACCTCTATAGCTAATCTACCTCATCTCCCTTTCTTCACTTCTTCCTACTCGCTTGCCAAAAGTGAGAGAGTTGACAGCTTTATGGTTTTATCTACTCTCCGTTTACCTTTCATTTTCCGTACTGACACCTAATTAGCCAGTTGTCATGAGAGAAGGCCGGTTAGTAGGAGAAGGCACAACACAGCTGGATTATTTTACTGATAACAGGCACCTGTTGTTGGTGATGCAATGAGACGGGCCAAGCAGAGTGAGGGATTGGATGATTGAGGCAGCAGAGATGTGAAGTAAGAATGACAGAGGGATTAAGGTGGAAGGTGCTGGAAGTGTTGGGGCGGGGAGAGATGGAAGCAGGATGATGTGAAGGAGCTGAAACGGGATTGGAAGACAGATGAGAAGGGATGAGAAGGAACAAAGAAGTTCAGGATCCACAATGTCACAGCTGAGCTCTCGGGTGAGATTCTTGTCGGTCCCTGAGCAGGAGCTAATAAAATATGCCATCACCTCTGTGTCAAAGAGACAGCCTCAAATAGATTCTTGCACATAACCCTTCCCCCACAAGACCCACAAGCACGCACACACACACGCGCACGCTTAAAACACTATTGGATATGGGCAAATGTGTGGCAATACCAAACACATATGAACTGGATCAGCTGGAGATCACTTTGAAAGGTATAATATGCAAAATTATTGGGAAAAAAAACTTTCACATCATATTTTTCTAAGTGTGAGACATTTTCTGTGAAGTGTCTGCATGTTTATTAGAGTGTGTGTATGTGTGTGTGCACATGTACATGTATATTTGCATGCATATAAGAACACAGCCACCCAGTAGCAGCTGCTTCCCACCACTTCTCATTGATAAAGGATGAATGACAGTAATTAGGCAAGCGGAGGTAGCTAATAGCTAGTGTGGGCAGAGAACATACTGTACATGAATTGGATTCTCCATCCAAAAGTGATTGAAGACGTTCGACTTGAAGTGTCAGCTACATAAATACACTAATTAGACAGAGGCTCTGTCAGTTTTACTTTCTGCCTCATGTTCGTTAGACAGTTAAGTAATAATGATGTATTTCTGGTCACTCACGCACCACCGCACCCAAGCAAACACAAAAATAGTAAGTAATAAGCTCATAAAAAGAAGGTAATTAGGGCTGCAGTGAACTTTTTTTTATTGATTAGTCCCAGTGAATCCTTACGCCTGAGGTATCATCTTAAAAAAGCTTGTACTGTCCACATTCAGAAATAATTGTTTGGTAATCATATAAATTAGGCAGTGTATAAGTGAAAAGCAGAGTCCAGCAAATGATTGACATTTTTCAAATTCAATAACTGAACATGAAATGATTTAGAGAATTGTACACTTATTTTAGATCAGTCAGCCAGTGCACACTTGAGGTAGCATTTAGTTTTGTGCCATTTAGCACCTGGTAGAGTGGAGCAGAGATGAATTATTAATCAAATGGTCACAATGTAGATGTGCAAATCAAAGAGCTAGTTTTAAATGAATAGTATCTCGCACATCTTAAGGAGTCTGCACTGCTTCGGTGTTAACAGTTCACTGCAGTTGGTATTAGTTTCTAACTTGTTCAGCATTTTTGCAACAGTGCAACATTTTTTATATTTTACAGCCTAAAACATTTTTTAAATGTTTCAGGCTGTTCAGTATAAATATTTCTGCCTTTATTTGACAGGGGATGATTATGTGATGATTATGTGAGGTGAGGAATCATAGAGGGACTGACAAGGCAATAAAAGTCTGCAGCTGAAATCAAACTCAAGACATTGGATCAGTGTTTTTGTGTCTTTACCATCGGGACACTTACATTTATTATACATTGATATAAAGGCCTATATGCCAGCCAAGATCCCACAGTTGAGCGTAGGGACTGAAGGTACCAGACTGATATACTGACTTTACATATATATTTCATGACATTATTAACCATTTACAGACATGTTCACACTTCTCACCAGTGGGTTTTGATCTGATAGTAAATGTTGTACTTGTTGAAAGCACTTAAAATGCCATTATATCTGCTCACAAATACATCACAGTGTCTCATAAAACGTTTACTTACATTCCTCTTATAAATGTTTAATGCGGTGGTTTGCAGTGCACCATGTTGTAAAGTGTTCGTATTTGTATTGATTGCTTTTAGGTAATTTTATGAGTCATTAAGTTTTAATCATCATTGTCTCAATGCTGTTCAGGTCAGTATAAATTAATCCGAGAGATTTTCCATTTTCCCTGGACAAGCGAGGAGAGCAGTATTTTTTTCTCCAAAAATAACATTTTATTTTATTTTTTTTGCCATTTTCTGTCAAAAACATGTGTACTAACCTCTGCCCCTCCACAGCGTGACTCTGTGAGGCTGCTGTATGGAGGATGTGTGGGCTCTAAAAGCTAAATCCCAAAGAGTGTCAAGTAGATGATCAAACAGTCTGGGCTGCTTTAAAACCCTTAAGAAAGTCTACTGTAAAATGCTTTGAACATGAAAACACATTATACACCCCATCAAGTGGCCCTCTGGGATTGCGTCTGTGTGTGTGCACGCGTGTGTGTGTGTGTGAGAGAGAGAGAGAGAGACTGTGTGTCCTAATTGCCAGCTATACGGCTATGAATCGTATCATTTCCATACCCATTGAAATCAAACATGAAAGAATTCTTCAAATCAGCCTAGACTGACAAGGGCTATTAGCACATATGATAGTATTGGACCAATCAATGCCAAACAGACTTCAAGCTTGTCTCACCGTTTCCACTGAAAGGTTGGGATTCCACGAGATCAAACTGGTGTAATGACAAACTTCCCTTTCAACAGCCCCAGTTCTTTTGAAGAAATACACAGTTCAATAAGGGCAAAGAGAGAGGAGACAGATAAGAATGAGATGAAGTAGATGGAGGAACGACAGATGTCTATCTCTGTGTGGGACAGATAAGTGTGAAAAGCACGTAAAAGCAGTAACGGAGATGGTGGGCAACCAGATGAAATATTTTTCACTTCCCAGTTTCACAAACCAAGCACACACACACACACACAATCTTTTTTGAGAGGACACTAATACTTATCCCTGTGGTTATTCTAACAGAATATGATGGAGTTGTATTCTCAAGACCTGGTTCTTTTTACAACACACTGATTCCTTAAGCCTGGTTTATACTTCTGTGATGAATTGATGCATTGGGTGTCACATATTATGCACCCTAGCCTGATGTGTACCTCCCTATGTGACTACACTGAATGCTTGGTTGATTATCATGTCTGATCCATGTGCAAACCCACTCTCCTTCTACGAGTTTGATGGTTGTACACATCACCTCCTCCAGTGTCTTTTCCATGTAACCTCATTAAAAGTAAGTGTTAAACATCTATAGCTCCAACTGCAAAATGAACTGCTCAGTTTAAGACACACACACACACACACACACACACACAGGCATAAGGATCTTTCACTAAAAACTGCAAAGCAACCCAGACACATGAATGCACTACAGTACAGAGTAAATACTAACAATGGCCTCTTACATAGGCTCTGCATAACACAATTGATGTATATACCAGGCTTTAAGATGCCAGCACTGTACTGTCAGTATCAGAAATGCGTGACAGACTGTCTCCCTCTGGACCTGGGGTGGAGGCAGGGCTGTGTCTGAAATGGGGCCATCACAGCGACATCACGCAGTAATTGGCAAGCTGTGCGGGGGTGAGAACGTATTCTTAAGTATTTTAACTTGTCCCCCAAGCTCTCTTTTTTCCATTTGTGACACAGCTACTTGTGTCATTACCAGGCTGGTGTGTGTTTGTGTTTGTCATAACTGCAAATTGTGGTCCTGAAGACACCACCAGTATAGTGGGATATACCACAGAGGCAATAGGGAGCCACTGTCTATATCTGTGGGCAGATTTCGTCACTGTGATATTATCACAACCAGCAAGATACAGGCACTGAACTTTACTGGTGTGTGGTATAAATCACAATGAAGTCCAAGTTTGAGGTTTTCATGTAATAACAACTATTTGCAATAACAACCACTTGTTGTCTGAGCCAACAACCAGGCACGACGATGCCTTCCACAGAGCCCATCTGAAAACGTACACCCTCCCCATATTTAATCAAATTATCTCAGCTGGCTTTTCATCCTGTCTCTGTGTCTGGCCACTTGGAACAGCTATAAACACCTTTGGTTTCTGGTGTGTTCAGCCAATACATCATACTAACTAGTTCTGTTCTGATACAAACCAACCTTTAACCTTAACCTAAACCTTCAGATCCTGATTTATGTCAGCCGTCTTCCTCTCTCTCTCAAAGAAGAAGAAGAAAAAGATTTCCAGTCATTTCTGTAAGAGAAGAAATGAGTGTCCAGAAAACCTGCAGCTCCCCCATTTACGATTTATTGGACTTTGCTTTCACACATTCCACATATATTTGCCTGAGCCTTTACATCCATTTGAATTTAATTGTAGCTCTAATGGTTATGAACCAGAAAGTGTACCCTTATCTCTGTTAAATTACCCTGCATATTGTTGCTGAGTCCACAAAGTCGAACTCATGTGAGTTGCAAATGGTGTGTTTGAAAGATTGATAATAACAGCAGAGTCATTAGTTGTTTTGTTTATAGCCTCTAATTAACATTTCGATTTGTGTTCACAATCCTGTCCAGGATCATAGGGAATGATATCTTCATGACAAATACGCACACAGAAATACACACCACCCAGTGTTTCTTATTCCTTTCAGTTTGACTTCTATGCAGTGAAATCCTCATTCCTCCTACTCCCTCCTTCCCCTTCTTCCTTTCCTCCACTATCGCTCTGGGAGGTTATGAATATGGATGGAGGCTGCTGCAGAGGGGAGAGGAATAGGCCATGGACCACAACCTCACACACACACACACACACACACACACACTGCACTTTGTTTTTGTGGATGTGCCTGTGCCTCTTAATGTCCATTTCCCCCTGCTCAGCTTCATTTGTGTGCATGAATTCGCCCTGATATGATTATTCAATAATTTGTGCCTATTTGTGTCTCTGGCACATTGATTTAGTGCTGCACACATTTTGCTCTTAACCCCCCCCCCCATTTTAGTATTCCTTTGTGTTCACTGCTGAGATTCAAAATCAGCTTTCACGGGTCATTAATTCTGCAAAGAACAATCAATAATTTTGTGTAAAAGTGAAGCTATTTTGTGGCAACAGATGGAAAGGGTATATCTGTGGTTTGGCCGACACTCTGGTGCCTGCTGCCTCCACACAGCGTAGGTTATGTGTTGCTCAAATGCAGGTAACTCTTAACAGAAAATTACCCCGAAATGTCAGACAGTCACAGTCTGCAGTGGCTGCCTTTCTGACTGCAGCAGTAAAATGTAGGATATAAGGGTGGTGGGGTAAGAGGAAAATAAAAGTGGCTTCACCGATGAAGACGATGGAAAAAAAAAACTTTAAGGGAGCTTATGTTTTTGGCCATGTCTGTCTGTTTTTTTAGTAAAATATCTCAAAAAGTAGTTTGCAGATTGTCATGTACTGGAGTGGAAATAAGAAAATGGGCCAAGTTACAAATTAGTTTTTGGTGCGGATCCAGTATTTTCTAAATGATTTCCTGACATCATTTTTTGCTAATCCCTCTTGTTTTTCTTCATTTACTTACGCAGAAAAAAATATCTGGCACCTGGAAGTAATTATTGTCTCTCCTTGTGTCTATTTAATCCAGATCCAGATGCACATTAAAACATCTCTTAAAGTGTCAAATTTAGTTGACTGTGTAGTTTTGGCAACTATACACTCCTTGCGAGTGCTTTCTAGTTTAGGAACGGGCCAAGTGACGAGGCAGGAGAAAGCTCTGGTCCATCAAATCAGTTCTGGAGTTAGTGAAATCAGTGTGTCTCAGTCCCACTGTGCAAATCCCAACTGCACAGAGCACAGAGAAGGAGAGAAAAAAAAGGAAAAATAGAAATCTGTTTTTATCACACAGCCTGTAAATTACTGATTCTGTTGACAGCTTGTTAGTTTCACCGCCTCTCCGTCTTTCTTTTTTGGAGCAATTAAACCAGACAATTGCTCCCCTGGAATTGCCTGTCTGAAAGAGGCTGGATGCCAGCTACTCAGGAGCCAATATCCCCCTCTTGCTTTTACTGCCGTAGGGTAGCTGGGCTTCTCAAATATGATAACATGAGTGGCCAAACAATAGAGCCAAGTTTCTGCCAATCACGGTCACAGCCAATCAAATACAATTGCCTTTCTACTAAGATGGCAGCAATAAGCACACAGCGGTTATAAACTTTTAGGGGAACATGATTTTGACATCTGTTATTGTTGGGGAGCAATGGCAGCTTTCAGCATCAAGTACAAAGGCAGCAAATGAATCAAACTGAGCCATTGTTGAAAACCCGTACCCCAACTATCAGCACCCTGTATAATTTTCTCTTGATAATTCTGCATGTGTATCAGATGAAGGGAAAAGATCATGCCATAAAGTTTAACCTCTCCAAGCTTCTGAATTCTGCTGACTCTCTTGAGGCAGAGGCATTTCTAGTGCTAGTGCTTTTTCTACTCTTCTACTACCTTCTGTTTATTCGCCCCTTGTTAGTGTGACTGAGACTGGGAAATGGAAAAGGAAAAAAAAGAAAGAAGAAGAAACAACACTTTTTGACAGGAACCCACAACAGCTGTCACAGGGATTCAGCAGTAAAAACAAAATGCAGCATCGTTTTGAATAGGGAAGGAGAAAAAAAAGGAAACATCTTTTGTTTTTGGTACCTGACTTGGGTATAGATGAGATACGAAAACAGAGGCTGTGACAGAACTGGGGTGATTGAAGACTTGGGAAAATAACATTTCCTGAGAAGTCCTGAAAGCTTCCAGAAACAGCTGGTTTGAACTCAACATGAAATGAAATACAGAAAAGATTTTAACAAAGCCTGTCTTTTTGAATGTAAATTTACAACAGTGACTTTGATTTGGATTTGAAGACGGCTCACTGGGAAGCATGCACACATTACATTACACAGCATTCTCATAATGGCAACTATTCCACTTGAAATTTAGAGGCACCCAAACTACAGTCTTAATCAGCTTCTTCCTATAAACAGAGGGGTTTCCTACACAAACACTTATCAGTGAGGTTTGAAGTGGACAGAAAGTGGTGATGCCTGGTATCAGTGCACTTGTCAAAATGTGAATCAGGATCAAATGATCTGATGCCAGCTGTTAGCAACACAGTCTCACCAAAATGTGTATTTGAGAGCTTTTGATCTTATCACATAATATTACAAAGCTGCAAGCTACAAGCACAACTTGCATCACTGTTCTGGTGAAGCATTTTCAGTGACTGGTATAGCATGGACATAAAACAGTTGGGAGGAGACTAGTAGCTACATCGCTGTGCCAAGCTTGTTCGCCACTTTCATTCATCCACAAAGGTCCTGGCTCTGCTGCTGATCAGGTGTTACAGAGAAATACACATCAGCCCTGTGGTTGCAAATATCTCATATCACAGTAACACCTTGAGGGAATTCCTTCAACTTTTGGTAAAACAAAAAAACAAAAAAACCCAAAAGTTCACCTCACTAGAATTTGGAGGTCAAAGGTCAAAGTCACTGTGATGTCACAAAACATGTTTGTGGCCATAGCTAAAAAAAATCATGCTCCAATAAAGACACAATTTAACAGAAATGTCTAACAGGATATAATGATGAAGTTCTGACATCAAGATGGTCAAAGGTTGAGGCCATAATTCAAAGCTGTAACTCAGGGACAGAGAAGGGAGACTGGCTGCTGGAGGCAGATGATCATGAAGCAGTAAATCTATTTTAAAATTTATTATCTTTTGTCAAAGGAAAGAATATTCAGAGCTGATAATTCTCTTTACTCCCCTCAACCTTTTCAGTGCTACACAGGAAAAGATGCTTTTGCACAACCAAACATATTCCACATGAAAGCGTGTCTGATTGTGTCTGATCAGAAACAGCATTAAAGTCTTACAAGATAAAGAATCAATTATCATGTACTGTTTGTACCAAGGTTTCAGATTTGCAGTATTTTGATGATGCTGTCCGTGCGGCCTCAATCATAGACAAAGTGTGGTACAACCCAAACTGGATGACATAATCTCTGGGAGCTACAGGAGGTGGAGAGATTTACCAGGCTTCCCGGAGGGTCGAGCAGGTGAGTGACAGATGGAGCCGGGCTGGCCGGCCTGCTGACCAGCTGGTTCTCCGCTGCAGGGAGGCCCCTTTCTCCCTCCGCTGGGCCACTAATCCTCTTCTACCACTTCCAGTCACAGCCCTGACCTCACGATCCCACACTGGTACCACAGTCACCTGCTCGTGACAACACAGCGCTACCTTGCAGAGAAATGTCTTAGCTGCATCACGAGGAAGTAAAAAACTATGGGCGTGTAAAGGCTGGGTAACAGAAGGTTGGCGGATCAATCTCAGCTGGGAGTTGGCGATGCGATTTGTGACAGCATGATATTCCCTGACATGATTTTCCCTCCACTGGCCTCCTGCTGTGTCTACACTAAGCTCCCGCAGTTTCAATGCAACTTCTTGATCTTGCACGCCCCACCTTTGCTCTATGTCCTATTTGCCGCGTATTTCTTCATGCATCACTTCTTTCTTTCTCCCTCTCCCTCAGTTATTTCTGTATCTCTGCACATAACAATTCACTTATTCCTCTCCTCCATTTGTACATCTTAAAATCACCTAGCGGTTTGCTTTCTGTGATATATTCTTGTCAGATCACAACTATCCAGCCAAGTTGGGTATGCTTTTTGCTTATTTTATGGTTGTGCTACATCAGCATTAGTTTCCTCTTCCCACTAAAACCTGAGGTAAAAATTGTAGCTTATTCTGCAGAGATTGAGACTCAGTTTTTGGAAGCGGAGCAGAGGAGAGAAAACATACAGGAGCTAAAGGTGTGAAGAAAAAGACAAACTACACATGAGGATGCTGGGAAGAGAGAGCACATGATCTATACATGAGCAGACACATTGAGCTTAAGACTTTTGCCTGTTGACTCTGCAGCAAAGAAGCATCCAGAAAATATAAAGCACTCTGGAAAATGGCAGCTGCGCTCTGCGCTTAGGGGGGGATGTTAATCTTCTCACAAAATATATACCTGGGTCTTGACAGGCTAATATCTCTTGTGACAAATCGATGCAACTTAGGAGGGGAATCGCCAGAAAAACATGAAATGCTTGCAAATTAAATGTAGCCAAAAAGAAAAAAAAATGTGGTCGACACATGGGAGCTTTAAAATTGTCTGACCACCAAAGATGCTGACATTGGCAAACAATATTTCTGAGAGATCCCACCCAGGTCAACCAGAGCTGCTGCTTCAGATCTTCAAGAGCTGAATGTAGATGCTGCTCTTTTCATCTGAAGCTCAGCACCGAAGCTAAAAACAACAGTTTAGCAGCCAGCTGAACAAGTTGATATTAGTTAAGATGGCTACCAAATCAGTTGATAGCTAGCTATTAAAATCTGTCAGTGTCAATTAAGCCAACATTTATGTCTATTTCTGTCAAATTTCAAAAACCCTTTCTTTATAATGCAGGCAGGATCTATTAGCATATCAGCAAGCCTCTAATATCACAGCAAAGCATCACTGAGTCATTTCGGGGTATGATGGCAATGCCTGTAAACAGCAGGGAGGGTGACAACTTGTTAGCCATCAGCTCATGTGACTGAGAGCAAGGTTGAATGCAACTAGAGGGCACAGCCTGACTGACCAGCTTAGTTAAACCAACCATGAATGACAAGCTATCAGTGCAGGCCTGAAGACTGACAGATGCATGAACTAATTTAGGACAATAATGATGCACATGCGCATCTACACATCCACACATTCACACAGACAAAGAGTGTCGGCCGAGAACACCCATGGGTTCTGTCAGTCCAATGCCAGGCCTTCATCAGCTTTTATGTAACTGTCTGCGTCTCTCCTCATGCCAAATGTCCCAGGAATGGCTTCTGGGTGGAAGGGGGGCTAACAAGCTGTGTGTCAGCTGGGAATAATTTTAGGGGCAGCATGAACAAAATGTCTTTTAGTTTGATGTGAAAGATTGCCTTGTGTCCCTGCTCCAAAAAAAAGTGTTACAGGCACAAAAAGCTTCATCATTTATGCGGGGATGGTCTGTAGGCGGTTCTCTGCTTGTCTTTTCATGTTGTGGAGAAATGAGAAGATGGGCTGCACAGTCCACAGATCTCTGAGCTGCCCTCATTAGAGCCTCTAATGTCTCTGAATGTAAAGCTCACAAACACAGGGCCTCACTGAGGAAACCAAGAAAGACAGATTTCTAATCTGTCAGGTGCCATGAGACAAACTTAAAGGAGACATATTATGCACCTTTTCCACAAATTAAAATAGTTCCCAGGTACCCATGCTTCGGTCAAGATACCCCAAGGCTCAAACATCACAGCACTCTTTTCATCCGCTCAAAACAGCCCTGTTCAGAACGGCTGGTTTCAGTGTTTGTCCCCTTTTAATGCAAATGAGCCCCAGCTCACCCCGACCCTGCCTCGCCCTCTCTGCCAGTACCGGTACTCACAGGTAGGTGTGGTATTATTTGAACTCGAAAACTAATTACATCATTGGATGACAACTGAGGGAACAGCTTGTAAAACCACATGCAGTTCAACCTCAGGAGCCTGCAAATGACCGACTTTTTTTTTTGTCAGTTCTTTCATTTTGGGGGCCAGAAGGCAAGCCAAACACCCAAATGTATGTTAAAGAGCCTTCAAAAAGTGATATTTCCATAATATGTCCCCTTTAAGCCATTGAATACATGTTGGAAGGATTGTGTTATTTTGTGTATAACATTACCAAAACAGCTGTAACAAAGAGCGGAATTTGAATTTTTGCGTATGAATCATATAAATGGGCACGACATTGTGTCCTGCAATGAAGAGAATAGTCATCACAGAGAGTCGAATGTCTCCTGAGAAGATATCCTGACTGTCTGCATCTATAATTCAGTAAGAGCCAACACCTTCTCAAGGACAAGACTGAAGCCGCGCCTTCAACAACACCAAAAGGAGAACTCTTACAACTCAATTTATGGAGTTCACAACAGCACTGCACTATTCACCTTCAAGGTACAGGGAGTTTGAATGAAGGGGTGCTCAACCATGGCCGCATGCACCTATACCCATAAAAAACTCAATTTTAATTCATAACACTGGCGAACATAAATGCACTTCTATTAAATTGGAAATGGCATCGGGGAAAAAACAAAATCACACTTTGCCACAAGCCAGAGAGAGATTAAGGGAAGTAAGTGAAGAACTCAGTTGGACAATTTAATTGAAATCTCCTGAGGGATTGGGTGGCTGTAGAGCATGGGGAAAAACACGTAGTAAGTAAGACAGAAAAAAAAAAGCAACACAGTTTCTACCAGAATGTCATTTTTCACTCAGTTCAAAAGGAAAAGGTCATCTGGCATCCTGCAGTATTAATGTACAGGCACAAAAAGGCATTGATGATTGGTTTTCAATCATTCATTAAAACTTACCATGCTCCAAGGCACAAAGCTATGATTAAGAAACATTTCTTCCCCCCTCAGTCTGGCCACCAGTCCTTTTCTCTTGCTTTAGGCTCACTCGTCCATTCTGTTCCATTATTTAGTTTCTAATTAAAGCACCTGCAGTTATGCCCACACTGTGTTTCAGCACATACTGTACTTTATATCTCTGTGTGGTTCCAGACAACGGCTGAATTAAACAACCAGTCTGCTTTACCCGAAATATTGTTTACAAGTTTGACCCCCTGGAAGTGTCTCTTCTTCCCACATGTGGTCTTGTTGATAACAGTCTCAGGTAGCTGTGGTGCATTGCCCAGAATACAGTTCCTACACTTTTCAAAACGTCTGCCCTTTTCATTGGCATGAGAACAATGTTTTGTTGCCATAAATAAACCGAGTCATATCGGCTGAACAGCACTGAGAGTCAACCGGCTGACACAGATACCCTCACACAGAAGTGGATGCATCACCATAGAACGTGACGATGAGAAGCCAAATGAGACACAAACAGACTTACAATCTACACATCCTTCTGCACAGGCTGTGACAATGTGTGACATGGTGTTTAAACACACACACTCACACCCGTCTACAAAATTAGTTTTAGTCCATGATGGACATGTGTGGCTATTAAAGATACTTTTCTACATTGTTGTTCATGACAGTAATTTTTAAAGTAATGTGTGAAAACATCATGAAGTAGAAAGAGAATCATTCCATTGATATGTTTAAATGGAGCTGCTGTTTTCTCACTGGAGCCACTGGTAATAGAAATGTGCACTCACTCGTGGTACTTTGCATAAATCTAACAAAATGAATAAGACGGTGCTGAGTATCCAAGGCTCACAGTAGTTTCCAAAGGTTACCTGATGGCTCTTCTTTATAAATACCTGCGGTGCAACTACATTTACATGAACACTTCACTGTCAATCATTGCATCTGCAGGTGAGTGGGTGCCAGATGAGTAGGTGGCACCTCCACATAGTTGTCAAAGCCTGCAGCCTATTTTCTTTCTTTCAGTGTTTCTTGTATTTAGGACTTTTAATGCTTCTCATTTACAGCTTTTAATACTTATTTTTTCATTCCTAAATTAATCTTCCACTACGTCAGCTGTATTGCCCCTGGTTCCAGTTTGTTTGTTTGTACACACGGCATTTTGGCGCAGTAATCGAAAGAGCCACAGACCAATGGATCAGTTAAACTTATTCAAGAGGGCGGCACATGTTTGGATTTTGCCGAGCATAGCTCAGATTGCTGTAGCGGCATATGCTGACAATCCATCAATTGATCCTGCTACTGCTGCAGGGCACGGAGTTTACCGCTGGGCAGAGCGCCAATCCTTTGGAGAGGAGAGCTGATCAGTCCAGCCATCAGATCACAGGACTGTCACTTCGTAGGACAACCCAGGGGACAAAAAGAGATGCCAGCAATGTGACATGACCATAGAGTGTTCTGAATGATAACGAAAACCAATTAAACAAGGGCAAATTATCTTTAAACTCTAACAAGGCTACAAGTCCGCAGGAAAAGCAACCTCTGTGAGGCTGATAGGCACCATGATTCATGCTAATGCTATTGTCAGCATGCTAACATTTAAACAATGATGACACCAACATGCTGTATGCTGATGCTAAGTAGGTGTAAGGCTACCATGATCACCATCTTAATTAATTTTGGTAGTTGTTTAAATATTTCAGTCTGATGGGCTGAGCCACATCTCCACAGCTACAGTCACGGTGATATGCATGAATAAAATTACTAATAAAACACTGAACTCAGGATAAAAATCACTTACAGTTTATGCAAACTTGGTTGTTTGTATAATTTATTCACTAATAGCCCGTCAAAGGATTCTGTGAGATTTTTTTTTTTCCAAGCACTTTTGGAAAAAGCCATTTGCTGTGCTGTCACGTCTCTTTACTAATGAACTTATACCACAGGGATTCCGCCAAACTGGTGTACTGCAGAAAATGATGCAGGGTGTGATTGCCGAGAGGTGAAAAGGTCAGACACTGTCCGAGACTCTCGCTAATGATGTCGCTAACTGCCTAAATAAAGCCAACGGGTGAAAGTGCTGATGCAGGCCAAAAGAAAGAAGAAAAAACAACACCACCACAAAACCTTCCCTTCAACTCCATCCAATTTTATATTCTCTGAGATTAACTTTGCCCCACTTACACCCACCCATAATTCTCAGTGATACACGTCCAATTAAAGCTTAATTATAAGGAACTTCATCTATCTGAGAAATACACGACATTACGTATTCACACTTTCACAGAGGGTACAGTAGTTTGTGGGTAATGATGATGTACGATCTAATAACAGATTTCTACTTCTGTCAAGCCAGACACTTATTAGCATTCATGTACTTCTTCAATTAACTCCTCTGATTAATGTGCCAATCAATAGGACTTAATGATTAGTGTTATGAAACAATGTTGCATGACACTGTTAAACCTCTCTCAAACAGCAGGAGATTCTGATTAGTCAGACAAGTGCACAACAAACTGTCAGTGAAGTGGGAGGACCAGTTTAATGAGGAGAAATGGCCACAGGACACTGTTTGTGAGGTGAGAGGTGGGGGGCGCACAAAATTACGAACGTGCACACACACCAGGTGAGAAATGCATCAACAGAAAGAAGTGGGAGAATTAAAAACACTTCAAGGTTTCTCTGCGCATGAGGATTAAGTTAAAACACGGGAAAACACTTGTTACTGGGTGAAGTGTGTTGTTGCACAAAATGCATATTCAGTTCCACACATACGATGGCCCTGAGCGCTCAGTGCACTACAGCTTAAGAAAACACATGCAAACAGACATATCACAAACAAATTCATAAAACAGCTTTGTCAACTTGACAACATGTGTACTGCAAATACTCACAGCAGAAACAAATACAAAAGTTTCAATGGCCATGCAAGTACATCCTGGCCAGGTTCATCACTTGGTGTTCCCTGTATACATTTCCATGTTGTTGAGTATATGCAGTGCAAGTTTTCTTAAGCTGCAGTGAATTCAGCTCTCAGGGCCACTGCACACAGACACATTCATAAAGCAGAAACATTTTCAAAAAGTCAGGCTGAGGTCAAACTCTCTTTTGTAAAACTGAGAAAATGTTTTTCTAAATAACAAACTATAGAAACCGTTCTTGTGATGTCTGCGGTGCACTGATGACATCATTGATACAAGGTGTTTTTCCCCTCTTCTCCAAACATAGCATTGATTATGTACCATTAGCCTTAACTCATCTATCCCTTTTCATCCATCATCAAAACACTTTTAAAAGGACCACTAATTTTTTGTATTTCACCCAGAAAGTAGAAGCTAATTAATGTAGGTTTGCAAGAAATTACGCTGATTCAGATGTACTTTTCGGTCAAATTTTATAAAAACAAACTGCTTAGTCATCAACAGCCCCAGAGACCATCCGCCTTGTGTCTGTACTACATACAGTAATGCGAATCAAATGGCTCTAGTCAGTGATAGCTGTCCTCCTTTAAAGTATCCTTTTGTGATGACCAGACAAACCTCCAGGTAATCCCACACAAAATAACTAACTCACAGAGTCATAGAATTACATTGAGACTAAGAAACAACTAACAGCCTTGGCCCTTTAAATGGCTTACTGCCTATGTCTCCAACACAGCTCAGATGATGGACTACTTACCAAAACTGTCACCAAATAAGTGCCCAAACACCAAGCAGTACACAAAAACAGATATGTCAAATCTTCATTAATATCAACCCATGTTCAGAGCTCATGTCAGTTTCCTGGATCATACTGTGCTTTCATCATCCCTCTGAGGAACTCAAACCTCCGGTACCAAATTTTATGGGCAGATTGTCTAATTCAGTCTGATGCTCCAAATTACAGCAAAAAATGAATGGGGGAGGGGCTGCTTCAGAGCAATTTACAAAACAGGTTCAGAAGGCTGGTGATAATGATGGGGAAATGGAAAAGTTTCAACTTATTTTCAGCCACTCAGTGAAAACAATAACCCCTCTGGCTACCTTCCTAATTAAAAACCTGGCCTGAGAGAGCATTTTTTTCCTATGTGGCCTGGTAAGCTAACTTGCCTACAAATTAAGGTACCATGTGGCCGCAGTTGTTAATACTCAAATATTTTTTCTGTGTATGCTCCCTGGCCAAACTACCCACAATGCACTGCTATCTGTTGAATATCCAAAAATAAAAGGAACTGGTACATTTTAGGGTGGCAGCTCAATGTGTCACAAATTATGAAATACTCAAAACTGGTTTCCTGTCAGTTGATAATAGAGACTGTCTGCATCTGAAGATGAGAACAGTAGCTGTGAATTGACACTGAATCTGATCGAGTCACTGCAGGAGAAAAGATGTGCACACAGAAAGACGAGGAGACAATTAAGAATTTTTTGAAGCATTTCTGCAGCATCACAAAAAGCCTTAACCCTGTTGGGACCTTATTTAAACTGACTCATGGAAGAAATGAAAACATGCATTGAAGGTCTTATGTAACTATGAGCAGTGACTTACTGTTTACTTTCCAGTAAAACTTTCTGATTCACAGAGGTCCACTCCAACAATTGAGTCGTTCTGAGACTCATACTGCAGCAGTGGGGGGTAACAAGCTGTAAGGGATAATCAGTGCTGATTCACCACAGTTCACCTCCCAACTTGCACAATAATTCCACTTTTTTAAATTATTATTATTCTTTTTCATCTTTTTGAAATGTCTTTTTATATGCTTGTGGGGGAATTGGTGATTTTTGTGTCTCAAAGAGAAAGATATTGCATTTATTGAACTTAAAGTTGAGGGGAAAAAAATACATGTGGTGGTTATTACTGGCATGTTGTATAAAAGTCTGGGAGGGAAATGAAGGAAAATATTTTAAAAGACATGAAAAATGGGCCTATTTTGCATTCTTTTGCAAAACTTCTGCCTTTCCTTCAGAAATATTAGCTAATATCCCACTTGAAGCAAAAATAAAATTTTCCAGCCCAAGTCTTTCAGAGGACAAGTGTCACCTCTTGTGTTGACTGAACCTACACATGGAGGTATGGGACAGATTATCAAAATCTATCATACTATATGTACAGTATATGATTCTTCTTTGGTTAATCAATGCATGAATTATATGTCCAAACACTCAACTTGGCCAAGACATTATCGGCACACTGTCAGCCAGTGTAAATTGAAGCTACAGCAATTATATGTGCTCTGATTCCACACAATAGCAGCAATGTAATTGTGAAAAAAGAGGGGAGTCAGTGTTAGATCGGCCAATTTACGTCTTCCCCTGGTATTTTATTCCCATCTGAAAAGCCTCATGTTTTGTTCAGCCGTGCATCCATTATCCTGATACCATTTCCTCTGTCTGCACACCCCTCTGACCTCCTCCTATTCTTCCTCTTGGCTTGGACTCTGATCTGTGGTGTGAAAAGCCTCAACACCCTGGTGTTCGACAGGAAGAGTGTCCCAGTGTGATGGGACTGAATGTCTTGCCAACACACACTATGGAGCGGGTGCCTGTGAGGGTGTGTATGGACCCTCAGATGTGGAGAACAGAGAGGCAGACCCTCCAATAACAGCGGCCCTCTGTATTCAGACACATCCTCGGGAAGAGACTCTGCCAGTGATGGCCACCTGCCCAATTTGCACACACAAAAACATGAATGCGCATGCAAGCTGTATACACAAATCCGTGCCGAACTCAACTGATGTCCCCCTTTTGCGCGTGTGCGCGCACACACACACACACACACACACACACACACACACACACACACAGGATTCTGGTCCAGCCGTAATACCAGTGTGACTGACACTTGATGGGACTATTGTGAAGCTTGTTACAGCTGGGGCCTTGCATTTATGTCACTGTGCTCTGCTAGAGGACAGATGCGTTCTCCTACAATGCATCCACAGTCTAAATCAAGTTATTAATCAAACACACACACACACACACAGTTATATGCCTACACAAATATACACAGAATTATTTCATTTCCAATAAAGCTGGAAACAGTGGAAACTATGAAAACTCACTTGATTGAAATTCATTTGACTGAAAACTAAGGCACTGTTTCCTCAGCAACGCTTGATGGAGAAGCTTCTTCATTTTAATCCAATGCAAAAGAAAAGTCAGCCATCTTTGATCAGAAGATTCTTGTAATCAGACTAGGCAAGACCAAAAATTCACAAAAAGAGTTTAGAAACTGTCAAACCTTGCTGTCGACCCAAAAATTGTTGAAGAAGTGCCTCCATTTTGCAGCCCTCATTACCTGCAGCACTCTCTTTGTGTTTACCGGTGAAGACTAATCATGCATTACTCCACTGAGTAGCTGTAGTGCCATGTTCCCAGTCTCAATTTTCATTCAGTGCAAAATGTCAAGTTGTTTGTATGTTGCAGAGCCCTGAAATCATCTGCTAATATGCCAGCGCTCTTTTACAGCATGGGGCGGGCATCAAAACACTATCGCTGATCACAGTTATTATAAGATAGGTTGCTGTATGGGCAGGTTGGAATTATAAACCATATCTCACTCTTTATATATATCCATCTGTCACCCCTCTTTTTGATGTGAGTGTGTGCATGAGTTTTGTATTATTGATTGTGTTTTTCAGCGTGCGTCAGGTCTCTTGCGTTTGCCAAAAGCCAGGCTGAGAAGATTGATAGGGGTTATCGTTTCAAAACATGTAATTCATCAGCACTTGACAAATCCATATCTGACACAACCCGCCACCACCAGCAGCTACACCTTCCTTGGATTTTTGTGTTTCATTCTTGATGAAATCTATGAAGGTACGTGTGTGTGTGTTTGTGTGTGTGTATCCATGTGTGGAACAGAGGGGGATGGTTCGGGTGGCAGGGTCTCCATTTGAAAGCAGGGGGGGATTGACAGTGCAGGATTGGACAATATTTATCTACAACAGAGCTGAGGAAAATAGGTTTGTCCCTGATGATATTTTCATCGATTGAAACATGTACTGCCCCCCTTCCCACTGAAAATGACTAATCTCAGGACTTGTGGTAGCAGTTTTGTTCTTGGGAGGTCAAAGTGCCATGTCCACACAACATGTTGGGCCCAAGATGAATTCTTGGTTTTATCCCTACATGGATTTTTCAATCTTGCCTCCAACTGAACTGAGAAGAAAGAAAAAAAAAAAAGGTTGTAAGAAAAAAGAATCCCTTCAAATATTTCCCGTTTGCTGTTCTTCTAATAAAATGTCTGGCAAGAGATGAAAGAAAAGCAAGATGGCGCAGTTTTTATGACTTACCAATTAGTTCTAAATGTCACACATTTAAAAAAAGAAAAAAGACGACAATCAGCCGAGTCCGTTTCCAGTCAAATGATTAACATTACATAAATGTTAAAGCACATCTTAAACACATTTAGCCTCTCATAACCTAAACTGTCTTTCGAGGGAGCCCCTTAATGAAACTTTGAGATATAATTGAAAGGAAGGGAACTACTTTGTCTTCTTGAGGAGACATAAGAAGATATACATAAATGAGCTGACATGGTAATTTTTGGATCGTGTGAGTTTTTTTTTTTTTACATGATCCCTGTGTTTTAAAACACCAACCTCAATGAGTAGTTTGTATGGAGTCATTATCATCTTGGAACATCATGGAGGAACAGTGTTGGCGCCATAGGGTGCATCTGGTTCAATAAAATGGCCTCACACTGCTTTGCTGTTATGTGACCCTGCAGAGCAATCACTGGACCTAATGGCTGCAAGAACACAGCAATCTGTGCCCATTCAGCTCCTCCATGTTTAGCAGATGGTGAAAGACATTGTGAGTCGAAGCATCTTTCAGCATTTGGCTTTCTACGAGCATCGACCCATTCCAATGTGGCAAAAATGAGACTCAATCGACCATAGTACTGTCTTTACCACTTTCATTCTTCATGTGTCCAGGTTATGTGTCCACACATAGTTGCATTACAGTTGTTTGACATAGGATTCTGTCCAAAGCATGTGTGGCCTTACAAATTACAGCTAAAGGAGTCTGTGACCATGTATATACTGTAAAGCTGCACTCTTACAATCTTTAGAAAGTGCAGCTTTACAGTATTATCTTTGGAGACTGCACTCCTGAGCCACCCTGTTAACAGAAAACATTTCACTATCACTATCACTATCACAGTGAACGGCATTGGCTAAAGGGAGGGCTGAGGGAGCAGCCCTGTCTCTCTGAGTAAAATAATGGAAAATATTCAGAGTTGCTGTTTTAAGGAGACCATTTCCTGTCCCTGACCTTACCCATGTGCTGTGAGTGTCCAGATGTAACCATTAAAAAGTGTAATCCATGTCCATGTACACAAAATCAATAGATTACACTTTGTGTTCCTGGACACGTACTTACATGAGATGAGGTTGTGCAGCATGTAAATAATCATTGTTCTTTCCAGACAAACAACAGCACTAGTCAGCAACAGTGCATGGGAAACAGTGACATTTAGCAGCTACAAAGAGGTAGAGGGACATCTGGATTTGAAGAGTAGAGACCACATTTCTCTTTTCTCCTACAAGTAGTATCTGATTTATTCATGTTTTTTTTTTAACTATGACGTCAGTGTTGATGTAAGATGACTGCTCCTCTGGAACATTTTCTTTAGCCAATTACACACACTAGTAAACACTGCATAATGAATACAGAATGCACTCTTCATGTGTGCATTGTCTAAATTTTGTGTTCTCATTAGGCCCTCCCTCAGACACATCTGCTTGTTCATGGGTCCCCAGAGAGTCATGTTGAACAGTTACACTCTCTCTGGTGAGTTCAAGGTAAATTTCAACCGGATGTGTTCAGGGTCCAGTGAGCATGAAGCATTTAAGTCGTAAAGTGCTAGATCATCTACGCTTCTCTAAAGTTTTGGTGAAAACTGTTAACTTTTCCAAATCCTTCTGCAGAAAAGTGGGCACTGTCGAGCGATGCCTTTGCAGTTAAGTGTGTCAAGGTAATTCTCTCAGTCGCACATACAGTACTCTCTGTAGATATGCAGATTTGATGTGCTGTAATCATTCCAGTACCCTGTTCCTCTAAAACTCATTTGAAACCTCCCCTTTTCCATTGCATTCAAGTTTCTCTCTGCCAAAAACAGTGTTTCTCCCTCAGCAGTATCTGGGGGATAGTGACTCATTGAGTCATGTCATTAGATAATGGGTTTGGAGGAGTTATTCAAATAAACACAGTTCCTGGATGTAAAATGGAGGCAGGGAGTTCAGTGTTGTTTTTTTGTGGGGATACCAGGGGAATTCCAGCACTGCTGCAGGGCCCATCTGTTGTAGATCGAAGCAGCATCACAGAATCACTGACCCATAATGCAGCTGCCCTGTCACAATATTGTTTTTAAAGATACACTACAGCAGCCATCTGCATTTCATTGCCAGTGGCACTTGAACAAGATATTCTCAGTGTACTGCCATCTTGATGCAAAAAGGAGGTCTAGAGTTCTTAATTTAGTCATTATTGATCAGGTCAGTTCCCCGGTTATCACAGCAGTGTGTTGTCTCATGATTACATGTGTGGGATGTATGCTATTGCCTGCAGCATGGAGTCATTGTTACATTTCTGTTGTACTGGGTGTAGTCAATATGACCATTAACAACAATACTAACAATTCAACAATTTAACATACTTTAACATTAACATACAGTTCAGATAGATACTGAATAAATTATGAGCATATGTATCCCCTGTGCCATAGTAAAACCTTGAATTCACTCATGGGATTACCTAATCCTACAAAATTAAAACAAACAAGTGGAGAAGAAAATTTATTCAAGGGTTTAGCTTTAATGTAAAACTGATATCTATCGTCATTATGAATTTATAAATTGTGTGTATATCTGTGAAATATGCATACAGTACTAGTCAAGTGAATGGAAATGTGTGTCCATATTTGTGACTGGTATTGCATATTCATGATGTGCAATATTGCAAAAAGAAACACAAACTGGCACATTTAAAGAGCTACCACACACACTTTGTATTCCTATACATCAAAATGACACATTAAATGACACTTTGCTATATGTAGTATTCACCACATTTTGTAATGGCTGATAGAAAATCAATAATGGGCTTCAGCACACCAGGCGTGACAAATCTGCCATTTAGCTGCAGACCTCTCAGAATGACAGGATGCAACAGGCTGCGATCTTAAAGGGACAGTACAGCAATTCAAAATTTTATATCTCATAAAATTGATGGACTTGTAAGAGACTTAGCCATGTGTTAGTCTTCAAAAACACTGGATCCTACACTACCCATAAGGCAATTCTACAACTTCACACCTTCTGCACCAAGCTGCTGAACTGTAAATCCCAATGTCTTTCAAACTACTGTCACAGCCTCATAACACAGGTTTGCTGTTTTTCTCCTTCACATTAAATTGCTTTTCTATGATTCTTTGTCATCTCTCCTTGCACTTTGAACAGTGATATCTAATTGTTGACTTATTATGGACTCAGTCATTGAGTTCACAGGGTTTCAATAGCTTCTTCTCTCATTGTCAAGCTGTTCTGAGAGCTGATGCACCACCAAACAAATAAAACCGAAGTGCAATGAAAAGACCGTTTTCATAAAGCCATAATTCTCCTATAAACATTTTTCATGTAGCTACATACTGTAGCTGGACAGTGTTATAAATCCCTTTTATCCCTTTACATTATTGATGACTAAAAATACAATACTGGAGCACAATGTAAAATATCTGCCATAAAGGCACTTTCATTTTATATCAAATTTTTGCAGTGGACTGAGGAGAGGCAAGATTTCTTCAAGATGCTTGTGTGTTACAAACAGCTTTCTCCTCACTCAATCTGCAAGAAATTTCCTCATTAATGGAGAATGCATAGGACATTATCTCCTTAATAAAAGACAATGAAGCACTTTCTATGCATGGCTATACTTTCCACTACACCCTTTCCTCTTCTCTCCTCACTACTGCACTAATGCATGCATGTCCCTCTTTGCCACCGTCCCCGCCATCATTTCATTATTTCCCTCAGCCTGTTTTAGCCCGTCTCCCCTCTGTCTGTGAGTCATTTCAGGAATAAACTGCCCTCTAAACACACTGCATGTCTTGTGTTTCAAACTCAAGTGATTGAGTAATCGATGAAGGATGCACACTGGACACAAACATGCTGTTAGAGACAAGAGAATACAGAAACTGTATGTCAGGCTCACGCTTGGCCTCCGGGTATGTGTGTGTGTGTTTTCCCTTTGTTTGTTATCTTTTTATTTTTTTTATTCTCTCTGAGCCTGTGGTCATGCTGTATTGACAGGCTAGCTGTGGTGAGGCCTGGCTGAAAGGCTCTCAGGGCTTTTAGTCGCGCCCTCGTTTAGACGGCTTTGAAAAGAGGAGCTTGGCCTCTGTGGTTATCGCTGGCACGTTAGAGGGAGTGAATATAGATTTTATCCTTGCCACCTCCCACCCTCTTCTGTTTTTCTCTCTCTCTTTCTGGTCCATTTATCTCTTTCCGTTTCTCTTGCTCTCTCTGTCTCACTACGTCCATGCAATAATGACAGCAATTCATATTGAATTTCTCTATTCTCTGATGGTGATGAGGATGAGGCATCGGAGGGCAGGAAGTAAACTTTTGTGATGTGGCAGTTCATCAAGTTTAAAAACCCAGTGGTGAAATTAGTGGTGGGGTTGGGGTCTGCTGGAAGAGGAGGAGGAAGGAGGAGAAAAACTATATAGTATGGAAGAAGATGGAAGCTTTTCTTTGGATTCATATTGAGAGACAGGGGCATGCAGGTAGAATGAGGAGAACTGGGGGTGAAAAAAGAGAAACGGAGTAACGTGACTGGGAGGTAGAGAGGAGCTGCAGGAATGACGGCTCAGGAAATCCCTGAGGAGAGGAGGGATGAGAGAGCACATGGGAGGAAAAGTAGGATGAGCTACTGCACTGGGCTTCATCCTCCAGAGACCCAAGGCTGTGTGAGTGTTGTGGCTGTGCATCCTTATGTCAGAGCAGATTTACTCACGGGCACATTTTTTAAAACCCTACAGTACTTGACTTGAGGGAACTGTGTCTGTTAAAGAACTTTTTACTCGAATATTTTAATATTTTCTGATGACAAGGTGAAATAAATCAATGCATCTGTTCGATTACAGCCAAGAAGACTCCGGCATCCTTTTGCAAAAAAAAAAAAAAAAAGGGAGTGTATAAGACCTGGGAGAGCACGTTGATAGACAACATAAAGATAAAACTGTCAGGGGCTACTGATATAGAGAGGGAGGGATGGGAGCAAAATTGAGAATGAATGGGGGAAGTAAAGTGGGGACGTATCTGAATCCTCCGCCTGAGCAGCAGAGGCTCATTAATAACTTAGACATGTTGGAAAATCTTTTCCTCTCCCCTGTTCTTACAGGTTTTTTGGCACACATGGTCAAAACAGGAAGTCCACCATTTTTAATGCTTATCATGAGGCTTCACTATACATTTCTTATGTGTCATCATCGATAGATGTTAAAAACGCAAGGATTAAGGCTGTGTTGTTCATAATTTAATGCGGCATAATTATTCTTTTAGAAAACTTGTAAAATTATCAAAAGGCTGTTTTTTTTCACTCGATATTTATGGAGTTTCTAAGGTGAAAAACAACTTTTGTGGAAAATGTGTATTTAAAAATCCCAATATAAGTCATAATTTCTCTGAGTCAAGGAAACTGCGTATGGTCAAATAATCGTTTTTGCTGTAGAAGGTTCGTTCATGAGTAAAATGACCCAAAAGTATCTTAAACGGCAGTTTTGATAAGAGCGGGTCAAATTCTCCAAATGCTGAGGAAAGGAGCTCCAATGCGAAATAGTATAGTAAGAAATCAGTCTAGTGTTTGTTCTAATTCTTCAGAATTGTCTGAGAATGTGAAAATAGACAAAATTGGGTCATACTTCTGGTTTTATATTATTTCACAACAAACACACACAAAAAAACAGTAAACAACTTGACAAATCACATCAAAATATTTGATGTGTTTTGTTGTAGCCAGCACGTACATACACTTTGTGCCCTTGAAAATGCTTTGACTCCGAAATAGGCCCAAAAATCAAATTTCCCTGATTAAGCGATAAAAGGTTTGAACTGAACTGAAATGAATTTAATTGCAATTACAGGTAACCAAGCAACAGCCTATCACAGTGTAGGTTGAGTGAGCAGGATGATGTTGGAGAGGATGTTGGTACTCAGCTGTGCCTCAGTGTAACTTGTTAGTGGGTAATTAAGTCAGCTTGTTACATCAAACAGCACAAATGCTCTCATGGTCCCACAGTCCTCTGCATGAAGCCAATTTAAAGCGAAACAGCCTCGAAAAGCAGAGGCTTCTCAGAGCTAAACCACAAGGAGGCTACTCAGGAGCTGGAGAGTGTGGTCAAGTGATCACAGCAACTGGTGTGTAACTGACAAGTTAGAGGTTTGAACCCGGCACTCAGTTATTCACCTGCAACACACACACTACCACTCTTAGTCTTTAACCTACATGTCAGCTTAAATGTGTGCAATGCAAATGATGCATTACATATCTCTCAGATAACTTGTGTTTACATCAGTGCTTCTTTCTCTGAATGTCTACTTCCTGGGCTCAAATGATCAATTTATTCATTAGTAGCAGAAAGACAGAAAGAGACCAAAGAATGAATAAAAGAGAGGGAAGAGAAGGAAAGATGGATGATTTCCATTGACAGCAGGCAGCCAGGTCATTCCCAGGGGGCTGTAGGGCTATTGTGACAACTGCACACTTACACACACACAGACTGAGCCTGCCCTCCCTTTTCTGTTTTCCTTCAACCAGCTGCTTTTAAAATTCTATAAAAAAGACAATAAAAGAGCGACAAAAAGTCTCAGGTTTTCTGTCCTCTTTCTTAAGGCATTCGTGAAGTCAACACAGGCCACCGCTCTCAGAGCAGGCCATAACTCAGTCAAGCTGCCTTGATGAGATTCATAACCACTACCATGAATTTATGGTCACTCATGTTCTTCCCCTTGTACTCATGGCTGAACGCTCACCTCCATTCACCCTTTCCCCTTCAGTGTAAGCCATTATACTGACTTTCACTAAGCGCTTTAGGATAATTAATTTATGGCACAGCACTGTGACAACCTAAAGTCCTCTTTGAGCAATTACAGTGTGTGGTCAACTTGGGCTTTTTTTTTGTCAGGGGGACAACTTAAATGCCCTTAATTCTTTTAGAACAGTGGGTTTACAGGGACGTTGAGATAGTGCCAGACAGTCTGTCAGCATGGCTGGATTAAGACCTCCACAAGCCTCTGGGAGTTTAAGGTCAGAGGGCCACCGACTGTGTCAACACACATCTGCTGCCACCTCAGTATCACAGAACAAACATATACAGTCGTACCAGTTTAGAGTGAACATCTTGCAGAGCTTGCTTGAGCTAAAATATGACCAGACATTCAACATATGCATATGAAAATGACCCATTATTGACCTTGATGAAAGGAACACTGACGAAATGCAGGGGGAAAAAAAGCAACCGCACAACAACAAACAACCACTGCTCTTTGAGAAACACATCCCCAGGAAAAAACCCAATGCAAAATGGCCACATTAGCTCACTGCCTCAAACATTTTCATTTCTGTAAACATCAATAATTTATTCCATCAGAGCACAGATGATCCTTACCTTTGGAAGTTTATTCTCCTTTGTCTTGGCAAACTTTGGGGGTTATGAAATCCTGTAATTCCAACTTCCTGAGCAGCTCTGCCTCTGTTAATACTGAGCTGTCCCTTTGCTGCAGCTTGTTATCGCTCCTCTTTCTTTACTCTGTCTTCATAGCTGAAGCTGCTTGGATGTTGGTTTTTAATGCCACACTATTTGCTTAACTGCAGTTTTTTCCTTAAGCATGTTCAGTGGACATGTTACACAGTTCATTGTTGTGTTACCACAAACTTCCTCTGGTCTTGAGCACTGACATGTGAAATTAGCCAATAAGACACCTCAGATACCTGGCAGCCTACGCCCAGAGTTCTTCAAATGGGCCAATCACAGCTTCTTGATTGAAGGGCTGACACACCCACGTCACCCACACAGGTGTTTTCACTTTGCCTGATTAGATCTCTTCTCAGGTCTGTGTGACAGCTACAGACTACACCCCCTAATCATCCTCTCCAACGTAAAATACATACTGTTTAAAAACACAACAATAAAATCACAATGAAGCATTTAATTGTCAGAGAAATCTTTTATTTGTCTAAATCTCTTGATGTTTTATGAAATATTTCTGTTTAAAATTCAAGGACCAGAAACAACTACAAGCAAATCTGCCAACATTATCATTATTACCTGCCTCATTATAACACTTGAAAGGTAGAAAAAAAGAGGCAAAACAGTAACTGATGGGGGCAGGTTAGTTCCCAGAACAGCTCTTCAACCAGAGGGAAGGTCTGATTAACCAGAATAATTGAAAACACCCGTGTGATTGTGCAGGGAATTTAAAATAAGCATTGTTTTCACCATTTTAGCCGTCCAAATGTACCCATGATGACACCCTGTTGGCAGAGCCAGGCCTGGCTGAACTAAACTTACCATAAAATGTTGTAAAATTATCCTTATGCTCTTCTGTTTTCTTTTTTTTTTTGTCCTACATGGTCAAAATCCTAACTTCCTGAATGGTGAAACAAATCCAATTTGGCTGCAGAGAGCTGCTCAGTTCTGCAGTGTATAACCAAATCCGTTCGTGCACAGTATGGCTGAGTTTCAGTACATTACAAATGCGATGAGCAAATTCAGTTTTGCCCTTACCTTCAGGCAGCGCCATTGTTACAGCGCCTGTAATAATGAATTGTGCCCTATCATCATCATCATCATCCCCACCACCACCATCATCATCATCATCCTCATCATCATCATCATATATTACAGCTGGTGGTTGTACTGATGGAAGACGTGAACTGCATATGTTCAAGTATCATCTGAATTGTCGCTGTCCCTACATCGCCATCATCTCTCTCCTTATGGTTTTTTGTTCGCAGAATTACAGATGAGTGGCTTTTGCCCTGTTTGTCCTGCAGAGTGGCGGGAGCGAAGAGTGCTGTCCACAGACTTTGTGAGTTTGTGGTAATTAAAGCTGGATAGAGCCCTATCAAGTAAAGCTGCTTATGTTTAATACAGTCAGCCATGCAGACACGGCCCGGCGGCACACGGCCCAGCGTGGCAGGGGGACGGCACGACGCACAGTCCTCGCGCATAATCCCACCCAATGCATCAGCATGAGAGCATGAAAGAGGGATGGGGAGTGGTGGAGGGGGAGAAAGGAGGTTGGTTGCTACGCTTGGGCATTCAGTAAAGTTGAGGAGCATTTCATTGTGAGTGTGTGTGTGTGGATGTGCAGATCTATGGTGTGTGTGTGTGACAGAGACAGCTAGAGAGGGGGGACAGGGCAGTTGAGAGGGGATGGAGGGAGTTGCAGAGAGTGAGAGGGATTTAGTTTATGGCAGATAGACTTCACTGACTAACTCCATTTTGCAGATGCTCTGTGGTGTCTGGATCAGAGACTAGGAGAGTGTCCTCTCCGTGAAAATCTGCTGGCATCTCCAGCCAGGCAGTCACTCACTCAGTCACAGTAAATAATGCTTTAAAAGCCTAACAGCCGGACAAAGACACAAAATACAGCTCACAGACACGGTGGACAATGCACGAACTTGTACGCACTGGTACGCACTTGTATGATCTTGTGCACTTGTAAGCAACATCCCTGTTTTAGGTTTTTGCAGTGCACCTCTCGGTATTGTTGATTTTGACACCATAATTGAAATGTCCTTGGTTCAGATGGAACTGGATCATTGTTGTTTGTCAGTGAATGTGTTACTATATTCTGCTGGCTATTGTTATCTGTGTTTTACCGATGTAAAATGAATGCTGGGTGAGTTTCTGTTACAGTGGCTGTCACTGATGTTGGGTGAATGCTTATTCTGCATTTGCTCATTGCTTGCTTGCCATTCTGTACTCACTAGCCTTTAGCTCTGTGCTGGCTGTTATACAGTGTGTGTGTAGATGCCTAAAGCTCACCTTGCTGTCTAGACTATATTCTCCTCCTCTGTTTATTGTGTAGTTGCTTTTGATACACATAAACAGATTAAACCATCCATCCAAACCATATCATCCAAAATAAACCTCATCCCACATTCTTATGAATCTGATGCCACACTTACAGTATGCATCCATACACATTCACTCACACAAATGTCCCATATGTCCATTGTTCCTCTTACGTCATACATCCTGGCTGTAAAAAGATCTCTTCATAAGGAGATTTCAGTGGGGAAAAAAAGGTGGAAAGGAAGAGCTTTTTGATTTTTCATGACCTGGAAATCCCTAAAACTGTTTTATGTATGGCTTTATAAGGTATTCATTAATCAGTTATTTAAAAGAACATGCAATTCAATCATTAAGTCGTGGCCTTGATCCACATCTGTGTTATGTGAACAGTGAACTTTCACTTTTATTTTACTTTTAAAACTGCTTTTTCAATGGAATAGACTACACTTCACATCTTAAAATTATAAATCCCATGCACAGTGTAAGTATGTCATACTTATATAAGGTACAAGGGAAAGGATCGTATTAACAATTATCTGCAAGGTTTGTTTCTCTTTTGCGTTTGTGTGATGGTAATCTCGTCTTCTGAAGAAAGAAGGTTGGAGAGACCCAGACATCTTAAGCAGAAGCGTTTTACTGAGGCTTGATCGATCAAGGCGATGAGAAATGGGCAGGATGAGTTAGCACTGTGTAATGATGTTCCAACCCTGAAGGATTTCTTCCTAGTGGCCACATTTAATAATAACCTTAAAAGTCTGTGCACACTACAAGTCCAAATAACCTTATTCTTCATGGAGCCACCTCAGACTCATACTTTAGTGTGAAGACTCCACTCGTTTGTACGTGTGTCCTATAAGAGAAGACTTGTACAACTACTTTACCTTGACAAACGGAGACAGGGGCCGTTTGTTAAAGCTGTTTACTCCTTCAACCAACGGATTAGCTTATCACATCTTCTGCTACATGCATAGGGTCGGGCTATGACCTTGGTTGCTTGGCAACTGCCAATGGGGAATAGCTAGCTGGTTACTCTATCAGCGTCTTCCCAGCCATCTTGGAGACAAACAATGAATTACTGCTTTGAGGGCCAACTCCCAAATGACCTGAGGGCTCCAATGCCTACTACTATCTAAAGACCCTGATGATAATTAAAGTGCAGTGTACACTTTACCCACTTTTTTTTTTGATTATGGTGTACAATGCACCTCATGTCACGTAAGGTTCCTACCATTCATGCCATTCCAGTCCTTGGATAATAATATTTTATGGTGAGTTTATGCAGCCAATCAGATGAATGAATTCCTCATCAGAGAAGAACAAAGTTTATGGGTCAAAAACAAAGAGTGTGTTTGTTTGGTTCCGATTCCCCAGTGGGCAGAGTCACAGTAAAGGAGGACTAATCAACAGGTGAAGAGAGCAACACCTGACTGTTAATCTAATGCAGCAGCCACAAATTATAGCCTTACCAAACCTACTGAATACACTGATTACTGCATTGTTTGGGTCTAGAGGAAAAAAAAAATCACTGTGTTATAAATTGTAGTCTTTCATCTGCTTGAAATCTGGTGTGGGTAAAAATAAGACCTGCAGAGTGGATAAAGGTATGAAACATGTTTTAGATTAACACTGACAACTAATAATTGAATTCTTTGGTTACTCAATTTTGGTGCTATAATTGTACATGGCCGTGCTTTTACTTCTACTCACTGCATTTACATAGCTGATTTTGGAGAAGTGGAGAGGGAGTTGTCCAGCTCATATTCCTAAATGGGAGTTGTACAGTGCTGTAATTTCACAGCTGTAATGTGGCATCAAATTAGCCTTTCAGATCAATGCCTAATCTAACCTCGGCCTAGAAAAAGATCTGAGCGATCCAGTCTTGAAGAAGGCTGCCAAATCCCCCAGCATCCTTCGTGGTGGTGCCGTGACGACACTTTAATAAGCTGTAAGCTCCTCTTCTGATTTAAGACAACCTGAAATATAACACTAATTCCCTTGATGAAAGGAATGTTATTTCTATAAATGTGACACATGTAACACAAGCTGAGGCAAGAGCAGGAGAGAAGGGGAGTGTGTGGGGGGGGATGAAGATGAGGATTTGCTTTCTGCCTAATGCACATATTTGCTGAAGTGGCTTCAGCCAGTGTCTTTTGAGCTGACCTCCTCTTACTCCTCGAAAAAAAAAAGGTTTCAATGAGATATTCCTTCCCACTTTTTCTCAAGATGTTTGATCTCTGAGCTCAGAAGAGGGTATTAGACTTCACAAAGGCGAGCCGTTGATACCCCAGGGATCAATAGATCCAGGCTGGTCAATTCATTAGAGCTGTACAGTGATTAATTAAGTTGTCCTAACCATCGGAAGGTGGGAATGACAGAGGACGTTAAAAGGGGGTCGAAAAAAGAGGAAAAGAGCCAGCTTGGCTAGACACGGGTAGTGTGGAGTCTTGAAATGTGAAGCTTGGCTGTGATGGGCTCTTTTGAGTTTTTCATCTGTCTTCACCCCTGTCTGCTCCGTCCTTGGAGCCGAGGCTGTTCATTAGAGGATGAGGAGGAAGCTGGATACCACAGTGTGAAATAGGGAGAGATGTTAATCCTGACAGGTTAGTCATTAAGAAGCCCTTAGAGAGAAGGCAGAGACAGAGCAGGGGGGCGGAGGGGTGGAGTTGAGAGAGAGAGCAGAGAGTATGAGAGAAGGCATAGTAGCCTTGTTATTAATCCTGGTCAGACACAATGTGAAGAACTGCGACCTTTGACACCAACAGCTTGTTTTCTTCCCTTTCACTGACTGGCTGTTTCTTGATACATTGTGTGAAATTCAAAGAAGTGTTCTTAGAGTACCTTATGACCTGTGGACACCTTGGCCTATCGTCTTCTAATGCTGTCGTTGCCTGTAACACCTTGTAATTGACCATATGGACAGAAAGTCATGCACACAGGGCAGAGGAACAAAGGCTATGCAGGATTCATGTCAGCAGTTGTGTGTATATATATGTGTGTGTCTGTGTGTGTATGTGGTGGGGGGGGCAGTTTTCACACCACACCCGTTGACCTTTTAGGCTTATTTGGAGTGGTGTGAAACCTGTCAATCTTGAGGAAATCTGGTGTGGAATAAACTGAGACCACCTGAAAGTAGGGACTTAGTCTACCACCAAGCAGGCTCAAGTGGAGCTTGTTGATGGTGTGAGAACTAAATTGAACAAGAGGACTGTGCCAGAGTATATTAGTGATTTTAGCATGAACTTAAAAGCTATATTGCTATCTATCCATCTCCTACTCCTAATCATGACAATGTTGACCAAAGGGATCTGCTGCTCTATGCAAACAGGCTAGAGCATCACTTTGTTGCCATGGTAACATGCATGTGTCACCAGGCGAGCCAAAACATGTTAAAAGGAGTTGTGCTTCTTTACCTCTGTGTACAGTTGCAGCTGCACAATAAAAAGTGAAAGGAATGAAATGTACTGCGACCTCACAGTATAGGACCAATTATCCTCCAGTAATATCTCTGTTTGTCACCAGGTCCACTTACAGTCTCCACTAATAAAGCCCACAATCACTTAGAACAGCACTGTGCTCGCTTTGTGAGCAACCCCGGATAAGATAAATAAGCTAATGAACTAACTAATTAAGTAATTTGATTTCTCCACAAGGGTACATGTAGCTATGATGCTACAGGGTATTCAGCAAAACTCTCCAGTGAGTGAGGTTCCTGTCGGTCCACAGGACTTTGTTTGCAACCCTTGGTTTGTTTGTAAAAAGCCTGTGTGAACATGATCTGGCCCAGAATTAAAAGGTACAAACGTATCCTCCGTTCAGGACAAATTGAACTGAAATACAGGCGTGAACGCTCCCTCAAACTCCTTGTCATTACAGCTACCACCCTCAAGTCAACACGGCTCTCTTCTCCTCACAAAAATTCCCTCTGGCACATCTCTCAACATGTGTGCTCATTTTATATGAACACAAAGGTGCGACAGTCAATGCTAACACATTACCATAAAGCTGAAGGGATTCAAATTATAGGCCCTTTGAAGCCTTCTAACGTAAATTGGGCAAAATTACAACTAGCGCGGGTGGCTGTCGCAGAGGCTGATGCCTACATAATTACAGTGTGCTGCCTTCCTGGGCAGGAAAATACGACTGATGAATCTGTGCTGATTGCCAGTATTTAGGACTATTGTCCTGATTGCATATATGCTTTACATGTGACAGGTAGCTGTTAATCCTTCCAGTTCCTTCTCTTACAGTATATGTCTGTCTTTGTCTCTGCCTGAGCTCTGCTTTCATGTTCATCACTCTTTCTGCAGAGGTCTCTGTTTGTCCTCATCTCTGGATGTGTCTGTCAACATGCAGCACTCCACTCCAGTGTAACGATGGAGCTGTCAGCTCCAGGGCTGCCAAAGGGGAGAGTCAAAGCATCGCATTTCCATCAATACATGTTCAATTAGTCTGGCTTTCATGTGATTTGACTGTGGCAACAATAGGCCTGGGTGTCAAGGTACAAGAGATGATGGGACTATTCACCAAACAAACAATACAGGCAGGTGAGACAATGCGGTGTAATCCAAATGAGCAGGACACACACACACACACACACACACACACACACACACACACGCACACACACACACACACACACCTACACACACATACACTGCACGCATGCATGCACGCATGCACGCATGCACACACACACACACACACACACACACACACACACACACACACACACACCCTAATATGCATCATCTACACAAGTCCACCTACACAAAGCTAATTACATCCTTTGTGAGATTTTTTTTCTTTAGCTGTCAAAACAGCACATTTGCTACACGGTGACAAATAAGCAAATGTTGCATTTTTTTTTCAATTACACTGATGCATTGCAAGATTATTGTTTCACACAAGACATATTACCTCCATTTGGCCTTGAAAACTTGTTAGATGAGCATAATTATACATTTTCACATTGATAAGTGATGCATTACAGTCTGCATTCTCTGACAGTTGGTATCCAGGGCTTGTGTAATGGCATCAAGCAGAGCTAGGATGAGGAAGAGGAGAGTGAGTAAAAAAAAAAAAAGAAAACCTAATCCACCAGTGGGACGTGGAAGCCTGTGGAATCCAGTATTCCCTTCCATCGAGGCCCTGGGATCCCATTTTAGATAATCAGTATTTCACAAATAGAACTATTTTTTGCTTCTGTGGAAATAGCTCCTCAGATGATGGCTTCACAATGAGACAGGATGGAGCTCTCTGTGCTGGGAGAATGCTTTAAATAATAAAAGCACATGGGGCTTCATGAATAGAGTATTATGGGGCTGTGAATGGGAGCTTTTTCTCCCTCCCTCTCTCTCTCTCTGCCTTTTGCCTTTGCTTCCACTGCCTGCTCCAAAAACACTCTGCCCACTGTCCGGCTTTCCCCTCAGGAAATGCAAAGGGACAGATGGAGAGAGTAGAGAGGATGGGAGCAACACCACATTAAAAGCCTTATATTCAGGATTAGAAAACCATTACATGAATTGTTTAGTATAATATTCACAAAACAAAACAAGTGACTTTGCAATTTTCTGATCATGCAACCAAACTTTGACTTTTTTTTTTTTTTTTTTTTAACGGAAAGACTATGAAACCTTAAAACTCAAATCAAATCTTCCACAGCTTCAAACCGAATATTGTGGCTTTTGTGGGTGGATGCAGCTTTCGAGACAAATGTCGGGTTATAAGAAGTCAGCATTCACAATAAACCTTTCACATCTGTGAAATCGCAGGGATCACAATCGCAATCGCAAGGCACTGGATGCAGACCCACAGAGGCCCAAACTGATCTCATTGGAGACTGGAAAACCCAGTGCTAAAGACCAAAGTATCCTTCACCAATCTGCTCATCTAGAGTCTGGATATGCTCAAGCTCTGTCTGCTATAAGTTTCTTTTGTCCACTGTTGCTAAGTGTCTGCTCATGGTGGGAGTTGTGAGGTTGCTATACTATATAGACAACAGTAGCAGTAGAAGTAATAGACCTCCTATGAAAACTCTTGTTCCATCCATGCATTATCTATACCACTTATCCATTATGTCATGTCGGGGCTGGAGCCAATGCCAAACAACCCATGCTCCCATTCACACCTATTGTGCATGTCTTTGGACTGTGTACCCCTAGAGAACCAAAGGAGAACATGCAAAATCCACACAGAAAGGCCCCAGGCATGGGAATCAAACCCAGACAGCTTCTTGCTGGTAACCACCGCGCCAACCACAGTATCAACGTACCACTCCCTATGAAAACTACCTTGAGAACATCTGTAATGATTTGGTGCCATACAAAAAAAATATCCAGCTGATGAATCTTCTACTAAGACTTTTCTGCCAAATTCCCATGTCCGAGCTAAATAGAAAACATTAAGTCATTTTCAGATATTACAAATTGATTATAGATATTATTAATGGGTGAGGTATGTTTTCATCGAGCATGTAGGTTACATAAAAGGTAATAAAACAGATCTGTGTTTCTCTGGATATATTCAAAGGAATGACTGGAAAGACTCATTCAAAGCTCACTCATCTAATGGCTGATGGTCAGTGTCTCTAAAGGTTTGGGCTTTAAATTCCTGTTTTCTAAGTCACAGAGTCTGAATGCACCCTTTTACAGGTATTCCCTATGCTCCTTCTCCACAGTCTAATGATAGGCTGCTTTTGTTCCCAAAGAAAGGAGTGCTTGCATGTCTGCTATCATGCATATGAGTATGTATGAAGCTGGCCGGATCTCTGACAGGTGGAAGGTGTGCTAAACGGCCCCTATTACAGCCCCTGGTCCTCTCCAGCGACCAGCAGAGGAATCTACCACGTCACGTCTCCCTTCCCCCGATTCACGCATCACCACCTGGCGCTCTGACAGCGGCTGCTGCCCGTCGTGGCCCCCTTGTCAAACCCTGTTGCCATACCCCTTGACACCCTCCCCCATATCTTCGCTCAAAGTGCCAAAACCGCCGCCGCTGAGTGTTTGATTTCTATTTATTCATGTGGTGTGTCTGCCCCCACCCCCAGCAGCCCCCATCGCTCTTGAATAACTTTCAAAATATACTGTATATCTAAAACACAGACCAGGCTGCCTGTGTACAGGAGCTGTCAGGAGGCTGTCATGTTAGTCTGCTCCGCGCAGCATACACACTGTCTTATGAATTCATGAGCTTGGAGGAGAAAAATCTCTGTAAATGTCTGTGTGTCTCACTGTGCATGTGTACATATGTTTGCCTTTGATTTCCCATTTGCATTCAGGCTGCACAGCTTTGATGACATGTTGCACAAATATAACAAAGCAAGAAGTTAATATGGGCCATTATGAGAATAATCTCTACAAGTTTGTACACTTTTTACTTTCATAACACTGACATTTAAATGTGTGCACCTTATGACCTTCACTCTCTAAAAAGTTGCCAGTGAGTTAGATTCACTGACCTGTCTGATAGAGGATTTTTCAGCTTCTCCGTTTTTTTTTTCTTTTTGTTTTTTTTTATGTAAAGGTTTTCATCTAATCAGCCTTCGGTCTGGACTGATTTAACATTGGAGCCCATCTCTCCCTGCCCTTAATCAAGCCCTCATCATGTTTCCTGTGCTCCATGAATGATTCACTGTCAGTCAGAGCTGAGCACGTGGACAGCTTCTCAAAAACTTGTTTTCTGTAAGTTCTGTAACATCTTTGCAGACTTTTTCAGATAAAATAAAATTATTCCGGGGTGCTCAAAGGATGAAGGGGTGGGGTGGGGTGGGTGGGGGGTGGGGGGGTATTATAATGTCACATAAGACTTTTCTGCGATAAACCTTTACCACAGCTGAGCTCTGCAGGTCAATGAAGCTGGAATATGAGGCCAGTGTTCTGCAGTTAAATCTTTTGAAAGTTCAGCTTTTTTTTTATTTTATGGCTGCAAAGAGCCGTGGTGCAGCTGTACAGAAAACATCAAATACAGTGGAATAAGCAATAAAAGATGTTCTGCTTTTTCTGATTCCAGTAATATTCCATAACATATGCATCTGTTTAACAAGAAAAACCTTGGGTGTATTCATAGAGCAGCAAATGTAAGAAGCTTTCATGAAATGTCCAGACATATATGTAGTGCTGAAAGATGTTTGACAGTGACCTCGGTTTGCTAGTTCCAGTCTGAAGTCTATAACTTCCAGACACTTGCATACAACTGCTGTTACAAAAGCTGACAAACGCTAATGCTCTGAGGTACTGACCTGTGGGCGAAGACACACACAATGACACACAGGTAACTTTATGTGATAACAGTTTGGATATTTAAGTCGTAAGCCTGAATTTGAGAGGTACATTTCAACTGAATCTCACTCAGTAAAAGCAGGCAAAGCAGGTAAAATCACCATGATAACCTCTGAGGGTGCAGGTATTTTGAATGAAATTATATTATGGTGTTTTATCATCTACTTTACTGTCAAAGACTGTGTCTGAAAATGCGAAAAATGAAAAAACAAAAATGAATGGATTTGCCCATGGCCTAGCCCAAGGCCACACTGTCTCCAGCTGGGAGACAGGGGCCAGGCAAAGGAAGCCCGGCCTAAGCAATAATAAACCATTCTTCTGTTGACCCAGGCAACATACTAGCCATGACCAGGATTCAAACCCCCAGCCTCTTAGTCCTAAGTCAATGGTCAAAATTACCCACTGACCTATTCAGCTGGATGTGCTGATTAAGGACTCCACTGACTCTCCAGATACACTCTCACACAAACGCACACAGACAGGTTGACAGGTCCTACACGTCAGTGTTCAGAGCGAGAGAGAATAATATGCCTGTCTGATTATCTCTGTCAGTACAATGTGTGACCCCTGATGTTAAGGTTCTGGGTTCAATTCCTATGTTGACAGAGCTCACATCCTGTCAGCACCCTCCATGACACTTTCAAAATGTCTTCAAGCAAATTTTCTACTTTGTAAAGCAGTTTTACATCTGGAAGATAAAAGCATCTGTTGTCTAACTGTAACCTGCAGTGTGTGTATTTGTCTACCAATATTTACCTCTCATTGGCAATGGTTGTCTCACACTGTCCCACATAAAAATTGTCTTTGTCCCACATTTGTTTTTTGGGGATCTGATCACCCTACCTGGTCCAGCAATGTTATCTTCACTTCTATTACTATACAAAGGACAAGGTGAAACATCCCTGCAGATATATTACCTCCATCATCTTTGCTATTATTGTATTTTCATGCAAATGAAGCATGTGGAAAGTTCCTGTTAAAACCCAGTTAGCTTTATCCATACATACAACTTTAGTTTAATGTAATCTTCCCACTCACCCCCTACAATGTCCTTCCACATTAATCCTGTCCTTCCTCTCAACTCTTCTCCTGACCCCCCAGTTCAACATTTGCTCAGCTAATAAGCATAGTATTTCAAGTGAAATCATTTTTTCTCATGATTTACAGCGCACCATGGCTGCACGCCAAATTAGAATGTTTATTTATGGCCATCAATATTTAATTGAGTTTACTCTAATCTCGCGCTAGTGGGTTCAGAAGTCTCTGCATGGCTGTTTAAATATTAAAATTAATTGGAGCTGAGATACTGTAAAGAGGCTTGGCTTAATTGTTCTGGGAGAACAGGTAGCTCCTAAAGCTTTGGCATGCAGAAGGCACAACAGGAAAATGCACATACACACACATGCACGTGCACACACATGCGCACACTTTACGTGATATTACCAGAAGAGTGACTTGAGACAAACAGGATGCTCAGTCCACAGCTGAGTCTTTGTGTAACAAGTTGACCATGTACCGTGCATTCAGGAAATGTTCAGACCCCTTCACTTTTTTACATATTGTGATGTTGCATCTTCTTACTAAAATATATAAAAAAAAAATGTTATGATGCTTGGAATTTACCTAAGATGATAAACAATTCTCTGGCTCATCTCTGAGTTGCTGAGGATGTCTGTAATTTTAATAACTGTAAGATAAATCTGCAACATAACATAAAGAAGTGGTCTGAACTCTTCTCTACTGTATATTCCTTCAGCTGTAGCCCAGGCTGACAGGCTTAACACTATCAGAGCTGACACTTCAATTTAAAGCTAATAGCACTTGTTACTCCCAGTGAGGTAAACATGCACATCAATGCATTCAGCTGAGTGTAAAAATTTGTTAAAAGATAATAAGATTAACAAGTTTTGACCATTGCTAATAATAAAAGCTTTGGGTAGATTATATATTCTACTCTCACAATTCTCAAATTTCTTGAAAAGCGCTGTGTTTGTTCATGAAAAATGTGTTTAACAGCGTTGACAGCAATTTCAGTTTTAAGGAAACCATTAAAAGCTTGAGGAAGTTTGAGATTTAAAAACTTCATTGACACTGGGCAAGTGTGATACGGAGATCTCTTGTAGTTTCTGTGTCAAAACTTTGCTGAAAGCCACAGGATTGAAAATAATAGCTCAATATTTTGGAGGAAATCCGGTTCAAAAGCCGACAAGTAAGACGACACATTGTGGTTTTACAGGGAGTTATGTGGCAAACCAGCAACTTCTTGTGCTTTTGAGGTCACGTTGAGGTTGCCAGGCAACCAGCAACCAAGACGTAGATTGGCACATAACCCCACATAACCCCACATAACCCCCGGTGATGCCAGTTTTTTGAAATGTAAACAAATGAGGTTCAACTTGCAGCCAACAGCCAGCTTACTACTGTTATGGCAACATTACACCCCAACCCCCCAACCCCTCAAACCCAACCCCAGCCTTCTCGGTGTGCACTCACAACGTAACCTCTGTGCTAAGCTAAGTAGCTCCTAGCTATAGCTACATAGTTGGCATATAAAGTGAGAGTGGTGTCAATTCTCATCTAACTTTCAGGAGGAAGGCAAAATTTAAGAGGATTTTTTCCAAAGAGTCAAACTATTTTCTTAAACATGACTCAGTAAGTTTTAGTCATTTGCATTCTGGTTTATTGGGTTTGGTGTGTGGTTTATGTTTTTTTTTTAATCATTTTGATTTGATCGGAGGTCTCAGTATCTTCTGACTCAGTGCTGCTAAGTTTGACTTTGTGTGTTTCAGGTTTGTTGTCTTTAGTTTGGCTGAGTTATGATTAAGTTTGTTTCGGTTGGCTAAGGGATAACAACAGGTCTGGAAAGCAGCAGAGAGCCTGTGTTAGGCCTCAGGTTATGCTGTTGAGGTGATTTAAATAACACTGTCTGTCTCTCATTTCATTAATACACTTTCCCTCTCTCACAGAGCCTCGGGGCATACAGCTACAGCAGTAACTGAATGAAATTCTGTTTTTCAAAATGAGCAGCATACTCAAAAGCGATGGTAATCTCAGATGTAGAAATTGGAAAAGTCAGCACAGCAAATGCATCAGCAGCTTTCCTCCAGACAAACATGCAATATTGATTCTCTTACCGAACAGGTCATATTTTATGTATTTGCTTTAAAGATTTTGATATTGTGCTCCAGTGCTCTTCAGGTTCGGGAGCCTGTAAATTAACATTAATGATGACTGAAGCAGACACACACTCGCTGCCTGGTCACCACAGAAATCACTTAATGAATCATAATTGGATGTGTGTGTATTTGCACATGCAGGTGTGCAGCCAGCTGCCTGCAAATGACTGTGTGGTGTTTTCCTGGTTCCAATTTGACCCTACAGTGTATGTGTGTGCATATGAGTATACTTATTTCCTGCAGCAGCAGCCATTATTGTTAAGCGCACTTCTCAGGCGTCTCTGCAAATAATTTTGTTTACTCACATCTGTACATTTCACTCGCATGGTTAAAATTTAAACACAAAGGAAATAGATGCATCAATTCAATTGTTCTCAGACACTGTGAAGCAGATTATTTACTATAATGGCATACAAGCAAATAACAAATAAACCAAGTCACAGGGAGAGCAGGCCGGAGGAAAAATAACCTCTGATTATGCCTGTAAAAGTGCCGTGGCTAACAGTCACTCCTCAAACCAGTTCAGCTGACAATGGATTGTCAAATGGCGCTAACATCAAGAAGATGGATGTATTCATAAAAACTGACTTCACTGCCACATGAACAGGGAATGAACTGGAGTTTCATCTGCGGAAGAGTGTGATATGGTGGAAGTGTACTATCACTGTAATGGATGGATAGATGTGTCCCTGTCTGGAGCCTCCACAACCATCCTCATGCCTCATGCAAGTTCATGGCATCTCTCCAGGCTAATATGCGCATGCATATTAGATGACCAGGGAAACAGTTAGGTTAGTTGGCGCTGACTCTCATGACATAATCTGCTACATCTAAATGCCGTGCACTTATCCTCCTGCGCTCTGACACCAACACATTCAAAATAATAATGAAAAAAAATTACACTATATTTGTTCGACATCTCTTTGTGAAAAATGGTCACAGGCAACCTCAAGATAAAACAATAGCACTTTCTGAGCTTGAGTCAAAGTGGGAAAAAAAAGGTGTGATAAACAGAATCCTCCACATTGTCAAGCATTGAATACTTAAGTGTTTGATGATGAACTTGAGGTGCTGAAGGACAGGATTTCTTTTTGGAGATGAACTCTTCATGTGAATTTCTTCTGCTGTGTCAGTGAATAGAAACCAATAAAAAGGCCTGCCAGCTGCCATGACATGAGGAGAAAGAAATATCGCTTTAGTCTGATACTTTTCTTCAGTATCGTCTTTTACTTTTCAACATGCAATGTCAGATTTTGACACGCAAAAGAAAAATAAGCATGTACATTTTCAGTGCAGACATGAATTAGTCTTTTGTTGTGGACCTCCAGGGCTCTGCAGGAGATGCAGACACACAGGGGCAAAGGAAATCCATCGAGTTTAGACTAAAACTGGGAAATCACAGTCACATAATCTCATGTAGAAAGTCAGTATGATAATAAATCGGACCCTGACTAACATTTCAATGCAGGTTTTAGTGACAAAAGACAGGGATAGAGGGATGATCAGAAGGGATGGAAATGGAGATGAGAAGAAGGTGTGTCAAGATGATAGAAGAGGGGAAGTGATGGAGGAAACGTGTGTGTGAGTGTTAAAGGGTCTGACTGCTTTAAATTAGATGGCACATTGCTGCAACGGCTGAAGAATTTTATTAAGAGTCTTTATATCTTCTGCCTTAAGCCGGCCCGATCAGCATAATCCCTGTCCAAACAAGAGATAATGAATCTTCTCTTTTGGTATTGGGTTAGATAGTGGAAAGCATGATGCCAGTGGAGGGAGGGAGAAGCGCACAAATTATTGGATTTAGATTAGGAAGGGCCTATTTTAATGGGTTTTAAGTAATACCACAACGTTAATGAAAAGTTGCCCTAGGCCTACATGATTGGGTGGGAAGGTGTGTGTGTGTGTGTGCGTGTGTGCGTGTGTCTGTCTGTATGTGTGTGTGTGTGTGTGTGTGTGTGTGTGTGTGTGTGTGTGTGTGTGTGTGTGTGTGTGTGTGTGTGTGTGTGTGTGTGTGTGTGTGTGTGTGTGTGTGTGCGTGTGTGTGCGTGTGTGTGTGTTGGGGAGAAAGCAGATTGGCCGATAAGCTGTGCTTAACATAGCTCATGAAAAATGCCCAGCTATTGTGAGAGTGGATGTTATTGTCCTCTCTTGTTTTTTTGTAGTTTTTTTTTTTTTTCGGTCATGTGATGTCATCATGTCCATAGGTTGAAGTCTATTTTTAGCATAAGTCCATGGTCACTCATACATGTGCTTGTGTCTGACTGTGTCAGACAGATGCACGTTGTTGCTGAAGTCTCTTTATCTATGCATGAATTCAAACCTCAATTTACATTTTCTCCACAAGTTTGTTCAAAGACACTTAAAGCAGCAAGGAGTATAACACCACACATTTAATTAAACTCTTTCATGTTTACTGGTTTATCTGTGCTGGCAGGGCTCTATCTCATATAGTTCCTAATAACCTTGGAAACATCTTTTGATCGTGCTCGGCTCAGAAAATGCAAATGTTTCTGCAAACTTTGCTTTTTAAAAACATATATTGTTGAGTTGGGTTTCTTTCCTTTTCTTCTGAAAGCCTCCCTATCTGTGTGCTGTTTGTATCAGAATGCAGCCTTATTGCAATGTCAGATAAAGCTAGAGAGGGTTCCTGCAGGATTCAGATAATTCATTCATGCACATATAGGATAGCATGGTTAACATCATGCAGAACAACACCTTAGTCATGCTCTATTCTTGCATATATTTTGCCAAACCAAACAAAGTGGATACAAGATACAGGCTTCGTCCAGAGAAGTTCTCTTATACTGCCAAGGGGTTAACATGGAGAGAACAGACAAAATGTACCAGTTTAGAAAAGTGTGATCAAGGTTGACTCATCCTTTCTGTTCCTTCTGTAATACAAAATCGGCCAACCTTGGTCTCTAAAGACCAGTCTACATGAGCATGCACTCGTTGCCTCTCTTTAAGGAGAGCTGTGTCAGTTAATCAAAGCAGAAATATATCAGCCTTGGCACTAAGATGAATAAACATAGACAGCAAGGAGTTCTTGTGTCTGTCTCTTTCCCCTTCTCTTTCTATTAGACAAGTCTTACAGCCAAGAGGTGGGAAAACCGTGAAGAGACCGGAGAAAGAGGAGAAAGAGGAGAAAGAGGAGAAAGAGTGATGCTGCACAGGCTGTACTCTGTACTTAACGGATATAAAAAGAGCTGGACAGGCAGATACTGGCAACATGTGAGGCAGAGACACAGAGGGAAGGAGATGCAGGCTGTGATAAAAGCAGGCATGTACAAGATCCTCTGTGGCCTCTGCCTCTCACATAACCCAGACTTACCTCTGACTGTCATGACACCCTCAGAGGAAACTGGAGTACTCCCACTGCCCTGACAAAAAAAGGAAAAAAATAGAGGTGAATGTTTGTTTTCACCAAAAAACACTCAAGAAAAAGTGCAGCCAACCACCAGTCATGTAACACAGTATCTTCATGAATTCATTATTTGGTCTATTATCACCATCTGCTTTTGTAAATTGCAAATCAGTTCAAAAAATGAAGCTGTCTCTAAATGCTGCCATGGGCTCAATGGGCACTTTCCACTATTGTCTGATATTTGACAAAATAAATGTTGAGTTGATTATTCAGAGAATCTGCTTAATGAGCAGAGTCATACATAATGAAAATAACTCTTAGTTAAAGTTAATCGGATGATCAAGCTTTTCATCAGAGCAAATGACATCTATGGGAAAAGGATAGAGAGAGACAGAGAAAAGAAAGAACTGGAAAAGGGGAGAAAAAAAGTTAATAATGAATGACTGAACCAATAAACAAAAATAATGAATTTGAAACATTTAAAAAGGTACACAGTCTTCATGTGTTACAGCTGCATGGAGTTTGTTTGTCCCAAAGAGTCCTCAAGGAAACACAGGGTTTGGAATCAAAAAACCATAACTGTCCACAATCTGTTTTCCATATGGTGCAGTCATTTATTGTGCGTCTCAGCATTTCTTCTTTTTCACTGCATGTGCACATCATCTCCCACATCTTCTGCTGCCACTACCACCCAGCAGGTTTACAACCACAACATTTCTGCATCAGGGTTTGTGTACATTTCAGTGCCTTCATCTCCATACAGCTGGTATCAAAGGGACTCTCTCAGATGTCACAGGTATGTGATGCCGTTGCTTCCATAGAGGCATCATTAGTTACCAAGACATCCCTCTGGTACAGAAGCAGCGAGAGGTGCGAAGCTCTAAATTCCCTCATTTCACTAATTACCACACAATTATTTCTCCCTTCTGTGCCAATTACAGCCATATTGATGAAGACCCCAGATGTGCCAATCTAATGATTTAACAGGGTGATATTACAGCTTTCCATTTACCCAGTGGGTCGTGGTTTCACCTGTGCAGAATACTGTGCGTAACAGTGACAGCCACATTACAGCAGGCAGGGAAATAGATGTGGCTGTCAGCTTCAATTAGAGACGTAATGTCTTGAATGAGAGGAGTGGGACTGGCCTGAGCAAGGGCCAGAGGAGGAAGAGGGTCAGAGGAGTGAGGATGTGTTGTGGCTCGAGGGTAAAGGGCAGAAAGCAAGGGGGGAGAGAGAGGCGAGAGGGGGGTGGCTGAGGTGAGGAGGTCAGGGAAGAAGCTGGGGGTGAATGAAGAGCAAGCGTTCTGGGAGAAATGTTTAGTTACAGATAGAAAAGCAAAACCTTGTTGGTGATGAGAGAAAGCCTTCAAAGTTTGAGATATGGCCAGAGTGAACTGTCACAGAGAGGACCAAAAAGGAGGGATGGGTGGGATCACAATGAGCCAGAGCCCCCTGGGATGTAATAAGGTGTGGCCCTTCATAGCCATTGTAGACCACATAGGATTTCCATTGTGCTATGCCCACCTCTACAGTCGTGTTGCAAAGTAAAGCTCCTAACACTGTGTGTAACTTCTGTTCATAGAAACCTGAGGTTTTAAGGCCTGTGGTTTTAACAACCAAGAAACACAGTACTTACATCTTAGAGCAGCTCTCTGTTAGTGTTGCTGTTGACCGGCATGCAACGAATCTTCACCGTTGGATCCTTTGTTACCCAGAAAAAGAGGGACACATTTGTTGAAAGAGTCTTCGGAATGGGGCAGCCAAGTCACACCACTCTGAGGCAACCGGCCTCTGAAGGATGCAGCCCCTGAATTATAGAGCACAGCTTGAATGCACATGGGCAGTGGAAGTCCAGGGACTGTCAAAATAAAACAGGAAACAGAAATGGAAACATGAGGGAAGGAAACAACAGAGACTTATGAGGCAGTACAGCTGCGTCCAGGTGTAGCTCATCTTCATGGTATTTTTCATCCACATCTAACTCTCATATCTGAGCCTAAAAACCAAAACGACAAACAACAACAAAAAAAATATTGCAAAAACTAAAACCATCCTAGAAGTTGAGTTTTCTTTGACATCTTATAAAAGAGTCAGAAACAGTCATTGCAGTCCTTTGTCTCCATCCTGCCTGAAAACAAATCTACAGTTCCATGACAACCAGCAAACTCTGTCTGCTGGAGATAATTCTTTTGAAAAAAAAATTGCAAATGTCACCTCAGGTGGAAAACAGCAAGAAAATGCTGTAATGAATCAGGATCATTGGTGTTTGATTAATTGTGTCTTACATGAAAAACATGAAATATTTTAGGTAGAAACATGACTACAGTCAACATGCATATGAAAGCAGATCAGGAGCCTCACTTTTATTGTGTGTGTGTGTGTGTGTGTGTGTGTGAGCTCATGAATCCCCTGCCAGGCCACAGTGTGGAGATTTAGTGCGGATGCAGATCTGACGAGACAGATTAATCTGAGGAAAAATAAATAAATAAAAAGAACAAAAAAACCTGTCCTTCCTTATGTTTACACCACCGTGTGCCCAGATTAATTACAGACACACACACACACACACACACACACAGGAAGTACGCATCGAGGGACAATGTAATCATTTGTCTCCCTGAACCCACATGTACCCCACCACCACTGCACATACACAAACACACACACACACACAAAGAAAAGATAGTATCATGTTAATGTGACATCGCTTTGTGCCTTCAGGATGCGAATGAGATTATGAGTGTGCACGCGCGCATGTGTACGTGTGTGTGTGTTTGCAAGTGGCATGGCAGGAAGTTCATTACCGCCTTACCGCTCAGTGTGAGACCACCCGGCACCAAGGAGCTCACCGGGACCTGAGTGGCATGCTGGGAGCTCAGCCTGAGAGGAAGCATAGCCAGTGTGGAGGCACATCCTTGACAGCAGACATATAACACAAACATGATAGCAGAAATCTGAAAAGCAAATAATCCCAGAGTAACCTACACCTGCTGTTTCCATTATATATTTGTATACATTATTAATACAATATCTGCACTCGGATACACCTGCAGATCAGAGGGTACATGTAGGTGACTTGAGATGATTCATTTCAAACATTTTTTTTCCTTTTGTAATTATTAAAACTGTAAATCTCATTCTGAAACAACTACACACCACAATGGTTTCACAATGTCTTGTAATTGTGAACATGAAGAAATGTGAAACTAATAAAAAGTCCTGTGAGAAGTTATACCACCATCTTCATGTTGCTGCTTTTCATTATTTTCTGATTTTGAATTGAAAAAAGAAAAAGAAAAATGGTGGCTAAAGACAAAATCATTGTCTGTATTTGAATTGGCTGAATCTATCTGTATAGCTGAGGCAGTGCTTTAGGATAATGTGATGTTGGAGAGCTGAACTCCACTAGAGTCAGGTTGAGGTGTGTGTGTTTGTGTGTGAGTGTGTATGTGTGATTGAGTACTGGGCCAGAGTGCAGCGAGACACAGGTGTATTAAATTGGGTCAGCGTTTTCATTTCCCAGGGTGAGCACATGCACACATACATGCCCACACACGCACACACACAAACAGTATTGTGCTGTTTGAAAGTGAACCCAGATGCAAACACAGAACACACACACACACATGTTCATACGTGCCTGAATGTAAACGCACCTGAACACCTCCAAGGTAAGTAGGACTTGGAGATTTGGAGTTATTCTTGCAACCAGTTAAAGATTCACAATGTGAATCACACAGAAGAAGAAGAGGGTGGGAGGCTGTTTCTGTGTTTATGTATAGTTGAGAGGACATAATGTTGGCCACCACGTCTATGGTTCAAACCACAGGGGAGACAGGTCAGGGGAAGGTCAGCTCCCTTCAAAGAGCCCTGCTGAGCTTCTGTAAAACGAAAGCAGAGTTTGAATGTGATGTCTGTGCTTTGAGGTGCTCACCTTTTCCTTCACCTTCACATCACAGAAGTCTGTTTTCAAATCATGAAAGCCATTCTGATTCAGTGGCAACAATGGGGGGAAAGCGGCAATAATGTATTACACAGTGGAGCTTAACAAAAGACACAGAGGTGCACAGTTAGCTAGATGAGCAAGACTCTGCTATGTTTTCTACCAGTACCATGCTAGCAGTGCTCCATTAGCCTGGAGCTTGAGTTCACGCCTCAAAAAACAGCTTTTTTAATGACACAATAACATCAGAAAAAAAAAGTCATTTCTAGTAGTTTGGGTTTGGTACCAATGTCATTTTTTTAAGCCAGCAAAAAGAAATGTAACCTTGACCCACAGACTGTCCTCATTGCGGTTGCATCACTCATTCACTCCTCCAGACTAACTATCCAGGGAGTTGAGCTCATCAGCAAAATGAGGAACCACTTTCAGACATGTGCAATGCATGGTTATATATTGCTTTGTTAGTAGGCATCAGTTGTACACTACTTTTCCACAATGCATTGTGGGATAGCTGCTGTGTTTGTGTTTAACAGCACAAAAGCAAGGCTAAGTGGCGAATAAACAATGTGATGCACAACCTTTACTCACCATTGAGGTGCAGAGCAGCCATCTTGGATTGCAATCATGAGTCACAGACGTTCCTCCAAGTTTATGCCTTGGAATTCCAACTTGAGGGGTCATTTCTGAAGACGTAGTCGACTGGGAACTCTGGGAAAATCCAGCTTCTCAGTCTGAATGTAACGAACCATGTGACAGGTCATAGTGGGAAAAGCACAGGTGTAACTAATCACACTAATTGCTGTGATCAGGGCAGGTGTTGAGTTGCAGGACACTGGTTATAGGTGAGATTAGGACTCACTGGCTCAGTTTACATTATGACGAAGTGATCACGCTGTTTGCTGCGCCTGCGCTGTCGGAGCTGACGTCTGTCAAAATGTCTGCTGTCAATAACCTGCACAGGCTGAAAGCTGGGTGGGGAAATGTGGTTAGGAACAGCTGTGTGAAACACTAATGACCTGTTTGAGTTGTAGCAGTAGTGTCACTGCTGTAGTTTCCACCATCTTAGTGCACTGTATTTTTTATTTTTTTTATTTTTTTTACATATAGCAGCACCAACAGTCTCAGTATTGAGTGATTATAGGCTACATGAAGCATAATTTACTAACTGATACTCATAGTGGAGTTATTTTTGTGGAGTCAACAGTCTTTATGTGACTAGTCTTTGTGAATAAAGTTTGAATCATAGAGAGGATGAGTTTGTTGCCTTTATTACATTTAGAAATATGGGTCTCGGTGAATATATGGGTCAAAGACTTCACTTCTCATAATGATATTTGAGTGTCAAGGAAATGTCAGCTGATGGTTAAACACTGCTGTGAGAAAATGACTAAATATATAAAATATCAAAATTAGAGTCTGGTATGACTCTGAAGACTTTTGAGGAGACCATACCTGCCATCTGGTTTACAGCTGATAAACACAAACAGGAAATGTTCTCAAAAGGTTTGCTCAGAATGATAGATAGTCAGAAAACACGATCACCTGAGCTTTAAAATACAACGTGATGAATCTCAGAAAAAGTCTAGAAATGACTGTCTTGAGATCCCTGAAGGAGAAATACTTCCCATTGCTACAAAATAAATCAAAGTTCTGTCTCACTCTCTCACTTTTTCAAACACACACACACGTGTGCGTGCACACACACACACACACACACACACACACACACATACACACACACACACTCACAATCAGAGGCCAACACACAGAATCCAGCTGCTGAACTGTGTCACTCGGCACAGGTGCCCAAAGAACTATGGAGTTTCATTCATCAATGTGAGCTTGAAAACTGCAACAACTGTGCACTCTAAAACAACTCACCCCCTGCACACACACACTCACACTCAGAGAGAGAGAGAGAGAGAGAGAAACAGCTGCACTCTGATGAATGCCCTATATTCATTCCACAGGAAGCTGGTTCATCTGTCACTACTGATGCAACCCTTCCACACTCCCCCTTCAAAACACGCACATGCTCACACACTAACTGCAGTTCTCTTTCTCCGATTAGACTCCCAGCTGGTCTCTGCGACAAATGCTCCTTTGATGCATCTTCCCGGGGGCCAAAGCCACCATCAGCCCCCCCTATTCTCTTCTCCGCTCTTTCCCACTCTCCCTGCTTCCTGCATGACATTAAAGTCACTTCCAGCAGCCCCCACGTGAACCGTTACTCCCCACTGTCCTATTCAGCAGCTCTGTCCTCCAGCAGGAGGATGAGAGAATAAGAGAGGCAGCGAGAGAGAGAGAGACTCATCCTTATCATTTGAGTTTTTTTTCCTGCAGAGTTGCCATTTTCAGCTTTAATGAGACGTCCACTTCAAATCCTTTGTTTTTTTATTACTGCATCAGTGTGAATGCAATTGTGAATAAGATGCAACTGTACACCCACACTGCTCCACTTTCACAGTGAGACAACAGCTGGCTAATCTCGCCTCCTCACAGGTCATAAGTCATCAAGAAGCCCATAGGAGTTGTACAAGGCACACTGGTGTAAATGAGAGGAACCTGCAGCACTGACTCATCAGTTTAACAAGGAAGGAGGTGATAATTACCCGCTGAAGTGGCAGGTTGCTCTTACTTTTATGGGATGTAGAGAAATCCGTTTTCTGTTGCCTGTCCTACACGCACCCAACTCCCGCCAGTGAGCTGCTGTGGTGTGTTTGATAATCAAGGTAAATGTCTGGGAGGATGAGCAGCAGCCTCCAGCAAATAACTCACACCGACACTACTAAATAAGAGAGGAAAATGTTTGTTTTGATGAATTAAATTTTCTACCTGTGCTTGCCATGAGCTAAAAGGAGCACAGAAATACCACTTTGTATCCAGCTGGCATGTGTGCACCATCGAAATTTGGAACAGAAACCAGATTGAAGTGTAGGTATACATACGTTGATGCTGTTAATGAGATTATGCTTCTGTTTCCAGCCTTAGAATGACAAAGGTGGTGTTTAAGTGAAGATTTTTAGGTGAAAACATTAGCTGTAGCATTTCTAATAGTCAGATTGATGTTGTCTCAGTTGACAGGTTACGGTTTGGTGACAAACTCTGTTTTTCCCCTCATTGGTTGGTGTCCTATACACTTTTAAAGTGCACTACTTCCCTTAATAACAGATAAATATGTAAAAAGGAAATATCTCAAACTAAGCTGTGCATTTATTCAACATGATAAACTCAAATGTGACTCCTGAGCATCACTATTCTACCAAATGAAGACATTTTTCATTGGCTATGCAGGAATGAAACTCCAACAACAAAAAGAGATCTGAGATGTGTGGTAAAAAGTACACCAGTCACAGATATACAGTAAAGGAGGTATTTAATCATAATTAACAACCGAGGCCTCAGAGACCCAAAACACACATTAGCACTTTATTTTCAGTCATTTTCAAAGTCTTTGGAGCAATCCACATTAAATATGGAAAAGTCACAAATGTTAAAGCAGTAAATCAATGCTATGTACTTTATTTTTGTTGTTGTCTTTTGAGAAACTGAAAGAGGCACAGGGTCAAATCTAAAATGGAGAAGATGCAGTGACTCATCATTTCCTTTATGCTGCTGGAGACATGAAACATGGATTTTGATTGATGAACACTTACCCATTTATTCATTCTCCTGTTGTTGTCTATTCACCTAGAATTGAGCATGTAAACACTGCATGTGGTTCATTGAGTGCGACGTGCAGCTTTTAGTGAGTGGTTGACCTCTGTGATGAGTTCATGGTGTGCAGCAGTGACACGCTGACACATCACTGTCCGTCATTGGCCTTTTTTCTTTTTTAATGAATGTCTCTAAATAGCAAGTGGTCACTTTGCAGTCGAGGTGTCAAACCTTCACCCTGGTGCCACATGACTGCATGTTGCGTTTCATGTCTGATGCCTGGAGGTGACCGCACTATAGTGACACACCGAGGATTTACAGGCCAGTTGTTCCTTGGCCCAGATGGTAAAAGTAAGTCTAAACACAAAAATGGCTTCAGCCAGAATGAAATACCGTCAGCAGAGATGGTATTTAACAATGTGATATTCTCTTAAGGTCAACATTTGCAACACGTTACCAACTTCACACTAAAACCCACAGAGGGCTCGATCTCCCTTTGAGGGCCCAGGCGATAGTTATTCTGCCAGTGTTGAACTCTTGTATTTTATTTCCTGCAAATGCGGCGCACCTACCTTGTAAAGTCCAGAAAGTCACAGCAAATCCATAGAAATGATGTCACCGATAAAGAAGCAGAGCGAGAAAAGCAAAAGGACCAGTCCAGGTAGAGCAGTCAGAGGGAAGCTTGTAAATATGGTTCTTTATTGCACACATGACATTTGTTTTCCTTTTTTTTGGTGTGAGCAACAAAAACTGGCATTACATGTTTTTCACCCTATTAAAAATTCTCAGTCTAATCTTCTATAAAAACAAGGAAACACAAAACAAAACAAAAGCTACTTCACATAAAAACTTACAACTCCACGAAAAAAAAAGAAAAAAAAAATATCTCACAGATTTTAGTGCACCACTATATTGATGAGGAACTTACAGTATATATCATACTAGTATAATTTTAGGAAAAAATGTATTATACTTTTTAATGCATATTCATCACAGTCAAAAAAAAAAAAGAAAAAAAAAAAAAAGAAAAGAAAACCAAAAAAAGAAGAAAAAAAAATCCAGTGGGGCTAAATTTTCCTTTTTCTGTGTTTTGGTAGCATTTGCCCTTTGACCACCTGAGTGCTACATCGCTGAGACCAATACTGATTGGTTATCCTGCCGTTTAACTCATTGGAGGAATGTTTGTTAAACAGAACAGAAGAAAAATAAAAAGATTGACAGGTGAAAAGGCAAGTTAGTATTTAAATACACTGAATGCCCTGCAACAGATTTGGAAATGCACTGAGAACTGAGGCCAGAGGTGGCAGCAGTATGCAAACAGCCACTTAGTGCATACTGTGGTCCAATCACAGGGGGGAAAAAAAGAGATAAGTTCTCAGTGGATCAAATCAAAAACAGGACCCATTAAGCCAAGGTTTAATGGAGGGAAACACCCACGACCAAATTCCCCACTTTGGTCATCCTTTCCCAAATTTATGTTTCAAAGTGTATGTACATTGTGCTGGGAGAGAGACAGAGAGAGAGAGAAAAAAAAGCGTGGGCATTTAGTTTTTTTTTTGTGCTCAACAAAAAAAGCTTTTGGTGAGATAAAGGGAGACAGGAAATTGGCACTTGAATGATAAAGTACAAAAATATATAATTTTCCAATTTCAGGAAAAAAAGGCACTTTTCAACTCACAGACGTGAAGTTTCAGGCAGTGTTTATAACACATTGTGCTCTGGAAAATAACTTGCCTATAATGTCTCTCTTCTTTTCTTTTCTTTTTTTTTATAAGCTCAGTTTTCAAGGCGAGCCATTAAAAAACGTCTCTGACATATAAAAGGCAAGGCCGCTAATGGACGGATTTATGCTCAAGTTGCTCAAATTACAGCACAGAGGAGCCAATCAAAAATGAAAGGCCAGTCCTACAAAATAACAAAATAAAAAGACATATGGCTGTCAACACCAGATCCACAAAGGAGGGAAAAACACAACAGCAAAAACTGAAAGTAAAAAAGAATTTGGGCTGGTTGCCAGTAATCCAATCTCTGTCTCTACTTGCTGGTGTACAAGCAGGTGTTATAGGCGAAAAAGACCCATTTTCAGATCAAAGACAAAAATGTTAATTTCAGAGTGGAGAGAAGTGTTAAGTTTGATGTTAGACAATTTTAATCCTTGTTCTGTGCTCGCTGAGACATGAAGAGAATCACAACAGTTAAGGCCACGTTGTTGTTTTTTTTGTTGTGCAGATTTAAAAAGGAAGAAGAAGAAAAAAAAAATCTGGAGGCATCACTCAGTGGGTTAAAGTAATAATCAGGATTAATGAAGTTAATCTTTTGCTCGTGTGTCAGTGTCAATACCTTGAATTAGCGGGAGGAGGAAGAAAAGCTGAATAGAGAGAAGAGAGCTGAATGAACCCAGGGATGAGTGCACTGACACAGTAGGAGAATGAACAACACACACTGGCAGTGTTTCAGACAAAAATGAAAAATAAAGACCCCTCCCCTCAGGAAAAAAAAAAAAAAAAAAAAATCATAAATACTAGCTAGCTGAAAGCCATATCAGCATTTTACACTGAAAGGAATAGTAAGGTTGTTTTGATCCCAAAGTACTTCATATTGGCTTGGTGGTACTGGTGTGTGTCTAAGCATTATGGATGCTCCCAAATGGCCCAGTATTAGCAGTTATATCAATAAGCTGAATGGGGAGAAGTGTTCACCAAACAGACAACAGCTGGTGATAACTGTAATGCTGCTATCCAGGCATAACAAGCCATTGAAGCAATGGAGAAAAAAAAAAAAAAAAAAAAAAAAAAACTGGGGAAAGCTTTAGACAATCACCCTTAACTGTCATCTGTAAAATTACCCCGGGTATCTGTTGTAAATAACTCACTACGTCTATAATGTGTGGTGATGAGATGTTCCGCTCCACATATTCACAGTAAAATTAAGCCTTTTGAGATGACTAATATGCAGTATTTTTTGCACAGATTATGTAGTCCTGCACGAACTAATGGTTACAGAAAGAGTTTTTATCTTTAGGGATTAGGTTTCGTTGACTCTCTATGATAGTAACGCTCGTGTACAGGCAAATCACCCTTTTAATCGGAGCAACGCTTTAGATCAAGAGGGGGGCAGGTGACCCAGGAGTTAACCAGTGACCTCGAGTAATGTGCAGCTTATACCCTCTCCACCCTCCACCTCCCTTCCCGACACTGCGACACTTCCTGCCGTCTCACGAGGTCAGTTACACAGAAGGACAGGACAACTAACAGGAGAGTTGTCTTTAACAGAGACGACGAGACACAGCAGCGGTGTTGGAACTGAGCGGGGGAGGGCAAGTATGAAGAGTGTCAGCAGATTTCTCCAGCACAGAGGTGAGAGTGCGTGAGCGGATCAACTCGTGCAGTTTCCAGTTAGGTAGTGTGTGTGTGTGTGTGTGTGTGTGTGTGTGTGTGTGTGTGTGTGTGTAGGTGTGTGAAGTGCTTGTCTGTGGAGCATATGTGCACAGGTGAACAGTGTGTGCGTTGGTGTGGTGTGCATGTCATCAGTCAGTGTAAGTGGTGGCCAGACACCAGTTTTAATTGTGTTAGTCCGTGAACCAGACCAAGGTAATACATTCATGAAACTGGTTAAAAACACAAGACAAAATATCAGCAAGTTAGTAAAATTCTTACTAAGAATGTTTTATTAAAATAAATGCCAAGAGGTTAATAAGAAAAATAACAGCATACACCATGAAAACTAAATGCAAGCATGTAAAAATACTTATGACAAGAAAACTAATAAAGTAGCTAATGAGTTAAACAAGCTGGGAATTGGCAAGAAAACAAAACAAAATATAACAGGAAAAAGGCAACACTCCCCACAAGAGACAGTTTTCAAGATGTAAAAGAGAAGGGGGAGGAAGAGAGCCGTTTAGGAGGGGGGGGAAAGCAGTAGTGGGTTTCATTAAAAAAAAAAAAAAAGAAAAATAATAGAAGAAAAAAAAAAAAGAAAGCACTCAGAAACATGATTAATATACATATAAAATGAGATTAGAAAAATACATTATAAACCTGTAACAATGGCTGTTAATTACATTATCATACATGTAGTAGGCAGGCCAGAGAGAATACGGTAGGTATAGAGTTAACCTTTCACCTGATGGACTTATCCAGCCTTTCACAATGACACAGCAAGTTGTAACATTGCAGAGGGAGATTTCTTAATACTGTCAAATGCTGAATAGCCATCTCTTGCTCCACTTTAATATTGCATTTCAATTTAAAATAATAACACTGAAAAAGAAAAATTCATTGACCTTTCGGTGTAACAGCATGATGAAAGAGCTATGAATAGAAAAAACAAACTGCCAAGGGTAATATTGGGATCTAACAATTCTTCAATTTAATATTATGGGTTTATTTCACCTTCCAGTGATAAACTGTCAGTTGTTTCAATAACTGGAAACTATTTGGCTGTGAAATAGACATGATTATTTCATTAACCACTATTTCATTTGTCCATTTATGAATCTCATGATTGTATTGATAGTTTTGTTGGTAAAATGACATCGAGAGACACTGACATGGACAGGGTGCTATCAGTTTGCAGCTGTTGAAACAAACAGGCCGAACGCCAACAGGGACGAGCCCCGACTGTCGTCTCCATTCCCTTGAATGTCATGTATTTTTCTCAACTCATGATAAAAACATGTTCTGGCAGACTACTGCATTGCTATTGGCAGTTCAATTTGTTCTAATAAGGTAGTCACAGTCACCAAAAAAAAAAAAAAAAAATCAAGACAATATTTCATATGATCATTAAAATCTAAATAAAAAAAGAGAACAAAACCTGCTCATACAGCAGAGTAAAGGGCCATCAAGTAAAGGAAAAAATAATTTCAGGAAGACAAAACCATGGCACATATTTTAGCTGGTCAAAACGACTGCTATTCTTTTTGCATAGAATAACTTCGGTAACACCACGATACGGTGGGAGCTACCCTGCTCAACTATTCAGAGCGTGTAACACTAGCCATTCCTCTCTGCGCCACTTGGTGGGTGCTGGATATTATTGAACACAACTGGAATACTTGGAAAACAGAAACCACTGTTGATAAGGCACTTTGATTTGATCCTTTTAAAACTGTCTGGGTGTTCTGTCTCGCTCTGATCCTCGCTAGCTTTTCCACGGGTTTAGGACTGTTTTGGTCTTCGTCTTCCTTTCCAATCATATCCAAGGTAACAGCACTTTTTCCTCAGCTACTCGGTTTTTCTGTTTTCTCCTTATACTGTTTTGAACTTTTTTTTTTAATACATTTTTTTTTTCAGATTTTGTAACTGCAAGTAAAGTATCAAAAGCTAAAATTGCCAAAAATAGAGTTTTTCAATTTTTTTCTCTTCTCCAGCACCCTGTAAAATTATCTATTTTTTGTTCTCTTCTGTATTTGTATATGCAATGACAGATATCTACATTTTTATATATTTATATATATTTATATATATATATATAAGACGTATGTATAAAGCAATTTGAACAGGCAGGCATGGCTTTCACATCCTATTTTTTCTTGAGAGAGTTCAACAAAAGATTGTGGGGCTCAGGAGCTAGACTACGATCACAGGGAGGTGTGACACATTGTGGATGCGCTTTTTGGATGGTTTGGCATGTGTTGAAAAAGAAATGTTTCATCACTGAGATAATTAAAACTCTAAATTGCAGGAGGGCTCAAATTATTTCCCAGCCAATGAAAAACGCTGAACTGGGGTTGAAAATGAGAAATACACTTCAACACCGAAAGAATTGGCCAGATGTTTGAGATATTAAAAAATATATATATAAAAATCATAACAGAAATAAACAATGGCAATGTGGCTGATGAAACAACTCAACATGGAAGCTGGGTATCATGAGAATAGCTTTCGTGTACCAAGCCTCTAAGCGCCCACCCCTCTCGCAATGTACTGTAACTGAGTAGCATGATGACTTAGTGTTAACTGCCTGCGTTCACCTCCTCAGAAAAAATAGAGCATTAATGGGTCAAAATTCATCTATGTGAGCAGCTGACGGTTCCAGCTGAAGGCAGGCACCACAAATTCACACCCCAAACTCTAAAATCACAAAGAGAGCCCTCTGTGAGACAGATGCATAATTGCAGATATAATAATTAATCAGAAAACCCTTTGGCTAAATATGCACACTGAATACTTTTTTTTTTGTCTTTTTGATCACAGCTCAGCTAACTCATTGAGATATTTTTTCTAAATACATCAGGCACTGTAAAATGAATGTAGTGTGGATGGGGGCGTAGCAATGGTCAGTAGCTAATAAGCACTGTTCCAATGTCCCCGAAGCCTCAGCACACCCTACTTTCATTGTAGTATTAATTAAAAAAAGAAACACACACACAAACCCGTCAGCCCAATTTTGACCTTCCCATCTTGCCCTTCATCATTTTTCAAGCTTCTGTAGCCTGCTTCAAACATCAGATTGCGCTTTGTTTTCCAGATATAACCACCTGCCTCAGATTGGCTAGTCAATTTAAGCAAAGCTAATTAGTCAAATATGAACAACAGAGAAACCAAAATCAAGTGGAGAAAATGACTCAAAAGTAAAGCAAAATTAAAACAAAAACAAAAAGACAGAAGAAAAAACATATAAATCATAAAAAGCTCCTTTTGCAATCATTTCAGCCATGCTTTTAAAAAAAAAAAAAACAGACAGAAAGCTGTTTGGAGGGGCACACCCAGAATGTGTCAGCTCATAATTACATCTTAGAGCTCAACAACTGCACTACATGTGAAAAATGACAGAAATTAAACAAGTTAATGTGAGTGTGTTTTCTCTTTCCCTCTATTTCTTTTTCTCTCCCAATAGATGGGTGGTGTAACAGGGGGGAGTGGGGGGCAGGTAAGTATACTTTTTTTTGGAAGGGTGAGGGTGGGGGTGCACACATTTCAGGGGGATTATGTCATTACTGTGAAACCAAATGGTTTGCGTCAAATAGGAGGTCGATGTTTGATTCGTACGAATGAGGTCACCAAATCAGAGCAATTAAAGGAGAGTGGGTGGGTAGGGTGGGGGTGGGGTCTTTATTGCTATATAATTCAGTGCAGATTTATGAGTAATACCACAAACACATCCACCCAGTATATGATTCATGAAGAAAAAGAAAGAGAAAGAATGGGAATTGAACTCAATGAACAGAGGGAAAAAATGAATATTACACAACTTTGTTGGGTTTCGTTGTGTTTCTGTGAAGATTCTGCGTTGGTTTCTATCTTTTTTTTCTTTTTTTTTTGTCAGAACGTGTTAGGGTAACTGTACGGGCAGGCGCCTCTCTCTCTCACTTGCGTCCGAGAGGCTAGCAAAAGGCAATTACCAGTTAACTGATCAGCAGGCAGGCTTGGGGCGGCTCGTCATTGGGTGAAGAGTTCAGAGGTCAGAAGGTCATGTGTTAGTTGCCGGTGGCGGCTAGGTGGTTAGAAACAAAAACAAAACAAACAGAAAAAAAAGATAGAAAGGATATTAGTGTCAGCAAGAAGAGACTGGAATGACATCATTTTAACAATAAAATGAATGCAATCTCTCATGTTGCCCCTGCTCCTAACTCCCCTGCCAAAATGAGATGAACCCAGCTAGTCTCATCATAATCATGACGTTGTCACATCATGATCCCACCTACTAAGCCCCCACCCTAAAATATGTTGCTTGGTGGTTTTAATTTAAGCGCACATTGCCCCAAAAACCAAAAATTAAAAAAGAAACTAAACTAAACAAAAAACTAAAAAACTAAAAAAAAACAGAAGCAAAGAGAGGTCGAACAGACAAACAAAGTAACAAAAAAACAAGAATCTAGTGTTTTAGTGTCTTATAAGTTGGAGTGCAAGTTACAAACAGTGTGATTAGTTGTAAGGAGAACTTACAATAACTGATGTTATGTGAGGAATAACTGTGACTAGGGTTAAATGTGCAATGAATAGATGAATCGATGTTTTCCGATTCTTCTCTTTATTTAGCAGTATATTTTTATATAATATAAATATACACAAGAACCATAAATACATTTGATATAAAATGCTCAAATATAAAATGACAGTACCTCACGTACAACTGAAATATTAAAAATGTATTTTAGCTTTATTTCAATATATTTGCAATACACTGGAGAGAATGCAAGCTACCTCAGCTTATGTCTGTGCGTGTCTGTCTTCCATAGAAAAATAAAATCAAAAATAAATTTAAATTTCAAGGTGAAATGGTGCCTGGTAGCAGCGTGGCTACTTGTCTTCTGTCTACTACATCTCTCAGATACAGTATAGAAATGCTTCTCCTTTTTCTTTGCTCCTTATGAGCTAAGGAGATAAATCATGTATGGGAACAAGCCTGCCCCATTTTAGGCTCTAATCTCACATCAGAGGAATGTCATTATACACTTTCAACACTGCCTGCAAAGTACTACCTGTCCTGGCTTCACAGCTGCATGAACCAAAAGCTGTTAAGATCACTTTTGCCTGAGCTTTGACATATACACAGTCAACATATATTGTATATGTAAAGTACTAAATGTAAACAAAATGTGCAGACCACAATCAACCATTTAGCTGGTGTGTGGATGTATGGGGTAGGAAAGGTGGTGGGGGGAAAGGAAAGCAAAACAAAAAAATAAAAAATACGATACGGACAATATACATATTCCCAACTAAGGCATCGAGGCATAATAGGCATAATAATCATTGAAATGCATCAGTCAATAGCAGAGTGTAGCTAAGAGACTAAACTGACCTCTGTCAGCGGTCACAATCCTTTGGTAAGGATGGACCCGCGTGTCATGCCGTCTCACTTTAGTAGCCATTGCACCTAGATTGTAACAGGTCCACAAGGTTAGAAACCGTTCACTTTGAGGAGGGGAAAAAACAGTCATCTTTTACAGTAACAACATTCACATTTTTAACCATTATCATTATAATGCTTGGATAATACAACAATACACAGAATAGCAACATAATACAGTTTATAGTACATATACACACCACACATATCTTTTTTCTTTTTATGTGTAGAAAAATGCAGTAGAAAAAAATAATACACCTTTTTGGAGTTTTTCTTGGTATTTAAAAATGCATAACTTAAGTAATAAAATTCCACAGTGCTCAGAGTTATATAGAGGACTCTTTGAAAAGGGGGCAGGGAGAGGGTACAGGCTCCTGGGCTGTCTGGAAAAATTATATTCGGCTTCCTGTGGGATCCAGAGGGGGATTGAGAGAAATTTGTCTCTTTATTTTGAAAGGTGGGGAAATCCAATACAGCTCTGATGGTAATTGAATAGTGCCAGATACCACCTGCCTCTCCCTCTCTCTTTCATTTTCTCTTTCCTTCTTTCACCATTTCTCTGCAGGTCAATCTGTTCAATGGCGGCAGAGACTGTCATTTACCGCCTATATTTGTCGCTACTGATTTCTTCCTGCTCTCGCGCCCGGCACTGCCTCGGATAAATGACACAGGCAAACTATCTGTCGTGTGTCCTGTATGTTGAAGTATTACAAAAATGTGACATGCACAGAAATTAAGGGATAAAAAAAAATGAAGCTGTCTCAGGCGAAACGGAGATAGGCTATGTGAAATAAGTAAAAATAATTCAACGAAGATTTTGTTCTCGCATCAAGTTAAGAGCAAGTTTTGGCTAATGACTATGCAGCCACCTACACTACTTTGAAGCGGCAGATGGCCTGACATTTCCTTATCCTCAGAGAAGCCAATGGCGGCTAGATACAGTAGCGCGGGCAGTTGAGCCAAGTGCACGAGTATTTTGTGTGAGCATGAGAGCGAGTGTGTTCCACAGGGCCCTGTGTTGCTGAAGGCACCAATCGATAGTGTGAGTAAATAAAATGCACTAAGCTGGTGTAACCCTGCAAGTTAAAGAGAGAAAAGCCAGTCAGCTGCCCCTGTCTGTTCTATACATGACTCCCAGAGGCACCTCAAATCCACAGGTCAGCAAAAAAAATCACACTTATGTCTGCTGCTGCCAGATGATGTCGCGCACAACGTTAGAGGAGTACTTAGTCAAATTAAAGCGGGAAAGCAACTGCCACAGGCTTGCTTTTATTTGCTGCAGCATCTGTTTAAAATGTGGCGTTCATATCAGACTATTCTATCCATACATGTTCAGTTGTCTCTTTGGTAGCAGAAGTGTTGAGCTTAAAGCACCACTGACAATGAATATAACATATAGACCCTGATAGTGAACTGTGCTCCTGACAAAGACACTAAGAGCAGCGTCAGGTACTGGCACAGACCTCAAGTTCAAGAGGGGTGAAGCTAAGACAATGGAGAGAGGGGAAGGAGAAGAAAAAAGGGAAGACTGGAGGAATTTAATGAACATCCCCAGTGGGAGTGAGAGGGGGACTATCTACAGGCATCAAGGCCTGCCTGCAGAGAACAGCGCAGAGAAATGATTTCAAAAGCTGCAGAAATCCGAGGGGATCTGCCGCCAGACTGAATATGCCTCCAGGCCAGTGCATGAAAGGGTTAGAGAGCAGGCTGCGTGTATGTGAGCGTGTTTCTGTCAGCGTGCCTCATTTCACACTGAGCCAAGTCCTCCTATATAAACCTTGCAAAAAAGAGGCAATGTCAACCTGAGAGCATAACTGTTTGGCAAGAGCGTAACTAAAAACAGTGAAGTAACCTCGGTCTAAATTACGAAGAGAATTTTCCAAGAGCCTAGCCCTCACAAGGTGAGATTTGTCCCCCTTTGCCATTATAATATAACGTCCATATGAGCCACATACTGCAGCTGGTCATCCCATTACCAAAGAGCTTCACCAGCACATCCACCCTGTGAGTTTGTCTGTTTGTTTTGATCCTCAGGTGGACACGACATATTTACCTTTCAACAAGTCCTGACTGTGGCTCATGGAAGCCGCGTCCAGCACCCCAGCTCCGGGGTAAAACAAGCTGCCCTCCTGTCCAGGCTGGCTAAAGTTGGCCGCTGTACCTGTCGCACCCATGCTTCCCCAGGCTCTCTTACCTAGAACCCCACTGTGCTCGATGGGGTACTCCAACAGGGAGGTGGGTGCCAGGGCGTAGGGGTACTCGTAAGGGGTGGTGTAGATAAGCCCGCCATCCGGTGTGGGAGGCACCAGGGTGGGGGTGCCATTGGGCAGCATGGCAGCCATCTGAGTGGGCCGGATGAGGTTCATGATGGGGGCCCCGGCTGGTGTTGGGGGCCGGAGTGCCGGAGGAGGCAACACCTGACCCGTGGGGGCTGCTATGAGACGGGGACCCTGTGCGGCTGCTGCCGCCGCTGCAAGAGAGAACGCAAGGGTGGCTGCCATAAGCAAGAGAGCAAAGGACAGGAGTAGAAAGAAAGAAAGAAAGAAGGAAAGAGGACAAGAGATAAAGTGTAGTGTGGTTGATCAAAATCACAGATGAGCAGTGAAGGGTGAGAATACATAGGAGGAAAAGAAGGGGGGAACAGGAAGTGGCAGGAGAGAGGGGAGGAGGGGGGACAAAAGGGAAAATTAGTCCATGCAATGATCATGGTGGTGAACCACAAAAGCCACAATTTGTTGCGAAGAAAAAAAAAAAATCAACATAGCAAAACAAAACTAAAAATAACCCCTCACACCAACACAAGAAGCACAAAATGCTGCTGTCATCCCAATGCATCCAAAGCATTACCAATCACCATGGCAGCTACACATTCATCTAGTGGAAATGGCATAGGCAAGTTACAAAACACACACATCAACAGAAATGGAGCAGTTGACTACATCAGGGGGAGGACACAAAGGAGCAGGTTTCACAAAAGACTGGTACGACTTTCGCATTTGACGTGTCAGTCGCTGTGGGAGCATATTACACTCAGGTTTATAGTGATTTAAAGGAATGTTGATCCTCTGTACAGTCAGCAGTCCATTTAGATTGGATGGTGTACAAATGAACACACACACAAAAAAAATGGTTTCACGTGCTTCTGCACTAGCATGTGCCTTGTGCTGCGCCACACAAGCTTCCCCCAAAGGCAGGTCAATTAAATCAAACGCTACGGTAACTATGGTTAGGTGGTGGGCTTGTTCATCATGGCTACCAATTCAGCTGACGTTAAATAAGGAATATTAAAAAGGCGAAATTAATCACTTAAGAGTTTCATTTCACAAATTTGATGAGCTTCTGATCATGTAGAAATTAAATTTGGAATAATAATTAACCACATAACCAAGAGTTCAGAGTAACTGCACAAGATCTGGATTTATTCTGTCCATATCCAGATGCAATTATGCATTACAAATGACACTTTGTGATTAAGGAGCAAATGCTATAGATGTGTGAAACAGTGACTAACATGCAGAGTTGAGCAGGTGGAATATAGCAATGTGCTGGCGGTTTAGAGTTCGCCAAGAGCAAGTGATTCAGAGCGATTGCATCTGGATTGCAAGGGGGTGGGGTTGGGGTTGGGGAGGGGGGTGGATGAGGAGGGGAGAAGTACGGAGAAGAACGAAATGGAAGTTGTCCTACTCATGGAGGGGTAGGTAAACATGAATTGTTTGGAGAGCTTCAGAGAGAGAGAGAGAGGTCTGCTAGTGGACAGAGATAATACGATGGTATGTACACAGGAGGTCTGACTACACATTAATTTGATGAAGGTAAACAGAATTAGTTAATGAGAAATACAGAAATAAATGATTGTTTTTTCTGATATAACTAAGTATGTATGGTCAATGTATGGTCTTTGCAGATTAAAGATTAGTTGTGTATGGTGCAAAACAGAAGGGCTATGTTAAGTGTGGATATGCGTGTGTGTGAGCACGAGCGCTCACTAGATCTCACTTACGTGTTTTGACGTTGTTGTCTCTGTATGTCCCATTGAGAATTGCCAGCTCCATCAGCTGCATCTTCTTCAAATTGTCTTCTCCTTCCGCCTGTTAACAAACAAAGACATTTTTAACATCCATCCGCAGTAACACACCACACATAAATCCCACACAGGCTGAGGCCCCTTTCCAAGCCAGCTGAAACAGTCCACATGACAACCACTACATGACTGTGTTGCTAAAAAGCTACAGCGGAGCAGCTAAATCATTTGGACTTGTCATCTGCTCTCTGCGACCACTGGTTGGGTTGGGTCTGGGGAAACGGAGATAGAGATAAGCTAAAGTGCTGTTGTCATGGCAGAGTGCCTTGTTGTTACTAAAATGCTGACAGAAACATTAAGTGTGGGAATGCATATTCATAATCCATATCAGAATGATAATTACTGTAATTTTCTTTGCTCCCTTGTGCGCAATCAAATGCGCAATAACCGCCCTGGCTAATGTCAGTCCTGTCAATTAATGTTTGGATAAATAAATACAAAAGCAGCAGCCACTGTCATTATCGCCAAATTAGGGGACTGAAATTATTCACGGAAAGCAATTAAGATAGCACCCCTCCTCCCACTCACACCCATCTATTCCCCCCTTCCTTTCTGCACCCCTCCAAACTCCATTTCCTCTGAAGCTACCGAACACTCAATAACCATGACAACACAAAAGCCGCTGTGATTTTCCAGGTTGTACATCATAATTTAAGCAGGGCCTTATGTGAATTACTCTCCAAACTGAAGGGTGCAAAGACAGGCGTGTGAAACCTCGCTGACCTCAGATTTACCTTATTGATTTCATGCTTTTTGTGACTAAAAAAAAAAAAGAAGGTACAGCTATGGTGCGTGTTCATTCACTACTTCAACTCACGAACACAAAGGCTTATGCACACGCTCCGAATCTGTGTGTAAATGCATCACCTGCACAACGCAGTAATGTGGTGGCAGTAATAAAGAAGGAGGGCAGATATCGGACCTCCCCCTTTTCTCTATTCTATCTCTGCGCGGAGTCTGGACTAATTCACAGTTCAACAACAAGTCTGCTGCTCCATTCAGAGGACGATAAGGAAAGAAAGATGTGGAAGGGGTGAGAGAGAAAGAAAGGGAAAAAAAAGAGTGAGGGCTCAGAGTTAAGCCCTCCCCTGAGACTCCTCTTCAACACAGCCACAGTAGAGAGGAAGAAAAAGAGCTAGGTTAAGCAAGAGAAAAAGTGACAGAGGCTGGTCTCCCCTGACTAAATATAAGGCACTGGCCTCAGAGCAGTCACACTTTTCAGCTGGGTGTGTGTGTACGTGTGTGTGCCTGAGAAATGTTTAGTGTACCACAAGAGCTGCCAATTAACGAAGCAAGGAAATTCTCTCTCTCTCTTTCACTACCTCCACAGTTCTCTGTCTCTCTTTTCTTTTATTGGGGAAGTCTTAAAGGACAACAATACGCCAACATTTTTCAAAGCTGCATTTTTTCCCCTTGCAAAGACAGACAAAAGACTTGTGGTGCAAAATCTTGTGATGCAACATCATGATTCACATTTTTTTCTTCTTTATCAAAATTTGACAGGATCAGACGGGTGAAGAAATTCACAATTACACTGTGGCCTGTCACTGTGGCCTGTCACCAAAATTTCTGGTTCGTTCTGTAATTTCACAACTGTAGACCAAGTATTTGATAGAAAAACAAAACCCTTTGATCCAGTTATCTTAATTAAGACATGAAGTAGTTATCAAAAATTCTCACACACATTGTCACCAAGTCCTCATTTAGCTCCCTTTTCATTGGCCTTGGTGGTGAAAGAGCCACTTGATACCCAGTGTCAACAATGATAACCATACTAGGCTAATTGAACATGGTCTAGGTCAATGGCTAACATGGGCAAGTAAACCTCCCTCAATAGAGTCAAAATCACTACTAATTAGATGCTGCAACCTCCATGTAAACACTTGTACACATGAATGAACAAGCACTTAAATAGCTGCCTATCACACCTTAACGCGTGCAAAGCAAACAGCAGTGAATGTAATTTGTCATCGTTACCTTTGCTTCTTTTTTTCCCCCTTCAGTTACTTGCACCACAAATTACATCAAACCATGACCTCTACGACCTTGTAAAATACAAAAAAGTAAAAAACAACAACAACAAAGACACATATCAAAACGAATAACAATAACCCCTGTGAGTCTGTAAAAATATACTAATGACTCCTACAAATCAAAGTGGCTATTTTTTCTCCCTTCTTTGTGTATGTGTGTGTCTCCCTTAAAACTGTGTCAGTGGTTCTTTGGAAGTAGGCCAAGCTGACTTGTTAGACAAAGTTGAGGGAAGGATTGGGAAAAAGGCTAGACATAAAGAAAATATAACTTGATACAAATCATCAGGGTGTGGGAGGCAGAGGGAGGGGTGCTTGTTATGCTTTCACATTAACACTTTTATAGTGACAACAAAATCATTTGTTTTTGCCATTTATTTTCACTGTTTGAGGAGCCATATAAACACCATCTATTCTGCAAAAACCAACCTGTCACAAGCTTTCCCTGCTTTCAGCCTGATGTCTGCCAACCATCATTTACACCATTCCTTAGGGTTTCCTCTAAAATCAAGAGCAGGTAGTCCTCATGAGCAAGGTGCAAACTGCAGAGCCACACATTCTTGGTGTCTCTGTTACTATTATTCTAATATTTGGCAGCAAGGCTAACCTTTAAAATCCAGAAGAGAGAAAAAAAGAACACATTTTGGGGCCCTTGGAGATTGGCTGGTCCCTCAAAAGATACAAGAGACTTGGCAGCTGGCTGCAGCTCAGGACAAATATATGCTGGAATATGAATGTTAGGACTTCGCGTGCATTTGTGTGTGTTGTATGATGATGGATCTGCAGGGTTGTGTGGGTTAAATGGGCACGGGGGAAGAGGGTGCCACCATCCATCCAACTCTGCCTAGGTGGCACACTGCCTGTTGAGAGGAGAGAGGCACAAAATAGAGGGCAGCGAGAGGGGAAGAGCACAGATGCTGCTGCTAGGACGAGGTGTGCGCTGCTGTGTGTGAAATGTGTGTACCCCCAGTGGAGCGCTGCTGATATAGCTCCATCTTCTCACTAACACAGTTTGTTAGCTAAAGCCCCCAAACCCCGACAGATCATTTCTGATTTACATCTGAAACAAGCTCATTTTTCCCCATCAAAATACAAATTCCCCGCTGCAACACTTCCCTGTTTTTCTCTGTTTTTGTTCTCTGTAGCGCTGTGTGGAAGTTTAAGGAAGTGGTGGGGGCAGTGCCAGCAGTCTGGTTTGACCTACACAGCAAATAAAATGGCAGATCCAAAGTGGCTCTGTGAGATCAGGAGAAACTAAAAGGTATTACTGGTTACTAGAGTGAACACGGATTGGACTTTTTTCTTAAAATAAAGTCGCCTTTATGACACAAAGACTCCCATTCCCTTATACTGACCAGGGAGGGCCCCTACAATGACTTTGAAATAACATTTATGGTCACACCAAAGAGCAAAGTGTGAGTCTTGGTACAGCTAGCTATATTAGTATTCTCAGTATGGCAGAGACCGGGGTGCAACGGATCAGAACCCTCACGGATTGGACCGGACTACAGTTTAGGGGTCACGGTTCAGATCATTAATATACGAGCTGACTTTTTTAAATTGTCCATTTATTTGGCAGGGGCGCTGCGCCTATGTTTTCCCACACGACACACATCGATCGATCCAGGGACCACTTGCGTACCGATCCATGGAGGTTGCACCACTAGCAGAGACTAGCTCCAAGTATTTAAACACTCAAATGCAGATGTTTTCGATCAGTTCTATCAGTTGAATGCCAACTCGACAGCTTGATTACTAAGATGACTTTGTGTTTGTTTCCTAAGTGACTGATAGAGTCCAATTTCTCAGAGCGAAACGCAATTTACTGCGCCGTCGTCCTGTAATTACAGCTTGTGTCTTCAGAGGCCGCTGTTGCAGCAGCTTAGTAAATGTTGCGGATTCTTGCTTTAAATTGTGCAGCCCTGGGTGTACTGTGCCAGCTGCCTACCACAGGAGCACAGCTCAGATGAATGTTTGATGAACAGCACCGGAGAGAGCAGTTAACACTTTAATGTTGCCTTGCTCAAGGTGTCGCCACAATTAACAGACTCCTCAGTCAGCATGCACTGCCCATAACAATTCGCTCAGACATAGCGATTACTAGGACCATGTATGTGTGTGCCTGCTGCATGTGCGTGTATGAGTGTGTGTGTCTGTAATGATCTGGCTGCTGGAATTCCCAGGAGAGGAATAGCTGCTGGATCACAGAGTGAGAGAGGGATGAGGAGAGGAAGTTTTTCTTTATCATCCCTAACATATACACACGCATGTACGAAACAAACGCGCACACCCACACACTCCTGTCCATCAGCGAAAAAGCCACTCAATAAAGCTGCTCTATCCACAAGAATCAGATTCAATCAATGAGGCCTATTTGTGAAATCAGCAGAGCGGTAAAAGCTATCAGGGAGGAGCAAGACAGAGGGATGAGGAAAGGAGGGAAAAGGAGGAGGAGGGTGGAGAAGGGAGACGCGATGAGCTAAAGTAGGTGAGCCGTGTCCCACTGCCTACCTGACAACCCTGCGAAGAGGTCACTAGATGCATGCTAAATCACTGTCATGCTTCACTCTTTTGTGCCTCTCTTCTGATCAAAGCTTGTGCCCATATGTTGATGAATACAAACTGCAGCTAATGCCAATTGTTACAGACAATAGGGCTTATGTTCGGTGCTACGTATGTCCTGTGTGTGTGTGTGTGTGTGTGTGTGGATGACAATAAGCAACAGATGAGTAGCTGTCTGAGAGTGTTTACAGAACTGCACCCTCACTCTCCCCCTGACACCCCAATTCTGGGCCTTTTCCTATCCATCTCACCCACAGATAAACACAACAGGCGCCGGGATTAGGTTGGATGAATTTGCTCATGTCTATGGCTGCAACTGAGGGGGCGTCTTTGCTCATATCTGGCAAGAGTCACCGTCTATGCAGCCCAGCACAGCTGAAAGCTCAGCTTGGAGAGATGAAATGATGAACAGTTGTGAGAGAGTGAGAGAATGAAAGAGAGGTGAAACAAAAGAGTACCAGGAAGGGAAAAAAAAAAAAAATCACGCTGCAGAGCATGTACAAGCGAAAGCGTGAATGATTGAGTTGGTGGAGAGATGGAGAGATATTCAAGAAGAAGAAAGGGATAGGGCTGGAGAATATGAGACAAGAAAAGACAGACAGCGTAGTGAAAACCAATTTGTCTGTTCCCTAGTGGGCTGACACTGGCTCAGGCCTGCTTTCCTTCCCTGGCCTCACTGTCAGTCATCACAAACTGGTGTATGCACACATAGACATACACATACACATACACACACCCATCTTAGGCCTTAGCAGGGCCAGGGTCAGGCTCTCTCCAAACTACTCCAATTACCTCTGCAGTAAACACAGCCTGCCCTGGCTGCCTCCTGGGATACAGGGAGAGGCAGAATGTGTAGAACTGAGAATGAGAAGGGAGGGGGAGAAAAAAATCACCAGAGTGGAGAGGAGGAGGAGGTGGTGGTGTTGGGAGCCTTGGGGAGGGAGGAGTAGATGACTTGATGTAGAGGGGTGGAACTGGTAGTGGCGGCAGCTGGTTTTTCTCCCGTTCCCCTCCCTCTCTCCACTCCCTTTTGGTTCCTTCCCAAACTCTAACATCTGGAGGAAAATGATTACTCTCGCCACGCTGCCAAGACGACTTATCAACAATTCCACACTCTCCAGAAGCGGAGAGTTAGAGAAGAGGAAGGAATGAGTGCTTGTAGCGAGCTTCAAAACATCTCCACACTAAATAAATAAATGACAAGAAAGTTTAATCAATTCAAGTCAACTAAAGCAAACTTGGAAGCTGGATCGGGGTAAGAAATGAAAACAGATGCAATGCACAGCAAATCTGATTCTCATGTTTCCATAGACAACACAATAAATCAAATAACTGCTACAGCAAAAATAAAAAACACACAAATAAATGCCAAATGCACACACAAAACTTTTTTTTCACACAAAGTATGAATCAACTAAGTACTGTAAAAAAGTACGTGTAACATAACATCCATATATTATATTCAAATCCATGTCATATATTATACAACACATTAAATCCTTTTCACTTTGCAATGACAAGATCATCTATCAATCAACTACAGGAAAAACTACACAGGTACACTACACCAACAAGTATAACCTTTTCTGTCTCATGAGGAGAACCTTTAAAGATGGTGCTAGGAGTAAGTGCTGCATGTCCTTTCCCAAATTCACTGCAGCACTTTCAAAGGCAATTTTCTTCCCTCTGCCTTGCTCCACGGCTTTTGTGAACATATCTGCCAAGAGAATCAGGACTCAACTGTATTTTCCTTTTCCCTACAGACTAACAACGCAATCTCCTGCAACCTCTCGTCTCTGACTGTCTCCTACCTTCACAACATTCCCGTAAAGCCTCTTTATTTCTCCTTTACTCATTTGCTTCCTTCCTCACTCCCAGACAGTTCTGTTAGCTATGTGTGCCATTAGTCATGCTAAACCACCAACACACTAGCTCATTAGCATAGAAGCGAACCTGACTCCAGTCAGATTATTACAAACACATCACGGCTGCTCCGCCCCATTACTGTCAATCACACAGCTTACTGAGGTACAGTTTAAAGTGGCACATTACAAAGTCAGGAACTAACTCTTCTGTTAATACCCCACTGTCTGAATCATAACAAAGCTCATAAGTGCCAAGGCCTCAGAGTAACAGAGCTGCCTCTGTTCTTTCTGTCTGATGTAGCAGTGGTAGGTGCTCAGTGTGTTTCAATGTGTCCCAGAGAAGCATTAATTTAATTGGTAGAGCCTAGTTTACTTGCACAGCTTCTCTGGGATTATCCATAAAATGCAATGTAAATATGGGTGGCGGACCCAGTCCGGCCTCTGGATCTATGAGGATCATAACAGCCTTTTATTGTGCTGGACAACAGTGAAGTGGGCAGCCTTGGTGCTCTGGGCTAACCCCATCAATATCAACTGACACACAAATACACAGACTCTGTGTCACCGACAAGAGAAAAAGGGGAGGAGGAAGAGAGAGGGAGAGAAAATATGTTTTTCTACCAGCTCGCTGCACTCTCTACAACTGGAAAAAAACAGTTTTTCTCTCCCATCAAAAGCATTTCCAGTAGTACAGGGGAAAAGCTGTGCGGAAATTCTGAGTGATCTTGTTTATCCTCAGAAACTGGGCTGGTATTCCATGTAACATAACAGCATTAAGAGCGGATTAAACTTCATATAAATAACCTAGAAAAATATATACAGATTTAACAACATGATTTAGATGTATTATTAAAGCTTGTTGGCCTGCAACGGCTTTGACAAACAGATGATGTTACAGGATAACAGCAAGGGAGGAGGGGGATCATGCAGTCCTACCACGTTGTACAGCCCAACAAACAGCTGTCAGTTTCTCCTGTCCCCTCTCTCTCATCATCATCTGTTCCTTAACTACCAATAAACGATAACCAACCGCTAGATCGCTTTCATGTGCCATCCTAGCCCATATTCCTAATTTGCACCCTCAGTCTATACCTTATTCACCCACTGCTATTTCATTTCCCCTTCCACTTTCCCTCTCCTCCTTTCTCTTTATCCCTCATTCCACCAGGCTGCCAGACGGTGTATTGTTCTGTCGCTGCGATCCTTTAATGCCATCCAATCGAGCAGGGAATATCTTGAAGGGATTTGGCCAGGGATGATTTGGGAGCTTTAAATGCTGCTAGGGGATTTGCATCAGATTCAGAGATCCTGACTTAGAGCTGATCACTGACTGGAGTCTCCTCCTAAAACAGAGATCCAAGCACCTCCTGAAAGACATGGGATTCAAACATGCAACCCTTTGGATGGATCTACCTGGATATGTGAAGTCAGCCAAAGAAAGGAAATTTTTTAATGACCTATTTAGGTGCACCTTCCTGTGCCACTTGTCTGGCTCTGTTCGATTCATTGCGTCAGTGTCAGCATGCTAGGCTGATTATGGGAAAGATCTGGGAATCCAATTCATTCACATGAAACTGAATCTTATGCTGGGAAAATCTGTCCCCATGTTACTGAAAGCAGAACTTACACTATGATAATACACAGAGGACAGACTGGCTTAAAGAGGCATCCTAGTTGTTGTGTAAAGCTGCTTCAATGCTTTGCTGAAAAGAATATTCTTTTTTTTTTTTACACTATGCTATTGTTACAGATGTTGTGTGCCTTCAGAGCTTATTGAACAGAAAAAAAAATCTTTGGTTTTAATTTTGTTGTGCCCCAATGAACACAACCCAAGTTCCACCATGGGAAAACCAGCCAGCACAATAAGCAACAGCAAGTCGAGTATTACAAACATCACCACTTACAACAAAAACAGTGAAAGAGAAAAGAAGGGGGCTTTGAGTGCAATGAAAAAAATAGAAGTGAAGTTACTGGAGACATCATGGAGGAGACAAAGAACGCCATCAGTTCAGAGTTGGCTGGTGGGACTGCGAGAATGGAGTTTAAAATGACTTGAACGATGGCTGGCAAAGCAAGGCATCACAGACTGTAGGAGCTGAATTTGACGGGCGGCCTTTGGGCTCTCTAAACGCTGAGCTCTACACAATCCTATTTTCCTGCCTAAACACTGGGACACACAGTCGCTGGAGAGGCTGAGATGAAAGCACTGTGTGTGTGTGTGTGCGTCCCACTACACAGATGTTGATGCTTGGCCCTGGTAAGGCCTCGGGGGAAGTTCAGAAACTACTGCGGGTGGACAATGTATAAAGTTGTGTGTATGTGTGACGGACACAATGAGACGGAGTGGCAGAGAGACAATGTGCATAAGTCTTGATCAGCACTGAGCCTTTGGAGTTGCGGGGTCCTAACCACAGCTTCCCTGCAATCAACCCACACATGCACACATGAAAACATCCACACACACACATATGCACACTTCTGCATTTCCTTGCTTCTCTGTAAGGGGATTAAGTGGACCTTCAAAGAGAGGCAGAGAGATTGGCCAGGGGCCTGCAGGGTCCCTCCCCTCGTCACTGGAGGACCAGGGCAGATTAAAACTGCCCGGGCCTCTCAGCCTGCCTTGTTACCCGCCTCCTCCTTCTTGTGTTCTGTATTAGGACACTTGAAAAAAAACCCTGGAGAAGCCAAGCACAACCAGGTGGATTAGAAAGGAGGTTATGTTACAATGTGAGGGACCTGCATGGCTAGGGACTGAAGTGCATGCGTATGTGCATGAACTGAAATTAAAAGGACAGCATGAGCGGGCGAGGCAATTTTGTAAGTGGTGCAGAGGGCCTGTGTACATAGAATGCACCTTCGCTGGGGATCTGAGCAGACTTGAAAATCTAATGAATGAGACAGGAGAAGAAACAGGATTAATTCCCCTTAGGGGGAAGAAATGAAAGAGATGGATTAGCAACAGGATGATGTTTCAAGGAGAAATAAGGGATGGAAGAACTCAAGAGAGACCATAAGACAGAAAGTGCTAATTGTGGAGTGATGAGGCTGAGCTCAGGACCATGGAAGAAGTTTCCAGACCTGCAGACGTAGACTCATCGCAGACAATAAGTGGCTTAGCACCAGGACTCTTCACTTAAGCATCCTGACATTTAGCCTTGTTCAGCAAGTCTGTTTAAGTCATTATCTGTTGATTAATCAATGTTATCAGTGTTCATTATTTTTATGGACAGGAGTCCGATCTGGGGACCACAGGATTTCATCACTGCTTTTTGCAGATGTTGTTGTGCTTCGCTCCTTCTGGGTTGGTTTGTAGCCAAGTGTGAAGCGGCTGGGATGAGAATCAGCGCCTCCAAGTCTGAGGCTATGGCTCTTGACGGGAAAAAGGTGGCTTGCACCTCCTCCCCTAGTAGAGTTGTTGCTCCTCCACACGGAAAGCAGCCAGCTGAGGTGGCTCTGGCATCTGTTTCAGATGCCTCCTGGGCACCTCCCTCGGGAGGTGTTCTGGGCATGTCCCACCGGGAGGAGGCCCTGGGGAAGACCCAGGACACGCTGAAGGGAATATGTTGCTCGGCTGGCTTGGGAACATCTTGGGATCCCTGGAAGAGCTGGAGGAAGTGTCCAGAGAGAGGGAAGTCTAGGCATCTCTGCTTAGACTGCTGCCCCTGTGACCCAGTCCCAGATAAAGTGGAGGAAGGTGGATGGATGGATGATTAATCAATTTTACGAATTAGATGGTTTAAGAATATACTTGTTTCTGCATTTACTCTGATTTTAGCATCTGTGGGTTGCACTTCAGTGCAAAACCATGATACTGTGCTGCTCTCCTTCTTCCCCAATTGTCCACAGCAGCACGCTGATGAATGACAGAGGGATAAAACAAGCGAGGGAAGGTGGGGAAGGAGATGAAACATGCCATTCAGCACAAATGTTATTGCAATCTGAATCTTTTCCCCCGCCTTGGAGTTTTCACCATTTTCTGAGGCTGGCTCCGTGAGCAGACTTCTGATGATGCAGGGAACAGAGGAGAGTGCAGAATTCAAAGTCACACTGCCTCTTTTTCATTTCTGAAACACCAACCCCCACAACAACTAATGAGCTTACTATAGGTATGCCCCTGGGTAGATGCAGATACACAAGAAATTCTATCTAAATTAAACTCAAACACTCCTGTGATTACAAGACCACTGCATTAAACTGTTCCTTTGTTGGGATGCTTTCAACTGTTGACTGTTATCTGATTATAATTATTATCATAATGAATGCAGCTTTATCTGATCACACCTGCTGTGCCTCTATAGTTACGTAGCTATAGGAGACAGAGTGGGCTAAGTCTCTCCAGGCTGAAACTGGCTGAGGAAGTCTTCCTGTGTTTCAGTGCTAGAGGCCAGGAAATTAAAGAGAAGGAGGACAAGACCAGGGAAGGATGCCAGGCTTAGGCAGGTTGTTCCCTACAGGGGTGCTGATTCTTTAAGGTCAGTACCACCTGTCTGCCTGCCAGGAGAGCCATGGAGCTGAATATGAGGAGGGATGGGCAGATGGAGATGTGGAGAGGAGGAACCCTCAAGCCAAGAGCATACCAAGTCCTCCCGCCGGGTTTAGGCTGACAGGAGGGACTTGGAACACATGGCCAGAAGCTCAATAGTTACCGTATGTTGTAAAGTGAAAAAAAAAAAAAAACTTGTGTGTGGAACTGAAGAATCATTCAAATTTGGTTCATGATGTTTTTGTGGCACACAGAATATAAAAAACATCTTTAAGTATTTATAATGTGACACTGTCAGGATTCGTGACTTCTCTCGTAGAGACAGACATCTCTAGTCTGTTCTGTGGTGTGTAACCTGTGTGTTAACTTGATGTGGTCGTCTTCGGGCCACTGCCAGTACAATAATAGAAGAGAGTGCTGAAAGACTTGTCCCCTCAATCACCCAGAGAGAGAAAGACAGCAGCAGACAGCAAAAGAAGGGGCAAACACATAACATAGTAAGAAAAGCTAAAGGACACACATCGAGGGAGGGTGGGGGACGATGGGTGGAGATAAAACAAGAGGAGAGGAGAGTAGAAGAGGAGAATAAATGTATACCTTTAAAATGGATGAATTTTGTAGGCAGCTTTCGAGTGAGACAAGAAAAATAAAAAATTCAGATGTCCTCAAATGGTGGTGATGTACACTGAGGGAGACAACTCATATGTGGGGAGTATGGTGGCTTCCCTTCCTCCACATTTCTGAGATGATGAATACAAAGATATTCTCTTCCTTTTTCTCCTCCTCTTGGAAAGCCACGAGGCCCAGGCAAAAATAGCTTTTAGATTCTCTGCCAATAATTGTGGGCTTTTCATTTATGGTTTTTCCATGTGATGTAACTGGTTGTGTTTGTTGCCATTTATTTTCAAAGCATCCTGCATTGGTGAACTGGGATACCATACTGGATCATGCATAAGCCTGCATTCATGTGTTCGAGGTTCATGCCAACATTTAACCCAAAGGAGCTGGGGCATTTTATTGTTCTTTTGGTGTCTGGTGTGCAGATGAACAGGACCTCTGCTTGCTTGTTATTTATGTCACCGACAAATTAAAAATAATAAAAAAAAAAAGGGGGGGGAGGGGGCTGTTAGCTGGGGATGTACGTCAGTGTGTATGCTAGAGTAAATACCATTTCATCTCATGTGGCCAATCATGGTCACTTCACACACACTAACCATTGAAATGACATGCAATAGTAATCATTATTGGCATACGTGTCGCAAAAGCCACATCTGTTTCCTGTGGTAAAACGGGTTTAAGTGGTCAATTCCAATTACCTACTTATCACCTCTAAATCATTAATCAGAGGTGATTTATACATCACACAGTTTTAGTGTTTGCTCTCCTCTGCTCTCCTGGTTACGGGGTCTCAATAGGTGGCTGTGAAGTGCCTGTCTCAAATGTATTAGCGGGGTATAAAAGGACCAAAAGGCTGGATAAATGAGTGCAAGGAGTGTGAGGATGTCAAGATGGATAATGACGAAAGTGGAGGACAAGAGGATTGTTGGAAGTCTAAGGTCACCCTGCCTCCAGGCCAGAACCAGTCTCACCGTCACACTCGCACTCTCCAGGCAAAGCAAGAAAACAGCATAACAGCACTGAAGGAGGAGCACAGTGATGCAGTCTTGCCGTCTCAAGTAGAGGTCACCAAGTCAAGGAAGCCAATTAAAAAGATGATTAACATTCATGTGGGAGATGCAGTGTCTACGTGCAGGTGGGACGGGCTCACCATCCTCTCTCACACACACAAATATAATGGGAGCAGTGAACAGTGCAGTCCAGCCTGTTGTAACTGCGGTGTCCTGGGAGGTGGAGATCAGGAGGTTAATATGATCCAATCCAGCTCCTTCATTAGCCTGATGAAGGTAATAACAGCCAAGAGGGAAAGCCAGGTTGACTAAAAACCCCCCATCTACCTACTGCCTATACCTACCAGGCCTCTAAGCCTACTTCAGCTGGCAGACACAGTGGGATGATAGCTACTCTTGTCATTCAACACATCTGCATACCCACAAATGGACAGGAAAAGGGGAACCTTTCTTGCACAGTGTAACATGTGCACTTGTAGCCAGTGTTTCTTACAGGCCATACACTTAAATGTATGAGCTCAATCCAAGATGAACACTCCAGCTTGTATCATCAGACCATGTTGCATGAGCACAATGTTGCAGTTTTGAAACAGTAACACAGTGGTGGTCATGACATCTGCAGAGTTTTGCCTTCAGAACCACTAAGGCCATATGCATACAGCGATAGGAATTATCACCTGATGAGTCAGGCTCACTGAAGAACATAGGCTTCGATGGATATGCTGGATGTCATGCATGACAGAGGATGTGAGGGAAGGGAAGGGAAGGGGTGGGGTGGGGTGGGGGGCTTGGGGGGAGTAGATTAAGAGTAAATAAAAGGAGAATTGTAGTGATAGGTAGGCCTAACGGAGAATAAACATCATTAATTGGGGAGGCACACATGGATGGATGCAGCCAGATGGTGTTTTGTACTCATTTGTCATACACTGCTGACAGAGAGAGAGCAGAGTGAGAGCTAGAAAAACGAAAAGAAAAACAAAAAGGGATGTTTATTGATTGCAAAGTCAGTACACTGCTGCCTCAAACAGACTTCCACTGTTTAAATCTAGCTCTGCTTGTTCTGCATCATCTTCTCTCTGTGCCTTTCCTGTCTGAGTGGCTCTGATGGTGCTGCTATTGTAACACTCTGCAAAGCCGGATGCATACTGGCAAGTACAGACACAACACCCCGCAGATCGCCAAACTTGGCTTCCATTAAGGTCCATCTGTCTGCCTTTTACAAAAACACCATCTACTGTATGTTCTTCCTCAAAGGTGGTCCAAGGCAGAGCGGGAGAAAAAGAGAGATGAAGAGAGACTGGAATAAGAACAAAGCGCTATACAGGTTTCCCAAAAGAGAAACTTAGCCTTGGCCTAGAAGGACTACAATGGACTGGTAGGGCCAGACATGGCAACTAATGGAGAGCTCTCATGCTGGCCAATGCCAATGCATTTATAAAAATGAAAAAAGAAAGTGGAGCAATGGAGCCATCTCTTAATTTCCATAATGTGGACCAGAACTAAGTAAGTGAGAAAATACCAAAAATAGATCTTTTAAAGCCACAATAGAAATGTCGAGGGAACCTGGGGGGTGGGGCGGGGGGGGCACAAAGGGAATGGTGAGCTAAAGCCAGGAAGCAGGACTGTGTCCCCACTGTGCTGCAAATGGAGAGTTGTGCTCGAGGCCGCTGGTCTGCTCAGGCTGCAAGCATGCTCACTTTGTTCTCGGCAATGACAGTATCATTCAGGGAGACGTGCACTTGGCTCTCAGGAGCCAAAGTGCCTCAACGCCAACTAGCTCTTTCTCTCTCTCTGTGCCGTTCTCCTTTCGAACCTAACCTTTTCAGCTTTTTCAGTGTGTGTGTTAAGAGACTAAAGGCTAGCGAGCTTACTTCTCTTAATGTACTGTAGGTACCTTGCGGCAAGTGCGAGCACGACCCGTCACTGCACTGAATCAGATGTAGGGCAGTGTGGCTGGCATGCGGGGCTTACTGTATCAGCCAATCTAACATCCTATACACATCACCATATGGCTTTAGTTTCTAGTTCAACAGGACTATGCCAGCAGCTAGCAGCTAGACCTGCTCACTGAGTTCTAATGAAATAAAAATAATTTGCTTTTCCCCATAATCTACCAGTCCTCCAGGTCAAATAAATTAACTTAAAAATATTGGAAAAGGAAATCACACAAGACCAGAATTAAGAGACTATGGACCAGGGTAAAAACCCTGTATGTGACCGACTTATAACAAACAAAGCATAATAATTTGATCGTTCAAATGCACAGGGCGCTGTACAAGGAGTTTGTTTCCAGGGTAACACGTTGACATTTACATTTTAGGATTTACCCCTGCTTTGGATTTTTATAGTGCACCTTCCACTGAAATGGGATATAAATATATGCCTCATTTTCTAAATCAGGAATATTGTAAATAAAAAAAATAAAAAAAGTAAGGGTCAAAGCCATTTTATTCTGACAATTACATCACACGAGAGTGATCGCTGAAAAAACACAAATGTTAGAAAAGGAGAAACGGAAAAAAATAGCTTACTCTATAATCTTCAAACATGTTAAGCATGTGGATGTGATGTGTGTTAACCGTGTGTCAGAATATGATTCTGCAGTCCACAAAGTTCAAAAAGATAATTCATCTAAAAAATGACATACTGCACCTACACATGTGAGATTGAGCGCCTAAAGGCAAAACGTGGACACAAGGACATTTCTAGCACTCTTATATCTGTTAGGAAAAAGTGGTTTAGGTGAAGGTAGTGAGGGTTATCTCAGGACAAGGGCATTGTCTGGTCTCAAATGGCCTTGTTCAATTGTCTGCTTGTCTGTCATTCTCCCATAAATCCTTCAAACATGACTGTGACCTAATAGTATGACTGACAATTACATCCATAACAATGTCCAGTGCATGCACCTGTCAATCAAACACACAAATGTGAACAGACACACAAAAACAGGTCTACAGCCAAACAGAATCTAACTCAACAGAGCCTAACCAAAGTGTTGCGAATTTGTAATCATGCTTAGCGGGCATGGCACAGTGTAAAAGTTTAGTTTAACAGTGGTTATGTCTGTTAAGCACCACAGGAAGGCAGCTTGTCAGGTTTTTTATCAGACCTCAAAAATAAAGAAAAAAAGGAAATCATGCCCTACTTTTTCTTTTTCTCACTCTCACTTCCCTATTCACCTTACAGCACTCAAGAAAAGTACATTTTAATACAACTTAATACCATTTTAATGTCTACCTCAATTAACATAATTATTGGCAATTAAACAGTAAATCTACACTGAATCACTTGGTACTTCTTTATGACTTGTGGAGGAACGTTTGATTCATGCTCTCGTCTCAACCTCGATGCCACAGCATGCGTTTTCTCTCAGTTGTCAAAAATATCTTTGTGTGATGCAACATGATTAAGCTGAGTTTTGTGGTCAAAATATTTCTAGGTTGAGTTAAAATGGACCATATAGAAAGCGTACCGAGGCTAAAGGCCAGGTTGATACAGAAAGTCACGTGGATATGTGGCACTTTGTGTGTATACATTTGGCAGGCCAAGACTTGACACACAAGGGAATCATTTCTGTTTGCGATCCAGTCTTTGTTTGCCATGGGTACTCCAACTCAACCGGAAGACCATTAATAACATATGGAGGTAATTCAGATGGATTTGTTTCTCTGTTTACAAATGTCAGCTGAGAGTTGATTTTTATTTGCGAGAGCTACATCATTCCACATAATCATGGATTATGCACACGTCAATGTTCCAATTGGCAAGGGTTTGCCGTCAATCACAGGACAATATCTGCTAACAGTTGAGTCATTAGTGCCGTCCAGCACTTCTGGGGACAGAAAGGGGATACGGAATAGACCAGTCAGGGTTTATACATAGAGCTCTGCAAGTATCTAAGTGGAGGTTACCTAAAGTGCAGTGGGGCTCTGCTGCCAGCTTCGTTTGAGGGCCTTAACCAAGGACTCGAGGGATAAGTGGAGCATATTACTCTGTATGTGTGTCTATGTGCATGCATGTGGAAGCATTTTTCTGGGCATGCATATCCGTGTGTGCGTGTGTATGTGTGTGCTGGAGGGTGTGAGCTAGTCTGTGAGTATGTGTGCGTACGAGGGCAGGATCAGTGGAGTAAATCCACACTTGAAAGAGTAGCTCAATCAAGCTCTCCCACCCATCTCTCTCTCCCTCCCTCTCAGTGTCTCTCTCTCATCTCTCCAATGTTCCCCTGCTCCCAGTTCATGGATAGTTGAAAAGTTCACAGGACTTGGGAGCAAAAGAGAGCTACCGAGGGCAAAGAGGAACACGTGTGAACCTTTAACACTTCCCATCAATAGAATCTTTCAACTCTCAGCCAATATCTGAGCAAGCAGCAGCCTCTGACGGTGCGTTACAAAATAGTCCACATTTGTTTTACTAATGTCAACCACTGAAATGGCAATAATGAATCTGGACAGTAATTTAATGTGTATATGTGTAATATGTGCATATTGCTAAAAACATGACAGCTCAACAATGGTCTACACACAATACACTTCTCCTATTACATAAATAAACTCTAAAAGCCTCACTGTAATATCATTGCAAGTTTAGCTAAATTGCTTAAGTATAGGTTTTTCCGTTCTAGACATCCTGGTTTCTAATCCCAAGTGAGTCAATTATGAGATTATGTCAAAGCGAAGCTATCATTATAAAGCCTATAAACAACCTTCAGGTTATCCCCACTCTTTGTTTCACTTCTGGAGCTGGATCCTCCTCAATGACAACTAAAGCCCGTTCCTTGAAAGGGAATAAAAAAGCATGACCTCATTTTGTTTCCTGTGCGATTTAATAAAGGCGATTTTATGCTGCCAAATGTGGAGAAGATGCCCTTCATTATAACAGTGTGTACCCAGTGCGTCCATACTTTAATCCAATTTAGTTTAGCATGATAAAGGGCATTACTGCCAGCCAGGCCTACTGCCCACCCACTCATGACGTCTGTATACACATGCACGTAATAACATGAAAAAAAACAAAAAAAAAAAACAAAAAAAAAAAAAAATACAGTCCCCTGGGGAGGTTCACGGGTAGATAATGCACCAACCCAACATTCAGGGACAGGGCAACTGGGGCGATTACTCTGCCACACTGAAACTACGTCACTTCTATTGACATTCACATTTGTCATACCCTTGGCAAATGACAGTCCACTGTAGCAATGTGCATTAAGATCTGCTGTAAGCTGAATGGAAAGCCAGGTTCCCAATTTAGCTCATTTCTATACAATATGCAATATGTTGCATTTTATTGTAATACAAAAAACAGGAGACACATTTTGTCCCTCAAGGATGAAAGAATTTATGGGTTCATTTGATAGACCCGGAAAAACACACAACACATAATATGTGTCTAATGGAAGGATCTTTTCATTACATTTAATTGAGCAGAGATGCCTTGCTTGAAGGAAAAATGGCCTCTGGTGGACTGCAATGGGTCATTAATTAGTTCTATAAAACTCTTATTTGAATTAAGGGTAGAGTGAAACTTTTTTATGAGCAAGATTTCATTAGTGCCCGTAAAGAGCTCGAAGCTGCTTTCTTGTGTTTGAGAAATAAAAGAGGAGAGCTTCTTCTTAACCCACTAAATGGTTCAGGGCCTGAATCACCAGACCATCTTTAATGTACTTGTTAGGCTGTGAAATGCACAGAGATTTCTAGAGGAGTTGGGAGGCTATTTTTGTGGCACTCTTTTCAGATGAGTGTTAGCTGCTGAGAGCTGTCATTGACTTAAATGGACGCCAAAAGGGGTTTTGTTATGTATGTGTCTACACGTGTGTGTTAACAGTGACTCATTCTGCATCACTCTTTAGAACATTGTCGCTTCCAGAAACGACTTCATCATCAAGTTTGTGTGAGCATGCACATATTTGTGTGCGTGTCTACATCCTCTGTGTACATACAGGCTGTGGAGATCTGAAACACTCCTGCACTCAGAAACAAAACAAGTGCCCAAAGGAAGTGACAGGCGGACTGAATAGAGACAAGTAATCCTTAAACAAGAGGACGCGAATTGAAGTGCTTTCCACATTGTCAGGCTGGGCTAAGGCCTCGTGCAGACAGATGGGAAGGCACTTTCGTACTAGAGGGAAAGCAGCAACTCAACATGGTGGCAACTCTTGTCAGGTCTTAGATGTGCAGTTCAGGTGAACAAAAACTTAAAGCTCATGGATGTTAACATAGCAATAATAAAGTTATCCTACATTTCCACGTGAACATGTGGCACAGATTTTTCAGGTGTCTTCTGACAGATTTAGACTGGACTCTTACAGCGTCATAAACATGTGCCGTTATTCCACAATTTTACAGCTCAGCCCTTCCTGGTTTTGCCTAATCACTGTGTATTTGGTTATAATTAAAAGGGGTGTCTTTTTGGGGGGGGAGGCAGGGGGGTTGCTAGCCCAGTGAGCATTGTAACTCTGCTACTGAAAAATGGCTGATGAATTGTACTGTGGTGCAGCTATATCTAGGGCAAACATCCTCCTTGCTGCATATTTTCTCCCAAAGTGAAAGAATGTAAATGCAAAGCACACGTGTAGGCATAATTCTGCGTTTACAGGATAAAGTGCATGAAGGAAAGCAGCTTAACGACATTACCATTCAAATGACACCACATCCCTTGTTTAACCTTGCACGCCTGGCATCGGCTGGTCTCATTTCCGCAGACCACCAAGCCCTGTGCATTGCCACCTGATGGCAAATCTGGGCCTTCAGCTGCCCTGCCCACCTGGTCTCCACAGTTAACAGGGAAAATGCACATTGCTTGCCAAAAGACTACCAGCAGATATCACCAGTGGCAGTGTATGAGGAAGTTGGGGCAGAGGGGATGCGGAGATGAAATGTGGCAGTCACAGGAGGTGTGTGCAGCTAGCTATGTTTTTCCACTCTGCTGGTGGTGCAGCCAACCTGTTCCCCTGGTCTATATATGGAAGTAAACAGGATGCTAACAGTGGGATAGAGGTGCTGTGCCATATGTAGCCTCATTATCCTGTTGTTCGGACTAAGATACTTGAGATGTTTCTCAGCATTACTGCTCTTAAATCAGAGCTAAACCATGTCCTTTATATCAACTCCCCTGTAATTTCAAATGACTGTACTTGTGAAAAACATTAAACACTGCTCCCACTGCATGTGTGATGTGTGTATATGCCTGTGTGGAGGGTAAAGACTCACAGCGGGTACGAGGAGCTTCTTGACCTCCTCCACTGCTCTCCTCATCTTGATTTCAGCTCTGGCCTGTGTGTCTTCCACTGTGATCAGGACATGAAGGTCTTCATTTAGGTGTTCCCAGTTTGGCTTCCCTCTGTTCTGCTCCTCCTGGATAGAGAAAGAGACAGACTGTGAGTGAATATAACAGTGTGGGTGTGCTGGAGCTCCAGTGCAGTAACGCAGCATATCAGAGGAAGCGCAGGCGAGAGCAAGGCGTACACAGAGGACGACAGGGCCCTGTGAAGAGAAGGAGGATGACAGGAGTGGCCCTTTAGTCAGCTATTTAGCTTTAACTTTGAAAGGACACCTTTCTTTAATAGATCTCTCGCTACACAAAGGCAAAGACGACAGCTAGCCCTGCAGCAATTAATATCAGTGAAAGATGGATGGATGGAGAGATCAGAGAGAACGAGAGATGGATGGGGATTTTTAAACTGCACCAACTTAACTAGGAGGAATGGATACGGTTCAAAATGCCACAGGGTTGTGCGTAGAAGTACGCAAAGTGTGTACCTCTGTCTCTGACTTGTATTAATGTGGACAATACTGTCTAAGTAACAATAGCTCTCTGAGGGACTTGTTGTTTTTCCTACAAAATTGTAGGACTAGTGCTACATCAAAGGCAAAACAGGCTGTATTGAAAACCAACTGTCACTGCTCAATAGCCTTTCAACACAGGTGCATGTGAAGCCGTTTCAAGATTTGAACTGGGGAGGCTGAGTTTGGGAAATGGTGCACAGTGCATACATTTTTCAGTTGCTTTTAAGAGAAGGACAGTTACCCATCATTCTTGTTAAAAGGTAAATTGGGATATGTGAAGGCAAATATGGAGTAGCTTCACATTTGTAGACATCTTTTTAATAAATATATATTTTTTCTCCATCTAGCATAACTGCTTTCCTACCTCTGCTGGTTGCCCCGCTGACAGTGAATGCAGCAAAGACACACTGAGAACACTCTAAAAAGCTTTTGAGGTTGTATCACATGTCACTGTACAACCATGACAGCCAGTGGTTTTAAAGCTGACTACTTCCCCCTGAGGTGAAGAGTTGAGGTCTAGGTTGTCTGAACAGACACAACCTCAGATACTGTGATGTGTGACGCCACATTAAAACATCAAAACAGGATTATAGTGTAACAATGTTTGCGTTTGACAGACATCACGAAAACAAAACAGGAATGTCAAAATGAATCAAACTCTAAAATATTTTCATCATCACAAATCTGATTTCCTTTTCTAAAAAGGAGGTCAGAGTTTCAGGAAGTCGACTGTGTCCCCGGTTTCTCACCTCCCGCTGTTGGTGCAGGCTTGTGCAGACTGTGGCTGTGTCGTTTACCCCCGCCTATACAAACCACCTCAACTTCAGATCACTGCTCACTTTTGAGTAGTGAGCTACTGTGAGGGTGTCTAATTACAAACAATGCATTGCAGCGCTCCACGGGGGGTCCACCTGACATGATTTCAGTATACTCAACCGGCACCACAAACTGAGAGGGAGCATGCACACACACAAACACACATAGAGCCTGAGCTGAGTGCCACCCACCTGCTTTCTACTCCACAGAGAGCTGTTGCCATGGCACTGCTCTTTTACCACACACACACACACACACACACACACACACACACACACGCGCACACACACACACACACACGCACACACACACACGCGCGCACACACACACACACACACGCACAAAGTTCAATATTCCACTCTCGTTTTCCCCTTTTCCACACAGGGGGAGGGCCTAGTTTCAGCTGTCAGGCCATTATTTCACCATGGCTGTTTGCTTATGGCCTATTAGGGGACATGGGGATTGGAGGGTGACTCAGCATTTCTGGAGGGGACACAGAAAGACAGGGCAAGAGGGCTGCCTCTGCATGCAGGCCACTGTATAATAGCACATGATAGATACAGTATATACCAATTACACTGTTGCTGAAGTTGAACCCGACAAGATTAGTCGATCACATTGTCTGCGTTCACTCTGGCAGATTCTGATTTGGTTAGATTGTCGTCAAAGAGATCCGGGAAAAGAGGAAAAACACACGCACGCGCTGACTTGTATCCACGCATGCACACCCACACACCTCTCACCAGCATGACTGCCTGTGAACAAGGTCAGTGTGCGCCCTCTGAGAGAAAGTGACAGCATGACGAACGGGGGTAGGGGGGAGTGGGGAGAGGCGGCAGGGTAGACGGGTGACAAAAGAGACAGGAGGTGAGGCAAGTGCTAAAGGGAATACTGGGAAAGCCTTTGAAGAGAATGTCCACGTTGGCCAGCATCAAATGCCATGGCAATAACCACGTACCATGGTAATCGGTTTTGGCAAAAATATGTAGCATGAATAAATACCACAGACACTGCATCTAGAGACAGCATCTAAGAATAGGATCAGAGGGATAAGACTCCATGTTGGTTATGTTGCCCGACTCCCATCAGCCTGTAGAACACCTGTTTGCCTGCTGGATTTCACACCCCTCGAATTGAGCCCAATAAACTTTCAGGCCTCAGTTCTCAACATGGATGACACCACATATGGAAAGGTTACAAAAATAGAGGGGTCTCTTTCCTCCATTTTTTAAACAATACTTGAAAAAAGAGTGTCAGCACAATCAGGCTGTTTACATCTTGACGTTTCTTTATGTTATTGATTCTGTTGGTGCCATAGTTTTGCCTGAGCGATGTCACGCCACAGGGTCAGCTATATGCCTGAAGCTGAGAGGGATTTATTGCAAGGACACATAGCAGGCTGCACATTTGCAGACACAGAGCTTTCAGTCATTGGTGTTGAGGCTGAAGGTCAGTCCTGCTTAATATACCACACTGCTGCTTCAATAGCATTTTAGATTATGTGGTGCCACAATTCTGTCCTGGCTATGTTGCACTTTAACACTCATAAATTAAACTATTTGCACTGTTTCAACTCTCCCGCTCTGAACTGTCCCTTCTCCTTTGATCAGACGTTTCCAACTGGGGTCAATGCAACCGGGGGTAAATGCCAGCAGACAAAACAGGTGCAGTAGGGAGCTACAGGGGCACTAAAGGACAAGAAAGGACAAGCGCAACTGTAGAGGAATAAAGATCAGTGTCTGTAAAGAAATATGAAATAAAATATTTACCATGAACCAAAACAAGTCAAAACTGAACTGAGAGAAGAACTTAAAAATGAACACATTGACTGAAAGCTGTTGAGAAATGAAATAAAGCACAACTTAATAAGGCTTGATGATTTTAGTGAACTCTGGGTTGAATAATTTTTATGACAGTGTGCCATCCTGTACAGGTCACCTAAATGTCAGAGATTTTAGCTCGATGTAAAAAAAGGAACCACACTACAGTACATCTTAAAAGAAGTAATTAAATTAATTGCACCACCAATAAACCTTACTGCAGTGGTTGCTAAACGTCCTGCCATTTGACATCCTGAATGTCCTGAAACACTGCATTGCATAGGCACCAAAAGCAACGTTGTTTGTTTCATCAACATAATAGCACCATCTAAATTCTTAATAAACACGAAACAACTTTCAGTTGTGCTGTGTCAAGTAATTTGTCACAAAGAGATGAGATGGAAAAAAAAAGTCATCTTAAACTTTAAACAAAACTAGCCGGCTGCGGTGCCAACAGGCCAATCAAGTTCAACATATTGACTGCCAATGTCACATATTAGTTCTTAAGCAATGAGACGTGGGAGACGTGCTGTGGCACTGTGTATTGGCTGGCAGAAGTTAAACGTAGCCACCGCCGGTGAGGGCCTTTACTGTTCTGCCAGTCACCGTGCTGATTCCACAGTTTCAGCTATTATGTGTCGGGGCAATCAGCAAAAAAACAAATCAAAGCAAATTTATTTGATATATAGCATTTCTCAAGGTGCAAGCCTGAAAGAACATTTAGTGCGGCTCAAACTAAAACAGCTGTCTGTGGTGGCATCTGTAATCTCACACTGCGTGGTAGCCAAAATAGAATTAGGGAATTGTTTTTGCAAAAGTGAGGGAAATCCCTCCTCTGTCTATGCAGTGGTCGATATAATGTGTCTGTAATTTAATTGCCGTTGTTCCTGCTGTTGTTTTGCATTAAGCATGACTGTAAAAGTGAAACCTGGGAGACTCAAGCTGCCACATTAGATGAAAGTTTAAGTGGAATAAGGCTCCAGAAGGAGTTCCTCTTCCTTCCAACTGTTTAGACAATAATCATCAAAAAGGACATTATTCGCAAGCTTCATCCCTTTAGGCAGTGTCTGAAAACTGCACAGGATTTAACAACAAAATATGAAAAAAAAACCCCTCAAGAACAAGAAACTGGGAGAAGGTTTATTTTAGTGGTCTTGTAAACACCTTAACAGGGAACGTCCTCTATGGGATTAGGGTGTGATCCATCCTGTCTCCACTAATGTGTCAAAAAAAGACAGGATGTCCAAAAGTCTCCATCACATAAGCCACAGCAATGTTACTTGTACTTCCTCAGTCACTCCCACAGACACCTTACATTCAGTCTTGTTTGATCAGAGTGTGACGTGCAGTCTGGGACAGGTTATTATCCTGTGTTAGTCTTTCCTGTCTCCTTTCATTTGAGTCGAACATCAAGTCCCGCCCACACATACACACATGTGGGTTTTGTGATTTTTTTCATTTCCATGCTCATGGAGTCCAACTGTCATATTAGCCCTAACAATATGTACACATTTCTGCTAGATACTCTCCATAGATCCTCTCCATATTCTATGATAAACTGTCCCATCTACTACCCAGGAAAATTTAGGAAAAAAAAACAAAACAAAACAAAAACAAAAAAACAACTCTTCATTCATAAAACTCCTAAATTGAGCACAGAATAACAACTTTAATGTGTTTGCCTTTAACAAATACAGCTCTGGTGACAACACTAGAGTCACCATGACTCATGTGATAATAATGGCAACTAATTACTGTTGTTTTATCTTTGTTAAAATTGACAGTGTGTTCAAATTTTACAAGCAGCAGCAGCAGCCGTGGTAAATACCAATTCAAGTTTTAATATCAACAGTAAATCTTGAATAAGAGAAACCGTCTGTGGAGAAAATAATTTGTTTGACCGAGGTTAACAAAGCAAAAGACTTGTTTAAACAGGATCAGTGGCAGCAGGCCTGAACAACACTTCCAGACAGAATTAAATGACAACAGCCAAAGTGATTTGCACACAAATTATATTGGATACAATCAAAGGAAACTGGTAAAACAGGAGATGTGTGGAGTGGGTGTATAATTCAAGTTGATGTGTACAGTATAAATAAAAAATGACAAAAATAACCAAGTCTGCAAAGTCTTGCAAAGGACGCCCTTAATAGTAAGAGTTACACTTTGTCTTTTATAATCATAGTGTGAGGTGCCACATTTTTCTTTTCACCTGCTTCTTTACTCCTTATTTTCTACTTGATCTGCTTTTCTTCCCCTGCCATTGTTCTTTATATTACTCTGTTTCTCTCTCTCCCTCTCTCCCACTGTGTAGCTCCAGTGAGCCGACTCCCCGTCAGGCAGTGCGGCCCAGGAGGGAGCAACCAGCTGAATTATTGAGAGCATAAAAACGCTGCCGCTAATGGATCCTGAATAAACACACTGGCTAAGCTGCTGCCATGGCTTCCTCTGCTGCCACAGGGCATCAAGCTGAAAATACTGAGGTTGAGGATGCAGTGACTGGAGGCTACGGCTGTGGCTTTGTCTGCGACTGAGCCACAGTTATGACACACCAGGGCCATTCAAAATGTTTTGGGGTACAACGGGCTAACCTGATAGTGATTTTTGTGACACATTAACAATGGGAACAGCAAAGGAAGACCATTATCTACGCCCCCCCTTTACTTTTTTACCAAAGTTTAACCAAATGTGACTCTAAATATCCAAAGCAGACACCAGGGGACCATAAGGTAAGGGACATAGTGAGGGGTTCAGCAATAATTGAATTACAGGGATGTGTCCAGGAAACCAGTTTGGCTGCTTTAAAAATGTCCCCATTAAGTTCCTTCCATCTACAAAGCGCTCATCTGTATTTTTGTATAAATGTTTAACTGTATTGGGCCTTTGTTGGTGTACTAATTGTGCAGGGCCTTTCACAGGTCCCGTCACAGCGCCCCACAGCATAACAAACTGGCACATGTCATTAAGTTTTAAGATAGTAAGAGATTGTGAAAGTAATCATAGATTCATGTAATGAGCTAAGCAGAACTTCTTACAGATGTGTGCGCGCGTGAATTCAGGCGTGAGTTTGTACATGCTTGAGCGTGTTCACTGCTATTTAACTACTTCTGTATCTAATTCCAAAGAAAGAACCATAGCAGAATGTCTTCATCTTGTTCTGTGATAATGAACACACTCCAAGGGAAATGAGAAGAGATAGAAATTAAAATACGAATGGAGGAGCCATAAAAAAGAAAGAGGGAAGAAAATGTTAGCCCTGCAGCAAGCTGGAGCTTCTAAGATTATGACTCAGCTGAAAATCTCTGTGCATTTGTGTGTATGAACCCTGTTTCTCTTACGATGCACCGTGGACTCTGTGTGTGTGTGTGTGTGTGTGTGTGTGTGTGTGTGTCTGTGTGTGTGTCTGTGTGTGTGTGTGTGTCTGTGAGTGAGGGAGACGGAGACGGAGACGGAGAGGGAGAGAGAGAGAGAGAGAGAGAGAGAAGAAGGAGTGTGTGTGTAGAGAAGGTGATTCCCATACCAAAAGGGATGAAATACACTTGAACCTTCTGATTTGTAATATAATGCATTGTAATATAGCACCACTGCCTGGCAAATCTGGGCAACTGGGGTGTGCAGACAAAAGGGAAAAATAGGATATAACGAAATTCAACTCCAAAAAGGTGTCAGTCAGTGAAGAAAAAATAAAAATAGAAAACAGCCAACGGCAGCTGTAATGGCACGTCTAAAGCTCATGGGCACAGCACACACATATGCTTGAAATAAAAACTGTCAATTTGTCCTCACAGAAACTTCAAAGAACATCAACAAATCTGATCTGACACACTTGGGGAACGCCTTGGGAAAGCATGCAAGTTGCTTGCATTCAAAGTTCATGTTTTCATAATTCAATTATCTTTAATCTGCTCTAATCGTAATCATATTGTGTATCAAAATTGAATATGTACGCTGAAATGTGCCATGAGTCCACTCTGTAGGCTTAAAAGACATACTGGTGTGAGGCTGACCTGTCAGTAGCGAGACACAGGACTACCAAACATGGTCTGCTAGACTTTTATAAACATTATTGTGCAATAGTCAGTCAAACTGGATAATGCATGGCACAGGTTTAGGCTAAAACATTGTGCAAATAGCCATTTTTCAGGAAAATGATGTAAACAGTCTTTTTGCCTAAGTTCACCCATTGGGTCATGGGATATGTTGACACACAACATTAGCCTTTTATGTCTCCAACCTCAACTCAGCAGGTCCAGAAATAGGCAGCTCCCTGGCCTTGGTCGTGTGCTTACTACTGCCTTCTGTACTTTCCACTGCACAGCACCGTGCAAACAGCCCTATCCAGTGTCAGAACGCAGCGACCAGGCATCAACTCGACATGTGTCCACCTCATGTTTCTACAGGACTGGTGGGATGTTATCGCATGACAGCAGTCCAACCAAGTTTCATATTATTGTGTAATATTTCAAGACAGATCCTTGTGGAGAGAGAAGGAGGTGAGCTTTGGTGCGCACTGGGTTGGCTGAATGAATGCAGGTCTTTTTATTTGAGAGTGAAAGCAACTGAGTAACATTGTTATCAAGAGATAAACCACATTAACACTGGGCACACTGCCACACTGATGAACCTACCTTCTTCTTGTCTCTCATGGAGCTCTTGCCTCGCACCATGATTTTGCATCCCGTCTCTGCTTCCAACTGTTTGGCTGTGAGTCCCCGAGGGCCAAGGATTCTCCCCACAAAGTTATACTGCAGATAGAGAGAGAGAGAGAGAGAAAAAAACTGTGAGTCAACAGATTAAAAAAGTGCAAGACCATAGTGAAGAGCGGTTTAATAAGCAATTAAAATCTCTCATCAATAACAAAGGCTGAATATAAAAGCTACAGTTTCATGTTGAACTGGATCATAGACAGAATTCTGCACACACAGACAAACACACAGACAGACTGCACTTTCAGTGAACTTCTAAACAGCATGACATCAGCTTTGCTGGTTATCGCACCTCCACTGCCACAACTATAAACATCATGCCAAATCTATTACATCAGCACATGTCACTGTGTGTGTTTCTAGGACAGAGACGACGGCTGGCCCCTACTAGGGATGGATAAAAAAAAAATAATAATAATAACAATGATAAAAATAGATTTTTTGAAAATCACATTTTTAATTTGGACCCAGCTGTACCCTTTCTGAATGAACATGTTCATCTGCGCTAAACTGTATGTGGGTGTTGGGGTTACATCAGGCAAATTATTCATTTGGGGCTGCAGAATGTGTAAAATGCCTGCTATGTGGGGTTTTGACAGTGTGCACAAAAGGACTATTGCAGGTTTAAAAGCAACACAGATGATAGCTGGCTGTAAGAGCAGCTATGAGTCCCGGTGGCCCTGTAAATTATGACATGAATAATCACACCAGATCTATGCTGCTCGACATTGTGCTTTATAGGATTGCCGTAACATGGGACGGTAAGTTGACTGCGGCTATCTTGTAGCAAACCTAGAGATCTCATCTATGAGGAGGACATGCTGAAAAAAGAGTGATGTGATCTGTGCTGTGTGTTTGCTGAAGAGATATCATCTCTGGATGGGAAATGTGAAGTGTATGGATTCTATTTTGTTCAGTCTGTCCCTGTCGAGCAGCTAATGCTAGCTAGCAGCCGTCTGCAGATATCAGGCTGGTGCCTTATCAACACAAACAGTACAGATGAATTAGTGAGCAGACTTTGAGTTTGTGCCCTCTCTATGCTCTTTACAGACTATGTACCACACTTGGTGAGAGCACCTGCTGCAGCCTGAGCGTAGCTGTATGGGATTGTATTTATCATTTAAAATATTCATAACGGTGGTGGTGCCGGTTTACATGCACACATAGGGCTAAGAAATATTGAGCCATATGTCATGTTTTAGTCATTTTGCATTAGGTAAGGAAAACAACTTCTTGGGCCAAGGTTTTATAAACAGCAAATGTGTTTAAAATTCAGCCTATAATGTGCAATTTGATATTCGGAGAAACAACAGTGTTGCTCACTTGTTGAACATAGAAGCCTGTTTCCAGGAAACTCCAAGAAGAAATACATACACTTTGCTGATATTGACCTGATACAACTGTCAAGAATCCAATCAAATACTGGAAATTTCAGAAGTCAAATGCAATATTGCTAAATCGGCCTAGCCCTGGAGCTTATAAAATAAGGCAAGGATGTTACAAATGATACACAGGCTTTAGTTTTTTTTCTGCCTGACACGATACAAGTGCATATAAGGACAGGCCACACTAAAGTCAGCTTGCTCCTACTCTATCATCTACACTTGATGTCAAAATAGTGCTGGGTAGAAAATAGAAAACTACCTGGAATTAGTCTGGGTGGGAATGGTGGTGAGGAAACAAGGAGAGAATGGAGTGGAGAGCATTGAGTGGGAGGTGAGTGGTGACGTGAGGTAGTTTGCCTGACACAATTTTCTTATCACGGCCCCCTTTCAGTGGTGAGTGGCTTGGGAGCTTTGTACCAAAAGGAAACGTATTTACCAACGTAATCCTCTCCACTTGAAACTGGCTTCCAATGGGATAAAGGGAAAATGTGTTGAAATAATCCAACACAATTTTCAGCCAAAATAAAAACAGAAGGAAAGCAGGACGGCTTGGGAGCAAGGTGATGCATCAAGAGGTGAACAAACCACCTATATTTGACACCGCATACATTGACTGGTGAGGACCATGGTGAGTATAAGATCTCTGATGCTGTTGAAATGGGACATTTTCACTCAAACTAAATTTCCAAACCTGAAATATTTCAAACGGCACAGTGGAAAGCTTTCCTTGACAATGAGAAGCACAACTGTTCGTCTCTTGAGCTGTTACAATGAGCCATGACACCCCTGCATTAAATTCTTAAACGCAGTCACATCTGCTTACCCACTCCACCGCACCAATGTGTCTGCAAAATTCAAAAGGCCATCAGAGAAGTCACATTTAATTACAGAGGGATTACAAATTTCAAGCGATGTTCATGTGTTTCCCCTAAACAATATAAACCAACACTGGTGAGGACAGTCAAAAACTCCAGGCTGTTGTTTTCCTTGTCCCTGTCACTGGACTTGCCTGCATCCGTAGCCTGTCTGTCTGTCTCTGGAAGGAAAGACACACCCTGTGGCTGCAGAGATGCTAGAGTCCCTGCAGATGATCACAGCACGCAGCTACATAGACTTCATGCGTGTGTTTCTCCGTCACAAGGCAACTGTCTGTTTGGTTATCTCTAATCGAGGAAATGGGTGCAGGGGCTATTTTGTGGCAGCGTGTGTGCCTACTGAAGGATGCAGGGGCACCTGTCCTTGGAGGTCAGCCACCAACGATGTGTGCTGGCCTGCTTCTGAGTCGTACGTAATCATACACACAAGCACAAGCACACACAGAGAGCCTCAAGGAGCACAGGAGAGGGCTGTCTGTCTGCATCACAGCACCGCTACAGACAAGGGTGAACCCCAAGCTCTGGGCATCATGGTGGAGCTCTGGTGCAATACACATACACACAAATACAGCCTCTAACCTACTATGCAGAGGCTACAGTGGTAATGTCCTGCGTACAGCTTTGCTGCTAGCTAAAAATATTTGCTGTCATTTGGCACACCATTTTTTCACTCCTACAAGATTTAAAACGTTCAGATATTTATATGGGGGGGGGGGGTCATGTGACAGTTCCCTCCAGTCCAACGGGCTACATGGGCAACAATATCTTCCATCAGTTCAAAAACCCATCTGATCTACACGCTATGAATATATTAAGTACAGTAAATGTATAACAGAGCAAACCAAAATGTCAAAACACTGACTGAACTGAGGTGGTTGCTGGTTAGAAAGAACAGATTTAATATTTTACTATGTTGCTGATATTTCTACCACTGTAAGAGTAGAGGGTATTCTCTGTGGAGATTTCTCGACAGCGAGCAAGGGCCTGATGGAGGAGAGCTAAACTAAATGAAGGGAGAAGGGGTTAGGGAGATGATGACACAAGAGCAGAGGGGAAAAGTCATGAACATCTTGTTTTTTTTTTTTTTTTTACAGCACTGGGAGGGTTTCTGTGAACAACAGGGGGCAACAGTGCCACTACACACTCACAGTTTTCCCACTCCAGATGTGGAACTCTATCTGAGAGGCTGCTTGGGGGATAAAAAGGTTAGAGTGGGTGGTTAGATGCGTGTGGCTTGGGTTTTATAGCCATCCCCCCGCAGAGTAAGCGCTTCTGGGTAGCGGCTGGTGCACCAGTGTCAGATGTGTTTTAATGACAGAGGCATGTGCACACATACGTGTGGGCAGAAGGCACAGCACAGAACAGGCGCCACGTCTGGCCAAGCAGCTACCACAAGTTTTATTCACACCATCACTCAAGGAAAATGTAATCACTAACACAAGAGACAACCACGCTTCAAGCATCTTGCCTCAGTCTCAATCAGGAAACAACAGGACCTCATTCAGTTAAAACTGTGCCGCTCAAAGTGCAACTGTACTGTAAATGAAAAAGAAGCCAAAAATCATCGCAGTGATGAAATAAAGCTCTCGTCTCCCCTGCTTCCTGCTCTGTACTGAGGGTTTGACATTCTTCTCATGGATGTTGATATGCTGTTAGAAAAGGTGCCCTCCATTTTAAGCCAATGGAATGTAGAGACAATGGGGAGCCAAGCGGGTGAGTTATCAGAAGGGTGCAGGTCCATTGAGCCTGCCAGCAACTCCACTCAGTGCAGCCAGAGGAGTAGGATGGATACAGTGCCCTCATTGCCAAATACACTATTCTCTCTTCACCTCCTCTTGCTAAACTATCTAGCCTCCTCCGCACCTACTAAAAAAAGCTAGTTTTCATCCTCTATATTCCTGCTGTTACATCAACTCCACTTGTTCGCCAGACTGAGGTCTTCAAAAAAAAAAAAAAAAAAGCCACGTCTGGGAACCGCAGTAGCTTTTTTTGGCTGAATTTCCAAGCTTTGCACCCTCCAGAAGCCCTTGAAGCAATCACTGCTGACAAGGAAAGTCATATTTAACAGGCTTTTAACAATTACAAAAAAATCAACACCAATTACACTTATTATCATAAAAAAATAAATAAAATAAGTTAAGCCGTGATGATTATAATTAACAGTTCTAGTTTCCCCATCACTGCCTGATTGCCCGCCCATGACTGGTAGCAGGGAGCAACAAGTCATTCTGGGGTTGAGTATGTAAAAGTATGTATAATTAAAAGTATTGTTGAATCAAAACACTGTCAGCACCAAAGTTACAGACATAAACTGTGTGTTTTGCTGACTTGCAAACTCCCAGCAGTCTCTCCTTGTATCTCCTCGTATTCTCCCATTTGTCCTGCTCATTTACAGCGTTAGAAGATTGTTGGGACCTTTGGTGGATACACCCTTTCCCTCACTCCCTGCTGTTTCAGCCTCATCGCAGTTCTTCTTTGAGTTTTCCACACAATTACAAACACAGAAACACATACAGTAGATACACAAACATAGTTAGTGTGTTGACACAGTGAGACAGACAGAAACACACATGCACTTTCACATACAGACAAAGCCCCCTTCAGGACAAGGGCTTACACTGACATTAAAGGGCCTTTGTTTAGCCCCAGTTATCGCTACTCCACAGGCGGGTTTTGTTGCGAGCATATCTACGTCTGTGACACTGTGTGTTTATGAGCATGAGCGTGTGTGAAACCACAATACATGGGGTGAACTCTTGCAGACACCCACGGCACCCAGAGCTGATTGTCGCATGGGTTTGTGTGCCCGTGCATTGTGGTTTGTTTCTGTGTGAACAACTGAGAAACAACAGCAGCTCCACCAACAATGCTCAGAGAAGCAGAACAATTGTGCCTTTGACGGCGTTTGTTTGTGGTGGTGGGGAGACAGGAAATGAGATCATGCTCTCTGGCTGTGTGTGCGCGCAGGGCTTATCAAAGAGCGGGGCCAGGCCAGGAGGAGAATACCAATCACTTATTAGCCGGCCTTGCTGGGCTTATGGAAATGAGGAACAGTTCATTCAGTGCAATGTATCAAAGCAAGGTGGAGTCTGTGGCTACACCAGGCACGGCCATCTCTCAGAGTTTACTCATCTCTTCACTCGTGATCTCTCTTGATTCTAACTCTGCCTTAATGTATGATTGTGAAACAGTTCGTACCAAAGTAATGGCTTTCCATCTATCACAGCAAACACCCCCCGCCCCCTTCCCTCATACCTCAGATACCCTCTGCCTCATTTCACTTCAAGTTACGGCATTTGGAGGTTTTAGAGAGGGCGCAGAGTTGAACGCTGCTTTATCTGCCAAAAACACCTCCCCTCTCCTTCCACACCTCCTCCTTTCTGTATCCATTCATAGGCTCCGGAAACAGAGTGTGCTTCCTCTTCCTCTTTGTCTTAGTACACAGGATCTCGCTTTTCCTCTTCTGCATATCCATCATTGTCTCATAATGCACAGGTCTCTAACAACACCAATCGATGTTTCTCTTTTACTACACACAACCTCTCGAGCCACTGGCCCACTGTCTGTCTTTCATCACTCATTCATCTTTTGGAGGAAATATTTCCCCATTCAATTAATGTATTTTTTTTACCTGCATTTTATAGTCTGATCCCCACCATCCAAATGCACAAGCAGCACATATCTTTTTCACACTGTAAAAGGACTAAATGGAGTGAATATTGGGATGGGGAGCAGACAGGTGCATAACCTGCAGCAGTCTGTATGGTTGATCTACAGGAGGGACAGAGGTGGTGAGGCTGGGACGATGAAGGAGTGAAAATTAGACTTAGATTCCAATGATGACATCTTTGCCTCAAAGCCCTATAGACTTCAAAGCTCTCTATTCAGCACATCCAGCATTTAGCGCCTAATCCATGGCTCCTTTGATAATTCTGTTTGGGTTTATTTTGGGGTTGCAGGCAGGGTGGAAATACAGAGAAGTGAAGACGAAGAGGTGGAAAGCGTAAAGATTGATGTCAGCTGAAAGTTTGGAAGACGTGATTTAGGAAAACACGGGGCAAAGTTTGTGAAGTTCTAGATAAGCAAACTGTAGCAAGAAAAAAAATAATGAGGAGGAAGATGCTAAATAACATTCAATCTATCCCTCTGTGTTCACTTGAGCATTAGTTAATCATCATAAGTCAATAGAAGACTGCCCTTTGACAAAGCTGTGGAATAATGTTGGCCATGCTCTGCTACCTTATCCGCAAGCCTATCGTAAAGAGAGGGGGGGGGAGTATCTAATTTAGATTAGTCACATCTGGCCAATACTCAATCCTTTTAATAGAGCATTGTGTTAGTTCAGACAGAGCAGTGAAGTTGCACTTGCATCATCTGATCAGGCATCAGCCATTACATTCAAGCAGCACCATCTTTTACTCATACATCAGCTGACTGACTACCAGCTGACTAGTAAAATCAAATCATATTAAAAACTGGTGTACAGGACTATACAGGATATGAAGTGCTGCTGTTAGGAGATGACTGCTTCAAGTACACTCTAAAGTAGTGAAGCTTTTGGCATACTGTATCTTGCATATTTGCACTTCTAAGCTAAGACCTAGTGTTTGTGCATGTTTACAACTATCTCTGAGTCCTACATATCATCTTTATGGTGAAGGGTTAGATTTAGTTCTGTTACTATTTACAATAAATGATCAGTTTATTCTGTCTTGTTGTCGGCATAGATTTTTCATCCAGTGCATTGAATCTATCCATCATCTTTGATCGTACCTTCAAAGTTCAATGTTCCACTCTTAATATGAGAAATCCCAAACAGATTCTTCTGAATTGCAGTGTTGTGTGTGTGAGAGTCAGTGAGGGCTTTAAAAAAAGAAGAAAAAAAAGCACTGATGTTTGTTGCAGTCTCCAAAATCATGTATCAGTGGAATCTAGCCTATGCACACACATTCTGTATAAGCTGACACTACGTCCCCGGTGCAGCCTTTGATCCCTGTGTGGTAAACCTACTTCCTTTGTCCTTCATTCTCCGTTTTCACTTTTCTGTGCCTCTCAGTTTAATGACTTCAGGGACAGACAGACCAAGGTATCACAAGACGCCGTCTACTTACAGTATACAAGCACAATTTGCTAATATGGAAGCAACCCACTGGCATTAGTGCAGTTATAAATACACATTTAACAGCTTACACTGTTGCCCTTCGTCATGTTAACTGACTACAACAAATAGTCCTCTCTGTTTAAATTATCATTGTAATTACCCTCCTCATCAAATAGCTAACTAGAAAACCATCCGTTCATCAAATTATCATCATCATGCATGACTGGCTTGCTAGAGATATCAAAATCTCCACTCTGCTGCTCTGTCAGTGAGGTGAGGTGAGGTGTGGGGCGGTACATTTCCAGGACTGGTAATGACTTAAGGGGGTCAGAAGGATATCAGGAGCTGGCATGATAAGTGATGACACCCTCATGGGAACGAGCTTAATGACTATCCCCGTGCAGGGAACTGGCTGGATGGCCGGGCAATTTTGCTGCAATGAAAAAGAAAGGTCCAGGACAACTTGTCTGCTCAAACCACAAGAGCTCTGTCTTTGGTACTCTCAAATCTTTGTACCTTGCGGTAGAGATGAAGCATCATTAGGCAATAAAGCTGTTTTATCACTGTCTATCACTAAAAGAGACAGAAATAGCTTTATTCTGAACTTTCTAATTAGTTTTACAAAAGGATATATTTCTTCCTGCTTTAATGCACTTTTTATTTTTTCCCAGGTTTTAATTAGCATTTTTATATTTTGTATAAATGTTTGTACATGAAATGCACCACAAAGGCAATGCTTACTCACTAACAGCAATACACTGATTTAAACAACAAAAGAAACCAATCTCCTGTCCCTGCCAACACAGAGCATAGAACCAATATTGATCAACCCTTTCTTGGCTTTTTTTGAAGCTGACAATCCATTTGTCGTCATGAACTGGATTCATTTACCTTCAAAATACAGACTAATAACCAAAAAATGAGGACTCGCTGGGAGATCAAACATCTGTTCCTCTGAGGAGACCATTACTCAAGTAAACAACCAAAAGTACCATGACAACCCCCCAAACAAGAGACAAACACTAATGCCACAGAAATACCAACAGCAGAACTGTACTGCATGGTTTTTACAGCCCTATCTAGACAAGTGATCACTCCTTGTGCTGGCAAGAGAACAAACCTGTTTACCAGTTGCACGTCAGCTTGCAGCTAATTGTGGGTCACGTTTCACAGAGTCAGCAAAGCAAGGGGGGCATCTGTGTGTGCATGTGCACCTGGGCATTTAATGGTTGGCAAATACAAATACACAGGGAATAAAGTGGAGACAGGGACACACTTAAAAGACATGTCACACATCCTATCAGATGCCTGAAGGTCAACGGAAATGACATGCTGAGCTGTCTGTCAGCTGCCTATCAATGTGTGTGTGAGCGTGTGCTCGGGAAAAAAGTGCAGCCACAGATAGCATTTAATTGAAGGTTGAAGTTATCAGATAGCCTGCAACTCAGCTGTCAGTCAAGATGCAGTCACCACGGTGACGCTTCACAGTGCTCTGCACCACTGACGACATCAGGAAATGGCTGACTTTGAAGAACGGTGAGGGAGTGGGTAGACAGACACACACACGGGCAGACAGGGTGATAGAGACACAAGCCTTCACACAAACACATTTACAGACAGATGTGGAGCACACAGGCAAGTACACACAGGCCAGAGAAGGGACACACTTAAGGGAATTAGAGTAGAAGCGTGCTGGCAAGGCAAGTTATTTTGGTAGAGTTGACATGCTGCACTGCATCCAGGCACCAGGACAATCTAATTATCTACTGGTGAGACCAGAGCAGAGGAGTCGTAGGTGAGACAGAGAAAGCCCCATCAAGCGAGTGTGACCTCGGCCTAGGGATATAGTGGGAGTCTCAGCTTTAAATGAAAGCGAGAACAGAGAAGAAGGCAAGTAGATGGCATGCGTCCCAAAATGACAAGATAAGTGTGGAGAGAGGGGAAAGACAGGGAAACAGTATGAACGATGACAAATCTTCCATGGCAGGTGAGCTGCTGCCAAGAACACAAAACCGAGACTTGGACCATCTTTCTCTGTTTTCTTGAAAGAACCTAGTATTGCATCAGTGAGACACACACACACACACACATACACGCATATGTCTTCGATGTGGGAAATCTGGGAAATCAGACGGAAATGTGAGTGGGGGAGAAATATTCCCCAGTCTAATAATCATCATTACAGTTTCCTCTCCTTTTAGCTATGGGCAGATCATGGATAGGAAGTGACATTTTTCTCCTCTTACTTCATCATTTCTTCCCTCTCCCCTTTTCACACTGATCCTACACCATCTCCCCTCTTTCCCCCACTACTAAATGACTTCACTAGTTATCATCCTTGAAAAAATAAACTGAAACCTGACATACTGTAACTCACAGTGTGTTCAAACAACAATTATCAAGACGAGCTGAGCAGATTGTAACACTTTCTGTCTGCTGTTCAAATAAAGAATCCCTACATTTCATTCCCTGTCTACTTGTCCAATAGCTTTCACTTGCGAGAAGACGGAGCAGTGAAGAGAAAGGGAGTAGGCAAAAGGACACGTTACACATGTGAGATTCAAAAACTAACCACTTTAACAGTTTCTGCACACATTCTTCTAACAGATATAATTTCTGGAAACAGGAGGAGTAGGGACAGAAAGAAAATCCATTTAGACCTGCTGCTGAATTCCCTTTGTTCCAATCATCAATACACTATCCGACATTTGACTTTTTTCCTGCAGACTTAATGACCACAGGTTGTGCATGTGTGTACCAAAGTAGAGGGGAGAAATGTCCAGGTGAAATATGTTGCTGTTTTAGCATCACCGTGGATGTTTATTTGCTTGTACTTGTACATCCTTGGGTTCGTGTTGGTGTGTGTATAAATTTGTGTCTACTAAGGTCATCAGTGAGTCATCTCAGCCACCAGGGGGAAGCCTAATTAATTTAGTAGCTTTCCCGGCAGCTCGTAAACACAATACTGAGTTACAGTGGAGCTCTGTTCGGAACAGCATAGCACATCCAGCGAAGGGAGCACAGGGGTCATTCGAGGATGCCACACTTTTAATAGTTTGTGTGTGCTTGTGTGTGCTTGTGTGTGAGTGTGTGACAGAGGGAGTCAGTTCATTAATATCTTTACAGCCACAGGTGGCCCCTGTGTTTCACACATGTTCACAAACCTCATTCATTCTTCCGCAAATCAGATTCACAGTTCATCTACAACATTAAAACAAGTTATGGGGTTTAATGCTCTTGTTGCTGATCTGCTAATCCTTAACTGGAGTAATCTACTTTCTGTATAACATGCTGTTTAAAGGCCACAGTATCAGACATCGCCTTCAAAATAAAATAACCAGCTATAACATAGTATCAGTAATTTTAGACCAATTAAATTCTGACAACTGCACATAAACTAATGGATCTATCACACATACAGGGTCACATCAACCACATCTACAGTTTTCTTTCTTTATGATCTACTACACTATGCATGTAGTACTGTATGCCCAGTATTTATAAATAGAGGTTATACCTAACCTAACCTAACCTAACTATTATGATATACTACATATTACACTAAGATATACTGCACAATCATTTTCTGTACACATCAAGGATAATAATATTTATTTAATATAAGCTAATTAGCTAAGATAATTAGGGAGGTGGTCCAGTACCTGCATGAAGTCCTGTCACTGTAGATGAAATGTGGAAGACTGGGATTTGGTTGGCTGATTTAGCATGTGGGCTCAGAGGTTGGGTTTGGTCTGAGGGTCAGCTGGAGCTCAGCTTATCCCATCCAGTCCCTGGTGCCCTTTATCAATTCTGTCAGGGGGAAAATGCAATCCACGCCTGGCTGGGCCTTGCCCTGCTCTACGGTGTCTCTTATCCTTCGTCACCTCCCTCCATTCATTTCCTCACTGCAAGCTGCAGGGATTACGAAGAGAAACGTTGCTCCACAAGACGTGACGCAACCACTCGTGTGTGCCAGAGACTACCAAGGGGTCAGGACAGTGGCAGAGTGACCATGGTCAGAACCTTAACACACACACACAAGCAACCACGTCTGTCATCCTTCGGACAAGGCCTTTACTGACTCACCTCTTCAGTTTTGCCACTGTCCTCCTCATTTCTACAAGCAGTATGATGTACCATGTACTATTCATCTCAAAACTGTATGTGTGTGCATGTGGAAAAAAAAAACACTAACCAGTACACGTTCCAGATCCAAAAGTTTTCCATCTCCTTAAAGTGAACATTTAAGGAATTGCAGTTCACCTTTCTTGATGCTCTTCCTCTCAGTCCTTCTCACCCCTCTCAGCACTAATCTACTACTCAGGTAGCTCATAAACACCTCAGCATGCCATCATTTCCTGAGACCAGGACCAGCTTTCATTGCCATCGGATATAGCTTTAAAGCTAGTCCATTAACAACTTGGCACAAGTGCAACGAGTGCTGCAGCTATTGCTTAAACTAAAACAGTCAAGCTGGTCAACAATTACGTGTTTATCAAACAATAATGAGAAATGAGCAAAAAAGGAGAAGAAAGAAGACAGTGGGGTTGTAAGAGTGGAATGTATGAGAAAAACACTACAGTGTAAAGCTGTTAAGTGGAAAAAATGAGAACAGGGCTTCGTTTTATCATTTTTTCCAACGGGTACATCCACAGCACTAGCAGATTGTTGAGCTACTGGCAGCTGTCGGTAAATCGACGCGTGTAGGTGTGTGTGGGTGTGCATGTCCACAAATACGAACTGCGGATCTGTTAGAGCTGCTGATTTACCTGCTGATTAAACAACAGAGGAAATGCGAAACATTCCTACAGGCATACAACATGATCGATTCAATGCATCTCACAATTATTTTCTTTACTGTATTTTTCTCAAGACAAATTATTTGCCTGCTCATTGCCATGTGAATATTAGTCCTTAAACAGTTCAGGCAAAGGCACCAATACTATTGGCACAGTGAGACAGACGACAATGTGTGAGATGTGTAAACTAGCTACTTACATCTGGGTACTCTTTGACAGGCACAAACAGTTTTTCCTGCAGGTGGACGATGGGTCCCATAGGCTCAGGCAGCTCCAGCGGGTGTCTGTCCACAAGGCCATTCACTGTGTCACTGTACATGTCTTTACGCACTCTGTTGATCTCTGAAACACACAAAAACATGTACATTGTGATAAGCACATAAAATTTTGTATTTAATAGATCACTGTCATATTGATTTTGACTTCTGGGCAAAGGCTTAATGTAGCATATAAATCTGCTGTAAAAAGAGCAAAGAAAAACAACAGGAATTTGTCAATTGCCTTGAATACTAGAAAAACAATGGTGTGGTGGAGAGCACATCACAAAACATTTATTGTAGCCTATGAGTGTAAAAATATGACAGTTGAGCAGGGAGGCCTCCTATGACCTGCAGGAATCAGTTCTTCAGCATTAATTCCCCCGACTAAAAACTGCGCATGTATGCAGGTTATTCTATATAAGAGAGACAGAAGTTAAGCATTGCATTACTGAAGGGTTATGGCCACCATCTTTCCTTTCTGTGAACTACTCCCCAGTGGCTCTTCTCTAATAGAGCAGCCTATGTGAGCGGCTGGGAAGGTGGGGAGATGAGGCGTGGAGAATCGCTCAGGCTCAGGTATATGCCTTCAGATCTGATCCCTCTGTCAGATAAAACTAATGGACCTCTCCCTCCCTCTCTCTCACACACACTCACGCAGACGTTCTTCTCTAATTCACATGCACCCCACTTTGACTTCTTCTGCAGCACACACAACTTCACACACCAAAGGAAAGCTCTGCTCTGACAGTTCAGAAGACGAAATCATTCACCTTGTGAGTCTGTGCGCATGCTATGTTTGTGTTAAGTGTGTCACAGTTGGACGAGGAATGACAGCTGCAGTTGTAACACCCGTTACTAAAGGACACACACTGGTCACACTCTCTGACTTCCCACGTTCGCCATCATCATATCAAACAGTCATGCCATCACTGAACGAAAAAGCTAATAAGCAGTATGAGAAAATGCAACCAGAAAAAGAGTCCTCAACAAGGACAAGTTTTTCAGTTTGTGGACGACAATGTTGAAACAAAATTGCCAGGGTGGTGAGGTCACTAGGAGTCACTCGTCTGGGGTGGAGTGAGGACGGCTGTTAGGCAATATTTCCATCTCTCATGAGACTTACAGGCAGTTGGGAGCTCTATATTAAACTCTAGCAGGGCGAACTTGACACTCAGCTGTAAAGCATGGGTGACCTCCAGGTCGTTTCCTCAGAATGAGGGGCAGGCACTGAAGTGCATAATAAGGTTTCAATGTTTTTGATTTAAGTTAGACTATGTTTACATTTTAACAAATAACACATGATAGATTCTCTGTGAGAAGAGGTGATTACAAAAACTCAACCAAAATGGATTTCGGCCATGTAATTACTTAGCAGGGATTTGTTGTTTAGGTGAAAATGTGTTTTCACTGGATACCATCGATGACAGACTGAGGTGTGTTTGATGGGCTCGTGTACACTGACAAGCCTACACATCTGGCCTGCAGCTGTGTGGACAACACTGGGTTCACATTGGAACTACACAAACAAGCCAAGAGGAGACTTGGCCCAGAGCGACTCGTTCCCAAACCACATGACATCACCACTCTGAAGTCCACACAGATACTCCCAGTCCTCCCTCAAGATGAATTCATCCTCGTGGTATCTAGCCCAGTGGACAGATTACATCAGTCTTAACCAACACCAGCAGCTTCAGGCCACATTCGGGCTTTGTGTAGGAACAGAGGGGCTTGGCAGTGACACAATGCACAGGGAGGAGATCGGGAAGGTCTAACACAGGGAGTTAGAGGAAAACACAACAGTTAACAGCAAATGCATGTGCACTATGTATCCAAAAGAAACCTTACACACTATTGGCCTATTGGTTAATGACAGTGTTCTTATAAAGTTGTGGGTTTAATGTCCATAACTGTTGATCTGCAGCCTGGTCATTGGTTGCTATCTTCGCTTTTTGCTCTTCTCTCGTTTCCCTGTGCAAAAATAAAATGCACCTTCTGGCTGTAAGTCTTAGTATCTTTTTGCTTTGCCTTTTTCTTTAAGCCAACATTCATAAAACACAGAGGAGTGATTTAACACATCACTGGTGGGCTAAGCATGTGTGTAGGAGCCATCAATGACGAGTTAAAGGGAGCCAGCGTTATGCAGGTTACATATAAATATATATGCAAAGTCTTGTATGTATCTTGGAGCATTAGTCGTTCAGTTGACAAGAGAAAATAAAAAGAAGCGTGCACATGTGACAATGCAACCGAGCAACCAGCAGCAGCAGCCCTTCTTCTTCTAATTCTATTTCCTCTTGCTGAAATGCCACATTAACATAAGGGGGCCGTGCTGGGCCATCAGTGGAGACGTGCAGCATTTGACAACCTCTAATTTAAGCGTGGCAAGTCTTTTCTGAAGCGCTGTGCTCACCTAAAAATTACCCCCTGCCTTGCACGACCGACAAAATCATTTGTCTAGCTGTCCACCCCAGCAGAAAAGGCTGAATTTGTAAGAGAGACAGAAGGCTGAGGATCACTATCTTGGAAAGAAAAGACAAAAGACAGGAAAAAAGCAACACGAGTAAGGGATGGGCAGGCTATCAAATGAGAACTTTTCTTCAACTCTGGCATTAGATGGCAAGAATCTGGATTACGCATGTGTTTAACAGCTATATGAGGAGCAGGAACAGATCCCCTCGTACTCCCCTTCAGCCTTCTCTCAACTCCTTGCCAGTGTGTCATCCACAATCTGACTTAGCAAACCACTTACACCACATACACACTCACACAGCACATTCCTGTCAGAGCTGTCTATTTACCTGTGGGGGGTGGCTTTATGCACACACACACACACACACACAGACACACAGACAATAGAAGAGATAATAATATCTCAGTTTAGTTTTTTTTCACTGAGACATCTGTCAGGAAAAAACAAAAATCGACCTTGGGAGTAGTTGGAGGGCAAAGTGGAAGAAGGTTTGCTGAGACAAAGACAAAGGAAAGAGGAAGAATTATAACCACAGTGCTGAGCAAGCAGAGTGCAGTTGTATTCCTCTTGATTCTCACTGCTCTCTTCTGCCTCAGTGTAAGTTAAAACATGTTTCATTTCATCCTTTCCTCTCTTTTTGTTTCACTCAATTTCTGTCTTTTGTTCTCAAATCTGCAGTGAAACAACAAAATGGCACCGGCTGCAGCTGAATATCCATCTGCCCTTTGTGAGCTCAAGTGCAGAGAAGATTTCTCCTCATCTCCTCAGTGATCTTGGCAGTGCAGAGAGATGAACACCCAAGGGACAGGGTGCTGTGGGGGAGAATGGACTGTGGAGGGGTTTAGGGGGGCAGCGGACTGAGGGAAATGGGAGAGGATCTGGCTGGAGTTTGGAGAATCAAAGTGGAGGAGGTTGGATGGAAATGTTCCTTCTTGGGAAAAGCAGTTCAAACATAAAACTCGAGGCCCGTTGTCTGAAGCTTTCAAACATTACAGGGCCCTTAGTGGATAAAGTTTTTCAGCTGTCATTATGTGCCCCAAGTATTGAACTTAGTTCAGTTCTTAGGTCAAAGACTGTGATGCTGGAAAAATCTCGACAGTGGACCTTAATTTGGGGGTAAATTTTAGAGGATGTCTGAATGATATAGGACAGAAACCCGCAATTACACATTTAAGTTTCTGAGCACAATGTTTAACTTCCTGCCTTTACAATTTTGATTTACTTCAATATCGAATGTATAAGTATAATGTAAAAATGTTAATCTTAAAAGCAGTACCCTCGAGAAAGACTGCACACTTTGCACTTCTGCTACCACAACCATAATTAGTTCTTCAGTATGCCAAACCATCACTTCTTGACAGGGCACAGCTGAACTACACCTGGACCAGAGATTCACGTGTGGATAGAAAGAACAGCGTAAAGAAAACCCATTACGTCTAGCTACACATCTGAATGAGGGGTATTTGACAGTCAGCCACCGGAAGCTCGGTAAAAACGGGATAAAGATGCTTTTAATCTATGTAAAAACACTGGCCACATAGTGGCAGCACTGCCAGAATCAAGGGGAACAGTTCAGGAGAAGCGAAGTTGAGAAGAGGAAAATGTAGAAGGAGGAAAAATAACCAATTTAGGAAGGAATATTTTCTAATGCTGCAGCTCTCCTCATCTAATGTGATCTAATGAATGTAAACACAGCGTGAGGGCAAATTTGGAGTAATGGAGTGGAGGGGGAAGATCAAAGAGGGAGCAAGAGGGAGAGAGAAAGAGAGAGAGCAGAGTAAAATGAATTTTAAAAAAACAATGGAGGAGAAGTCCAGAAGGAGATACTGTAATCAGGTTTAAGACTGGTGAAGATCATTCAGCTAGACCTGCTCCACTAGAGAATGAGAACAAGTCCATTAAGAGCCCAAAAATAGACCTGCTCTATAACTGCTTTGTCCTCACCCTGTAGCTCACAGCAAAACGTCCTCTGACCATGCAGAGCAAATCTGTTCATACACATTATATGTGTGTGTGAGTGAGAGAGAGGGGGGGAGGGGGGGGGATAGCAAAAGAAATGTAATGGGTGAGTAATCGGTGTATGATCAGCTTTGCCTGAGGAAAGCAGCTTTAGATGCCTTGTGATGCCTGGCATTAGGCTGATAATATCTGGCACCTGAGACAGATTGAGTCTAACACCAATTAATCTTAAAGCCAAAATGATCAAATGTTGAACTCTACAGAGAAACTGAATGAGTCTTTCTTGTTTAGGGCGATTTCAGATCAAAAACCTATAGTGTTAGGAATCACTGCACCTCTTCCTGCTTCCAAATGCACACACGTTCAATTAATGATTTAAAGCAGGTGAGGAAATAGCTCGGAAGCCGAGGTAAATATAGGCATAAGAAATGTGGAGGCTGTGTCTAAAAAAACCACAGCAATCACAGATAGGCCTAAATGTGCTAGTGCTGAGTGAAACAAGACTCAGGCGAGGAACAAGCCTTTTCACTTTAAAGCTGTGCACTTTAGCAATCACAAAGCCTGGGTACCCGTTGCAAGCGAAAGGATTTGGGCGTTTAATGCATTCCTGCCCTTTATTCACAGCACAGACAACTTTATCCAAGACGACACTCCACTTCAACAGTTCAGGGGTTTGGCAGGCCAAGCATATGAAAGACGGAGGTTTCTTTTAAAGCAGAGAGCCGAAGTATGAGAGCGTGTATTGGTGGGGGTGACCAAGCCATGAAAACGTATGCATTTCTGGGCCTTATCGTCAACTCACAGCTGCCTCCCTCTCCCCCTCCCTCTTTGTGGGGGAAAAAAGAAGTTTCCTCATGCTTCTGTCTTATTTTTACTTCCTAATCTTTGATTTAACAGTAGGCCTGCACTGCACAATCCTTTGATGTTCATGCAAAAACTATTCCTGTGTTGTTAATGAGTATGCTGTACTATCGCTATGGCTAGGAACAGCACATGCGTTTCATTTCTTCTGAGGGACATACCAGGTTTAGGTGTGATATATCTTGTTCAAAGAGTTGGAATTATTTTGGTTTCGTAGCGTCATGGACCAAGGAATTATGGGGCATAGGGAAATCATGGTTTACCAGAAAATAATAGCAATACTGGACATGCAGGAGTTGATCAGACGACAACTGTGGATCACCATTGTTCAACCCAGTAAAGGTAATGTTATGTCTCTGGAAACGGCTGAATCAAACGCACCCATTCATTTGTGGCTGCATTACCCAACTGTGTCCATTACTTGCAGTAGTCAAAAACACACCAGGGTGCAAATAGTTTGCCCCATGGCATCCAATAATCCTCTTTCTACAGGCTCAGAGACAGTGCAGATGTGACTACAGAGTTGTGTGTAGTACTATCCCACCCGGTCCCCAATAATGTCCACCTACTCTCAACTTAGGTGTATCTAACATTAAAAACACTTTATTTCACACTAGTTTCAAACCCATTCATTTTTTCTAACCCTGCATGTGACTGGGTGGGGACTAGTTCTTGGGCATAGCAGCAACAAGCAGAGCTAGAATCTACAGCTGCACGTGGTGTTTAGGGTACATGTGTAAATTTTAGCTGCAGAAAACAATCTGGGTTGCGCATCCCCCCCTCTGTGTGCAGTCACTGGCTGCACACAGATCAGTCACACACAGCAACGCTCATCATCACAGGTAAATTCGCAACCTGCTGATTATCTTCAAAAGTTGTGAGTCCTCTTAGCACAAAATTCCCTGCTTGCGTTTCCTCTTGAAGTCTCGAGTTAAAGCGTAGGAGTAGTCGCACAAAATAGGCAATTTTGACTGTGGAAAAAAAAAACTGCCTGCTGAAGCATTTTATTAGCTTTGACTGGCCTTTTGACACAAAATTGGGATTTTAGTCACCAATCACCAAGAGATCACATCAGCCAGTAAGGACAGAAGATACAGATAATTACAGCATCCAGCAACTTAAAAAAATATATATATAACCTGAGAATATCTTGAGGCAGACTAACACATTTACTGTGTTTTAAATTTGTGCCATCAGCCCTTTGTTAACGTTTCACAATCCATCTTAACTGTCAAATTCGAAATGGTACTAAGAAACGCATTTCAGTTTTTCTTTGCAGTGAGTCATCCGCATGGTTCTCCAACCCTGACATGATGTGGATATACGCGCTGGCCCCCACAGGCTGAGGGGGTCTAAATGGTTCTAGACGGAAATGACGGTGCTGTTTGCTGGAAGCCGGGGGAGATTTATGTCATATGTCAGAGATTCTCCTAAGGCAGGCTGGGTAAAAAGCTCCAGCGTCAGGTCTTTAAGTAGATAGGCCACTAAATAAACGACTGGCATAACAAGGTTTCGGGATCTTCTTCTCTCTGATCCAGGTTAAAAAAAAAAAGTAATAAAATACAGCAAAACACCCTCACTGGCATACACGTACACACTTCCTTACTCATCTCATGCAGGGCAAATGGCAGGCGAAGACATAGAGGAACTACGCTTTCATCCAAATTGGGAATGGGCAGTCGATTTATAGTAAAATGGAAAAACGCTTCCACACACTCTCAGTAACACAGTATCTATCTGATGCACATACAGTGGTACACACATTACAGAGAGCGTATACATCTGGAGTGTGAGTGCACATGTTCACATCTGAGCTAACTACCTCCTTGAAAGCAGCACGTTCCGCTCTCTGATCTTAATAATGCGCTGAAATCTGCTTGAAAATACACACATAGATAACTACTCGCACAACATTTAGTTATGGTCCAACAATGGACAAGAATATGCGTGCCCTGACACATACTCAAGCACATATCATAGATAATATAAAAAAAAAAAAAAAAACAAACAAAAAAAAAAACACCCAGCTAAACATTAAAAACACCCACACGCACGTACTAATAAGCTTTTGTGTGTTTGTAGGCAAGGCTCCCCTGAGAAAGTGAACCCACAGAAATAACACTCCTCACAGAAGGAGGAGGGAAACTGCCTTAGAGGAAAATCTGCTAAACAAATACAGCAGGAAACAAGAAGGAAATAGCGCTACACCTCTCCTCCATCTCGCCTTAATAGCCATTGCTTCATATTTAGTCTAGTGACAAAGAATAAAAACGCAGATTACAGAATCACACAGCTGTTGTTTATCATACATCAAGCCCATACTCTCCTTTAACTCTCAGTGGTTTCATAATTTTTCCACGATGACTGTAAGCCAGTGCTGCATGGCTGTACTGTGCACAAGGCAAACATAACAGGGAATGCTGCTTCTTCTATTTTTATTCGCAGAATGCATCGCACTAATCAGGACCATTAGAGCGACAGACGTATGATATTTCAGTAGAAAAAAATTGAAATTATATGCATTGTAGCTAAAACACAAATATATTTGGTTTAAATTTGGTTTCTTCAAGATTATTTTACTCAAAATATTGACAAAGAATTAAGTCTGTAGTTTATCGACTCAAACCATGAATTAAAGACCATAATTGTGTCAGAAACACTGATAAATTGGAGGCACAGTTTACATCTTCCTCTACTCTGGCCGAACCCCTGAGAATATGTATGCTAAAAGCAGAGCGTGTAGGTGTGGTGGTGGCCACGAACAGCAATCAGCAAAGCCATTAATCATAACTGGTGACAAATGCAATGTTTTCTGGGGCCGTCAATGTGGCTGCATGCAGGCAGGAGAAGAAGTGCCAAGCTGAATGTGGCTTTCCGTGGCTCCTGGCAGCAGTGGTGACGGTGTGCTATAAGAACGTGTCATAGCACGTTAGCTTGGCGATTAAACAAAGCAAACGACAGCGTAGACAAGGAGAGGGGGGACCAAAGCAAAGATGGAGCGGAGGGGGAGACAACAGAGAAGCAGAAAGCGATCGAGTGGGACACATGGGACTGAAAAGGCTGTAGAATGAAGAGCAAAAGAAATCAGTGTGTATTGGAAATAAATAACACTTAAAAATAAAAGGGTTGTCTTACTTTTGACAAGATGTATGTAACATCGCACAGCAACAAATTGTCATTTGACTAGAGCAGCTACTGTCACTGAACAGCTCCAGCAGCTGCAGTGACAAACGGGTGCGCTGATTACATGGCCCAAAGTGAACCAAAGCAATCGAGGCCTGAGGGGTCAAGATGTTAATTTTTGGATCATGATTAAAAAAACAAGGCAAATTCATCAAGCAACTGTCACGTAGCCAAGACATACAGTGTTTCAGAATATCCTAAAGTGGAATGGCCAAATGAATATTTGAAAAATAATCGATTAGTTCCCAGCGATTATCAAATAGTGCTTTTGCTTGAAATGCCCATCCTTAATAAAATGCAAACAGAAGGGTGCAGGCAAACTGGAAGTTAGCTGTCCCTTCTTTTTGCTGCGTTTGCTTTTTTTTTTCTTTAATTTATCCTGTATTGCTTGTTAGTAGCATCACTTTCTGTTTTTACTGAAATCATCTACCTCATTTACAGGAATCCTTAAAAAAACTGTAGTAAAACTCATCTCATTTTTCTTCCCACTCTCGTCACCATGCCACCCCAGCCCCAGCTTAACAGTTAAATTAGTGTTTCAGACAGTATCTGCAGAGCTATTAAGACCTCAGACTAAAATTAGAACAAGGGATCATCACATTTGATGATGTGGAACTGCTTTATGGGGCTGTGTGCTGGTGGGGGGCATGCTGGCAGCTCAATGAGCCATAGGAGTGCCAGTTTTGTGCACTCAGTGGGGTCTACCATAGAATGAGGTGAAACGGGCAGGGAGGGCTGGCTCAATACTGAACCATAATGGCTTACTCTTAATGGCTGCCGCGAGGGGCCAACGTTCATTACTCTCTGCGTGGGGGACTTTCGACAGGATCCCGAGGTGAAACTTGTGAGTGCGTGTGCATGAGCGCACACACTGTTAAACTCGAAGGAGGCACCCCAAAGCAAAATGAGCAAGGTACAGAGGTACTGAAACTGTTTTCTCTCCTTCACACTCTCACACAGACAGTTTTCTCTCAGGAAGCACTGGGTAGGTAACAGAATTGGAAAAACCTCTTTATCACAGTAGTTTCATAATAATGCTAATTATTCAGCAATTGCAGCGCTCATGAGTCCGCTCTCCTCGGTTCACCTTTTTAAAAAGTACGCCAATAGCCTAGCTCAGCTCAAACAAATAACCTAAATGCACACAAATGCCGAGTCAGGCTCCTTTCTGAAATACCAGGCAAAGATGGGCTATTTTACTGCAGCTTTTGCCATCGAAAAAGGGGGGGGGGGGGGGGTGCGCGATATGTAGCGTTAAATTGGAAGCCACACAGCAATAGTCATTTAACAGGCTGGCTTTAAGAGAGAAGCCTCATGAGCTGAAAATGGTTTCACAAATTTGAGAGGATACAGTTGGTCACAAAAAAAGGAGAGACTATCTGAAGTAAGCCGTAATACCATCCTCTACTTCCATGGAAATATCTTGTATCCATGTGGTTCCTTGCATACTAAAAATGATGCTTATTTATAACAGGAGCAATCAAAACTGGTGGATTAATTAGTATGAATATAAACACATTCAAGGCATGAACAACGCATGCAGCTAAAACAGACTGTTGGTTTTTCTGCATCTCATGGGAACTCATTTCACAGACTTAACCTGCCAGAGAAATCAGACAAACAAACAAAAGTGAGACCTGTGCTGTGTGGAGCAGCTCAAGAAACGCTTTCTCAGATTGCTGTAACTCATTTAATGCTCTATGTTTGGGTCGATGTATATGCACCGTATGCTTCGGGAAACAAAACAATTGTATCCACTGCGGCGCCAGGCATACTTCTTACAGACGTGCGTTGAGCTTACACACACAAACACAGGGGAGTGCTATGTCTAAGTGCAGCACAGGATGCATGTGTGTGCATGACAAGATGTGAGACTATGAGATAAGGTGTGGGAAGAATAACAGGATGAAGAGTCAGGATGCATGCTGATGCTGGCCTGTGTTGTGAACTGGAGCAGCAGTCCTTGGCCCCAATTTGTGTTCACTGCCTCCCTGGAACCATATACTCTGGCCTGTGAAAAAAGGGGTATCCCTTTCCTTTGTCCACTGCCCAGAGGGGTTCAAGAAAATGGACATTTCCTGTCAGTAGACACCCACTCTTGTTAAGATACAAACAAACACTATGCCTCAAAGGGGTGACCAAAGAGTTGACCACTATTCATCTACTAAACACATTTTCAACTGCATCTATCCCTAGACACAGCTGCACCCTCCGTCATGCAACAATGCCAGGAAAGGTCCAGCTGTCAGAAAGGGAAGCAAGAGAGGAAGGAAGGAAAGGCTCTGACTGTCAATGTGACAGGAGACGATAACATGCACAGTGCTTCCTGTCCCCACCCCTGTAACTAAGGAGACCACAGTGCTCACAACAACCAATGGAGAAGATGGGACAGAGGACGGAAAATTTCTCATAGTCCATTATTAGTGAAAAAAAAAGCAAAAAAACAGTCGACTTTGTGACTTATGTGATTTGATCTTTTTTTAACCATGCTTCCAAAATAAAATGGACCTACAGAGCTCAACTGCTTTTGGCAGAACTGAAAAATAATACACGGAAAGCAAACTAGGCAATCAGGTTAAAGTAGAGTTTACTCAGCTGGTCATTTTCATCACATTTAAACACAGTCAAACAGCAACGCATGGGGAGGATAGGACAGGAGCTGCATTTTAACTGTAGTTCTTAGGCAAATCCTTACATCAACTGTGAGTCAAGAGATTCGTGGTGAGAAACAGATGGGAGCAGCAGGCGCCTGCCAGAAGTGCAGTGTTGAGAATGTCAACAAACAGGTTGGAGGAAAAAAAGTGTCTTTATCTTATGTGTGTTTGTTAGGTGAAGGATTGACAGAATGAGGATCAACCACAATCTTTCTTATTCTCTTGTTATCAGAGAACAAGGTCACTTGATTACATCAGGAAAAAACTGATGCCACAAAACGTAGACGGAGGCAAAAAGAGAGACGACTGCCTTTACCTGTGTTTCATTAGCAATTAATTTTCAATCCTGTTTAAAGGCAGATGGGAGAAATTACAGCCAAGCACTGGGTTAATTGAGAAGAAGGTGGGTTTGTCTTGGCTGGAAAAAAGAAAAAAAGGTGCTACCTCTGTGAAAGTCATTGATGTAAATTTAAATAAATAAATAAATGGTCTCTGTTATCAATAAATACTGCTCCAAACTGAGGCAATCAAATCCAACAACCCTGCCATAACTCCTACCTTATCATATTCAGCTGTTGATAAGAGTGTGTCAGAGATTCATTCAACTCCATGCTTGCTTCACTGGGTTTGTGTATTTATTGTATTGGATTAGGGAATAGGAAAACACTCAGGTACAACTATCTAAAAATAATGCAGTGTATCCTTACTGATGTAAATATATTCATATTTACTCATTTGGTAGACGCTTTTGTCCAAAGCAACTTACAAGTGAGTGAAATCATGAAAGCTTCAGTGTAGTAGTAGACCTTGGCAGACAGCAGATTTAAATACTTCTCAGTATAATACATAACAATTCAACAGCGCTGCAAACATAAGCCTTCGAAATGCTCACAAAAGGTTCAATCAAGCCCTCTCAAAGACTGGTACACTCAAGTACATTTATCTTCAATGCAGGCAATGATTGACACATTCAGGTGAAAGTCACCAGTTAACAGCTGGTCCTGACGACACCAGTACTTGTCCTGTATTCTGTATTTTCTTAGTAATGTAAATTTGAGAAAAAAAAAAAATGACTTGCTGGTGCTAATTAGCTAATGTGTCATCCTGTAATGTTAGCTTCTCATCCACCCTGAAGTGATTTAGCAGCTGCAATTATAGGTGACAGCAATGTGGTTAATGCGACACAGAATTTGAGCAATGCGGGTCTAGGTCTTGTATGAAGGAAAAAAAAGCAAACAAAACAAAGGGAAGGACACACTATGAACACAGGACGACAGGCAGGTTAAATCTCAAAGTGTATGTGTGTGTGTGTCAGCTGTTGTTTCATCCCCAGGAACGGGGCCTGCTGGGGCTTGTAGCTACCATCTCAAGTTCCAGTCCAGCAGCCACTTAGTTGCTGTCCCTGGGTGCGACAACACAGACTCACATCACAGCTGTTGTGTCTTCGCGCAGGCTCTTTATTATCTGCACCACCTGACATACCGTTTTTCCAGGATCTGAAACTTGCCACTTCAAACGCCTTCCTTTGTACATCACAAATTAGCCATACTGTAAGAAATATATCAAGATATAAATGCGAGCTTCTCTGCCAGAACTTCAAGTCATACGAGCCAAGTATTCAGGTATGGATTGTGTGCAAGTGTTGGTAGTTGTAAGTCAAACTGATACTGAATCTCTGGGCCTGGCATTGTTAAGAGATGCTGAAAAACTCGTCTGATACACTTTCAGATTTGAAGATTGCTCATATTGAAGACAGAGGAAATGCCCCCAGCCCCCATTTCTGACTGTAGATCATAAGGGGAGCTGCTCTTGGGTTGCGCAGTTGTTTGGTCTGGTTGTCTGGTCCTGAAGATCATCTGGTTGATCTGTTTTGTCTGGCAAGTCAAGACGAATGTACCATCTACAGCATTTAAATAAAACAAAGATGTTGAAGGGGACGGAACAACTGGGCCACGATGTCATAAAGGGAGGAGAGGGAGTGAGATAAAAGGAAGAGAGAGGAAAGCCGTCTTGCCGACTCATCTGTCATTAACCAAGCTTCCACTATGCTTAAGCCTTTAAACATCGATCTGTTTCAAAGTGTTTGGGTGAGAGGGCTTAACAAATCTGCAAATGCATATACATGTGCACAATTACAGCCTGCAGGTGCAGGCATGTTATTCTCCACCACCCAATGGTTTGAGCCTGGGAGTGAATGAGCGGAGAGACGAGTGCATACTAAGGTCCTGGGCAGCAGACAGTGAGAGCTGGACTGATGCAAACAGACGGACCACCTTGCGGGCCTTTAATGTCACCACTGGTCCTCACATGAAAGAGGCAATGTAGCCCCAAGGCTGGATTTTTGCCACACATGCTCACATCCGCATGGAGAGAGGGAAGCTGCAAAGGAGGAAACAAATGGAAGAGGAGAGCGGCTGAGGAAAAATGTGAAGAAATGGGATATGAGAGGAGAGAGCAGAAAGACCGAGTAGAAAAGGAGGGTGACAAGAGCTACAGTCGCTCTGCTAAAATTAATAGGTAAAAAGACAAAGCCAGGAAAAATGAGTCACTCCCTTGGGAGAACAGATACTGATTTTTTTCTTTGGAGAACTCTATGAAAACGATGGAAACACTCCTCATGCCAAGCACCACAACATCTTTCATTTATTACACACAGAAAAAGGCATTATGACATAAACATGATGCATGTACGTGTTTGAGACAGAGAGGAAAAGATATGAGTGAGAAAGCCAAGCGCACTGTATATGTGTCTGGGGTGCAGACAGAGAGAAGGGTGTTATACATGGTGATGAGGGAGGAGTGGAGACAGAACAGAGGTCTGGTTCATCCAAAGTGTCAGACGTTCAATAAAAATAAGGTTGCAGGAAGAGCTCCCATCACAAACAGCCTAAACTCGCGTCAGACAAATACTCTCCAGGAAAGCAGAGTAGGGAAGGGGAAAGGAAAGGTGGACAAAGAGAGGGGAGAGAAGGATTAGATGGGACAGAGAGAGACAAGTCCATCTCCCGGCAGACTATTCTTCACCTTAAGGTGTCAACAACAGCTGGCAACTTGGCACCTTGGTCATGGCCACACCTGTCTCACCTAATGTGTCTCCACACCGTCCATCCACAGCTGCCTATAACCTTCCCCAAAGAACCAATAACAGTGACAGTAAATTATGTTATTATGCAGGGGATCACAGACATATATCCAACTCAAAATACAAACTCTTACAGCAACTCGAGACAAATCACTGCACCCCATGTCCACTGGGTTGCTCTAGCACTTTCAGCGGGAAAACATTTCCACCAGACAGACAGGAGCAGCTGCAATCTTCTCCAAGACAACAATTAAGACAACAAGTTGTAAGTCTTTTATGGGCAACATTCCTGTGTAATGACACTGAGTGAAGACGGCAGAAGTTAAGACCAAAGTGTAGTGGAGCAGCATGTAAAGGGTAGACACAGACAGGAACTGTTTAACTGCACCAGCTGGTTGAGCCTTTTTTTAAAAACATCAAACAACTCCACGGTAACGGTAACTTTTTTTAAGCTCCATTAGGATTTATGTGACCCGTTAAATACTGTTACGTTGGTGGTGGTCTTAACTACTTGCGAGCTATGTGACCAGGAGTGAGCTAGTATTATATGGTATATTGGTCATTGATAAGACTATTAGATGTTAGGGTCAGAAGTGTATCTGGGAATCAACCCCAAGTAATTAGGGTCATGGTCAGGGTCAAGGGGGAAAAGCGTCCAAGTAATGCAGGGTTAGGGGATAATAGATAGGGATAATAAATAATAATAGATGCTGCCTTTTTAAATTTACTGGTATCTCCAAGCACAAGCATGCATTTTGTACGCCAGTTATCAAAACAATATAATACATTCCTGTGATAGAACAATTCGCAATCATTTAACATAGACACAGATTGGCAAAAATAACAATACAGTCAGGTAAAACTGACTAAAACCTTCATTACTCCAGAAAAGAAATGGGTTTATGGGTGAGCAATCAGCATTAATCACATAAAATATTTTTATGGTTGCATTGTTTCATTCACTATATTCAACAGGAATACTATTGCCTGGAACTGGGTTGGCTGGTAAGATGGCTGGGTGCAGCCAATAAATCCAGTGATAAATGCAGTGCATAAAAATGCATTGCAATGTAGCGGCCTTGTTTGACAGACAGCACTTGTGTGCACACTTCTATGTGAACTGGTAGGAATGACCCAGTGTGTGTGTGTCTGGCCCATTAAAGCACAAAAAGCCATTGTGTATCATTAGCTGTGGGGGAGGAAGGGATAGACAGAGAGGTGGCGTGTGGAGCTGAGGGAGGGGTCAGCGACCTTCCTCATAACCAACCAGATGACCTCATTCACAGCACATAGGAATCCTCTGTCCCCCCCAACAGTTCTTTATCACTCTCACCATCCTCCCCTCGCTCTAGGCAGCCTTGCTCGTCTTTTTCTTTTCAGCGAACACAATCAATCTACTGAGAAGGGACGAGGTACACACTCGCTAACCCTTTCATACAGACAGCACATTCTTTCCTGCCAGTTATCGTGGGTTTTTTTATGCCAGTCTTTCCTATGTTACAAACAGCGCTAAAGAGGCTCTTTGTTTCACCAATTAAAAACTAATCATACAAAACCACCCATTGTTCCTGCTCGGTAATCTCCTCCCAACCACTGCACTGATAAGGACAGACAGACTTAAGCCTCACCACAAACAGACAAGCAACGACAAACACTAAACAAACAGCAGCAGACACAAAACTGTTTCACGTGTGCTTGTACAACTGTGACTTCATTCATGAGCTGCTACTGTCACTTATGGGTGGATGTGATGCACATGGACATAAATTATGCCAAGCAAATCATGTTTTACATTAAGAGACTGCAGGGAAGACAGCCACTGTAAAAGACAACTGTGCAACACATGTAATTCTGGTTAGGCCAGACAGTAGTTAAGTGTGAGGTTTGTCAGTAACAGAGGAAAGACCCTGTTCAAGCAATTGAAACAATGCTGAATGGATTATTGGGGCAATGTTTTTTTTTTTTTTTTTTTTAAGTGACTGCTGCATAACATTGCCTCAAGAAATCTGTGCAGACTTCCTCCTCGACCCCACCATAAATTCCACCACTATAAGCAGGCAGCAAAAAACAAATTGAGCAATATGCTGCACACTTACAACCCCTATTTAATCTGATAATTTAAGAAAGGGCATCCAGCTGCAAGTTCATACAGAGCGACATGGGTGGTTGAGGCTGGTAGAAACACCTCAAGGTGGTAGAAACACCTCAGACTTGAATAACTACAGTTTGGTATGACCCCTCAAAGTTGCACACAATGCGTATTGTGTTCACACAAGAGCTGTGCAGCGTGAAGGACACTCTCCTTCCTGCTGGTACTCGGCTTGCACTTAACACTTAAAACCCTTGACATGTGATCAAATCAGTTCACTGTCTTACACAACTGTTTGTAAAGCTGCCCAAAATCAGTTCTACTAATAATGCACTTGAAAACAGCAGGTATTTAACATACAGTTATAAAGCAAGGCCTAATAGTCTTAGTTTAGTCTGAGTGTTTTTTCAAACGATATATGAACTGGGAGCTATAAAAGACTAGAATACTGTGTTCATTGTCATTCGTTGCCTCTACCTTAAGCCTAAACAACAACTGAACAATGTTTACAGTTGTTTGAGACAACACTGACAATACTTATTTTGGTAAGAGTTTGATCTCAGTTGTCAGCGCTGAAAAGCTATCCCAAGGTGGCCTTCCAACACATGCTAGAAAGATTTTCACACAATGTCAATTTCGTTCAAAGAAAGACCAGGGAAATCTAAAGGGAAAACATCATCCAAAAGAAAAAAAAAAACAGTGCAGCAAAAGACATTTCCTGCGTTCAAGATAGAAAACCAGATGAGCAATGACTGCTCAAGGTAAAAATACAAAATATCATTAGCAAAGTGTAGCATTACTGTGTGCACCAAAACCACGTCTAAATGCCCAATTTGCTCCAGTAATGATTCCCTGCTGGAAAGCTTGTCTACAAAGACAATGATGCAGCTGCAGTTGGAGAGCTTGGTGAGTTCACAGCTGCACCAGAGGTTAATGTTAACTGTGTATAAGAACTACAGCCAAACATATTGGTTGGAAATGCCACAGTAAAAATTTGGATTGAGGTAAATGGTACAGAACGAACATTGTAAAACGTGTGGCCAAGAAACGTCATTAGACCAAAATGTGTATATATTTGATTAACAGTGAAACTGTAAAATCAATAGTGTAGCAAAAGCAACAGGGAGCACTGTGAATATAACTTGGACTCTGACTTGTAAAGGACTAAAAAATGTGTAAAAAGCTGTAGTGAATCAATTTGAGGAGGCTGCTGAGACAGAGAATGGAAGCAGCTCTGCACGCTCTGTATTTGGTGGAAAAACACTTGAGAGGAATCCCACCATCTTGCCACCTCACTTTCTGTGGCCCTTAGGGAAGGTTATGGCAGCACCGCCTGCTCTTGCCAAGCCTCACAGAAACAACAGGGACAGGTAAATTATTCTCATTTGATTTATCGGCCAGTCTGTGACTAGTGAGACACCAATGCAGAGGCTGCAAAGCACGAGCACACTGATCCACTGGGCTGCTGTGAAGGAGGACGGAGGAGGAGGATGGGGCTGATGGACTTCTCAGAGTAGACAAGTATGAAGGAAATGTTGGAAAGATGAACCCTGAGATGAACAGCACTGGACTTTGATATTACCGACACAAAACTCATCAATTTACAGCGAAATGATCCACTCAACATTTCAAGATTGTTAAAGCAAAGTAAAGTAAAAGTTTTTCTGCCTCACTGTGGATGGCATTCACACTAATCTGAGCTAAAACACAGTATGAGAGAGTGTGTGGGGAAAACAAACACCAGGCTGGAGGTTAAGTGCTCTGACTGTGCTCCCGGTAAAATTCCTGAGCTTGCTGCCAATGCTCGCTTACCATTCCTCCTCTGAAAGGAGAGAGAAAATGAATGCAGAGGGGTGGGCGAGTGAGAGGAACAGAGTGAGCATTCAGCTCATTTTTTCTCCTCCTTTCTATGATAAAAATGGGGAAGGAAACAGGAAACGGTGACAAATAGTGCTGGTATGACTCCTGAGAAACCTAACTGTTAGAAACTTAACTGCACTGACGGGTCAGAGTCTTAAAAAACAAAGACAAGCGGAGAAAAGGGGGAGTGAAAAAAAATGGGGACCACTACGAGCGAGGGGGGTGGGGTTGCTATTTGAAGCACTCAAAGAATGTGACAGGGTGGGGCCCATACTTCTCCTGTGTTGCATATCCGCGCAAGTGTGTGGAGGAGGGATGAGATGAGAAATGATTCATGATGTAATCTAAATTAGTCAAAAGAAAGCTAAGAGACAGACCCACCTCTGTGGGAGAGAGCAAAAGAGGAGCCTGGTTCTCTTGTCACCACAGCAAGAAAGCAGCTCTCCCTCATCCTCCCTGTCTGTCTGAAGGAAAAACAAACCACTGACTCGCCTTCTCCGCGGCCCTTTCCAGTATGAAACGGGCGTTACTTCCCGTAGATGTTTTCACATGAGAAACAAAAAAAAGTAAAACCTGATTCAAGTTAGGGGTCGTGCAGTCGTGAGGGGCTGTGGCTACAGAAAAAAAAGGAATAAGCGACACAATTTAATGTACAATTCAGTGTCAGCGAGCTGTTGTAACGTACAGATTACAACACACCTTCCTCTTTAAAACTGTTATTCTTCATCTAGTTGCCACTCAAACACACAAAGAGTGCTGCTTTGACAGAAACCACACATTTTTTATTCTTTCAGGAAAATTCACTGTGCATCTAGTTACATTATTCACTGTTAATTTTAACAGGATCGCTCTGCTTTAAGGCTTGAGGGAAAAAAAAAAGGAGAGATAAACAGCCTCTAGCAATGTGTTGTCTAACAGCTGACAGTAATAGGGGAAAAGACACTTGGTTATGGCGACAGTGAGCTAGATAGTCAGCCAGGCAGCCAGGCACCAGGGTAGGGTACGGAGACAGGAGGCCAGGCAGAGGCAGCAGCGATAAGGAGGTCCCAGCACTCATGGGATTGAGGCCTGAGATAAGAGCCCTAGCTGCCGTTGGATGACTTTATCATACAACACCTGCTGGGAGGGGGGTGGCGTTTCTGGGGCTGGAGCAGGGCCAAGGGAGCAAGTTTGGTCCAGTGTTGGGAGTTAAAACAGGGATTGAAGCTCACACAGTCGGGGGGTGGGCGGGTAAACTGTGGTGGGGCTGCCGGATAGGATGGCAGCTACACAGAGGCGAGTCAGACGGAAGACAGGCTAGGCAACGCTCGGGTCCTGCCACAACCTCTACACCTCACCCTGTCAGACTTGTGTTACCACCTAATTTATAACCAGGGAGGAGAGACTGGGAAAAAGATCATGAGGGCAAGAGAGAAGCAGACAGAGAGAGACAGCACAAAGCCTCCAATTCTGCTTTCTCACTGGTGGCGACGGCTCAGTAAACCAGCTCACAGAATGGCTCCCGGTTAATTAAATTCCAGCTTATAAGTGGCGCTTTGGGATAGAATGGCGGGGGGGGGGGGGGGGGGGGGGGGTAGAGAAAAAGGTTGGGGGTGGGGGTTATAACAGGTTTCTGCTTGCAACAACAGTCCTGGCCTAACACCCCTAATTCTCTCTTCCTGTCAGACTCTATCTGTGCTCTCTCACAGCTCTAAGCTGTATCTTACTTTGCGAGCAGTGCTCAGTCTTTTTAGCTGATAAATTGATTGCATGTCAAAGGTGAGTGCAGGTCTAGCCCCGTGTTGAAGAATGCCAGGGGTCAAGCTACAGCACAAAAGCACAGACTGCAACACAGACACAGAAACTGAAAGAAACCAAGGCTGGAACCACTGAGACAAACTGACAGAAATATGAGACGCCAGGTAGAAAACCAAACGCAGACTTCTAGCATTCTCCCATTTATCAAAATCTGTTCTCCAAGCAGCTGCTCCCAAAGGACCAGTTCCCTTCAAACGCACCACAGTGGACAGCAGACAGTTTGTCCTCCAAATGCTGACAGCTCTCCCGGGAATGTCCTGTTAAATCACAGCACACAGAGACAAACAAGCAGACACACAACACTGTATTTGCAGAGAGGGGGGCGGGGGGTGCTGTGGCATGAACGAGCATGGTACGATGCACCGCTCAGCTCCACCACACAGCGTGCAATGAAACAATGGGCCATTTAATCTATTACACAAATAAAGCTCAAAAAGAGCCTGTAAGGCAAGGTATGGGGAACTTGGCTTATATTTTTTCAGTCAATCCGACTATTCTGTCTCCCGCAGAAACACTCACTCGCACTTCATAACAACAAAAAATAAAAACTCTTCCTTTCTCCTATGCTCCGCTACCTTAAAAACAGCACCAGCACTAGTAGGCTACATCTCTAGATGTTATACGGGCTGTCTCCTCCTGCCAAGAGAAAATATAGCAATTTGAAGCAGCTTGTTGGCTGGCAGATCGTAAAGACACATAAAAAAAAGCTCCATAGCAGGTGTCACCTCCGGGAGATGAACAACTGCAACGCAAGGGGATTTCAATGGGGGCCTGTCAATCGGCCAGAATGACCTTGAGGGGGCTACATACGTATTGGCAGCGTTACATGGACGTCCATGCACACATACCACTAAAGTTGGGGGCGGGCGTGACACAGGGCGGTGTCAGCTTTCTTCGACCATGGAAACAGCTGTGTAGACATGCACAAAATATTGGGTGGGTGGGGGAGAGATGCGCAGCTGTCGGAGGACTACACTCTTTGAGAGACGTACAATTTGGAGAAGACTCTCAAAGCAGTGACTGGTTAGTGTTGCTCATATTTGGTGCACTTATGCCAGACAAAGGGAGGTCTTCTCGATGTTCAATCACATTTAGGCCAACAAAACAGTGCAGACTCAGGAGAGAAGAGGTATGAAACACCTCTCCTCGCAAAAAACGTTTGTCCCTCTGCAAAGACAGCTGACGCTTTACTGAGAGATGGTTATGTGTCTAGCTCTGCTTCAAGTAGCGTCTGCTTTCTTCTTGTCACCTTGAAAAAACCACCTCATTTCAATGAAACAGCACGGACTCAAAAAAAAGTACACACAATGCTCTGAGGAGAAAACTCAACATACCAAACAAAATAAATGTGTTAGATCAAATGCAATTAACACCACAAGTTGAAGATTTCCTTCTGGAGTCCTACCCTTCTCACTGAAAATCACAGTCTTTAAGTTGAGTGTAATGTGTATCTTATCCACAAGCAAAAACCAGTTACAAAATGTTCTCTATCCGTCATTGCAAAACTAGCAACTACAAATTACGAAAAGAAAATAATTAAAAGTTACTTTTCTGAACTGGAAATGAAGCAATCTGACAGCACAGGGCAACTAACGTGGCACAATAAGAATAACACACTCATTTGACGAAATTGTGAGGACTAGGCCAAAGGGAAGGGTTATTTTAAACACTGTAACAGTGTTTAAAATAACACTGTTATTTTTCTCTGCACACAGTGGATTGTGCATTTGGTTGGACCTGGGTGGGGTCAGCTTACAGCAGAACAAACAGGGAGTGGGAGGAGGTCGGCCCAAATATCGCATCAGAGCTCCAGCCCCGTCTAAAGGGGGAAAGCAAACCTAACAGCCCCTAACAGGAAGCAGACAGTCAGACAGGCCTCTTCTGCACTGGGGTGGCTTTCATCACACACACACGCAATTTTTGGCGGCGTGGTTAAGTTTGGGCTGGTGCTGTGGAAACCCTTGTAAACCTTAGGCTGGGGAGTCGCGAGTGTCTCAGCCATGATTTCTTTAACACCAGACAGGGAAAGGTTTTTATCCGTTTTCACCCTGCCAGGCGCTGCACAGAAGCATCAGACCAGTTCAGCAGTGCAGGATCAGTTTCTGAACTTTAAACAGCCCGGCTTCTCTAAAGCTACAAAAACAGATGGAAATGAAAAACAGATATGCAAATCAGTGTTTGCCATTTCTATTCTGACGTCACACGATTACTTTAACTTTCCAAACGAAGTGAAGCTGGAATTTAGAGGTCAAAGGAAAATTTGTGATATACAGAGGCGTGTTTACAAAGCAAAATCTGAAAAATCTAAAATGCGCAGGCTTCAGATGTGTCGCATTTACTGCTTGTGCCACATTCAGACCACATCTCTGCTGAGTGCAGTACGTTTCTTCTCCTACTTAAGTCCAGCACTCATTGCTCAGAACTGATGCTATATACAGATACAGGTAACGTGGACAAAATGCAAAGCACTATGACTCCATATACAAAACATGAGGCAATTTAAGCCATGACTTCTTTTTTAAACAGCTTCATACTTATGCCGTGTTGGAAATGTCCTGCACCTCCTGATCACAGGATTCAGAGAAACACTGACAAAGTCATAGTTCGTCCTATGCGCACACAGAAATGAGTTGTTTACCTCCTGGTCTAACAGTCCTTCCTAAAAACAAAACCGGAGACGTTAATCAGAGCAGTCACTCTCTGTTGCAGATTTACTTCATGTGAAAAAGTGAAGGCCAATAAGTGTAAAATGTAGACACACCAGATTTGAAAAACATAAAAATTAAAGAAAAGAAAATCCTCACTGGCCACAGAGGATCTAAAAAAAGAGTTTACTGCTTCCATTGGCTTAGCTCATTGAGTGTGCCAACAGCAGCACAGCTGAGTAGTTGAGAGTAAATGAGCGCTACACAGACTGTGAGCATGGTCCCTCTTCTTTACTATTCAGCAGCCTGCCAGGGTCTACGACCATTGGGGCTGGGTAACTGCAAAGGGGAACGGGAATGAAAAAGAAAACAAGTCTGTTTCCTGACTCTCCCTTCAATGAAAATATCAACACACCCATCAGTCCCAATGGAGTACAATAAAGCAATTGGCTTTTCTAAAAAAAACAACTTCATAGTGCTTCTTTTGTAAACCATTTATGGGGTGTGGAGGGTGAATCAAACTTGGTGAGGGGAAATACTATCAGCACACTCCTGAAACATTGTCTTTCTCCTTTCCAAACAAAACTAACAGTGTTTTCTTACTTAACTGGAAAAATTTCTGATTCAGACTCTATCTGAAACGGAAGTGCCTATTTTTCCGGTGCTAAAACACGATAATATCGCCACAGATTTAAAAAAAAAAAAAAAAAGTATCTGGCCTTTATCCGACAGACCAGACAGGCATTAACATTCATTGTGCCAACCTAACATTAAGGTTAAAACTTAATTTGAGTAAAGATGTTCTTGTTTAGTGTGTTACATTTTGCATTAATGTGGCTTCCTAATAGTGTTGGGAAGAAACTGTCCACTTAACGCCTGAACTGTCTTGTTTATCACCTATCAAGGAAACAAGAAAATCTTTGCAAACCGGTTTGGCAACTACATAGTGAAGAGCCTACTCATCCAGACATGCAGCCGAAACTATTACACATGCACGCCTCTGTGCCTGCTGTGCTGTCTCTGAAGACATGTATTCATTAACACAGACATACTCATATTATTTCTAATTCATCTGTGTCAAGGTGTCCAATACGATACTCCACACAGCATGGGGACAGTCTGCTAGGGGGCTGTGGCGCTCTCTAGTGTCCCCAGATCAGTTACATAAACCATAGGTCCAACCTTCCGCTTAGACCAGCTTATGTTATTGATACCATCAACATAAACGGCAAATAAGCCGCGTTTATCTGCGCCGCCGCTTGTGCCAAAAAACATCAGTAACAATGGTTAGAAAATAAACGTAGACAGACAAATCCCGTCGGGATGGCGCCGCCGACAAAAGGCGACGCAATTTTTGGTAGGGCAAAAAAAAAAAAAAAAAAAAAAAAAAAAACACGACGGCTGCTGCAGCAAAGGGAAGGAAATATTATCGAGAGACATACTCTCGTTTGAAGACAAATACTGTAGCAGATAAAAACAGGGAGACAAACAACGGTGCCCCCATTTTTTAATGAAAAAGTTAGACGGTTGAAATAATCTTCGTGCACTCCCCCTCCCAGCAGCAGCAGCAGCAACTCACTGGCTATTGTTTGGGCAACAAGCAGACACATTCCTCCGTGCTTTTAAGCTCGGCCGCTGGGCAACAACTAACACTACCCTCGAAGCAGAAACAAGGGAAGCGAAAGTTTAACCCTTGTTAATACTTCTTGACACACGTCCGAGACAAAGCACACACGGGTTAAGTCCTCATTTTTGAAGACGTAGCTAAATGAACGACCGCCGTCTCGCTTCCAGGGGAGTTCAACGGAACGCAGACACCCAGACTCGCTAGCTTAAAATGTGGCTAACCCAAGCTAAACTGCTGTGGAACATGTGGAACCAGGGCCCCCATCTACGTAACCCCAAACTGACACTTCATTAATGTAAAGTGGGCTCCAAAACTTCCCCGTGAACACTTTTTGTTGATACTTTGTCAGTGGTGTGTGGTTGATATTTTTCTGAGAGTGTGAGAAAGTTTTCGTCTCGTAGCCTCACAGTCAAAAGTGCAGTAACAAACTCTGGGGAAGCCTGACGCTAACGGCTCCAACTCAACTCACAACCCCACGTCTCGCTGTGCCCACAGGGGGAGAAAAACAAACTCACACAGGGTACTACTGGGTGTCAGGTTTTGCTCAGTGGAAGTTGGGAGTGTAACTGTGCCTGCCACGGTCAGCAATATCGGGGAACCCGGTGGTGGTGGTGGTGGTGGTAGTGGCGTGCGTGCGCCTGGGTCTCGCTACCGTTATCCAGCAGGGACGCCCAGCGAAGCCGAGCCGACACCGGACTGCGCCGTGGTCACGCTTCCCACCCCCTTTCCCCCGGCGTCTCTCCCTTTCTCTCCCGTCACACACGTCCAGACTGTCCGCTTACCTTCGTCGAGAAGCCTCTCCAGGTGTGTGAAGATGCCGCAGAGATTTGGCAAACTGGTCATGAGCTTCTTCTCGTTTAATAATTGCATCAAATAGTCGGGACTCGGCCTCGGTCGCTCCTTCACTTCGACCTCTCCGACCATCATCTTTGCGGCGAGAGCGAAGAACAAACCACCGCGAAACACAGAATCCTCTTTTAGGAAAAAGGCGAGAAAAAAACGAAAAAGAAAAAAAAACCTGCGGCTCCAATCCCTCGCTTCCCTCCTCCTAGTGAGCAGAAGACTCTGTAAACCCCCCTAAAAATTCAGGTTTGGTTTGTTCTTGTTGTTTGAGTGGAGAGGGGGCAAAAACACAACCCGTTATCTCCCTTCCAGAGACTCGTGCGCCGTACTCTCCTCTACGCCGTGTGCGCTCGGGGACGTTCGATTCCACCACTGTAGGCGCGAGAGACTGTTCCACCGGAAAGGGTCCATCCTCCTCGACAGCTATTGGCTAGCGGGGAATTCGGACTAATGGGAGAGCCAATGAGCACTCAGATCTGCGCAAGAGGGGCGGAGCGGTGCGGCTGGTGGAATGACGGACAGGAATTCGGACCAATGGTGCGAAGTGCGCAGGAATGCACATAATGCCCCTGAAGTGTTGTCAACACCGACCAGCACACGTTTACTTCTTTCCTTTCTCTTAAAAAGCAACATCATATCATTTGACATTTCTGTTTTGATCATTGAGATTGTGGCACTATCCTCAGAGGTCTCATAACTTTAACTGTGTATTAGTGACTCTGCCTTAAATATTGGTTGTAGTCCTGTTATTTCTCAGCTTTGATTTGAAGAAGTGAAAATCAAAGGGCAGCTTATTAAATATGGGCTACCTGTGAATTTGGGCTTCGTTTTTTTTTTGTTTTTTTGTTTGTTTGTTTGTTTTTTTTGGTTATTTGAATTTGTTGTTAAACAAAGCAAATAACTTTTTTTTATTTTTTTGCAAGATTTTGATGTTTTTTCCCTTTCCAACAGGGGTAGAATATTAACAATGATGTGCAAATGTAAGCATTAACTCCCATTCATTCCTTCATATAATGGGACAATTACAGTAACAACTTCAAAGCACAACACTCCTGTTTATTTACCACTTAGGGTTTTATGATGTCTGGTTTCACAATGATGTGTATGGGTCTACGTGTCTAATGTGGTTTGCATAGTCATGTGTGGGTTGAGTGTGGTCAACCTCTTACTTAAATGCACAAGGTTAGCATGTGACAGAGGTAGTGTATTTGCCAAGACTGGGCTACAGATCAGACTGATGGTGCACGTCATGTGTAGGCTTCACTTTGAAATGCTCAAATATGAAAAAAAGATCAACTGGTGCAGTCCTTATCCTACAAAATACCTATTGTTACTCAAGACTTGTACATCTTGTTATCTGTCTTGGGACCGATTGATCAACGCTCCAGTAATCAATAGAGCCTTTTCATTGTCCTGTCCTTGGGAGGACCTTTCTACATATCCTCAGAAGATTAACATCCCTGATCAATGGAACACACACAAACCAGCTACCTCCGGTTTCCTGCTTAGTGTGAAAATAAACTGCAACTGGTCCGTTTTGATTTTAACAGCTGTTGGCTGAGAGGGGCCCAGCAAAATCTGAGTCCTGACCTTGGCCCTCATTCAGTTTGTCCGCTTAGGGCTCACCCACTCACGTCTTTGTAAAAGTAGTCCCCACACCGGGTGCATGAATGCTCAAACAGCTGCACCACAACCCTCTGGCTTTAGTTTGTTGCCACTGTGTTGGTATGGAGGCTGGAAAATTAAATCCAAGCTCCTGAAAAATTTCGTGCAACATGTCCAATAAATTGATCAGATACATGTGGTGATGCCTTTGGACAAGTTTAACAACATTCAAAAGAAAAACATCTTGTCTATTCCCCTCAAAAAATAAATAAATAAATAAATAAATAAAAACATGTGCAACCAGGGTTGCAGCTCCAGAGAACAGCATTTGGATGTGCAGCAGGCGACAGGAGCTTCCACATCAAAGGAAGAAGACAGATACAGTTGCCTTAACAACCAATGCAACGCATTTACTGGATCCTGTCTCTGTGCCCTTCAGCCAGCATCTACATATAGCTGCAGCTGCATTATTACTATAATTAATGTTGAGCTTCAGTTGCGTCATAGACAAGCCAAGTCTGGTTTAGATGAGACAAAATATTGTCAAACAAAATGAAGCCATTGAAAGTTTTTACCTTGATTTCTTCAGGTCTGATGAGCTTTGTTGGATTATAACACTGAGAGAGGCTGCAGAAACATTGGTACCAAGGTGTAAATGGACTTTTAAGAAGTTATTCAGTAAAGATGAAATGTTAATTTGGACCCTGCCTATTAAAATGAAAATGATTATATTTGGTTGGGTTTAACAGCTCAATGCCTCAAAGGTCCTACTAGCTAATTTGTTGCCTTCTGGAGTGTCAGGTATTGACAATTGGATGGCCTCAGTTTGAACCAGTGACCACAAGAAAACACAGGTAGACATGATTTTGCATAATGGCTTGTCATTTGCACCACCACCAATTACACAGGACATGTCATATTAGTGCTGTTGTTCACATGGTCTGCAGTATCAGCAGTATCTTGAAGCCAGAATGATAACAAATCCCTTGAAGTCAAACACTGATAAGTGATTTTGGTGGATAAGCGTAAGTAGATAGGCAGAGGGAATGAGAAACCCCATTTTTCATGTGACTTGGAGATAGCTCAATTGTTCATGGTGTTGACTTTATGTTTCTCTTTTTTCCCCTCCTCCCTTATTCTTTGAATATAAGCGATGGAAAAAGTCACAGTCTTCTTGCATCAAAAAGAATCTGGCATTTATTCTGAGCTTTGAAAATGGGTTTAGTTCTTATCTCCAACGGTGCGCATGGTAATTTGCACCTTGCCTCGCGCTCATTCTTCTGGGCTGGGTCACATACGGCTTCAGTGTGTGTGTGTGTGTGTGAAGTAGATACACAGAGTTGGAGACACAGTAATAGACAGGCAGTGCAAACCTAAGTGTGTGTGAATGTGTGCACACATGCTTGTGGCTTCTGACAGCCCGAGAGTAAACAGAAAACGATATTAATCCCCTTTTTTGCTCCCCTGCCCTTGTGTTTTCGTCATTTTTAATAACACGGTTTCCATTCAACAATTAATCCAATTAACAAGGATCCAGATAATTAATGAACATGCATTTAGCCCCTTTTGAAGAGAGGCTGTTAGCTCGCTCACAATGAGCTTGGAGAGCGCCCTGGGTTTACAACTGAAAGTATGCTGATGGAAACAATGCGGCCCTCGGTAGGGGCCCTGTAGCTGGTTGCAGCCCGCCTCAGGGGCCACAGCCGCAGGAAATTGAGTGGGAGCTGGTGACTCTGTCGAGGCAAGGCTGTCTGTGATAACGGCTGTGGCTCTGGAGGAGGCAAACAGAGGCCCACAGGCTCCGATAACACACATACATACAAACACGAACAACATCTCTCGCTTTTTTCTTTTGAATTACTAGTTTGGGGACTGTGGGGGGAAAAAGCGCTTGCAGAATCTGGGTCATTTACATTTTGAGGAAAGAGGGAACGGAAATAAATGTCCTTCGAGCAACCACAGCATATACAGAGCATATACAGAGAAATACATAATGTACCTATTATTCATTTTAACTCGTATCATAAGCATGACATGAGAAATACTCTTGCTAGTGCTCCTATAGACGTGTTCATGCACTGGTGCACTCGACTTGTTTGTGTGCGCTTTATATCAAACAGTATTCATGCATTTGTTATTGTCAGTCACTGAACATTCTTTAAGAATTGCAGACAGTGACAGGACGAGTAATCCCCGGGTTTTATCTTAGTGGCGCTGTAGATTAAATGGTTAAATCAGTGCATTTAAGGATTTCCAAACATTTTTGAGAGAACCCCTTTAAAATGTCACTATAGCTATACAGTTACTTTCACATTTAGCTGCGCTGCTGTTTAACTGTGTTTGCTAAATATTTACTTTACAATTATGAAATTCAGCAATAGATCAACATCCCAGTGCAGCAGCTCACATTCATATGTTCATATGTTTAAGAGCAAAGTGACACTTTCATGTTCACTCATTCCTCTGACTGCACCAGACAGAAAAACACCTCAATCAGAACGACTAAACTTTGAGCTTGGCTCTGTTTAAAGACTTAGTAGGTGATCATGGAGTGCAATCCTTGCCAAATGTTGGTCGTTATGCATAATTGTGTTGTTACTGTAAAACTGAGCAGTACCATTATGCAGTGATTGTATCGCTCATGGTTTACTGACGGGATGCTCACGGACTGGATTACAAGATTAGACGACGGCAAAAGAAATACAGTAAGATCCAGTTTCATATGGACCTCACTTCACACTGTATTTTTAAATCGGTGTTTTTCCACAGGTCTTTGGCCTATTTGTGGTTGTGGGAACAGGGAGAGTGGATACTAAAAGTGGATGAAGAACAAGATGTATGCATACCATACAGTGTTTAAAGGAGAATGACAGGAACAAAATTACAGGCTTGTTTCTTCTCTTTTTTCAATTTCCTTTTATCCCTCACAAATTAAACTAAACATGAGAGAAGTGTGGCTACCGTTGACAAACTAAAAACTAACTATTAGCTGGTGAAGTGTTAAAAACTCAATTCACACAGACATCACAATACGAGCTGAAGCCTCTACATCGCCACAGTCATTCACCATTCTCTATTTTGTTAAAGGTCACCTTGGGTGTTGTAGTCTAGATGCTCCAGTGGTTTGGCAATCTGGTGATGGAAATGCCTGTTGGCCTGCCTGTTGTCGCACAGACGGGAGGGGAGAGGGTGATTGGAAAGAAGGGGTGGGGGGACCTGGCGCAGCTGGAGCCATTTGTGATAGAAAGCTGTGATGGGAAAACATCACCTCCAAATTCCCACCTCGAACCTGCTGATCATCAATCAACAGGAGGAAATGACACACAAAAGCACAAGTTACTATTTTACAGTGAGCGACAGTTGCACAGGCTGAGGATAAACAAGTTTCCTCCTTCTCCTCCTTCCTCATTCTGTCCCTTGTGGAGAACACGCTGGTGTCAATACAGCTTAGAGAAGCCCAGCCGACGTCATGTCTGTCCCCGCCACTTGTTAACAGTGTGGGTCCATTCCTGCTCCTACTGTATTTGTTTACTTGCTCGTTCGCCTGTGTGTGTCCGCCTACCAGCCCGTAGCGGGAAAAGAAATGAGTGTTTGTGAGTGATAAGACCTGTAGGAGAGGAAGAGGAGGAAGAAGAACAGAGGGAGAGGGAGACGGAGAGTGGCAGAGAGAATCCTGATTGATCACATCTGGTCAGAGGAGGATTGATCCTGTGGCGTGGCCTGCCCTGGGATCTAAACACGCTGACAGCCACACACACAGATACACACAAAACACTAAACCAGGACGTGAGATTTTAGCAGATGCCATTAATATTTAAGGAGAGCTTTACAGAATATCAGCTCCTCTTTCAAAATGTTTACATTATTCCACCACTCTTGAATTAAGCCTGTGAATGAGACACCTGGCATATGGAGAGGCAGATAGATAAATCTCCATTGTGCTGTCCTGTCTTGCACATGCTCAGTCGCTCCCCAGAGTCTGCCAGGCAGACGCGAACAAGACGAATCATTCCCAGGGGGGCATTTATTTCTGTTGCACTGCACAATCCCCTCATTGCTGGTCCTAACAATCTGCCTTTTGAGATGGTAACACTGGAATAAGAGACACAGCACAGCAGAAGAAGGGAAGAGAGGGAAAAAAAAGAAAAGCGAAGGATGTGCTAAAGGAGAAAACAAATGAAGAATTCCTGAATGAACGTGGGGGTTACGTGACGACATGCAACCCTCAACCCAACTTTGATCATAAATGCGACCCGTAAGGATGAGTAATCCGATTTTCAACGCAAAGCAGCCTAAGTGAGCGTGGTGATGTCGCTGAGCGCCAGTTGTCCCTTCAGTTCTCCTCTGTTTTTCTCTTGTGAGGGAGAAAGATAAACAAGTGGTGTAAAAGGAACCCCCTCCCAACACACACACACCACCTTCCCCCACTTACTCGTTCTCTTCTCTGGTCTCTTATTCCTCTCTCTGCAGCTGACTGCTCCTAAATCTCGGGTCTGGCCGGAGCTAGACAGCTCTCTCTACCAGGTGACACAACATCCCACTTCCCTCCATCCATCCATCTCCACCTGGCCCACACAGTCTCTCCTTCCCATCATTTCTCTCCATGCTGGATTCATCATGGACTGCCGGTCTGTCTCAGAGCTTGGGTACCACATATCTCCTTGTCGTCCTCTTTATTCAACATGTTTTCTCTCTCTCAAAAACACACACACACCCATTTCAAGCTGACTTTCCTCTTCCATAATTGTCTTTTTCTTCCTTCCTCAGTCTCAGCCGTTTCTCTACTTTTCTCAATCTCTTTTTTCCCCTCCGTCAACAGAACGCTATCTGCGTGTTTGTGTAGCTTTTGTTGCGCAGCTCACTGCAATACAAAAGCCTTTGTTGGCCTGCCACCACTGTGATGTGGTGAGACGGAGATGCACAAGGACAAACTTGAGCTCCGTGGAGCCCGCTCGCTGTTCACTCTGAGATAACGGCTCAACCTGGAGGCTGGAGTAGCTCACGGGGTTGCGAGCCAGACACACATGTAAACACTTGTCTGCATGGTCGAACGTGATGATCTATGTGTCTGTATGAATTTTGTGCACAAATCATCTGGTGTCGGTGCAATGCTTAGGGTTTCCATCAGTGAAATGGCCTGCATGTGTTCCTCGGTGGGAGTTATTGCTTGCTGCAGGGCAGCGGCAGCTGTTGTGAAGGGCTGAGCTAGCTCGGCTAATAATAACCCCCGGAGCTGAGTGAGTGCCCACGGGCCCCAAATCATCTAGGGTTGACCCCCGGAGTCCAGTTGCAATGGAGAGTGAGGATTAGGCGAAGGTTGTAGATTAGAGGACGCTATTTCACCCTTGTAGATGTGCAAGAATGCTACACACTGTTTAACGGTGGGGTTGTGGCACCCTGAATGCACCACCTTGGAGCCTGAGGAAAACAAACACATGAAGTTTGTGATTAAAAATAATGAATACACACACAGGAGCAGTGAAACATTGAAACAATATCAGCAAGTGTTTTGTTTACCTTGAAGTAGAAACTGCTGTTTTTTCAGCAAAGCTAGAATTTCTGAATCTCTGCAGTGTGTAACTGGGCACAGAGATACTGCAAAAAATGGCTGAGTAACATGTTAGGTCAATAATATCATCCTGATGCCATCAGCCAGATCTTTCACAATAGAGAAGCAATAAAGAAAAAAATACACACCTCGGAAATGCTCTCAACTGAAAATAATAATGTGACTTTATCTGCGATAGATAGTATCTGTTGTAGGGAAGTAGAGCATGATGTTATAACCTGTGTTCTATGACTGGAGGAAATATAGCGAATGGGGGGACCATTTATTTCCTTATGTGTGTTAGGGCACCCATAGTCACAAAATGATCAATTGCTCATTATGACTAACAGAAACAGGTCAGAATATGGTGATCGGGACAATTTCAGCTCTATGCTAAATTTACTTTTGAAGCTTGCGTTTTTTTCATGTCTCAGAACAGGATGAGATCTGGGTGAAATTCAAGTAATGTCATGCATGGTCTTTCCGGGCCTGTAGGTCTGGACCAGTCATGCGTTGATGCCTTTGATAGGCCAAATAACCTCATTGGTTGCCTCCATTCCTGTTCATTTCACAGTTGACTCTATTACTTGCATGAGCAATTACAGCTTGGTGTTTGCTGTTTGCTATTGTTTTGCGATTACCGTGTATGCGCACATCATGTGTGCTTAAGCCCGCACATGGGTGTGTGCAGCTCTCGATTCAAGACCATACACTCTGATGTTCCTTTCCAGACTGTCACCTTTCTTAATGAGCTTCAGTGGGTTTCTGAAGAGGTCGAAACGGATGCCATTTAACATTTAATGCTCATTAGCTCCTGTGATGTGGCCTAATTGAGCCAAAGCAATCAGATTGCCCTGGCCCTATATGTGTGAAGGCGTGAACTGTAGGAAATTTCTGAATATTATGGACTGTGTGACACCATATGAGCAGATTGGAGGTGAAATGTCTGTCAAATCCAAGTTTGGAGAAAAAAATGTTTGAAGCTTAGCAAAAACATTTGCCATGTTTCACTTCATCCTGGTTCTAGTTGTCCTCTGTATCTCTAAACTCTCTTTCCGTGGCTGGCTAGCTGCTAGCCTGTGGCTCAGTAAAATTGGACAGGTGAAGCGGGACAGCAGGGCGTCACTGATACAGTTCGACAGAACCACAGGCTATTCAGAGTTCGATCCGTTCATCAAGTGAGAACAGAGGTGAAATTGTACCCCCCCCCTTTAAAAGCAGTTCATGCGCCTCCGCTGTTTCTGTATTTGTTTCGTTATGCAGCCTCAGTTATTAAGGTGAAATGTGTATTTTGTGTCGAGAGGGGACCGCTCCGCGCTCCTTTTTCGTCTTTCACTGCACAGATCAAGCAGCAGGCAAAGAACCGCGCGGCCGGGTTCAGTAGCGTGGAACACCTATTCAGTAACATTCTTTTCAAGTTGTGCTGAGGTTGAAATATGAGCATTATGAACCTGTCTGCTGCTCGAGAATAGATTCCTCCGCAGGCCTGTAAAGTTGCTTTTGCTGGAGACATGACTTACAATAAGAGACGGCGCAAGTGTCCTTGTGAGTGTCAGAAATCAATTACACCATGTTTCCCCTGTGGGTCGCGGGATTGTATACGTATATGCGCAAGTGTGTGTGTGTGTGTGTAGGTGGGGGCACCATCACTAAACTTCCATTGTATCTGGGAAGAAGTTTCCACTGTGACTTTAATGCAGTAGAGGATGACAGGATGAAGGGGGAGAGCACCTTCAGTCTGCACAGCATGAGAACTGAAAGTTGGTTAAAGATGCCGACTGAGCAACTGGCTGGTCTTGATAAACAAAGAACGCATGTTTGCTGTCATGCACAAACATTCAATGAATAGGCCCACATGCACACACAGCGAGTGTTTGCTAAGATCACTGTGGGGTTTGTGAGTTCAAAAGATGGTAACCAAATGTGAGTGCGTATGACTGTGTGTTTGTCTAGAGGAATGCTGTCGGCCGTCATTCCTATGTGTCTTTCACTGCGTGTTTAGACAGGCTCTGTCTCCTGCTGGGTTTGTGACAGAATGGGTACAGTGTAACAATACAATACAAAACATCACCACAGTTGTGAATAGAAGCAGTCGTAGAGCAGGACAAAACACGGTGCAACAGGACGTTATGATCTCACACGGGAAAAACATGTCTGCATCACTGAAATCGTTCTTTTTCCGCTACGTCTCAGAACGGCATTAGCACATCTTTAATTCAAAGCTTTGCACAGCAGAAAGCTGTTATAGCTTCCATTTGTTTACTATTTCAGCAGAAGCAAATTAAGTATTTAATATTTATGCTCCAAAATATCATATCTATCCATGACCCTGTGTTCTGAGTACTGTTCATACTCTGCATTTTTAAAGGGTGGCTGTAAAGGAAAAAGACAAAAATGCTGCAGGAGTGGTTGGAGAAGTTTCTACAGACCTGTTGACACTTTTTCCAAATCTTGTCATCTTGCAGAGGAATGTACTGTCACTGACATAAATTTAAACAGGCCGCAGCTGCTGTTCTCTGCAGGAGCAAACAGCAAACTTTTTACAGCCAAGATTCAAGTCTACAGGGGATGAGCGTTTGATAGTCAAAAGATAAATTCTGGGTGAAGTTTTACTCTAAAATCAATATGTTTTCATACATTTTGAAAGAGTGTGTGATGCATAACTCTGTTTGAAATACACAGCACTATGCATCAAAGATTTCCTTATTGGCCGACAAAACAAATGTACTAAAATAATAACAATAAAAAAGATAATACATCAAACATTCTGGTGGATTTTAACGAGGTGGATTTGTTCTGTCAATCTTGTGCTGGTATTAATTTACAGTAATAAATAGAGTCAGACAGAAAACACTTGATGATTTGTGACTTTAATGAGAGCGGAAAAAAAAGGGATGCTAAAGAGCTGAGGGGAAGTGGAGAGGTGGGCGCAGTGGGTTGGAGCTCATGGAGAGGAGCGAAACAGAGCAGGAGCCAAGGTGCTGGGTTCAGACAGAAAAAGGGAGCAAGTGGAGTCAGGTTGAGATTAGAGGAAGGCTAGGATAAAAAAAGGGATAAGATAAGGGTTTCATGTAGAGGAGGTGGTGGAGGTGGGGGTGGAGGGGGCAGATAAAAAAGAGTTGCATAAAGCTAAAGACAAGAGTCTGTGCAACGTCAAAGGCGACGGCCCTCCTCAGCGAATCATGCAGGACTGGTAGGTGGGGACCATGTACTTGATATTTATGAAGGCGTCGTCTCCTCCGTAGCGCTCAAACAGCTCCAGAGTCTCCTGGATCAGGTCACCGATGGTCTGCTCTCTGCAGTCGATGCCATCTCCAGTCTTGGCTAGGGACAGAGAAACAGTGAGACGGTGAGAAATAATAAGAAAAGAAAAAAAACAACAACAACAAGAGAAGTTATATTTCAGCTCAAGCAGGGTCATCACAGACTGTGAGGCTGATGTCAGGGCTCACGAAGCACCACCTGTGGCCACGCCGCATTGCTTTGCTGCAGACTGACTCTGCAAATGCCATCCTTCCATCTGACTTCAAACCCAACAGACAGACTGAATTTAATTTACTCCTCTTATGCTGTGGCCGGTTGGGAGTGAACAGCAGAAGAGTTTTTTAAACTGTTCAGCTGAAAGTTTAATGAGGCAGCCTGCAGAGTGGAGAGTGGTGTGGAGGACAGATGAGTCAGTGACGGCCCTGCTGTTGCACAACTCTGCATTGGTGCGCACACATGAGCAGTGACCTGGAGTCAAGCTCCACAGGTAGGAATGTGAGTGTGCTCTCATTTGTCTGTCTGAGTGCATGAGTTTGCGCTGGTGTAAAGATCGAGAGACAAAAACAACTTCAACACCATCAAAATGTCTCATTTTGATTTGCTACGCAAGTGTTTTCCAGGTATTCTTGTATGTGTGTGATCAATGGCAAATAAAACAGCATAATTCACTTGTGGCCAGTAACAATACAGCAAGAAAGCTGCTGGACCAACCCCACCCACCTATACACATATACAGACACACACACACACAGACGGTGCAGTAAAACACACAAATTTGTACAACAGAGCTCTAGCATGCTGGGGGAACTTGTTATCGAAAAAAGATTCCTGAGGTGTCCAGTCTCCACTCTCTCTTTCCACCTCCCTTTAACCAGCAGGCACACTTAAACACACACACACACACACACACACACACAACCACACACACATAGTAACACAGATCGTGACTTTATCAGCACACAGCAAACTGCCAATCTCATGCCAATGCACTTGGGGCTCAAAATACTTTTCAGAGGGAGGTAAATATAGAGAGGAATAGTGAGCACACACACGCACGCACACACACACGCGCACACAGGTGTTCAAATTTATTTCCAAAAAAATGTCCCATTTAATTCAAATATGCTGGAGATTTATTTCTTGAGGCTGCAAAAATGAAGAGAAGAGAAGAGAAGAGAAGAGAAGAGAAGAGAAGAGAAGAGAAGAGAAGAGAAGAGAAGAGAAGAGAAGAGAAGAGAAGAGAAGAGAAGAGAAGAGAAGAGAGAGAAGAAGAGAAGAGAAGAGAGGAGAAGAGGAGTATTGTTAAGTGTACCTGTGATGTGAAAAATTAACAGCAGCACTTTAAGGAGGACCCTTCAGCCTCATCTCTCACTCCTGATTAGACCAGAAAAGAGAAAGGGACACAAAACCTGCCTCTCACTTCTTCTAACACTCCATCCTTTATTCTTTCTCAGTTTTTTCTAATCTCTCATCTTCCCTGGCAGATTCATCCTTCCCCCCTTCTCTCTCTCTCTCTCTTCCTCTCTTTCTCTCTCTCCTCGCCTTTCCACCCATCCATGGCCTCCTCATTAAAACACAAAGAGAGCCAGTCCCATAAAGTGGGCTGTTAAGCAGTAACACATCTATGATCTCAGTCTGCTGCACTTGCTTCATCGTCAGGATTTGCTCTCCTGTTTTACATGAAAGCGACGGGGGAGAATTCTCCAGCCGTGGTTTGACCGTTGGTTAGCCTTGGCGCAGTGCAACTTTAACAGCATAGGCTTTATTTAGCAGCTATTTACTGTTTTCCTTTTGGAGAAACAACAGCAATAGCTTCGTACTTTAAAAAAAAATGCAGCCTTTAAGGAAAAGAAAGGCTCTCGTTCATATCGAAGCTCAGGCTGTTTTATTCTCAAGCAACCCACAACACAGGCGTCTGCACCCTACTAGTTAGTGAAATCTTAAATAGCATCTAAAATACATCCATCTGTGCACTAAAGGAAAAAAAACACAAAGCAATCAGCGAGGAACGAGGACGACAGTACGCTGTGAGCTGTGTGCGAGCTGGGAGAGTGGTGAAGAATAAAGCTGGGTCACTCTTAGAATCGGTTTCGACTGAGTGTATGTGTGTGTGTGTGTGTGCGTGCATGTTGCTGTGGGTTAAAAAGCCAGGCCCATGGAGAGCCACCCCCTGTTAGTAGAAATGAGCAGCCAAAGCCGGCCCAGAGGGAGAGCCTGGCCTTCAGGCAAAGAGCACGGGGAGCTGAGGAAGAGGTGCAGCTTGGGAACCAACAAAGCTCAGACCAGTTTACTGGGGCCTGGAGGGGGGAGCGAGGAGGTCCTCTTAGAGAGGGTGGGGGGTGGTGGTGGTGATGGTGGGTTTGTTGCTGCTAAGCCTTTTACCGAGTACATTTCCATTGCTGGGCTGTGGGGAGGACAGTAGCATCAAAAGGAGGAGGCCAGAGAAATTTGCAGTGATTCTCAATATTTAAGGAGCAGAAAAGGGAGAAAGAAGTGTGTTTAAAGGAGGGATGGAGGGAAAGGAAGGGTGGGCGGGAGGTGGCGAGTGTGTTAAAAGCTGCCTCTGCAAATGTCCTTCAGCAAAATAACTTTCTTTCTCGCTCTTCCTCTCTCCCTCCGTGTCTTTCTCTCTCTCTCTCTCTCTCTCTCTCTCTCTCTCTGCTTTCGGCAATATCCGCAACCACCACGGGCAGGGGGAGAGAGAGAGAAAGAGAGAGAGAGAGAGAGGAGGAAAAAAAATCTTTAAAAACAATCATAATAAAACCGTCCGCCTTGTGAACAGAGGGAAAAGGGCCCTAGCAGGAGCTAGCTGTCTGTTCCTCTGAGGAAGAGGAAGGGTCGATACAGATAGAGACAGGGGAGGATTCTCAGCACAGCGACATTTACTACACAGAGGGTGGAGGAAGAAAAGGAAGGTGGCACTGAAAAGGTGCTTTGTTTCTGCCTTTCATGCTAAATCCCCAGGATTGGACGGGTCTTTAGCTCATAGACAGGAGAGGAGAGGGAGAGGAGGAGGAGGAGGATAAAATGTCTGTCTGTCTGTCTGTCTGTCTGTCTGTCTATCTATCTATCTATCTATCTATCTATCTATCTATCTATCTATCTATCTATCTATCCCATCTATCTATCCATCTATCTATCTCTTTCTTTGAGGTAACCTGGGCTGTGCCTCTCTTGGGCTCTGCTGTGATTTTCCAGCAAACCACACCAGACCAACACTAAACTACACACAACAACAGCTGCAGCCTTCCTCCTCCTCCTCCTCCTCCTCCTCCTCCTCCCTGCTCTTTCTCCATCCCTCATTCCCCACGGTCCTAAACAACCTGTCTTCCCACATCAAGCTGAAGACAAGCAGTCACAGATGCAGACGGCCCTCTGCGTTTCCTCCAAACTAATTTCATATGTAGAGACAGTAAACTCTAAAGGTTTATTAACTGTTGGCAGATTGGATCAGATGATTATCGGAGCTCCTTGCCGTTTTCTTTTTTCCTCTATAGCTCTCACAGAGCAGTGCTGTTACCCCCATCCTCAGACTTCTGACCGAGGTTAGCATGCTTTATGTGTACATTGTATGATTATAATCCCTCCCCCTGCCGGGAACCGGGTGACACACACACTGCAGCGGCTTAAGAAAGTTTAGCTGAAAATTCCAGAGCTGATTAACATAATATCAACCCACCTGCCATTGTTTCTAATCAACTTACCGCTGATTGTGGAGGTTCCTTATGAAAGCAGCTTAGAGAGGGAGGTCCCCCCCCCCCCCAACACAACAGCTCTTTGATCACAGCAGCCACATGCAGAAGAGAATCAATGAATGAGAGAGACCTGTTTTTCTCCCTTTTCTTTTTTTTCCCTCCAAGACGTTTGGCCTTGCCCAGAAAGGGAAATGGAGGAATGTAGGTTATGAGTGCGATGGAACGGCTCGAGTTCCAGGAATACTTTGTGGAGAAGTTGACCATGGCTGCACAGCTGAGGGTGTTATTTGAACACATGTGTTGTCACTGCGTCCTGTTACTGGTCCGCATGCTGAGAGACACATCCTTCATCACCAACACCATTTTTTCATCAGCATGAGTCTCATGCATTAAGAGGCTATTCTTTTCATTCAGTTATACACTGAAATCTCCTCATGCAAAAACCATATTTCCATTGGGAATGATTTAAGTTATAGACTGAACTGTTATTACAATGTATCTTAATCATTAAAGTCTGACTAGTTCTTTTTTCTTCTGTGCTGAGAGGACTGTGGTTTACAAATGTTTTCCCTCAAGCTTAAATTTACTTAATTCATAGGCCTTTTATTCCATTTTTAAAAAGGCCTTTAACTAACAAAATATTATACTCTCTAATATCCTGCTGGAAGATAAATACACCAAAACTACATGTAGAACAAGTTCATCCTTCTCTGTCTCATTGGACTTTTTGTGCATTTCAAACTGAACTCAAAAACTGCAAGTTTCTTTTTCTTTTTTTTAAAGAAATAAAACCAAACAAATGTATGTGGACACTATGTGTGAACCAGGCTTATGGGCAGGGAGAAGGGGAAGAGCATAGCGCTGATGGTGTGTGTGTCACAGAGGGTGTGTAGGTGTGAAGAGGTGGTGGGGAATGGATGAGACCACTGGAGGAGGCCTGTGCTTAACAGCAGGGCTCTAATTAAAAGGGCCTCACAGTTGGGCGCAGACAGGCCTCTCATAAAGAGACTCACACTCTGGCACAGAGGTGGGAGAGACCAGGTGTGTGTGTGTGTATGTGTGTGTTTGTGCATGTGCATGCCTAACCACAGGTGTCTATAAAGGAAGACAGAAAGAAAGCATCCTAACAACCAGTGTGTGTGTGTGTGTGTGTGTGTGTGTGTGTGTGTGTGTGTGTGTACGGTATGTATTTTGTGTACACACAGCATTATGTGCACACATACAGACACACAGATGCAGAGACTTACACACATGTGGGGAGAGAGAGTGTGTGGTTGTGTTACACGTGACAAACACAGAGAGGGTTAGAGGGAGAGTGGAAAAAAGAGAGAGAGAGGGCGAGAGGCATGAGGACTGAGTGTAGAGGAAAAACTGTTCTGATCCTTAAACATCAACTAAAACAAAACGGCAAAGAAAATATACAAAAGAATTAACAGCAAAACACATTCACTCATTTCAACTGTGCTGTGCTGCTTAAAACTCTGGCGAATCTTTTTTACTGTACAGTTGCTCATATCATTTACATGCAACATTTGTTAAAAAGCTGACTGATTGATGAAGTAGAAATATTAAATGTCACAAAATAGAGATGCTCAAGAGAAGTACCAGTGCTTCAGTGTAAAGTACAATTCCTTTGTTACTTTCCAGCTCTGCCTCACACACTCTTCTTTCCCTCATACTGGTATTTCCCTTTGCCAAACTCCCCGGCCCCCTTTTCCCCTAATGGATAAGCCAGAGGCTGACTGATGGCACAGCTGTGGCTCACATACACAATCACCCTAACACACACACACATACACATACACACACACACACACACACACACACACACCTGGAGCTGGGCCCATTCCCACTCTGTTGCTTTTCCATCTCAACCTTTGTGCGTAATCAATAACAGCATTTCAGCTTAACACAGCGAGCCACAATGAATGCTGCAACTTTAGTCACATCACAACACACACACACACACACACACACACACCCGCATGAGGTTGCGAGCGGAGAAGTAAAACAATAGGCTTATAGCCAGCAGTAGTTTATTAAACCCCAAACCCCTATACCAGCCATCATCTGACTGCTCATGCTTACTGAAGTCTAACCTTTGCTGTAGGTCAGTGATCTCATTTTCCATGTGTTCATCCAGCCCAGCAGTGCTCAGTCTATAGGCTAGCTGCAGCTCAGTGCCATTTCACCCTGGAGAAAGTTGGACATCAGCAAAGCAGTATGCCAGGGAGAGGGAAATGTGTCAAGGTCAGATTGCACAGTAGAAAGTGTAAGGAGGAGACGGGGGAATATGCAGACACGGATGAGGCAAAGACGTAACCTAGTGAGGATGCTCCTGAGTTGTTAGATTCCTATCGATCAGGCTCCCACTGGCTTACTAGTCTACATCTGTGCGTAGGTATACAGCAATTGAATTCCAATCCCACACTTCCGCCAAAAACCATGCCGTGGCTTTGGCTAATCTTTTCCTTAGAAACTGGCTGTGGGAGGGATTCAAAGCCCCGCTGAGGCGAGGTAGGCGAGCCGCTCGGCCACACCTCACAGACCCCTCCTCTCCCTCATTTCTTTTTCAATTAGCAAACTAGACCCAGGCATGACCAGGAGTAATATCAGTTTGCACCATTTAGTCATGGTATTAATGCACAAAGAGGGGCTCATCTGAGATGATGGATCAATGCTATTTTCCAAGCTGTTACCATGTCTATTATTGTTTCAATTACCAGCACTCACATAATGGTTATCCAGGCCTCCCAGCCTGGCCTCATCCAGTTGTGGCCTGATACATGTATATGAGTTAAGTTTCAGTGTGCTCCTCACAGGTCTAAAGGAGAGTCATCTCATGTTCTGGTCACAGATACATCACACAGATACATCACAGCTGTGGCGCAGCTACTTTTTAAAATTATTTCCAAATTAGGTTCTGCATTGTTCAAAGTGCACAAATGTGTGTGTGTGTGTGTTGGATATTGATGAATGATCCCTCTAGTCTAGTTGTCATCAAGCGTTTCATCTGGATTAGGAAATACATAGGGAGGACTTGTTATCGCAGTTTCGGCCTGACGGAGGGCCATGCGTTACCCAGCTGAGCCTACAGACTGCACAAAATGCAACAGCACCTCTGCACCTCTGTAAAGAAGCTGCAGCTGCCGAGGTTTCAAGAACAACAGAGGTTCAGGCTGAAATCTTGGTGTTCTCACAGAACAAACATGCCCAACATACCACTTTCCCTCCCGAGAGATGTTTTGGATAAGTTGGGGATTATGGGCTGAAAGAAGCAGTCTGCAATGGTGCAACACACACTGGCTCCGTCACTTGCAAGTTAAACATATTGAGGATAGTGTGATTAAAACTGCTGAGATAAGAACTGTGTTACTGTGATAATATTTCTCTGTCATTTTGTCACCCATTAGGCATTCAAAAGAAAAAAGCAGAGACACATAATAAAGTGAATAAAGAATAAAGAATCTTTTCACAGTGCAGTCTACCACAGAGGGTCCTCACCTTCCCCGCTCTGTCTGTGTCTCTCCCTGGCTGGGAGGAGAGTGTCAGTGCTGTCAGGTGTGAGTCAATGGTCGTCAGATGCGATCTCATTACGCCAGCTTACCTCAAGGTTAGCAGTGGGCTGCTGGCTAGGCACAAAATCGATCTGCACCAGGGACAGGCGTTAAAGGCCACCGCGGTGTGCAAGTGCGCACACCCGCACACCAGCCAAACAAAGCACTGTGCTTTGAAATGCAGAAGCCCACTAATACAGGCACAGGCACGTAACATATGTACACAAAGCCCTGGAAGGACACTATGGAGTTGGACGCCGTGCGAAATGGCTGCAGATTGACATATGAGCACATCGCGCTTTCTAATTCAAGAGAAAAGTCAGCAAACACGCCACAAGGAACCACATCTCGTCTGTGGTCAAAAGGTTTTGTCTTATCTGTCATTGCTTCATACAGATGATAGGAGACTCCTTAACATCCCCAATGCTACCACTTGAGAGCAGGTGCTGAAATACCTTGGGTAAAAACCGGAATAAATATATCACTTCATGCATATGTTTTCTGACATAACCTGTAGCCCACAGGTTATGTCAGAAAACAGCATCCCCAAGTCCTCGGGTAATGTTGTCTCTTGTTATAAATAAAGCAAACAAATGTTTCCTCTGAGCTGACAGCAGAAAGACTGTCTCTCATGTCGGAAAATGTTTGACAGGAATCCAATAAGCTTCGACAGATTTTTTTTTTGCCTTCTTCATTCCATCAGACCATCAAAGATTATCCCCGAGTTCAAAGAAAATGTCCACGGCTACATATGTTCGCCTGAAAATGTCACAACACGGCTCGCTCCTCAGATCTCGTCACGTCAAATTAATGGCTGCCACAAATAATAAGTGAAAAGCAGGGGATTTTTTTTTCTACCTCCAGTCTGGGTGGTTTGCGACCTTTGGTAACACAAGCTAATGGTGAAGAAATTAATATTCATAAGAAACAGCTTGTCTGGTGCACCTTTGCTTTGGAAACAGGTGTCCATAAGTGGGGGGATACCGGTGTCTTTTCTAAGGCTACCCACCAGCCCTTCCTCTCATTTACACATCTTAATGGCCACACAGAACATATGCCTCAGTTGCTACGAGGAAACTAGTCTTGTCTCTTTTTCATTATTGTTGTTTTTTGAGATTTACTTTCCGTGAGGCTTTTGAATAAAACATTAAAGCACAGCTTGGGCACAGTGTGGCTATTCTGTTTCATTAACACCTCCGCAGTGCAAGTGTGGATGCACAAACAGCACACTTACACTGAAATTACAGTCTAAATATGGTGAATTAAAAAAAAAAAAAAAAGATTAATGGAATATCAGGTTAATGTCCTGTGGAGAAAACTTATAGGTGCCAGAAAATAAGAAGAGGGGAAATTGAAAGAGTTTACAAATGGAGGGGGCTCCCCTGATGCTGCTTGTGATGAATTTAATTTGATGTTTGTGAATAGAAAAACATTCGTGCACAAAAGCAAAATAAAGGGTTTAATTCTGTAATTCAATTTGAAATCCAGTAATCTGGGCCTGTGAGTTTAAATGATGTCTTGTCTGATTGCATTTGCATCACAGTTACAGTAAACACAGACCATGAGAGTGCAAACGTCAAGCTGTTTAACTACTAGCCTGATTCATAAACATGGAAAAGATATGACAAAGTGTTTGTTGCCGGACAAAGCAGGGACGGGGACAGTAAAGGACAGAACAGTAGCTGCACAGCAACAGTCTGTGGGTGTTACAGGACGCTGTCAGAGGGAGGCCACGCGTGACATCTGAGAAATATAAAGAAATGGATAAAACATGCCGCTGAAAGTGGAATGACCTGGACAACAAAGGCAGGGATGGAATCAGAGGAATCACTCTGATAAAAGACAGCACATGTCCAGACAGAAAATCATGCGGGCTTCAGGTGGAAAAACTGACAAAGAGGGAAAGACGCAGAGAGAGAGAGAGAGAGAGAGAGTGACAGGGACAGACGGGGGGTCGAGCGGCGTAGTAAATTCAAAGAGCGGCTCCATTTGTCCCGTCCACTCATCACGAAACGAACATTTGAAGTGACATACTAATTTAAGTCAGTGACAAATCAAAGTCTATCACTGATATTAGCCCAAAGCACGGAGAGTATCCTCACTGCTCCTCACAGTTTTTTGCAAGTCACACAAGGAATGTGAACATCAAAGGAATAAGGTGTGCTTGAGCTCCTCAGGAACACTGTATTATCTCCCTTCACCAAAAACAGTGTCATTACTGCACCATGTTGAAATACTGGCGCACACACTTGCCTACACACACATATGCGCGCACACACACACACACACACAAAGACACACAGAGTTATGTTCATACCCAGTGATGGGCTATGTGCCTGGCTAATAAAATCACTTTAGTCTTCATAACCACTTTAGCCTTGGAAGCTGCCATCAATGGAAGGACAACCACACACACACACACACACACACACACAGATTCCCATACAGTAATGAACAGTGAGCGGTCCAGCCCTTCCATTAGCCTAATGAAGTGGCTCCCTAAGATGGATGACATGACATCACCTCTACCACCAATCACAATATCACCCCTAAAAAACCTTCCACTAAAAGCCCCACTCCTCCCTTGCCCCCCCATTGCTTACTGCACCAAATGGACGATGAGCATTCCAGGGCCCATTCGGCCCCCTCACAACACTTTTATTGGTCTGGTTATTTATCTCTTTAATGCGATTGGCTGGAGTGGATGCCTATGGATGTGGAGAGCTAGTAAATCACAGTGAGTTGGGGGGGGAGGCAGCAGTGTGATAAAAAGAACTTTGGTTCAACAATGACAATGGCAGCGAGCAGACAGTAGGAAGTCTGTCTGCATTCAGAGCAGGAGCGAGCAGGGGAGTGGCTCCGGGCAGCAGTTTCCAGGCTTCATGGACAAAGTTGAATAAAATCATGTCTACACAAATGAAAATGAATCTGAAAAACGTTTTCAACCACAGAAATAGGACTCTCAACATAGTGGTAAACAACAGGTCACAGATAACTTTAAGGAATAACAACATGTGCTTAACACGTGAGTGTCACATGACAGGTGTTAACTGTGATAAAGATTTGAGAGTCGTGACCTGTCGGTGCCCTCAGGTCTTCACACTTGCTCTGGTTACAAACAATGTTTTGAGAAACAGTGAGAAATGCTGAAAGATATAAAATAAATATCCTTTGACTTGAGGAGGTACACAGTATGTGCCTTTGGACAGTTTTGGCATTTTATTGCGGTTTGCAAACTACTACCAGGCAGAAAACTTTTGGCCAAGAAACTGCAGTATAAGATTATTACCAGCCTCAACAGTGAGTCTGCTTTTGTTTTCACTTTGTAAGTCTTTCTCTAACGTGTACCTGGAGTCACCTAATGCAGGGCAGCAACGCAGCAGGACAGGAAAACTGGTTTTGAGTCATTCGCCAGCTGTTAAAATGTCCGTGTGCAGATTTTATCACAGGGATAGCACACAGGGATCAAGTAATACCAAGTAGTAATGCAGTAACGTAGTAATGACCAGGGAGCCGGGCTGATCCCATCACCAGATCCGTGTCTAGTTTTCAAATTAGGATGAACATGACCTAAAAGACAAAACATAATCTCTGGGTTGTTCACTTCTCCTCACCCGTTCATCTCAGAAGGACAAAGCAAAGTGTTTATGGGAGGAAGGATGCAGGCACAGGCGTCCATAAACAGCCGGTGTTTTACGGGCAGCGGCACGGCCTGAGGCCCCGTCAAGGTTTACGTGTGCACAGGCCTTTTAAAGAGCGGGTGTTTAAGTGAGGCATTTACATAAAGCAGAGCAAAGCTGTGTACATCTCAAACAGACCTCAGCCCAGTGCAGAACAGGCCACACACTGACCAAGAAGTGATAACATCTTTGTGTTTTTGTGAAATGATAAATAATAAAGAAATCCTGTTTTGGAAAATCCACTGTTATGATGTAAAGACTGAAATAATGTTAAAAATACAAAAGCAGGCCAAATATAAAATGTGGTGTGTTGTGTTTTACACCCTCACAGTGCCTTATAGTACATCTCAAAAGCCAAAAGCCTTCAAAGTATAGACTGTGCCTCAAACCTGCAGAGCACGTGCATGTGTAATTAAACCCACACAGACCCACTCAGCTCCAAAGTCAATTTGGCCCCACATCATCATTGGACTTTCCACTGGCCAACACTTTGAGCCTTCTGCCAGCTTGTGCCCTTTTTTCTCCAGTTTATTTATTTATTTTTGCCTCTCTTGCTTCACAGAGAAAAAGGTATGTGACACATGAAAACACAATAAAGACTATATGGCTTAGCTGTAAAACAGCCCAACTGGACTGTGAGTGAGTGTATAGGACGAAGTGGGGGGGGGGGGGGGTATGTTTGTGTGTGTCACATTTACAGTATGTTTACTTATTATTAGCAGATGTCGCTACCCACTGGGGAAGGTACAGTCCAAACAGAAGCTGAGAGAGAGAGAGAGAGAGAGAGAGAGAGAGAAAGGGTGAGGGTTGGTGGTGGTGGGGGGGGTGTATTGAAATGTGCAGGGACAGCAGTACCACCCCAATGTGAGTCATAGGACACACTGTCAGCAGCCATCCAACATCACACACTGACTCATTACACTGGAGGAGAGGAGATGACAACAGTAGCCATGATCAAGGGGAATAGCAGAGGCGCATCAGTGAGAGGCAGACAGAGACGACGCAGTCAGCAATTATGGTGGTGGCAATTCTCTCAGTCCTACACTGATGATGGTACAAAAACTTTTGGATGCTTAGAAGTCCACCCACAGCTGATTGAACAGTTTCATTCAAAGCGCTCCGTTTCTGTTTTCTTCTAAGTGATTCCTGATAAGATTTAGTCTTCCTAATGGAGTTTAATCAGAAAATATCTTCAGCATATCCCCATGTTCAAGTGACAGTTCACTATGAGTAGTATGACTCTTTACTGTGAGGAACAAAGGAGTAGCTCACGGTGGATGGGTGAATGTAGAAAATATCCATCTTTGACACACAAGACCACCCTCTATGTCCCTTTACAGTTCATAGTCAGTGAGTTTCTTTTAATCTAGATCACTTGTTTTTATGTCTGAAACTTAACGAAACCAAAACCTTGGCTTAGATCAGAAACCGGCGTCGTAAGAGTCATTATAAATAAGACATTTCCTCAATTAAATTTAAAGATGTTTACTTGGGGTTTGGGGTTTTTCATGTTCTTTCCAATGTGGTGGGAAAAAAATAAACCATTATCGTATGTTTTGTAGTTGCGTGTTTAACACATGTTGAAGTGAAACTCATTAAATTCCCTTGTTAAGATGTGGCAAAAAAAAAAAGCCTTTTGAGTCTGGGTTGTGTAAATTCATGCACGTAAATGAAAACCTTCACTGTGCTGGTTTGGCTAATTAGCTAATGATGCTGGTATCAGGCCATAAAGGTCTTCGGTCAGTCTGTAAATTCATTCAGGGGAATCAAACAGAAACACACAGGCCTAATGTAGATACATAATACCATGAAATGCTGTTTCAAATGACCTTATATAAAACTGTGTGATTATAAAAGAATAATGCGATAGATTAATAAAGAAACATTTACTCATAAAAACACCGGGTTATAGTGGAAAAATTGGTATCCGGAAAAATGAAAATCACAGCAACATCTGAACAATCAGAAATGGAGAGGAAATTGCATATTGGTATTCTTTTCTGCGACAGCCTCTACTCTACCAGGAAAGCCAAATACTCACAGCTGCTAAAAAAGAAACCACCACCTGGTGTGTTGACAGAGAGACCAATTTCAACATATGCCATAACAAATACCATCTCAGGTGGGAAGCAAAAATGAAACACTGTGATGTGCCGCATTTACAGGCAAGATACTTACGTTCATTTAATTACGCAATCTTGTTACACTCCGCTGGGAATGTTCACATGCTGCAGCACTCAATGATAGTAACACACAGTGATTAGCATTTCCTTTTTGGAAAATGGCTGAGAATTTGCAGAACATTTCAAGAAAACCACAGGTTTTGTAATTTCTTGACATATGACAAATACCTCAGACAGCTCCTGTGTGAATGTGTGTGTGTGTGTATGGGACATTGTGTGTCATTTGATTAGGGCTTTCAGATGTGGAATAATTCAATGTTATGTACCCTGCAACAGAAGCCACATCACATCTGTAATGTCAGCATGTGATTTCTACACAGTAACCATGTCCCCAGACAAATAAAGTGTTTGTCACTGCACCACTGGGTGTGTTGACACTCGACCGGTTTTATTCACAAGGTGTGTGTATCTGTGATGCATGTTTGTCATGGCTAGTGGAAGCTTATAGGTTTTGCTCATTAGGTGAGGATGTTTATGTCCATGTAGTCCCAGGGCTGAGCACTGTCCCCTGGCCAAGTGGAAAGCAGGACCATTAGGTCGGCAGAGCAGGGGCCATTTATTTGGCTCTTTTCTGGCTGTGGCTGTATTATCTCCCGTGAAGCTATTTGTCTGAGACCAGCCAAGCCGCCAACATGACAGGATGGGGGGGTAGATGAATGATGGGCTCCAAGACACGGCCAGTTTTGCTTCGCTGACAAACTGGGGCAAGAGCTGGAGGGATGTGGCAAGGGGGAACGAGGAGAAAGAGCAGGGGTGGAGGCAGGGCAGGGAACGGACGCAAACGGGAGACACTGCGGCAGCCGGCTCGCCGGTGGGCACAATTTACAGCACCTGTTGGCTGTGATTGATCAAAGGAATAGAGGGGAGGGTAATGGTGTGTAGTCTGACACAGGATGAAGTGATGGGATAGAGGAGAGGGTTAAAGCCGGAGACATGGAGAAAAAATAGAGTGCATGAGAGAATGACAGGGATATTGAGGTGGAGGAGGATAATAAAGACAGAGTGAAGAAGAGAAGAGGGGAGGAAACGCAAAGAGCAAGGAACCAAGAGGAGGACAGAAAGAAAGAGAATGGTAGACGAATAAAGAGAGGTTGCTGGTGCAGGAATGTGTGTGGAAAAGAAATAGAAGGAATATATATTTGTCCCCTGATGAGAGTGTGTTAGGAGTCCATCTGTGGAGAAATGAGATCAGTAGCTGACTTAGTGGTAGAGGAAGACTTTGCTGCCCTGCGGCTTACACACTGATTCAACACCCTCTCCCCGTCTCTCTTTTCACTCTCTGGTCTCCCACAACCTGCAGTGCATTTAATCTGGATGATTCTGTGTGTATGTTCAGGTTTGTGTGCATGTGTGCGTGTGTGTGAGAGTGTGCGCACATGCAACACAAGCAAAGCCTTATTACCCAGGCTGCTATCCCACTCCACCTCTCCATCAAAAGACTAGGGCAGTCTCCTCCACTCGTGTCTCCTCACTATCTCTTTTGCTCCATCCCAGCTGAGACCACAGAGGACTCTCCTCATAGAATCACCCACTAAATCATCTATCCACCAAACAGACACCTTGGCAAACACTCTTACTGGGAGCTTTCATTTCCAATCTAAACACACACAGGTCGGAGGGTGGGAGCACAGATGTGCGTTGTGTATTTGGGAAGGATGTAGAAAAGAAGCATTCCTGTTTTGTCAGTATATACACATATGTGAATTAGCTTGTTGTTTTTTTTTTTTTTGTTTTTTTTTAATAAATCACAGCCATGTGTGCAGACCTGGATTGTGTTGCCTGTTGATTACCAGGGCCGGAGTTGGATTCATTTTCAGCCCTGGAGTTTCGGAGTTTGATGCCTCAGACCGGCCCACCTCATGGGGTCTATATGATGTGGGATCATGCAGACCAGGCTGCAGTGACAAACTTGATGTGGGGGGTAAGGGGGGGTTTAATTGACAATAACAGTCTGATAACGCAGTGACCTTAAATGCACCACAGAAGGACATTACTACATTCATTACAGAGAGACCTTACACTCACCACGGAGCAGAATGATGTTCCGATATAGACGTGTTCACCGTGATTAGGTTTATTGTAACATTTACCAATAGGCTACTGTTGCGGTGTGATGTGATGTAGGGTCCAGCCCGAAGTTATGGCTGGTGCTTGGTGCAGGATCTTGCTGCCGAATCGCTACAAGACAAAGTTATATGGCGTCGCATCGTACTATTATTTACCAGGAATTGTGACAGTCCTCCTGATTAGCCTCTCCGGGCCTGTCAATTACTAAGTCTGTGTGTTAAAACTTCAGTAACTGGCTGCTAGTTTCAAACTAATGAAATCAATACTTAAACCTAGCAAATGTTTGCACTGGTAGTTATTTTTGTGCAATTCAAAATAAATATTTAATCTATTTTTCCATCTTAACGTAGTCTACATATTGTTGGTTAGCGTAGTGAGCAATGCAGCAGGTACGTTTTACAGTTGCCAGGTGTAACTATCCAATAAAAACTCACCTCTACTGTATGTTATTAGTAGTTAGTTTATGATATCCAACATCATTGACTGGTGATGTGTAAATCCCCAGTTAAACACCTGTGTCCAAGCTCCTGCTGTAAATACACACGTGTCCACTGTGCACATAATTACTTTCTCCTCACGCTCATATCATCACCACATAAACCACAGCGTGAACTACTGCTGTATACAAGCCCAAGAAACATGCTACACACACTTCCAATATAAGACTTAGACATGATATAAGATTTCAAAGCTAAACTAGGTACTGGTGATGTGGTGACGGAGAGCGCCAGAGGGGAGCTGGATGAGGGAGGAGAGGAAGGTGAGCTGGTGGGGAAAGGCAGATTAGAGCGCCTGGAGGCTGCTGAGCAGGAGGAAGAAAAGTGAGAGGAGAGATGAAACATGTACGGAGAGCAGCGGAGGAGTCAGGGAGTGGTTCAAGGTATCTGACTGAGATTACCCTGCTGCCAGGCTTACCTGATTACAGCACAGCGCTGGAGGACAATAAAAAAGAGATGTATGCATATGAATTGGCATGAAGAGAAACACAAAATCTACACACGCTGAGGAGCTGACGGCCCAATGGGTGACAGTAGCTGCGGCTTGCTTTTCAGGATGGATTGGGACGTCGGGGTGGATTGTTTATACCTACCAGTACTTTTGTAATACATAAGGTGTGTTTCAAGAGGAAGGAAATACATCAGACATACTAGTGAGTTCACCAAAGCTGTTCCTCCCCCTCACTCTCCTCTGGTTTCAGAGCAATCAACCATAGGCTCATATAATACATACTTTCTCCTTACTCAAACTTTCCTCTTGATCTATGTTTCATGCCTTGACTGGGATGTAGGAGATGGGAGTCGGAGCACATCGCACTACAGGACTCGTATAAAGTCACGAAATTATCCCGGCCTTATGAGGACGAGGAGGAGAAAGTAGTTAATTAATCACTAGTGTCTCATTTTCTCTTCATAACACCCTCATTTACTCGGTGGCTCATTTTTGCGCGTCAGTCTTCCCTCGCTGTCTTTTCTCATTGCTAATCTGTCTGGCTCTACAGACTCTGATGACAGTAGCGGGGGATTGTTGCTGGTTTTCTAATAGCTGATGGCTTATTTTCTGTTAACTCTTACACGTACCTGTCATGACCATTCAGCCCTGAATGGGCTGAACTTTACTCAAGTTGCGGATCTGAGCCTGCAAAAAGCGTCTCAGCCGGGTGGTTTGCCAATTTGAGAGAGCAGATATTCTGTTATCTCGAAGAATCAGCTTTTGTTTGTGATCTTCCACCGGCACGCTGCGGTTCAACTGCTGATCTGAAAGTTTTGAGCTACGCCTAGGAGTTTTTTTCCTTTGTGTGCCAACAGCAATTTCCTCATTAATTCACCAGCTGATTGACAGAAATAATTTGAATAATCGTTCGATGAATTCCTCAAGTAGAAATTTCAAACACTTTCTTGCGCCATCTTGTGAATGTGAACATGCTCTGCTTTTCCCTGTTTATGTCATTAAAAATTAAACATGTTAGGGTTTTGGACTAAACAAGTAATTTTAAGATGTCAGCTTTGGCTCTGGGAAATGTTGGCAGACATTTTACAGACTAAAAATGAATAAATTATTCAAGAAAATAATCTGCAGATTAATCAATAATGGAAATAATCCACAGCTGTGGCCCTGTTTCTGTCTATCTGTTGCACTATTTTGCCTTAAATCTTTACCTTGACTTGGTTTTACAATACAAATCACAGATCATTGTAAATCAATGCTTTGAAGTCACAATCTCAGGATTTATTCCTTTGTTAAGATTATCACTTGATTTTTAAAGGGAACAAGGATTTGACTTCCTTGCCCAAGAGAGAGGGGGACGAAGCGGAGTCGATTAGTCATTTGCGGTGAAGATCATTTATATTAATAACAAGCAGGAGCGTGCCTGCAGCCTTGCCCCAGCTCATGTCCTTATGATGAATGCTTTATTGGTGGGTGTCCAATCTTTCTTGAATATTCATCATTAGTAGATCGGTTTTATGCAGTCATGGGTTTCATTCCATATAGCCATTCCCTTTAATCTATACTGGAGTGGTACAAAATAATTAAATGCCTAGAAATGTTGACGTATTTATGTGAAGTTACACACATGTGCAATATGCTGCTGCGAGAATTTGGCTCATGTGTGTCAGAACACACTGCGTTGGACAAAAACAGCAACAGACCAAACTCGAATACTTAAACTTTCTTTGAACCACATCCACTGCAATCTGAGAAATTAACAGCCTGATATGAAAGTTTGTCTCTGTTCCACACAAAGATAGTGATTCAGTTTCGTATGGATCCTCTCTGTCTCCCTATCTCTGACTCTCAGCTGTGCCCGAGCACTTTGTGTGGCTCCCTAAGGAGAAAGGTTACACCGCTGATCTGCTACAGTGCAATCAGACTTGAGACAGAGCCTTGAACTACATGGCCCACGGGCCTCCTTCAGCTGTATCCTGCCGAGCAGCAGCTGGATATGAGCGCGAGTTTCGAGAGGGAAGCAGATGCACAGAGGAAAGTAAGAGTAGGAGGTGGAGAGAAGCCAGTCAAAAGTTATGAAATATGCCCCTTGAATAATCAACGCCCAAATCAATTTGTTCAACGTCCAAGAGAAGCAGGCGCACTACAGAGGAATGTGAGGAGTGGGCGGTCGCTCAGTTCGCATCCAAGTCCATATCTCAGACAAACACACAACAGCCAAAGAGTCTGCCTGAGTCTAGAGAAGAGATGGCCAGGAGGGATGAGACTGAGGAGAGGGACACACTGTCACACACACACAAACACAAACACGCACAACTTTTTATTTAGCTTATTTTCTTTCTTTCATTTTTGATAAATCTTGCAATGCAGATGAACTTCGTTTCTTCAATGAGTATGACCAACTCCCTACAGACATCATACATTTTTTAACTGCTTGTTTGACTTGAAGTATGCAGCTCTGACAAACAGACTGCAGACTGAAATGTAAAACTACAGCCAGAGACGAGGTGAGCTAAATGATGTGAGGAGCCCGGCTCTGTCTAGAGATGAGAAAAAAGATTGCACACATGTTCCTTCTGCATGTTGTGTTGTTTGTCCAATCAAGTGCTGACCAATTAATCTTATTTTCATGGTCATATATCAACATGCACAATAAACACATACACAACGCAACAACATCGGACTTCTGGCGGCTCCCTCGGATACTGTGCCCAAAACACGTCCATGCAGCATCAATCGGCATATTCGTGCCGGCACCACTTATTGTGTTTAGTCGACTTATAATGTTTGGAGTTTGTTTGTTTTTGGAGCTTTCGACTCTTCTTCTCTGTTTTGGGTGTATTTGTGTGGCAGTGTTACAGCGCCACTTCAGGCCTGTCGTATGTATGGCATACTACAGCTTATTGAGTCATTTTCAGAAAGACACAGGAACTGTATGGTTAATATGCACACCTGAATATATGCTTATTTAAAATAAATTCGACCTCATGTTGTGTCGATGATGTTCGTACACCGACTCTCAAACTTTCATCTGTCATCCGAAGTTTTTGGAACTGGACCACTGACATCCTCAACTAAACTCTGGAAATGATCATGATAATTCCACAGCTCATTTACGAGCAGGTCCTCTTGCTCTTTATGTCCTCTCAGGATTGGATGGAAACAATATTTTCTTTTTCTCTTTATGTTTTTCAAGAAGTGAGAGGACCACAAAATCATCCGCACTGCATGACGACTTTGTCTCCCTTTCTGTTTGGAACAGAAAGTAAAAACGCATGGTAATAAACGCATCAGACTCTGTGTGTAAAGCGTCTGTGCTAACGATTGTTGTCGGGTGATGGATTAGAAAAATGCATATGTACTTGGTCCAATCTGAATAAAAGTAAAATGTACAAACAAACCCCTTGTAACACAGAGATGGTCTTGTTTTTTGTATGGTTTTAACAAACCATACACAATATGTCAGGCAGGCAGTTTTTGTTACCTTAACACAGAGCCAGACTAACCGCTTCCTCCTCTCTCCAGTCTTTATGTTATGTTGCAGCTAACTACCTCTGGGCTGGAGACTCATATATATATCGTACAGATATGAGACTCAGCAAGAAAGAGAATAAGTATATTTCCTAAAATATGAAAGTATTACCTTATTTGCTGCACTGCTCTGAGACTGAGACTTTCCACAAGATTTCAGATCCTGGCTGCAATTTCACTATCAAACAACCACAAGAGCACTAGGTAACAACAAGTACATAAATATGTATTCATTGAATATATTTACCTTGTTCTGTCACGCAAATTTGTCTTGCAATCAAAATGGCATAACCATAAAGCTTCACTGTGTTGAACCGAAGCGAGTGCAAGACACAGAGCGATGCAGTGCAGTACAAGTAGATAGACTAGAGAAGGCCTGCAGGCAGCAACTGGCCCAGTGTGCCCTGCTCAATAAAGGCAGCCATTTTATGACCCCGCCTCTCGGCATTTTGATTTTAATACTCTCCCTCACTCCACCTCTTTCCCTTTGTCGTTCTCATTTCCCCTCTCGGTGTTTCTTTTGTCACAAAAAGCTCTATATATTCTTTTCATTTGTCTTTGAGTTCTCGCTCTGCCCATCTTCTGTCCCTGCCCTTTTACTCACGTATTTCTCAACACTGGAAGCAGAGTTGGAGTAGGCCTTGTGGGGTAGTGGGGGTGGGGGTGGAGGTGGGGAACAAATGCTGGCCTAACTAGATTAGCAAGTATCCTATTTCTCACATTGACAAATTAATTTCCGTACAAATTAAATGAAGGAACCCTCCCTTGGTAATTCCCTAGGAAATTGAAGATGGTTTTGAAGAATGATATAAAACAACAATTCCCTTTACAAGAGAAAAAAAAATCTAATTACCAGCAGAGCATAATAAAGGTAGGCCAATAAATTAGGAAGAAATAACGTCGGGAAGCCAGAATCCTATGGACTATGAAACTGAGTAATGTGAGACAGAGAGGTTGCTGCTGAGGAGAGGTCCAAGGGAGAAAGGGGGAGGAAGGAGAGAAAAACACAGAAACAAAAAACAGCCTTGTATATTACAGGATGTGCTATTTTCCTGGAGGCAATCGCAAGGCAGAGGTAAAAGAAAATAATAAAAGTATGGGCGAGGGCAGGAGACGGAGGATGGGGAGGAGAGGAGAAAATAAACAGCACCCAGACAGACAAAAAAAAGAAGAAGAAAAGGATGGATAAAGACGGGAAGGGTGTGAGTGGCAGGCGACGGTGCAAGGCTGTCTGGGCTCGGGCTGTTCAGATCCACTGACATTTACAGAGTGGCCGATCGCTCCTTGCCATCCTCCCCTTGAAAAGTTCAAACGCAGAGAGATCCACAGAGGAAATGCTACGGTGTGTGGATTGACGCACTTTCTCACATCTATCTGCAGGCCTCCCCTCCGTCTTTGCGTGTTACAGCTGTCACTCTGTGTGTGTGTGTGTGTGTGCGCCTGTGTTGAGGTCTGGCCCAGCATGGGCAGGCTGGCAGACAGACAGGTAGAGAGAGAGGTGTGGGAACCCAGGGTGGGGAGAGGCTGCTGAGACGGGCCTAATTAGAGTTGAGCAGTCGCCCAGCTTTTGGCCCAGCAGGGGAACTCCACACCACCTCCATGCCGTTACTCCCCACCACTTCATACACACACGCACACACGCACACAAACACAAGCACACACACAAACTAATAAATACTTGGTGATACACTGGCTCACTGGCTGGGAAAAGACACTAAATTCACTTCCGCTGACTTCAGTGTTTTCCCTGTCTCTGTGTTGGAGCAAGCTAATGTCATCTGTCTTTCTCTTTACATTCTTATTTCAATCACTTTACATTAAGATTATTTTTTTCTTTTTTTGTGTGATAGTACAGATGCACAACCAACTTGCAGTAAGGAGGGGATGACAACAGTCTCCTCCTTGGGTCAAACCAAGGGCATTTTAATTAAACGGCATCCAAGCCACGAGGCAGCCACACCCATAATTCTGTTTATAGTCTCACATTTAAAGGTAATGGATATATCCCAGGGACACACACTTTATCACTGGGGCAAACTGCGCTGCTTCAACTTTTGACTGCATTAAGCTACTGTGAACAGAATACGTTTCTCAAGTGCAGCTGTATTGGATGTCTCATGGTAACCATGGCAATAAAGCAAGCTGCATTGCTGAACAAGCCGTTACAGCATACAGACGGCGAACTGAATTTCTCCTCCATTTCCAGAGATTCTCTCGGGGTTAATTGCTTTAAAGACATTATTATGAAATGATATGGCTAGTGAGGTGCGATGTTGTTTACTTCTTGTTTACTTGTTGTGTTGATATTGTGATAAAACAATGAAAATCTAATCAGTGATATTCTAAAACAAAAGTGCAACAGGAGCACCAACAGACGTGTCCTTAAGTCAGTGACGAGAGCATCAGAGACACGTATTTAAGTGTCATGTAACACACACTGCGGCTTTTTTTCTTCATAATATTCTTTCTTTGTAAACTCAGTATGGCCTTACTTTAATTAAGTGGACAAGCAGAGTTAATTATCTGTCACCACAAAAGATATCACACTGATCTCACTAATTCATTGTGATCGCAAAGTATCAAAACAGACAAAAACTCTGCAAAAACCGCAGTCTTCGTGCTCCGTTGTTCCTGATCTCTTCTGCTGTTTTGCTTAAACTTTCTTTGTCCCTTGTTGCCACACACACACACACACCCATCCCACATGAAGCACACAGCAAATCTGCCTGCAGAGATGATGGTCAGCCTGCCCTCTTCATCACCTCTTAATCAGAGTGTTGGCACTGACTGCCCAGAATTGGATCAACCCCAGTGACCCCTGCTGCTACTTCCCTTCCAGAGGTCAGCCCCACATCACTGCACTGTCTCTGAGGCAGCCGCACGCTCTCTTAAATGAAATCTTATTTCTCCCTCTCCCGCTTCCTGTCTCTCGCTTTGTCTTTATCTCCCTCTGGCTTGGTGTATTAACCCGGGCGTGATCTTTTGCAGCTCAGACCTGACTTACTGGAGTTCTCGCTTTTTATTCTGAGCGTTGCTTCAGTTTCGTGTAATAGCAGACATTAGTCTAGACAGAGTTTTGTGCATCAGTCGATATTACCAAGACCAATATTTATAACAAATGATTAACAAAACAAGCTGTTCCTTTGACCACAGGTAACACAGACAAGCCAGTATAGTTCCCTTGATTGGATTCGATTGCAGGATAGCTGTAGTGTAAACAACACTGATTGCACATTGTCTGCAGGAACTCTTACTTAGTATCCAAGATTACGGTCTGTATCACCCTGCAAGTGCTGGTAAACAATGGGAATCTGAAAATGGAATAAATAAACACAGCTGCTGCTAACAAGTTACCATGCCAATGTTAGACTCCTTTTATCGTACACAATCTGTTACCAGAAGTGAAGGTCTGCAACTCAGTGTAACATACTCACTACAGTAGTTTTAAATTCTGTTATCACCCCAACAGTGTGGCAGTACTCTGTGTTGACGGATGACTGTTTGTCACTTTATGATTATACATCTAGTCTATAAATGATTGAAATGCTCACAGACGTTTGGCCTAATTTCTGTTACAACGACTTGTTTAAATTTTAAGCAAACATACAATTTTAAAGCAGCATTGCCTTCATGAACAGTTGGATTATTATAGATATGTTAGACTTTTATTGGTTCCCCCCACTTTTAAATCTTATGAATGTGGTGGTGGTGTTACAGATTTCCCTGGTTAATCTTGCAAAGACAAACTTAATCATAAATTAAAGTGATATTTCCAGACACAGTTTCAATAGTAAACAGTGTGTAAAATTAAAATGTTTCTTTAGCTTTAGAGGTGGTGCAGAGTTTCAGTCTGTGTGAATGTGAAGAGCAGCTTTTTTTCTGTAGTGGTGTGATCTTTCATTTTCTATAAGCCTGAAGACAGGAAGAGTTTGGCCTGAGAGTTGCAGAATGACATAGAGGATGTCAACACATTGACAAGTGTGTGTTCACGGTGTGTGTCTTCGGTTCCACTTGACTGGCTACATGCACAGCGCATACACGCACACACATACATACATACACATATACACAAAGGTGTCAAGACAAAATGCCATTCATGTGGAATGTACTGTACTGTATGTTTTCACCTTCTGTGCTCCATCACATGTTTAGATTTGCTTGCATATCTAGTGTGTGTATGTGTGTGTGTGTCTGTGTGCTTCTCTTGTTAAGTCCAGGTTAATCTATGTGTGTTTGGACAGAAGCTTGATGGCATGAGCTTACACCTGCAGCTGAAGAAGGTATTTAACAAACATACATGCACAACCACACACGCATGCAGTTACACACTTGATGTAAAGACCTGCTTCTCCTGACTTCCATTTTCAAGCCACATCCAATATGTTGCCCAATGCCTTGCTCCTGAATCATTCCCCTCAGGTATGTAAGCTCTTCATTAAAGCTGTGGCAATCAGAGGGGAAAAAAGTACTGCTCCTCGTAAAGAGAAAAGATTACTTCCCCATCTTTCACAGAAAGCTGTTTGCTAGAGTAGACACTCTCCTCCGTTTTCATTAGCGGCCTGACCACTATATATTCTCCATATAATTGAGGTTGAAACCTTGTGCACTGTAATGGGGCTTTCCATAACAGTCTTTTAAAAGTGAAAGCCTGCCATCCTTGGCCGCTGCGTGATATGGGCTTGTGTTGTGCACGTGTGTGAGTGTGAGTGTGTGTGGCTGCATGTGTGCTCTGCTATCAAACAAATCACTTCTTCTCATCTCACCTTTCAAAAGCAGCTTTAAATAAACAAAGGCATGTCCTCACTTTTAGAGAGCCAACATCTGAAAAATTAAAGATAGAGATAAGAAATCAAATCTTGGCATCTCTTTGTTAAGAAGATACAGATTCGGTTTTCACAAGCAGGACCCAGCTGGCAGTCTAGAAAACCATTGGTGGTTAGATCATTGTGATGTGCAGCCATACACTTGAATTTGTGCAATTCGGCAAAATAAGCATAATCTTTTTGTTTATGCATGAGTTTAAAAACTAATCATTGTTTCATTTGACTTCTTTTATGTTGCTTTTATGTTCAGCGCTTTAATGATGTTTTATGTTTGCTGTGGTTTTATGATAAGATGTTTGTGCGAAAACGAGATTATAATGTTTATGATTATTTTATGAAGTACAAACTGCAGCCTAGGACTAACAGTTGGAGCCAATTCTGTAGCCTAAAGGTTTCCAGCTTTGATACAGTGGCATTACTAATCCGGTCTCTTTGCTCTGTACACACATGGGCCCGGGCTCAGTCGAACCTGCCTCCTCATATTAACAGGCAGGTGAGATTCTGCACAATGTTAAATGTTGCATGTATCAAGTTGCAGAACATTTCTCTATCATCTTAAATTCACCTCAGTTCCTCAGTAAGACAGAACATCTGAAAAGCCGACATCTGAGGGAGACTTAAGTTGATGAAAGGTAGCTATCGGGATCTAGACTTAGAGTATAGTCAAGGAGGTCAGTGTTAAATGTGAGGGAAATTACTTGGCTGGAGCAATTTAAACAACAAATGAAACAGTTTGAGTCTCTCGGAAAGCAGCGTTTTTCAGATTAAATTTTCTTCCAGGGGGACCGGACTCCTCAGTATCATTTGGCTTTGCTTCCCACTACAGATGGACACAAATATTGAGAGGACAGTATGGTATAATATGACAAAGAGTGGTGTCTTCTCAACATGAATACTAAAATCCATCAGGGAGATTAAAGTGATATAACTGCATCCTCCAGCCGTCTGGCTATAGCATGTGGTATCATCATCCAAACCTTTGAAAACAACTTCCTCAGTACTATGTATCAAGCAAACCCACATGCACTCTCTCTGCATCTTTTACTTCCAGCCTATTAGCCAAGTTCGCACCCATCAAACCTCCTTACAATGTGGACAACTCAACCTCCCAAAGTTAGTGTGGCTGATTTGTGGTAGTGTGTAAATTGAAAGTTGCGGTCGGAGTGAAAGCAGAGTCGTAAATAGGAGAGAGGAGAGGAGGACAGCTCTCTGCCAGATTTTGGAGAAGGATGCGAGGGAGGGGTCACAGAGGCCAACGGTCTCACGTAGATGACATACGTATTCTTTATAACTATCTCATCACAGGGAGGACAGGAGATTTGGATATAGGTGTGGTTGCAGCGCTGCAGGATTCAACACAGTGCTTATTACTGTCATTAATCAAACCTCGTGATTTCAAATTCTTGTGAATCTTTTGACCTATTTTTTTTGTTCACAGTCATTTACTGAGGTCAATATGTGTTGAATATATGAGATAACCTTTAACAATATTATTCATTGTTTTGAAGCATTGTGTTTATTTGCCCAGGGTCAATAGCAGTGAGTGCATTGGTACTGCAACCTTCAGTTCCCATTTCATGAAAAATATGCAACCAAAAACAATAGGTTCAAAGGTCAGGGCTTAAGAGGTCTTGAGGTGGAGTCGCACTGAATGCAAAATAATCTTTTAAGAATTTCAGGGATGAAGCATTCAGACATTTATGGCTTGCTTGCAAACCTTTATGACACTGTGTGTGCTCTAACCTTGTGCTATAGCTCAGGCTATTATTTCATTCTTCTTCATGTCATTCAGGATTGAAGTGGAAGCCTCAACAACTTGAATCTCACCTGTTTCATTGAATGCAGCCACTCATTTCAATGACCAGAGGGAACAAGGTCCAGAAAAGTGTCCTTCTTGAAAGACACAACATTTCCACCTGATGGCAGCTGTCAGTGTGTTTGCTTTATTATCACTGCTGATCTGGATGAGGCTGAAATGTTACCAGTACATGTGAAATGCTGAGTCAGACCAGAGTCCCCTAGCTCATTCGGATTCCTGTGTCAGAGAGTGTCTGTGTTTGCTTAAATTAATGAGCATGTGTGAATACATCTTGCTCCAGTCTGTGCATATCCATAATGTATGAGCTGACACTGTGCATGTTATTGTGTGTATGTGCACCGCAGCATGTGTGTTCCTCTACTGTGAGGTGATAATGCATCAACATCTGACTTCTGTGTCATATGCGTGCGGTTGTGTGCGCGACTGAGTGTGTGCGTGTTAGTGGCTGCACAACCCAGTCCTCCAGGGGACCATCAGTGTGCGAGTGTTCAAGAGAATAATAAATTCGAGGAGGGCGGGGAGATGAGAGGCTGCGACCACCAATCAATCTCTCTGCTGTTTCTTAAATTAAGAGGGAGGGATGAGTGTGAGGGATGGACGGAGAGGAGAGAGAGAGGAAGAGAGAGAAAAATGGAGATACTGCAGCAGAAAGTGAGGGAAGTGAGTAGGGTGAAAGACAGCCAAACGCTGACAGGAGTCCAATTAAGTGTCATCCCAGTGGAGGGAACCGTCCCCATCCTCTGCTGCCAGGACTATATGGCCTCAGCTTCCAAGGACACACTGCTCACGTGGTGCAAAACACACACAAAACTCATCGCACATTCAATACAGGCACCAACCACACACTTGGTTACACAATTCCAGGTAACATTTTAACAGACTTGCCACACAAATGGACATTTGAGCACACACATGTGCAATCATGCACATCTCCGGAGGGGCTCAGCCTTTGGAGGACCCGGGGATGAATTGCAGCCAAAGATGGCTGGCGCCAGCAGCTAGTGGTCCCAAGGTACAGATGTGTGCCAGGAGCTAACCCACTCATCTCTGCTCTGCTCTGCCCACCCACCAGCTGCTGCCCAGGGGCAACACACACACTGCCCTGGAGGGAGCTAGCCATGAAATACAAAACACACACACACGTGTCACGTCTCCATACAAAAGAAGCGCACAGGTTCACAAAAACACACACATAAACGATCCAGCCCATGTTTCACACACAGAGGATGTGGCCTTGGAGGTTACTCACTGTCTCTGAGAGAGGCCCGGGTAATGAGTGAGGCCTCTGGCTCCAGCGCCTTTGGACTACAGCCGAGAAGAGTGACTGTATGACTGACTACTGCACTAGAGCGGGATTAGGGGGATGCTTCATATTGACACAGAGAACAAATCGACATTCTCTAATAATTCCCTTTCACATTCTGCGGCAGAGTGAGAGGAAATAGCAAATGGAAGGGAATAATAGAGGTCGAGGCAGAGGGGTCCCTTGTGAGTGCTTTTATCCCCCAGACACCATAGCCCACACTCACACACACACACGCACACACACACACAAACATGTTAATGCTCACATTTGTACACATGTACATGCACACATGCACCTGGACGGACATAACACACATGTACTGAATGGAAACAAGTGATCCTTTATGGACTGTGTGCACTGCAGAGTTACAGGAGAAAAACACAGAAAGCGAGATGGGCACATATGAAAGGCAGAGCGAGACAGACAGAAAGAGACAAGGGGGATGGAGGGAAACAGAGGATGAAAGAGCAAGAAAAAAAAGAATGTGAGAAGAGAGCTGGTCTGGTTTTCAACATGCGAAAAAGGCAGAGAGACCCTGTTATAAATTTTCCGAGCCTGCCTTAGATTTAATCTGGGCCGGGATGCAAACAACACGCTGGCCCAGCCTCAACAGGGTGCTGCATGTGAAGAGTGTGCGTGCGTGAGTGTGTGTGTGTGTGGGCGGCTGAAGGATTGGTTGCCAGGGAGATTCTGACATATCGGGCCCCACTCCCTGCTGCCCTCAGTTTAGCCTCGACAAGTCAGAGAAAACACTCTGCAGCGGCCCGGCTAATTTACAATCTCTCCCTCCTGTTCCCTCCCGCCTCTGTCTTTCTCTGTTTCTATTGTCATCGTCTTCCTTTCTCTGCTTCAGACTTGAAGGAATCTCTGTTTTCTACTTTTCACTAAATGACGAATAATCATGTTCTGATCACCTGTACGGCTGAACAACTCATCTCACCCTGCCTTCTCTTCTCACGTTCCCCAGTTCTCACTTTCTCCTTCTCACCCATCCTTTCCTCTATTCCCTTACTTTACTCTCCCTTGGTTGGCTGATGTGGTCGGGACCTGTTGTTCTCATCCGGTGACAGCCAAACAGGGCCTGTTGTAATTAGTGTGGAATTCTAATGAGCTTATCAGGTCAAAAGCAGCTTAGTCCTCTAGGACCCTAGCAGGGTGGAAATTAGCCCTGCTCCCTCCCAGACAAAACACACACACACGGAACCGCACGCACATTACACAATAACACATTGTGCATACCGATGATACAAGCTCGATTCATTAACAAACACTCGCTGACAAATTCAGCCTCACTCTCTCCTCTCATAAAGGGATTAGCCCACTTTACATCAGTCGGTTAACAAAAAAGCGAAATTATTAATGTGAGTGGCAACAACAACAAAAAAGGCAACAGCAATAATGTGTACGGCTGTCATTGTGCTAAATGAGCAAGTAGCTGGAGGGGGATAAGTTATCTGGAGAGAGGGACGGCAGACAGAGGCCAACAACTCGAGCGTGCGTGTACATAAACACATGCACACTGACCGAAAAACATGTAAAGACAAAAGGAACTTTTTGCTTTTTCAGTCATGGTGGGCGGAAAGGAAGGAGTGTCTGGCTTATTAAAAGTTGAAAACATCACAGTGTGCTGCAGTGGACAGGCTGAGGCAGCCAGACAGCACCTATCTCCATTAAATATCTCCGCAATTAGTTCTGGGAAAGTTGCAGTGATACGCAGAAAAGCAGAGAGGGAAAGGCGAGGTACATTGATTAAGCACCGCAACAGCTGTACCAACAGGATTATACTCAGGAATTTTAATTGTGCTTGTCAACCATCTTCAAATATGATACGATGTCTGACAGTTTTGGGGCTCTCTTTCCTGCTGGATGCACTCTGCGGACTGAGATGAAACTAACGGTTAAGGATAAGCGCAAAGTATATCATTGTATGTCAGTGTGTAATGGTGGGAGAGCTGAAGACAGTAAAGGATTATGGGAAAACAGGAGGGGGGGTGGGTCGGATAAATCAATTTCCTTGTGTTTGGTGCTGCTGCGTTTTCCATCGGTTTTATTCCAGAGTGGTTAACATCCAATCACTTACTGTGATACTTCTGGGTGTGGGTATGTTTATGTTATGTGTGTGTGAGAGATTCTCCACCAGGAGAAAAATGGAGAGCAGAAACTCCTACGCTCAAAATGTTTAGATCTTGAAAACAGAGCTGTGGAGCAATGTGTTTGAGGCAGCAACTAATAATGTGTTTTGCCCTTTACTCAGTCAGAAACACAGCGTAATGCTGAAGGAAGAGAAACGTATCACCAGGTGCGCGACACTAGAAATAATCAAGATAGGATCATGCTGCCGTGGGAAATATTAGATGTGAGGTGAAACCCTGTGCTTAGCTGTGTTCAAACACTCAGACATTGTTACTTAGCAGAATAGTGGTGCACATATACTTTATTTTTATGGTTTTGTCTTACGAGTAGCTTCAAATTCAAAGCTCATTAGATGAGTCTAAATGGGCAATTCAGCTTGTCTTTATTCTGTGTTTTATCATTTGAAACCACACTGCCATATGTAAAGTTGTCAAAGTAAAACTTAAATAAGTCTAAGGGCCGTCATGGTGGTGTATAATTAGGTCGTTTATCTTTATGTAAGGGAAATTTATACATCAGTTCAAAACATCTCCATGGTTTCATGAAGCATTAATACAAATCCTGGCCTTACAGGACATAAAGAGAGAAGCAGAAAAAAAGACCAGACAAACTGAGTCACCAGAGAAAGAGAAAAAGAGCGAAGGCAGCAGTCTTCCAAGGTGAGCGACACAGACAGCCACAGACAGACCCTGGTCATGGACCCTGAGAGTTAATGAAGCAGTCCTTCCCTATTATCTCTGTCTGCATCTACACTATAGCACAAGGTAACAGACAACCAGACAGTGCTCCTCTCCTCTCCTCTCCTCTCCTCTCCTCTCCTCTCCTCTCCAAACTAATCCTGCGCAAAACTCATCCCTCACAACTCTCTCTGTAAACCACATCTGCCTCCATCTCAGACAAAGGCATAAATCTGCCCTTGTTTCCCGGTAATAAAGAACTTCTGATACAGCGAAAAAGCAACAGAGAGAAAGAGAAGGTATGAAAGAAATAGAGGTGGTGCATGGGCGTAAAGGATGAACTGCAGTGGCAAAGAAACAGATTTATGGAGGGGGAGAGAAAACTTCCTGACTAATGAAGTGAATAAAAGATTCATAGTGCTGATGCCACATAGTAGAATGATCATAAGGAGTGAATTACAGACAAAAGTCAAGTGTAATTGGAAGGCACCATGATAAATTTGAAAATCAGACAAAAAGTGATGTGGTGGTCACAGATATCAAACCTATACTGATTTGGTGTTGGTGGTTTGTTGGAAATGAAGTCAGCAAATTAAGAGTTAACAGTTATTTTCTTTCTTTGTTGCAAGATTTAAATGGTGTCCTGCTGCCAATCTTTACAAGCCTGATTTGAAACACCAACTAGTTCTTTAATATGTATGTTGGCCTACATAAGCACATATCAGAATGTGTCTTCAATCATTCATGCTATACAACATAAAAACAAAGACATGGGTAAGTGTTTTGTGTTACACTCACTGAACTGTGTGCTAAGACCCTCAATCAGATTTGATACTACATAATAAAAACAACACATAAAATGACTTTAACACACCCACACTTGCTACATCCATGAGAAACAGTGACTGAAAAATAGCCCCAGAAATGGTGATGTGTTGAGCGTGACTGGTCGTAACTCCTAAAATACCAAAGGTAAGTGCTGCTGTCGACTGACACTGCAGCATCTGTGTTCCCTCGATCAGAAATGATCTCAGTAAAACAAAACTAAAAAAAAATGAAATAAACACCTTCACAAACAAATAAAAAAATCGGCTAACTAAAAACTAAATGATCAAAGTGAGCTGTATTAAATTATCAACACAGGACTCACACAGAGGATATGATGGTTGAAATTAACGCATTTTTCTTTCTGTGTTTTTTTTTCCCGCTGTTCTTGTGTTTATTTCCCCAAATGCAACCTGCATGTTGTCAAACTGATAAATGTGTTTTTGATGCTTCTTTCTCTGTACGCAGTGCATTTCTACACAAGGTGTTATGGTGAATATGATTTGTGCATTTGCAGTGTGCCAAGTTCTCTCCTCCTCCACTGCCACCATACAGAAAAGGTTAGATCACTTAGTATCTGAGGTCTGCTAAACTGACTGGTTGGAAGTTTCAGAGACTCCCTACAGCTCCATACAGATGGCATTCAAGTCAGGAGAATGTCTGAGACGAGTGGATATTGCCTTACCAGTGACTCGCCTGCTGGGACGCATGGGCTTCTGCTGTGACTCACACAATGTATCTGATAATATTTCCGCTAATATCAATATTGTATAACTCGAACGGTTGTCATGTCTCATTTTTCTCTGTTTCATCAGCAAGATGGCTCTGATGAATTGCATTTCTCAGGAAATGACAGCACTCTTCCCTTAACGTATCTGATCTAGTTTGTTTTGCCTCTCACACCTGTGCTCCGAAAGATTCTGTGTTGCGTTTGATTTATGTTTGCACGGGAAAAATCAAATGTGCCTCTTCAGTGAGAGTTCGTTACAGAATAACGTTGATTTCCTTCCTGGTAACCTCAGCTGTATTGTCTGCCATGCTCACCACGAGCTTGACTAATACTATACAAATCTGTCTCCATCATAATCAAGCAGGCATGAAGCAGAAGTCAATATTATGCATCCTGGTTTGTGTGGAGATACAGTGTTGTAACAAGATGGCATAAAGGCTGAGTGTGGCTGTCTCTCTTCATGCCAGCGTTTTTCAATCATCTACAAGAAAAGCTTCTTACTCATACCACCACAACATGGCAGCATCTTTCACTGTGATCGGGACTCAAATGACACAGAGGTAGTAATAAGACAGGGGTGAACTTGTTGATTTGCTCGTTTCCAGTGTACAAGTGAACACTTTAGTACCTCAGCAGAGGATTAATCAGTTTTCACGTGTGCTGTCGTTTCCTCCCTGCAGCCTATTTGACTGTCAGTTAGCCCGCAACATGCCTAAAGATTAAATAAGCTCAATTTCCATTCCACCCCGGTGAAGCCACAGCTCACGCCCTGGCGCCTGTCTGTCATTTCACAGCCATGTGAGGAACACACCAGAGATTTCTATCTTTAATGCGGCTAACGTCACAGAGAGAGTAGAAAGAGAGCAAGAGAGAGATGGAGAGAGACCCGAAGACAGAGGCAGGAAGACCGAGCCAGAGATGACAGCAGAAGAGAGACAAAGGCGAGAGAAATCGACAGTGATATTCTTGGACTGAATGTGAGGCGGTAAGTATGAGAGGAGGGAAATGTCACGGCCAATCTCTAATGAAGGGCCTTCCGGGAACTATAGTTAGATAAATTATTTAAAGGCTTTCATTTAAAAATGTCCAAAAAACTGTGCTGCGATGATTTGCGCAGGGGCTGGGGAAAGGTCACCCGTGTGTTGGGAGTGCTTCATTAACCTCCCACCACCTCCCTACCTCAATTATTTCTGTCAAAGAGCACCTTGGGGGGAGGGGAAGAGAGATAGGGAGGGAACGTGGCTGCTGTGGTCGAGCTGATACCACTCTGCTACTGCTGTGGCAGCTGCTCAGGAGACGAGAGCTGAGGGGCTTCAGCTACGTTCGGCTTATCTCAGAAGCTGGTGGCAGTCCAGGTGGAATGTTTGGGTGACTTCAGTGTTGTAAAATCCCCCGAGATGTGCAGGGTAAAGGCTGGATGAACTAGCGTGCGTGTGGTTTTGTATGGCTGCATATGTATGTGCGTGTGTGTGTAAGAGAGTGTACGCAAGTGTGTGCATGTGTGAAGAAAGGGGTAGGGAGGAAGCTTGCTGGTGCCCAGGCCTCGGGAGTGTTAAATGCTTTGATCATGTAAAATGTTTCCTACAACCATGGAACTAACAGAATTGCAAGGAAGTTTGATTGCTCAGACACGTGCGTGTACACACACACGCAAACACACACACACACACACACACACACACACACACGCATGCACTCGTACAAAGTTACTTCCTTCACCAGTGTCCTCAGACATGTATGGCAGCAGGTTGAAACTTTTCCCTCTCTTACACTTCATCACCATTCTTCTGAGTTCAGGTTCATGCCGGGGCTGGTGATGGACTAAACGACATGACAGCATGAGTGAAACAAGACACCTTCTTAGCCATTACATTCTGATATATGTTAGCTTTTGATATTTGGCCAGTAACATTCATGAATTATCCTCTGGGACCAAAGAATCTCCATTCCACGTTACATGTCAGACTAGATGATGTAGCTGTCGGTATCTCAGAGTGAGTTCAGCACTGCAACTGAGCTTCATGAGTCTGGACAGCCTAAATCCCAACTAGTTCAAGTAGCACTCCAACTAGATTGAATATAATATTATATAATATTGAATGTAATATATTGTAGATGCTGAGTAGCAACTGTGATGTGACAACCAGGCGTGCCAGATTATGCAGAGTGATGCCATTTTGGTTGCCCAAGAAGAACAAGGTATACTGATCAGTATTTGCCACAGATGTAATCAATAATCAAAGTGTCAAGGTGGTACTAAATGCTTATAAAAACCCCATTAAATGGTAAAATTACAAAATAAAACAAAAAGTAGTTGCACAAACAAACTCAGTTTTTCTTTCAACAGTAAAATTTTCAAAAAAAAAAGCTGAGTCATTCCTCTCTTAATAACAACAAGATGTACTGGACCAAAGATGATACATCTTATTTCATTACATCAACTGAACTCTGACATGCCAATCGTCTCAACAGAGCAGTTATTATATTACCTGTGTTGCATTACTCAATTTTATATGACCTTTCTCTGTTGGAATACATACTTCTCCAAAAAAAATAGATGTAGCCTGGTTTGCAGTCTGTCATGAGAGGGGAGTGTAAGTACCAATACACACCCTTTAACATAATGGTGCCATATATTTTGTATGACAGAGCAAATTAATGTTACTGTGCCACTTTCTGAGGGCCTTGAAAGTTCATGGCAACCTATGACTGAAAAATGTGAAAACCTAAATATGTTCTTCAAATGTTCCCAGGGCGGGAATACATCTTGAACCTCTCTCTCGTTCTCCTATTTTTTTCACTCTTGTTACACTGATCCCGTCCCAGTGAGACAATAGCTGACTAATTGTCAGACTCTTCCTCTAATGCCTGATTTCTGGGTTAGGGGGCAGCTGTCGACTCCCCTGAGCTTGTAAAGAAAGTACAAGTGAGAATATAAGAGATAGAAAGGGAGAATAAAGTAAGTAGACAGGGAGGAAATGTGATCTTGCTCACATTCCTTAAGATTACACTCGTTCTACAAGTGGCCAGCACACAGCGTTTCCAAAAGGCTGAGAACAGACAGGTGCTACAAATAGTCAAACACATCTGCACCACATGTGAGAGGCAAAGTAGTCGGCAGAAGTGCCGCAATTTGACCTGCCAATGGGAGAAGGTGTTTTGGTATTATGTTGCTCATACGTCTTGAGATTCTCTATTCGTCTCAATCAGTCCTATTCAGCTGGCAAGTGTCAGGCTATCTTCCACATAAGAGCCTTAATATAGGCTGCTACATCAAAGCAGTGACTAATCAGGCTGACGGAGAGAGGTGTCACCAAGTGTCAATCCTTCAGGGCCGCTGCTTGTCTCTCAGGAAGCCCGCTCCATCAGCTCTGACCTCAAGTAACCCAGCACATGCACACACTGCATGCACGTGCTGCAGGGCACATGCAACGTGTGCACGTGAACACATACATGCATTCATGTGCAGTGACGTGCACGTATACATTACATACATCTGCTGATATACACACAACGTATTGTACCGCATGCATGCTAACCCACCAGTACACATCTCGCTGGGAACGGATGTGAAAGATGACTTGGTTCAATGATAGGCCTCTGTTGATGAGAGCTGATTAAAGAGGTAAAAAATGGAAACTCATCTTGATGTATTTGGGTCAATTTTACGTCCACAGCCGTTTCTTGGTCAGGCCTATTTCTAGGAGAAGTGGTGGCGGTAATTAATGGGTGATAACAGGCACATTTAATTGGCTGTAATCTATCCGATGAAGTGAGGAGCCTCCATTCTTTTGAGGACAAAGGCCCGCTGGGAAGGCTTAAGAACCGAGCTCATCTGTAATGCTGCAGACATACAGTATAGAGTGGACCATATATCAGCATAAAAATACAGCAACTGCATGACGCTAAACAATTAACCCACACAGTACAGTGAGGACAATGCACACACATCTTTCAGCACGACCATGACCGCATCTTCCACCATGAACAAAGTGCAAATTCAACAAGCTAGGGTTAAAAAAAAAAAAAAAAAAAACGCCTGGTGCTTAACATAAAACTCAATAAATCAGTTCAAACAATCTATGCACTGTATGTGCTCATAGCTCCTTGGTTGTACCCGAGCCTCCATATGACAGAGAAGAGAAAATGCAGTGTTCGGAGCTCTCCTCCCAGAAGAGGGGTGAACACTTATTTGCATTGAAATGAACTGTCTGAGGCGTGTGTCTCTGTGCGTGTGTTGTAATGATGCTGTGCATTCCTGCATTTTGTCTAGGGGGATGTTGGCTTGTGTGTCAACCTGCATGGATCACTAGTGATGGGGTGACTTCTCAATCTCAGTACCCGCTCTCCAGCCTCAGGGGGATCTGTGTATCTGCTTGTACTTACACATAGTGTATGTTTTTTGTCCATTTCCAGTGCTGCTGCAGTGCTCCCTCATCCCCCGCATGATCTACTGGCAAGCATAGATTCAATGCCATTGTAAATCAACATGACCTTAGTGAAAATCTGTTTCAGATTTCACCAAAGTCATGTCATGTTTCCTACCCTTGTTTACACATGATATATATTATCTGACATCCAATGAAACAGCACACACACTCATGTGGGCATAATCTGTTTAGAGCACATATTTCACCTCCATTGGTTTTATAGACTATTAGCTTCAATTGTACTGGAAGGTCAGGTTCATTAGGACAAAACCCTTGTAAGGTCTTACCAAACAAGCCTTGACACTAAAGGTGAAGCCAGCCTACAATTCAACATACATTTTGTTGGCTCAGGTTTTGCTACATTAGTCTGGAGAGCAACAGCCAATAGCTAATAGAGTCTGGTGGCAGATCAGCAAAGGACCATGGTTTAGATAATATCCACAACAAGACAGACTGTGTTATGATTTCAGCTGACGGTGTCGTTATTCCAAGAAAACACCTACTGAACCTTACCAGTTTACACGAAGGCTAAATACGATTTCACTTGCTTCTCATTCCCTGTTTTCTACACAATAAATACTCTGCAGTTTGCTGTATTGTGAGTAATACATTTGAAATCAGACCTCACGAACATTAGCACTGTGTGTCCTCACTGAGAGGTGTAGTGTTCACATAATCATAATTCACACATCTATCAAAGACAAAGAACTGCACTGTGGGAGTTGTGGAAAAATGTTGTGCACTAATAAAGTGTAAAACTACTCCCTTCCAGGCACAGGTTATGCTCTGAAAATGTCACTTGCCACTGACATGCTCCTACTTATATACAAGTGTATCAGTGCAACCAGAAAATAGTGAAGTATCAAAATGAAAATACTTAACGTATATATTGTATATATATTATAACGTATTTTGTAAAGCAAAGCATCACATTTTATAAACTATACTGAATAATAAATAGCAGGAATCAAACCTGTACTACAATACAATACTTGACTAAAATTACTGGGTTACATTCAACCACTGTTCTAATATCACCACATATTTACTTACCAAGGGCTGTTATACCTACTTATTATTCTGCAATTAAATCAAATAACAAGAACAGAACAACAGGGGCAGAAAGACCCAGAAAACAGACCACACAAACATGACTTCTCCCACACGGAAATCATATTGAACAGTCAAGTGACTTTTATTAACAAAAGCGCAATTTTGCTTCTATAAACACTTTATTCTGAGTTAAGAATTTATGGCTGAACTGGTCTCTTTATTCAGATCGTATGATATGGAATGAAAGGTCTGTATTGTGTAAAATGCTGTTCACTAATCCATGGTCCTTTTATTGTGGCCAAATGTGGGCATTTCTTTTTTTTTATCACCCTAGACTGATGTTGTTCTTGGTCTTTGTTTGGTTACTTTTCCACAAATACAGAAGCACTAAATGATGTTGAAAGGCAGAGCTTAAAGCAATCTCATGAACAGAACAGTTCAATGTCACACAGTGAAAAACTAATCAGCTGTTTGTTTGAAGTAGGCCCCCACAATACATTAGTACAGCAGCATTCAGCATCAGGTTACCCATTCATTAATGAAAGAGATGGATTCTGTGTGTTCTTTTTGTTTGGTTTTTCCTGTGTAAGTGTCTGTGTGTGCGTGTGTTCGTGTCTGTGTGTATCAAGACGTTTCTCTTTGCCACATTATTGTTGCTATGCAGAAGCATACAGGCACTTTGGCACTGCAACGCTGAGGTGGTATTTGTGCAGCAGCTGAACCCTGCCTGATGTTCAGATTGAAACGCCATTTCCTTACCACTCTATTATTCTGTCTGATTGCCTACTTGTTAGCTGCTCACTGTGGGAGGATTTGATTTTGCCCTGAACAGACACGACTTAAAGACATGTCTGGCTGCTTTGACATCCCTTTCAGTCTGCACTGAGGCTCCATTAACCAGGCACAGAGAATGACATTCTCTCCTGTGCAGTATGTTTATGCTAACTAATTAAATATAACCATAATTCCCAGGCTACACGTAACTATTGAGTGTTGAGTTTAACTGTTTTGATATTAAAAAGCTCAGTAAAAAAAAAAAAAAAAAAAAAAAAAAAACAATTTGACAATTTAGTCCATTTCACAAAGACTCAATTGATTCTCCAACCAGGAGAACAGCCAATCACCAGAGCAACACTTGATCTATTTGAAATACTCAACAAAATTCGAGATGTGGGCAGTGATTCAGACGTTTGAATCCAGGGCTTGAGTTGATCCTGCCTGTGTGCAGCATTATCTATGGATCACAGCACGTCTCCACTGAGTGCTCTTTATAGGTAATCAATAGGCGAGCTGGCTCATGATGGCTCTCACTCATTACAACTCTTTAATAAAAGCCCACCCTGCGGTGACTGCTGCTCTGGGTAGTATAAACACACACAGCCATGGGAAACCAAATCCCTATTTACACACAAGGGGAAAAAACACAAACTCACAAACATGGAGAGATCATGCTATCCGTTGCTAGCAGACAGCTTAATCCAAATTGTCCATAGGTGTTGCAACATTACATATATATATACCTCTATAACCATACAGGCCCCGTCTTGTTGGTGAGGGCTTTATAAGTCTTAATCAATATCTGAATATCAGCTTTTTGATTGGTGCTGGTTTGAAAATATCAGCAGACTCTCAACTAAAGTTGACACACGCACTCTTAAATGCTTAAATCAATGTGCTGCAGCTTGCATTTATCAACGGCTAAACTACCCATCTCCCCAGTTAAAAGCATTTTTTTTTGGAGTTAAGAGAGTTGAACTCCAACTTGCTCAGTCTCCCATAACCTTCAGCAGCATATGGTTTCTTTTCTACCTCGCTCCTCGAGTCAAAGGTGTGAATCCTTGTAGCTGCTTCTCAGTTGCTCCAGAGCAGCTGTTAGCTCCATCTCTCTGCACATATGGACTTAGGTGACAAAATCTTTTCCGTATTTCCAGTGAGGGGAGGCCTCATGCAGGAACACAGGGTCATTTTGTCATAAGCACGGGTTGGGGGGCGGGGATGTTATGTTGCACGGGTCAGTTTTCCATTAACCACCCAGCAGATGTAAATAGAGAAGGGAGCATGTGACCCTGCTTGAACTGTCACATACCTTAGTACTCAACAAGCACTGGAGTTTTAAATCCAACTTCAATTACACTACAGCATCTGTTTCAGTGTGGCTTGAGTAAACAGAACCAACCAACGCACATGTACTTACACACCACACCACAAAGGAGAACACACTCCAAAATGAAATAAGTGAAACAATACAACTCTCCGTATGTGATAATATAAACACTGCATTTATATAAGGACCATTCTCAAACTGTAGTCTACCATGCACTGTAGCTCATCATAAATAGACGGAGAGATCTGACATAAACCCTCCACTGCTACTCTAAACACTGGTACGTAGGCATACTGAATGCTAAAAATGAACAACAGAGAAGCTTGAGCCTCACGACGCAGAAACCAGAGACTGTGTGGTTATGATCCTTAAGGTGCTAGTTATCTGAGGGGGAGATGACCTTTCTCTGCCCAGAATAGTAGGGCTGTAGGGAACAAAAGCTGTGATGACAAACACACGGGAGACACTGTGACCCCGCAGGGTCCAACACACATGCTCTGAACACAAAGCTGAAATTCTCAGCTCGTGTACCTGCACACAGCACTGCAGACACACACGTATTGAATGCACTACAGCCTCCAAAACAGAAAATATTTGTCAAAATATCATATAAAAATGACTAAATAAGCAAAAACCAACATTACAGATAGGAAAAACAACACCCCCATGCATTATTTATTAAAGGGATAGTTTGACATTTTGGGGAATACCGTTATTGCATATGAATTAGATATGAAGAATGATACCATCCTCATCTCTCAACAGTAAATATGAGGCTACAGCCAGGATCTGATTATCCTAGCTGAGCACAAGAACTGGAGAAAGGAAGGAAACAACAAAGCTGGCTCTGTCCAGAGGTAAAAGAATCTGCCCACCAGCACCTTGAATGCTCACAACTAATAAACATCTGTTGTTTAATCTGTAGAAAAGTCAAGATGGAAACAACATGTTGTTTGTGTCCCTGACCATCTCTGCATCTGGCACAGTGACGCCCTGCAGTTGTGTTGTTACCATGAAGGTGAAATCACCTTTTAAAGTAAACCACACCCACTTTTAAAAAGCGAGACGAGCAAAGATAAAACAAAACTGCTGTACATTGTGTGCAGCTATAGGACCCCTGTCTTTTATGAGAAGAAGTTGATCACACAAATCAATGGTCTTCTGGGCAGTGGTGATGTGAACATGCATGGCAATCCCACCAGAACACATCCACACAGATCCACACTCAGCTGTCATCCTACTCATCATCTTGAGTGACAGGCATATCGACCGCAAACAGAACTCTGACACACAGAAAACACTCAAAGAGAGAGTGTCTAATATTTCAGCCTTTGTGTTTCCTTCATAGAGAAAAGGCAGGGAAAATGTGTGGCTGTGTCGGTCTGCATCCTGAGGATGTCTGCAGGCCACTGAGTAGTACTGGTGCTATTACAACCAATGAAAGAAAAAGATGAGCCTGATTTTACACTAGACACTGGTAGGCTGTCATTACAGCTCTCTCTCCAGCACGGAGCAGGGATTTCAGTATGTTTGACAAGGCCGCTCAGGGGGAGTGAAAGGAGGGGGGGGATGGCAGAACCTAAATGTTTCAAGCACTCATCCCCTTGTTCCATCTCCCTGTTGCCTCTGTGCGTAAAGAGAGAGCTGAGAAGAACAGCAGGACAAGTAGCATATGAGGGAAGGAGATGAGGTGAGACATTGAGTGAAAGCCACGGGTGGAGCTGGCGATGTTCACCTCTCCATCCACAAAGTCTAAATATTTGATGGGGGGGGGGAGAGGAGAGGAGAGGAGACGAGACGAGAGAAGGAGACTCATGGGTGCATCTCCTTCAGGAGTGTGTTAAATGTCCCAGGCGTGCAGGGGGCTAGGGGAGGTCAGGATGTTACAAGAGTTGCCACAGTCTGCCAGGTGAATTATTCATCTCACTGAGCTCAACGCTAGAGCAGCATTATGGGTGGCCCGCAGTAGAGAACAAAGGGGCCAAGGCTTTTAGCACATGGGCTAGAGTGAACAAAAAGTGAAAGCTGTGCGTAGTAATGGTAACGTAAGGGAGGAAAGAAAGAGCTGACAGTAGAGACAGAACATAAGTCAGAGGACTGGATGTGAACACTGAGTAAATCTTGGATGGTAGAGATTATAATGTGACACCCCGCCACCCCCCCCCACTGTTGCACAATATTGCATTTATGATCCTCCTTGTGCCGTTATAAACAATAGAAAAATAGACCAGAGGGATTGGAAGCAGAGGATATGCAGAAACTACTGCAGAAGTCATTCAAGATACTTGACCCTACCAAGTTGTGTTTATGTTATCTTGAACATTTGTTTCCTCATCGGTGATGTGCGATATGGATGTTTCTATGCAGTTTCTATTACAAACACACACACAGAGTAAAAAAAAGGCTGTTTCATGTTGAACAATCAGCACTGATTGTGTAAGAGGAGTGAACTCTAGTCCACAATGCATTTTTTCAAAAGCACTGTCACAATATAATCTGGCATCCATCACGGTTCAGCTGCAAGTAGCATTCCTCGTGTACCGTGGCATGTTATGTACTTAAGTTCCGGGGTCATCGGCAACACGAGCACCTCGGAGAGATGCCACAAAATAACTTATAGATTAAGATCTCAAGTAGATCCTAGCAGGCATACTCTACATTCCACATGGTGGTGAGAAGCAGACATATTGATGTTTATATCCCCCAAATTGACTTTGAAGGGCATGGACAATGTGTGTGTGTGTGTGTGTGTGTGTGTGTATGTGTACCACAGCATACATGCCTGTGTGAGAGAACAGATCCTAAGAGTAAATAAGACAGTACTGTGGGAATTTTCTCAGTGTTTGCGCAGCAGTGACTGTGCGCCCTGTTATGCACATACACACACGCACGCGCACACACACACACGCCTGGGCAAACGGTGTGGTAACAATATTATTTACAGATGAAGCTGCAATGAATTAATTATGCAAACAATGTGCAATGTGCATTCTAAATTTTAATACTGTGCATTGCCAGAAGCCTATTTAAATATTAATCTTTTCTTTATTAAATGAATTTTAACCATTCGCAGTGTTGCAGCAGTGAAAAGCCTAAGTGCTTGAAGCACATTTTCTGCAGATAAAAATTGCAAGTGGCTCCATTAATTTCTGAGCACACTGTTAGCTGGCAGCTTGCATGCAAACACATTCATAATCTGCATTTGTTTTGATTTTAGTGGTTTTGGAGCTGAATTTAGCAGAATCAGGTTGTGTCCTGTCATACATTTTAGAGATTTGTAATGTTTGCCTTGCAGTGTTTCAACATCACATTGTGCAGCTTAGAGGTGTCTTGGCACTTGTTGGGTTCTTTTGTTTTGAAAATATGTCCATATATCTGAGGCTTGAAAGTTTTGTCTTCAGGGCACAACCAGAGTTTCTCAGAAAATGCAGTTTGGTCAAACGTGGCTTTTATGGAGTAAAGCACTCAAAGCTGCTATTAAGTGGCCGCAAGAGATAACTTGAGTAGCAGGGGGGTAAGTGAGAAATAGAGATTTAAGTATCATGGCCCGAGTGCGAAAACGTCCAATGTGCTGACAGCCTGGTTTATGCACTGCATAGCTCTTATGACAAAGAGAAAAGGTATCAGGTCTGAAAGAAAATCTCAAAATAAAAATCTCTAGATATTTGTGATAAGGAACCAAAATTTTAAGCCACTATAATACCAGTATTGATCTTATTGTCTTCAAGAGGAAAGGGGAAATTTGATTTGATTCATTTATTAGGATCCCCATTAGCTGATGCAGTACACATCAGCTATTCTCTGCCCCTGCGCATCCCTGACTGACTGTCTAGTAAAACTAAGAACCCAGTCCTTCTGTTACAAATGGATGGTCAGACATAATGCAGTGACATCTGGCTCAGAGGACTGGCTTTCATTTGCTATGTACATACACAAACTAAAACACACACACACACAAAGACAAAAACACAGAAGGGCCGTATAATTCTTAGACAAGACGGCATGGACGTCACGGTCCTCAGGTACTGTCCTATTTCAGAACAGCGGAATGAATAAAGAGCCAAGTGAAACAAGCCAAGTGGTATTATTTCACCAGTTAATTAAGTTTCAAAAGTATAAGATAAGAATAGCAGCGACAAAAGGAATTCACTTTAATACTCCTGTGGCTGAATTTGCCCACACGTGCATTTTAGCAATTCTGTTAGGGTCAACATGGCTGTTTCTGCCTTAATGATTTTGCTCTGCAGTTCTGCTTAGAAAACGCGAACCACTGATCCATGTTGCTGATCTGGGTATTAAATGTATGATGATTAGCCTTTACATCTAGCAGAGGTCCTACATTAGTTAATATGTGTGAAACACGATAGGGATGAATAAATATGAAAGGGATGAATAAATTACTGCTTGTGAACACAAAAATAAAGTTGTTTTTTTGTCCATTGACACTGTTGTGAGTCATTAATGGAAAAATGTTCTTTTAATTTGAAAGTGTAATCATTTTCTTTAGACTTAATGAATGATAGGGAAATTATAACTGAAATAGCAAAGGCTAATTTATTTTATTTTAATGACAGTCATCATTCTGTGCAAGTCTTCCTCATCAAATAATGGATATCACATTATGTGCCGCGCTCTGGATACAGTCCTGTATACTCATAGTTTGTGATAGCTAAGGGAATATGAGCCATGGAGCCAGATGGAAACATTAGAGATAGGAGCCAGCTAAAAACTGTCGTCTGGATGTGGTGCAAGACTTGGCTGGGACAACCTTGAGGGGATTTGTGTGAGATGGGGGAGGGGGTCTTGAGAAAAAGTGTGCATTAGAATGTTAGAATAGGCTTCAATTACATCCATTAGAGATAGTGAGGACTGTGACTGGCGCATGCTGACATGCCTGTGTGAGAATAGAGGAGATAAGGTTTCTTCTGTCGGGGAAAACGTGCTGAGAAAGAGGCAGTAATGGGGGGGGGGGCTATCTAAAGACACAGACAGGCAGGAGACAGACCCCAAAAATGACAGGTGTGGGGGCATTGTGACTGACAACGCCTGGCTGAGGGCTGAGTGTTTCCCAAACAGGGACCAGTGTAAAATCACATCTGGAGAGCTCCATATCCACTTGAGCTCAAGACATTTTCATCTAGTATGTGAAAATGGAGGTAAATAATGTCAGACATCAAACTGCCCTCCCCAGAACTCAGATTATATAATATGTTTCTAAAAAACCGCTAATGCCAGTTACGTTGCTTTTCTGTTATCCTTAGTGCACTTTCATTTCTGCCCACATCTGACAAGCAGAGGGGGAATGGGACTGTATCCTGACAGTGGTTATAAAAATCTATTTTATTTTACTTGTTTATTATGTGTGTCCTTGCCTGGGACAATAAGTTGTGGAGACTGTAGAAATGCTATTTGTTATTTGTTTTGCGAAACTGTGTCTTTTTTTTTCACTTTAAAGCGGCAGGCCTGTTTGTGAAGGTGTGGCTGTTTATGAAAGCTGACAGGCAACCTGGCGCACGGTGCGAATGCTGATCCAAAGCAGGCTGGACAAATGTCTACACACACACCAGCATTCTGTCGCTGGCTGCCCACGGAGATGTCAAACACAATGATGTGGTGAGCGGCTGCAGGAGCGCTCTCTGCTCAATACTAGGAAGTCATGACACACACAAATGCTCACACAAACACACACTCATACACATAGAATTACATCAGAAGCAGCCACTCTTTAGCTACCAAATGGCTGGCTGCCCATACCCCTCAACGCCCCACGCCTCCACCACACACATACACACACACACACTCAGAGGGGAATAAAGAAAACAACACAAACCACCTGATCCACGTTCAGATTGGAACGATCACCTGTCTCTTGCACAACACTGATAATTTTCACACTATTCATCTCACCCTATTGTCTAATTTCGACAACTCGATAATTGTGTTACATGTGTCAGGCCCCCGGAGCCTGGACAATCCTGCAAATCGTTTCAAAGTGCCCCAAATTCATTAATTACAGTGTGTTAATCTCATTGAGATGGGAGGGAATGGAGAGAGGAAAAGGACCCTCATAACTCATCCAATTAGGTAATTGAGTGCTACTTGGATTAGAGGGAATGAAAGGAGGAACCCCGCTGAGATTGAGGACCTCTGGTTCCACACTAAGAATACCTCCAGTCATCTACAGACAGATAGACGGCCACACGTCCATGTGCTAAACCCAATCCTATCCATCTAAAAGCTCAATATTCACTTAGACGCTTTCCTCATCTCCTTACTCCTAGTCCATCTGTGAATTTCCAAGATTTAGGCTTTGGGATTGAGAGAGCCCAACAACGACAGGCGAACAATCTCTTTCTAAGCATTTGTGACTAGAGTGGGTGTGTGAGTATGTGGAAGGTCTGTACAGGAAAGTGGATTTTTTAGCAATAGAAGACACTTTAATTTGGCTTGAGGTATTACCCACTTCACTTTCAAATCGGAGGAAAGGCTAAGATTAATTGTTACTGACCACCTGGAGCTCTCTGATCTTCCAGACATGAATTATCATGACAGCAATCACCAAACTGCCCTTTCAGACATGTGGTGGCTGTCTGGGTCGGCAGCGCAGCTCACTTTTATGGTAATCCCTGCCATCACCATATAGGTTTCCAGTACATTTTTAAGAAATTTAACCCAAATGAATTGCAAGAAAGGTTGTTTAGCACAGGACTGAAAGCTACCTCCATAATACTTAATGTGAATTAAGGTCTGCAAGTTTGCTGTGTCAGATCAAAGGACATAGAATGAGAAATGATGTCACTGGGAATTGATATAACCAGAAACAAAGTGGTCGTATCATACTTCTGAGAAGTAACGGTGACTTGCAGGGAGATGAGCAAGGTCTAGCAGCAAAGTTCTGCTGGCCAGCCTCCGCAGACTGCAGCAATCAAAGTGGTGCTTTGTTAAAGTTGTAAAATGCCCATAAGAAGACGCCAAATTCTATTTCATTTTAAGCATATTGCCAGCTTTAGGGGCGGGCTCTGTGCCATTTAAAGAATGACTCCCATAATTCCCCTAAGTGCTTCACATTGCAGAAGGCACTATGTACAAATTAATGAACAAATCAACAAACACAAAGCCAAGTTCCTACTGAGGCACTTCTCTCAAGCAATTAGTAGAAGTATGTTATCTAACCTGATGGAACAATGGAAAGGCAAATATATTCTAGCTGGGAAAAGACGAGTGAAACATGTCCATCACAGTGTGCACAGTAAAAAGTTTGAGCGGGTCATGCATAGACCAAGAGGATGATTGGTATATCTGTTGAGTGAGTGTATGTGTGTTTTCGTTGAGCAGTCTGCCTGTCTGCCTGCAGAGCAGCCCAGATTATGCATGAATCTCGCTGCTTATCAGCTGACCTTTAAATTGGAGCCGCACAGCGACTGCAGGCCCAAGGGCTGACGCTCACACCTGATTGGCTGCTCTGCCTCAGACCTGCTGACAATAGAAATTAACAGAGCCAGGTGGGCATATCCGCAGGCGGAAGGAGTACAGGAGTGAAGGAGAGATAGGGGAGGTGGGAGGTGGGAGGGGGGAGGAGAAGGGCAGTTGCATTAATATAAAATATATTTCCACTCTTTTCCTCAACTGTCTTTTCTTAAGCTTCAGGAGAGAAGGAAAAAGTCATTATGTGCTGTGAAGCATGCTAACGGTAGAGCAGGTAAGAACAGACGAGCTCGGTATTACCTGGATTTCATCTCTCACTCACTCATGCAATCTTTTCTACCATCTGTCTCTTCTCTCTCTCTTTCTGTATTTTAATGGTGGCGGGGTCTGTGATTGCTTGATAGATAGATATCTCCTGTTGGAGAGGGGTACATGGAAGAGCAGACGGGGGGCTGAGGATGGGGTGTGTGTTCTGTCTTCCGCAGGGACAAGGAGCTCTGTGTGTCTGTGGAGGATGATGGATTACATGGGGGCCACAGGTTTATGTGTCTGTGTCTGTGTGTGGGGTGAGTGGGTGGGTTGGTGTGTGGATATGGGGGTGGTGGGCATCTTCCTCCCCATTGTGTCACTGTGTACACAGTGAAAGCATGGCAGTGAATTAATTTTTCACAATGGCAGCTGGAAAAGGTCATTAAATAAAGCAAATGTTTGTGAATGGGAATCCCCAGGAATTAACTTCAACACCATATACGCAACAGTGCTGCGTTCTGGCAGTAAACGGGAGCATTATGTTGTATTGTGGACAAGAGCACAGGTGGCTGAGTACGCTGGCATACGCTTGGCCTTCTGTCAGATTAAAATGAGTCAGAAAAAATGCTTTGGATTTGATTTGCCTGTGTGCGTGTGTGTCAGAGAGAGAGTGTGTGTTCATGATGGCCATTTCATAGTACGACAGTCGCATGTACATGAGCTTCACACACAGCCGATGACATGTCCTTGCTCTACTTGTTTCTGACCGTCCCCGCCCTTCTGTTCATGAGAGGTTATGAGGTCAGCCAGCTCTTCCTGTTTATGTTGATTCCAGCCACCAGCATGTGCTGTAACTGATCCAGGCTACTCATAAAGACGTGGAGCATGAGCAGTGAGTGTGGGAAAGGCGTACATGCATGTGTGTGTGTGTCATGTGATACACAGATAAACCGAGCCCACGGGGGAGGACAGAGTGGCCAGCCACAGCACTGCATCTGTCACCAACACAAAAACCTCACCAGTCGCCGAGGCACAGAAGACAGAGTGCTACTATCACAACTCCCTTCTGTGTGTGTGTGTGCGCGCATGGGCTCAGCAATGCATGTGGGTGAGACCTTATCATAGCTGGCCACATTCCTAGCAGGAAGATAAAAGAGGCCAAATGAACCAGATCACCACAGCTTGTGACCAGTGTGTGTGTGTGTGTGTGTGTGTGTGTGTGTGTGTGTGTGTGTGTGTGTGAGTGAGTGTGTGAGAGAGAGAGAGAGAGAGAGAGAGAGAGAGAGAGAGAGAGAGAAAGAGGGTTTGTCAGTGATGAATAGGAGTTTAAGGACCTATACCTTACAGATAAGCGAAGAAAATGATCAGGACAACAACAACAACAATGCTACAGTGCAGGTTCAGATATATACCAGGAGAGCCCTCCAGGCAAACATCAACTACGTTCAGACACAACACAGAGCCACGTTGAGGCTGAACATGAAAAACACACGCCCTTATGTAGTCCTTGGCCATTTATGCTTCACTCGTGTAGTCTATAAAATAGTGAAACTGAATGAGCCTGATGGAAATGCTGTGGAGGCAAATCCTTTATCAGTGAGTGAATCATCATCGTCGTCATCATCGTCATCATCATCATCATCATCTACAAGTGTTTTTTTTTTTTTGGGGGGGGGGGGGTTAAGTTTTGTTTCATTTTGTTCTGTGCGTTAATTTAATTAACTTTAATTTAATTCAGTTTTAGGTGTGATGTTTATAGTCCAAAATAGACCATATATAATTACTTACCATTTGATAATATAGCTTATTGGTTTAAAATAACAAATCATTAGCACAAAATGCTTATTTGAAATACATAGCTAAAACTGAAAAAAAATATAACAGTCAATATATTTTCTAAAACATCCAGGATTGGTCCATACTGCAGGCTAGGATAATATTGATACATCCTCCTGTCTCCCAATACTGATTCTGATCAGGGGAGAGAACTCATCACATATCTCCTTGTTCTATGATTTAAAATGAGATCATGAAGACCTTCTTGTGTAGGGTCAGTTTCATGTGAGGTAACATTGTAATAACTGAAGGACTGTGGCTCATAGTGAAGGAAAAATCTGTATTTAATGTGGGGCAGTCACGTCACCCACTCAGTAAGGTCAGCCTTTGCACCCACTTGATCCCTGTTCAAGACCCCAGACTATTCTCTCTGTGTAGCTTACTCTGCTGCCTTACAAAATCCCCCAAAGTCCCTTTCTCTCTTTCCCTCCTCCTCAGATGAGGTACAGTAGATGAGTTCCTTCCGTCCTTAGAGCTCAGAAGAGGAATTTACTGGTTGAGGGAGCACATCTCTCCCTCATAAGGAACGTTGTTGCATTTCATTAGGGATAAGATTCATCACAGCAAGCAAACAAGAGAGCCGTGCAAATCACATTGGAGGAAATTCCTACACTATCCTCAACATTGTCTAACACATACACACACACACACACACACACACACACACACACACACACACACACACACACACACACACACACACACACACACACACACACAGCTGATTGGCAAAAGGCACAAAGCAAACAAAAGCAGGGAGATGATTCAGGAGACAAAGGGGTACATCAAGGACGATGATACTATGTGATTGCTCATTATTGTGCACTTCAAAATGACGCATTACTCTGACAATGCTAAGAGTGGCAGCCGGCTGCCTGAAGTTAAACAGGCATATTTTTTCACATGGAACAATGGAGCCATTCCCTCTTCAGAGGCCTGGATCCCAGAGAGACAGAGCACGAGTGTGTTCTCCTGGTCAGAGGTCCAGTGCTCTGTCTGACTGAAAGGACACCCAAGGGTCCATTTTGGAGATGGCTGTTAAGTCCCAGCGCTGACCCAGGAAAAATGGCTCAGATAACGCCTGTATACAGACCAATTTAACAGGTCACAACCCTGTCTCAGAGCGGGAGCGACACAGCAGGAGTGTGTGAACACAGCCTAGGGGATCTGTCCCATGATGAGATGCTGGTGATATCTAACTGTAGCCCTGACCCTACAGCAGTGGCTGTCAGCCTATTGATTCACAGCTCGAACAACTGGTGAGACAGGGACAGAGTCAGGTTGTGTAGCCTCAACTGGGACAGTGTGCGATTGTATGTGTGTGTGTGTGTCTGTGTGTATATGTGAGCCTGTAGTAGATGTCTGGTGGAGCATTATGTGCCCGGGGCTGGCAGACCTAAACACCAGTGAAAAGACAGACAGACAGAGACAGAAAGCTGGGGCCTTCATCCACGCTGAATCCAACAGCTGCAAATGGGATACAACAGATCTATTCATGACAGATGTAGACAATGGTAGACTCACACATATACACACACACACTTGGCACATACTGGACAGTGGCCCTGTTGTGGCTCAGGAGATAAGAGGGATGCCATGCAAGCTCCGTGAGTTACAGTGTGGGAGAGCCAAAGGGAAATGTTGCTAGACAGTCCTCTGTTTCTTCTGCTGTGTTGAAGCAAGTGATTGAGTCTTTCTGCAGAAAGCAGCACACTGGCTCCTGTTGAGACAACTGGCTGAGCGTGGGATGGAGCTGGAGGTGTATATAAGTAATATTAGATAATAGACGAACTTCAATGGAATCTTTGATAGTGATACAAAAAACAAGCAACATGAAACAGAAGAGAGACAGAGACAAAACCACAGAGAGTGTGAGAGAACAACCACCCTAAAATATTTGCGTATTAGAGAGAAAGAACACAGAGTTCTGGTTCAGACAGAGTCTGGTCCCTGAAAGAGAAGCGTGTATTCTCTGCATTTGAAGTCGTATCTCTCTGTTAGCAGGGAGTGGGTGGTGCAAGAATTGACAGCTCATCTGACGCTAAAGCTCCAGATGAAGAAATAATAACAAAAGTAAAGACCGTTATTGTGTCTGAATGTTTCTGTGTTAACTTTTATATATGTTCTTAATTAAATACACATACTTGTAGAGTTTACTTTGGTTAAACTCTCTGTACCATTCAGCTTCAACTCTAACTAAACTTTATAAAGAGAGAAATTCTATTGGATGCCTGTAAATTGCTGAACATGAAGAACTATCCTTGTTTAGCAGATTGGCTCCTGTGCTTTGGCAGCTCTATGGACCCCTCTCTGACCTGGACTGGTCTCTCTGGGAGAGGTCAATAGCAGGGATGTCTGCCAGGTGAGAGGTTGGCTCAGGTTTAATCGATGGCCGCCAGCAGAGGACAGACTAGCGGGCAGGCAGGTAGACAGGCCGGCACAGTATGTACCAGGCAGAGATGAAACTATACCTGGTGAAGTTCACTGGCCAACTGCTGAGCTTGCGCTGTGGTGGAGAAACCCACGCTTCAAAACAGTTTAGGGGATTGATTTGACAGCTAATTTACAGAGGAGATTTACATAAGGCCATGTGCTAATAAGACAGGCTTTTCTTTTCCATCCTTTGTCTTCCCCTGCTATCTCTTTTGGTTCTCCTTCCTTTTTTTAGACCTCAGCAAATAGTAACAGATAATGTAAGCAAATTAAAGAGACAAGAGATTCAAATTGGATATTGATCACAAGACTAAAGCCTTGTGTTTCCTCCTGTTAAAGCCTGTGTTTAAATGACTGAGTCACAATGTCACTCTCCACATCCTTCTGAATGTGGTGAGTGGTGTTTGGGTTGTGCCACTCCACCTTCAATAGGCCCACATCATGTCACACCATGCTAAGTGCTTTGACGAGGCCACACAAAGAGCCCCAGTATATCTGATGCCAATCTCCCGAGGTCCACCCAGGTGGAGGCTTTCACAGAGAGCAAGGACAAAGTCTCCTCCTCCACAGTCCTGCACAAAGCCATCTGACTGACAGACTGAAGGGCAAAATGGAGCTTCTCTGACAAGTGGACATTTAAAAGGATGGGGAGGAAAACAAGTAAAGATTCAAAGACAGGACCCGCCCAGAGAAGAATAGGAAACAAGCTGCATTTGGAGCCAAAGTTATCACTCTCAGCCGAGAAAAAACATGTCTAAGTAGAACTGAGCTGCACTGTGGGATCCCCTGGTATGACCAAGCCACAGCTGTAATGCCAGGATCAGATGGATACACAATTTTTTTTGTCTTTCACGAAGGTCACCATGCCAGATTAAACTCACAAAGTGGCATACATCCTCACTCTGTCTTGTTTGGGAGACTGGCAACACTACAAGTATGACCCCGTCCAATCATCGTCCACAACCCTGCCCAAGTTCACACGACACCGGGGAGGCGTCACAACAAACTGTCAATCATGGCTACTGTAGCACTGTGTGTGATGCTAGCAGTCTTTTGCTCAGACACAAAAAAGAAAAGGAAGAAAAAACAACTGTGGACCTATTACCGATTCTGATGAAGAGGACAGTATGGACTGTCTGTCCTTCAGAGAGAACATGAGGTACGCAACAGATGTGTACAATGTGTCAGAGCGCTCTGTCATCCTGTTGGCCAGCGTCAAGGTTCACGTCGTAGGAGATGTCAAACTAGGCAGAGTAATGCCAAAAATTCTAACATGCTAGGCTTTCCGTCAGGGCATCGTGGAGGATCCTTGACACAAAATTGCTGGTCTTTGGTTATGTTGCACTACACGTGTGTTCGTCATTCCCGTCGTTCATTCCAGCCTGACGCTGGAAATTTGTCGGCCATGAAAAACTCATGTGAAAATCAGCCTGAGTTTGTGCAGTCTGATCCTGGCGTAAGACGGGGTACGTGACATGCCTGTTTTTTTTTGTTTTGTTTTTCAGTTCGCTGATATAGTGGCAGCACAAGCGCAAAAAATGATTAATAACACAAAGGGACAAGCTTACACAATGACTTCTCCACAAAAGCACAGTGACACATCACGCTGACACGCCAGCTGTCTGCAAATTAACACTCAACCGGATGCATGGCTGGAGACTCACTGTTCATCCTCTTGAAGATGTTGAAAATGGGCAGGATCTGTCTGTAGTACGGCACCAGCGCCTCTCCCACCTTGTCTGCCGACATCACCAGATGCTGCAGGACTTTAAATGTGGTGCGCATCACCTGACGGTTCCTCGTGTTCAGAGCATCTGGGGGGGACAGGAGAAATAACAAAGGTTAGGAATGAGAACACCAGCGACTAAAGTGAGTAAACTAGATCTAAATGAGGTTGTTTGTTCAGGTAGGTACAGTAAAATAAGAACAATTCTAACATCTGCAACTACGCGGTACATGTGAGTGGGCTTAGCAGGCACACACAGCTAAAATACATATACTCCTTAACCCCTGCACCTTCCCTCTCCCTTGAAAGCATTTCCTTTATAGCTGGGCTTTGATTTAGACTAGCATGTCCGCAATCAGAGATTTCAAATGCGCTGGGGAGGCAGGGGTAAGTGAGAGCCAATCACCGGGCTATTTGGCCTACAGCTGCACTTAACTCCATCTCCCACTGATAGAGAGAACAAAAGGGAATGATGGTGGGAGCGATGGAGGGCTGCAGAGATCAAGAGAGACAAAATACAGAGAGAGAGAGAAAGGGGGGAAAGGGGGAGAAACAACAAAAGACAAAATGTCAGAAAGGAAGATGAAGAGATGTGACAGGCAGAGGGCAAAGGCTTAGAAAATATCTGATTAGCAAATAGCACTGACATTTTTTTTAGTTCTTTACGCATGTTTTATTTGTGCTGTTAGCGTTTTTTGTGTGAGCTTCTGCATGAGTGCTGGTAATTCTCTTTGTGCAGACTGTCAGTCTAAAACAGTGTAGCCCTGGTTTGAAAAACACACCTAAGCTTTTTCTCCTTATGAAACCTTAAACTGTTATTTGATGCCTACTTTTGCACAAAAAGAGAACTGTAATGGCATCACAGCACCTATTTTGTCACTAAGCACATACAACAACAAAAATGAAAAGCATGAAAAAACAATTTCAAAGGAGAGAGTCAACACAAAGGAATCAGCCTGAGTGTGAGCAGAGACACTGGGAGCTTATGGTTGACAGGAGGGAGAAAAACATAGCAGCAGGTAAAGGAGAACATAAAGGAGAGTGTAAGAGACAGAGAAGGTCAGCATGAGTTATGATGAATTAAGGTAGTTATTAGGGTCAAACATTTGAATATCAATAATTATTCATTTTGAATTTAACATTTAATTTGACAATAGACAAAGAGAGAAAAGAAAAAGACAACACAAAGTAAGCTGTTGCAGCAGGTTTTTTGATTGGCACTTGAGAAATGTTAATTTCAGTTACAAATATAAATGTGATGTTCTTTCTCCCTCTTTCAATTCCTCCTTTCTCTCATTTTGTCATGACACCTGACTTTACACACCAGGTGGGGGTTCGGTCTCATTAACTCTCACTGAACAAACGACAGTGAACAGACACATCAAATACGACTAGAACAAGAAAATGTGTTGATGATGACAACACTCATGTGCAATCAAGTGTTTCCTGACAACTAGGAGACAATGCTACTAATCTGCTTAAGCACCTGTTGAGCCAACAGCATAAATTCACAGAGAAGCACGGTCAGCTGCTGTGTCACAGTCCTGCATATTCAGCCTCAATGTTTGCCATAAACTGATGCTATATTTGTTTTTTTTTTTTTTTTTTTTTTTTTTTGGTGCTAATTAAAATGCATTTTTTAGTTGAACTGTTGCATTTTTAAACATCAATTCATACTTGTGATGAAAAGAACATTTAGTTTGTCCTTCATGACAAAGTCACTAGATCGACAGCAGATGTCGTTTTTGCTAAAAACATACCGGTTGTTGGATTTCTATTTTTCCACCAATACACAAACCACTTCCTTTGTGGTGAGTCATTTGAATGAGACGCCCACCAATTTGCACCAGTGATCCCACCTGGGTGTCTGAGCTGGGCGCGAAATTACCAGCTAGATAAGTAAGGCGGAGTATTTCAAGGTCGAAGGGAAAATACAAAACCGTTCATTTTGTGTATTGTGCTGGATGTAGTGCTGCCATGAAAATGAAGCAATGTTTATTCTTCTCTTAATGAATTTCCTTTCTGTTTCTTGCACATCAATCAGTGAAATCAATAAAAAAAAACATCAATAATGTATCAGGGGGAGTAATAACGACATCCTAACATTTCCCATTCGTAGCACTATATTCAATTTGACAGAGAAGGCTGACTGAGACAGAGAAAGAGCAACAACCAGAAAATACTGTGTGACAGTTAGAGCACTCAGCGAACAGCATAATGCCTCCCCCACTGCCTGTGTTAAAACAGCTCATATGCAAATACAAAACTCAACTAGCACTCACACATACACTCAAACTGATCACACACTGATAGGCACACAATCACATAGACATGCATATGCAAAGACAACACATACACACATATACACATATTATAAGCAATCAGACAAAATGTCAGCCTCAGTCATAAGCACAGACAGAGCTGAACATGGCAGCGGCAAAATATAAATGAAGTTACACAATGTAGAGGAGTCATATAAACAACAGGAAGCTGAGGGGTCAAAGGAATAAAACATTTTACACTCGCATCTAAATGATGATAATGTGTACGCGTGGGAGAAAATGACAACTTGTACCGGCTCCATTGTTTTGTGTCCACTTGAGTGTATGTCAGCATTGTCTGTGTCAGTGACGGTGCATGTGAGTGTGTGTATGTGTTGTGTGTGTGTGTTGTGTGTCCCGCACGGAGGACCAGCTGTGGAGACGATGCTGAATGAGTGAATGCATTGTGCTCCGTGCCATCTCTCCATCTCTGCCTTGGTTGCCTCCACCAGACAGAAACGATATCTGCCATCACCAAGATAAAGTGGAATGTGGAATGACAGGAATTTCAAACCTACATAACAAACAATGAAATTCTAATTACCAACCAGCGCAAACAATTTTCCCTGCTGTGACATTTGGACCGCAGGACTGTTCAATTATTCATTGGCACTCTCGCCTTGCTGAAAGAAAAAAAAAATGAAAGAAAAAAAAATTAAAAGTGCAAGAGAGAAGGAAGCTGAGGGCCTGATATATTAATGCTGGTATAAAACCTGTGTTGGGACAAATCTGAATAAAGAAATCATCTATTCATGCTTGGACCTGTTTCGTATTCAGTGTGAAAAATAAAACAATGGTGACCTTGTATTCTATTTCCTGCGAAATGTCAGAGGTAGGGCGACATGTTGGAGAGTTTAGCTGTGAATTGTTCTCGCTCAGTGTATAAATATACTTTTCAGATCAGAAGAAGATGTTCCCGTGCAGAGGCGTAACTGAGGATCTTCTTGTAATGAAAGTCTCATTTTGGTTCAAAGCTGAACAAATGTTATGCCAATCAACTGAGGCTCAATGGAGGCATGTCTCTGAATCCTCCTCCCTATTTAAAGAAGGCAGAAAAACCCAAACCACAGCATATCAGTAACAGTTTACCCTTTCTGTGTCACTGTGTGCTGTTACCAGTGTTTCATATAAATGATTCACTATTAGTTTACCACTGGCTACTTCTTTTTCTCACCTATGGAGGAGTCTCTCTGGTGTGGGAGTGAAGAGGACACACCACACAGCAGGAAAGAGTTGAGTGTTTAAGTTACAGAGGACAGGGTCTTAGAGTATAATGTCAGCCACAGCCTTCTTCATTGTGTATTCTCATTGGGTGACCTGCAGTCATCATCAAAATTCACCAGGGCTTGACGTGACTCAGTCGCTCTGCAGATAAGAGCCTGCCAGCCACATTGAAGATGTATTAACGTCAGAGGAGAAAAATATATATCTTGCCATTTTTAAACTGCAGACGGCTTTCTACTTTCCTCCTCTTTCCACCATCCCCTCTTCTGCCGTGCTCCATAGAAAAGTAATTAATCTGCAACAGAGACACGGACTGGCGGCTCTGCCTTGTGGATGGCGAAACAGGCCTGGTTTTTAATAAACCAAGAAGTTAATAAGGAGCAGGCCATTCAAAATTCCATTATCAGTGCAAAGTGTGTGTTTTCATGAGGAGCATAACCATCACCTTTGATCCTCCCAAAGGCAAATGACCAAAACTGCTGAGGGGTTTGAATTTATAAACTACTGTCTGAGTTAGAGAGCGGCCTAGTGTATAAATGTCTAGTCGTGTGTAAAGTGGGTGCCTCCTGATAAAGGGCAAGACAGATGTAGGGCCATCCAAATATTTAAACTGCCTGTGAGAAGATGGTGATAAATGATACTGTGTAACTATATTCTGTGCTGGTATGACATGGGAACGGTCAAAATTTGACTGATGCAATAGACTTTACTTGACTACATAACTGAAGCAAATAAAGTAAACAAGTAACAATGCGAACACACAAGACTTTAGATGTGTCAGTTTGTAAAGAGTGTAATGGTTTAGGGTCCCTGCAGTGTGTGTGTGTGCAGTGCAGTGCCATACATAGTGCAGTACCACACTGTGCCAGGGTCAGTCTGTCAGTGTCTCTGTGTCTCCAACAGCCCTGCCTGGTGTTGGCCGTCACACCCCTCTGCCTCCGCAGACGTCCAATACGCACACATAAACACGGAACACACACACACGCCTCAGATACACACCACCAGCCAACTGCCCATGACATGAACACTATCCGAGCCTCACTGGGCGCCACTTAAAGGCTCCCACTTTGAAACTGACACTCCACTTGGCAGCGGCGCCCAACAAAAGGCGTGTGTGGGTGTGTGTGTGTATGTGTGTGCGTGTGTGTGTGTGTGTGTGTGAGAAAGAGAGACTGTGTGTCTCCGCATGTGTGCTGAAATTTTTTAACAAAAGCAAGACTCTGGATTCTTCTAACTCTCTGCCTTTATCCTCACCAGAAACCTTTCCCGTCCACATCACTGTAAATTCTGATGTCTATTTTTGAAGTCAGACGCCGCTTTGCCCTGCGACGCGACCTTTCCACCCACCTTGATCTGCCAACTTATGTGTGTGTGTATGTGTGTGTGTGTGTGTTTGTGTGTGTGCAGAAAGGTGTCAGTGTGAGAAGGTAAGGAGGCACAACATGATGATACAGTTAAATGTAGCACATCACTGCATTCATGGCAGATTATCAGGCATGCTTTTAGAGCCACCTTCTTCCGGCAAATGCAGAAAGCAAGGACGCTTCGCCCTGAGGGCTGATGTAATAATAGGAACAGTGTGACTGCAAAACCAAATTAGGACTTGTCACAGGACTGGTTGTATGGTAATGTTAGAATCTGTTGTAGCGCGAGTGTGTAAGACAGGTGAGCCTATTCCTGGTAAAGTATGTTGTTCTATTTTAGTTATACTCCTTATCACTGCAATGTTGCCTGAGAGGACTTTGAGAGTGCTATTGTGTGTAACTATTTAAAGGAATGTTATGATGCATATTAACGTTCGTATAGTGATTGTAAATGCATTTGTTTATTTCAATTTCAATTCATTCTTAAAGGAGATATATGTAAGAAATGTAAGGCAATAATCATAAAGTCACCCAATGTCACCAGAGACTAAGGAATCATAATTTGGGATACTGATCTAACTGACAACAACAGCACAGCCAGAATATTCACATTTAAAAAATGTATTTGCTGCACGCAAATCATGTTTATGTTTTGATTTTGTATTTTGGCCTGTTCTGCCACCAACCACTATCTCCCAATTACAAAGTCAGTAGCATCTCAGCATCAGGGTTGCCAGTAACGACTGAGCTGCAGCTATAAGCATCGTGGATTGTGTCTGACATTACTAACATTAAAAGACTCTCAAAAATGAAATGGACAGAAGCAGAAACAAAACCATTGTGAATAGGAGATGCGTTTAAAAGATGGACTCGGCTGAAACCAGCGAATAACTTGAGGACAGTTGCCAGATCTGTTTTCCCAGCACATGTATACAGCTTTATCCGGTTCATTGCGTTCTATACGTCACTGAGGTTCTGGTGGCACCGAGACTGTGTGAGTGAGTCTCAGGGTACTATAGCCACAAAGCTGGAGCAGGGCAGAGGTTAGCATGTGGCTATCTGGCAACATTTTTTCAAACCAAATCAAAAAATCCAAGGACATCCTTTGTGATTCCTTATGTTAAACAAGTTAACATCTGGTCTCCAACCAACTCCACTCTTCTCTTTTTCAGTCTATGCCCACCACCTCTGTGTGTCATTAGCATCTGCCATTTATTTAAATAAGCAGCTAGTTAAAGTTCATCAGCAGTGGGGAATGCTTTCTAGTCTTGGGATTTGTTGCCGACAGAAATCAAAATGTAATGATGCAGTGATCAAAATAGTGGATAATGAAGTAATGGCATGCAAAAATATGTATTTATTAAGGCTGCAATTAAAATCTAACCAAGCAGATTACTTGGCTGTCAATCACTCATAAAATAACAATATTTACTTATAGACAGATTTGCTGAATTAATTCAAATGAACAAGACATTGGGGCCATTTTGTTGCCAACGTTAATTAAACAGTTGCTGTATCTTAATGTTGTATAATCATGTGTGATTATACCACATATCTTAGAACAGTAAAATAATATGAAGTTACCACAAATTTAAAAAATGCACAATCCTCATTTTTGCTTGCTGTCGTCTTCACTGTCTTTTTAGAGCTTTCTAGCAATGTGTATTTAAGCTGAAATAATCAGCATTTGTAAGGTGTTCTTTAAGTGTTGAGATAACCACATTTTTCCCTTCAGTAGCTGGAGAGCACAGTGAATGTAAAACGACATCAACCCACACAGGGTCACTTGGGAAATGAGCTGTGATGTGTGTGATTGGTAAACCGTGAGTGCAGCCACCTTCCCAGACTTACTCCTGATGGGCATGATGAGCTGGGGAATGACGGGCAGGATCTTGGGGCCGCCGCAATCCAGCATGTCATGGACTCCCTGGCGGGCGAAGACCTCGTACGGATGAGTGGTCTCACATAAGCCATCAAAGAACAGAGGCAGGTAGTGGTGGTAGTCCAGTTTCCCGATCTCCACCTCAGGATAAAAAAATTTACATTTACATTAGAGATAGTATTAGCTGCTTCTTTAATCCAGAGAGACAGACAAAGAGAGAGCAGGTAGATTTCTGTCCTGTGCACCAGGCATTTATCAGACCATACGGCTGCTGATGGAGACGTTAGCCAGCAGCAAGGATGAACTTTCTGTTTGCTCCCTAGCCAAATCACCTTCAAACTCACTCACATTCACACCTTTACACAAACATGAACGCACAGGGAGAGACGCAGCAGATGAAATTTTGTGTGTTTTTCAGGAAATCATTCATTGCCATGAAGCCCGCTTTCATTCTTTACTATTTCTCTTTGTTTGTCCTTGGCTTTGCACAAAATCTAGGGCTAAAGCTCCTCTTGCGGCCATTTATAACCCTTACAGTAAACACATTCTCCCACACACTCTCACCCACGTACACCCACACACACAATGGCTGGGCACAGCTGTTCAGGAGATCATGACACAGTGGCATGTGGCATCTTGTGGGCTGACATGTTAACACCTGTTTACAGCATTTGGAGGACAGACAGAATGGCGCGCACGCACAATCGGCCAGTGGATGAAGACATTCGTCCAGCTACATGCCAGAGGCAGGCTTTGAAGTTGTTTGGCTGAGCGTGTGGTTAGTGTGTGACACATTAAAGCAAAGTCTTTCATGTGTGTAAAGCCATCAGAGGGAAGCCACTCAGACACACTGGGGTGGAAAGAACAGCTGACCAAAAGGAGCCTGTCCTTGAGCCTCGTGTGTGCAAGTGTGTATTGTGAAAATTATATAAAGTGTTACATGTAGCCAAGGCTCAGGAAATATCTGTGTACTGGCTCTAGTTACTCTGCGTCCCAGTGGCACTATTGTTGAGTGAGGGGTTAGAGGTTGAAGGGGGGATTCTGATTTTCATGTAATGAAAGGTAATCCCTTTGGTGCAGAGGCAAATAGCCCCCAGCAGCCAGCAGTCCTTGAGGACAGCTGAAGCCATGAGATACTCTTTTGTCAACACACACACAGACACACACACACATATATATATATAGAGAGAGATAGATAGATATAAATACATTCATATGCACAAACACACACAGACACACACAAGCACCATGCTGGGTCACACTAGTCGGTACTGAAATGTCACCACGGCAGTGACGCTCAGTCCTTTCAAGTCCCCAGCCCTCACCCAGCCGCCGGTCAGAGCCAAGACTTCAAAGCAGGGCAGCCCCCCCCCCCCCCTACTCCTGCTGCCAATCCTCCCTGACACACGTCTCCCCCCCGGGTAAACACAGAGATGGAGAAGGAGAGGAAAAAAAAAGATGGAGCGATGGAGCGATGGCAAGATGGCAAGATGGCGACAGAGACAGAGAGCTCACACTGTTAGCACAGAGAGACAAGGCTGATTGCTTTGAGGCAATTTACCGGCCAACCTTGACCTTTCCCTGCGCTTGGTCAAGATCATCATTGTGAGTCAGTCGGGCTGGAGATGAGAACAAAAGCAAACATGAGCCCAGAGAGAAGAGGAAGAGGAGGAATAGAGGGGCAGAGAGGGTGAGGGGAGGCGAGATGACACTACAGCATGGCACTGCTTGCTCGCCAGGGGCAGTCAGTGGCACGCAGAGACACATCATCTCATGAGCTGCCACAAAAACAATATGTAAAACAATCCTACTACATTATTACCATCAGGTTTTCACTGGTAAGAAAGTGGCTCCACTTTTGACTTTGGTGGATTTTGCAAGACAGCAACTGCAGTATGATTTAAACACTAGAAATAACATTTTGGGAAAAGTGTGGAAATCCTGCCCTTTAAACACTAAAGTAAATGAATGGATTAAGAGGAATTAAATTCAGAATAAAGGAAACATATTAAGGTGGTTAAAGCATAGAAAGGAAGGAAACAAGTTCACACATCATAGTGAAATGTTCAGGTTTGATTCAGGTCAGTGTGTTTATATGTAAATTTATCGTTGGTTGTATGTAGAGTAGGAATCAATTTCATCAACACAGGAAGTCAAGTCACATGAAAAGGATGAGGTTATAAAGGCTCTACTAATCATTAAGCCTGGCGATAATAGCACCAGTGTGTTATCAGTTCTCACACTGAGGCGTAGACACCATCTCACCTACCATGTTGTAAAGCTGAGAGGTTGGGGGGAATAATTACCTGGAAGCATTAATGTGGTGTTGCTGTGAGGATGAACTCTGTCATGCTCTTAATCAGAATCACATAAACAAGCACTCAGGGACTGGCTGAAGATACCAGTTAACTATCAAGGAGTGGGGACAATCAGCAAACACCTTTACACACTCTCTTACATAGCGCATACACAGACACACACACGTACACGTACCAATTCACAGAGAATCTTAATCAGCAGCTGAGCTGAGCGGTAACTCTTGCATCCGTTATCGATTGTCCGCCCAGGTTTGTTTGTCTTTGGGTGCCTGTGGGAATCCCCCTGGAGTCCGGGGAGTCAATGAGAGTGGAGACTATCAGAGAGACTATCAGCCAAGTAGCAGCAATTAGCCCTGGGACACAGACCTGCGTGTCTCCTCTGGTCAGCGATGCAACAGCAGACGCACAGCAACAGAGTAGACCAGAAGCAAGTGTGTGAGGAGAGCCTCTGCTCATTAAACAGCAGCATCAGAGGCCCCTGACAGGCAAAGGAGACCAGAAGGAACAAAAACAGCAGGCTGCCACTTTAAATACGCGACTGCTGGATGTGACTGTGTGTGTGTGTCTGTGTGTGGCTATACATTGTGAAGACTTGTTTGACATTTTGAGAAAGTGAGAGCATTTTAGCTGGTCCTTCCTGGCTCTTTGAGGGTTAAATGGCTCTGGGCATAGGTTAGACCTGTGTGTAGAATAGGCTTAGGGTCAGGGTTAAGGGCCATTATGTCAATGAGGGTTAGGGGTGTGTGTCTCTTTGTGTCTGTATGTGTGTGTGTGTTTCTCAGCCTGTTTCTGAGGTCACTGTGTTCTAATGTCAAGCAGCTCACCTCAAACCACATCTGAGCATCAGGTTGTGGGTCGTTTTGGCGAGCATATAGCGAGATGTTAGTTGTTGTGTGTTTGTATGTTGCTCTCAAGAAAGAGCATAACCACCCGCCACCTCCTGATCTAACAGAGGGGGCAGGGGAGGAGGTCAACAACTCTCTACAGTACACATCCTTCTGTGCGTTCACAGCTACTACTGAGCATCCGATCAAATCCCCCTATTACCTACACCCACGTTCCATTCCAGCACTGCACTAAAAAAAAAAAAAAAAAAGCAACAAGCCAGCAAATTTTGTCACCTGACCCTGGTATCTAACATGTGTTGTCTCACTAGAAGCATGTGCCACAGATCTCGCAAGAAACAGGCTGTGTGCCCGCTGCTTGACAATGATGCTATTTTAATTGATGATGCCATAATGACTTGACCTGGATTCAGTTTTCTGTTCACACAAGCACAGGTTGCTGTATTTAGATGAGCTGGCAGATGAGGCGCTGTCAATTATTTCAGCTCAGAGAGGAGAACAGGCGTCCTATTGGTGTCGCTCATGCTATGAGTCATTCATTACACAGTCACTAGGACTGGCAAACAAACATGCATTAGCTCTGCTGAAAACGTATTAGAGAGGACCAAAGGGGAATGCAGGGCTCATGTACGGTGACAGGCAGAGAGTGTGGCATGCATCTCGAAGATATTTACACTCAGGGAAGAGATATGCATTGAAAGGGGTACATGCTATGGGGACGGAGGAGACAGGCATGAACCAACAATAACAACACATACCTCAACAGAATTCCTGTCAGTCATCAGTTTTAACTTGACTTCATGTGCAACTTTGCTGTTCCTTAGAAACCATGTCTGTCTCTGAAACCATCACCATCTATGGTCAACATAGTCTACATTTGTGCATATAAATAAAACTTTCCTGAAGTAACAGCTGTGAAGACTTGACACAGCACTGATCGTGATATTTGTGTATGTGTTCAGCATGGCAGCATTCTTCTTCTCGTTCTGTCTAATCATGTAATCAACTTAAAAAGGCTTCAGTTTAGGAATGGCCCATGGTTAAATATTTATGGTAAAACATGACGTATGATGCCAGTACATTAAAATTATTAAAACGGTAGTAAATTATTAACAGTAGGGAAATCACTCCTTTATTTCCCTACTGTGTGTGTGTGTGTGGGTGTGGGGGGGGGTCATTAAATGAAAGTAAAGAAAGCACTCCCTGAAACAGTTCAGTGAGTAACAGCTCAAGTCACCATGACTACAGGATAAACTCTGCAGAACACAGCAATATCCCTGTTGTTAATCTCTGTATTAATTGCTTAATTTATCTTAACTTAACTGTTAGCTGTGATCTGCCCCAGATTTATATATATATATATATATATATATATATATATATATACACATATATAGAGAGAGAGAGATTGGAAAAATTGTAAATATCTTGATTATGTTAAGAGCACTGTTTGAAACCTTTCACATTTTCCATATCCTATCACAAGAGGTTGCAGCGAACTTATAACATCACTAAACTGCCTTCTGCATTCAGAGTTTGCTTCCTCTGAAAGATGTTAAAATATGTTAACACAGTGGCAGGAAAATAAGCCCTGGACTTCACAGAGCTACCCCTGACAAGCAAGGTTCAGATATAAATGCTGCTTCTTATTATGAAATAAACTAAACAAAGCTAAAAAGCATCCTCTGTAGTTGATTCAAATTTCATTTGGAATTTATTTGTCCGTGTTTGTGCCCTTTGAGAAAAGCTGCAAATGGCTGGCAGAGCCTCTGAAAAACTTCTCATGAGCACAACATACACAACACATAATAATAATTTATTCATCCTAATCCAAGCTGATTTCCAACTGTGCCACAGGTGCACATCGCACCTCTGGCCGCAACATTTCCAAAAATCAGTCACCATGCTGCGGGCACTCACTGTGAATATGAGAGACAGAAAAAAAATATGGAGACGAGAGAAAAAGAACTGAATATTTTGACTTTCTTGGAGGTCAAAATAAGAGGAGCAGGACTGGAATAGGCAAACGATAAGTGAGGGAACGAGGAGTGAGTCACTCTCGCTATCTCCCCTGACAGCTGTTTCCATCTAACAAGCATGCAAATATGCTCAATTCAAAGCACTAGTAGTAGAGTGCATGGTGTCAATTGAAATGATACCTAACACATGCTAGATGAGACAATTTTGGAGCTTCAAAGACAGTTCAGAACCAGGACACAGAAAGTTATGAATCTAATGTGAACCTACCTCACACACATACACCAACACACACATATACAAACACTGAGATTAAAGGAATTTTATTTAGGCACACAGTCACGCTAGCAGCGCCACTTGGTGCGTTAAAAGCAAGCGGGTGTTATTAGAGTAAGAAACATGAGCCAGAGTAATTGAAAGAGTGACCCTGTAGACAGTGTTCCTGTTGAGATTGGGCTTCGGTTAACGCTGTTAAAGATGAAGAGAAACCCTGTAGATATTCTTGTTAGAAATTGCACTTGGTGGAGCAATTTTCTTTTTCTCAACATAATCTTCATTATACAGTAAAAGAAAACCAACCGAAACACTGAGTGTTTCCAGGATGCTTAAGAAAAGTTAATATGTCTGTGAATATACAGCAACAAAGTTTAAAGACACACTCTCTTCTTTTCCCAAACTGTCATCATCAAAACCATTATAAAATTCATGTTTCTGCTTTTTCCTTGTTGACATAAGGAACAAAGAAGAAATTTGGTTTGTTCTCGCACTCCCACTGAGAACCCATCACAATTACTTTTCTATAAACAAGCGAGCAAGTAAAAACAAATTAATTTCCCCCACACATTTCAAACTTGCCAGCAGAATGCTTGGTAATATCTGGCAATGAATTTTTGTTTGTTTACACTCTTCAAGTAACTCATGCAGCTTCTGTTGCACATAACAATAACAGTGCCCTCCGTTAGCCACTAGACAGTATACTGAAACCACCAAAATACGGCAGGCCTGTATAGCTGCAGTGATTGAAAGAGTGTGAACAGGGAGGGCTGAGCATATTGATGAGGGAGTGGAGGCATAGAGCGATGTAATGTTAGGAGAAGCTGAGGTGAGCAACAAAGAGACCGTCTGGAACCTGCTCTAGTTTTAAAGGTGAGGCAGCTAAATAAAGCTCAGATTAGGACTCTACTCACTGTGCTCACAGTGCGTGTGTGCCTGTGTGTGTGTGTGTGTGTGTGTGTGTTCCAGCACGCGACCCTCTGCCACTGTGATGGAAGTAGGCCAGAACAGCGGAGAGAAACAGGAGGAGGGAAACAGGAGGCAATGAACATGACAGGAGTTGGAAGAAAAAAAGAGTGACACAAAAGGTTTCATTGCTTGAGTTTTTCTTATCCTGGTGTAAGGTATGCATGCCTGCACATCCATGGGCCTATGAGCAGTTAGCATGCACGGAGGCCCTGGTGGCGTGAGACTCAGGCCTTTTTAAATGAGCTGGCAATGGTCATAAAGTCACAGCTCGCCAGCTAGTGGTCTGATCGTGTCTGTGTCTTGTCTAGATCCACGGCCTCTGCTCTCAGCTTCCAGTGATTACAGCTCAGCAGCCGAGCTTGACAACACACAGGCAGTGTGTAATCAAGTCAGAGAGAGGGAGGTGTAATCAGCATTTCCCCTCCAATCAGCCCCAAAATCACTGTCTCTAATCTGCAGCCAGCCATTGATGGGTTTGATTGATAGGATGGATTTGTTATCTGGCTGTGGGGGTCTGCAGGGACCAGAACAACAAGCAAGAGCAAGAGACACAGTCAGCTTATCAGCTATCGCTACATTTGTTACCGCTCCCCTCGTTGAGCGAGCTGAGCTTTTCCTCACAGGCTACAACTGCAGCTCTCCTCTCATTTATCATACAGAAGAATTAAATGTGGACACTTCAAAGTACTTCCACACATAAGGGTCCCCGGGGGCATGTGTTTTCTCCCTGTTTAAAATGGAAAGGGCCAATCCATCACTGGTTGTTTGTGATGGAAACAGAAGCCACAGAGAGTATTTGTGTAGCGTGTGTTTGAGCATGCATGTATATGCGTGCATTAATTACTCACATATATATACATCTATACACACTATATATATAAGTATGTGTGTGTGTGTATATATATATATATATATATATATATATATATATATGAATTTGTGTCTGCATGAGTGTGATTTGTACATGTCAGATGCAGGGGGAAGATAAGGGGACAGAATAATGCTTTTTCAGCAAGCAAATACCCTGACTGTAGCATCTACTGCCTGCACAGTTTTGATAAATCTTGCCCATCTGCCTCACACTGTACTGAAAAATCCTCACAAATGTTCAAACAAATATGCTCTTTTTCAATGAGCATGTGATGAATGAGCTCCATTGATTTTGTGCATGAAGCCAAAACAATAGAGACCAAGACAAATGCTCAGTCTGTTTAAGATAACAAGGCTTTACCAGGCCGTGTGACATTCTCTGCAAAGAAAAGGGGGTCTACAAAAATCAAGAAAATAAAGACAAGATACAAGTTAGCGGATACAAATGCGATTTGATTACACATTTGTGCGTTAATACGCGGAAATAATTAAGCGGCGGTTTATTTGGTTGTGTCCTTTTCCCTCAATTTTCCAAGTTGATTATTTGTCCTCACTGAAACAGTGAACACATTGAGAGTGATGATGCAGCTTGTAGTTTCCTAGTGTGACAATGTAATAAATATAGTGATAAAACATGCTCAAATTATAACTTATCCATTTCCATACACACTGTATCCATGTTTTTACTGCCCAAAGAAGAACAAAGGTGAATGGATCCAGCTGAACACTGCCACAAAACAGGAAACATGCGCTTGAGCTCATCCATTGTATGAGCTTCAATGGAAGTGATTCGGGAACGGAGCAGATATTGACCATAACTTAAAGTTCTGATGTAATAACACGCCTCTTTGAGCTGCATTAATCACAGCAGAAGCTGATTACATGTTATGGTGTACCACAGCCTGTATTAGGCAGAGCAAATAAAAATAAAGTTCCTTTGCACTGCATGCACAAGCAAAATATCAGCTCAAGAAGACTGTGTGATACAATGAAAAGCTCCAGCTCCATCTACTAAAAGGACCTTGAGGTGAGATTGTTTTGAAGCTGATCTGACATCAACAGCTTGAAAGTTGAACAAGTAGAAAACTGTGAACTACTACTTGGGCCTGCAGGTGATGCCAAATCAAAGCTCCCAATTCTGACGAGGCAGCTTGATCATCAACACAGAGCAACTAGAACTTCAGTGACACGAACACCAGTTGGTGACAGCCCTCTGACTAACTAAAAATAAATCCCAGAAGGAGCCTTTCAACATTTTAAATTCAACAAGTGAACCAGACTCTGAGCTTGTGTGTCAAGTGTGCTGAGCCAGTAATGCCCACCCTGAGCTGGGGAGCAGCACAGAGAATCAGCAGCATCAGTAGCAGGAGGCAAGGCAGAGGCAGAGAGTGTCTGTCAAAGCTCTGTCCAGCTCCTAATAGGATGTTCTTGTTGTTGCCAGCGGATAACTCTCATCCTGTGTTCTGGACTACAGATCAAACAGCGCCTGAACTCCACAGTGCTACCACAGCTGCATGGATGGAGAGGACAGAGACAGAGAGTGGAGTTGGGAGGGTAAGCAAAGGGTGAAGCGAGACAAGCAAGGAGGTAAAGGGGAAAGAAAGAACAAAGGAAAGAAAGAAAGCAGAAGAGAAGCCTATCTTTTCCAGTATCAGAGCATTCTTCTATTTTCAGCTTCAATTTAGGTGAAGGTAAAAGGAGGTGAAGAGAGGGGAACAAAAAAAAAGAAAAAAGATGAAAGCCAAGCGCAAAAGTCGAGTGGGTATGTGGTGTTTTATTTAGACCTAATCCAGGGAAACTGGGAGGTGGATATGGCTGAGGGACTGGGACTGTTGGGACTGTAAAAGATTGTAAGATGGTGCCACTTATATAACATGTCTGTCCAGCAGGATCAAATTTTACTTGGTGGACTGGGGTCGCACAAAACAGCCAAAAGGCATGACTCCCAAGGACTGGGCATACCTGCTGGGTCAATATGTGGTGAGGTGAGGCATCTTCACATCAAAACATGGCCAGGCTTGTGGCACACGAACAAATGGCAGAATGTCAACAGTCTGTTAAAGGTCAGCCGTGATGTCCGGGCAAAGCTCTTTGTCAGGTGATGCGAAGTAAACCTTTCAAGTTAAGAATGGCATCCAGCTGTCCAGGTGACGGTCCGGAGATAAAAAAAATGGTTCGTTACGATGAATATCAAGAGCCAAACAGTGAGGTCAAGGGAGGCCAGTGAAGAATAAAGCCTTACGTACCAGGTTTTACACACATAAACACACATAAGCGCACACACAGCTCGATCATCTACCTGCGGAGAGAAAGATGTCTTTCCTCAGAACCGATGATAGCATCTTCGAGCACATGGCTCAACACTTTCACTTGAGGCCTTTCACAAAAGGACTGAATCTAAAGGAGAAGATTGTTTCAGAGAAAATGACTAATGTGTTCTACACGCGGCATCTCATGAGTGGGATGAAAGGTAGCTTTTGAAATGTCACAAGAAATGCAGTGTGGCGTGATTCCGGGCGCACACCCACCGACAGACTTGCCACTACTGTAGTGCAAGATTAATTTTTTGGTATAGCCTAGCTGTGATCTTTTGGTAAGCTGTTGAATACCTGAATAGAAAGCAATACACAGCTCTTCTCCTTTTCTTCCAGTCTTCCCACAACTGAAAGACACTAATTCATTTATTTATCAATGAAAAGGGACAATGTGCATTAATCAGCATTTAAATAAATGTAAATGTAATTACCCACAGGGCTAGCTTTCATTGGCCGTTCCTTTGCTTCATATTGTTAAGCATTCAAAAAGTAGAGTAGTACAATATGTGCAATATTTAGGACCATACTACATTATGATAAGTTAAAATCAAATTATTCAGTTAAATATAGTTCAATTAAGCATTATGTAATACAGTAAAGAGATCAGTCTGGGATGTGTGTAGTCATATTAAAGTTGGATAAAAACAGAATCACTGTTGACATTTTTAGGTCTCTTAATGAATAATAGGAATAATCGGATTGGGAGTCTCTATGATGGTGAATAACACTGATATTGTGATCATAAGGACAAGATGACTTGGCCAGATGCAGTATTTCCTAATAGATGTTCCAGTTCCCCCTTCCTGCACTGCTTTGTTTGCAGTGTATGGTTTAGACCAGACAGCGCAGGAGAAGCTAAGCCATGCATAATCTTATAAACTAGTCAGACATTTCTGTATTTGATGAGGTTTTCCCAGCTATACAGACCATATGTCCTAAGGATATGGCAATGACGAAATCTGAATGATGAAAACTGTGTGTCAATTTGTTTAATGAGCCCACTGGTTTAAAACCCTATGGAGTGTGTGTCAGATGTTCTAGGTGTTAAGGGAACTGTTCAGTTGAAGTTTATCTTTGCTGCCTGAGCCAGCAGAAAGTTTCTGGGAAACGTGATGTTCTATCACGGACCATTTTATGTGAAATCAGAACATGATGTTTGAATCTAAATGCACTCAGATAAAAACACTTGCTCTACATCTATGCTGTGGCCCATCAGAAAAAAAATGATTTCAACACATTCAATTGCAAAAGAAATTGGGAGAAGGAGCTATCTGTAAATTTTGCTATTTGTTATTTGTTAATGTTAGCATTGATAACTCTTTATTTACCAGTCAAAAAGAAATTTCCTTTGATATTGTGATCTCAATATGCAACTTTTTACTGTGAGATAAACCCTGTATCAGCATACAGTAGATTGAAATATCACACAAAATCAAATCATTGATGTTCATCCTCAACAGCACTGGGCCCAATATAGAGTCCTGCGGGACACCAGTAGATAGGGGATAAGATTCATCATGTATTCAGATATGTACGGTCTACAAGTTATGAGTACTGTAGCGCTGAAAGCTCTACAGAAAGTTTTATCCTGTGTTGGATGCTGTCCATAAGCTAAGAAACATGGCCCGAACCACTCCATGATTGTCCACTGATGTCTTCACTTTTGCTGTAAAGTAGCTTGTAGGTGTTTCTGTCAAGTGATTAGCCCTGAACCCAAACTGCATTAGACGAAGGGAGAAGGAGCTATACTAAAGGGCAATAGTGCCTTGGATATATAGATTTGTTGTAGTTGATGGATAATGTACAACAAAAGAGATTCCGGCACCAATATCGCTGAGCTCAGCTACAAGTCTGTTTCTTGCTGACCTAACAAATATTAGTTCTTATACTATCTGTTACAGGAGCAACAGATTTGATACTATTTTATCTATCTAAGAGGAGACGGACTTTTCCACAGGGAGTATGTTGAAAGCTACTTTTATTTTTTTCAGCTTGTTATAAAGTTACTTCTTTAGTACTGACAAACTGAGAAACAGGTATTTGGGTCTGTGATTTATAATGGGATTCGGGAGCAAATGTGCTCTGGAAGGGGAAAAAAATTACTACACATTAGTTTGTGCAATATTAAAATTACGCAGCCTTCTCGAGAGAAATGAATCCCATCCAAATAAGACTTGAAATAGAGTTTCAGTGCTGTCCATCACACTTGCAACACAGGCCAAGTTTGAGATCAGTTTCTCTCATATGTGTTTGAACTAACACTGAGTGTAGCGGAAGCGTTTTGTGGAGTACTAACTAAAAACTACTGCTGTAGTGCTTAAACTAGTGAAACACTATTCCTAACCTACCCAAAAAATCCATACGAGGCAGAGAGGCACTAACGAGTGAACCACCATAATTCAAAGTGAATAAAAACAAATCATTTATTCTGACTCTTCAAAACTGATCAAAAAGTTTCTCAGCTACATTTTTTCTGTAGTGCCTACACACACCAATGCAAACCTACACACACTTCATACTCCCATTTAGAATGGCAAATATATTCTACCACCTGAATCCACCAGCTTGTGGAGTGTGCATGGTATAGGATCCATTACTGTGGGTGGTGGGTGCATGGCCTTACAATAGATGGAGAGAATATACAAAGATATATGTACTTGGGAGGACAATAGGCTTTCTTAAATTTAATGTTGCTTGCCTGGATGTAAGAGAAATAGCTGGTGCCCAAAAGATGGTGCACAGGGATTATGCTTGTTCATGCTTGTGAATGTGCCAGAAAACTCACCCACGCATACACACACATGCATGGATGCACACACACACCCACAAATCTACTTTCCATTTGGAAGAGGGAGAGAGTGAGGGGAGCAGAAACAGTGCAGCGGAGCAGATGTAATTACAAAAGGCAATACAAGCCATGTGTCTGCAAGTCTCTCTGACCCACATGGAGGAAGTAAGTTAGAGCTTATCGGGGTGCCACAGAATGGGGAAATCTTCCCGCAGAGGTGGCAAGTGCTCCCTGCTCTTTTCAGGTGTGACACACTGGGGAAGATGGCGGTGGTGGTGGTGGTTGGGCTCTAAGTGGAGAGGATAGCAAATGAGGAAATGGTCCCTCCCCTCATAGCTGGTAGCAGGCAATCATTACACCAGGGGGAGAGATTTCAGGCAGATAAACAGTGCTAGTCCAGTTGTCATCTCATACACAGACAGGAAGAGGGTGAAGAGGTGACTAGATATGGTTGGTGGTAGCACAGCAAGCAGGTAGTGAATTAAATGTTGCTTGGTATGGCTCTTAATCGTATTGCAATAAAGTGACATCAATTTGTAATGCGGTATTGCTTTTTATGTTCACAGACCATGCCACCAAGGAAGCAGTTCATGTCACTTTTGTTTGCTGTTGCTGTTGTTTTGTTGCTGTCGGTGGTGTGAAATATGTATAGAGATCATGCTTTTTGTTTTTTTCTCCTGTGGTCAGATTTGACAAGCACCGTCAGATGACAAAGTGAACAGCTAGGAGATGGAGATGGGTATGTTGCTGACAGGTTGGTTGTAAAAACCGCAGGTGCAAATTGTTTGGTGTCGGTGCTGTCTGCTGCTGAAAGAGCGTGCTCACACATGCACTCATGCCAGAACTGCACAAGACTCGTGCTCAGAAGATTACACTTCACCTATGGTTTCCAAGAGACAAGTGATGGGGAAGGAAAAGGGAAGCTTGGCTTTGCAATCAAAAGAAGAGAAAGCAGCATGAGAGAACATGCAAACATCATACAGTGTCATAGAACAAGGAATGCTTTGTTGTGTTTGAATGACTTCCTTCCACTTAAACCAGTTATATCCTTATATCCTATTTTGCACACTACTGGATACACATGGACTCACATGTGCATACTGGACAAATCATGCTCAACAGGTGCAAAATCCACTGTCAGCTGATTCCAAACGCTTGTAAGTGAGAAAAACAAGAGTGCAACCTCCTCACAGAGAATATTGCCTCCAGGATGCAGTCCCCATTACCTCTCTGCTGATTCACCAGAGGTAATCACCAATATAGCTCTGGAGAAATTGGAAGGATAAGGAAAGGGGGGAGAGTCGGTTAAATAGAAAGAATGAGGATACATGGAGAGGAGCCTTTGAATGAAATATGGCTTATATTATTTCTTTCTGCTCTCCAGACAGGGCCGTCTGTCATGGCCTGGAAGGGGCCAGAGAAAGTGGGCTAAGTGGTCAGGCCATTTCTTGTGCCTTTCCAAGTGGCTGAATAGATATTAGGATTTTACAGGCTATTACACATGATAATTGCACAGCATATTGAATTTTGGACAGTTTTCTCACACCGACTCCCTCTTTCTCGCTCGCTCTTTTCTAAAAATAAACATTTTACAGTAAAGTATCCATCATGTATGGGCTGATTTGAAGGTTGTCCATGTCACACAATCAGTATCTGTGGCATCCGTGTAAATTCAATAACAGCACTACACTAACTGCAAGGCTTAAACCCAGCCTTAGCTCTTTAGATATTCATCTAAGCCAATTAAGTGAGAGGCGGGTTGGGGATGGGGCATAATCCTGGCTTCAATGTTAGAGTGCACATTCAAGAGCAATGTCAAAGAAGGACCGAGTCCACTCTAAAATAGCATCATGGCTTGCCGACTGTTTATTCATCCCATGTGTCTCTGCTAAAAAAAAGACACAGATTCTGCATTCAGCTTTGTCACAAAGACTAAACACAGAATGAGTGTTGGGAATTAAGAACATCATGAAGAATAAATTGTTATGCCTGTATATTTTTCCTTTAACTACATTCACAAGAAACTGGTGGTCTAGGTTTATAACATAAGAGTGTATAGGCCGCAATCTGTTTAATTTTCCCTCAGCAGTACAACAAGGAAAGTGCTATTACTGCGAACAAACACTAGAAAAAACATTTTAATCTATTCTCAATTCTGCAAGAATAGAAATAAGACCAAATGTTCACTACAGGTGCTATTACAAAAAAAAGGTACCCTCTTTTATAGTGAAGCCTGTATTACAGAAAATTGGGATTAAAGCAGAGGTGGATGTGGTGCCATTACTAAAATTAGCCCAAGTGACTGCAGCATCTCACAAATTAAAAAAGAAACACATTAGTGGTCACACAATCCTTTTACAGGCTGAGCTATTACCAACCTGCAGAGCAACTTTAAAAGTGCAAACACTTGCTATCCAACCGATATAAAGACTTTCTCCTCGATGTCCAGCAGAGAAACTTGAATTGAAAAAGTCAGTCAGAGACAGGGTTCAAGTCTGACATGTATGCGTGTTTAAGAAGCATCACCATATCCACCATCCTGCAAGCTGGATCAGCTTAGTGGTGATAAAGAGCAGCAAAAGAAGACAGATTATGAAATGCTGATGGAGTACCCTCAGCACCACCATTCATCAACATAATTAACCATAATCAGCACCATCCGCAGAGAGAGGTGGATGATGGAGGTGGGAAAAGAGACTGTAAAAGTGTGGTGAGGGTGGCAGAGTCGCAAAAATTTTAACATTTACTGTCACAGACAAATAAGCTCCATCAAACATTTATATGAATATGTGTGTTTTTAACTGCGTAATATTCTGATGATGGCACACAGAGAAATATGATCACCTCAGGCCTTTTTATTTGTGCAGCTCAACGCAAACAACAATTGAACAATAAATTGAAATGTTATCAAAATTGCAGTCGGCCTATACATGCTTTTTTTTGACAAAAATGTTAAATGTCACAATATAGCATTAATGAAGCACTGTGATGGATGCACCCTGCCTGCAAATCACATTCTCCAGACGTGAAACAACACACATGTTTCATACAAGTCCCGACGAAAATCACAGCGTCATCTATTTTTTTGTGAAGTGAAATTAAAAAGCTATTAATAAATTATATTAATTATTATATTACAGCACACTGACGTGGTTTTAAAGCTGTTTTTATCAAAATGTCACTCTCCAGGTGTCTTAAATGCACATACATGGATCAGGGAATTCATCATTTTGAATCCCGTTACAAGCTCATTTTTTGGACCTTGGTACTCCTAAAACCGCCTACGGCCATGCTTGTGGTAACGACAAGATCCTTCACTCCATCCTCCCACACACAAGCAATGATCAGATGAGAAGGGTAATTATCCTACTGTCTTTACAGCACCAATGTCAATAATTAGATTTGATTTTTAGGCAATTATTTCACAACCTCTACTATCTGCAGACTGCAATGACCAAGGTGCAGACCTCTGGGAGCTCCATCCACTACTGTATAGCTACACAAACACACTGCAGGCGTGTCAACTCTTGCCTCCATCAAGTGTCTGTACCTCATCTTGCATAATTTTAATAACTGTTCATCGGGGTCAGCAGACATGCTGACAGATCGTCTGTAATACCCAGTCAGCTCACGCAACGTCTCCAGCCAAGTTCCCATTACACATGCTGATCTGTTCGTCTTCATTCATTATTAACAGCCAAATGCAGCCGAGGCCATGTAGGCCACTTTATGGGAGTTTAAAATTTAAATACTTCAAAATTCCTGGGTAATTTCAACGATGACCTGACAGCAGAAAGGTGCCTGAATGCATACAAGCACAGAGATTTATTGCTAATATTGCAGTGAAAGCATTAGGGCTTTTGACAGTAACTCACACTATGCATGTATACAGCAGTCAGTTAATACCATCCAACAATTAAATTTATTGTTATCTCAGGATAATACAGTTGCTCTGAAAAGGGAACAGCGGCTGCAAATAAGGCCGCTGGTTGTTCAGGGGAAAATATAATTATTGAAAACTCTTTGCAAGGGCCCGAGTACGCTGTTATGTAATGATGTTTAATAATCTTTAGTTCAGCTGTGTTACTGTTTGATAAAGAAATCATGAATAAAAATTAACTTAGATCGTCTGTACTTTGTAGACAATGGGAAGTAATATTTATATTATATCTACATTTTCAAAAATTGATTAAAGTCCAGAGTCCCATTTAGCACTGCGGGTTTTGCTTTTCTAATTGTCTTTCTAAAAGGTTGTGAAGTAAGTTCTACCAAGCCCCCCCTTTTTTTTTTTTTAATTATCTGTGTGTATGTATGGAACGGCTTGAGTGTTACGTATTTCACAAGTGAGTCTGCCAGAAGCCAATCCCCTATGACCCTGACCTTTTCAGGAACTAATAGAATTACAGCACACTGAATGCCAATTAAATAAACACATAAATGGAAAACAAAAGAGGCAGAGAGTGCACAGGAGTGTAATTGGCATAAAACCCCTTAAGGTAAACACATGTTCCCGCAGTAGGCAGCCTCGGTGAGATATAGGCTGATGGGGAAGGGAAGGAGGAGTGTGTGTGTGTGTGTGTGTGTGTGTGTGTGTGCACTGAGGTAGAGACAGGAAAAAAAAAAAAGCCAGGGAGGCGGGAGTCAAACAGGCGAGGCAGGGTAGCCTGTGAATGTGCTGCTAATTTAGCTCTGTTTTAATTAGCTCTTGTGCCAGAGCACAGCAAAGCAGAGAGGGGGCTAGCGGGGAGCCCTGAAGATCTGGGCAGACTGGCAGGCTGAAAGAGGCCACCAGATTGGCATGCCTAACTAATGCCTATCTCAGACCAGTAGCCGGGCACACACATCGCCCACTGCTGTTCTAACCGCCCAAAGGTATAAAATTAATTCTGCAACTAGCCCGGCAAAAACAACACACATACTCACTCATGCTACTTTATTAACTTCTATTCTCTTTTTTTGTTTGTTTTATTTTTTATTTTATTTTTTTGTTTTATTTCTCCTGTGCCCTCAGTCTAGCTTTAATTAAATCACGGTCTGCTCTTTTTTCTTTCTACTTAACAATGCAAAGACAAAATTTGACAGTTGCTTATGATAATGCTCCTGACTCTCACTCTCTAAGGGACAATCTCTGTTTACAGAGTAAAGGAAAAGAATGGAGACAATCCCCTCTGAGCAGCAAACAGTGCATGCCCTGACTGAATGAGCAAATATGAGCCTAACTGCCTTAGTTTTCTGAGAGGATTTATGACATGGCGTCTTATTATCTGCAGGTCGGATTACTGCCATACGCTCCCCTCCAAAATAAAGAGGCTCCACGCCACATAAAGCCCAAAGTGTTTTCAAAGCTGTGCCACACTCCCTTGCACTTTCAGCACAGATTTTAAGGCTGACTACACTGTTCCACCTCTTTGGTTGATAATGACGACTTAGTCACCCTGAGACCGATAGACCCACTCACCACTGTTTGCCTTCGCACTTGATGCATCAGGACAATCAAAAGGTCAAGAGGATGTGGGCATTTTTCCTTAGTGACACCAACCTGATGAGCTCTCTACTTGAAATGGATAGTAATTGGTTGGTGAGCACCCCAGTAATGTGGCGAAGCTCTCCAGTGAATCTAGATTAAGCTTGCTGCAGATGGAGATAGTGTGAGGCCTAGGGACGGGAGGAAAGAGGGTCTCCTACTTGACTTTGAAGACAGAAAGAGAAGATGGAGAGCTTGAGATGAAGCAGCCTGATTAACATATTGTGCAGGAGGAGAGAGAGCCCCTATCTACCAGTCAGACACCGTCTGGGGAAATATGCAGCAGCCGCCACAGTTAATGGGAGCCAGCACGTTTATTGTCCTGTTAATTAGCAAGGATGTGGTTATGCTGTAAAGATACGTAGTGTGTGAATTCAGGCAGGATGCACGAACAAGTCAACAAAGAGCTAGAACAGTACACAAGCTTCCCTACTCAAACAATAATGACAAATATTGTTGGTCAACCGCTTTAACAACTCTCCAAAACGCAGTTAGAATGTTCCTCTGCATCGTGGATGAGTAATTGCGAGGTTTGAGCCACATTTCCTGAAGCCTTAGGATAGGCAACTCACTTGTCTGCCAGTTGAGTTGTTTGATCTGCTGACTTTGATCATACAGAGTGTGGGGCTGGGCAGTCCAATTTGACTGCATACCTCAGTGTGAAAGGAGGCTCACGGTATGATTTTTTCAATACAGTTTTCTTTCTTCTTCTTCTTCGCGTCCTCGTTTCGAACCACGGTGACAGTGACATCATAAAAACGCCACTTCTGGTGCATTTGAAAGAAGTAAACACGCTAGCTGGTGTGAGCAGACGCTATATCCACTCAGTATCTTTGACAGTTTTAACATATAACACACATGAGAATTGCTGCACTCAGAGCTCATTTTAACTTCTCTTTTTTGGGCAGAAAGACGCAAAGACAAACAGACTGTGAGAGACGGGTAAAAAAGAAAATCATCCCTCTGTACCTACTTTTTGGTATTGTATCTGATCACTAGAGGAAAGATTGGTTCTGAAGCGAAGCCTCTGGGCTGGAAAACCCCTACAGTCATTTCCATTATTCATACTCCAGCCAGCTTCCAGTAATGTTGGGCACCAAAACAGAAATAAGAGATTTCTTGGTCTTTCTTTTTTACTCATCACCTTCTGTACATAACCTGCCGACAATCCACCTCACATACACACACACGCACACCTAGTGCTCTGGCCCAGACCAGTAGTATCACAAGACAATGGTAGCTCCAGGCCTCTAATTGGCCCCATTTCTCCTCTTCTTGTCTCTCTCTTCGTGCCCATGAAAGCACTGGCTTTTCTATCTAATACAAGTTTCTGAGGAGGGTGGACATACTGTAGCCCGCTCTTATCCAAATACAATAAAACTATCCAAATGAAACCCAAGAGGAAAGACAAGGCTAGTGTCCTAAAAAGTGTGTGTGTGTGCATGTGAGCTTGCATGTGTGTGTGTGAGTGTGTGAGAGAGAGAGACTGACAGAATTGGGGTGAGATGGAGAGCAGAGGAAGACAGCGAGTGTGTGCTGGCTGCAAACTGCGAGGCATGAAGGACGGCCATTGAGCGATCCATCGCAGGCGTCTCACGGACACACTGAGGGGGCTACGAGTGCAACAGGGCCACGGAAAGAACAGAGACTCTTCAAAGCTGATTGTGGCATGCATCACTTACAGCCAGCGCCTCCCACCCACTGTCCCTGCCAGCCAATCAATGGGGCTATTGTTGTAATGCATGTGACCAGAGGTTTATGGGTGTCCACTTGCCGCAGTGTCTGGCTACTACAGCTCTGAAACTGTTACCGCTGATTATAAGAGACTGCTGCCGCACGCTCTCGCTCTGCCTCTGCCTCTCTCCCTTTTATTCTTCCATCCACTGCAGAGCCAATTTGCTAATGGATGCAGCAACCTTGTGATTTATTGTTGTCAAAGATCTGCTTCAAGTAAAATGCACTAAATGATTTAAGTTTGCAGGCAAAATTTACATTTGAAAGCCAGCCCACTCTGGAGAGCGCCTCGCATCAAATATGCAAAGTTGATTATTTGGAGCATGGTTCTAAATCATTGTTCTAGTCCTCTCAGTGATATTAAAACCTGTATGGATCGTCTGTGGTTTGTGTCTATTCTTGGATTCAGTTTCTGAGATGGAAATTAAAAGAGCTAAAAGGAAGACAGAATTACAACAATTCTGTCTCTGTCTGACATCTTCAGTATTAAATATGCCTAAAGGTTAAGGTAGTATCACTGAATGGTACTGGAAATTCTCCACTTGGGTTTAACTTCTGAGGGCTGTGGTGGAGCAGGCGGTGTTAACTGCAACAGCCTGTACTCAGGTTTATTTTCTCTCTTTTACTTCTCAGCATTCAGTGTAGACACCAGACCGCCGGTCAGTTCTGTCTCCACTTACTTGTGTAGGCATGCCAGATCTATAACTCCCTCTATCTTTCTGGCCCTTTTTAACCCATGTCAGCGCAGAGTTATTACAGAGACAGACCAATGGGAATGTCTGAGAAGATCCCCTGGGTGTCTGGCTGTTGCTGAAACCAGCTGTGGCTCCCAGGGCTAAGTGACACTCTCCAAAAACCAAAAGGCACATCCATGGCTGCAGATGCATAATATTTCTCTCACTATCTGTCAGCTGTTTTACACATTCCAGTCCCCCTCAACCACCACCTCTCAATTTCAGCCTCTCCTTCTATTCTCCTGTCACTTCTTTCTCCCTCCTTTGGCATGCCTTCATAAATTCAGTACCAAGAGCAATTTCTCAGGAGAAGTGGACCAAAGCAAAAGATTCTTTGACGTACAGGTAGTTTACAAACTAATGAGCCGGTCTCAAATCTTGTTTAAAACCTGATTTCATGGCACAGGAAAGAGAAGGCTGCTCTGAAGTTACTGCAAAGCCGAAGTGTAGTTTATTTTAGCAGTTTCACAGAACATGCAGACTTAACTCAAAATAGTAAATTACATAAGTAAAATCTCGGCACTTTGAGCAACCCAGTTTTAACTGACGTAAGGAAACATTTATTAAACTAAATGTACAAAAAGTCCATTTGAATTGTCTAAAACTGCCTCTTGAACTTGCAATAAGAACAGGTTGACACACGCAGACCTGGCAGGTCACAAATGTGACACGGTCTCAATAATTACACACCAGCAGAACTGACAGTGAATGACTGACACTGGCAACCATTTAGCCACAATATGTCAGAACTGCGTATGTGATGCATGTGCGTGTGTACATGCATCGGTGTATAAGTTTAACCTGTGGATTAACCTGTGGCTGTGGGACAGTACGGAGACTCACTTTGAGACTGCCAAAGCAGCATTAGAAGCCACCGATCAGCCCAGAGGCACTGCCTGGGGATCTACCCATCAGCTTGCTCAGTGGCACAAATGGACACAAATACACTTGTGCTCAATGCATGATTCTGTAGCTGACTTAGACCCACTGCTCTCACCACAGGGAGAACACAGAGCTGCAGTGGGAAAGAGGTAATTTGCCCTCTAAGCCTTTGCACAGACCCAAGCACTTTTCAAATGTCATTAGTCATTAAAAACGATCTAATAGTGATCATATCAGCACTTGTGGATAAATCACAGCACATTTGACACTAAGAGCCCATTTCCATTCTGCACTGATGGATGTCAGAGACGCCATGCAGGCAACCTGAGGTGCTGCTTCACACTTGGTTGAATCTGCTTATCTACTAACACGCATTTCACTGCTGCATTGAAACTTAATATTGGTTAGAAACAAATGCAACATGCAAATGAACAAGAAAGGGAGGAAGAAGCTTGCCATGTGTGTTTAGGACTCATTTGTGGTGGATTTTCGCTGACGTGTAGCTGTGTGCTTCACCCTCTATCTTTCAGTATCAAGTGACTCGTAAGTTTATAACATTTACTTTAGCCCACATTCAAAATGCTGTGTTGGAGCAGACATGGAGTCACGCAGACGTTGGGGAGAAAAAGCCAAACACAACACAGTATACGTCTGATTTGTATTTGGCATTTAAATCCCTCCCTGCTCTGCTCTGCTGTGTGTTACTGGGGCTGGGCCTGCATGTGTGATCAAACAGAGCGATTGGAAAACTGCCTCTCTTCCTTCCCCTTAACACCAAACCACACTGAAAGGCTTCATTAAGGCTCAGGGCTGGAGATACACTATCAGAAGTAATTTTCCATTCCTTTCCTTAGGAAAGAAGAGGATCCCATTGTTAGAAACAGAGGAAGAAGAAGAATCTGTCTGGGGCCTTTCGATGAGATATAATACAGTCTACCGCCTCTGCACTGTAATCTATAGTGATGGGCCTGGGCTAATGGGAGGCTGACCTGCAATAGAGCTCACTGGGAGCCATGCAAAGAGGCAGAGTGGAGGAAGAAGGAAAAGGAGGGGACGGGAGTAGGGCAGGAAAGAGAGACAGAGGGAGAGAGCGGGGGGGGGGGGGGTTAAGAGAGAGAGAGATGGGAGGGAAGAATTGGCTTGAAATTTTCTGACAATGAAATGTCTCCAGTAATTGTTCCTGTGGTGATAAATGGTGTCCCATTGTACAGTGGGTCTCCTTGTCCTTGGGAGTCAAAGAGATGAGGAGAGGGGGAAGAAGAGCAGAGGAGGGAGGGGACGCAGATGGACTGGCAAAGCAGCATTTAACTTGGCTCCGACTGCAACCAGTCAACTTTCTGAAGGTGATGCTGTGTGTGCGTGCCTGTGTGTGTGTGTCTATGTGTGTATGTCTGTGTCGCTGCTCGTTTGTGTCGGCGTGTCTATGCGGCGTATATGTCGAAGCATTTCTGGAGAAGTGAACCAGCAGGCAGCACAGTTGTGAGTGGGGCTCCTGCCCTTGGGGATGAGGCTGACAGAGTAAAAACACATCATAACACTGCAGTAATATTCCCTTGACAACACGCTCAGAGCACTTTGTGCCCCAGAGACATTTTGTAGCAGCCATCTACAGGGAAGAATATTTACAATGCAGTGACTTTTTCAGTCATTATAGTCTTTTAGCGGCCTAATTGTTTAAAGAAAATTGTTTGACTTTGGTTTTTCCAACTTTATTAATGACATAATAATGATTGCTTTGTTTGATGGGTTTATAAGGTCCAGAATCAAAGATATTTCATGTTATCAGGCATCAGCTCTCCCATTCAAATCCAAACAGTAGTAAAATAAACTCCAGATAAGGCGCTCTCTTACATTCATCGCCTTGTATTTTGTAACACTGAGAACAAAGACAAGCTTCTCTAATATTTGGGGATTTTCTCTGCACCAAAATGAATGTTTAAACACTATCAAATATTCTCTATGGTTACACACTGTGTCACACACCACACAAGGCAATCCGAATGAAGAAACCTATGCTGGCTAAAATTCATAAAACATGTATAATTTTGCACAATTGGGCTCAAAGCTCAAAGCTCTCTTGTCTTGCTAGAAGTGCCACATAATATTCAAATGGTATTTATCTGAATTCCCATGAACTGAAATCACTGGTATACATTATTTAGTATCCCATTAAGGTGACAATTTGACAATAAAATGAACCAAATTTAAAATAAGATGGAATTTCCCTTAGAGGATTAGGCAGTACTGTAGCTTGCTATATTCGAGACAGACAGGATCTGACAGCGATATGACATTTATCACTAGTTATTGCTGAACTCAAGCTGGGAAAAAAGTAAACAGTGAGTACAAGTACAAGTGAAAAAAAAAGAGAAAGAAAGAAATACCTGAACTAAACCACTGTTTATTCTGTATGTTTCTTGTCAGAATAATATCAGTACTGGTGTTCCTTGTTCATACAGTTTATAAAGTGATAGCTATATTGACAATTGTATGGCTAAATTTGGTTGCTTTGATTCGATTTGACCTTACAGTTTGGCCAGCAGAAGTAAAATACATATCAATAGTTAAATACTAAATATATGGGAAAAATAAAACTTTAACAACCACAAGTTACAGTAATTAATGTACAGAATGAATCTGTTCACAAACATTTTCCTCCCACATTGTAAAGACCAGTACAAGAAAGGTGTTGGACGCTTGTGGAAATCAATCATTTCACTCTCATCTCTACTGCGGACTGTTTACCCAAGTTAGCTGTGTGAAGATGGATTAATGTGGATTCATTCCACAAGTGAACAAGCTGTTTCTAGAAAGCACATTCGGCCCCAGAGAATGCATTCCAAGTCTGTGTTTTACTGATAAGCATATAGGTTAATTGGCGATCATGTCATTCATGTTAACTGGCATCTGTGTCATGTTGCAAAAACAGAGGGAAAAAACGTATGATAGGCAAGACGGAGCACGGATAAGTAAAGTGGGGAATGAGAAGAGTATTTCGGTTACTTCGCGGCAAGAAGAAATGAGTCCTGTGCAAAGTAGTTAAAGTGAGAACCATCTATCACTGGAACATGAGAGGAATGGCAGAGAGAGGAAGCTGTTTCCTCAGCAGATGGACGTAAGGAGGGAGCAGAAGAAGAAGCTGTTCATGCTCAGGAGGGATTGTGAAGGCAAGAGGAGGAGGACACACTGTAAATGCTAAAGAGACTGCAGCGCCCCGAGTTACCCATGACACACATTAATCATTGGTGGCCTCTCTCCGCTGCATACGAATAATGGTGATCCTCCCCCCTGCACCGCTATCTTACCTACAGCAGTGACACAAACACAGGCCCTGGTGTCACATGAACCGCTCTCTTCCCTTCCTCTACTTCCTGTTTTTTTTTTTTTTTTTTTTTCATTTGTTTTGGTTTTCCTACCCCCACCACACACACAGCACATACATGTGCATAGACATGTATCTTCTCTTGCCCTCCCCCCTGCTGTCCTTGGATCATGCCTGGCAGAAAGCAAAGCAGGTGGCTGAAAGAAAAAGGTTACACTCATTATACAGATTAAACCTGTAAATGCTCTGTCATTGGTGTAATCGATGTGCCACTTCATTGCAGTGACTTATCGATCAATCTCATGTCAGGGTCATACACAGTGCATCGTTGCGTAGTAGCAGGGACTGTCTTTCCGCTCAGACCCTGGCCCTCACGCAGATGCACTGTCTCCTCAGTCCCTCATCCTTAATGCCTGCATATTCTAATGAGGCTCACTTCTGCCCGTTCGGCTCCTTGAACCGATCACAACTTACACAATATAAAAACGCAGCAGCTATTTTCACTTTTGACTTCTGAAAACACTGTAAATGTGATCACTTTCTTCCATGACACCAGGGTTTGAGAAAACAGATGTGAGAGATGAGTTTAGGATCTAGACCCTTTTAGGCATTTCTCACCAACTGCAACACCATGAAACCTCTGAGCACCTTCACTGTTCAGTGACTCAGTTGTCGGTGTCCTTCTACCAAATTTGGCATATTTATGGAAAACAGCACATTCAGACCGGTGTGTGTGAAAAGATGCCCCTTCAACAACGTTTCAACAACATTGCTTCATATTGTCTTAAAAGATTTTCTGGTAACAGACAAACAGAAAAGTAGTACAAGGGAAAAACAACAATCCAATCCTCTTGATGGCAGCAATTAAGTTTGATAAATATCTAAAATAGCACATTTTCTTTATCTGTAATTGTTTTTACTGAGGCGGCTTTGCTCAGTCCTACAGTTCTAGCTCTCAATTAGAATGAAAAAAATAATTGTTTCCAATGCCTCAAGACACAAACATCACCAGACTATCCTTTCAGAGCCATGTGCTCCTAACAGAATAAAAGATAAAAAATAATTAAGAGAAGACAGACTCCTGGGTTGAGTCAAGAGGGAGAAAACCACAAAACTGCATAGAAAACACACGTAAACATGTTGATTTATATGGTTCGTAATTCCGGTCAAAAGGAGCAAAGACGGTGTTTGTATGAAAGCTCAGCTGACACCCTAACACCTGTCCAATCTTATCTGAAAATGAACTACAGTGGCTCCATTTTGCCTAGCTGAAAGGAGATACATTTGGCTCCTTTGAATGGAAACCCTTTACTGCAGGGAGGAAAGAAAGGCAGAGCAGCTGCCTCGCCTCGCATGACGCCTGCCTCTCCCAACCCACAGATCACATCCAGACCGTGGCTACAAAGGACATCAATTTGTGATTACAAATAACACAGCTCGTCTTTCCTCACATTCACAGCACCACCGCCCATACCACCCATTGCTCTTCTTTAGAAATCCTCCGTGTCCCTGCTGCATGGGTCTGATGGGGGAAGGTATCAGGTGCACGTTTGGGCCGGAAAAATAATTGGTTTTGTCCAATCCGTAGATGGAATCGTGTGATCAGCCAAGTTTGATGGGCAGAATTTACATGTTTATCATGCTTCTGATGCTGCACAGCTGCACGCTGCGGGGTTTCTCACTAAGAGGAGCCTTGATTGCAAGTGAGCAGATTATTTTCTTTTAAACCCCAGTTGTAAAAAAAAAAAAAGCTCTGGATACACGGGAGTATTGTGAATCACACAATGCCAACACAGGCCTGTTTCAAAGTGAACTGTTTCATGTAGCTTCTGGACCACATCTTTGTTTCCATCACACAGGGCAGTCACAGGAAGATGTGGAAACAGCAGCCTGAATGTACTGTTGCATGTTGCCTTAGGGAGCTATGGTAACAAGAGGTTATGGCATCAGGCAAAAATGACTGGAATTTCTCACCTGTTGCTAAAGGGCACATCTTTCATGTTAGGCAGCTTTCATTCCAACATGACATGCCCTCCCAGACACACGGTATCCTCACTCTGACTATACACCACAGTTGTACAAAAAGTCAGAGGAGCCCCACATTACTGAGAAATGCGTCACTTGTAAATGGTGAGCGTTTGAAGACTGTGAGCACCATGCTGCGGTATGTGCCACAAGGGTGACAGTGTATGAGCCTGGGCTGTTGTTACCAGGACTAAGCTCCTGCAGTATGGGGAGCCATATTAAAGTCTCCATCATTCACCATTTTTTCCTCACCTTCAGTTATGGATGGAAACAGATGACCGGGAAATTGCACCCTGTCTGACAAATGGCAGGATGGCATCGCTCCACAGGCTGCCCAACGGCAAACTGCTGCTACTGAAGGAAAGGACGTGAACAAATCGGCTCCCGCTGCTCCAATTACTGAGCGCGCTCATCTCACAGAGGGACTGCAGTCAACTCCATAGAAGCCGGGATGGAAAAACACTAGCTTGTGAGAGGGCACATGATGATGGGGTCAAGGGTAAGATGACATTTAATTCCAATCAGCTATCACCTTTAATGTGTTATTTCACTTAAGTGGGAGTCCATCAGGTAGGTGACCAGCACAGTTAGGACATTGCTGCATAATTCAAAGAATTGACTGGTGATATAGTATGAAACCACTTTACATAAAAAAAAGCCTGTCATTGAAGTGGTAAATATTCTATTCCTGTCTTGGAGAAAGAGGACAGCCAAAGATTTTCTGTCCAGTTAGGACGTGATATACCTGAGCTCTGCGATGGGGTTTGGCTATTCAATATTAGCTTTAAGTGCTCCTTAGGGGAACGAGAGAGTTAGTAAGTTTTAAAAATAAAAATCTGGGTAAAACAGGGAGGGGGGCCTCTTTGTTAGATTTAAATGCTGCACTATGTTCTCTGTGACAGCCTAGCGGTAATTTATTGCCATAGCCATTACGGTTATTAGAAAACTCACTCAGGAAGACAAATGGCAGCTTGGCTGGTCGCTGGTCTTCCGTCAGGGCTGACAAGGGAGACGCGGCACTCTTGGCTATTGACATTTTCACACCTAAAGGCAAGCTCTGCCAGCTGTATTGCGATTCAAACCCCAACTTAATGGCAATGAGCTAAATCATCCCTGGCCTTGGTGTACAACTTTTCTTTATTTCCTTTATGAGAGGAGGAGCGTTCTGGTATTCAGCGCCCGGGTACAGCCGTCCAGAATGGGCATTTCATGGGCAGATTTTTTTTCCCCCCAGACTGACAGATTAAAATGAATTATGCTATAAATAACTTCCATCACAAAGAGCCATTAGGAGAGACTGTTAGGAGTGTCTAAATGGAAGCCATTTCTTCTGTTTGACTGAGAGTGTAGAGGAAAGAAGGAGGAGAGGGAGGAGATTTGAGACGAAGGCACTGTGTTCCAATGTGCTTTTTCAATTTCAACATTTCTGAGGCCCATGAGTCATATTTCACTCAGTGGCCCAGAAAGAATGACAAATGATTCCAGTTGCTTTGCAGCGATTGAAAGTGAGAGGTGACATGGCTATCAGTGAGGGCTCTGGCCACACAATAACACCTTGTCTGGTAGCACAAAATACAGCAATAAAAACAAAGGTTAAAAAAAAAAGTAAAAGAAGCAAAAGTTTAAGCCCTGTGAACGCTGGCCATTGGTCTCCATAACATGTCATTGTTGGGTAGAATGAACCATTTCCTAAGCAGAACTCAGTTATTCTTTGGTCCTTGGAAGGACAAAATTAGTTTGACCTGGTGATGACATCAAAAATAAGTATGTCCTTCGAGAAAGCCATGGCAATTACATACTTATTGCCCTGTTTACTGTGATGAGCAAGAGTGGTGCTTGGTAGTTTATCATATTAAGTGTGTTCAGTGCATGTTGAGATTTAAGTAACAGTTGCACTGAAGGAAACATAAAGAGATACACAAAATTCATAAGATTTATCCTCTGGGGACTCTGAATATCCTCAGCATATTTCATGCGCGTGTTGTATTTCTTCACTGTGATACTTTGTAATGGACCTGTGTCTGGCCATTGGGAAATTTTTGCCTATTGTGAAGCTAGACAAAAGTTCATGGTGTCAAATCCCTCAGTGAAACGAAGCTGCAGGGGAAGCTGGCAAGCGGTCTTTTGCACTGACTTCTTGCACTGAAGAAAAAAAAAGTGCTGGACAAACAGACTGGCAGAGGAGACAGTGTGAATGACAGAAAGACCAACATTGAGAAAGGAGCATAGTTATGTAATTGTGGAGGAATTATTTTTTCCGTCTAGACTAACCAACAGTGACCCTCCTCTGCGCATCTGCTTACTGGGGCAAAAACACTGGTTGGCTGGGGACAGCAGTCCAAAGAAATCAGTCAGTTAGAAATTAAGTGAATGGATAACAAAGCAATTTCGAATCAAATAAAGATACTCTATATTTTACTTAGAGATAAGATACAAGACATGAGACAACACAACCATTACGCAGTATTTACGGAGTGTATACAGACACCCAGTGTGTACTAGTAAATATGACGAAGTGTTGTGTGAATAACACACAGTAATTGTAAGGCCTGGTGCTCTTACACTGACATACACTCCTGAGAGGCCACCGGGTGTTGAGAGGCAGTGTGTTGAATTGCTAATGGAATGTCATGTGAAGGGGAATGCTGGATACATGAGGGTAATGGTGATGATGACACCGCGCTGATAGTTTCCACAACAGCGCAGTCTGTGGCATGTTTGTGCGTTTGTCGAGGGAAAGGGTAATATACAGCACAGAGGCTGGTTCCATTACCTTGTGTCAGGAAGCAGCGAGCCAACTGTATTGTACCAGGAAAAATTATGACATTTCAAAAAGCCAAACTCCCACTGTTGACTTGAAGCTCATAACAACACGGAGACTTTCCTGGTCACAAACTGATTTAATTCTGTCTTTACAAGACAGGGTAAGAATAGAGGCAGGCCTCCATATTGTGACATGTGCATGCTCCATGCTAGGCCTTTATTGAAGATATGTATTGGTTTAGCGAAGGCCAAGGTTCAGGGCAGACTGGGGTTAACTGCCATTCGCTGACAGCCCAGATGAGAAAGTGATGTGCACAGTGGGAGGTCACCGTGTGTCAGTCCACCAGCTAACACTGGCTCATTGGGAGCACGGCATGCTCCATTTAACTTCACAGGGCATCCACATCCTGCGTGTCTCACACAGACACACAAATTCACACATACTGAGGCCTTTGCTCCTCCAGCCTCTCCTGCATGGCCATGCTGGGCTCCCTGCCTCCCATAGCCAGAGTCACTCTGCCTCATTAGGGTAATTGAGACAGGTCCTCCCGAGACTAAAGAGCTGCTGAATTGCTACCCACTCGCGCATTTAAAAGACCACTTAATCAAGTCCTTGTGTGTCTATGTTTTATTCTCTCTCTTTCTCATCATTCCCCTCCTCTTTTTTGTCATACTTTTCTTTCATTCCTTTTTTTTTCTTCCATTTGTCTGTGTCAGGTCATTGAGTGGGATACAGTGAAGTGTCTGTGTGCTGCTAATTGCCAGTAAGAAAATGATCTAGGGGGTTTCTGTCTCTAAACTACCATCCCCTGGTGCTGAGAAAGCCTCTGGTCCATGATGTGTGAATGGGTGACAGCAAAAAAAAAAAAAAAAAAAAAAAAAGAAAATGCTGATCCATGGATGTTGGGCAGAAGAAGGGAGGGGGGTAGAGATTGAGTGAGGGAGGAGAGGAAAACCCACCACCTCAGCGATTCTGGGGGCCCGGCTGCTCTGAGCTGACAAAGACACCCAGATTGCGGCCAGAGGTTGTCTCAGCGAGGCGAGGTGAGCCAGAGCACCCGTCATGTAACAAGTCAGATTTAGCAATACTGCTGGGTCAAGTCATAGCCGGCTTGCACCACACTGCTCGCCTCTTCTACTGCTCATCCATCTGAACACAAATTACTGAACTCTCCCTGCTTACTCTGAGACGTACAGTGTGTGTATGCATGCACTCTATTTACACATACACACAATTCAAAAGCAAAAGCAACAATCCTTAAGATGATGGACGATAGATGGATGTGTTGTTTTTCTGTCTCAAGACTTTATACATGCCTGAGGCCCGAGCAGATGAGGACAAAAGCGAGATGCTGTTTATCTGCTCCCATGAAATAAGGCAATGACAACGCAGCGTGTTCAGCTACCTAGCACAAAACAGGGAGAAGGGGGGAGAGTGTCACCGCAGAGACCACCCTCTTTAATCATGCCCTATTTCTGTCTCTCTCTCTCTTTTGCTCTAACACTCACTACATAATTTCTTTTACTACCATTCTCTCTTTTTCTTTCCATTTTTCTTATTTCTCCCGGCACCACACATCCCCCTCCCCGCCCCTCTCTCTTATCAGTGACAGGCTGGAAACAGAAGTGAGATAAGGAAACGCCAAAGCCAATACAAGGTGTGTTGGTCGAACACCCAGGCAGATTAGTCATTGACACATTTGTCAGTTGACAATGGTTGAACGTGCGGTTCAAACTGGCAAATGGGAACAGAAACAATCAGATGAATTTTCTTCCTCAAAATGCATTATGCGCCCTGTAGCATTACCAGCTAGATCCAGATGTATACAGTTAGTTCTCTGAGCTCTGGCAGGACATATTACTAAAATGGAGCCGCTACTGCATACCTTAATCGGTTCCTGTCACTCAATCGCTCAGACAGACACACCAGCACTCATTTACACATCATGTATACTTGAATACACCAGGGTCTGCTTCATCACTCCCCCGCCTGGTTGTCTAGAAAGCCTTAATGCCTTAATGCTCATGTGTACCAACAGTTCGGTACACTCATTTCCACACTGTGTGTGTGGAAATGGACGTCGGTGTCTTTCTACATATTCTAGCTCTGTTGTTAACCAACACTGATGGATTTACTGTATTGTCAGTTACGGAGCTTGACATCCAATTCAATGCAATTCAGACATGGAATAATCCAGCTCTTTCATGTAAGTATTAAAGAGGAACTATGCAAGATTTTTACCTTTATTTAATTGAAATTATTGATTCATTAAACAGCTTCGGAGTAATTGTGATGGTTAAATGACTTGTTACGGGGAGAACAGAGACTGTCTGTCTTCCACCTAACGTCTCCTGGCTGAAAACCAACCTTGCAAGACCAGAGCCTCCGATACAGTGGAGCACTTTATTTCTTTCAGGGTTTTGAAGCCACCATCATTTATTAATGACAGCAAGCTTCATTAATTCTGCGCTCATTATGAACTGTTATATATATTTTTTGCAAGTTGAACTGACTTATGCATGTTGGACAAATGTTCTACTGTGCTGCCACTGTTAAAATAATCGCACCAACTTAAAACAATTTGCTCACTTATTTGGCGAAGTCTCTTCTGTGGTTGACAGAGTTGCACTCTCAGTTCCACCCCCAGGGATGATGTGCTTCAGAGACGACTGACCAATAATTGCTGCTATTTTGTCATTTATGGGTGACACTGAAGTACTCTACAAACCCTGTGTGCCTGTCACTGTGCTGCAATTTGTTGACTTTTTTTGAGGTCAAGCTATTTTTTTCTTCACTTCTGCCACAGTTCTTATTATAGGTGAAACACTGTTCACAGCAATCGTCAACAGCCTCCATGCTGTTTGTTTTTCCTATTTGGAAGTTCCATGTGTGAAAGTGCTAATTAAAACATTCTTGTGTAGCTGAACCACCATCAAGTTTTTCTTCTTGCTCTCTGTTTCCATCAGCAGTCGCCTATTTGCAAATACTAAGAATACATTTTTATAGTAACGTTAGCAAGTCGAAGTCCCAAACTCCCAAACAAAAAAGACTGGCGGACCTACTCAGACTGCAACACTTTACGTCTTTGGTGGGTAACTCATACAATAGTCTGTTACGAAGCTTTGCTACAGTGCAGCATTTTGGATAACAATGTTTTGTTTTTAACAAACACAATTAACAATGAAGTTGATTAGTATGTAACACTTCTCACAAAAAGTTAGGGATATTTGACTTTTGGGAAAAATTTATGGAAAATGTAAAGAGTTCATGCTACAGTGATATTATATCATGAAAGTATAAGGCATTGAGTGTAATTTCTTCATCTCATACAATTTATAGAAACAAAAGCTAACAACAGTTTAAATACAAACCGTCATTGATCCAGAACATTTAGTGGTCAATTCAGGGATCAGACACTTGTTGCAATTTTCACAGGAAATCTTGTTAGAGAATGGCATGTTATAAGTACTGAAACACTGAACAGTTGGACATGTGCATGTGTTAGAGAAGGTCAACTCAAGTTCACCTGTAAAGGTTATACTGTGTTGTGTAGTGTATTTTCATACAGAAGACTGAGAAGGCTTCCAAGTAGTTGTGATTGTGACTTAGAGCTAAGTGGGAGGGTAACATAGCCCCTCAAATTACAACACAATTACAGCACAATAAATGGAAGGGTATGAAAAATTTCCCAGAACACACAAACACACAAATGTAAATATTTTAAGTAACTTACAACAACCATTTTATGTTACGTTCAATCTTGTATCCAATTTTGTTGCTGTGTTTGATGATAACCTGACTTTAACAATCAGTTCATATGTGTTTCTTCCCTAAGAAATGTTGTTAAAACCATTGTGGCATTGCTTAAGAAGAACATCCCAGAACAAAACGTCCATGCCTTTATCTCTGTGCAGATGGATTATTGTAATTCTTTATTTTCTTGTTTAAGCGAGTCTGCAATTTCACATCTTCAGTTTGTTCAGAGCACAGCAGCCAGGCTTTTGACAGAGACTAAACAAAGAGAGCAAATCACCCCCATTCTGGCCCAATTACATTGGCTTCCTATACCCTTCAGGATTCTGTTTAAAATCCTCCTGATCACATTCACAGCCTTCCATAGCATAATTCTCAATAACAAAGTGCTCTGCACCACAAGAGCATTCAGATCATCTGAACAATTGCCCTTAAATGTCCCATGGCCCAGGCTTAAAACAATTGGGTGGGGGGGTGGGGGGGGGGGGGGTGTGTATGTCTCAGCCATTTTAGCTCCAAATTCATGGATTGGCCTCCCCCTCACTGTCAAGGTCACCCAAGTCTGTACTACTCTTTGAGAAACTTTTAAAACCTTACTTAACATATGCTGGTGTTTTTCATGAGAATGTTCTTGCTCGTTCTTGTTAACTTTATGTTGACTTGATTATCTCTTAATGTTGGGGTTTTTTTGTTTGTTGGTTTTGCCTTGTGCATTTTTATTAGTAATCTTAAATTACTTGGTAACTATTCTGAAAAGTTCTCTAAATAAAGTTTTTTTTTATTGTATTATTTATTATTCAGTAAAGACAGGCAAGAAGTTTGTACCAAAGTACTATGTTTCAGTGATCTGTAAAATATTAAAACTGGGTACACTGTTATATATATATATATATTTGTATTCTGTTTTGTATCTCTGTAATCCATTCCCTTTGTATTACAAGAGTGGTATGAGCTCTACTTCCTTCATATATTGTTAAATAAATACCAAGCTAGTGAATGTGACAGTATCTTGCAGTGCATGACATGGATGTTGTAACTTGAAAACAGCAGGAAAATGAGAGAACAGTGTTAAACATTATCCGGTAATGCTATTTTTATCGCCATGGTACGTGGTATGTGGCAGGTGTTGTTTCACTGACACACTGATGAATATGTAATGAGCGGCTGATAAACCAGTCGTAGACATTTCTGATGCCGAGGCACGGAGATTAAATAATGTATAACTAAGGTTACAGCTATGATAGTGCCGTAAGTGTCTCTGAGATTAGACAGATGTGGAGTTGGAGAACATTACTCTCACAAATTGACTGATTACTGAAAAGCTCATCAAGTGTTATTGCTTGGAAGGATAAGTTGGACAATACTGTAGTCACTGCCCTCCCCAACTTCAGAGCTACCATGAGTCAATTTTCAAATACTTGAAAATGTGAATTGCACTGGATACAAGCAGATAGAGAGTAGGCCCGATTTATAACTGCTTACAGGTGTGTGAGCAAATGTGTCATTAGTACCAACTACCTCATATATAAAGGGAGCTTGATTTTGCTCCATGCACACTTTGATAAATATAGTTCCCTGGGCTTCAGTGGCGTCTCTTCCCCAACAGCCCACCAGAGACAAACACTAGAGATGTATTCTAGTCAGCAACCTGCCACTTTAAGCGGTGGTTCAATCAAGTGAATGGCCATGAGTCCTCTACTCCCTTAAAATGTTGCCATTTAGAATCATTGCTGCTGTAAGAGGTTGAAGAAGACTTGAGGAAAGCATGGAGCATGATGTTGTTTAGTGTATCTCCCAAGACTCCTCCCTTTGCCTTTAAATCAGTTAAACCAGTATAATATTAGCATATTTAGATTACATTGGAGAGGATGAGAGAATGTAAAACCCCTTTCTGTTGCAGCATTGTAGATTCTGCCCCTTAGCTTTACAAAGTTTTCGTTTTTTTCTCCAGACAGCTCCCACTGGCTCAATTAACTATTGATCAGATTTGTGGAAGCGAATGTAAATAATTAACAAAAGTGAAGATAGCATCTGCAGCTCTGCAAACAACTTCAATACAGAGGCCTCTGTGTCTCTGATCAATAGGGCGTGGACGGCATGCACAGCAGCCACTTTGAGGACCTCTGCAAGGTGGCCGCAGAAACAGAGAAAATCACATTTTTATCAGACATCGCAGTTGTGTCAGCAAAAAACATCAAGACCACAGCAGCAATCAAGCACTGGCTGTTTTATTGTAGATACCGGAGTCGGGAAAACTATCTCCCTTTGACATTTAGACTTAATCTAATTAATTTTCTGATGTGGCAAACTAGATGTTTAATGAAAACTGAAACTGTTGTTAAAGCACTGAGGCACAATTGGACCTTTTTCCTACAGAGAAATTCTACCGAGAATGATGTGCTTCAAAGAAAATCTGTCTTCCTCTGACCAGCTCTGAGGGAAGTGATAGACTGGTTATGTCCAACAAAGCCCATGTAAGTAAAGATGTAACCTACCGAAGAGAGAAAAGCATAAAGCTCCTTGGGGAAGTACTGTATGGCACTGTTGGGGGGGATTGAGAGAAGGCCTCTAGGTTACCCTATTTGAATATGAATGCCTCCCATGATCCACATCAAGGGCACTGACAGGGGCACCTCTATCTACAACTACCTCCAGCGGATGTAGTGGTGTGTCTGCATATTTGTGTGTGCGTGTGTGTGGGTGCACAACTGATCACTCTGTGCAGCCATCAGCCACCGCATTATTCCAAGGTACTTTGTACAGTGCATTAATCACAGAGACCCTTGAGCGCTTCCACGGATCCAAATATTCCGACCTTGAGGTTACAAGAAAGACATTAGTCCTGATCCATTCAAAGTATTGGAGACAGGGAGGGGAGCAGAGGGAGGGGGCAGAAAAGCTTTCAAGGTAATGAAATTCTGCCATAATTTAAAGGAAAAGACTTGTGGGGACAAGCCTGAGCCTGAGTTAGAAAAAAAAAAAAAAGATTAAATTGGATTTTTTTTTCTTTTTTTCCCTTTATTTTAAATTAGGCTTAAGTGCATGTGGGGGGTAGTTTTTCTTTCGCTTTTTTCCGAACAAAAGCATGATAACAGCATTAACGTCCAGAATGAATCGAATCATTTCCAAACCAATTAACCTTTGACAGAATGGATGAGTGGACAGGAATGAGAATAGTGCATAGAAGGGGAGAGAGAGAGAGACAGAGAGAGAGTGAGAGAGAAAGAGAGAGGTGAGCGGAGAAGGAGGGTGGGAGGCAGTATGAAGAAACAGGGTCTAGCTGTCGCGGGTCTAGCACTTTGGGGGTGGCTGTTTGCTGAAAGCTGACCATGATGGGGTGTAGTGGGGCTCGCAGAGATATTCAAATAAGACCAATGTAGGCATGTCATTTATAGCAGATATACCAGTCAAAACAATGTTGGTGGTCGATCTCAACAAAGAAATATCAGCTGAACATATAGCGGACCTGCACCATACCCATCTCTCCCCACCAAAAAGAACCTGATGCATTTTCCACTGGCAAGGAGCCAAGTCAGAGCCACGACCCCCATGCAGGCGCTGCTCATGTCTTTGCCTATGTCAAGCCTATAGAGTTCTCCACGTGCTTGAAAATTAAAACCTGGTCCAACCCATGGGTCTTGAAGCTCGGACCCAACGTGGCCCGTCTTACTTGCATTAATACTCGGCCCAAGACTTGGTTCTCGTCTGGAACTAGTTTGCGAGCCGGTGCTTAGGTGGTCAAAAAGCAAAGACCCAGTGCTAAGTCAGATTCTGGCTCAGAACTAGCACTGGAACCAGCTCAGTGGAAAAGATGTATCTGAATCAAAAAAAAAAGCCGGCACCCAGAGGTAAGCTGGGCAACAGGAGCATCAGAGAGGACACCAACCTACTCAATCTCACCTCTGTCTGTCCTGTCCACCCTGACTGATAATAGAAGGGGTCTGCAGTTAACCCCACTTATTCTTTATGCTGCTCTCACTCCCCCTCTCCCTCTATTCCTATTGCTATTCCTCCCTCACTGGCTCAGACACAGCTGCAGCCGGTCCATTAAGTTAATTAAAGGCTCCATTTTGAGCTGGAGCCCGCTAGCAAATACGAGTGCCAATCAATAGATCTCTGGCTTATTTTGTGGGAGGGAGGGGTGACAGGACTGGTGCTGCATTCAGGGACATGATTTGTGGCCTTGGCAGACAAGCCACGTCCCTCTCTGTCTTGTCCTCTGTCTCTGTCTAATTTGGTAGCCACCTAGCCCCTTCCACGATCTCCTTCCCTCTCTCGGCTGTGATGTCATCACTCTCCCGTCTTTACCCCCAGCTGTTACTGCCTCCCAGAAGTCACAGCCCTGTGTTTTCCTCCGAAAGCGTATTTGCATTTGTGTTAGTCACCATCTGCACAGAGGTGCCAGTTACAGCGCGGGTCTGCAGCTGGGGGTCGGAGGCACAGGCGGCTGGCGTGGGCATCAGTGGAGCTGAGATCAAAAGTGTCCAGGGGGAGGTGTAAACTTGGGGATGAAGAGAGGAAGTAACAGCGAGACACAGGGGGAGGGCCTCAAGATGGGAGACCGCACAGCGTTCCAAAGATCACAGCGCAAAACGAGAAGCTCATTTTTCATGTCTGCAGCCATGTCTAGAAGTGTCAATATCAGCTGTGGCATGCTGGTTTGAGGAGAGGAAAGCTGTTGGCTGCATGTCACAGCGATGCATACAAGCTTCACGGATAAAGATAATCATTGCTGGTAATTGATATCAAGAAGCAAAAGTAATTTCCACTATATTGCTGTGTCTCCAAGCACCACACAGAAGACGGGTCACGTTTACAGTTTTATATTGATTCACATTATAAGTCATCTTCAGGAAGAAAAGTTTATCCAGTGATCCTCCATTTTCCCCCAAAATCCATTTTTGCTATTGTCTCATACCACAGCAAGAGTGGAAGGCCCACAGGCTAAACAACCATCATCAGTTTCATGTAGCGTTCGTCTGCTATGAATAATGGCTGAGGGCGGCAGGCGGTGCAGCAGTTCAAGATCCACAGACAAGCTCTCTCTGCTGGATACCTTGGTTCCAACATTCCCTCCATTCCTGCAGTCACACCAGCAGCATGGCAGTGCCACAGCTCATCTGGCTTCTTCCCAGCAGTCATTCGACAATTCTCTCCCTCCGGGGAGGCAGCCCATACAGGCCTTGATGGTTAGCCAGTGTTGTTTGTTGAAGACCTTTTTTCTTCCACCTCCTTCCTCCGCTCCTCTCTTTCTCTTTTCATCTCTCATTTTCAGTGAGAACGCCTGGTGCTTTTTCCACTTCTCTAATCTAAACTCCCCCTTCTCTCTTCTCTCTCCTCTCAGAGAAAGCCCAGGGGGGCTTGTTCATATTCTCTCCTCTTATTGTGTTTCATCTTTTTCCTTATGACACAGAACTATCCCCCCAGAGTCTCCAGCTTCCAGCCAGGGAGCTGGAGAAAACGCATGGTTAACCCCATTTTATTCTGTCTATTCAAAGGTTCCCCGACAAAGCTCTGGTGCTCACAGCAGATAAGAAATCACTCACACAGAGTAGAGGAGAAGGTATGGTATGCATTCAACAGATGCAGAGAAGGTCATTTTCTGCAAGAGTGTGGCATTTGAGAAGGAGCAGTGCATTTCTAAGCAATATGTTGCACCATATTGTGCAACTTACAAAACAATGGAGGCGCTCACTTATTGAGGCATTTCTATGAAAAAGCTGTTGTGGAAGGGCTGTGCTGCTGCACTTTTAGCTGGCTACAGCAACTCTTTTCAGATCTGTTACTTAAGTATATTTTTGGCCTTTCATGCCTTTAATTTATAAGATAGCTGCAGAGTGCGGGGGGGGGGGGGGGGGGGACGAAATGCAGCAAGGGGCCATCAGCGGAACCGCACCGGGGCCGCCATGGTGAGGACCACAGCCTCTGCACATTGGACGCCCGCTGCACCCACCGAGCCAAACGAAGCCCCCTCAGTTCTGAACTAAACTTAAGGATATAATAGCTACAATATCCTAATATTGTTATAGGAAGCTCCAGTAAATCATGCCCCGAATCTATGACATTAAAACAAGTTATATGTAAACATGGAACAAGGCAGCCTTTATTGCATTATATATATATATATATATATATATATTCCCATAATGGTTTGACCATTTACATACCATATGACAATTTTCTGTCAAATAACTATGTCAAGTGTAGCACACAGCAGCTGTGAATTGACTCCAAAGTAAAATGATGTACCCATGCTGTGTAATATAGCTGTCAAAAGAGGGGGTTATCAACCATAAGATATGATACATAAAAATGTAAATGGTTTGAATGGGGGGGGGGGATATGTCTCCTCTCCATCCCTGTCTCTGCAATGACCTCATCTCTCTTTCACCCCACTCTCTTGCTGTTGGGTTTGATTTTGCATCTCTCTATCTTTCACTTTCTCATATCAAGCACACACTCCCACTGTGTTTCTTAAGCACATGCTCCCTCATCCTCGGTCACCCTAACCACCTCATTTCTCCAGCCCTCCCTCCTCTCCAACTCTCACTCTGTGCGTAATTCAATCATCCCAAGGAGATGGATATCCGTCCCCTAGGAGCGCTTACGCTCTCCATTTCCTAAAGCGCTTGATCAGATTAATTGATTGTCCCCCCCCCCACATCTCTGCGCCCCCTCTGCCGACTGAGTCTGGGGTGGTGGTGGAGGGTGTGCAGAAATCAGGTTTGCATTGATATTTTTATAAAATGGCTTTTTCCTCCTGCCCCCAGACAGACCCCATAAAAGGACAAAAGGGAATAGATAAAGTACATGAGCTAGAAGAGGAGGGGGGTGGTGGGTGACATGGAAGGGTGGAAGCCTGCAGGAACAGACAGGCAGGATTTATAAAGAGGACAAAACAACAACCTGGAGCATACAGGAGACACAGAGCTGAACAGCAGATCAAGGGACGAGATAACGCAGATAGACGATCGATGAAATAAAATAAACAAGGCTGTTTTTTTTGGGAGGGGGCTGTACAGTACATGTGAGATGAGTGTGCGAGCATGCATCTGTGTACCATGGTGTTTGGCTGCGAGCCTGCAGAGCACAGCAGAGGGTAGGGATGGGAGAGTCGAACCAAGCCCCACAGGGAACGCAGGAAGCCCTCAACTCATCCATTATAACTGAGAGCCAAGCGGCTGCCATGTCTCCTGATTGCTGAGTCCCTGTAGACCTGTCTCCCTCGTTCTCTCTCTCTTTCTCTCTCTCTTTTTTGTCCCACTCTTTTTCTCTGCCTCTCTCTCTTTTTGGCAGCGGGGATCGCAGTAGATTTCGGTGCTGTTCCAGGCCTTTGGCTTCTATGTGGTGGCAGGGGCCAAACACATGCACAAACATAACACACGCTCATGCACGCACACACACAGGCACACAAATACACATAAAGGATAGGAACTCACTCCTCTCTCTCTCTTATCTATCTGCCGCACATGTTCCCCATACGTGTAAAGCTTTTACCTGAGCGTGCCATTACAGCTGAGGCTTTTACCTCTGGAGAGCCAAATTACCTTTCAGATACAACCTTCCCTTTTTCAACTTGCCCTTGACATTTAGTTCACTTGCATCCCCCCCCCCCCCGTACATATAGACTCACACACACACTATAAAACCACTTGCACAGACCAGCATGCAAGCAAGCACACACACACACACATGCGTGCACACAAGCTGTACGTCCCCAGGCTCATAATTCTTTATCAGTTAGACCTCACACATTTTCTACACATTCTTCTTGTTCTACAATGCCTTCTACATCCAACAAACAGTTGTGCGTTTGCAGAGCAGAATCCCACAGCTTAGGAGGGATCATGTTCTAACCACAGAGTAGAGCATGTTCTTTTAAGTTACAAAGAATTTCATGCTTTGCATTAACAGGTAAAGCTCACTTGACATTTGTTTGAGTACGAAAACAAGAGACTAGTCCTATCAATAGGGAATTATTCATCCAGTTATGCTAGCCCCAGCTCTGTACTTACCGCCATCAACATTACAGTACGACAAATATAAGAAGTCTCCACAGACAATAATGCATCCAAACACAGGATGTTTTAAATCATAAAAGATGATTAGAGCTGCACAAATAATTGTGGATAAGTAGAAATTGATGCTTTCTCTTTTCACAATCATTGCTTGGCTCTGTTAAACCCTCAATATGCAATATTTTTGATATTATCATTGATTGAAATTACTGCCTGTTAAACTAAGTGGTCGGCATCTGCTGATCCCACTGTGAAGCAACACATTTGCAGTATTGTGTCCAAGTTGTTTGCAAGACCCCTCACTCAAGCCAAATCCACTCTCTCTGCCCAGCATGAAACTGGTGTTTATTGAGGGATTCTTCAAAAAGGAATCAGCAATTAGCAAGCCAGAGAGGCTGAGGTGTATTTTTCACAGCCAAACAAAAAATATAGCACCTTATATTTCACAAGTAGCAATAAAGAGGATTGCTAAGTTCAAGAATTTCTTCAGCGTTGTTCCTACTTAATGAATTCGTACTGATGCATAGCAAAACTTGTTGCCACTTGTTTAAGTCTGCTCTCCATCATCCAGCAGTCAAAGCTCACATTTCAAAATAAGAACTTACCAACTGAAAATCAATGTTTTGACCTCCACTTACTCTGCATGGTCACCCATGCAACGGTGCATGGTTCTGACAACATCCAATAGTGACACCAAGTTTGACTGCAAAAGATATCGAACTTTTAAGCAGATTATGTCGAGGAAACAGTGCTCAGAGTGAAGTTCCTTTTTAATCTTGATTTTGTGACAAATAACTAGAATTGTGTGTATTATATAAAGAATGGATGAGGAACAAGCAGTGACAAAGTTTACTTCAGGGTTGCAACTAGAGACAGTCTCTATTTTAGAGCTATAACTTTGGCACAAATGAGACTAAGACAACAAGAATGAAAACAACACTAGTACCACAAGTGTGAAAAGTTATGAATATATTTCAAGAAGCTCAACGTATACCCTTTCTAATGATTAATGATTATGACACAACATATGATTACAGTAGCAAAACTGACTGCTAATTGTTCAGCTGCAGTACTAGAAGCAGCAAAACAGATACTGATGGTAGTACTCTACTGCCATCAAAGACTGTTAGGAAAACACAAGATTTTTTTTTTCCATGGTAGGTTATGGTAGGTTATGACAAGTGATTTTTCACCAGGGCATTAGCTCACACAACTACCTAAAGCCCACTGCTGGGCCATTATGGTGTGAGAGGGGAAATGTTAATGACATGCAGCAGATGATTCATCGAGCCCCCAGAATCATATGCTGCTGCTCCCTGCTGCTTGGAGGGGGGAACGACTATGTTAGTGTCAGGAGGAGGCAAACAGGAGCCGTGTGCACCTGCACCGAGGAGATGCTGGTATTGATTGGACTGACTTATTTGGCTAAATATGCAGCCTGTTTGTCTATTCCATGGCCAGTTTGAGAATTTGAGAGTTGCTTTGGCTGTTTACAGCTGTACAGAGGGAAACGTGTACACACAGCATCGGAAAGCTGAAACACATCCACACCCATCAATGCAGACGGTCAAACTGATGCACAAGCACACACATACACACACTAGTGCTCAGCCAACAAACTAAATCAACATAGCATTTATTTTTCTTTCCGAAAGACTCTTTCTTTCGTACTTTCCCCAGACTTTTTATTTGCTAGGGGGGGGCTGAGCTCTCAGACTGGGATTGATCCTGAGCTGCCGTCTTGAACCTGTGCCCCGAGGGCAGCTCAGTGCAAACATGCAGCCACCCCTCTCCACTTACTCCAATCATGGTTACACTCGCTGTTAGACTATACACACGTGTAAAACCACAGCACAAGCCACACAACAGATGAACGCGCAGAGTGCCGACCATCTGCACCTGTACTGTTTTCAACAAGCAGAAGGCTGATGAAGACCAATTTTGACTAAACTGAAAAATTCATCTCCTCCATTTACACTGTTTTATAGAAAACACTCCAGACGCTTGTTCGCAGTCAAAGTGCGAACTCTAACAGTCACAATGGACTAAAGCAATAAACTCTTCTTTTGCCAAGAATTTTAAAAATGACTGGTGTGTGTATAAGTATTGGGGGGAATCAATAGGCCTAACAGCCACACTAGATATGACAGCAACAATTTCATCCAGCAGATTCCATTTGCTGAGTGCTTTTTCATGGGCAGAGCACAAAAGAAATCCATTATTTTTTGCAAATGCAAAGACTCATTTGAACATTTTACATAAATAATTCATACAAAGAGAGTTGCTTTTACAGTGTTTTCACCTGAAGACAGACAGCTAACTAGCAAGAAAGCTCGCTCACCCACCCACCCTTCCTCCGCTCTTTGAAGTAGGAGAAAAGGGAGGAAAAGGGCATAATTTGTTTGATTCATTTATCGTTGCTTACTATGAATAAATGTCATTAAGAGTGGTTGCTGCACGGCACTTGTGAAGTTATGGAATAGCTGGCAGCTTAGTGGGAGCCGAAATAAAGCAACATGGTGATTAGAAGAATGCATCCATCCCACACACACGGTGCCAGTCAGGAGCCTAATGGCTCTGTGGAGGCTTGTGTGTTGATACAAACACACACGCATACACACACACACACATAGTATACACACAAATACATACACAATGACTCCCTGTGTTTTGCTGTGACTGCCCCGAGTTCCTATAGAGAATGTGATTGATAGGTTCAGTGAGACAGGTGGAGCATTCAAGTGAGCTAATCTACACTGCCTCCTACAGGATAACAGCCCACACTGGACCTGTGAATGTGTGAGAAACTGCCATCATCCCCTTCAGCTAAGTCGATAATGGTGACGATCAATGATGTTTGCATAGCACATATCAACTTTTCATGCAGAACCACCACAACTGCTTGAAAGCAAAGGTGGACTCAAAGCAGAAGACTGTGCACAAAGACTACTGTAAGTCAGAGTTGAGTGTAATTGCAAATGAGAGATCCTTGGACGTTATCTGACAGATATTTTCTTCACGGTCTGATTGATGTTTCTGTGCAAGTTCCTAATTAGGTCCCAATAGCTTTGCATGTGCTCCTAAAGGTTATTTAGAGAACCCCCACCACCATCCCAATTCTGACACTCAGTGTTCCCTAATGGCAAATTTAGCCTTTTTGTCAATATCATGTGAAACACATAAGCATTATTCAATCTCCATCAAAGGGCAGCACCCCTACCTTCCATGCAATGCTGTTGCCCTTTGCGCCATGCTCCAGCGCCACTGGTAACTCTCCACGCTCATAGGACCTGCGGAACATGGTTGGTTTATAAGGGCGTTCCCGAAAAGCCCCCGCAGACGGAGGACCCACCACCTGGTCAGACACAGAGGAGAAAATGAGAATGAAGAGACAGGAGTAAAATAGAGAAATAAACAGAATGAGACTTACACAAGTGAGAGTGTTGTCGTATGAAATCAGAATTGACTGTGTTTTTCTCCTACAAGAATAGAATCACTCCCACTGCCTTTTCTTAAAAGTAATTCAGGGAGACACATGTGCCTGCTTCTCTACTCCTCTAAGGAAGGCAAAACACAGATAGTGTGCACTTGTGTGTGCATATATGTGTGTGCGTTGGCCCTGTAGCCAGAGGCACTGCCAAAGGCATTGTTAGGATCATCTTTTCTCTGCCTCCATATTGGATATGTGCTATTACTGTGCCACTGAAAGCCAATGGGACTCCTATCACATCAGTCACAGTGTCTGCTGCCACTGTTGTGGGGGGCCACCGGTGGTGGTCCCCATACAAGAGATGTAAGGAAATGCAACACACTGGAGTGGAAAGGAGAGGGAGTGAAGATTTTAAGATTAGAAAAAAAGGACATGTTCTTTAGGACAAACAAAGAGGTGTTGCTATTCAATTTTACAAAAATGTTGTTATCAACATTGAAAGATACTAGGCTGGCCCCAGAAGGACCAATTACCCAACAATACCTACAAAGACACATTCATACTCCAGCAACAAAGTAACTGAAACCTCTCAGTGACGACCCAGTAGTGAGATTGTTCAAGTGGGATCCACTCATATACTTGAGGAGTTTGGATTTATGTGATTGAAAACATTAGAGCTTTGCAAACAACATGTTTTAGTAGACGAATGACAGAATGTTGGAGCCAATCTTTTCCCTGTCTGTGTCCCTTGTGTGCATCCTCCACCATCTGCGTCGCGCTGCCACATGACTGGCAGATGTGTTGCTGTCATTAATCCTCAGATTACCACCCACTGAGAAACAGAATTTTGCCACTGCAGCCCACAGCCAGAGCAAAGCAGAACCGGGATGTGTTATCTTTGGCATGACTGCTCAAGATTGGTGTGCAATTTGAGAGATTTCCGAGAGGTTTTAGTCTCTTAATATGATTCTGCCCAACAGTAGACATGGGCCGGTATGAGTTTCTGACAGTATGATAACCTTAAGCAAAAATATCATGGTTTCACGGTATTACAGTATTGGAATTACAGCTCTAACATGTGTCGTTTGGGAATGTCTGCGTAAAAAAACACAACTTTTCCTTTGAACACAGTCTTTTATTTGTAAATACATACTGAATATTTGGATCATTTGGATCATTATGTGTATCAAGTTACAATCACTATGTTTATCAAGTTACACTAGACGTAACATAACAACAACAACAACAACAGCGGCTGACACACATTCATTAAATCGTCATCAATCAGCATATTTGGACTGACACGACTCCCAGTCAACATTTAGTCAATAATGTTTGGAGTTTGAATACAGCGCACAAGCTTTCCACATCGTCTTGTCTGCTTTTGGTGTATTTGTGGCAGCGCTGCAGTGCCACATGATCACATGATCACATGACCTGAGAGATTTCTGACCTGCATTTTCTCTCTTTGATGGAACATAAAAAAAACACTGCATACCACAGGAACGGTATGACGGAAAATTTTAGTGGTTTTGAAACTGTGACGTTTTCATACCGTGGTATCCCTTGAGCACGGTAACCGGTCCATGCCTACCCAACAGTAGTTTGGATTTTTTATGTTACATCATTCACTAGTGTTGCTCGTTTGTTGCATAATTCTAAAACAAAATAGATATGGAAAAGCCTAGAACCACAAATGTAGCTCAGTAAATCTGCCACCAAGGAATGATGTAACATGGATCAAAGTTTAAGTTGCACATGCGATGTGGTGTAGCTGGTGCCAGCAACAAGAGGAACAAGAAGAGAGGAGAAACTATTATGAGGTACCCTCCTCCAGTGTCTCTGAGCACTTGCTGCATTTCAACAGCCCTAATGCACCGTGGGATCGCAGCACAGTCATTTCAAATGAATTCGTTTGGAGCATTTGTTTACCATGCCAGGGAATTCTGAATAATATTATGCTGAATTAATAGGCACAGGTTTGTATACCTGCAGGAAAAAGACTACCCAAACAAAATGTCTGTGACTAACAATGCATGTAAAACACAAGAAAAGACACTCTGCAGTATCACATACTGTACAAGCAGAAAAGAAATCCTTTACAACAAACAATACATTTATGTCTGTGATCATCTTTTAAACTGTCTATAGTATAGTTTGGTATACTTTTAGTTGCAATGATGCATTTAATCATGATGGATAACAAAAAAATGTTGCCCCATTTCTTTTGTATAACTCTGTAAATAGTGCACCTCCAAAAAAGAGAGACTGCTTTTACTTTCCCTTGCCTTAGGTTTCTATCTGTCCCCAGCTAATCAATAATCATTTGAATTGTTTTAACTAAGTATCATCATTATCGTTAGTCACATTGGCTCAATACAATGCTGTCTCTGTCCCAAGTGTAGCATCAGTTAACGCAAGAACTCAAATGCCTTTTGTTGTTTCATTTAGATGCATCATATATCACTGTTGTCTGTTTGTCTTCCCTCCTTTCTCAGTGTGTCTCTCTTCATTCCTTTCACTGCTGGAGTTGTTCTGCAGCCCTGGCAGTGGAAATAGGAAGCTGTAAAGCTTGCAAGATCAGTGCTGCTCCAGCCTGCAGGAGTGACAAAGCCCTCATATCCAGGTAGCTACGACGGCAGTTGAGCCACGCTGCACTGGGAGGCTAAAAATAGCTCAGACTGGGCAGTGGGGAGAGAATGAACCCAGACTGCACTGACTGGCTGAGCAGCTTTTATGGTCAGGAATGATGACGCTGCAGTCCATTCGATGGCCTGTGTTCGTGGCTGACATGTTGCGAGCTCCACGGCTATTTCCCCATTTTCTCTCCAGTTACTATCACTTGCTCACCAGCCGTCGGCAACATGCATGCAAAATGGCATGTTTTCTCGTGGCTCTGCTCACCTTACAAAAAAGCCAAACACAGAAGCCATTTCCTTCATCATTGATGTAGACTGCTGTTCCAAGCAGCTTAAGGAGAACTGTAATGGGAATAGCATTGTGGGGAGATTATCACCTGCCGGTTTCCTGATGTCATTCCAATGATCTCGCTGCTCCTGTTCTGCCATTCGTGGCATTTGGGTCTAAAGCCTCTGCATGCTGAGAGAAAAACAACTATTACTGAATCCCAATAGCAATACCCGCTACGTTACTTTGTTGTCGAACAGCTTAACAAAAGCTAGAATTCGTTTCTAGAGTTCTGAAGCCTTCTGAGGAGCAACATGAACTCACGGACAGACCATGACAAGCATTTAATGTAAGAAGCTCACAGTGTCCGTGTGGTGAGACACTGTCTCTCTAAGATCTGTCTTCTATGAATGGGCAGGAATTAGTGTTTATTCAATTCAGACAAGCTGTGCTGACAACAACTGCTGCTGATTTGGTTGTAATGACGGTCAGCGTGTCACATCCTTTTACTCTGCACATCTCCCAAACACACATCCTGTCTTCCTCTGGTCTGCATTTGCTGGTACGAGCAGCCCCAAAGGTGGTTCTGCACACCCAGCAAAGCCCTGTGTGATCAAAAATTCATCCCTCTTCTAAACCACTGGCATAAACACTAACACAGGCAGTGAAAAAACACAGACAAAAGGAGCCTATAGACCTACACAAGCAGATAACATCCCGCTCCTCAGTGGAGGCCATAAAGCAAGCCTGTGAGGCGACAGACTACAGAACAGAGATAGAAGTGGTGTAAGGCAATAAAGGGAGGAAGTGTCTGTTTTGTGTGCCCCTGGTGTACACATCAGGGAGTCATAACAAGGCAGTACTGGTCAGATGAGCTCCAGGCTGTCATTTCTCTCCTTCGCCTTCACTCTGCCTCCAGATCTGTTTCCTCCCTAATGCTGTTGTCCACTCCAACTAGCTCCACCGTAAACCTGGCTGCTGTAAGACCCACGGAGGCAATAACACACAAAAATGCACTCGCGCACGTACACACTGGCTCACGCAGTGCACATGCTGAGCTCCCCATGGGCGAGCCCCTGCAGAGGTGATTGAACACCGGCAGGGCCTCATGCTCCTGTCATTTATAAAGGTGTCACCCTGAGAAACAGAGATGCTCCCTCTAACCTTATTAGTATGGCACTTCCACGGCTCTCCTGCTTGAGGTTGACACACAGAGTGGGTGGGGTATTCAAAAGGCTTGAGCAAAAAAAAAAAAAAGAAAAAGAGTGGAAAGAAAGAAATCAAGACAGGGGCCGAGTTGGAATAAAGATGCAGGATGAGATGGGCCTGAGAAAGACAGACACACGTAGAAGCTGAAAAGAAATGGAACGATAAAGAGCAGGGAGACAAAAAGAGAGGGAAATCAAGAGATGGTGGATGGGGGAGGGTGATGAGGGAATAGTGGATATGAGAGGAAGAGGGAGACAGGGAGACAAGAGGTGTGGCTCATCAATTCTGAGGGTGAGTTCAGCGTGGCGGGGCTGCTGCAGCATGTAGGTGATCCATCACTGTGCCTGGGCCTCCAGCTCCATCGCTCTCTCATCTCTCCATCTCTCTGCCCCCGTACCACCACCCCAAAACACCTCTGAATACCTCTGATAGATATCTGAGAAGGACTGCCAATTCATTGCCAAGTCTGCCTTGCCATCACCGCTGCACTTCCTAAAATGAGAAGCTCATTAATCTCGGTCTGCGTCTCTCCCCATCTCCCATCACCCCCTCTGCCTCTCAGTCACCTGGGCAAAAGTGCATTTTGTTGCATTGCATTTGTAGGGGAACAAGGATGCCACTGCACATGGGTGCATTATATCACCTGTTTAGTGAGGCAGCAAAGGGGGTAGGCACCCTCTTGCTCGCTCGCTCTCTCTCCTGCTGCATTTCACCGCTGTTCTCGGTTGAGAGGTTATTGAAATCTAGCTCCGTACAGAAGGCCGCCTTTCCTGAGGGAGGGAGCGGGGTAGGTGAGTCACAGAGGATGGAATAGACAGGCTGAGGCTCTCCTGATAAGGTCAGCATGCACATTGCTGCCGCAGGCAACAAAATTAGCTCTCTATTTTACAGGGCATTTTCTGCCATAGCCCAACCGGCTGCCTGCCCGTTGCCCACCAGGGATACAGACTGGGCTAGAGATGTGTGCTCTATTCTCAAACTGCATTCAAATGATCAAGAAGCGGACAACATTTTTTTGGAGGTATTTAAGCTGTTAGGGAATGCCTGCTATATGGTCATGTCCAAACAATTATTCAACGGGATATTTTGCCTACTCATTCCCTCTGCAGGGCAGAACACAGACTGGTGGGAGGCTGATTCCTCTTAGAAGAATAAATCTGCGATATTTGTGCAGCACTCCATTAATTTCTCATGACCAAACAGCAAGAAGTGCAATCAGTCTGAGAGTGAGTGCAGAAATTAGCCCTGTTGTGAAAGACAAGGTCAGATGGGAGCAAATGAGTAAAGAGCTCTCACTCAAAACCACAGACTGATGAAAAGGCAGGTCTTTCATTCAGAGCTCACAAGGCCATATAGGTGCGCTTTGCAATTGTCACCATGTCAGACTGTTTTGCATCAACTGTATCGTGCACACGAGCGCAAGGGCAGGGATGTTTGTAATGAAAAATGACGACACCACTAGGCAAAGACGACACTGCACACCTCGTGTCACTACAAAGACACGAGGATGAAACAGGTGACAGCCACCCTACTATTGAACTGTGCGTGAGAGGGATAACTTTAAAGAAGAACTTAAAAAAGAGGCTTCAAGCGCTCAAGAGCCCCCCCCCCACTGTTTTCTGTCTCCTCTAGTTTAACCCCATCACTTAAAAGAACAGCAGAGACGCAGGGTAAACGTTAACGGGATGTGAAGGAGGGAGTTTGAGGTAGATGTGTGAGGGGAGGGGTGTGAGCGAAAGAGGCTCTGTGTGAGCGGCCAAGACAGAACGAGGGAGAGAGAGGGAGTGAGAACGCGCTAAGTATTTTCCATCTTCTCTGTGTGGCTCACTTATCAGCCAGGCAGCAGGGCAGCCTTGTGCTTACAGAGCCCTATTGCCTGATTCATATCGCCAAACCACAGTCGAGATGATGGCACAGAGTGAATCAGCCTGCATGGCAAAGGCAGAATATATTAGCTCTTAGTACTTGTTAAGTGCACGGGAGACCACATGCGCTGCGGCCATAAGGCTGAACTTAAAAGAATTCCTTGACTCACATGAGTCAGCAGGAAAACCAAGATGTCCCTCAGTGTGTAGGCAAACACCCATGCACATAGTACATCACACCTGTGCAAGGCTAACAACTACAGTTTATTGTATATTTATTCACTGACTAGATAGTTCGCCACTAGTTTGAAAGTCTTTTTGTATTTACGGTATTTACTACAACCCTATGTCAGCCAAGTTACTATTCTGTTTTCTGCAACATCCAGCATGCAGGCGATGTGATGTGGAGTCAGATCAGTCTCTGAATAAATGCACATATACAGTTGTATGGTGGGATTTACTTGAGAGCTGCCCAATAGGCATACTGGCATATACACATACACATTTGTGAACCATATCCATTTATAAGTGGATTCTTTTTTTTTTTTTCTACAACTAAATAGAACAACAAATATTTTTATGTGCATTCAAAATTTTGTGGAGTCATTTACATATACATCCCAAAATACATTTTAATCATTTTTCAACTGATCTGACTCCAAATTGTGAGAGTGTCTGTGTGTAAGAGAGCAAAGCACGCTCCCTGGTTCTGGCTATTAAGAAAACAGGGCACACACTGATCCAGTGGTTTGTCTTTACAGCCCCAATCAGCGACAACACCTGATAGGCTGTGCTGGGCCATGAAATTAATGAGACACACAAGGAAACTCTCATCCCTAAATTGCTGCAGTTGCAACTTCTGCTGCTGATAAAGAAGATTTTAACTGTCCTCTCAGTTTTATTCACCAAATAAGTAACTTCTCATCAATAAACTCCCTCATAACAAGATTTAATTCGCAGGCTGAAATCTCATCATAGAATATTAGCGCTCCTGAAATCGGTAATAACACTTTCTTTTAGAGTGCTTATGGAGTGCTGGACATGACTCAGAATAGCAGCATGACTCACCCAAAAGTTGAAATCTAAGGTTGTTTAGCAGGTGGAAAGGAGACAGCCAACCAACTGGAGAAGGCAGTCGTACAAACAGAAAAGAAGTTTTTGAGATGGACAAGTAGGGAAGAATCAGGAGAGATGAGTAGGTAGAAAGTGAGGCAGGGGCGACTAGGAGAGTGTAGCTGCAACCACACACATTAGTGAGCTGTGGAAGGTTTCATTTGGCGGCAGCAGGTCCACAGGGGGAGGAGGAGGAGACACAGACAGTCAGGGCAGCAGGGGGCCATTGATTTCACCGCAGAGCCACAGACAGACAGACAGACAGCCACAGGGAGCAGAGAGGGGGTCAGTCTGCAATCTCACCCCACCCCAGTGCCACACACAGGCAAGTGTCACAGGTAGCCCAGCGCTGACAGATCCCAGCGGAGCAGAGGGAGGCCTGGAAAGATAAGTGGAATGTATATGGCAAGACATAGTGTTTCTACCACTGATATGGGAATATTGTTTAACAGTGAAGAACATTATCTAGATGATTAGCATGTACTGCAAAATGATCCCCAGGCCCTGATCTTATCACACACCCGGTGTGACTGTCTATTCCTGGAAATCAGTCTTGCTGCCTGTAAGGCTGTCCGTTAAAAACGATGCAAGAGCTTTGCTTACAGAGACACCATGCAGAGACCAAAGGCTGGCATGGTCTGAAATTTGACCTTTACATAAATTAAACAGGGGGGGTGATAGCAAGCTGAAGGCTATACTCTCACTACCCCAAAGCCTGCCCAACTGACACACATGCATAACATGCACTCTTTTTTTTTTTTTTTTTGCTCTCTATTTTCTTTACTTACTTGAATGCAACAGAAACACTTATTAAACCGAAATTTGTTTACTCCACAGACTGAGCAGGGCGAGGGGCTCCCACAGAGGTTGTTTGGGAAAGTGTGAATGATATATATGGAACAGAGGTCTGGTTTTGAGACCTCCTGCCAGGATAACTCTCTGAATGATAGTACACACTTTGTATTAGTCTGCAAGACAATAAGAAAAAAAAAAAAGCATTTCTGCTTGCCGGGTGCCTTGAAATCAGACGCCTCAAATCTCACACTGTGCTTGCTGCAGCAAGTCTCTCAAACAGGGGAGTGACAAGTTTAGCTAAGCTACAGGGAGCCACTCACACACTGACACACATGCACACAAACAAAAAAAAGGCAACACACCTAAAGGCATGCCCAAAACCCTTTGTGCAGCAATATGCAGCATATGTGCGAAAATCACATTGATTTTGGTTTAATCAATCCCTGCCCCTCAGATCCATTCATCTGTCAATCCACCAATCCCATCACCCCCTCACTTATCCACCTCCTCCTCTGTGGTGCGGGCTGCTGATGCTCCAACAGAAACAGGTGTCTAGTCTATTAGTATGAGCCTTTCTGCCACTTCCTCTATGCCACACTTTCAGTGACAAACATAAATCAGTCAAGACAAGTCGATTTTATTTATATAGTGACAAATCATCACGGAAGTTATCTCAATGCATTCCTCAAAGAGAGCAGATCCAGACCATTCTCTTCACAATATTTATGGTGACAGCTACATAGAATAACTCCCTTTTAACAAGGAGAAACCTCGAGTAGAACCTAGCTCTGGGCGAGGGGGGGGGCATTTGCTTCAGCTGTCAATCATGGGCTTGCTACAGAGGCAGACAGGTAGTGGCCTAAGCCTCACCTCATTGTTAAAAGATGTTCAATACAGACCACGCCAAAGTAATGATTAAAAAGTCTATTACTGTTTATCACTTAGGCAAGAGTAAAATATGACCTCCCAAGTTCAGTCTGAGCAGCAAAGTCCCTTTCATCTTCAATCATAAACTGAACACTCATCTATTTAAGAGTGTGCTACGTCATCCTCTCCCTCCTGAATCATATTCGCTCTCCAATCTTTCTCTTATACCCACTCTAATTTCCTCTCATATAAAAACTGCCTTCTATGACTCTCCTTGGCTTGAATTTTTATGCCTTTTTGTAGCCCATCTCAAAGGAATGTTGTCAAGATAATGTGACGATGACCCTTAGTTTCCTCATTAAATCACTTGGTATCACAGCATCAAGTAAATGTCTAAAATGTTAATGTAAACTCAGCCAAGCCAGTGCAGATGACCTGAAGAGCGTGGCTGAGTTTTCTTTAATCTGTTTCAGTGAAAGATCTTAGTACCAATCTCCAACATTAGCACTCGCATCAGCATCCATGTCGCAACCTTATTCAGACAGCCAGACAGACACACCAAACAGAGTCAGTTAGATTCTACAACACTAAAAAGATGGGTGTCAGAGTGACAGATGGAAAGTTGAGCATCTGTCACTGCACTGAACCATTTGGCTGAAATCAAAGGGAGACGAGGGCCTTCAAAGGACAGGCAAGGCGGCGTCTGAGGCCAGACATGCTCTGGTGTGCTCTGCAGATAAGGGCCAAGAGGTTATATTGCTTTTCTTCTGTCTCTCCCTTTGTTCTCCTCTGTCTTAAGGGAGTGGATTGGAGATGGAGCAAAAAAGTAAAGGAGTGAGGAAGAGATGTGGAGAGAGACAGAAAGTGTGGGGAGGGGGCAGGGAATGAGTCATGAACAGGTTGCCTGTCTCCCTCTGCCACAGCGCGCCGTGTTGATCAAACACTCGTTAGTAGAATTTGCTTGGTGTTTCCGGACAGCGAGGGTAATGAGCAGAGGTGGCTGGAGCAGAGGGGTGCTCAGACTGTGATGTGGATCATTTCTGACAGCATCAGAGTACTTTTGCCTTCCAGCCCTTCCCCTTTCCTGCCTTCTCCAGCTTGCCGCAGAAGAGCCATTGCCTCCAGCATACCTTCGACTGGGAGCACTTTGACTCAGCTGGATGCAAGGCCTGAGCTAAACAGCAGAGTAATCCTCGGTGGAATTTTGTAGGGAATGCACACACTACTTCAAATCCTAAAGGGTTTGCAGGTTTATTTTCTTGGCACCAGGTGGAGAACATCATAACCCTGGAGCACCATCTATGAAGTTGGCTGCTGTGTGCTCTAAAATGCTTTTAGTGTGCAAGAGGGTGGCAATAGTGGGCTTTTGCTCTGAACTAACCATCCCTCTTCACTTTAGACAGAATATTCCCCTTAATAAATATCCTGACAGAAACATTTGTTTGTGTTGCAACATGTTTGTTTTCTAAAATTTATCATAGGGTTTCATTTGCCATGTATCATTAATGCATGGTGGAGTTTGTCGCCATCCTTGAGGTATTACAGACGTACAGTCCATTTTGGTTTCTGTGCTGGTCAGCAAAATTCAAAAGGTCAGGCCAATGTTATTGCATTGACGGTGATGTTAAAAGATTTTCAAAGTGGGGGGCAGCAAAACAAAGGCCACCATTTGGCATTATTGGATTGGAACAACAGCGTTTGTCAGATACATTGATTTTTCTGCTACTGGTTCCCATTATGTTGATGTAGGCACTATGTGAGCTGCCACGTATGACCCTGCAGTGAAGTGTATAACACATGCCTAACACCGTTAGATTAGAACACCACGAGGGGCCCATTCTCCTCTAGCAAGGACAAGTCTGATGGGTGATAATGATGGAGGATGGCTAAATAAATGGCTAATGCCCTGTCAGTTTAATGCACTTAAGGAAAGACTCTTTTAGTTTGGCTGGCTTCAGTGTTGGATGGACATAAGTGGACTGCATGTCACTTGTAACAGGTGCATTTACATTTGCACAACATAATAATGGGGCACACAACATAATGTAAAATCTTCATGGACATTAACTTAGCTAGGAGGTAACTGAATTACAATTGCAAACACTCTTATGGAAGAGGTCATAAATTGTATCTATCAACATGACTACAGCTACACTGTGTCATAATAACTGATTAAAAATAATTTGTCAAAAACCATTTTAATGATGTTTCCATGTATGAAACAGCCTTCCTTAAAAAATAAAGTTTAACTAGAAAGGAAGAAGTAAATAAACTGATTTATGCTGCATAAAGTTGTCACTTTGCTGTCTTGCTGTCAAGGAGCCTGTTAAAAACAACATTAGCTGCCAACATATTAAGCAAATTGATTTTTATGGTAATTCCCTATCATTTACAGGGAACGTGGTGTTTAATGAGCAAAACAAACACTGTGTTTGTGCATGTGTGTGCCATCCAGTTAATGCTAATGTTGTGGGGACCAAGTCTGGTTATGCACTTTTTTGAGATTTGTCTTCGTTATAGGGACAAAATGCAGGCCTCAGGTGAAGACATGTTTTACAGTTAAGGCTGGGGTTAGGCAGGCATTTGGCTATGGTTAAGGTTAGTGTAAGTCTCCAGGAAATGAACCAAACTTCTGTGTGTGTGTGTGGTTGTTAATGTAGCAGCATCAAAGTACCTCATATTCAACTGTGCTTTCAATAAGACTGAGACGAAGTGAAATCAAATAAATAATTCAGTGGACGCCCTTGCATTCTTGCTTTTGATACAGAAAGTACGCTGCTCATAGAAGAGGCATAGGTCTAGATGTCCTCTACATTGGTTATCACGTGACATAGAGCTAATTAACTCTAGAGTGGAAAATAGAGGCCCTGTAAGGAGCAATAAACATTCTCCATTAAAAGACATCTAATTAAAATGCAAGCTACAAGGGCTTGAAGGAGAACATAACAAACAGAGAGGCCAGTGTAATTGTCAACCAAGCTCTGAGGAAAGCAAACATAATAGACATAATCAGCCCAGCACTTTCTATAAGGTCACGATAGAATACCGTGGACGTACTTCTCCATATCTGACTGAAGTTTCCAGATGGTGTTTTCCTCAACGGCAGAAAAGGTCACAGACATTTCAGCAGTCATGCACTTCAGATAGCATGCCATCAATTCCAACCTAATCTATCTGTTGATACCTGGAGAGAAGAGCATGAAGCACAGAAACTGCTTCTTTAAGTTCTGCCAAATTCATCCTTAAGTTGCAATACAGATTTTCAGTGTGATGAAAATGCCACTTTGTGGTTTCTTCTGGATCAAAGCACGTTCTCAAAAGAAATGACTTTTCACAGCTGGGCTTTACCTCACTTTTATGGTCACTTTTAATTAACAACATTTCATGGATGAAAAACATTAAACAATGTTGGAAATGTGCTTCCATTTGGGTCAGTCTCACTTTTCCACTGAAGAAGCGAAGGAACGCAAAGTCAACAAAGTTGAAAGTTATGGGGAAACTGTAAGATTTCCAAGTCAGCTACTGTTCCATCCACTCAAGGCCTCTAGGCTCCGTGGTTGATCGATAGTAATGGAAACGCCAGCAGGCCTCCAGAGCCCATTGCCAATTTAACCTGTTTTACCATGACTCAATTCTTCCCTCTTCTTCAAATAACCCAGCTGCTTACTGAGATGGACTACAGGTTTCTGGTGCTGATAAGATGACCGTGCAGGAGCAGAGGGAAGGGAAGAGGGATGCAGCAAAATAGTTTTAGTGCGTGCGAGGGTGTGTGTGCCTATAAGTACCACTGGTTTAGAAAACACTTCCTAGAGACAGTTCAAGTGAGGCAGGCAAGCAAACAGGTGAGGGAAACTACAGCATAGACTCCAACCACAGAAATGAGCCTTTACTTGCACAGGCATGCCTTATACAACACACAAAACAACAAAACAACCCAGCCAGCTCTGTGACCAATTTATGTTTAACATGCTGGGACCATTATGAGTTTCTGGTTCAGGTAAATGTGTTTGGAGTGATGAGGAAGAATGGCTTTGAGTGCAAGAGAAAATAATAAATAGACAGATTCATCTCCATAAAGACTTTCAAGGATTCAGTCTTGATCAATAATTGCCTGCTTTCCATTGAACAGACAATAAGCTTATTTTTTATCTCGAACCTGTGGCCTTTTCATTCACATGCTCATGTTCTCTTTCTGGTGATTTCTCCACTCGATGGCGCTTTAATTGCTAGAAAAGGGATTTAATAATTTTAAATCAAGCTTTAACTGATGTACACCAGGCTATTAGACGAACAGTTAAATCTGGATTAATTCTAAACCAAATTCAATTTAAGACGCCATTTTAACTAAGTTTAGATTCATTTAATGAGGTTACACTGAAATTCTAGACTCATTTAAACCCCAATCAAGGATCAATTCTAAACTGTCACTTGTTTAATTTGTTCTGATGGCTTTGTTTATTAAAATGACACCCAGAGGTTAGAGCCTCAAAGGCAAATAGCTGAGATGTAAATCAACACATCTCATAGCACAAACTTAAGCTTCCACACTATCCACCAGAGCAACGCTACTGCTATACAATACAATTAAACCAAAGTGCATCTATACGCTTTATTTTATTGATTTGGTTTTATCGTTTATGTGTAAAATGATTTCATCTTCAGGGACCTGCTGCTACTGGAGGGAGAGAGAGGGACAAAGAGAGAGATAAAGACAGAAAGGCAGCCAGCAAAGGGGGCCAAGACATCTGTTCAGGTATATGATGATGATGCTGTGGGGGAGGAAAGGAATAAAATATGGAGGTCACGTCTGCTAGCATGGAGTCTCCATCTGTCCCTCGGGGTTAGTAGGGTGAGCCAAGGATGACGGTGGCCCCCGGAGACAGGGGTTGGTGGATTGTGGGGGGGGGGGGGGGTGGAGAAAACTTGGGGACGCTGTTTGCCAGCTCAATTTTTATCCCAGAGGCCAAGCAAACAGTAAATGCAGTGCACCTGTTATAAACGCAGTCTATCGGTTCAGCAATCTGCCACATGAAAGTTGAGGTTGGGATCAGGTGTAGTTTGTATTGATTTGCCCTCTCAGGTGAACTGTGCTATGTGCTGTCTTAAAGAGGATCATGTCCATGTTCTTAGGGGCATGTTGTGATGTACAATATATGTAGTGTGGGACACGGCAGAGTGTAGAGACATTTAGGACTTTCTGTCTTCTCATGAACAAGCATTTCCTGGAAGACTTTTGAAATATTTTCTTGGGGAGCAGGTACCATGTAGGCTTTGTCCTTACCTGCAGCCCTGTACTGCACGTCATCCTTTCGCTCTCCCTCTCTCCCTGACTTTCCTGTCTCCCTCTTTTGTCCTGTAATAATAAAGGGGAAAATTCCCCCCCAAAATAACTTGTTATTGTAAAATGTTAAAACATTAAAGACGAACACAAAAAGAGGAGACGTTATAGGATGTGTTACAGCAAACGTCCACCAAATTACAGAGCACGTAAATCAATTACAGGGCATGATGATGATCCCAAGGCTGCATTTCACATCTTCAGGAGTCTATAAATCAATTGCACCTTATCTACATGTCCGATCAGAATTGAGTTCAATAGTTATTGACAAAATGTTTTTACCTACAGAGATGGGATAAGCACGTTGTTGTGCTACAGCTGTTTCCAGTGGATAGAGAGATCAGGTTTTCCTGGAGGAGCAACTAAAAGCAGCATAGCCAAGAACCTAGCAACATGCATCAAAACAAGCCAAGACGTGATCAATACAGCTAGACCAGCTGTCGTAAGCTGACCAACAGAAATAGGTGATCTTTGAAAAATAAAGCCATATTTTTTGGTTGACCTGAAAGCTGTTCAGTTGTCTGGTCTCAGATGATGTTATGTTTGTGTCGACTCATGGTGCCATCCTGGGATGAATATATCACTCAAGCAAAATGGCAGCTTAATAATCAGACAAGACATAAAGTAAATACACTAATAAACAACATACACCAGAATTTAAACTCATGTCAAATGACATGCCCCAGAATTGTAACTGTCCATCTCTGGCCCCACCCTCCACCAAGTTCAGTGCAAATCTGTTCAGCACTGTTTGCGTAGTCCTGCTGGCGTGGGTGAAAACATAACCTCCTTGGCAGAGGTAATGATGCATTACCTGAGAGCAGGACTTTCAGGTGAACTTATATTACTTTTAAGTGTGCAGTACTCTGGTACAAGTATAATCATTTGTCAGGTATTTCATTTGCTGAAATAGATTGTAAAAAATGCACATGTAACTTCACATAAATTCATATATATTTTTAAATAGTAACTTAATGACAGATGTTTTTATCCATATTGCTAAACGCTAACTTATAAGACATGAAAAGCCATATCTTTTGTTATTCCTTTACCTGTGTCAGCTTTCATGTTCACATGTACTGTAAATGGGTTCATGCCCATTCATATCACACAATAGAGTACAGGTGCTTGCACCCTCTGCTCACACCCTGTAATTTTTTGTCACCTAACATGAATGAGACTCTGACACGGAAAATAACGGCTTTGTTCTCCCTCTCTGTCTGAAACGCAAGGTGATGACCTCCCACCAGAATATAAAGTGCATCCGTTTTTTTTTTTTTCTTTTCTTTTTCTTTTCTAAGGCTTGGGGATGAATCACTTGAAAAAAGGGGAGTGGGGTGAGTTTCAGGGGCCTTCGCTATTGATTCAATTTCTATGACCACAAATACTTTAAAGCATAATAAGCCTATGCTTCAAGTCCCCATACCCTTTCAAGGCTTGAAATGGCCTTGTCGTTACCTACAAATCACAGCTCTCCGCAAAGCTGCCCACTCTGGAGCGATATGTCAGTGACCACAGGGGAGGAGAAAAAACTGAGGGCAACAGACACAAGCAAGCCTCTGAAAAATGTAATGGTTTTTTATTGAGGATTTAGCCAGTGGTATAGCAGTGGGGGAGTATCATTCATGTTCAGGATGTAGCAGATCCTCTGGGGAGATGGTGAATATTAAAGGGCTTTCAGGAGCCTTCTCATGAAGGCTCTTGACAGGAGATTTGTTTATGACCTTCAAAAAAAGAGAAGGAAGTCAATGATAGCTCTGACCACCTCTTTTGCATCTCAAGGCAGTCCCTGCCATAGAAAAAAGGAGAGTTGCAGTTTCAATTTCAGTATTTACTGTTGTCATCAGAACTGTGCAGCTCCCCCACTTCTATTTATCACACAGAGCCAGTTTTAAAGTGCACTATGAATGTAACAAGGCAAAAGCTGTCTGCAAAAAACTTGCTAAAGTGGCTCAGAGAGGAAGACCTAGTTAAATTGTTTGCATCAAAGTATCCAAGACTGGACAGTCAACATATTCAAAGTAGAGAAGATATGGAAGCGAGAGCCACGGAAGTGCTGACAGAAAATATGAAACTGTCGTTTTCTGCGAATTCATTTATTAAATTATTGCTGGACGTGGATTCATGAACTTCTGATGCAGTGCTCTCGTTTGTCATTTCAGAACATAACACAGAAATCCTGAATGAAAAGATTTTCCCCGTACCCCTGACATAATTCAATGACATGTTGTCGCTAAGTTTTCATGCAGACCTGGTTTGGAAAATCCTAAGACATAAAAATGTCTTGCATAGAAAGCCACCTGTCTTCACCTTTACAGACAGAAAGTGTAATGAAGAGCTTGGTGTTGTTTCTAAAAAATAGGTTGGGGATAATTGCCTGTGAGATCAGGCAAGTGAAAGTAAGAGAATGTCTCTATCTGTCAATTTAAGAAACATGCCTGTCTGGGACATGCTTTGTTGCTCACCAGTCACAACTGTGTAAAGTGGGAAGAAATAAGAATTAAAAGCAAGAAGAGCTAATGTGTGAGGCATCACATACTGTGCTCGTTATATACGATACTGCCAACTGCAAAAAACAGAGCCAAGCATAACAGAACTCTCCTCACATGAAGTGAAGCACAGCAGTGTTTCTGAGGACAAAAGGTGAACAACTTCAGCTGAAATTGTACATGAATAACTGCTTTGTGTAAAAGTAAGACTGACAACCCTCCCGACTTATTCATGTATTTGAGCTGAACTAGTGCGACACAATGTTGACAATGACAGAGAAAGACTATAATTAACATATGTTTCTGTGGTAAAAATAAATCAGCAAATGAAAGTGGAATGGCCCAACGTCACATATGCAGCGATAAGCTTTTTAAGATCACGTGTGCAGCCGCTTGTCTGCAAATACACAAACATACGGAGCAAACCAACAACAAAGTCATAGCTCATCATGCTGCAATGCATTTCCAGACACGAATATCAAAGACCTACCCCAGATAAAACTAATCCAGATTTCTAATAATCTATTTTTTGACCACAAAAAAAGCTGGTTTTAGCGCCCAATCAATACAGTTCGATGAAGACTAATGTCCTCTGCTGTACAAACCTTTTACACTTTCCTGATCCATCTTCATTTGCAGTAAATGAGAGGGGAGGAGGACCTGACTTTACTGTCTTTGGAAATTAGTCTACTATTTCAACACAGTTTAACAGAGAGTGTCTTCCTTTAAAAAAAAAAAAAAAAAAGACTACACCATAGATCATATGTGGAAGTAGCGCATTACACACGCAGTTTATTGTAAGATGACCTCAACTAACTGTGGTAAGTATGACGGGATCAAACCTGAAATACAGGTGATACTATGAGGTGCATCAGAGACCACATTGGGAGGGGGAAGTTGAGGTGGAAGCTGTTTGTTCCCTGAGTGAAATTGGTGCCAGTGTTTTTTTTCAATTATCCACGACTGTTCTACAAAGTGTGTAACCATGTGAATCATTGCAACAACGACAACAAAGGTCATCTAACCTTATGGAAATATTTTACTTCAAACCAGGCCACAATCTTTTCCTACACTTAACCAAATAGTTTTGGTCCCTGAGCCTATCCAAACCATGACTGCCCCAGCATATGTGCCGCTGATTTGCTCTTAAGTGTTAGCGACAAAGTACGGTACTTGTTGGTTTAACTACACCGGAGGTCCTACATCAAAGTAATCAAGGTCCAGGAAACTACTTGTTTGTCCCCCAGTAAGACAAGGGGCACCAGTACAAAAATAAGTGCACACTAGTATCTCCAGAGTACATAAAAGCTTTGGTGGCAAGCAAGCAAATACAAAACTCTGAGCTTGTTAAATAGATAAATACTCACATCATGTGCTGCAAACAATGCCAACTACCCCACAAGTATGTAGGACTATAAAACAGTCCCCTTTCATGTTACTGTGTCATTTGCATTTTTCTTAGCATTGGGCCCCAGGATTTCAGAGTGTAATCATTGTATTATGGCTTTGGAACAGGTTCTAACAGTGTAATTTTAGCCCATAAAAGTTATTGGATAATTTTAGAGATCTCAATCCCCATACTTGGGTGAAATCTACACAAGCTTGTCTCAGTAATACAGTTACCCACACACACACACACACAATACACAATACAAGGACAAGAAAGAGTTATAGGGGATATGTTCAGGCATACTGTCTGTTTCACTCCTTTCTTTACTATTCTTCTAAGGCAAAAGAGCAGAGGCACAAAAGAGGAAAGGATGATGGGAAGGACCATTTAAATCAACACCTAACACGCTGCCCCCTCCTTCTTGCCTCTTCCATCAGTGGTAAACTTCTTCTGGACAGCTGATCGCAACATGTGGGTGTGGAGACTGTCATTGTTTATGTACCACACAAAGCACAACTCAAGCTCACTGTGCAATAGAATACAACTCTTGTCCGTGACAGATTTTTCAGCACTGAAAAAAACCCCACCTCGCCTGTGAATTAAATCAAAACTCTGTGAGAAGTTGGACAGCTTGAGCTCTCTGGCAGAAATGATGCAGCATGCTGTGATAACCTGAATCATGCTGAATAGGCACCCCCTTCGTCTCAAAGTCCCCGTTAGAAACATGATACACAGTGAATACGCTAGGCTATACTGTCAGTTGTGTACAGTGAGGCGATCGGACGGGGACAATGTCCGTTTTGAACTGTTAGCTAACGTCAACGAGGTCAAATGACTCACCACTGCTTTCTTCATGGTGGCCTTCACGGTGAAGGCCTCTGCTTGTAGCTCCGATTTCTTGTTCGACATATCAATGGGCCCTGTCTCCTCAGATGCTGTAGTCCAGATCGAGAAAGAGAAACGAGCAACGTTGCTAACTAATTAGCTTACTATTTGTGTGGCTCTGGAGACGTGACGGGTTTTTTTTTTTTCTAATAGCGGTTGCTATGCAACTGCAGAGACGCTGTGGCCTGGTTGCCACGGAGACGTGTGTGTCTACCACGTGTGTGGAAATGCCAGGGTGGTGCTGAAAGTCTGCAAGGACAAGTGTTGTGGCTAATCAGCAGGGGATGCCTGGGTGTTCATATATCAAATTTTACTAAGATAATAATATTATATATTATGTTCATTATCATTTTTAGCATATATTTTCCAGAAGGGTTTCAATGCCTCTTATGATTTACTACACAATCATTCTGCCACATAACGTTTTTTTTCTTCTTCTTCTTTTTTTCCTTTTCTCTTTTTTTTGCAAAGGTGTGCAGATATAATAAGGGTCCAAGAGCAGAGTACCTCACTCTTTTGTTCGATGACAGTAATGGGTCAAATTGGTGCTCTCTTTACTTCCGCCAACTGAAAGTACAGTGTTAGACTAATAGGCTTTACAGTCGGTGAAAACATGACCTAAACTCACACAGGATGACCTGTCTTGTTGCCTGCTTCTGCCCACAGCTGTAGGCCACCACACTTCAATCTGAGACACAGCCGATCGATCACACTCTCCATTCATCATTATAAACGTGCCGCGAAACCTTATCCACAAGTAAATACTTAATGATGCTCTTTGTCTGGCAGGTAGACCAAGGCCTTGACTCTCAATAAGCTGGTTAGAGAACAGCCTGAGCACTGAATCATTCCAATTTAGGGATGTGGCACTTTTAATCTTCCAATATCGTTTTTGCCTCTGGAGACTTTCTTGGGTGAACTGGTGCAACTGTTATTAATCTTCAGTGCACAGGCAATTTCTCTAAAAGCCCCTATTTGTTTTTTATGGCTCCATTGAGAGAGGAGGGTGTAGCAGCAGCGAGGGAGACTGTAAACAAGGTATGCAGGGAAGGCAAGTTATGTCCCTGTCAGCATTCACTACTGGTCTCTCTCTCTCTCTCTCTCTCTCTGCTTCCCCTCAGAGGATTAAAAAGAGGAAGAGGGGAGTTTTCAGAAAGCAAACTGAGCAAACTGGAGCGTCAGCATGAATTCGGCTGGACTGAGAAATGATTGTTCAAACAGCACTGCACTACCTCACTCCTTGTGAGTGTGCGGCAAGGAAGGGAGCTGATCTCGAAGAATTGTGGAAACAGACCTTGCAAAAATGATTTGTGAAATATGAAGTGTCGCTGGGCTGGCCAATGTGTTCTGTGCACTCACATACGAACATCCATGTAAGTGTGCATACTGTATCTATATCTGTGTCAGACTACCAGTGTCGGTGTCTTACAGCCATTTCAAGGACACACACCTAGTGTCCAAATTGACTTACAAGGTGAAGATTAATTTGCATTTTCTTCCACTAATGATGCATCATGTATAACGAGCTGGTTTGGCAGGTATGGAAAGACTGAGGGGGAAAACATGGGCAACAGCATCGAAAGGGGGCCACGATCCACCACGCTTTGATGAATATGTTTTTTTTCCTCTACATATCCACTGTGTCTTCATCATCATCATGGTGTCCCAGGTTTGATCTCCAGCTCATTTGCTGGGCCACCTTCAGACTTGGCAACCATTGTCCAACGTGAGGGAAAACAGCAATTATGATATCATTAGAGCAGAAACCGGTACCTACAAAGCAGAGGACCCAGAGGGGACTAGCAGAAGAATCTCAGCAGGAAAAGGATGGCAGAGACTTTGCTGCAGAGTCAGTTGCCCCCCAATTACCATGAAACAAGACAAACAGCCATTAGAGTAGGCCATTAGGCTGTAGGGAGAGCAGCCAGGGGCTTGTTGGGTTTAACAGTTCGTCAGGTTGTGAAAGTCACACAAAGTGTGCAAGTAAAAATATTGCAAAAGAAAATAAGGACTGTTGTCTGTGTGGTTTGCCAACTATGTTACATATTGTCTGACTCTGAATCCCAACAATATAACAAGTCTATGACTCCAATTGTAAAATTAAATTCATGCGCTCTAAGGAAAATATACACTAGGTATAAACAAAGAAATCATAAAGTTCAATTAAATCCCAACACCAGCTCTAAATCATTTTGTCTTCCCAACAAGAATATTATTGGTTTTTTTTAAACTATTGAATTAAATATTATTGAAATATTGTGTCAGTTTCTTAAGGGTCTGACTATGCTGCAAGTGTTACAGTCTATATATGCTTTGCTTGAGAAGCTTATTGTAAAGCAACATATTCAGACACCTGGTCAAAAATAAAACAAATCTGCTGTTCAATAAAAGTTTAAATGAAGGGTCTCGGGGGGGCATTTTGTGTGTTAATCATTAAAAGTCAACAGTAGTATATTAGAGAATCAAACATAAACGTTACTTTACAACCAAACTTAGTTCTCAGCCTGGGAGATACACTCTAACACTGGACACCGCGTGACTTCATCAGCCCCAACCACTGGAAACAAATCAACTAGAGGATAAAATCAAGTATATGCAGTCTAAATCAATGCAGCACAGTTTTAGTTTGGTAGATCATGCTTTTGTATTCCCCAAATTAAACAATATCTTAAGTGTAACTACAGGAAACCTCTTTTACGTATGTTTGGACAGTGACAAATGTACTTTGGCTGCACAGTGGTCATCACATAGCCACAACAGCTTGAGTTTGAAGCCAGGTGTCTCTGTTTGGAGTGTGTGTGTGTGTGTGTGTGTGTGTGTGTGTGTGTGTGTGTGTGTGTGTGTCTGTCTGTCTGTCTGTGTGTGTGCCAAGCGTGCAGGTGAGTTACCTGATTTGCCTCAACATGCAGGGCCACTGTGTTTGCCTGCCTTCTGCCCAGTGCATCCTGGAATAAGTTCTAGCTGCTGACCCTGAACTGGAAAGAGAGAAAACATGAAATATGACTGAATGAATAAATAAGCCTCTCTCTGAATTAATATTACCTGTTTAATCACTTAAAGGTACCACGGTGAGTGTCTGACCACTAGTGGTGATAAAGAAGAATGTTTTGATGAGGTGAAATAGTTTTAATTATAATTATTTGTTAAGAAGTCTTCCAAACAAACTTGTTTATGCATTAAACCTGTTTGTTGGGTGTTAGGGATGCAAAAAATATAATCTTGGTGAGAAATGCTGAATGTAAAAAAAAAACATGTCTCTTGAAAATGAAAAATCCACAGGGTACCTTGAAGTAATCCACACTCAACCTGGACTGCGTTCATGTAATACAAAACTGTCATTGCACCAGGGTAGGGGGTGCACCGCTTTTGGAGACTGTGCGAGAAGCAGTTTTGACTGAATATGACTGTTACTACAGTGCAATGTTTACTGATAATTTATTCGTCAGCTTAGCATTTACAGTAGTATCTGCAGAAGCACCTCCTGTGTGATCATCAGTACGTGTTGTATACCGTAACACAGCAGAAAAATTTAGATGAACAGATTGGGGGAAAATGTGACAAAGACATATTACAAATATGATAGTATGTTGTTGAAATGCTCCTTTTACACAGCACCACTAGCTTTATGTTTTTTTCCCAAACAATACTAGTTCGGATATCCAGACATTAGTCTCCTATCCCTAGAGCCCTGATAAATCCAAAGGCATAGATCCCTTCAAACGGCAGGGCGGTCAACGGGAATACTTGATATGGGCACAGAGTTGCAAGGCCTCACTCACAAAGCCACAGCGTATTGATCTTCATGCATTATAGAAGCAGCTTTGAGGCCAGCTGATATTGGAAGGCATAGCTTGCACTCCCTCAGAGCATACGCTCTAACATGCCCACTGGACCATAGCAGCAATAATCAGACACAGGCCCGATGATAAACATATGGATAATACATCTATTATACCACCATAGCACTCCGGTTGATAATTGTTTACATGATTGTGTTTGTTACAGATAATACAGTTTTATTTGTCCTCTCTCTAAATTCATGGATACTGTGTCTCTTTGATACAGTCAAAGGCTTGACAGACTTTAATCTTAAATAAATAGATTACAGGCCATTGTGTCACTGTGGGCTGTCAGGCTTTTTCAGTCTGAATCATCAAAGTAAATCCACTGAATGCTGCATGTCTCACAGTACAGTATGACCTCACCAATGATGCTTTCAGCAGCCTTGGCAACACCAAACCCTCCAGAGAATTGAGCTTTTCTGTCACCCACAGGTCAGGGTCACGTGAACCTGAATGTGCGAACAGTGACACCAGCGATGTATGTACACAGGGTGCCTTCTTCTGCACTTCTGACTCCACTGTGGACACAGTGTTAGAGATAGTGAAGAGCCAGGGTGAAAAGCAAGAAGGAGAATGAAGAGATAATGGTGCTTTCGGAGTGGCATATTGAAAGGCACAGCTATGGTGGTCAAAACCACCAACCACTACAGAGCGGATGCTTTTCAGGTTGTTATATAAGAGTGTGTGTGTGTACGAGAGAGAGATATGGAAGGAGACGCTATCTGAAAACACACACAAAAAAATTCTACACTGTGAGATGATGCAACTTTCAGGAAAATGGCTGATTTGCTTGCTAATAACGCTAAGAAGCTAATTTTCTATCATATCCATATTATTGTGTTTACAATACACACAGCCAGCTGTGTCTTTGAGAAAATTACATCCATGAACAACTAATCTGTATCCGAATGTATATTCTATAGGAAATGTAATGTGGCGTAATCCAGGTTGACATAATGTTTCTTCAAAAGCATATTTATGTAATTTGATCAAAATATTTTGGTGTGTGATTGCTGCTGTAGCTCAGGTAACCTCAAGGCAGTTGGGCATTAATTGTGACCTTGAGCAAATAAATGTAACATAAAGACGTATGTACAATTATAAAACAGTTAAAATGCAGCTCAGGAATTAAATGACATAAAACAAACCAGTGTGACCAGTCACATCTTCATGATGACCTTCAATAGATAAAAGAGGTGGGGCTTAAGATATCCGTGTAGGGGGAAGATCATTAATATTTATGGGAAACCGTTCCATAGTTTTGGGCCAACGATGCAAATGGTGTTTTGACTGGAATAAAGTGCAGTGAACGAGGATCTCAGGGGTCTGGAGGTAAAATGGAGAAACATCCTGATGCCAAAAGAGAAAGATCTGCTATTCCCTACATTATGTGACTGTGCAATGACTCACAGCGTCATCACAGAGACACTTGGAGGCGACATAGCCAAATTTGTCATAGTAGACTCTGATTTCACTCCACCATTTTGTTTTTAACCAACTGCCAATAAAGTAAAAGCAGAGGAAGAGATCTCATTGTTGACAGCAAACTTTTTGATAATGATCTAAAAAATGTTCAACCCATAAATTACATTTTTAAATCCACCCACATTATTCTTAGTCAAAGTGTAATGTGCAGTGTGTGAATGTCTGTTTTACATTCTACATTTTTTTTTTCTATCAACCTATTCAAATGCATTTGCCTCTTGTTCACACACACAAAGACGTACACAAACAGAACATCCCTGCAGCGACAAACTGAGCATGGCAGGGCAAATGCAATTTGCTTTCATTTGAGAAAAAAACAGCATGCCTCTCATTCACCTGACTGATGCGTCTCTGCTCTGTGTATAAAATATTCAAATAGAGAGAGACAGGCATTTATAAAGCCGATATATTTCAAAGCAGATTCCCCTAAGTAAAGATGATACTATGGGATCCTATCACATATGGGCAGATGGAGGTAGGGAAAGGGGGGACAAGAGGAGTTTTTTTTTTTTTCTTTCCCCGAGAACTGAAAAGTCATTTCTGCTCACATCACATCTGTCTCTCTTTTCCTGGAGCAGGAGGCTGAAAGCCTGCCTCTCCAGTGTTCCTGACATCCTGGCTCTGTTAATTGCAATGTTTGCTGGCCCTATTGATATTCACGTTAGGCCCTGGGAACAGATGGCGTTTATCTTTAAATATTATTAACACTTCCCAGGATTCTAAGATCCTGGGAGGGGATGGGGTGTGGGGGGGTTGTGAGGATGAGCAGACGTGCAGGTGGAATTACCACAATTTCCATAACAGCATCAAAAGAAGAGGGATGATTTTCCAACTGCCACAACTTATGTGTGTACACATGCACATGTGTGTGTATACGTGTGTGTGTGTGTGTGCGTGTGTGTGTGACAACCCTTTTTATGCTTCATCTTCATCCACACATCATTCATGATTCATATCATGTTTTGTCTGTTATGCATGTGTGTGTACTGTATGTTGTCTCAGGATTTTCTAAAGTTTTCCATTATTTAACCTACAAAACCATGGTAACCACAGAAAAAGACATCCCATCTATTAACTACTATTGATTCTTGAAATATTTATATTCAGTATTTCATCAGTTAAAAAAACTGGTATAATTTTGACATTTGCTTTAATTATAACTCTGAAAGCAGCAAACATTAAAATATGTAGAGAACAACAATCAACTTACATTATCTTCAATTATATTGGAAGAGTCATGATTTTGTCCTTTTAAAATGTTCTGCTAGGGCCTGTAGCATTTTGTTAATACGAGATGTGTCCTTAAAATCCATAAAAGACATTATTATTGACCCACTGTGAAAACTTAAAAGCACACTTTAACGGTGTGTGAGTAACGAGTGAGTATGAGAGCTTGACATTCAAAAAATGTCTTATTCAAGAACGAAAAATGACTCCAAAAAGCCATAGCGCAAAAGTACACTCTGTATAGCCTCTCGGTGAATGTGCATTCAGTCCGTCTGAATGTGCTTTGAAATGCCTTTGAAATATATATGACAGCCTATCTGAGCGGGTCTGCAAATGCACTTAACTGCTGGGTGGTAGGAGAGGTGTCGGAGAGGTGGGATGACGTGGAATGACTGGAAGGCACCACAGAGGAGAGGAGGAGTGAGCAGGAGGAAAAGAGAAGACTGAGACCAGGGAGAATAAAGGCAAGCTGTTACTTTTACATAGTGTAGGGCAGAGTGGCTGCTTTTGATGACAGCCACTGAGGGAGTAGAGTGATGTGTGTATGTGTGTGTGTGTGTGTGTGTGTGTGTCCGTCTGTGCATGTTCATGCAAGAGTGAGTAACTGAGTTTCTCTGTCTGAGTGTCTTTGTGTTGCTCTGCATGGTTTTGTGAGGGAGATATAGAGAAACCTAGTGTTTTTCCGTATTTATGTGTCTGTTTCTGTGTGTGGGGGTGTTTGTGAGGCAGAGACAAGAACAGAGGGGAAAAAAATAGTGCACTAGTATAAGTGAAAGAGGGCGATGTTCTCAAGCATGCACTGACATGTCACATCGTATTTGTCACATTCCAAGGGAGAGCACCCGTACTCCCTGGTGCCTTGACCCTGCAGTCTGGTGGTGCTGTCTTGCTGTTGCCACACAACAGCCGCCGTACCCGGATTGAGGGGCTGCAGATCACCGACCCTCGGCAACCCACACTGGCAACCTCTGGAATGCCCGGCAACTGTCCTCTGCACATCCCCATGTTTTGAACTCTCACCTGTGCCACAGGGAGGTGGTGTATGTACTGTATAGGTGCATCACTCTGCATGTGTGCAGGTGTGCAGGGAAACAGCAAACTATCACCTCACTGAATCAAAATTAGCACTCACTTTAAGCTGATTGCTTAACAAGTGCAATATAGTTCTAGCCAGATTAACCACCAAACTGCGCAACACCCACCCACTGAAATGCTGCAGCTCTAGAGCCACAGGAGGTTATTAATCTATGAAAAGAGGTGATTGCAGTTGTCTTCAGGTGAATCATCTGCTCTCTCTGTTCAGAACTTAACAGGTGTAAGAGTTCCTTTCCTGCCTGTTACCCTGGAGACAATTTAAAGTGTTTTGAAAGGGCAAACAAGTCTGTTCCAGGATCTGCTGGGTTAATGGGAGAAGACTGCAGTGCCTATATAGAAAATGACATTTTGTGACAGACTTGAGCTTCCTGTTGACAATTGCATGAATTTATTGTTATTTTTCCACCTGCTGTGAAAGCATAACACAAAGCACTCAACATAAGTAAGTGTATACATTTATTGTACCCTTTGCCACAATAGCACAATATGTAGCTGTGTTTTAGCATTAAGACACATCAGTAATGATGGAAAAATGCTTCCCTCCATCACCCTGAAACACGTCATGTACATACTGGTGTACAGTATGTACATGACGTACAAGTATTTGTACAAGCAGGTACAAGTATTTGATCCCCTACTGATTTCCGCCATTATTTCACTTGATCAAACTGATTTATAACCTTTATGTGATGATTTTATTTCTGGATTTCTTGTAAATATTCTGTGTCTCTCTGTTCAAGTAAACTTACCATAAAAACTATAGATTGTCCATTTCTTTGTGGGGGGGGGTAAACCTACAAAATCAGCCGGGGAATTTTTTCCCCACTGTGTGTAGTACCGTTTGCTGGTGTACATTATAAACATTTTGTGCTGATTTACACCCTTTCCAATGTTTAAAATGTTAAGTTCAACACTAAGCAGTGCAATATTTCAACAGAGGTGAGATAGGACTCAGACTTGAACACAGCAGCGCACCCTTCCAGCCCAGTGAGAGGCCAGAGCAAGAGGACAACAGCAAACTGCAAAGGCCCCTGAACTGTATAATAAAAGTAAATCATAAACGTTGAATTATGGTTGATTCCTCATGTTTAAAAATGTCTTAAGTTCTTGGCTAGCTTGAGGAGAAATTGTCGCTGGCAATTTTAGAACTGAAATGAGGCCTTTGAATGTTTCTGTTTGTAGTGTGAACACATAGCTACTAAAAATCATTACATTATAAAATATACATCAACCGCCTATGCAAGTGAAAACACTGGTCAGTCTGGTGTTTTGCCAGGCCACCCCCTGAGCTCCTACTCCAGTCAAAGCAATTACACAAATAAGTCTCTGCAGTTCATTCCTGTGTGTGATGAACAGACGTGCCAGATACCTTTGTAATTCTATTTGAGAGAAAGAAACATATTGCAGTCTCACACCTCTTAACAATGCCTCCCACTCCAGGCCCCCCTTGCAGGGAGATGCTGCTGTTTGCAGGCTGTTGCTATTATTGTTCTGTTCTTCGTGTCAAGTGTTTACATCACTTCTTTAATTAATTAACTTCTTTTTAAATAAAACCTCACTCTAATCACTAGCAGGAGGTCAAAAGCTGTTCATGTATTGTATTGTTGTGAGAAAAACCTCATGTGCTTTTAACATGGGAACAATGTGTGTGTGTGTGTGTGTGTGTGTGAGGGTTTTTCTACTATCCTCTAAATGACAACTATTTTTTTTCCAGTTAAGGCAATTATGCAGGTACTGAACTGATTAATATAGGTTTTGTATCTCAAAGAGAATGGATGGTGCGCGTCTCAGAGCTATTGTGTGTGTGTGTGTGTGTAGTGCTGGTAGAACTGTAAAGCGAACCTCAAGGAAGAAGAGGAAAACAATTAAGTCAGAATAATTCAGTAGAAATATGAAGCTTAGACCAAATTAATCCAAATTTCTATATTAACTACTGATGAAATGGTTATGTGTAATGTGAAATGTGTCAAAGTGATGAACCCTCACTGAATTATCCCAGGATGCCGCCTGCCCATGCCAAATGGCAGAGAGAGCTAGCAACTTTCTTGTGATCTAACTTAGCATCCAATAGTATTTATTTTATTATTTATCTCTTAGTATTTGCCTCAGGCGTTGATGGAGGTGAAACGGAGCTAAAAAAATAAATAAATAAATAAAATTGTCTCAACTTTCTATCTCAACTTTATGCAGAAAGGTGATTTTTTTTTACTGCTTATTTTTTCGTTCTTCAAGTGACCAAGAGATTGAGTTATGCAGATTTACAAGACTTGCACGGGAAAATACAGAAACTATGAAGTGAACATTACTTTGGATGTCAAGTGAAATATGGTTTGTAATGAAATAAAATATGAAAAACCTGCCAGTTTGGTACTAAAATCCTGGTTCACACAGAGGGGAAAAAACAACATCAACAACAAAATGGATAAAAACAGATATCATACAGTAGCTGGATGTAAAAGCATTTATATCGGCCATACATCTGCCATTTGTCCTGCCAATAATTCCTTCACTGATCTGCAATAAGAATTCCCTGAAGGATGATTGACTTGTAATAGTAGCCATGACTCTTAATGTGTCCCTCTGTTTAGGACCTGACTGAATAATTTATGTATGGGTAAAATGATCAGTTGTAAAGCTTTTAGAATCAAGTGCCATTTCCATTTCTGCAACAACATCCTTCAGAGGTCATGACCTTTGCCTTGTTGTATGATACCGACGAGGAGCGAATGAGCACAGAGACATAGAAAGACAGACAAATGACAAAAGAGGGCAAGACAATGTGAGAGATGGATTCAGAAAGGGGGGAAAAAGGGGAAGGAAGAAACAAAGGAGAGAGTGACAGAGCAGTGGGAGGTGTGTGCTGTTTGTCAGCACAAGGAGAGCGAAATGTCAGCTTTTGTGCTGCATCAGTGAGTGATGGCTGCCATTATCCCACCCAATGGGTATAAGCAGGCAATATTAGCACACCGTTTCCACACCCAGATGAAACAGGCAGAGTTCTCCACAGTGGGGATACCCAGAGCCACCATGGAAAATGGAGTGTGAAAGCATGCGAGGCATAAAGATTGTTGAGCGGAGATATAAAAAGACTACAGGAAGGGAGGGGAGAAGGAAAAAAAACAAGATAAAGACAGAAGAAAAGAAGCAGGTGTCGCCTCACACAAAAGACAATCACAAGAAGGCTGGTGATGAAAAACAGAGGAAGAGAGGAAATTAGAACAAAGCAACTGAGTATCCCTGTTGTTTCAGAAGTTCCTGTAATGTTTTAAAATATAATGGTCCCTCACCCCACAGACCACACGGTGTGATCTGACATCCATTGAACAAAGTGGCAGAGGCAGATATGGTGGTTTGGGGAACTGCAGTGGGACCCACACAATGAGAGTTGTAATTATAGAACAAGCACACCTGACTAGCGCTCATAACACAGAGGGGAAACTATGTGTAATTGTTTTAGCAGTATGAATGGTTATGCATGTGTGTGTGTGTGTGTGTGTGTGTGAGTGAGTGAGTGAGACAGAGAGAGGGAGAGGGAGAGACAGAGAGAGAGAGGAGTATGTGTGTGTGTGCTGGTGTGGTGTGTGTGTGTGTGTGTGTGTGTGTGTGTGAGTGAGACAGAGAGAGAGAGAGAGAGAGAGCGAGAGACCACTTCTATTCATACATTTGCAGACCCAGGAAGCCCCGTCACAGGACCAACTGTATAAAGAAACCATTTCTGACATTTAATCATTTCATAAAGATCAGTACAGGGGAAATTTTTAAAGTAAAAGTCACCAAGCAGAAGGTGAATTTTAGAGAAACATCAGAGGGGGTTAACGTTGATATCTGACATTTGTAATGTAGTAATTCTGGATATTACAGTGCATATATACTCCAACAGCACCACCACCAGCTGCAGCCAAAGAAAAAAATCCTTCTAATCTTAATTGTGCTTCAGTTTTTACACTGCAGCTTTTTGCTAATATGTCATCCATCATTACAGGAAACTGCATCTTGTCTGGGGTAGTGTGTAAAAAAAATGACAAAGCTACTAAATTAGAGAGACAATCACACACCGGATATGTCCTGGCTAGAATATATCCTATGTATTGATTGGTTTCCCTTTAATAATCCACGGCAAGCACAGGAAGTTACAATAATTTGAAGTTACTTGGCAGAGATATTATATCAAATTGCTAAACACTGTCAGGATGTTTCATTTGTTTTAGCAAATCTCTTGGCCTTAGAGGCTACATATTTCTGGCAGATGGAAGCATGAGGGGGTGGGAGATTTAACGGTTGTAGTTTTATCAGAAGCTCAAGTAGCATGTCTGAAAGCAAGGCAAAAAAACTTATTGATAAAACTAAACCTGTCAAATAGATATGCTGTCCTATGAAGACTGTGTGACTGAACTGAAAAACATGTAGAAAAAGCCAGTCATTCCAATAACCTTCCCCACTGAAATGCAACATTTGAAGCGGCAGCTGTAAATGTCCTAAGACTAAAAGTATTTATTGATATTTGCCTTTGCAGTGCAAGACTAACTTCACACTGAAATGAAACAAAATATGTTTTCCAGATATTCAGAAATGCCATTATTTTGTCGACACAAACAGTACTACATGCTGGTGTCTGCGTGTGTCAAGATGGAGCTGCTGTGATGAATCTGCCTCAGTAAGTGATTCACATTCCCCTGGGCCTTCAATCAATGTTATTTTTGCTCTGAGATTTGTAATGGCATATATAATGACACATTTTCCTTTTGATGATGCAGATAGAAGAAAAAAAAACAAATGAAAAAAAAAAACACAAAGAGAATGACTCAGGAAATCACTCCATTATCAGAAAATGTCGTGGTGAGTCAGAAGCACAGAGAAAGTTTGTATGCTGTCAGTGACTAACCCGGGTGCATTAATCTATTGAAATGCTGCACTTTCTTTGTCAGGACGCTCCGGTGCAGCACAGATACGGTTCAAAAAGCAAAGGTATTCAGACAGATGAGTCTCAAAGTGGACCAACGCGCAGCTCAGCCGCATCTAACGCCAGCTCAGTCCATTCAGTAGCTCACCCACTCCGTCTGTCTCTATGTGAAACGAATCAACAATATGAAGGCAGCACAGTAATCAAAACAAAGACCTCGCAGTGTACATTTGATTGAGAACTGAGGTTGAGGTGAAGAGAGGTGAGGATGAGAAAACTGTAATTCTAGACTATAAAGACTTCCTCTTGCAGGAAAGATGGAAGTGAACCGAAAGCGGTGAGGTGTCAGCATCAAAAGGAGATTATTTGTTTTCAGTACCGGAGGAGGGCAGGAGCACGAGTCACATGTTAAAAACTAGAAAGATGATGCTGTGGCAGCGGGGGGAAAAAAAAAGATGTTTTTATTTCAACCAGTTTGTCTTCAATGCAAGCACAGGCGCAGCCATGATGGATTACTGAACAGGCCTGTGCGAGGGGCCCATGGGGTCAGGGAGTCCCCGAGCCACAGCCTCCGTTTGATCTGGTTCTTAACATTTTTGTTGCAAAGTCACTCTAATAACTACAAAGACTCAAAATGACTACAAAGAGATGCAAAATGAGTACAAGGTGACACAAAACAACATGAAATGACTGCAGAAAAGAGAGACAAACAAGACAAGAGGCAACAAAGACAAAAAACGAGTACAAAGCAACACAATCTGAGAAAGGAGAAGGGAGGAAAATAACCACATAATGAGATTAAAAACAAAAAAAAAGGACGAAGAGCTACCACACATCTACAAAGAGACACACAATGACCAAAAGGATGGAGAACAATTACATGGCAACACAAGTTAACTCCACTGAGAGATCTGAAACCATGCAAAGATACACAACGGCAAAGAGTCAATCAAGGGTTGTTGTCACAATGTGGGAGGGTTAGAGTGTCTTCAACACGCCAATACGCCTGTTGTCTCATAATCCATCTACAGGCATGGTTCCCACACAAACAAACTCATTGTCTTGGATGGGAAATATTGTTTCAGCCGCAGCACATTGGCTCCATTCACTGGCAGATACAACGCCTCGGAGGTAACACTAAACGTTCTACCTACAGTCAATATCAAACCTATATAATTTTGTTCCTTTACTTCCTCTCCTCTACCTTGTCTTGTCTTGAAGCGGTGACAGCTTGGCACGGGAATGAGAATGAGATCGCAGGGGATGATTGTGCTTTTCCATCAACACAGCCAGTGAATGCATTCATTGTGCTTGCGATTGTAAGAGCGCTGACAATTGGTTTAAAAAGATCTTTTTCCTATTATGCTTGCAAAGCCTGGAGTATGATGCTATCTTTCCACCTATTCTCACCCACCTCTCCAGTAACTTTCAAACACTTCCCGCAGACATTTCTGGCATTTTTCTGTCCAGATTGAACTAAATGAGAATGGATGTCATGGAGTTTCATTTTTTGGGGAAACGAGGACAGCGTATGCCTCTTACTCTAAATCAGCTCCATCAGTTCGCTGAACTCCGCTCCTCGCTGTGACAGTTGAATATGTGTGGGTGACAGTACAAACAAAGGTGAATCGATGCATTTCCCCGAGGAAGAGACAAAGGGAGGTTGAGAGGAAGACAGAGAGTGTGAGCGAGAGGGGGAGAAAAGACTGAGAGATGAAGGTGGCAGCGTGACATAGGGAGTGTGACAGTGTCATGCAGGCTGGTTTCATCGTTTCTCCCCAGCGCCCTAGGGAGATCATTAGCTCACAATATGGAGTCTATCAATCCTCACAGAATACCACTCTCCCCTCCGGATACATGTCCCATCTGCCTGCCTCTCTCTCTGTCTATCTGTCTATTTGTCTGCATTCTTCTTGTAGATGTACATTCAGGATCATGAAAATCTAGTTAGCAGGTTATCTAGCCCTTGGGGGTCTTTCATGGAAAAAGACAGTAGCCTAAAGAGTCGCTATTATCCCCAATGAAAGCACAACTCCTACACCCTGTGTGTGACTGTCAGTGTCTTGTCGCCTTCGTTGACTTCACTTGAGATTTAGGTGTTTACACCCATACACTGAAGAAGGAATAGGCTCATTTAGAGTAAATCACCAAGGTCTTGATGGATTTGGTAGATTCTGTAAACCAAAAAGGTGACACAAAAGTGGCACAGGTGAGGTAAACAGGCAATTTACTTGGTATGCAACAGGTAGGTAGTCAGGACTCAAGGAAGACTGAAAAAGGAAGCAGGAAGCCAATCAGAACTAAAAACACTCTGGCTATGTAGCACAAAACACAATCTGGGAAATGGGGCAACTTACTGTGTTTGTGTATATATATATATACTGTATGGAGTGGCTAATAAGAGGTTATGAGAGGCAGGAGCACAGGCAGGTTCTGATAAGGTGATTGAGGAAAAACAGTCAGGTTTCTATGGCAGTTTTGCACCAAATACAAGAGATCAATTTCTTTTAAGTAAAAAAAAAGGTCATGCATGATCTGTCCAATGAGTGATTTTATGTAGATAAAGATGACGAACATGTTGGGTTTCCAGCCAGTTCAGTTGCCTCAAGACTTTTGGACCCCATTGAATGTGAAACCACAACATAATGATGACCAAGCTGGTGGAGATGAACTGTATGGGACACAACACAACAGGGATGCTTATACACTTGAATAGTACGCATTTAGACTCAATCAAGATAAACAGACTCCCCAATTCTCACACAATGCATGCTGGGAAAGGCTTCAGCAGAGCCCCATTATAACAACGTTAAAGAAGTCAAGAAGTTCATCCCAACTCTTCCTCATAGAGGTCATTACATACATATGCATACACTTACAGTGGTTGCTCATCAGTTCTGCCAAGAATTAAAAATACACTTATAGCATCCTGCCATGTGCTTTGCCCCCCCCTGTTTATAAACTATGCAGATAGAGCAGTGTTTCCAGAAGCAAGACAGTGAACCATTGACCGAGGTGGCAAAGAGGTGAATGTGTTCCTAATTGGAAAAGGATGTCACTCACACACACAAACACATTCTAACACATGCGCACACACACACACACACATGCACACACACACACACACGCACGCACACACACGCACACACACGCACACACACGCACACACACGCACACACACGCACACACACACACAGACACCCTCTGGGAGGTAATCTCTCTTCCTGTTCTGGCTATGCCTGGCCAACCAAGCGGAGCTGCCACCTCATTGTGTCCTTCTGTACCAAGGCTCTGTATGGTCTTCCTGCAAGCAGAGAGAGTGAAAGAGCGAGCGAGATCAGGAAAAAGAGAGCAAGAGAGAGAGGGAGGGAGAGAGCAGAAAGACAGAAAGAGGGGCCACTCAGCCTCCACCAGGGCTGCATGTCCTGATGCCCTGCAGTACAAACAGAGACTTTAGAGGCCGCAACATGTGACTCACAGCCTGCTGTTTTTTGTATGTATATATGATTTTCTGTTTGACGTGTGTGTGGTTGCTTTGTTCAAGTTAATATCTGAGCATGACAAGTGCTGGTCTGGAAGAAAATACTAAAGACTAAAGGCTCGTGGAGGTCAAATAAAAGGAAATGAGCCACACAATGTGCAGCACAAACTCGTGCTGCAACAAGACATGTTTAACAGATATGTCAGAAATGGAAATTAAAATGATATGTGAGGAGCAATAAATATGCAGTTTAATGGCTTTACAGCACCGCTCCAGGGGGCAATGAGTTCTTCTGTTCTCACCCACACACACATTTAAACACAAAACGATTTCATCATTAACACTGAGCACAAACAAGAAAAAAGATCATTTTGGCAGAGTTATTTGTTTCATATCACTTGTCACGTATAGTCCGCATCTGGCATCCAGCACCCTCTTACTTTTCTTTCTTGAGTTTTTCAATTTGTTTCACCTAAGAGGTTTTTAAAAATTCATTAACGTTTTGCGCAAAACACTTCTGGGAGTCTCGTATTGATTTTTTATTAATAGATTGTTTGTTGTAATAAATTATTTTGTTCTTAAGGCAATGAATATGTAAAGTTGGAACACAGCTGGTGAGAAAAAAAATGGCCCAAAGTGCCAAAACCAGCAGAGAGGAAACAAATAAATGTCTCCATTCTAGTAAAAAAAAAAACAAAAGAAACAATGAGGTGATCGTTAACTGTATGTATGTATATCGTTGTTCTCACTCAGTTTTGCTCCCTGAGTCATTTACTTGTGATCAATATGCACAAGTGTGTGTACGTGTGTTTTCTCAAGTGTCGGCTCTCCATAATAAAAGAATGACATACTACTGACACAACACGTTTTATTGAAATTGAATTGATATAAATAACGCTCTGCTTAGTGAAGGTGACATATAATCATTATGGCCTTGTCATTTTACAGCATCTGGAAGTGTTTGTACGTGGGAGTAAGAAGGAAACGAGCAAAGAAAGTAATGATGCTAAACTGACATGATACACAATACATGTACAAGTTATACACTGAAACCTCAATTTCAATGCAATTTTATTTGAGAAGCCAATGGCAGCTGTTTATAGGATTACACAGGGAGATAATATTTGTTCATGGAGCTGCAACTAATGATTATTCTCAATATTTGTTAATCTGTTGACTCATTTTTTGACATAAATTAAATAACTGCTTGGTATATGAAATGTTTTGAAGGATATCCCAACAGTTTTGTCCAACTAACCTGAAGAAATCCAATTTACTATCACACCACTCAAAGGAAAGCAGTGACTGAGAAGCCGGTAATGAGAAAATCTGGCACGTTTGCTTGAAAATAATAGCTTAAATAATGAGTCATTTATGAAAATGACTGATGCTGATTATTTTTCTGTCAACAGAATCAATTAAATGATTCAGCTGTAACAACGCAGCAATAATTTTTCCCTGAAGAAAAAAAAAAAAAGAGTTTATTAAAGTTTTTGGTCATTTTTGTTTTTGTGTTGCTGTCGTTGTTTCAGATAAGACAGCATTACGTCACCATATGTCCCTCCTTGCTCCTCTCTGCTCCGGCATATATTTGTGCTGAAAAGTGTAAATAATCAGTTACAGCAAAATATTATTCATTTAAGAGTGTTTGCACAAGACTAGAAGTAAAATGAGGGGCCAGACTGTGTGAGAGGTTAAGTCGGGTTGTTCAACGAGACAACAAAAATTGGGAAGACATTCCAGCCGGTATGTGCATGTGCATACACACACACACAAACACACACTCATACTGTACTCCCACAGTATCAAGTCTGGAGCACCCTAGCAACTCTTGTTAATGCGTTATTGGAGCTGCCATCCAGATTCAGTCTATTTATCACTTTTTTCAAGTTTGTTTACTGCAGCCCGTAAGTCATGCCAGCAATGGACAGATCATTCCTCTCTTCTGCACATATAAAACTTTTACTGGGCTAACAAACTGCAACCATCGACAGGGACGCTGGTGGGCCGGGGAGGGAGGAAACAGCGGGAGAGAAGAAAAGGAACAATTTATAGCAACTTGTAAATTTGTCCATCAGAGATTTCATTCTTATCAGACCAACTCAGCTCTCTTAGGTCCACAATGAGCCGTCTAGACTGAGATCAGTTCCACCCTTCAAACACGATGGCACATTCAACTCAAAATGAAAAGATGCTTTATTTTGGAGAGATGGAGAAAATAAAAGAAATGATGTGTTTTTCAAGCAGCTAAATACCTTTCATTAGTGGATGGATCCCGTTTCACATATAGGCAAGGATTAGGGGGGTAAATGAGAAGTAACAGAGAAAAGGCTTTAACTGAATTTAACATCATGATGGAGAAAGCCAGAGCATTAAAATCGGGGATGCTCTGTTTGTTAGGGGAGCTAGTGATTATTGTTTATTACTTCAATAAAAGCCATACAATCCTCAGCCTTCCCGTGCCCATCTGGTATAATGACAGCTTAAATATTCAGAGCTGTGCAGCCGTAAAATAAAAACAGAATGAGTAAAAAATAAAGTGTGTGTAGTAGCTGGCTAGCATCCCCCCAGGGTTGTTGTTTTTTTTTTTCCATACACCTCCAGTTTTGGATTGAAAAATGGAGTGGCATTGAAGAGCAGCAGCTTGGCTCAACAACAATGATGCGTAAGGGTTTTTTTTTTCTTCCATGGTTTTGTCTTATCTATCATCATGCATGAACATATGCATGCATCTACATACTTCAACAAAGACGTATCCACACAACCACACAAACATGGAACGAATCACTTGCCCAGAGGACATGATATAACGAGATAAACTACAACAATTTTGCATGCACAATAATTACACCAAAATATCATACATACACTGCACCATTTAAGCTAACACAATTAACTCCAGGGCCATGGAGGATCCCAGAGGCTCAGTGAACCTTCTAAAGATTTGTACCGGGTCCCAGTCAATCCTCATTTCATATAATTCTTCCAAGTATCATGTAACCGTCTGCATTGTGCACCTGTGGTGTATTAGGAGGGCCATTTGGCTCTGATTACACTCTGTCTCTGGCGGGCTGTCTGTTTTGTCGTCGCATTTTCTCTGCCAAACTGTTTTGCTTTTGCGGAGGAACACTTACTTCACCTCCATATCTGCTTCTCTAGTTTTCTCTTCGCAAACCTCTTGGCACTTCTCTCTGCATCGCCCCCCACCTCCACTCTCTTCCTCTCATCTCCTCATGCCGGGAGGAAGGCCACTGTAGGCAATCGATACCTGACAATATGGCGAAATCATATATTTTTCCTCGTCTTAAGCAAATTCAATTTGGTCCTTAACATTCCAGTGGCTTTAATTAGATGCCCACGGTAGCAAATTGCAATTTACATTTTTATAGTTTTTCGAGTTAATTAGCTTGCTCACTCAGCCAGACCCGACTTGTTTATGCTTCCCCCCTTTTCTTTTCTCATTCTTCCCACTCGCCTAGTGTTTGAGGCCTCAGCTTATGTTGTGTTTACCAGGAAAAAAAAAGGTTAATGTCACACATTCCTTCTCAACAAACCAAATAAAACATTAAGTCTACAAACACCTCTTTTATTAGCCATTTAGAAGATAGGCTGCTAGCTACGGTGGGTTGTTTTGACTATATCAAAAAGTTTCACTGCCTCGCCAATGTTACGTCCCATTACACAAAAACATTTTAATCATCTCTTTTATGAGCGCAGACCCTTTAAAAGCCAAGTAACATGTCATGGCTCTTCCCTGTTAAACTCTTCCCTCTTAACGCCCACTGATCCAAAGAGATGTGAATGGGCCTGCCTCTTCTGGCACAGACCGCTGCTTTGACCTCTTCACATTTAGCTTAACAGATGAACAGATGTGATTCTGTGATGAGAAAGTAGATCTTTAAACATAAATCTTCCACTATGTGCGTGCGTGCATGTGTGCCTCTTCACTAGGAAAGCAAGTTGTGTGTGACAATGTTAGAATAACAGCAATTTTATTAGCATTACAAAACATCATGCTTTGGGCTGAGATTGCTACCTTGCTATGGTTGCTGTGGTTTTATTAAATAGCTAAACATTAGTATTACTTACTATCACTTCTTCTTCGAGGCAGACTGGATCTTACAATGACCCTATGGGACTATCTGAAACATGGGCCAACCAAGAAATCAAAAAGAGAAGTGATATAAATAGAAGCAAAACCAAAAAAAAAAGTTGTTTTTCACCACTGGCAACTTTAGAGGAATGAAGTTAGATGCTGAACTTGTTTTGTTACCTCTGTAAGTAAACAACTAGGCTAATATTGGCTTCATAGCATTAGCACATGGCTGATTAAAGGTTAGAAAATGATGCCATTGTTGCAGTTAAGGGCAAAAAACTTTTTTGTATTCCCTGTCCTTTAACTTATAATTTATTCTGAACTATTTCTAAACTATGGGGTAATAGCAGATCAGTAAGGGTAAAATGACTGCATGGTAAAAACTGAGTTAACTTGCATCATTGCACCAATACAGCTTTCTCTTCATTGTTTCATCCACTATAACCTAGTTTAAAAAAGTTCTCTTGAAGCTAAAATACACCACAGTCACCCCAGAAATATACATCTCTGAAGAGCTGCCTCCTGCCAAAATATAACTGACCTGAACTTCTTCCAGCTTTTCATGGTAAATGAAACTGCAAAGCGAAAGCTCTGACCTACCACTGTCAAAGAAAAGACAAGAAACAGTTTCCCCTCTTTGTAACTTGTCTGACATTTTCTTGTTTCTTTATCCACCCCATTACCATGTTTATTCCCAAACTAAACCTCCCTTCTTAGCTGACAGATATCCAACAGGAGTGAGTTGTGGAGGCGGGGGAGAATGGGGGGAGATAAAGTGAGAGAAAAGTCTGTGAGTGCAACAGAGGTAGATAGAAAGAGAAAGACAGCGGGAGAGAGGGAGAGTAAGTCAGTGCAGCAATCAGCTGAGTGGACAGGCGAGTCACCTTTACTGTCAGTCACCACTCCCCCCTGTGACCAGTGGACTAAATGAAACAAGGCCTTAGAGGTCCGCCATGTTGTCTTCTGTTTCATCCTCTTGCACCATCACTCTTCATCTCCTTTACAGACATCAGACATTTAGCCATGGAGCCCTGGAGACTCTTCGGCCGGATGGGGGACCAAGGGTTTCTGACTGCCAAGAGACCATGTAAGTGCTGACCTCTATTACAACACTATTAAACGACTTGTGTCCTTTTCCAAGGTAAGGGAGTACATCCTCCTCTTCCTGCTATCTATTCCTGCCTCCCTCATCTCCGTTTCTTCAGTAGCGTCCCTTCCTCATTAAAACATCACATCCATTTAGTGAGGTCTGCTCTGACATATTGTACAGCATGTTGTTATTGTTTGACTAAGCCTATTACTACCAGGGTCTCCTGGAGGCAGAGAGGAGAGACAGGGACTAATGTTCATGTTCGCCACTAATTGCTGGTTTTATGCTGATAAAAATGAGGTCAGAGGTTGAAAAAAGGAAAAAATCAAAAGGCAGCTGGTTGCAAAACATCAGCAGATAATAAGTTATGACCGTCTGCTATATGGTGTGATGATTGTGGAAATGGGGCAAGCAGAAGCTTTCCATCACATGACAAAGAGAGACTAAGACCATCAGCACTTAAACATCAACTGTCAGATCATTTCATGGACCAGAGAATAACTGTTCACAGATTTGTTCTTCCTGTGAGCTTTTAAATACCACGGAACAAATGAATGAATCAATCTTTTCCTTTCACATTCAGGCACTATTTGCCAATTTGGGAAAGACAAATAACCTTGGCTTAAAAAAAAAAAAAACTGTTGCTGGACCCTCTGTATAGAAGCTAAATGAACACAACAAGTATCTTACTGATGGGGGGGGTTCCTTTTAAGTATTGGAGGACTGAGAGCACAGAAAAATGCTTTCATTTTAAAGTCTGTGGGGATAACTCTACAGCCCGCAGGCTGCATCATTATAGGCAATATTTTGGTGGAAAACATGCCCAGGGAGCAGCTCCTGGCTCTGAGAGTACAGTATTTGAAATCACACAGAATCTTTGAAAGCAAACTTTAGTGTTTCTTTAGAGCTTCGGAGCTTCCTCTCCTTTCTACATAACCCCCTAAACAGGTTATGTGCTCACCTGAATTGGAATTCACCTCCTCTAATTACAGACTGTTTGATTTTGCAGATGCACATCTGAATTCTGAGTGTTACTCTTACGAGGATGATCCATCTCATTTCTTGTGACAGCTAAGTCCTAGTTGCAGTTGTCCGATCCTTATTTAGCTTTTCCTGTAGTAACTATTCCACTCTAAAATCTGAGAAGCAGTAGCATGAACACAGCCAAACACCAGTCCAAAAAAAACAGCATAATCTCCGCCTGAGGGATCGAGGGTAGAGGGTGAGGACATGGGGGCGGAAGGGAGAGGAGGGCCTCTGACCTGATGTTCTAGCCTCTATCCGCTAATTAGTCCTATTCACTAACCAGATGCTTATAATTAAATTTACATGCAGTGGTGAATAGCCGGATGAAAAAGAACAGATCCATCAGGAGGCCATGGAGGAGGCGTGCAGCGACCATCACATGGCGTGTAAAAAACACAAGAACATAAAAAGCTCATTAAGAGAGACAATAAAGGGAAAAGACCCCCGGAGCACTTCAAACACCATCTTGAGCTGTACCCTGGAAGCGTCCGCCCGCTTTCACCTGCCTTCTCCCCACCCCCACCCCCCACCCCTCCCTATGTCACATTCCCTCTCCACCTTTCCTTCTGTCTTCCTCATCTCTTCTCAATCACATTTGCATTCGGAGCTGTCAGTCTGCACGTCCGCTCTTTCATTCGGCACCTGTCTCGTGGCAGGTTGTTTGTTGTCATGCAGCCCTCTGGAGAGGTTCACAGAAGAAGAAGAAGAAGAAGAGGGCAAAGAAAGAACAAACTCCTCTTTAATGCAGTTTTGGCACAGTGCCCTGACTGATGGAACTCGCTGCAGAAGGAAAACAACAACAACAACAACAACACAGTAGAAAAGCCTTACTCACTCACTTACTCCCACTCCGATGCTCTGGCTAGTTAATTATTGCTCAGAGCTATTTAAATACACCTAATTAAATCAAATGTAAAGTAGATCATTAGTTGAAAGATGTTTGCTCCTCACTGGAGGGGGACCAGTGGTGTGGGCATACAAACAAAAGGGCACCCAAGAACGCTCTGCGGTCAGCGACTGCTGAGATATTCATCAGGAACAAGGCCGATGAAGGATAAACTGGCAGGAAAATGCCATTACTGTTTTCCTGTGGATTTAAAAAGAAAAAAAAAAAAGAGGCAAACAATCGTTTAATTTCCAGCTAAAGACAACAGCCAACAGGCAGTGAGCTGATCAAACAAAGTACATATAGGGGGCAGATCATCAAAAGTAAATATCAAAGGAGCTGACAGCCAGAGGTCTAATTGCTGTTATTTCCCATGAGGTCTTCCTGTGTTCTGTGGATAAACAAACTTGAGTGATGAGACGAAGGACTGTAGGTACAGAGGAGACACACAAAGCACGTGCCACATTACAGGAAAAGATCATTTAATGGGCTTTTTTTTTTTTCAAGGCAGACGTTTGGGTATATTTTGAAAAAAGCAGAGGTGTAATTAATAAAACTGATAATGATGGCTGGATTTCATTTATGTGTTCCAGTTTCACGCTGTTAAGCATGTCGGCTCATTGGCGATGTTTACTGGGACACTTATATGGAACAGTGCCATCATTAGTGTTATTAGTTACATCTGTACTATTCCTGCTATGACAAGTCTAAATGTCTGCAGTGAAAGTGTTCAGAACATTAATTCTGTGAAAGCCAGACTGAACTAAATGACAAAGTTTTTCATGTTTTAGCCTCCTAAAATAATATCCATGATATATACTAAACGATTACAGTGTGGTTAAAGTTAGGGAAAGATGGTGGTTACAGCAGATATGCCATAATTAAGGTGTTTGACGATTAAAGCACTTGGTTAGGGGAAAGTCATGGTTATGGTTAATTAAAGACCAAACAGTAATTGCTCTGTGACAGACAAGATGCAAATTCTGTCAGCATGAAAGTCAGACATGCTACACACCCATCCACCCACCTCCACCAGCTCACCCTTACCCGACTGCACAGAGGGGAGGAGTCATCCAATATGAGTGGAAGAGAAGAGAAGAGAAGAGGTGTGTTTTTCAGTGAAGTAAATCAGAGAAGACCTGCTCCACTCTCCAGCAGCATGAAGGCCTTCTCCTGTGTCAGCCTTTAATTAACTATTGACCGTGCCACCAACAGGAACCAAGAAGCAGTAGACAAAAAACCTAGACAAAAGGCTAATGGCCTGAAAACGTGATCCCTTAAAGGTCTTTCCTCCGCTCTGCTCATCGCTTCTCCCCAGTTTAGGCAGCGTTTCAAATCCATGCTCAGATGAGCCTGCTGCAGCCAGCACACAAGTTCAGTCTTCCCACAATCTACGGATTTGTTTGATCCAAGTCTGATGACAATTACACACTCACACAGATGCTGCCAACACATTCATGAAGGCTTCTCAGTGAACACACACACACACACACACACTCTCCTGCTTGTTTACGTGTCACCACAGTGTATGCATACCTGTATGATGGAATTGGCAGCCAAGACAAAACAAGTCAAACAGAGGAAAGCTGAAAATGTCTCGGAAAGTGACAGAATTTTTTTAACAGCATTACTGCAGGCATTGCGGTGGAGGGACAGCGTGTAGTCACACAACATACAACACATCCACCAAGCCACGGGAACCCTGTTTCTACTGCTCACACTCTGACAGGGGCCAATATGTAAAACACACACCCACACACAAATTGTATATGCACACGGTGAGAGAAACAAAGAGCTTCCCAGTTATACTCTGCAGCATGCCAGGGTCTGACCCCTGAGGAATAGAAGCCTGAACCACCAACTATACTCATCTGTTCTGTTCAGTTTTAATTGCACCAAACAATAGTCAGTTTGGTGGGATTTCTTTACCTTGCAGTCTATATAAACTAGATCGTATTCATTATATGCATTTGCAGCTAACACAGAATAAATAAACACAAAGAACAAAGGTGTTGCTAGGACATGAGATCATTAACAAGCACAACCAGTCAATCACTACACCCCCCCATTAACTGTAGCCACCTAATGCAAATTAACAATAATTAAGAGGGAGATATTGTATTTCTTTTTACGTGTCCATCCTTGTCTGTCAATCATTTTACCCAAGAATAATTACAGGAATAATTGTCACCTACAGCAGCGACCGTGTACCGCTCTGCTCTGTACCTGTAATTATAGAGATATAATGCTAAGCAGAATGTATCGCCATGCGTTTGATTGAAGTGCCTGCTGGTATCCGCTGCCCTCCCCCTGCAGAGGTAGCATACCTACAGATTGTGGACACTACGTACATTCAAGACTAAGCGACGAAGCAAGACAGATAATTCAAAGATACAAGGAACGGACGTGCGCTTGGTCCAACGGTTCTCCTTGATATTATAATGAGTCTCTGTGGTCTCCAAACATCCCCATAAATTTTCATAACTGGTGGGTGGACCATGGTTGGCACAGAAAGGGAGCAAATGGCTCGGGCTCAGGCATCATGAATATCAATGAAAGATGGGAAATACGACTGTCCTGATGAAGCGGGGACTGGGCAAACAAATCTCCAGCACTTCCAAATCGTAAATTGAACCACAGAATTTCCCAAGGCTCACGGTGGCTGTCCTCTTTAATTCGTCACTGTGCCTTGATTATGTTTTTCACAAAGTGAGTTTCTGCTAAGACTAGTGAGACCTAACCAGCCCCATGCTGACTTAAATATGAATTATGTCGTATGACCTGTAGTAGCATATGTCATTCTGAGAGCATAAATGCTTAAAAATATGTCAGACTATAGAAATGAGCAGTTTAACACATACCCCTGTTAAAATAAACAAGTAATCACGGCACTGATTGCACTAATATAATCGCTGTTAACACTCCTGACCACTGAGAAGGTTTGCAGTGTGATAAAAACTGGGCAACTGTTCAGGATTTTGCCGAAGACCTGCAGGTTTCTGTCACAGTGCAGAAGAAAGTCCGTTTCTGTTCTTCATTCAGAAAAACGGGGGGGGGGGGTAATCTTTGAGGGTTTTTGATGATGGCAGATGGTGGAATAAGGGAAAGGCTGGGAAAACTCACTTCCATGCGCAAGAACGCTTATCTTCTTTAAACACTGACAACCTTTCCGCATCAACTGACATATGTGTGATGAGAGACAGTGGAGTTTCTGTGGATTTTACTACCCAATCAATGCCATCAATCATCTCGACCACCATCTTATTTTTTTACAACAGATGCACCAATGTATCATTATTAATTTGACACTGATATATTGATGTTTAATAATGTTTGATGTAGCACTTTCACAGGAACATTCTGATTTAGTATTGCTCTTCCATTAAGTTTGGAGACTTGGAAAATTGTGATTTTAAAAAGAAATGATGCAGCAAAGGTCAATCATAGCAGCACTCGGTATAAACTGTCCTCCCAAAATGAAGAACAGCATCAATCACTTCTGCAAATGTCCCAAAAACGACACATGTATGATTATGAAGTGTGTGACAGGAGCAAATGAGGACGTCCTCACAGGGAGGAGGATCAGATCAGACAATCCTTGTCTGTGTCATTCTAAAGGACATTTGGTATTTTTTCATTTATACTGAGGGATTATAGGATAGTTTAAGCAACTTTTCTCCGGTTCAACTTGAATTTTAGGTTTTATGCCTACATTTGATTTTTTTGCAATATCAGATATGAAATGTGCTCATCTAGCAAATCTGACGGGAACCTGCCTGCAGACCTGATATCCTACTCTTTGGCTGGAAAGTGTTCGTTACCTGTTGGCTCTCAAAGTGAGTCGAGCCGATAGTTACAGGAGTCAGTGGACAGTCGGCCTTTCCACTACAACAGAATTATGAGCAGGATGGATGGTTGAGCCATGACATCAATATCTACTTATCCATGTGTCCATCTAGAAATGAGCTGAGAGGAATGTGATTAAAAGGCTGTGTGATTCATGCTTTCAATTCTATTGATCTCCTTATATAAACCATTACTGGAGCCTCAAACACACACACTCACACACCTATCACATATGGACACACACAGGGCCAGCAAACACAGAAACATGCACACACACGCGCACACACACAAAAGCACCGTCCATATCTATAAATATCAACCTGAGGTAGACTGACTGACGACCCTATTTCCTCTCCCTCTCGCTCTTACCCACACACACACACACACACACACACACACACACGAAGTAACCAGGCTTTCATATTGCCGGGGCAAGCTAGACAGCTAGTTTGCTGTGAATTTAAAGCGATAAGCTGAGCAGTGGCAAACAGTAGCTATTCCTAGACGTTAGGTGCACAAAACCAGGCACTGCTGGAAGATTTATCTCCTCCTCTGAAATTTCATTTGGGGAAGGAATAATAAGGCCTCGGAAATGAAAGTTAATGACGAATCCTCTCTCAATTTCTCCCTCTCTTTCTGACATTGGCTTTGAGAGCTTGGTGGAGGCCGGCTTCAGGGAGCCTTTTGCATTGCCCCCCCCCCCTCTCCAAACCAACCCCTGACGCAACCATTTAAATGCTTCATAAATCAGAAACAAGGCGCACACCTCTGATGGTTTGTTGTCCCGCAGAAACTAATTACAATGAGAGAGCCCGTCCACCACTGAAACAAACTACAATGAAATGGTTCGCCATCCAAATCCCACTGGACGGTTTGGCAGGTTAAAGAGTGTAAAGAAAAGACTGGAAATGCTGTAATGTGGATTTCTTATTATTTCCCTGTTTGGGAACATTTTTATTTCTCTTAAATCACATTTTTTCATTTGAAGAAAATTCAGTCCAGCCTATAAACAGTCTTGGCCGACCTACACAGCTACAGACAAATTGCGAGTTAAAAAGATTGTCCGACCTAAAATGACTCCATGGGGAATAGAAGTGCAGCTTTGGGGACCACCAAACACAACGTCTTCTTCTGTATTTACAAATATCTGTCTATGGAAGTGAAAAAAAAGCTCATTACTTCCTTCATTATCCTTCCGTATTTTCAGATCTGACAGGAATTAGGTTGAGTAGATTTTAAAGCAGTGAGCACAATGAGATCAAGATGTAAACATTGGGATTTTTTGGAACCCAAATGCAACCGTTTACAAACTAACAATACACCTGGATAATGCTGCACATGCTGTTTGGAGAAAATTTATTCATCTGTGGGGTTTAAGCTGCTTGCACACTGTGACTCTACCGTCTGCTGTTATTGACCCAGTTCAAGATTCATCTCAACCTGTGGGATTCAAGCCACAACTGGAATAATTCAATACAAAAGCAGGTCACATCCCTGTTTGAATAAGCAATAGAGAAGTCCCAATAAACTGCATATATGAGTTCTTAAAAAGTAAAAAAATTAAATAAAAAAAACACAGAAAGTGAAAATGTTTGCGTAACTATTTAAAACCATTAGGTTCAAGGTGAATCCAGTGGCTTTATGCCACTGGTAATATCAACAATTCCTCCAACCTAAACAAATATACTGGTATTTTTTTTTCCATCGACCCCTTCATGCATCCCAGTGGATCCATACCAATCATTGCCATGGTTACCATTATAATGGTTAGGTTTCTGCAATAAACTACTTGGTTTAGGAAAAGATTGCGACTTCAGCTGCAATAAGTACTTCCTTTGACATTAGACAACCTTTGTTGTCGGGGTTAACTTGGTTAACTTTTTTGTTTGGTCATGGAAAAAAGAAGCAACACAATCCACTGGTTTCCCATGGAAATCAAACACCACTCTCTTGTGTCATATTACTGTGTTTTATTGAAAAGGTAAGTGCAGGTCATAATAACCTGCTACAACAATGACCTCATGGATCATTTTTCACAGGAGGACGGTCTCTGGATTTAAGGTGAAATGCTACAGTTTTACTGTTCTTTTAACTTGTTTTGGGTTTTGTGTTTTTGAGAGTATTATCAATAATAGTCTTCATTATTCAAAACCAAATTATTGTGTTTATGGCAGTTGGCTATTTTTTTTTTTTTCCAAATTGTTGAATATTACTATTATGACACTGTGCAACACCAGCTGGACTCTTTGATGAAGCTTTAAATGTCAAAAAAAAAACATTCAGTGACACTTCATTAATACTATTTTATGCTCTCTTCCTCTTTTCTCTTTTAACTTCATGTTTATAGACTGATAATGGACTCTTTTAAAAATGGGCTTGACCCAGCCTTCTGTTTTGACCACAGGTTATTTTAAAGTAGTAATGGGGTATTTTCTCTGAAAGCAAAGAGAGAGGAAAAAGAAAGAGAAAAAAAACCTTGTGACCTAAAGAGAGGGCATCATAAAGGTATTTCCGATGCCGATGCCTCTGGAGTAACCTAAAGGTCAGCTGCATTGTAATATCCTGTTAAAATGACCTTGGGACCTGCTGCTGCCCCTCTAGTGAATAACATTACAATACGCTTCATCCAAATAGGCGGAAACATGCAAAAAGTCAGCATATTAGCATAGTGGATATGAGGCTGTTTATTGCTCTAGTTTACGATGGGGAACCCAGAGAGTGATTTTTACAAGGCACAGGATGTGGAGGCTTCAGGCTTTATGGTTGTTTAACATGGATAGCAAAAACCAATAGCATATTCTTCTAGAGCTGGTTTCCCTTATTGAGATCATAAGGTTTGGGCATTTATTCGAGCATCCATGTAAGCAAACACATGAATAAATACACCGCAGGCACCTACACCCTCACCAGAGGCCTGTACTGTGAAGCAGGATTTGGAGTAAGCGAGGTAACTGCAGGTTTAACCCTGGCTTTTCAGCCAGTTATGACGGTAGCTCTTACCAGGATACATCATCAAGTAACTGATGCTACACAAGATAACAGACCAATGCATATCAAAGCACCGCCTACGGACCAATCAATTCTCTTGGAAATGGCATCATCATGCATAGGGGATGCTGCAGAGCTGTACACAGATCATGAGAGTCTCCTTGGAGGCAAAGACCATTCAGAGACCAGCAACCCCCTCTGGCTTCCCCTTACGATGTTTTGTATCAGCGACCCTCATTACTGCAGAGGGCCAGCTCCTCAGCAGGAGTGTACTCCTGTGTAGGAGGGACTCCTCCTGTCTTCTTCATTTCACTTCTTTCTCTTGGCTGCAAGCTATGTCAAAGCCTTTTCATTGTGCTTTTGTATACCAATATCATCCTACAAGAGAGACTGATTCAAGCACTGAAGCTTTGTACTTGTACTCATCAGAGGTGTATGGTCAGCCTATTTACCAGTTTCAATTACTTGTTGTAATTTAATTTTTACTTGCTCCAAAGTCTGTTTAACACCATCGGGGTTGCCGCTGAAATAATAGGGCAAATTTGTCATACACACCATGAAAATACATCTAACATATTAATTTAATGGAATACACAAATTTAATTATAGGCAGATCAATTTGTGCCCTAATGAAGGGGCAGTAATATTAAAGGCCTATTAACTCATACATTACACAGTCAGCCTTTTTTTTCCCCTAGCTGTCCTTCCTGCATTTGGCAGTTGTAACTGTGCTGCTGTTAACCTTGTTTATGGATCAAATGCTGCAAAAAAAAAAAGAAAGAAAGAAAGAGCTGACTTGATAACCACCATCGCGTGACCACTTGGTGCTTAGCTTGTTGTTAGGCTCAGTGAAGCAAGACAAGGAAAAGATATTATTGGTATGTTAAACTTTCCTTATAGTACAAGCTTTTGTTAAACCCCCCCTGGACACAGAAGTACAACAGACCATCAGACTAACAAACCATCTCTGAGCCTCAAGGTGGACCAGAGGAAGCACAGCTGAAATGAAGTCTATGCTAATGATGACCTAACAAGGCCTATGAGGTTTTAGGCTTTCCTTCACATTAACTATGCTGTCACATTATCTATTAGTGTATTATCACAAACGCTTGGAAAAGTACAGGAGTAAAACTCAAGAAACATGGGGAGTAATCAGCGGCGTGATGAAAAAGTGCACTGGAAAAGCTGGCAACTCATTTTACTAAAAGATCAATTAATTATAAATAAAACAAAATGAATTCCCATTGAATTTGGACGATGCTGATTAAGATATTGCTCCATCTTTAGGGGTGTAGGAGTCACTGTATTTGTGTTTTTTGTATAACTGAGTGAAAGGGTTGCCTATCATGTGTGTGGAGGGCAGGTATAATACTTTTCAGCCCATTACAATTTTTCCCCTATTTTGTTTTCCTTTTAACTGAATTCCTCACTTTGGAGATTCATTTGGACCAAAACTGAATTCTTGCTACTACAACTACTACTAATGTGTCTGATGGAGTGTAGTCAGAAACCTGAATGCAAACCATCAAGCAGTGGTTGATGGATCCAATTCTCTTTGAATAACGGAAAGCTGCTGTCTGTCATTTCTCTCAGCAAGTCACTTAACCTGAATCGCTTGTGTAAACACCCTGGGGGATAAATGGGTTTTATCTTAGAGGAGGCAAAGAGCTGGTAAAGCAGAGGGGTGATGGAAATAACTAGAAAAAAAGCTATCGCTTCCCCTTCCTGGACAATGAGGGTGGCTGTAATGAGTATTGGGTTTGCGTGTGTGTGTGTTTGGAAGGGGGGTGAGAGGATCGAGGGACAGCAATTGGGAGAGAAGAAAGGGGGGAAAGGCAGAGGGAGAAAAAGAGGGAGAGAAAGAGGGAGATCACTGTAATGAGGTGTCTGGGAGGCTGATGTGTTTTCAGCGATACGCAGCGTAAAGCTAACAGTTCTCTGAGCAGGGTGCTCTAATATATACACCCCCTGACCGAGTGGAGCTGATCCAGATTGCCTCTCACTGATGTGACTGTGGTGATCAGGGCTGTGACTGGCTGCTGTGTTTACCTGCCTGTCTGAGAAAACACAAGTTCTTTCTTTCTCTTCTATTTTAATTTAAGTTATTTCATTTCCACCACTTTAACAAATGATTAATTTACTCATCACATCAATCCTCAGCCTGTACAATTACAGTTCTGTGATGTCTGTTTAGGGTTTAAAGACAGTAAGGGTGCAGTGCAGTTTGAAAGATGTGAGCATCTTCTTTTTCTGTAGATCTGCAAAATACTCCATAGTGATGCTTTATGGGAATGGTATGATCCAAGGTTTGTTTAGCTTGAACTGTGTCAGGGAATAAAAGTCAGTCTCAGCTGCATCGATTGTGACCGTTCCTTCGCTCAGTCTGTCCCTCACTCCTCCAACTTTAAAGAAGTGGAGTGCTAAATCACTCGAGCACCACTTTGGTGCAGTTTCTGTGGGTGGCACACAATAAGAGCCATTTTAGACGCTCTGCTAAAGTGAGAAGAAAAAAAAAAACAAGAACTTGAGCATCTTAGCTGCTCACATTACGTAGACAAACGGCAATCCTCAGGAGAGAGGAAGTCATTACAGAATTAATTCAGAGCTCCGCAACTGGAGAGAATGAACATGAAACTCAATGAAATCACATGAGAAGTGTACATGTGTATATGGGCATTTGCTTCCCTCCTCTTTCCCTGGTACCAAATTCCTGCTGCACTACATTTGCGTAACTTGACTCCAGGTAAAATCATATTTTGCGAAACCCAAAATTCAAACTTTCAGTGTCAGGAACAACTCACGACATGGCAAAGATGTGTGTCAGAACTGTTTAAACTTGAAAACCAAGAGCAGATCAAGTTTATTTTTATTAGCCGTAGTATCCCTTTAGCGTTTTTCACTTTGATTGCCTGGTGCTCTGTGGGCGATGCATCTTCCTTTTACCCTTTTCTCTCCTTTTTCTCTGTTGCTTGTCACTGCTCCTTGGCTCTCCTCCCTCATTCTGTTATCTCTTCTCTCTTGCCTGGGGCCAAGTCTCCTGCTTTATGGACAAGTCCTGTCTGCCACTGGGAGCTAACGCAGCGCCAACACATTACCCAGCATGACACAGACACAAAAGCACGTATGTAGTTTTGGGCATGTGTGCAAGTATAGATCTATGGGCATTTCCAAGTGCGTATGTGTATGTGTGGAGAGAGAGAGAGACAGAGAGGGAAGGACTTTGAGGCATGCATCTTTTTCCTGGTAGACAAATATGAAAATGCATGACAACTCTTGCATGACAGCCCTGTCATCATCCATCCATCAATCAACTCTGGAACATATACATGGACAAAAGAGAGAACTCTCACACACACACACACACACACACACACAAACACGCACATCATGGGAATGTAGAAATATGCTGATTGAATGTCACCTCATTTATTATCCAATATACACCTAGGAGTGAGTAAGAAATTGTGAGAAATATGTTGAGGGCTGCAGAAACAAACATGACACCTCACCAAACGAGTCTGGTGTAAAGTCAAGACGGCGTTTAGGCTCAACACAGAAACCAAAACCATATTGCTCCTCATTTCTGTTCATTTGATCATCACTGGATGTTTGTAGGATGTCGGATCCAATCCTGTTCCATCTCTGAGAAGGGAAAGGGACAGGAGCTCCAATACCTGGGAGGGGATGGCAGTGTAGGTATATGGACATGTGATGGAGATGGTGAAGGAATAGAAAACGGTGACATATGAAGAAGCGATACCTTTAAGGCTTGTCTGCCTGGTTACAATCTCACTCTTGAGTGAGCTGTCATTTCATTTTAAAATGAATCTGTCAAAAGTATGTCAGTCAGCTATCCATAATCTTACCAATTCGTTATTACAGTATGGAAATTTTTTAATTACCAACCATACACCAGTGTCTACGACCAACAGCCAGTTAGGTCAAGGTCCTTCCCCCTTCACTCCCGTCTCTGTATCCCGAGTGTAAATCAGAGCCTTAAGCAGGCAATATCCTCTGCTAGTCCCCCTGCTCTCTCTTATCTTTAAGCCATATTGCTTTTTTTTTTTTTCATGCAGCAATTTCCCCCAAACTTAGCTTGCCTCTCCCCTCATGACTTATGAAGATCAGGTTTTATTGGCTGGGGTCTCCTACAAGTGGATTCAGAAAGGTATGAGAGGGGCTGGAGAGAGGACATATAGATTTATTTGCGGCAGAGTTGGAGGAACGGGGTGCCTATTCAACCGCTATCTTTTTCAATTGTACACAGTTGATATCAAACTCAAGCTCTGCTGTACTGTGGAACTGTTTGGGAAAAGGTCGCGGCGCCGCCTCGCTCGCTGCATACAGTCAATTTGTTCAGCTGAAGAGATTCAATTCTGTGCACAACTCAAACCGGAATGAGAGGACAAGTGTAGCATTTGAAATGTGTCATCGTGCTTCATTTATTCACTTTAAAGAATAGTCATTAGTCTGATTAAATGCCATATCTAAAACACAGAACATGGTGCATATTGATTATATCATTACCATTTGCACCATACCAAATTGATTCTACTCCGCTTGATATTTTTTTGTATTGAGGCTGCAATAATATTGTTTGAGTGACAGCTGGATTCTGCTCAGGCTCAGATTGGAAAGGTTGTTATGTGCCAAAGGCGTGGTCATATTGATAAAATATGGCCCTAGTCATTTTAAATATTAAATGTATTATGCATGGATGGCTCTCATTCATTTTGTGCGTGCTGGAGTTTGATAAGTGCATGTAAATGAACTGTATTTTCAGCCACAGTCGGAGCCCATTGTAAATGGGAACGACAAACGAACGCTGCCATCTCTCTGGGAATAATGACAAAACCAGTGGGTGAAATTATTCTAAGACCCAGTTTTATGGCTGTTTTTCATCCTAAATTACATAGCTTGAAATTCGGCTTATTGTAATTGCTATTTGTAAAATATGAAGCATTAGTTTCTCAAACTTAGTGTGCGTCATTTGCTGCTGATGATTTTCACAGTTAAGAAAAAAAGTTATTTTAAGTGTCAAAAAAAAAAAAAAAAACCTAATACCTGAGAAACGTTTTGTTTTAATCCCTTTCTCTTCTATGCCATGTTATTTTATTCTATGCCCTCCAGTGTGTCAACAGCAGCAGTGGTGGAACAGATCGGCGTAGCTCTGTGAGAGCAGAGCAGATTCACCATAATCTGCTGTATGATGTCAGCATGTTATTGTTCTCCTGGCCTGAGCCGTGATTAGACAGCAGATTGAAGACATTTGTCCTGTGCAGTCCCACAGATTACTGAGAGACACAGTGACAACAACAACAACAACAACAACACACACAGCTCTGCCAGCCATACATCCCAGAGTGGGGGTGGGAGAGATAGGGTTATGTTATTACACTCACTAACACTTTTAATAAAAACCATTTTTGGCACAATAAAGACTGATGAATGTGTTTTGAAAACTGTACGCAGTCTTTAGAATAACAGGAAATAAACCTGCTTCACAGTTGATGTAGCAGATCGTAAAAATAAATAAAATAACTTCAATAAAAGCTTGTGAAAGGCGGGAGCTGCAGCGGATTATGCAAATCTATACCTTGACTAATGACATGAAAATTATATGTTCATACTGCATTAACATACACACCAGTTCACACAGACACACAGACACACACACACACACACACACACACACACACACAGACAAGGACTTGCAAGAATGTCCTGTCCATGACAGACCTTTATGTTTGCATGAGCTTATGCCTGTATGCATATGCATATGTGTAAGTGTGTGTGTCTCCAAGTCTATGCAAGTGTGCTTGACTGTCGACGTGCATGAGCGTGTGTGTATACAAGTGCCCAAGCACGTACGTGTGTGTTTTCCTCCCCCGTCTACTGCTCTAATAGTGTGTCTTCTGGATTAAGTGATATAAATGGATAACTTCTCCTCCTGATGCACCATCCACCTGCAGCCTGCAGGAAAAATAGAACCCCGAGGGGGGACATCAACACACAGGGCCAGACCTCCTTTACTCTCTCCTCCCCTAGAGTATGATACTCCAGGACCACTGCTGCAGTTGCCGAGGAAGGGCAACGAGGAAGAGGAGACGCATGGAGAAGCAGAAGCAATCAGCAATTCAGATCAGTCTTGCTGTCAGAGGATGTGGGTCATAATATGTATCCATGGACAAAGGACAATAGAATGTGCCACCAAGAGGGAGCACTGCAGAACTTACTGGTGAGGAAGTTTAGTTTACTAATTTGGTTTGAGCTAAATCTGTCCTTCTATTTTAAAGAAAAAACACTGTATGCTACAGTCACTGGTGCATTTTCTTGGCTGAGTGTAGACACACTGCAATGACATCATAAGAGGATATTCACAATCCTCAGCTATCCAAAACATCACTGGTAAATGTCAGTTTTTTAAAGCGTCAGCCCCTGAGGAAAACCATCACAGAAGACAACGACTTCTCCACTGAAAATAGAAAATGATATCATAATGCGATGGACCCGTGACACATGTTGCATTTTGAGTTTAAGAGATTTGAAATTGATTTTCCCTCAGTGGGAAAAACATCATGCTCTTGCTTTTACCACATCACTTTGTGCCCCTGCATGTAGAATCAACATGTTCATCCCCTATTCTCTGGGGTTTGTCAAAATATGTTTGAGGAGACATTAGAAATCTCTAACTGGAGCAGAATTCAGCAGCTGAGGGAAAATAGATTCGTAAGGGAACTGGATTTCAGTTCTTGATCTCCAAATTATTTATGATGTACCTTTAACATAAGAGATGAATGATATACAACTATGTCCCATGATAGAATTCAAAGCTTAATGCTTTAAAATTATTGGATCTCTATAACCAATATAACGTATGTTTGTTGCTCACAGAACAGCGGAATAAATCCCTTAAATCTTTAAGTACCGATCACACAGGGCTGATGCAAACTCAAGTGTTTTCTACTTTTAAAGCAGTACCGTTGCTGCTCTCTGCGTGTATTTTTAGCTTCAAACCCGCTTTGCAGGAATAAGTTAAATAAAAAGTCTCTTTCCGGGCGTTGAACCTAATTTTGATTCATGCAAAAAGTTTCTAATTTGCAAAACAACATCTTCACAGCGTTCGCCTCCCTCCGGCTCTCCTCTGTCTTCCTCCTGTCTCCCTCCATCACCTCCACACCTTGACTCACCTCGCTACCACACATCAGTAACAATCTCATTTACCGCCCCATTAATTGCTGAAATCCCAGACACTGTTGAGAGAGGTGTGTGTGTGTGTGTGTGTGTATGCCTGTGTGTGTGTGTGTGTGGTTTGCAAGTAGCAGCAGTTGTATTGAAGAAAAAGGGTGAGGCACACAAGCAGTCCAGGATGTGTCACTGACAGTAAACCCCCTCTATGTGCTGTAAAACCCACTCTGGGGCCTTGCTGAGGAGCAGAAATCCCTTATAGACATTGATATGGCATGTACCAAATATCATTGGCCCTTATTCTTTCCATAAAATATATTGATGAGGTGAATCCAGGTAGAAACCATTATTCCTCATTGCTTCCACCTATTAAATCTCAATGAGACACAAAGAAGGGGACTTAGATGAAGAGGATAGTTAGAGAAGATTTTTTAAAATGTGGATATAATACTCTACACTATATCAGCATTTCTATTCAAAAGAGATACACACACAAATCGTCTTTCTACCTCTCCCTCAATCTCTTTATGTCTCACTCTGACATGACACATGAAAAGTGGCAACAGACACAAACACAAAAGCACAAAAAGTGGAGTGGCACATTAGCAGGGGGCTGTTAATGAAGTGAGTCCCTGCTGCAGTAATGAGTGTGCAGATTTAACTACATTAGCATCCCATTCCCTCTCAACAGTGCGTCAGGTAAGGCATGACAGCGCTCACAGTCAGATGTATTACAGTTATTTGTTGCAACATTGATCCTAGCATCAGGCTGCTGCTGTTTTACTAGCAGACAGGGTGCAGGGAGGAATTTTGCACTCAAGTACTTAAGTTGTGCGGATTCGCTCCGAGCTTTGTTTGTATTTGTGGTAATGCTTTCAGAAGGCTTGTTGTGTGCCGCAGCGTTTTCCTTTCATGAGCATCACAGGAGAGACCTGTCTCATCCAAAAAATGAGACATTTACTTCCCGAAAGGACAAAAAAGAGAATCTGTTGGCAAAAAAAATAAACTATGAAACTCATGAAATTATTATTTTACACATAGCTTCCTGACATATTGGTTCCAAAATGTATATACACTGTGTTTTGTTGACAGTGAACAGCGAATGACTGGAAAACACTAGGAAAAGTGCTCTCTTTTGTGATGCCAAACTTCACAGTTTGCCTAAAGGATTGAGACACCTGCACTCAGTCCAACTTCCACATCTCCTGCTGACGATATTTTTAATGCTTTAACCTCACTTTAAATTCACTTGTGCTCTCTACAGGCAGATGCCAGTTATATTTCTGATGTGCAATAACTCTAATGAGCGTCTGTGCATGCAGGGCACATCATGTGGATACTTGGCCATGAAATGAAAGCATAATTACACCAGGGAAGTGCTTCTGTCTCTTCATTTTCTCTCATCTTCACTATTCTGTGCTCCGTTGCTCTCAGGTGGCCCCGGTTCTTACGTGAATGCACTCAGGGGCAGCCTCTCTCTGTCTCTCCATCTTCCTCACACTTTCTCCCTCTCTCTCTATCTATCACACAAACACACACACACACACAGCCATCATTGTGAGGGCAGGTCTGGAGAGAGAGAAAAAAATAGAGAGAAAGGATCTGAGTGCATGATGGGTTTGAGTCCTGGAAAAAGGTCAGACAGATTGATGATTCTAAAACATTCAGTGCAAGGACGCAAGGTTATGACATCTTATATCACCACTGTCGCTGTCGCCAATGCCATCAGCATCGGCTCCATCAGTGCAAGTTTTATATTACCAGTAAGTGGCAAGTGGTATCTGACATTCCAAGGCTTTCGCAAATTGTTCTCTTGGCAGTTTTGAGTTGGTATTTCTCTCTCTCTATCTCTCTCTCTGTCTCTCTCTCTCATAGGTTTTATTTTGAGATGAATAGGGAAGTTTAAGTGGTGGCTCGGGATGCCGTCAAATCGTCCTTGAGTGTCATACAATAGACACAAAGCGGAGTAGAGAGGGGCGAGAATGGTAGGCGGAAAAGAGATAAGAGAGAGAGGGTTAACAAAGAGGCTGTCAGAGACTGAGGCGCTTTGTCATTGTCTGGAGCATTTAATGAGCAAGAATTAAACAATGACAGCCCGTAATAACCTGAGAGCTGTGTGCAAATGTGTATGCATGTGGGTGTTTGTGTGCTGATACCTAAAGGTGTGCTCCTGCACGTATAATAGGGTGATGAGAAATTACTAACCTCTTATTTTAAGTGTTTAATAGTTTGATCGTAACACTCAGACTGAAATAGCTACACATTTCACATACTAGCGACATGTATGTTCTGTCACACCAGGATCAGACTACATTACACTTACACTATGGCAACACTACAAGTATGACTCCGACCAATCATCGTCCATGACCCTGCACGAGTTCATAGGTCATCGAGGAGGCATCACAACAAACTGTCAATCATGGCTACCGTAGTGATGCCAGCTGTCTTTTGCTCAGACACGAAAAAGAAAAGGAAGAAAAAACAATTGTGGACTTGTTACTGGGTCTGGCGAAAAGGACGGTATGAGTGTCTGTCCTCCAGAGAGAACTTGAGGTATGTTAACGAATGCCTACACTTCAAAACCATTGACTTACATTGCATACATGAAGCAAGCTAACGTACCTTCACTGTATGTAAACAATGCATCAGAGCGCTCTGTCATCCTGTGTTGGTCAACGTCAAGGTTCACATCGTAGGAGATGTCAAACTAGGCAGACAAATGCAAAAAATTCTAACATGCTAGACTTCAGGGCGTTGCAGAATGTCCTAGACACAAAATCAGTGGTCTTCAGTCACTACATGTCCATTCACTGTTCCCCACGTTCATGATCTGGCCTGATGCTGGAGATTTGTCACCTGCAACAAAATTGTGAGAAGATTGGCCTGAATTTTTGTAGTCTGATCCCAGCATTAGTAAACACATGACAGCGCCTTAGCACCTACTTGCATCTCCTCTGCCAGCTGTCTTATGATAAAAACGACACACTATGGAAACAATCTTAAAGACAAGACTTAGAGCCAGCCTAGCAGCTATGTGAGGCTGGACAGCAGTGCGTTAATGTTAATGTCCATATGTTGGCATACTCATGATGATAATGATAGCGTGCTTAGCCGTTAGCGCGTGTCTTCATCATTTTTTCGTTTAGCACGAAACATTAAATGGCAGCTATGGTTGGCAGGAGGGATGTATTTTGCTATAAACCAAAGCATTGGACAAGTCAAATTTTAATATGATGATGGAGCTGAAGGAAAAAAAATGTAGTTTTCCTTTTCCACTGGTCTAAGCTTTTTTCCATCAATAAACCCAGGTCAACCGGCTGCAGTAGTCAAAGGTATTTAACAGCTTGATTTAAACACAACACCTGGATGAACACAAATTTTCACCCTTTTTCCTTCTGAGCAACACGCTATAGACAGATCTGTCACCTGTCCAGCACGGTGCTGTTAAAGCAGAAACGCTGCACTCCAGGATGACAAAGTGAGCACACCTCCTAAATGAACCTTTTAAAAAACACAATTGCCGATCGAAGCATCTCACATGGAGGCTTCGACACTTCAACAGAAACACCAGCCCAGAGATGAGATGTGACAGGCCTGTTTTAGTAGTTTGCACGGCAGCTAGCAGCTCACACTCTCTCTCTCCTGCAACTGTGTGTGTGCTCTGTAACTGCATGTGATGAGATCGCTCCTCGCAGTTGTGTGTGTCCTCAAACTGAACAGAAAGTCAAACTCGACTGGCAGTGGAAAAGAGGTCAATCTGCTCTTAATAATGGGTTCAACCACGTTTAAAAAACCCACTCATGCCCACTAATTTTGGTGGGAAAAGGGTACTACAATTCATCTTAGGAGAGACATGAATGTCTGCAACTAAATTTGTCCATTTGTAAAGACATTTGACATAAAACCTCAAATGTCAACCTCAAACTTATTAGGCTTCATCATTTCGGAATCATGGACAGATGCATTTAATATTGAGGCAGGCCATCGAATGGCTTTCACTTAGAATAAAAAACAGTTACCCATATGTTGGCATTTCTCCTCTGGGAGCTATGTACATCAGCAGTTTTATGGCAGAAGTTGTTCAGATTTTTCAGTGTGGGTACACTGATGTTGTATCAACGTGTTTCATATAAATGTATTGCATGTTACTTTTGTTGTTTTCTACACTGGCAGCTAATGGGGATCTGAATAAGGGAATAAAGGAATGGACAGAGCCTCACAAACATACCACATTAAAGAGAAAAGCCTTGTAATTCATTTTTTAAGCTGATCTGCTGGGTTTGGTGCTGCACACGGTGTATTTTTACACAATCAGTTCATACCAGGGGGCTACCTGTAAAGAACTTATCAGTATGGCTGGTAGTGAGGTTGAGGTGTAAGGGCCTATGGTCTGATATCTTGCAGGCTTCACACCATGGTGATAAAAGGCGCACAGGGGTCGTCAGTGTTCGCACAGCTCCACAGGAAGGGCTACAGACAGTACACTGCATATCATGACTGTTCAATGCAGTAACATTTGACTAGACACTGAATACTGAATATCACACAACATAATATGAATCATAATATCTTTCAGCTTAACTGTACAGTTATTTTAATGTTCATGTGCGAAGCTGTGAAACGCTCGTCAGTAATAACTCAATGTGTTTTTTCTACATATTTATGAATCACTGTTCTGCCTTCCTTTTGACCAAATGAACACTCAAGGGAAAAAAAAGAAAGGACAGGGTAACAGGGAGACTTTACACTCTGGTTTAAGCACTGAAACACCTACTGTAGCAATGCAATGCAATGTTCACGCTGGAAAAAAAACAAAATCATGAACAAGCCGCCCACAGCTGCTAAAAGCATTTCCTTTGTAATTGTTTTAAGGAGCAGCAAACATGGACACACTGTATTTAGTCATCCTATTGTCAGTGGAAACCATAGTGAAGCTTGTATGCCAGTAAAACCATACAGGAAGTTCACTGGCAAAGCTTTACCTTAGCTTTCTGCTGCAAATTCACTGAGGTGGGTGGAAAAAGGCATCAAAGGACCATAAAATGATACAGAGAATTTAGCATAATACAAGCACAAAATAAATGTGCTGTTGGTTCAAAAATACAAAACGCATCCAATTATTGGTTGATATTTAATTTTGGATGAACATGGGAGGCCATGAATGGTACACAAAAACTAATTCCCAGAAACATGCACTTGCAGGAGCAAGGACACCTATCCCTCCCCCACTGGAAACTTTCTTAACACACACATGCACACACGCAAAAGAACTTCTGCACCACAGTCTCTTAATGAGCGTAATCCTCCATGTTTGAATCTCACAGCCTTGTAAAAGTCTTGGCCACCCAGTTCCTCCGCTTTCCAGCTGATTCCAATTAGATGCTCCCATTAAATAATATTGTAATGCTGTGGTTTACTGAAAAGAGAACAAGAGCGAGAGGAACAGAGCGCATTAAGGAAGCTTCTCATCTCCAGAGGTTAATCTTCCATTTTCAGCCTAATTTACAGAGCACCAGGAAACATGCATGCAGGGAGAATGCGAAACAGAGAGAAAGAAAAAGCAGCAGCAGAGTGTGATCAGGGAGGAGAAAGCAAGATAAGAGAAAATGAAGGACAGAGACGGAAAGAAATGAAGTACATGTAGTGTAGTAGATGGATATTTAAAGAAAACCAAGGGAAAGGCTACAGCTCCACCTGGATACTGACCAAGCAGCCCCACTGCATGTAGCAGAGACATTTCATTTGTTGGCTATTTGAGTGGAAAATGACTGGTTGTGATCCAATCACACTGCCTGTCACTGGGACGTGTGAGTGAGCGAACGAATATGTGGAAGCGCATACAGACCAGCCTTACCCCGCTGCAAGCATCAATCTCTACCATCAGATTAAACACACTGAAATTAATCCACACCAACTGGGCAATATGCAGATCACACTGATGTATGTAAATGATGGTGGAGGGCAAACTCGGCCATGTGGTCTTGTCAAAAATGGCAGAGCAGACACAGATGTCTGCATTGATTGTTAAATCACGAGATAAAATGCTCTTACTGTGCTAGGACAAAGGAGGAGCTCTCTGGAGAAGGCGTCGTATAAATGTCAAATGAGCTAACAATAACGTTGTGAATATGTTGAAATAGGTCAAACTGAGTGCAGTTGATTTGAGGTCTTCACGCAGCAGGATGAGCTGCATCTGAGAGGAGGCTGTGTGTGCTCTGAAAACACACCAGCCGGACGACGCTCTCTGTCTGGATACACAGCACCCCCTAGAGGATAATCCAAAAAAGAGACTCCCTCAGTGTGTTTGTGTGTGTGTGTGTGTGCAAAAAAGACAGAGGGAGAGAAAGAAAGAGAGAGAGAGAGAGCGTGTGTGTGTGTGTGTGTGTGCGCGTGCACTGAAGGGTTGGCTAGGCCCAGCTGAGAGGGAGACTCAGTGACTTTATACTCCTGATAATCTGGATTAAAACCCTCTGGGACAGCATTAACCACCGCCGGCTGGGCATTACACGCACACACACACACACACACACACACACACACACACACACAAAATCTCTCCTCTGTAGTTCTCTGCCTTTGTGTGTGTTTTTAAAGATTACACGATTTCTCTTACTAAGAGCATGTGTGTACATTTGTGTGAATGAAAAAAAAAAACCCTCTAAATTCTGGTTCTGCATTTATCTTTTGATCTGAGCGCTGTAGTGTTGAAATGTTCACATCCATTTCATCTAGATGTCTTTATAAAATGCGGTTATTTTCAAGAGTGAATCCACACAAGCTTTTTGACATGCACGCTCCACTCTGTTGTGCTAAACACCTAAATCCTCTCCTACACTTACACCAGTTGACAAGGAGGTTCCAGCTCTTAAGAAAAGTTGAGTGACGGTGGTGTTCAGTGAGACGATGGGAGGGATGGAGAGTGGGTGGGCCCTGCCCAGCCTGGCCCAGTGGGGGTATTAGGTTTGATTGGATTGGGGTTGGGGATTTGTGTATTAAACTGAGATTATCATGTGATCCAGCATTTCACAGGGAAATCCTCACAGCAGTGAGATGCTGAGCTGGAAGCGGGAGTCCACTGACCTCCCACATGCTTTCTGATTCAATTCACTTCTGTTCAGCCCTGATGCACTCTCTAATGACATCATGTGTCAAATCACTGCAGATCACAATTATAAAAAATGAATGGGAAATACACTTGTTTGCTTTTGAGTGCTAAATCGCAATCTTTATACCACAATACTTGACCCAAGATAACGGCATGTTTTACCTTTGATTGGAAACAAGTACTCGACCTGTCCAAGTTCACAAAATCCACCCACCTCCTGCTCTTACAGACCACTACTGAACATTTTATACCATGTTATACAATGTAACCGCCAACTGGCTGCTGGCCACACAGCAAAATACTTAATATACAGATAAATGTCAGGGTATTCCTTTAAGGCTTAGTTCGATTTGGCACAAAAATGACTGTCATGAAGAAACCAGTGTTGACTGTCACGAGAGAACAGAAGGCAAACAGAAGTGCATCTCCTCTGCCAAAATCTAAGATTGTCTAGCATTTTTGTTGACCCATCTAACTAACCACTTTGACATCTTCCCTCTGGGGACGTTTGTGGCTCTGTAACAGTGTCACTGATTCTTCCTTTTGGCACGGCAGACAGGAGTCTTTATTACTGTGTTTGCTAAATGGGAACACGTTGTTTTTGTTTGCTGAAGTGACTGATGATGTTTTTTTCTCACCAACTTTCAACCACATCTCGAAAAAAGCTCGTAAATTAGGAGTTTTTTTTGGCAATATGATGTTTCTGAGGTCAGTGTGTCCAGTTTGTTGTTGTTTTCCATGTCATAATCTATTTTAAATGAACCACTCCAGCTGCCTGTACGTAAACCTGAATGTGAATTTAATAACAGAAGCTCAATCTATTCATGATCTGCCCTTAATTTGCAATATTTCTCCTTTTTTATTTTCTATTTTCTCAGCTATATTTTTGCTTATTTTATATGTTCTATAAAGCATTTTTTTTGCTGTTGAAACAGATTACTTTTGCTGCTCCACCAAACTAATTCCCCCACAGGGATCATTAAAGTTTCAGTATTTCTTATCTTAAAATTCAAATTTAACTTGAGTCCTCACACCTTCGGTGCAGATTTTCACACAGCTCCCACGTTCCTTGTCTCAGATTCAGAAAGACCCACGTTTGACTGCCAGAATGCATCTTAAGACTGTACACAATCTGTACTTGTGCCGTTCAGTTCTGCTGATCTCCTCTTTCCATTTCAATCTCTTTTCGTTGTTGCTCAGTCTGTTCTGTTCTCCGATATCCCATTTTAACAACTCTCTGAAGTTGTGGCTAATCTGGTTAACCTGACCCCATTGTGGAATGTCATGCTGAAAGTCTCGGGCCTAATGCTTTTCAGAAATACAAATGGCATTCATCTGGTGTACTAATCTGTGTTGTCTGAGTCCGCATGGTTGTGTGTGAGCATGAGCACCGAGGAAGATTAGAGCACACAACTGAAATCAAGACTTAGTGAAAGGAGATGTGTGACAACTCTGTCATAAGCCGCAAACATGAATCCATAGTGTTTACAGTGGGTCAACTGGCCTTCATCCCTCTCTCTCTGCCTCCCTCTCTCTATGCACAGACGTAGCTGTATTGGGCCTATCCAGTGGGTCATTGATTTTCTGTCAGCAATGCAAGGGCTGAGGGCCTATTAGGCCAAGACCAGACAGACAGACAGATGTTTCTAATGTGTGTGTGCCTGTGTGTGTGTGTGTGTGCACATGCATACTTACACGCATGCACACCCAAACTCACACAGACAAAGTTAAGCTTTTTGATGCACTACGACATGCATCCTAATAAACTCTGGGGGTAAAACTTGAGAAATTTTCCTGCATGAATTTCCAGTGTTGATGTCGAATATCTGAGTGAAAAGGCAGCTCCAGGATTTTGGTATCGCTCTTCTCCATCAGTGCAGCAACTGCAGGAGGTTTACAAAAACAAGATCTTCAGCTGATGCAAGGTTTTGCTTGAAATGTACCAGTTCATACAAAGCATCTTCCAATAATGTTTAAGAGAAAAATTACTGTTCCAGATGGCCACGCTCAAAAGTGGGACCAAAAGCCTGCCATTTAAGTGAGTTATGAAAGGAAAGAATTTTACAAATAGGCAACAGCCCACTCACTGAATCGTTCTCTCCCACATTCATAACAAAACAGTGGCAGAAGTAGCTGTGTGAAGGTTGAGAGAAAAAAAAAAGCTTAAGAGAGAAGTTCAGAACCCGAATATTTCAACCACATCTGCACATCTGGCCCATCACTGCATAAAGTTAGAGTGATTGTCAGCTTGTCTGTTTTGGGAAAAGTTTTTGACAAGGAGCCAGTCACTTTATTCAAAGCATACACATGCCATTATGAGTAGCATACTTAAAAAGCAGCAACAGAAGCCCTAAGCAGCAACTGCAAAAAAAAAAAAAAAAAAAATCACTTGCCTCTCTTGGCTTCTGCATAGAAAAGGCCCAGATAACTCCCGATTTTTCTTTCTACACGCATTGAATTTGTAAATTGTAATTACATCAAAATTGTAAATTTCCAAGCCCAGGCTGAGTTACCAGAGGGATGTCACTTAAGTAATTTTCTCAGACTTGATAAAATGTCCCCTTGTGCAATTTCCACATGCCATGTAGTACTTTCTGTGACTAGTAATTGTTTTCCTTTGCCATAGGAAATCATTGGCATGCAGCCCGGAGTGTAGGTGTTAGACAAGTGCATGAAAATGTTAAAAATATCACACATTTCCGCACCACAAAAAGCTGTTGCATGTGCAGCATCTTGTCAGCACTGCATTATGTCACTGTTCTTCTCTAAAAATTCATCTTCTGCCCCCCCCCCCTCTCTGTCTGAAGGACATGTGGCTGATTGAAGGTGGTCCAGGCATTTGTTAAGAGGCTCCAGGTGGAAAGCTGTTATCAGCTGTAGGCCACAAGATTACCTCCAGCAGCTTTCTGCTCCAACTTTTCCCTCCTAAATCCTCCCATTCACAAGCTGCTCCCAAGACACACAAACACACACATGAGCACACAACCTCATGCACTTGCACAGGCAAACTCACATGCATACAGAGATACAGATGGCTACATACACCCACTGAACAGATTTTTCTTTATCTTTTGATATTTTTACACCACATTTCATGCTCTTCTTCCACTCTCCTTTGTTTCCTTCTCCATTTCTTTTTTCGATACTTTAAGTCAACAGCTTTAAGTCAACATTGCCAATGTTGAATGTTGACTCAAAAAAGACCTGAGACTTGCAAAGGTTGGCTCGACTCTCCTCCATGTATTGACCCTGAGATTCAATCTGCCTTACCTGTATCTATCACTCCACCTCGTCTCCTACTGTTTGAACTGTTAAAATATTAACAAAGGGTATTCTCTGTCTAGCTCTGAGAGCAGCACTCAATGACAGGTCTGACACCACATTATGAGAGGAAGTTAACACCTTTAAAGAGTTTAGCAGCAGCTACAATGAGAGTCGGTGCAGTTGCACCTTTCACCTCCAGGATGCTTTTCAAAGGACAGTTTGCTGCCGTGGTGAAGAACTTGAGACTTTTATCTCAGAAAGCACTGTGTAAGATAACCATATAAGAAGGCAGTTAAGGTAGAGCTTACATTGTTTACTACTACAATATCAAAGCAAGAATATATTCCTTGCTTAACTAGTGTTCTTTGTCAGTCAAGAAAGATAGGTTTTGTGTCCTTTTATTGAATTTGCACAGTAGATGGAAGGTTTTGTGTTAGCTGAAGCAGCCTGTGAGAGCTGGCGCTGGGTTGAGGAAAGCAAGCTGATGGGTTGGCAGGGACACAGAACGGTCTTTGCAAGCTGCTGAAGGATGCAACATAGGGCCTGCAGAGACTGGCAAGAGGGATACATAAGGCTAATGTGCAGGGAGAGGAGATAAAAGCCTCAAGTGCTACGAAGATGACGAAAAGAATTTAAAAGACTGTGAATATTTTAGACAAGTCAGCGCTGTCTTCACTCTGTATTTCTTTCACTACGGCACCTGTAGGTAAACATGTCAGTCCCATTCAAATGTGACAAAGAACTACAGCCGTTTCCCTACTGATGTGATCTGATCCCAGGCATTAACTCTTTTCTCTCGACTTTAATCACTTTTGTAAAATACACTGATGTTCTGCACACTGTACCCTTTTAAGGGGATTTATGCAAGTCAGTCGCTTTTTCGCTGTTTTGGTTGCTTTTTTCTCTACAGAGCTCCACCCACTGTCGTAAAAACTCACTGCTAACCCTCCTCCCTCCCCCCAACCATGTACATTTGTTTTCAATGAAACCATTCAGAAGGCAATCCATAGAGCGATGTCTACTGAGGTGGGTAACATCAACAAGACATTACAGATTACCTGACGTGTTTGCGTTGTAGTGTCTTAAAGCAGTCCATGTTTCTTGTGAGACGAGATCTGGGACACCGGGTCAGAGGCACTGATCTTGCTGCAGATCCTGGTTTACCAGCCAAGAGACGCTAGGTGGAAGGCAGAGAGCCTCCATTCTCCCTGTAACAAGTCATTTAACAATCACAATTACTGCAAAGATTTTTGATTAAGGTGCAAATCTTGCATAGTTCCTCTTTAACTGGTGTATAATTTTCCTGTTTATCCATGTTGCACTTTCTTAGCTTTAGCATAGCTCTAGGGATGGCATTGTCACATGTAAGTTTGTCACTTTTTTCCAAACTGAACCAATGTTGGATGTGCTGCCACGACACGTGTGTTCCCAACAAGATTAATTGTTTATGATATAACTATCTGCAAAATTAATCACTTTCCCATCTGCCCAAATCACTGTAAGAGTACAGCTGCTTTAAACTGTGAGCACAGACTCTTTGTCTTGCAAGCAATGTCTTGGTTTCTGAGAGGAACAGGAACTTATAATGCTACAGTATGATGAATACACTGCAGACTGTCAGGTACATCCTGTTAGGCCACATGTGTCCAAGAGGGCAGTCCATAAAATGGGGCACAGCATCTGTATGTGTGCTGTTCCCTCCCTTATGCATGCACTCATTCTCCCTTCATTGCACTGTGGCACTTCTGGGTCAACTTTCTACCATGACAGCAGGCTGCGGTTTAGACTTGGAGGAAGATCGAGCTCAAGGAAGGAAGAGACAGGCACAAGAGGAAGAAAGAAAAAAACAAAAGAGAGAGACTGGAGACAGAGAGGGGGATGGATGGAGAGAGGAGAAGAGACATACGGACGGACACAGTCCAACAGACGGAGAGCTATGGGGACATTTGGAGGATACATGAGGCAGTTATGAACCTATTTGGTTTCTTCTACAGGAGCGCCCAAGTGTCACTAATGGCAAAGTAGGGGCTGGTAAACACATTTCTGTGACGGCACGACACTGCCGGAAAACAAATTAAACTCTCTTCTCACATTTCACACCCTCTCAACCCTTTTCTCTCTATCTCCCTCAATTACTCATTTCGTGCCACTTTGGTTTTCCGTCTCTGTCTCTCAGTCTCTCAGTTTGGACATCTCTCTCTTTCAACCTAACCCTCTATCTAGCTTCTGTCATTGTCTCACTTTTCCCTCATCCATTCTTCAGCTCTTGTTCGCTCTCTCTTCCCATCTGCACTGGGTACTCTGCTCTAAAAGTGAAAAACAGGGCCATATGGATGGGGACAGTAAGCAGAATTGCGCTCCTGATGTTCCTGCTGAGGCAGTTAAGTGTCGCTCTGCAGGCCGCGCCCACTTCAGCCATGCCCAGGACATGTGGACAGTTGGCAGGCACTGTGCCGAGCAACACGGTGGCTGCTTTCTGGCTGGGTGTACTGTGAGGAGACTGGGAGTGTAATGAAGCTTCTGGGTCCTTGTGTAGACTCGACACACAATGGCTGTCTGAGTTGCTGGTGCAGAACAGGATGAGCGGTGTATAGGCGCCTCGAGCATGAGAACACGCAATGAGAATAATTTGGAAAACTACATGGAAAACTACATGATTTACGTACGGTTTACTTAACGAAGCCGGTGTTTCGGTTGTCGTATAACACATACATGTACGTGCAATGAAAGGAAAATAAATTAAGTGCTCATTAAAGGTCCTAAAGTTGCCTTAACTTTTTTGCCTTCCCCAGATGAATTCTTCAGCTGATTAATGCAAAATGGCTTCAAAGTGGAACTGTGGCATCAAACGGAAGCATGAAAGCAAAATATAACCTCTCTGGATCCTTCCTCCTCTAGCTTTAACGTGGGTTGAAATCATTCTTAAACACACCGCTTACCTCTATATGACCTTCACTTCAGGAGAGATTGTGTGTATGTGTCACATCTCTCACGCTCACTGCCTGTTGCCCTTCAACTTATCGATCTACGAGTTACATTTTCTTTCTTTCTTTTCTTCAAAGAGGTCGGAGCACAGAGGAGGCTAATTTCTTTGACACTCTAAATAAAGCCCCCATAATGTCTCCCATGACCCTATCAGTATAAGGTATTAGAAAATAATTTAAAGTGTTGCATCACATTGCTTTAAAAGGTATTTTGGAGGCTAATCTGCCACAGATGGAGGTCACTGCTATTGATGCTGGAAACTATGCAAACATAATTGGCAATAATTGGAATAACTACTTGCAAGACGTCACAGTAGATACGTGATTAATGGAAGTTCTATATCACGAAGAGCAGCTGAAGGACAAGAACTTTTAGTCACCTCATCTCGGTGAGGGATGTGGTTTACCTGATCACTGTGGTTGATGCTGTGTGACATCCTGTCATGGATCGATCTTATCTGTTAAAGTCATTGCACAAATCTTACAAATGTTAGGCCAGACTGATTTGCTAATGCAGTGAATTCATAGAATTGAGATAAAACCTTCTGTAATTCACATGACCCCTCTGACAGTGTGAGATTATTACTGTAGTAGTGTCAATAGTAGCATTGAAGTAGTAAAAGCGATGCCAGATTTCACTAAACAGTTGTCCATGTAGTGCTTGAACATAAGAAGCTGTTTTATGCAGTACAGTTTCAATTCATACAGTTATAATGGCAGGTGAGAATTCAATTAAGGCCATGAAATTACATTAATGGCAAAAAACGTGCTGCAATATAGAGTGAAAATACATAAAGGACTTCATTTCCTCTTTCTCTAAGAGTCATCTAGGAGCAATAGCTTATATCCAGATAAAACATTAATGTTAGAATTCATTACATTTTAGTATCTAACTTGTTTTTATAGCATCTTCATCTAGACCAACTGCTGAGGAAACTTTGTGAATGGGAGCTCCAGATTCAGTTTTCTTGCCAAAAAGAGTGAGGAACTGGAACTGGAGCAGGTGGTGGTGAACAGAAGGAATCACTTTTTTTTTTAAGTTTCTCGGGATAACTTCAATCTGATCTACTTTTACTACCAGAAAAGTATATAAGAACACACTGTCAGCAACGTTTCAGTATGTAAGTATATGGAAAGTTTGCTTATGGAAGGTGGGACAAGATAAAAATGTAAGATTTTTGATGGTTTCCAATTCTTTCAAGATTTTATATGCAGCCCTGTACTGTATTCTGCACTTAAAATGTGGGATTATCATGATTACACTCACAGATTCACAGGCCAAATGTCAACCTATGGATCATCTCATTAAGATGCACTTGATGAAGCTAAAATAAATTACCACTTACAGCATCCGCAAGCAAAGCATATGAAAGCAGCTACTGCAGATCCATTCAGCATGGTTCTATTGTACAGGAAAAACAGGTTCCCTTGACAATTGTGCTCGTTCTTGTTGTATATTAAAACACACTTCAAGAGCTCAACTCAGGCCTTGTTTTGACACCACATTACACTAATGCTGGAAGTGTGACACAGCTGCTATTAGCTCTCCATCCAATCTCCTTTTCTGCTTTTCCCAACTCAAGCCCTCCCTCTCTCTTCCTCATATCACACCCCACATGCATGCTGTTACCAGGAAAAGGTGTCAAAAGAGTGTGCTTAACACTTACAGCAAGCAATGTGTGTGTGTATGAATTTGTGAACGTGTGTGTGTGTGTGTGTGTGTGTGCCTGTATTTAGCGAGGTGACACTTTGGATCGACCATGCGCTACTACAGGGGCTGATGCCGGTGTGTGAGGGGTTGCATGGGTCACTAAGTCACTAACTACTGCCGAGGGAAAGCCAGTAGGGGGTTGCTGATGTTTACAGGGGTCCTCGCCAACCCACACACACCGAGCTGACAGCGTGCATGTGTGCGTCCGTACCGGTGTGTGTGTGTGTGTGTACTAACCTCTTCCTGGACTTTAATTCTTCAGAGGAACATTAGTAACAGACCAGAACACGCACATCTGCCACTGCTGTCCTTCGACTCCCATCCTTTTTTTCTCTCCTTGTTTAATCATCTTAAGCTTCCTCTTCTCTGCTCCCTTGCTCTACGAGTTTCCAGTCAGAGGATTTTTTTCCCCCTTTCTTCTCAAAAAGGTTCAGCCATTCCCCTTTTTTCCCCCCATTTCCTCATCTCCTCATTCTGTCATTCCCGCCACCTGTTCTTCTTGACGTCTCTCCATGTACTGTATCCCTCCCAGTGTGCTACCATCCGCCTCTACAGCGCACACATTTTAATACCTTCATTTGTGTTGACATTTTAAACTTAAATATTGGATGATACACTGCTAAAATGCCACCACTGGTGAGACCTTTCTTTTTTTCAGCTTCTGTCTGTCTACATATTTGCCTGTCTTACCATTTCTTTCCCTCTCCCCCTTTGTCACACACATAACCCTGCCTCCAATGTGGGGAATAGTAAAACTGAAAACAATAAACGTTATCGCGACAGCCACTGAATTCGGAGAGATAAGAAATTCATTAGGCGCCAGCTTGCTAATGACGTGCAAAGAGATGAAATTATGGCAAGGACAAAAAGGGTATAAGAGACGTGGGTAGGGAAGGAAGGAGAGGAGGAGGAGGTGAAATGAAAAAGGATTTCAGGGAGTAAATGTTTCCGGGATGGCACGCTGTATCGTGGCACGGCAGCTCGACTGCCTCATGGCCTCAGCAGGGCAAAGTATTAACCAAGGCCTCACTGGTATGACAACACTGTGCTCTTTGTCTCTTCTCCCCTGTCTGTCTGATCAGCAAAAACAAACAGCAGGAGATCCAGGTTGAAAGTCAGACCACTCACAGCCCTCTCAAGGTCACTCGAAGTGCAGGCCTCTATTAACCTGTAACGGACATGGCCATCACAACCATTTGCCAGAGAGCAACCTGGGCCGAGAGCATGGGGAAGTGAAACAAGAGTGTCTCTTCCTGAGGACTGTTATCCACCTGCATTTTGTGCTGAGAACAAAACACCACAGGTCCATCTGTGGCACATCAAAAACCATAATCCCAATGTCAGTCCAACAGCATGCTTAACATTCCCTCTAACACGCACGCACTCGTGTGCACACACACACATATTCACCATCTGCTGCCCGTCCTGCCCCATGTCATACCCCCCCCCTTCCCTGTGCTGGATTACCCCTTCATATTTACATCTTGCAAATCCAACCAGCAGTCTCTGATAGGGGCCATCTGTAATCTGAAGGTTATATTTGTGGCACGCATGTGTGTCTCTGTCCGTGCTCGCGTGCACATCGGCCTGTAATTTGTTCCCGCTCAGCGCAGGGACAGTATCAGTGTCTGCGACATCTGTTCAACACAGGGCCTATACAGCACAACTGAGCACATCCTCTGCACAGCACAGGGATGATGCAGCCTCACACACACACACACACACACATTTGCAATATGTGTGTGAATGCAGCACAAAATATGCATACATACATAACATTGGTACATTTTATGCCTTTCATGTTTTCTCCCTGCACTGACACATACACTGATACACCATCCTGCATGTGTTCGACTCTGGAGTTTGATTCAATGCCATGTCCTTTCTGTCTATCTCTGAGTGATTTTCTCTCTGATTTACTAGTGTGAACAAATTATCTAAAGGCTGTAATGATGTAATGAAAGATAAATGCTATGAAAAAAAAAAATCCAAGCAATTTAGTATTGCCTTGGGGGACTCCAAGAGTCGCATTAGATAAAGAATCATCAAAATTGAAGAGGCCAAGGCATGGTGACAATAAGGGGTACTCGAGTTAATACTCCACATTCATAAAGTGAAGGGGCTTGCTAAGGACACATTATTAAAGCAGTTTAAGAGAACAGCTAGAAATACCTAACCTTTAGTCCCTGGCATGAATCAAAATTCAAAACCACTGAATCCTACACTTCCCATAGTACAACTTATTAACATATTTCATTAGACCCTCTGTGAATGTTAAAAGGCCTGATCTTTCAAACTCCATGCCTCCAGTTTATAACTCAATTCTTGATCAAGTATTTGAAGTTTCAAGCTTTACTCAAGATAATTATTAGTTGTTTGCTGGCTTTAGAAAACTCCTCCAGAGCCAGAAGAAATTATAGTGTTGTCTTAGGCTGGGTAGTACTCTGCATGATAAGTACCCTGACCTTCATGGGAAGATTGGAGGCGTGCAGGAAATCCTGTTTTGGTTTTGAAAGCTTCTCCACAGCTGCATAAGTACAATGTATCTTAATGTGTAAAATCAGTGGCCTTTTAATGAGCATAATTTGCAATAGATTTTATTTGAGTGTTTGCAGGGATTTATGTTGCATCCAAGCGCATTTATGCGAGTATGTTTATCTGCACATGTCATGCAGTTGTGCGCATCTGTGTGTGGTCAGCCACAATCAAATCGTCTCCATTCCACTCAGAGAGCCGCCACACCAGGGAGGGAGGCGGCTCTGGGGCTAAATATTGGAGTTTGAATGGCCCAAATTTCTCACCAATGATGACAACAACCCAAGTGGGATCCACACAGAGAAGGAGAACAAAAAGACCGAAATGAATTTACAGCTCACCCGTTGGGGGATGGATGTGCCGAAGATGAAGTGATGATCATCTCTGTTCTCTGCTAAAATGAAATATGATGGCGAGGGAGCTCAGTGCCATTTCCTGCCTGGCACAGGAAGCGCCCATCTGGAGTTGAGTGCTGTCTGTCCTCTGTTGCTGTGTTGCACGACGTTGTAATAGCTCTTGTCACTGCTGTTGCTGTTCTCAGAGCTGTTATTATTTCTGAAGCACCAAACAGGTCAGCTGAGGGAGATAGGGGAGAAAGGAATAATATTCAGTTTAAGATGCAGCGCAGCCGATCGTGGAGGAGGGAACTGGTAAAACGGACATTAAGTGAGCAGTTTATCATTTGAACTGGGATGAGATGGAGAGAGTAACAGAAACCATGTTGTGTGTGTCTGTGTCTGTGTGTTGGGGGGGGGGGGGGGGTCTGTAGGATGAAGAGCAGTGACATGCATGCTGGCAGCTGCCCGTACGACTGTCACATCCTACCGCCCGCCAGAAAAGCAGAAGGAAGCCACTCGTCATCACCGTGACAACCAACGCGTGACAAGAAGAGGAAGGAAACTTATCCATCAAAAAATGATGCAGGGATGAGTGCGCTTCTTCATCTTTCTGCCCACACACACACAAAAGCACACACGTGCACGCACACACACACATGCACACACAGACACACACAGACCCTCCATATTTCAATTGGGTCATCAAGAACAACCGCCTCAAAGAGAAAATCTCTGTCTCAATCTCCTGCTTTCTCCACTCAAACACATAACAATGTATTTTCCTCATAATGAAGTGACTGTAACCCCCCCATAGGGCTAATGCTCTGAACACACAAACAAACGCAAAGCACAAGAGGCCGGGAACAGCAATTCAAGTGTGAACTAAAAAAAAAAAAAAACACCCCTGAGCCAGAGACTGTCACACTGACACTGAAAGCAAGTGTCTGGTTTTTGCTGTAGACAAAAGCATGAATTCATCTGAAAGGAATTAACCTATAAACCAGAAAATAGGCTGCTAATACATAGAGATTTTCTTCAATCTAAAACCAAGGAAACAGACTGTGATTAAAATTAGATTAATAACAAACATAAATGCTCACTGTATTCTAAAAATGCAAATACACAAAATATATCTGCTGTAAAATGACAATGTCTAATCTTTCAGTGTAGTGGAAAGCCTGCCTGATGGATTTCTCATTAACTATACAGTCAATAGGAACATGACCTGCAGCCACCTATATCAAGCAGCGACATCAAGCAGCAAAAATAGCAGACGGATGGTTGGGGATCAGAGGAAAAGAGGCTGAAAGGAAGGCGTCTGTGTGTCCTGAAGCTTTGATGCAGGAACATGAAGGATGGGATGGAAACTATGGGAGCTGAGCGCCACCCAGTGGCCGATTAGTTGTTCAGTTAAAAGTTCAAACAGAGGAGAAACACAGGCTTTTGGGCCTGTTGGTGCTCAGAAAAACTAACCAAATCCTCCTTCACATACACAAGAAGAGCTTCTCACAGTACATAGAAATGTGACTATTTCATGGCTCATGGTGATGCATCAAAAGTCTACAGCTCCACCCAACTATAGAAATTCATGAAAAAAAAGCATTAGAGTCACTGTAAGACTACAAACATCACATGGCACAACACATGATCACAGTTAAGGATTTAAAAACTACCGAAAAAGATATTTCATTCAGGAAACAGTATACTGAACTCTGTGCAGGGATGAAGTGATCATTAATCCAATCACACTATACCAATGAAAATAAAAATGGGACGGCTTCTCTGTGCTGCTGGTAGTGTCTGTGGTGAGAAGAACCAACAGGCATGACTTTAGCCAGCGGTACAGACAGAATAATGAATGAGTAATGAATAATAGAAGAATAATGAAGAATAATGACTTGGGGGACTAGGACACACACGCACGCACACACACTCATATCAACACATTATGCGCACACAAGGACGGCCGTGGAAGATTATACACTATCACTATTTATCTTTTTCTCACAGACAGAAAGAGAGTGGTTCCTCTGTCCCCTCTGGTTTACGCAACTTCATTAAGAGGAAGTCACAGATGCCTGTGGGGCATGTGTAGAAACACTGTTGCATCCTATCCCTCTCATCTACAGCTACAGAATAGAAAAACAACAGCTCAGGAAATAGGGATGTAAGTGACATCAGCAAAAAAACTGCTTCTCTGCTTTAAATGGCTCAACCACAAATATCACACCAACAGAGATGTTCGATGGTGCTCGACAGCTTAGCACTTGTGTTTTTTCGTGTGGTTGTCAAATGACAAACCCTTCATACATACAAAGCACAAAACAAAGCCGACTGAACAAGTGACACGGCTCATGGTGAATTAATGTCAGCAGAATAAAAAATAAGTACATCTGCTTCAAGACCTAGTACATTCAAGCTACTAAACCACTAAAGGAACTTTATTTTATCATTGTGCTACTTTTCACTTTATAGGGAACTAGTGTGTTTATTGTCCCTCTAAAGTTACTGATAAAGCTGCAGGTTAATATTTCACTTACAATAATCTTTTCATTTTGTACAATGTATTTAGTAACGCATTTAAAGATAAGACTACTAATAGACACTGCTCATTCATTCTGGTTGAATACTGTTGTTTGATACTGAAGTACTTGAGTGGATCATGTTCACTTGTACTTGAGAGTTACACAGCCTGCATATCTTGTTTATTATTGTTGTTTGTCATTGTTAAGATGTTAATGTAAGATGTTTATTGTTTTGTTTTATTGCAGTAAGATACAGGGTGTTGTTTTGTTTTAGCAACCATGTCCTTTGACAATAACCCACTTCCTGCATTTTAATGACACAACTGTGAAGTCTAAATTCGTTCGTGTATTGTGTGACCACAACAGCGTAGTTTTCTTCCTAAGTGCCTTATATTTAAACAGGAACTGGTGTTGAACACTTGACAAGCTAAGCTAACAAGCCAAGTGTGGTGAGCGCGTGCACACCCCAGCAGACACCTGCTAGCCTAATTAACAGCTCCGCCAACATGTAAACAGAATAATACAATAATTTCACTCACCTCAAAACACAACGGGAGCACACATTTCCCCAGGCTCTGTCAATTAACCGCATAGTGAGGGATAACAGTTGTCCGATATTTGTATGAAACTTCTTCCAAAAGGCACCAACGCCATCAACACGGCCGAGAGGTCACGCACGTTCACCGGCATCAGCACCGAGCGGATCTTCACCGGAAAGCGACCAGCTACTAGGCCCTGATTATAGTTTACATTCACTGTGTAAAAACAAGGGGTCAAAGAGACCATAACTCTTTTATACCAGGCTGTAAATGTGGCTACTGCTGAGAACATTTTCGCGTAGGGAGTGAGTACGTGGGCACTGACTTGACCCCGGAGGTGACCTCCAAAATGCAGCCTAACCAGGAACTGAGCGACAAATGATGCCTTTGTTATATGGACCGCACGAGGCTGTGTCCATGGATCTGTTCAGCCCCATTGGCTCTTAATACAAGTCTTTCAGAGTATGCTGCTGGAGTTTTACTTAGATTTATATTATAATCATCGCTGTAAAAGTGAAAAAGTAGTGGATAACAGGTGCATCTTAAATTTGAAAAGTTTATTTTATAATACATGAAGCAAAATATTAATTTTGTTTATTTTTTACATCCTCAGTTCACAAGACGCTCTAATATAACACAATGATGCTATTATGTGTGCAGTAGTTGGTTTATAGAGCTAATTAAATTAAAAAAAAAAAAAGACTGTTTTATTTTCTTTTTTTATGACTTAATTTTTTAAGACATTTCAGGGATACACAATAGGGTGTAGTGATAGAGAGGATAGCAGTGTCTCAAAGAAGGTTAAGAAGGCTTTGGGTTCAATTCTCACCTGCAACCCTGCATTGATGAGCTGTAGCTACAGCCAACGGATGAATGTATAATTCTGCTGTATAAAAACATCAGTCTTCTACCAGCAGTAAACAGGAAAGAAAGACCACTCAGCACAGGCAGACAATCAAAAATAGATTAGACCACAGTGCTTTTTTGTGAGACATTGTAAACATTACTGTTGTACAATATAAAAGGAACATTTAACAATATATTGCTATGTTACTTAAGTTGATTGTGATTTGGGAACTTACAAATTGTGACGACAGATATTTATCACCTAATTATATGACACAACCACATACAAGTTTCCCAACAGTTCAATTTTTCTGCAGAACTTGTACACGTTGTGTTGTTTTCATTTGCATGTGGCGCTTTATACATTGGTCTTTTCATTTCCGTGCCTTCAGCAGAGACACACTCCCCCTGACCCACTCTGGCAGCCAGTGAGCGCTTAACTGCCTCAGGTGAGAGGTCTGGTGTCAAGCCGTCCAACAGCAACAATCTTGGCTGTCATCACAGCCTGAGCCCGAAGGTGACCACTGTCGGAGATATGAAATGTTTGAAACCAAGTGTGTTGAGTGTCTGATAGACTTGCCTCCCAGCTCTGACATTTAAAAAACCATTAAAAGTTCTGTGGAGTCTGGTTAGCTGTTTTCTCCTCCAGGTCATACATTGATTGACAGATCTGAAATTTTACAAATTGAAGGCTCCCTCAGATGACATGAAATTTAATTATTATTACCTTTATGAAATCTGTGCATTTGTTTAGATGGCGTTCTGTGTTTTCTATCGATAGTTTTCCATTTTGTGTTGTTTTAATGTTATACCAAAATTTCCAAAAAACAGGGGGGAAGGAGATAGACACCCTTCGACTCGCCCTGTGTTTATGTGTCAGTCATTTCTTACAGTGCTATCAAAAAGCTCTCAGCGGGGTCTGAAAATCCTCTGGACAAAGTTAATTTCTGTGCACCTCCTTTGTTGCACATTTGGAAAAAGGAACTTTAAACTTCCCTTTGATTTCACACTTCCTTCATTCTCACCTGTGCTTTGGTTATTGCACTGGATTTATTTGTGTTTCTGCTGGCCCAAAGGGACTGTAGCATATTCAACATGCTGCATGACATTTTTCTGCTGTTCTGCATCTGTGCACGTGGAGGTAAGGTCATTTTTAGTCCTGAATGTTATAAAAGTATCCAGAGTGTTCAGTTGTGCTCTTTGCTGTTTTTGCAGTTACATCCACAAGCTTTCCGCCTGTTTACTCTGATACCACAACCACAGCAATGACCACTGCAACTACAGAAGCAGGTAATACAGAATGTGCAAGGCATCACATCAAGTTAGATTATTAAACACAAGGCTAATAGTTCAAAGTGTTGTTGGCATCTCTCTGAGCATTATCATCGTTGTATACTGGGCAAAATGCTGACATTGGCATGCTAACAGAGTTAGCATTTTCACGTTTGTTAATTGGCACGAGACATGAAGTACAAATGAAGCTGATGAAGGAAATGAGGCTGAAATTATGATTTGTCGATAGTGCTGTATAAGAAATTACATTTCATTGTGGACGAAAGTGTTAGATCACCACACCAATACCAACATCCTCTATCTGTAACTGTTTTATATCTTCTTGTTTCTTCTTCCTTCCATCATCCTCCATCTTCTGTCTGTCACATAACAGCCTATCTGTATGTGAAGGCTATGGCCTCACCAGAGTACCCAGTTGCAGCAGGTCAAACAGTCAAATTGTACTGCAGTTTTGTAACCAACATGCCAACAGTCAGTTGGTACTGGCAATACCAGATAAAGGAAACCTGGCAAGATTTGGGGAACATGATGAATTTGACCCTCACCGAGCCAAATCAAACTGGGACATACCGCTGTTACGCCGAGGCCGAGTTGATTGGACAAATGAGCAATAACGTCACAGTCTATATCGTCGCCATGCAGCCAACAGGTATGTGGTCCTTTCTGATTTGCTGCATATCCTGATGGAAATAGTGTAAAATCTGCAAAACGCAACACCTCTGCCCAGTATTTGAATTTAATACTAATTAATTGACATTTGACTCATGACCCATCATTGCTCATACATGAAAGTGTTATCATGATGCCACAACTCTACTGTTTCACATCCCTCATAGAGCTGTCTTGGCTAAAACCTAAAAACTCACAGTAGACAACCTGGCCAGAAAAAACACAGACACAGCTAGAGACCAGCTGGTGAACACTGCGGAACATTTAACGGCTGAAGAGCCAAAAGAAGAAGCTAAAAGAAAATCAAATATTGGCCTCCACTCCATGAATACTGATGTTCCATAATTGCTGGATGTGTAAATAGCAATTTGTGATGAGGTTCTCCATGTAGTGTTGCATTCACAGCATCTATCTAAGTGACCCAATATTCACTTACTGTGAGTTGTTGATTGGTAAACAATAATGTCCAAGACATTTTTACAGTAGGAAATTGAACTCATCAGTTTCCTCAACCGGACTATGACACAACTTTAAAAACACCAACATATTTTATATCAAACTATAAACAGAAACTTTGTTTTTTGATTTTGGTTTGTTGCATTCTCTCAATGTTGATCCATCTATTCTGACACATGACGTACATTCGCTATTTCAGTGGGTGATAATTTAGGGATAGCTGCCATCGTCCTCTCGGTCCTGGCCTTGATCATGGCCATCACCATTCTGATTTGGTGGGGCTTGCAAAAATATGGTGGCACAATGACCACCACTGACATGGCTGTTAAAGGTAAAGAAGTGTTTTACTCTTGGGTCACATTTAAGGCAAATGTTCTGTGAGTCATTTCCATTTCTTGTTTTTTTTAAAGGCTTTCCTGATCCTGGAAAAATACCAAAGTAAGTCCCCCCAAAAGAAATATACACTTACAGTAACAGATTATTCTCTGCATTTAGTAGGACGAGTCAGAGCTGAGTCACAACTTAAGGATGTATGTAGTAACTGATTGCATTTTTCGCCAGGGGAGATTTTCCACAGACTGGAAGCGATGGAGATGTGTACATGAATTACACAAGCACCAGCCAGGCCTACACTAATCTGGACCCCACCAATATGACAGCAGATAACATCTACTCAAGTCTGTCATGAACACCATTGGGAAGGTGGAGACGTGCAATAAAAAGAGGAAGAATGACACAACATTTTGTTCAGCAGCAGATTACACGTAGTTAATATCTGTGTTACATCCTGGCAGGCAAGGTTTATTATATGCTTCTCCGGGTGTGTGCTTTGTTTGATTTAGTCAGCAGTAACTTAACAACACAATCTGAATATGGTAAAAAAGAAGATTAATCATAGTAGTGGCCATGTGGAAAACATTCCTGCCCAACAGTGCTCTTCTTCATCAGTTTGTTCGTGCTAATAAAACCAGTAACTTGCCACCATTTTCTATGTCTGAACTCACATGCGCTCTTTTATTTTGTCCACAAAAATGAATACATGTCTCTGATTGTTGATAAGTCAAGATCCGACTTTTCAGTTTACTGAAATCATCAAAATACAGCAAGTAAAATCCACAGGTAAAACTTGACTTTAGTTACAAGGTTATATAATATGATAGAAGAACTTTTTCGTTTTGAGTCATACTGCACACATTTGCATACAAGGCAATCAAAGCTGTTCCGCTGAATGATAAATGAACAACAAGAATAAGGTCACAGTAAGTACATATATGGCAGATATATACAGGTTTCTTTGTCACAGTCAATAAATGGATTTTTAAATCATTAAACCTGGACACAGTAACACATTTCTGGAAACCAAAAGCTCAACTAAGATTACCTCTGCTCACTGGTTTCACACCACCAGATAAAACCTGTTTGGGTAAAGATTAAAAATGAACAAACATGGACTTCTCTGATGGGAAACAGCTATCTCTTTGTCACTGCATTTTACCGACATAATGTCAGCCACAGTGGGGAAGCCGCAGCTTGAGTGTGAGGAGCTACTCCCTGAACACCACAGGAGAAGTTGTTAGCCTCCGAATATATGATTACTGTTCTGTTTTTGGTGTCCTGCTTCATGCAGCGCGACATCTGTGCAAGAGTTTAAAAAATGCGGCTGAACTCTCATCACTTGATTTCAAAAGGTGATAAGTCTCCCTCACAGTCATCTACTTCTGCTTGCAAAACTTCTGCTTTTCACTTCTCACAGGAAGTGCATTAGGCCCACAGCAAGTTGGACTTCGACTCATACAGTATGCAGACCTTCAAGAAAATCTGCCTGAGGCCAAACTTCTGTAATAGAGACCCAAGTGTGGAGCCACTGACACATTACATTACCTTGACTGCTCATAGTTCCAGAGGAAACAAGTAACAGATATGTACATTTTTGTGTCTGCTATAAATGTCACTACATTTCAGGCTGTCCATTTACGCTCTGAAGTCTCTGGCTCTGATTCTTGCTGTCCAGAGAGATGTGAGAGGCGACTGTGTGTGAGCACCCTTCTCCCTTTCCAAACTTTTTAATGTGATCCACGATGAACTTTCTAAACTTCCTAGTGGCGAAAAAGTAAACCACAGGATCCAAAATGCAGTTGAGGCCCATGAGAAACAAGGTGATCTGATGTGCATCGTTGAGCACCTGAAGTGTCCCCTGGTCCCAGTCCATGTGGCCCCAGCCCTCTTTGATCTGCAACACTGCCAGTACCCACGGGCCTTGGATGATATGGTGGGGCAGGAAACACAGAGCGAACACTCCTACCACTGCCAACAACATCTGGAGAGCCCTCCTTTTCACCCCTTTGGGTCTTTTAGCTGAAAAGGATGAGAACTTTTTGGACTTTCTGGATGAAACTGTTTCTGACTTGAATTCTGGCCGAGGAGGATTTTGAGAAAGTAAAGCTCGAGCAATGAGGAAATTGCACACAACAACTAGAAAAAAGACAACAAAAAACATTGCAATTATTGCAAAATGAGTGGCGGCAACTTGTTTTTTCTGAGCATCAGTTTCATTCTGGTACCCCTCGAAACAGCGAGTGATATTGTTCTCATCAGTGTTGGTCCCTGGACTTGTCAGATATGTTATAGCTATCGCTATGTTAAACATCCAGATGAGAACACAAACAATGATCCCTCTGCGCCTGTGGTCTGAGGAGGCCGCATCCAGGGGTCGAGTGACTGCCCAGTACCGGTTGACACTGATGGCACCAAGGAAGAGGATGGAGCAGTAGGTGTTGATGAAGAACAGCGACCCTGTCAGCCGACACATGAAGTCTGTGTAGACCCAGTTACCGTGACGACTGTAATAACCAATCCAGAAGGGAAGGGCACACACGAAAAGGAGGTCAGCAATGGTCAAGTTGGTCATGTAGATGCGGATTTCACCCATGGCCTTGGCCTCACGGAGGCAGCGCAGGATAAAGAGGACATACAGGTTTGCAAAGAGGCCCAGGATGAAGGTGATGCCATAGGCAACTGGGAAGAGGACGTAACGAAACTCAGAGTCCAGGAAGGCTGAGACATTACTGACTCCTGAGCCCAGACCTGGGGTGTCCGTCATGCTTGCTTGTTCTGTGGTGGATGCCAACATTTCTGCCTGTGGGAGACAGAACACAACATCAGTGTAACATAATACATGACATCATTTAAAGGTGCATAAGCAAAGGACTGCTTAGATATAAATATGCCCAGTATGCGTCAGGTGCATATGTTCTATCTGAAAGCCTCGGTGGTTAGGAGAGGTGTATTGTTAGTGGTTGATCTATGGTGTGGTGAATCACCATGGCATTTTCTACACTTCATTTGTCACTCACTCAAAACCTTTGACTTATAAACATAAAGTATATGAACCCACCCACTCACCCACATGACTGCCTACATGTCCCTTTATCACTGCTTGAGTCACCACTTGACGAATCTCAAAGAAACACATTTCTTTTCATTAATCTTTGGGCTCTGATTTGTTGTTTATTTTATTGTTACTCCATTATTGTTCTATTTCTGTCAGAACATTTTACTTACAGCTGATTTGAGATCCTTTATGCTCCCTACCCTTTTATGATGCTCACTTAGATTCTTTTTCTTTTACCTATTTAATCTGGTATTTGAATAAAGAGTACTTTTATTATTATTGTTGTTGTTGTTATTATAGCACGATGAGGTTATAATTGACTTTCCATGTCATTTTTCAAACATACATAACTATTAGTGAACATGTAGTGTAAAACCTCCTTTACTCAGAGCGCACATTTCAACACACACATACATGCACTGACGCACACATACCGTCTCTTCCTGTGCCCAACTTTCTTCTCTCATCCAGCTCATAGGGCTATTGCGTATGAGAGGCCAGTTCAGAAAAGTCACATTATCTGACATAGGCACCAAGACTAACTATACTAGATGCTTGTACTACATTTACATTTGCACACAGTGTTGACCAACAAGATGACAAATGCGTCAAAACAACGGAGAAAAAAATTTCAAAGTGACTCCCAAAAAGTCGCCCATGAAGGATTTTATAATTTTGATTAGAAACGGCTGCTTTTATCCAGTGACACACTTTTTTAAAAAAATTAGATGCATGTTATTTCTTCCTGGAAGACAACACACTTTATCTGATAAATCAGTCACACACTAATGTTGAGGTGGAGCGTGTGACCATTAAGGTTTGCTGGAAAGATCATAAAGATTTAGAGCTGACATGACTCATAATAGTCAGATGGCCAGTACTGAAAGAAAAGTTGTAAACTTTGACTGAAGTACTTTTATAATATCAATGCATATTTAAATAGAAGTCTGATCTCAGAGTGAGAACTGTCTAAGAATCAAAACAGAAAGTCACAGACCTGAGCGAAGGTTCAACTGCCACTTGATCCTTTGACTAAACTCAGTTGTAAATGAACTTCTCAAGGCTTTGGCCAGTAAACCATTGTCTCTCCAGCTCACCACACAGTGAAATTAGAAGGAAGGAGTCGTCACATATGTGGATGTCCATTTATAGTAAAACTCGCCTTCTTTTTCTTCGCAGCCACAATGGAAGATACTCAAATAAGGCAGAGAATTTGGCAGAAATCCTCACAATGACAAACAGATGTTTTTTTTAATGACTTATTTCAATACAATTGTTTGTTTATTAATATTTTCAGAGTGTATATGTATGTTCTCTCTGAGTGTATTATCACATAATCAAACAATCTCCATTAGTCAGAGACTAACATAGAAAACCCAAACCTAGATTATCTAGTTCTGCATACATGCCAACACAAATGGACAAATACTAATAAAATGTAATCCTGAAACAGAAGAAGGGAAGCAACACCAAAAACAGAAGCAGGGACTTCATCTGAAATCTTCCTTTCTGCAGGATCAATTGAATCTCAAAGAGGTGTATACATTACAAGCAGCCACTTATTGTAAATGTAAACTGCAGTGGGCCACTGACTCTGTAAGAAGTCTATGAATAAATGACCTAGTGATGCTTGTTATTGGACATCATCCAAACTGACAATGAAGCAGGTAGAATACCATGTGCTTACAATCATATCATGTTCGAAATCATGAGTTCATCCATTATTTTGATGCCTTTTACTAGGACTTATCTATTGATTTATTAATTATGATTCACCACCTTTAATTAAACCACACATTTGACTAATCCCTATAACATTTATAGAGCAATCACAAGGGGTCAAAGGTAAAAACACTGAATTTTAAATATTACATGGTAGTTTTATTTTTTTAGAAGTAGTTTAGTTATTACAAGTATTAAGTGTAATGCTTTTCTCTCAGTGATAGCTTCTGTCAGAGCCGCATCTGTTAATTGATGACTTAATTACTATGATTAGGTTGCAGCTCATTAGTGAATGTCAAGAAACTCAATTTCAGTCTGTGTCATGTTTTATTAGTCAACAAACATCAGCTTCTCACTTTAAAACAGACTTTGTTTGATCTGCATTTACTGCCTTTTTTTTAGTGAGAAAAAAACTAAAAGCACAAATTAGAGGCTGTTGACTTACCAGACTGTTTCTTCTCCTCTAAAATCTGTCGGGATGTGAACTGTACTGTATGAACGCCTCTGTAGGTCTGAAGCTCATATAAAGTGTGTCTCTTCTGTCAGATGGGGTGTGTCATGAGCAGAGGGAGTGTGTGAGTGCAATAAGCCAAGAAGAAGGAGGTGTGAACTTCTTCAAGCCTCTTGGGAAAACCCCATATGGTGCAACTGGTAGACCCACTCATATGCTTTGGCGTGTTACATCCTGCCTGTCAAAGCGGAAAGAGATGTCCATTTTGGAGCAATCGCGGGGTTTTGCGGTCGGTTTTCATTCCACTCTCCAGTAGATATCTTTTATTGTTCTGGGAAAGTGCAATGTCAATGATAAGCACGAGTTATCTCTGTGGAATGAGGCCAGCATGCTCTCATACAGCGCCTTACTCTCCTTGAGCACATGACTTAATATAATGGAAATATAATGTCATTAAAATGTGATTCATTTATAGATGTTTAAATTTTATTTTATTTTAATTATTATCATTTCTTTTTTTTATCAAACGTATGAAAAACACATTTTATTCCCTCAGGTTATCACAACTGCACTGACTGAAAGCAGTCAACTCTCTGAACAGATGCTTGGGTTTTGTTTTCTTTTTACTGCTATATCATACATTTCATTAACATCTGTAATTAATTTACAGGCTGTCAGATGTCTGATGGTACAAGTTTCTAATATCTATGTGATTCATGACTGAGACAAATTGTGTGAATGATGACAATTAATGGCCTTGTATACATGCAGATTTGATTGATGTTACATTTGCTGTCATTAGTTTGCATGATTCCTTCAACAGCCCATCAGCGATGTGCATTTAAAGAGGCAATAGCTAATTTCTTTTGTAGGTACACCCACCGTGTTGTGCACCTTGTGTTGATACACTACATAAAACTGTATGACAAAACACATCAATACTCAAATGCTTACAGGCACATGGATTGCAACATAAGGTCAAATTTAGGTTCATGAGCAGCTGGGGCAAATGTGTAGTAAAGCATTTTAACCACACGGGGGAAGAAGAGGTCAATAAAAAAAATAGTAAAGGCCTTGACTCCTTCAAACTGTGGTGGGGTGATTTTACTCCAGGTAAAGCTCAACACAGAACTGTGTGAACTACATGAACCATGTGTGTTTGTGTGTGTAGTTCAAAGCAGCACCAGCCCCTGTCATCCTCTCCCTGGTGCCACAGTGTAATTCCTAGATTAAGGTTAACGAGCCTCCCCAACCTTATTGCTGTTATTATGGCTTGGCAGTGGAACAGGAGAACAGAGCTTTTTGGTGGTTGTGCCCTGCATGACTGCCAGACATGCTGTGCCATTGCTTGGTATACAGGCCTAACTGTAAAATCTTTTCACATACATCTTGTTGCTGGGCTCGTGGTTTGGGTGTGGATTCAACAGATTCCAGAGCAAGTCGCTGAGATTTGTTTTGGTCATGAAATGGAGAGTAGCTTATGTGAGATGTGGTTTGGTTCAAAGTATTAGGAGTTAGACATGAATAACTGCTTTTAAATATATTGTATATACTCTGAGACATTAGACAGCGATCTCACTGAGACAGCTAATCTTTTATCATTAACTTGTGTGAATATATGATAGACTTAGAGTTCATACAGATATATTTTAAAAATACAGGCTTTAGTTCATAAAAGTTGTGTGATTTGAATTGATGAACGCTCAAATCAAAAAGTTATTGATTCATGCCTAACTCTGCAGAAGAAGAAGAAGAAGCAATCAATTTTAGAAGCAAGATGCTAATTTTGAAGTACATTTTTCTGCCTGATTTGCATAATTGAACTCTTCAATCATGTCATATGAAGATTGGTATTTTGTCCATGCTATTTTTAGCTGTTAGCTGTAGGTTAAGCTACGGTTAGTTGTAACAACAACCCACACTTTTCCAATGAAATAAATATCAAGAAAAAGGGAAACAACTGGCTCTGTCAAAAGTAACAAAGTCTTTGAGGTTAGCCGTTCACCCCTGTTTCTTTAGGCCAAGTCACCCAGCTGCGGTAGCTTTAGCCTACTGAAATGCAGAAATGAAAGTATTACCACTTTTGAAGCTAAGTCAGTCAGTTGTTTTGTCTGCAATCAATGATTAACATGATGAAAATCAATATTTACTTCAGTCCTGAACTCCCTATGTAGCCTATCTAACCCATTAGACTTCTGCAGCAGATATATTTTCATCTATTAAGCAGTATATTATCCTAACATTTACAGTAACTAAATGATGAACTTAGAGTGGTATAAGGGAACCAAAAGCCAGTGACAATGGCAAACAAACAATGAGCTGAAAGGTATTACAGAAATATAAATCACAGAAGCTCAGTGTTTCTTCAATAGTTCAACCAACTCAGCTGGTTTTACATTTTAAAAACTGCTGATCTGACTTTGACTGAGTTATTCAGTTATTAGTTCAGTTAAAGGTAGAGTCTGGAGGTTTTTCCTCAAAAATAAACACTTTTACAAATGAAATCTGGCTTAATCCTTACCTCTGGGCTTCTAGTCCTGTGTGGTGGTGACTGTCTGCAGAACGCCCCCCCCGTGGAGCGTGGAGCGTGGATGTTTCTGGGAGGAGAGTCTGAGTTTTCTCTGAAGCCAATGACATGAGCAGGTGAAGCTCCATGCAGCACGAGTAGGGAGGCTGCTGCTAGCCCCGCTAGCTGTCCCGGATGCTAGTGAGTGGTAGCGGCTGACACCCGCTAGCTCGACGCTAATTTCCGCTAGTGGTAGCAGCTAGCATCCGCCATTAGCACCTGCTTCCCAGCTCACCATGAGGCTCCTGTTACCGGTGGCGGCCAGGTATCGGACTGTGGCTCCAGCGCTTCACTCGGACTGTATTTTGTTTTCTTTACAGTCCTGACAACTGCTGCTGCTGCTGCAGGAGGCGTCCACAGGGGACTGGGAGGGGCCCAGTCTGAATGTTTTGTTTACAAACCTGAAGACTCTACCTTTAACTCAAAAGGAAAACATTTGTTGATTTGGTGATGTTGAATCATTTTGTTTTTTTTTTTGTTGTTTTTTTTTTATATAGTGCAAGTAACAAACAGGATTCAAATATGAACTTCCCATGTTGCACTGGTTGTTGTGACACGCCTCCTAAATTTATCCATAGGCTTTACACCTGGCTCTGGCTCTGCCTGCATGCTATTTGATTCCTTGTCTCACCCAGATTTGTCTGTGTGGCCTCTCAGATACAGATCCATGCAGGTGATCCCTGATGTTCTGCACTGCAGCACAGGGCAGTCCAAGAATTCTTCCTCTCAAGGACTGGTAGTACTTTGAGTCCAGGTGTGCTGAGACGCAGGGGGAAAGCTGCCAGGTCCTCTCAAGCTTTTTTTTTTTTTTTTTTTTTTTTTATGGGATAGCATATTGCCCGTAAGAGCTGCTGCTATATAGTCAGAAGTCTGAATCCTGCATTCCTCAGAGAGGCAGGAAGGGAGGGAGCTGCCTGTGTGGAGCTACTCTTGTCCCATTAACACCTTTCCACAGTTGCTCCATCACCTGACCTTGATCCATGACAGTTTGCCTGTGGCTGACATTTTGCAGTGTCTTAGCTGGATATTTTGCAGTCGTACCCTTGGGCAATTTCAGGAGAACGGCAAGAAAGTGTGAGGTTGAGAACTGATGAATAAGTAGTGTTTAACTACACATCTTGCCTGGCAGAGGGTTCCTGGCAGGCCGGAGAGTGTAGGTCAGGCAGATTTACTGCATGCCAGAGCCTGAGGTTTGAGGAATGTCCCCCTGCAGTGAGAGATAGAGGGTGAGGCTGAGCTAGGCAGACCGAGGCATCTGTGCTTTGAGATAATATAGGACATGACAATAAGACAGGAACTTTTTCATATCTATCAAAGGATCTGGCACGCTCCTTCTCTCATGGGACGTGCTGTCTATTTCCTAATTTAAAAAATGAAAACCTCAAACATCAGAAATCAGCAGGAGAGCTTCTCGGTTTGGGATTCATCTTGGAAAAAAGCGTCACGATTTGGAGCAGTTGTGATTGACAAAACAGAATTGTACAACTGAGGCTATTTGGAAAGAGCAGCTCTTCAAATGTAGCTCGTCGTTGCTACACAGATGTAAGGTTACACAATGATCCACAATGTTGAGCTTGCAGGGGCTCGGCAACATCAGATAAGTGCATGCTTCTCTGCATGACAAGCTGCCCCACATTTTGATCCATCAGGGTTACATCTGCTTAATACTGACCATAACCCACTCTGAGAGCACAGTGAATTAAACACATTAATCCTTGTCCTTGCTGTAAAAAGGGCATAAGGGAGGAAAGCTCCAGTATAAGCCATATTGTGGCCTCAAATCCTACTACTTTGGTTTCATTTTATTTCTTACATGCACGTTTTGTAGTCACAAATGATATTGTCACTACTGTCTATTGAGCTGACTCTCTGCACTCTGTACTATTGGCTGTTTGTGTTTTTGGTGATGTAGGCAGGATTCAGCCTCTCTGGATAAGATAAAATACATGAACTGTGAAATGCAAACAACAAAATTTGTTGTTGAGCCGCCAGTAGCAGACAATAATTTCTACTGTTAATTCACAAATTCTTATTAGAACAAACAAGTTAATGTTTTTGGCTGGTGAAGGATGTTTGTGATTAGGAAGGATGTTGGCCAGAACACAGCTCTTCCTGAATCAGCTTGTTGCACAGAATCCATTCCCTGAAACCTTGTCCTCGTGCATTCGATTGCAGTCTGCATTATGCATTTGCATCTAAATCATTTGATGTATTAAGGCAAATTCCCCAAATGACAGAAACTTGTCTGTGCATGAGCCAAACATCTCAGACAGACGAAACATGACCAATACATGTTCTCATAAAAATGAGGTATTTTCCATGCCTATTTTGACTTTTATGTCATCCCACTGTTTCTATTGCCCTGATGGATTGTTTTGTGCTTTTCTTCTGCATAAATCAGCAGTCATTTCAGTGCATTGGGGTTCACTAGTATACTGGAAAATGACTGAAAAGTCTATATTCTGCAACTGCATGCCTGCCTTTGTATTTTAAGACACATTTGCATAAAAAATGTAAAGACACACATAACGTTTCCACAGAAAAATGTAGGTACTGAAATACATATTCACATACACCTGTGCTTGGCCTTCTTGTTGTGGCGTTCAGGTGTCAGGGCATGTCTGGTTATGCCTTTAGCTTGCAGCTGGCTCTGAAAGGATTTAATTTCCCTTTGATTACTCTCTTTGGCCTTTTCCCTGCTTGGAGAGAGCGACACCGTGAAATAATTTATACCTGACCGAGCCCATTGTGTCAAATTATACAGCGCATTATGGCATTTTGTGAGTAGGGATGTGTAGCAAGTTGGAAACAAAGGCTCAACTGTGGGAATCGTGACAAGAGACTGTTTTAAATGTGCAATCGTGTGGATTACACAAACACCGTCAGGGTCACTGATAGACTAAATAGGAGGCTTTTTGACATCCTATAACTGTATCTTTCAGCCTCTCCCTTACTCATAGAGACACAATGTTCTATTGATGTTACTTTTGAATGGCGACCAGGCAGCATAGATCTGGTTTTTGATAATAGACGCAGTGTTTATAGCGTACCTCCTCTGCCACTGAATAACAGGGTGATTTGAAGGAATCCGTCTAAACAGCTCAAGAGACACAAAAACAAATACTTCACTGTATGAGTGTGTGTGTGTGTGTATTGACAAGACGCCTCCTAGTTGGCCAGCTGCCTATCGCATTCATAAGAATCAGGAGGTATTTTATGACCAAACTGATATCCTTTGCTCAGTTTCGAAACTAAAACATAATGAACATGCAGTAAGGAATTTAGTGGCCTGCCATAATCTTGCTGTAATAGTGGAGTAAACAGTACACCTCAGTTTCATCATGGTGTGTAACTGCAATTAGCACATTTGAAAACACCAGTTAAAAGCAAGTGTGTCTATCCATGTCCAGGTAGGCCACAGACACATCGGAGAGAGGCTGCAGAGAGTGACAGCACAGATTGATTTGTGTGTCTGTGTTGAAGTTCAGGCCGTCTGAGCTGCACTGGCTCTGAAAACATTAGAAAGATAATGGTTCAGGCAGCTGAACGACAAAGTAAATCTGCAAAATTATCCTCAATCACAGATCACAGCAGGAGACAGAGAATCCTGAGACGGGACATAGGGTTTGAGTTTGTCACTAACTTCCCTATAACCACTAACCAGCACTTTAAGTGGGATTTCATGATGTGCTTACGTTTCTGGAAACTATATTTATGGTAATCTTACTTGTATTGTTGCCTCCTTTGTCGAATTCACTCCTGTAACATTTCAACAGATGTTACTCAGTGAGTTTATTATACTTGGGATGACAGTTAATCCTGGTATCAGTACTTTTTTAAATACTGGGATGGGGACTTACATTGTGATACTCAATGGTGAGCTTAAAGTGAGGCTGTGTTCTTAATGGTATTTTATTTTTTCTATGGTATCAGTAAAGTACTGCTGTGGAGACTCACACTGACCATATGCTGCTCAGTGCTGTTCATCATATTGACAAGTTACGGTCAAAATGTGGTTAAAGACAGAGAGAGAGAGAGAGAGAGAGAGACAGAGAGAGAGAGAGAGAGAGTTATTAGGATACTGTTCACACAACCTCAGCCTGAGTTCATTCCTCACCGGCTAGGCTTCGCCTCTTGTCTGTTTTGTGGGGGGAGAAAGGCGGGACCTCGAAGCCGGGAAGGGCGTTCTCTTTGCGGTCAGACCGGGCAGAGTCATCCCGAGGGGTGGGTCCTCCGGCAGCAGAAAGGGAAAACCCACCTTTTTTCATTGTTAAGGACGCGGTGGAATGTGATGGTTTGATCTGGTACGGGCCAGGGAGGGGAATATCCGAGAGGAAAGGACCGACGAGAGCGTATTAGGGAAAGGGAGAACTAAGATCGCAGACCCCCCTGTCGCCTCCGAGTCTCTGGTCTTGTCTGAGAATATGTGGATGAACTTGTCCTCGCCGTGTCGGCAGCAGCACCAGCACCAGCAGCAGCAGCAGCAGCGAGTCCCACGGTCCGCATGAACTCAAACCGGGGGGGGGTGGGAGTTGTGGATTTACCGTAGCGTTTTTCTGACCCGGCGGTGGAGCTGAGAAGGTAAAGTTGGTCTTTTTCTTATTTTGAGTGTGTTTTGTATTGGATAGGGAACATGGGAAGTGTATCAGGGTGATTCAGACAGCGGCTTCCTGAGTTGAACCCAGTGAGTCGGGACTGCAGAAGTCTGAACTGCGGCAAGTTTTTCAAGCCTCCTCCTCCTCCTCCTCCTTCTTCTTCTCCTCCTCCTCTGCTCGTTTTGTATCCTAAAGGAAGCATCCAGGACTGCGGCGAAAACCTCAGGTGCTTAAAATGCATCTTATTTTAACCTCTTAGGTCTTGTTTTATTCACACGTCCGGTTTTTTGCAACATTCGCTCACCTGGCCTCACAACTGTGACATGTCAGCGATTTGCTCCTGTCTACGCACATTATAGCGCCAGGCTTTTATATAGGCTCCTGCACAGGACATAGTTCCGCGTTGACGTTGAAAACAGACACAAATCAAGGTGTGGATTGCCTGTACCTGTTCAAGACCTTTGTTCAGCTCATGTTATGGCCAGTGCATGAATTTTAAGTTATTTTTTTAATGAATGAATTCAAAATGTGACAGTTTTTGTCGCTGGCAATCATAAATATTCAGCATATCAAGACCACAGAGCCACAGTTTTAGCTTTATTTTCTCACCTATGACAAAAAGCAGAAAATCTGTGCCTTCCCATTCACGCCAACACATTTCAATGTTCTCGCACTTCACAGTATGTTCACAGAGAGGACATCCTGTATATTCAGAGGGGAACATGCCAGAGTGTAGCTAGAGCTTCTCTAAGGTGGCATTGGCCACACGGCATATGTTGACAGGTATAGATCTGTGAGGAGATGCATAAAAAGTCATAATTTATGCACTGTGATCATTACTGAGTGGGCTACCAACCTTATCTGCTGGACATGTGTGTGTGTATGTGTGTGTGTGTGTGTGTGTGTGTGTGTGTGTGTGTAGATCAGTGAAGAATGAGCAGAAACAGCTCAGTGTAGTGATTTTACATTAGGAACAGGAACTGGAGCACCATGTCTGTAATCTGTTGAATGAGTTCACTGTTGATTAAGGCCATTTTGACAGCAGCTTTAGGACACGGATAACATGTAATGGCAGGTGAGTTGTGCACATGTTCCTGTGTGCATTGTCAACAACTTTCATGTTGCCGCAAAATAGCTAGTTTAGCCTTGGATGTAATGCAGAAAGTACTAATCGACGACACTTACAGTGGTTAAAATGGCTCTATTTTAGATGGCTTTTAGATGCACAGGTTCACTTGTTTGATTTCTAATGATAAGATACAAACCACAGCTCTGAAAAACTGTCAGACTTTTCATTCATATGTGATGGAATGTGTTGCATAGACTACATGTATGAAAACAAGGTGCTAGAGGCCACAGTCCCCCAGCATGTCCCCGTGTGCTGCCTCCCCAGTGATAGAGCATGTGTGTGTGTGTGTCTGTGTGTGTGTGTGCGCATGTGTCAACGGCAGAAGAGGTAGTTGTAGTGGTGGAATAATAATCTGCCAGGTGGGGCTCGTAAAGAGCAGCACAGGGAGGGAAGGAGATGGAGGGGACCTGCCTTGACCTGTTTCAGACATGGAGGAGACAAAAAAAAAAAAAAAATGCTGATGACTTTCCAGTAAGGCTCGCCCTCCGAGCCAGCTGTAGATTATACCAGCTGAGCTACCAGCTTGTGCTGCTGCGAATCCACTTTTCCTCCTGGCCTCAGCACAGGCACTTGCATAGCAGCTTGTCATGGTGGTAGATGTGTGAGAAGGGTTTCCTTTGGTATTTTGGTTGGGGTGGGGTGCAAGGATTATTACACCGCATGTGGAGGGAACGTCAGCAGTTTATGCTGTCAGTTTGGAAATGTTGGGAGAACTGCAAAGGGAAAATCTAATGAAAGTAGCAGCAAAGTGAAGAGTGAGATGTCTACATTTTCCCTGGTTTCTGCTTGATCCGTGCATTTATAGTCTTGGGAAATTATGCTCCTGAGTTTGGTTTGGTTGGTTTGGTCTTTCTCAGGAGGAATGGTTCCCAGCAGATGCCCCCATTGACCTTTGTCGCCTCTAACTGAACATGATTGCTAAATGCAGTGATAGACACAGTACTCGTGCCACGACACCTGTTTTGTGATCTTTAACATGTCCTGAATACCAAGAAGCGAAAGTTGCTCAAAGAAGGAGTTTGCACCATGTCATGTCCAGGAGTTGTCGCCTGCCATGCAAAGTAATAATCATACCCCTTTCCTCCTCTTTTATGACCTGTGCTGTACCATGCATGATTGGTTTTCCACTCTACAGAACGCCACGACCACCCTATGAAACTGCCTGCACTGCTTTGGGTGAAACCCAAAACTAATCATTATGGGTGTCCAATAAGGGTAATTATCAGACTAAGCACTGGACCTGAGGATTACAGAGTGGCTAAATGACTGCTCTGGGGATTAAATTAAAATATTGAGGTTTTCTGCCTGGGAGAATCAAACCGCTGGGAATGTCAAACCCAGCCTGTCGGTGGTAGTATTACTGCCACTCCGCACAAGGTTTATACATAGAGCCCCTGCTGTTAGTGCAGTTCAAGCACATCAGTGTGGAGTTACAGGACATTAACATTGACGTCATGTGTTGCAAGTGCATGCAAATCAGAAATTATATTGTTATTACTTGGTCGGATGGAAACGTATATTGCGAAATATCACTTCAGCCATCAACCTGTGTTTTTATTGCAACCCACAGAAAGCACAAAATGGAACGACAGTTTGCCAGGATCAAAACACAGAGTAAAGACTTCAGTGCTGATTTGAGTAATAATCCATTTATGAAAGTTATTTGCATTATCTACTGCATCAATGTAACAGTTATTTTCTTCATTAATTGTCTCATTTTTGCTCATTAAAATTCACCAAAGGTTAAAGTGACCAATTCAAATCACTGGTGTGTACAACCATAAGTCCACAACCCAAAGATATTAAGTTTTTTCATCATGCCAGACATGACTAAATCTATTAATGGAGTCTCAAAATAGTTGAATAATTGTTTTGGCTTTAGTCATCATAGTGTAAAATGTCAGTGAACTTGTTCGTTCTCATAGGAATTAATGAGAGAAGGAATGTCAGCAGCACCCACATAAGCAGATGTGTGTTATGCAGTGTAACCTATTTCCAAATAAGCTGTAACAGATAGCTCAGATAAAATTATGACCAGATGGTGTTGGTGTTGGTCATTATTAGTGCTCGACTCTCAGTTTTAGCCTCTGTAGGTAGCCCTTTCACCCGGGAATAGCACAGCGGAGGATGCACTCACAGGCCACAGAGTGATATTGCAGGCGTTACAAAACGGAGGCCTCCTTGAAATAGCACAGCTGAATCATGGGCTCTCGGAGGCTTGTATTTAAGCCCACACACAGTCAGTGAGTGTATATCCTTTGTGAGCGTGTGTATGTGTGTGTTTTGTTATAATGCAATAATGGGCTCAGTATCCGGGACAGAGGCTGCTGCTGTTGATGATACACAGGCCAGCTGGAGTTGCCGTCTGTGTGTTAGCAGACTCGCAGGGAGATGGGTTAGTGCCATAAAAATGCCTGTGTGAGACTGAACATGTACGTACTGTATCTCCAGAGAGCATGTGTGTGTGGGAGGTGGGAGGAGATGAAACTATTAGGGAGTCGATTAGTTGATTGATCAACCGTAAATTAACCTTCAGCATGGGCCTCCAGCTTTTTCTTTGAAAGGGTTTTATGTTCAACCTAGTCTTTTGTGATTGTAAAGCTAATATTTCTGGGCATTTGAAAAATCAAATTGAAGATCTGGCCTTTGTCACTGAGATATCACAATGTTTCTATAAGATATTGTGATATATTAGAGGCCAAAATTGTTTCAATACCCAGTCAGTGAAGATAGTAATCAGCAAATCAATCATGAAAACAAATGTAAGCTGCGGCCACAGAGGTAGAAGCATGCATGTCAGCTGCTTGTGTGTGCACATTAGTGTGTTCACATATCGTGGCTCTTGTGTGTTGCTGATGTTCGGCTTAATCAGCAACGGTTAACCTATATTCAGTTAAACATTCAAGTAATTTATCTTTACCAATGTTCAACAGTTTCTACATCCAGCTCGTCGGATTAGATTAGCTGTTGCTTTTCTTTGTCACAGTAGATCAATTTCAATTGAAGAATTTGGGCTTTGGACTTACTTAGACAAAACAACAGATATGAAAACTTCATCTTGGGATCTCTTGGAATTTGTGATAAAGATATTCCTTTTATACCCAGAACTATCCATCAGTCATGAAAATATTCATTAGTTGCAGTTCTGTTTATGTGTACATCTGGAGCTTTTTTATGCCTCTGCTCATTCCTTTGCCTCTCTTATCTCCTTCTATTTCATCTCTCTCCTCCACTGGCATTCCTCTTTCCCTCCTTCTACTCCTCTCTTCTCCAATCTTCCTTCCAGCTTTTTTTTTTTTATCAGTGGTGTCCCAGTGACAGGGCAGGGCTCTGTGATCCCAGCTGCAGTTCAAACCACTTGAACATTGTGTGTATTCATGGGGACCATTGTGCGTGCATATGCACATGCATGTCTTGCACTGTGAAGCACTTTTGCTCAGGCGCTGTTGTTCCCCCGGCCGTGTAGATATGTCATCAGATACTAGAGGCTGAGAGTGTCAGTCACTCAGCGAGTAGTAGCCAGGAGCACACATCTCAGCGCCAAGCGTTCACACGCCTCGGAAAGGCTCTCATTAACACATACACCAACATGCAGAGTGACAGATATGTGCTTTCACTCTTTAAAGAATTCCATGTCAAAGCAAGAATGGATTCTGTTCATACGACCTCCTCCGTGTGTGTGTGTGAATGGATCCCCCTCGTTAGTCCTGCAAAGCGTGCCAAACGGCCTCCTCATTACCAGCTACTCTGGTGGGCTGTCTGTCCTGTCATGCCGTGGTCACTCACTGAGGCCTCACCACTCTGCTGTGACCACAGGTGACTGTGAACCAACAGTGTCGTCACAGAGACGCCCGCAGATGCATGTGACTCTATTGTGTCCAGTATCCTGCAGCAGTTCTCCACAAACACAGCTTTGACTTGTGAGGGTTTGATTTGCTGCATAAAACCTCTTACTAAGCCATCAACAATCTACAAAGCATCTTGTACAGTATGATGTAATTTGTGTTTTAAATGTTCAGGGTTGTGGACCCCTTGACTTTTATTTAACCATTAAACTGAAGTGGCAGCTCTTGTGTTTACTGACCTGCAAAGGATTTTATTGAGTGACTGATTAGGTTGTTGTGAAGCATGTTACATGAACAGGTGGTTATGAAATGGGATTTTTTTTTCACACAAATAAGGCTCTCTTGTGCAAATGTCTCGTACTGTATGTATCACAGCCGTGCGCCACTGAGGGCCTGACGATAACGACTGAGGAAAGGACTTGTGTTTAAATTGTTTACCAAAGCTTTAATGACACATGACGCACTCCCATTTCCTTGTATTTTCATACGTGTGAGAGCCAGCCAGCCTGCCAGTCAGCACGCTGGCAGATGGACACTGGCTTTTTATTTGTAATTACGAAGAAGTCGGTTCAGTGGAGAGCTATGATTGTACCTCCCCAGTTATGAGTGTAAATCCTCCCGGAAGCCACAGTCTGTACTTGGCCAAGAGGACAGCATGACAAGGGCACACACTTCACACCAGTTCTCTGTTTATGCACTTCAGTGCGTTATAGATTTGGGCCCTGTCTCATTTTAACCACTTCCACTCGGTTTTGCGTGTTCTTTTAGGAGCAAGCTCTTAAATCGGAGGGAGGCCAGGTGCAGACTTTGAACATAGTGCAAGGTAAAAAGTGGCAAAGGTGTCTTCTGTTTTCTGGTTCATCATACGAAGAAAGATCATCAAAGCCCACACAACAGGAAACACTACCACTGCAGCTGGCATTTTCAAACCTGAATGAAAACCCACTACAGTTTGTGGCTCCTACATCGTCACTACGTGTGACGTAGATGAACCCGTCATCTTCGCTAAGTGTTGTCCCATTTCGTTTTCATGAAGTGGTACCTCCCTTTGGAGGCCACTCGAAACCAAGTGCCAGTGTTAAGGGAAGAGAAATGAATGTGACATAGATAAAACTGCAGATTCTGCCCTCATCACTTTACAACTCAATGTATGATGAAATGAAAAAAAACTTTTTTTTCACTCAAATTATAAATGTATGAAGAATCAAAAACTGGAACGTCTTATTTACACAAGTATTCAGACTATTTCCCATGGCAAGTTGTGAACAGCTACTTCCTGTTTGCTTTAGTTATCCTTGAGTCCACCTGTGGCAAATTGAATGAATTGGACATAGGGACACGCCTGTGTGTTTAAGGTCCTGCAGTTCACGCTGCATGTCAGGAGACCTTTCAGCTGATACACTGGTAGGCTGTAGACCAACTGAGAAAACTCTACAACCTTGCACACATCATACTTACGTGTGTTTTAAAAAGCTGTGACATTAGCAGGATCTTGATAACATTTGCACTTCTGTTCATCTTTTATGACAAACAGATGTCTTCAATGCTGCTCTATCACCACTCCTCAGGAGTTATGCACAGTTCATATTGCTGACCAGTACTGGTTTTCCAAACTGCCTCCTAGTGCCATATTTCAGGAATTTTAATTTATGGACACCCATCGTTCCCCTGCAATCCTCAAAACCAGGCAGCTGCCCTGCTGTTGACCATGTGAAGGTTCTTAAACTATGGCATGTAACTGAAGAGGGAAAAAAAACAACATCTCATCATCTGGTCCTCATTTTGGCTTCCCAACCTTCCACCATTTCCTTATCACACGGGAACAGACAGAGATGGAGTTGCCACTGGAGTGCACAGATGCTACATCAGAGTACAACTTATTTTCCTCTGCACCTCAGCTTCATGTTTCATGTATGTTAAATACTTTTCAAGTCTTGTCACTACCTCCAGTCCCATAGTCTTCGTCTGAAATCTTCAGTAAAATCAACTTGAGTGAGTTTGTTAGTTTAGTCTCCAGACGTTCCAGGGCAAAGTTTCTCATGTGAGTCATCTTTTTGATGTCTCATGTCTGTTTCTTTGTCTTATCTTTAGTGGATGCAACCTTATGGCGGCCCTATCACAGGTGCAAAGACTGTAGATAACCTGTATCGCGGTGGTGCTTTGTGTATTCTGAGGCTCTTACATGTGAAGCATGACTTCTACTATCGTTCTTTCAAGCTGTCTCCTTTTCTCACAGCCCCCCACCCCCACCCCACCCTCCAAACCTGAGCGCCAGTTTATTTACCCAAACGCCCCTGCCAAGACCGTGTTTGTGGCCGTTTGATAGACCCTGATAGCTGCAGGTGATAAGTCCTCTAATGTTTAATCTGCAGCCCGACCAGAGCAGCTACCCCACATGGCTGGAGTTTGGACCACATTGACTAACAATGTGGGTCACTCCTCTACTGTGTTTATGTTTTACATGCTTTCAGCTTGACCTGAAACACAGGAGTTTCCACTTTTTTGGATCTTTTTTTTTTTTTTTTCAAGTTTGTCCTGTCGGTTCCTGTGTGGAATTTGGATTTCTGTTAAGACATTTCAGCCTCCAACAAAGTTGTTTTACAGAAGTTCCCTTGTGTGCCTGTTGTGTTCCTACACTGTACAGGCTCCCTTCAAAAATGGCTACCTCGTCGGTCCTGGAAGAGACGAGGAAAGAAGTGCAAAGGAAACAGACTTCAAAAGCATGTAGGAGGCACAGCAAGGCAGAGGGAGAGAGGGAGGGAAGAGAGAGAGAGAGAGAGAGGGATAAAGGACAGACATTTTAACAGGGGAGAGCTAAAGTTAAGACATTTCTTGTAAATTCCTCAGCCACACTTTTATTTTTTTAGGTGTTCTCCTCCTCAAAGGGCCAATATTTCCCTTCTCTCCTTCCGATTGTTATCTTGTCTCACTCACTCTCTCCCTCTCTTTTCTCCTTGCTAAAGAAGAGCCCCCCCTCGCCCCCCCTCTTTCCTGTCATTCCTCCTCCTCCTCCTGCCTGGTCCAGGAGTATTTTTGGAAGTTAATGAAAAGAGAAATCTGAACCGCTTACCCTTAAAAGGCATGTCTGGGTCAGCTGGGTGGAAACTTGTGTTATTAATGCCCTTAACATTTTCTATGTGAGTGGGTCATCTGCGTGTGTTTGTTGGTGCTGTGTGTGTGTGTGTGTGTACAGTGCAGGAATGCTGCGGGTTGGGGGACTAGAGGGGAAGGAGGGTGGGCTCATAAGAAGGCCTACGTCTCAGTGAAAGGAGAAGGAGGAGGAGATTGAGAGGTGAGTGGGTGGGTGGGGGGGGGGCATATCTGGCATATTTCAGGAGCCATTCCAGTCTGGTTCAAGATGCATCCTTCTTCCAGACAGCGAATAATCAAGGAAGCGGAGGAAAGGTGAACATCACGCTTCGCTTCCCATCAGTCTCGTGATGCTGCTGGCCGAGGATGGCTCAGACCTGAACACAGTCTCACTGTGATGGAGCCAAAAAGCCGCTAACACAGGTGGTCAAAACAAAAATTCCTCCTCATGCCACCTACAGATGTCCAACCCCCCTCCGCCCCACACCCAGTTTATAACCTCAATAATATCCTTAAAAGGCTGAATGTTGAACCAAAGTCCTTCACGCAGCAGCAGGGTTTGTATGCTTTGGGTACCATCACTGCACTTTAATGAATGTTTATGTGCTGAGGGCTGTAATATGTTTTTTTCAACCTTTCCTCTGCGGCATTATAAGCTACAGTTCCTTCCCCCAGAATTTATGATGTTTTAGTCGTAGCTATTTGCAGCAGGGTGGCTACTGACTGATGTGCCAGTTGTTGGTGGGAGTTCAGTGTGGTAGCACCAGTCCAGGGCTCAGCAGCAGAGGTCAGGTTCATCGCCAGGTCAATCATGTCAACACTAAGGACGCAATTGGAGTAGATTGTACAAATGTATACTTAACGGGCCCCAAACTTTAATCTCAGCCTCTGAAACTGTCTCAGGGAAAAAAAGACTCGTTTGTTTTTTAGCTTGAAAGTGGTGACCTATATTAAACCCCAAACTCAAAAGAGAGTGATGAAGTGAAATATCAAACAATGCCTCTTTGGTGGAAGTTTTATTGTCCTGACAGTGGTGCTGCTGTTTCTGGGTGAGGCCCAGAGAGACGACATCAAATGTGGTGTTGCCATCTTGTCTTGTGCTTTGATGTGTCTGATGTTGCTTCTGTTTTTGATCTTTGCAGGGAAATGTGGATCAGGGAACCACTGCTTAACTGAAAACTATGACAAATTAAAGACAGAGCATCAGTGGAAGAGTGGAGAGTCTTTTGAAATAATGATGTTTGTCCGTCCAGTGGGGCTTTAAAGATGTCACTGCCAGGGAGCCAAGCTGGATTCTTGTGGTTGTTCATCGCTTTATTCCTCATGTACTTTCAGTACAGTATGTGCTGCAAAATCCATACTCATAGATACTGGAGTTGCAAAAAGGTACTAAATGGCAATGTATCGCAGTTATATGACATATGACAGAAGTAACATGATAATATTGTATCTTGGTGACTCCCACCTCTACTTTCCACAGCCTCCAGGTGTACACAGAGAAAGATGTTGACAGCTGGAATGAAGATAATGTATATTATGAGTTTAAATTCTCACCTAATTGAGGTATTTGGATAGAAAATGGTTTACTGGTCCCAACCAAGAAAATAGTTCCCCATTAAGTAAGCTTTAGCTTCCTGTTTATTATATTAGACATATGCAGTGTTATTAGTAGCTCACCATCCCATACTATGTTGATGTTTGCATCCGTTCCTTCTCTAAATGTTTAACAGCTCTGTTTAAAATATTCATGAATGTTGTTTGGACAAAGTAAATATGTTGCTCTGTCCCAATTTTGCACCCGATAACTCGTTCCATACCGGCTTGTATCAGATTCCCCAAACAGCAACGCTCTGCTCTGAAGTCAGGAGTGGGTGAGACAGGCAGGGAGACAGAGAGAGGGAGAGGGAGAGGGAGAGGGAGAGGGAGAGAGAGAGAGAGAGAGAGAGAGAGAGAGAGAGAGAGAGAGAGAGAGGGAGAAAGGACAGGGTGAAAAATAGTTTAGAGTGAAGCGTTCTGTGGGAGAGAGGGAACAAGAAGCAGCAGGCTACCTGTAAAACATGACGTTTATAATGATGATGAGCTGTGATTTATATGTTGTGGTCATTGAGAGAGAGAGAGAGAGAGAGAGAAAAAGAAGAAGCGAGGGAGCAAAAAGAGGGAGGTATATGAGCATCTATGTAACACACACACACGCACTGAATGTGAGTAATCAGGGTTTTGCAGGCTTTAGGGCAGTGCTTGTGAATGTCAGTCTCCCACTCTCATCCCTGTGTGCTCTCTTGTTGCTGCCTTTGTGATGAAACATACACCAGCAGAGCAGCAGCAGCTCCGCGTCTCCCTCACATCAACAGGACAGGACTGTGTAAAATAAAGTAACAGAGTGAGCTGAGAAGTTGTGGAAGAGGAAAAAAGACATTAGAGCTTTTGATACCTGTGTCAACATCTTCATAAGCAGCATTCAGACACCCTGTGTGTGTGCACTGTGTGACTTGAACTGACTGGATTTGGATCCTCACGTGCTCTTCCTTTGGCAAATCATCTGCCTGGCACAGAGAGTCTTTGCTCTTCTACCTCCACCTGGACTGTGTGAGAGCTACACACACACACACAGGAAAAACTCACACTCCCGCCTGTCCTGCCTTAAGCCTGGGATCTACTGGGCGGCTCTCAAAATAAAATTCCTCCAGCAGATTATTTTTCTTGTGATCAGAAAATATACATGTTCTCGGACAGAGGAATGTTCGGACGCCATGGCAACCTGGCGATTGCTCGCTTCCCCCCTTCTTCTGTTTCTCGCGTTCTCTGTCGGTTTTGTCCTCTGTGCTCTGTTTCTACTTATTAACCAACTTGTTTTTATCCTTCAGAGAGTTCTGCAAGGAAAAGTAATAATCTTTAATCATCTTGTCACAGTTTTGACGTGCGTGGCCTTTGTTCGACTTTCCTATGTTTTCATGGCAGTACCCTTCTTTTCTGTTTGTCCTTTGTTTTCACTCACCCTCACCCTCATTCAAACCTAAAATGGTAAGATGTTTTTCTTCTCCCACAGGCATCTCTTCCCTCCATTCGTCCATCCATCCATGTATTAGCAAGTCTGGTTTTAGGGGCTTTCATCATTGTGGTGCTGATGCATGCAGACCCCGACTGCTTGGCTATTTTCAGCTTCGGTCCCCTCCCCTCCACCCTCTTTTTCCCCCCTCTTCTCTCTGCTTTGGTTTTATTTTGGAGGAGATCTCTGCACTGCTGCCTTTTGTAAAGGGCAGCTGAGGGCTGGGTTGGCTGGTTTTCTCCTCTATGCCAACATTGCTTTTGGAGCTCCTTCTCATGCTAGCTGTCCCAACCAGGGGAAGTGAAGCAGCACAATGCAAGCCGTGGCGAGGCCACAAAAATAGACTTGCTAAAGTGCAGATTCTACTTTAAGAGACTTGGAAGCCTTTTATGTCAGAGTTTTATGTTGTAGTAGCAGAAGAAGAATTCTGACTGAGTAGAGCTGCAGCTAGTAGTGCATTTTTTGGGGCTTTTTATTGGATATCTAATAGGCTACTACAAGGACAGACAGTAAACAAGGAAAGAGGGAGGGGAGTTGGACATGGAACAAAGGCCCCCAGCTGGTCTAATCTTGTATGTCGGGAACTTTTTGACTACCAGGATGTCCCACTAATGACTAACTGTTTTGTTGCTGTGAAGCTCTTGCGTCTAGATGAGTCCGGGGTGACATCTTCAAATGTCCTTATTTTGTCATACCAACAGTTCAAAATGTTAAGTAAGGTCAAGAAAAGTGTTTTTTCAAGCTTTTGAACATCCATCCATCCATCCATTGGTTATACCTCCTATTCTTGCAAGGTAGCATGAGGGCTGGAGCCAGTCGAGGTTGTCACAGGGCGAAGGTGGCATGCACTCTGAAAGGGTCGTCAGTATATCACAGAGCTGACGTATAGAGACAAATAACCCCACACATATTCATTCCTACAGGCAAGTAAGTGTCACCACTTAACACCTAATGTACATGTCTTTGGGCTGTGGGAGGAAGCCACGGAGAACAGATTCCACACACCAGGGGATCAAACCCAGAACCTTTTTGCTCTGAGGCAACAGTCCTGCCCACTGCAGCACTGCTCAGCCAGAGCACGTCATCATATATAATGATATTCTGTCCAGTCAATTGCATTTTTAATAGGGGTCAACTGATTACCGCCATGGCCGATAACATTCGTTGTTTTTACAATAATCAGCATCATCCGTCACCCCTCATTTGTCTCTGATTTGTGTTGGAATTTGGGTTAGTCTACAGAATTTAAGGTCTTTTTAACACAGATTTTCACAGTGCAAAATAAACAGACAGTATACTGTATTCAGTCTAATACCAGTTCTAAATTTTGACACCAAAAGTTTCATTTTTACTGCAAATGAGTAAAGGTTCTAAATGTCAGTTATCGGTTTCCTCGATTGCTACCGATCGGTATCGGCCCTGAAACAACCATATCAGTCGATCCCTAATTTTTGTTGTATTAAGTTCACAGCAGTACAGAAGACAGAGGAAAGCTGCATTCAAGAAGCAGAAACCTCAGAATGTTTGGCACTTTGCTTGATAAATGACTTAAATGATTAATTGATTATCAAAATAGTCAGTGGTCTGAGTCATAGTTTACATACCATGGGTGAGTAAGATGGTCTGAGGCACACTGGCTCACAGACATATTCTCCCGTTTGACTGAAGCAGACAAACGCACTCATTTTACTTCCTCTCTGCACACCAACTTATGGCTAAACGTCAGCTAATAATAACCACTGGTGCTTGTTAACAAAGACACTTTCAGTCAGGGTTTGCTTAGTAATTACAGGAAAAAAAAAAAAAAAGTAGGCCTCCTCTTTATGTCTTAGCCCTGTGTTTGCTAACTGAGCTGTAATGGTTAGAGCACACTCATCATTGGATAACACCATCCTGCCTGGTCTAACATTGAAAGTCTTGCTCACCCACAGTTAGGTTGTGTCTGCGTGTGCATGCATGTGTATATGCGAGTGCATGCGGACACACTGAGACACAGGAGCCTCACAAGAATCCCATAACACTCCCGGGTCCCTGAGTGGCTCATTTGTGCACTGTGGAACATTGTGGAATACCAGGCATATTTTATGATCCAACCTTCAGCCGGCTCCCTCTCTTTCTCCCCGTGTCTGGGTTTATTTGTGAAGCTAAGCTGGTCTGGCCATCCGGGCCGCCCCCCACCCCTCTTTCCCCCTCCCTTCTCCTTCCCTCTGGAGCAGCAGAACACTTAAAACTTTACATTTTAGAAATAAAGCTTATGCCTGTATTCAGAGTAGGAGCTCATGCGGGTAAGTGGTGTGTGTGTATACCCTGTTCTTGTGTCCTTGACAAACAGGCCTGACACATGTGGTGTGTATTTTCACTGTCCGTGTCTCCGTGCCCGTGGCAAAAGCATCTCTCACCCACCCACTTGGTCTCTCTCGCCACTCACCTTGAATACTCACCCACTCCGCTGTTCTGTCTCTTTCTCTGCCTCTGTTCCACTTTCTTTCTCTAGGTGTGGACTTGCAGTGAGGAATGCAGTTAAATTAGTGTTTTATCTCTCCTGCCAGCCAGCTGCATCTGTACTTGCAGCCGTGCCAGGCATTTGAGACACAATTGACCTTAAAAGGAAACAATAGGGGCCTATCAATTCTGCTCTGCCAGTCAAGGAATGGCCCACTCCTGCATGGGCAGGGTCCAGCTCACACTCACAGCACAAGGAAGTGTTTGGAAAGTGCTGAACTTTGAAACTGCTGGGAAATGAGAGACGCAGTACACCCAGCAGAGTTTTTTTTCTTGTTATTGTAAAGCTGTGCACTGTGTCTACACAACAGGGCTGCAAACGATTTAGGAAATACCAAAATACCATGGGTCTGAATGCTCACAGCATAATAATATCCATGTCTGACATTGACTGACCAGCAGTAACAATGCATATGTCACTGATAATATAACATAATGGTAATGGTTTTTATTGCTGTTGTTATTATTATGATCACCAGTACAATGCCTGTACCAGATGTCATGGCGACCCAGTTGAACCCAATCAACCCATTGGTTGATCGTTGATTGTCTCAAATCTGAAATCTAAAAGTGTCAGCCTTATTGTGATGTTCTGGGAAAAGTCAAAGTCAGAGGGATTCATCCTCTGGGGATCATGAATGTCTATATGGAGATCCATCCTGTAGTTGGGGATCAGCCTGAGTCAGCATCCTCAGATTTAAACCCCTGTGCCAGCAAAGTCCCAAACACTGACCCTAATCCCTTGTACTACCATGTAGCTCACTGCTCTTTGACTTGCAAAAGTAAAATCTCAAATTATTGGGATTACCTTTGGGATTACTTTGGGTGTTTTATATACCAGTGGGTTTTTTTTAATATAAACTGCAGATTCTTATGTGATTGTCAACAGATTTGACCTTTAATACTCATTAAACTCTGCCCTGTTCACGCGTCGTTAAGGCTATGCCTGCAGAAGCTGTTCTGTGACATTGCTAGTTGTCATATCACCGTTGTTGGGTAAGTGAGTAATAGCCTGCACTCATCTATCTGTGCTGTCAGCAGTACTGTGTGAACTGTTTGTGGAACAGGGAGGGCTGTAAGCCATTAGATATTAGGACAGGTTCTGCAGGTTCACGGTGAAGTTGAAGAGGTGGATGGTTTTCCACGTGACATTCCTACTCCACCTTGCCGCTCTGCTGGAATGCAAATAGTAGCAGGAGGAATGCTGAATGCGAATGAAAAATCAATCTCTCGCTCTATTTCGGAGCTCGCGCTCCCTCCATCTGTCTGCTACTTTCTGGATGTCTGCTTCCTGTCTTTCCACATCTTTCTCCTCTCTGTGTATCTGTTCTTTCCTTGTCTTTCTCTTTCTCTTTCTCTCCCTCTCCCTCTCTTTCTCTTCTCTCTAGGCATCCTGTTCACTGTGTTTGATTTGGGCATTCCTTTCCTTCCCAAGCAGACAAAACAACCCCAGACCTCTCTGAACTGCAGCCCCCGGTGCGCGCACACATACACATATACACACACACACACACACACACTCTCCCTTCTGCTAATCACTCACAGGAAATGGGCTCCCATGCAAACGAGGCCCGCCTGGCCAGTGGAACCCAGGATGGAGTTTCAGGCCTTGAAATGTTCTCCAGTGGAGGAAATTGAACACGAGCTCTCTTCCCCCTTCTTCTCTCGTTCTCCCTTGTTTCCTCTCTTGTTTTACCCACTGTTGTTTCACAGTCCTTTTCTTTTGGCACTATGGTGTTGTGCCATGCTACATCTGAATGCATCCGTTTTACTGTGAAACACTGCCATTCAGACCAGTTAATGGAGAGTTTCTCCTCCACTGGAGCACTGGTGCATACTCTCTGTGCCACCTCTTTTTGAGTGGAGTAAATATGTTGAAAGTGGATGGAAGTGACACTTAGAGAAGCATCTGTGCCTGAATTATATTTATTTTGTGCTGTTGGTACCAGGCAGTATCAGTTTATAGACTCAGTGCCAAAACGGATATCTGTGTGTGGCCTAACATATGGTGTGTGTGTTTAGAGAGTGTAATCCTAAGTGCACAAAAGCATACGCTGATATCGGATATGTGTGATAAAGATAAACACTACACGATAAGATGTTTATGTGGAATGAAAAGAGGTTAGTACACTCAGGGATTTGACATATCAGTGTGTCGATAAGTTGTTGGTTTTTTTTTTTATATGAAGAAACTGACTGGACATGTTTGTCGGCCAGGACATGAAATGCATGATACCTGATAATCATGTTGCATACTGGCATGAATTGTGCAGGAACAGTTCAGTGACATTTTTGTGTAGCTTAAGTATGATAGGATATCTGTTCTGGAGCTCTATATCTTGTGAGAACAACTAAATTAACATTTGTGACTCAAGGGAAAAATCTTTAAGGCTGAAGTGGAAAAGCTAAAGTGGGATTAACTTGGACTCAAGTGAAGAATGTAATCATTACAACAAATATTTTATATCAATACAGGTTATCAATGACTTTTCAGTGAAGGCATAATGTGATGATGTGATCTCGATCAAGTTCATGAATTAGGGCTGTCAAAGTTAACATGATAATAATGCGTCAATGCAAAGTGCATTTGCATTGACGCAATTTTTTTGTTTTCATGCTCAATTAACTCATGTTCTGTTACATTGGCCGTTTCACCCGACCCATCGTTTGAATCAGTTGCCGGAAATAAATCGGTTTGTAGCTGTGAGCTAAAACGTCTCTGCTAACCGGACGAGTCTGTGGAGAAAACCAAATCAGACTATACAGTGTCTTTATCTTAATTTAACAGCTGAAAAATATCTCTTTAATGTATATAATGAACAAATGCAAATGTGTAATTAATTGTGATTGTTCACCACTAAATATCTGAATTGATTGACAGATGTATTTACAATGATTTCCAGCCCAGCATGGCCCTATGAGATTAAAGTTCAGAAGTTTTGTTCATGTGACTTGAGTGTATATGGAGTTGAGTTCAGTGTGCCAGGAATGACACTGGGGGTGTTGGGGGTGGGGGAAATAAAATGTGCAAACGGAGCTGCCGACTGGTAGTTCAGAGACAGAGACAGAGACAGGGCCCGGAGGAAGTGCCACCTCACAGCGTTTCAGTGTGTTCTGCTGAGTAACGTAATGAATCCTCCCCAACCTGACATGGAGTGTGTGTGTGTGTGTGTGTGTGTGTGTGTGTGTGTGTGCGTGAGGGGAAGTGAGTGGGAGCGAGGGATGAGAAGGAGACAGCTGTTTTCACTTTTGTTTGGATACGAACTGGCTAACTGTCTGAATGAATAGCTCCGAGCCCCCCTCACACACACACACACACAGACCCGCAACCCAACAACACATACAAACACAGACAAACATGTGGTCACTGGTCACTAGGATATTTGGCGTCGTCTGGATCGCTAAGAATGTGTCGGATCTCATTTGTAAAAGTCACATTTTTTAATTAAAAGCATTTACTGATGGCACAGCATTGAAAAAGCTGTTTCTTTATACTCAGCATATTTATACATTTGGTTCTGCGCAGTGTACAAATGTTGTTGTGTAGCGTGAGAACGTGGGATGATTCAGCAAAAACCTGCGTGTTGATGTTATGCTGCTGCCTTCATGAATCTAACATGATGCAGCTGAGCACAGACCAGCAGGGTTGCCTCCTTCCTGTGAAGAGAAAAGATGTGTGGGAACAAGCAGAGGAGATGACACAGGGAGGAGCTGAGAGTGACAGGAGCAACTAGAAGACTGAAGCTCCATGTCCATCAGCAGCTACTTACATGATCGAAGCCTCTGTGAGCACGTCACTTACACTTATCTTCACATAGTTTGGACTTGGTCAACAGAGAAACCTTGTTGCTTTACCTTAACCTTTCACCTTTTTCTGATATTTAATTGGCCATACAATTACTTGATGAATTGCCTAAATAATCAGTCGATTAATTGATAATTAGATTTTGTCTCACTATGCTGTTAACGCAATCTCACCTCAAGGTCCATGTTCTCATGCTTTCAAACACATCACACAGCCGTCAGATGAAGTTTGCTGAGTTGTCATGGTGACTCAATCTCTTCATTATTCAGAGACACCTCAAGGATTTGTCATGAATGTCCACAAAAAGGTCAAGCTGATAATGTAATGTTTTGTTCCTGATGCAAGGTTCTGCAGCAGTGTCTCATACATAGTTCTCAGGAATGTTCCCCGTCTCTTTAAGCTCCCCCCCCTTGTCCTCCTCTTCTTCTTCTTCTTCTTCTTCTTCAGCTCCCCCTCCCTCCACTTCCCTCTCTCATCCTTTAAATTCAGTCCAGACCTCAGTCTTAAATCTGGATTCTCTGTGCTTAACCAAACATATGGAATGCTACTGTAGTGGAATGCTCCAAGTCTGGCTTGTTTTGTGTGTGTGAGTCTGTGTGTGTGTGTGTGTGTGTGTGTTTAACCCTGCACATGTTATGAAGACGATGAGAGCTTCTCGGATGATGATGATTATGATAATGGTGCATGTGTGTTTGTGTGTGTACCAGTGCCTCCCCAAAGAACTGAATAGGCTCTTCTGTTGTCATGGCCAAACAAACTTCTTGTCAGCTCATGCATGAGTTTACAGCGGCAAAAGCCTCCGAACGTGTCCCATATCTGAGCAGTTAGCTCATTTTTTAGCCCCCGTTAGCTTCGCTGTGAGCGACCTCCCCTACAGTGGCTGCATTGTCAGCCTGGCCACAGGCTCCGGGCCTTGTCTACTGCCAAACATAATAATGGTGAAAGATGGCATGAGTGTGAGTGTGTCTTGATCTTATGATGACCAGTGAGTCCACTTTAACTAACCTCGTGCCCCGCTTTGTGTGTTTTAACCACAGGATGGAGAGTTTGCAGAGAGGAGCTTAACGTGCCACAAACAGAAGGATACGTCTAAAATGTGAGTTATGCTTCCCTGTTGTTCACATGATGTTTGTGTGTGAAGCCATCAAGTTAAACTGAAATAAAAACATCCATCATTAATAGACCTTTAATTCAAAACAAATGTATCTGATCTTAGTCAAAAGGAAATTCAGCTTTTTGGAAGATGTGCCCAAAGAAGATCGAGGGAAGTCACTGCTCAGTAGTTTTTCTCTTTAGAAACAGTTACAGCACATAACTCCCCCTAAACAACACTAGGTCAGCCAAGTACACCATCTCCCTGTGGCTCCAGCAGCCTCCGGAAACACCTGAGCATGATGTTCTGTTCTTAACACATGGATGTGACAGTCATATTGATGTGAAATTTTGGCTTGTGAAAGAGAAGAAGCCCGTTTTAGATTTACTGATGTATTTGTGTTGTTTTCCTCAGAGCGACATTTATAGTTTTGCACTTAAAGGAGACATATTATGCATATTTTACTGCTTTCGTCCATACGCGTTGGACCCCGAGTCTGATCTACAATTATCATCCTCTTCGGGGAAGGAAAACAGTTGTGATTTTCCGTATAGATGCCGGCTGGGGCGGGCGTCATGGGCATGTTTTGGGCAGATCCCTTGCACCCTAACCCTAATTGGATGGTAAAACCTGACATTAGGTTTTGCGCAAATCTTGGATCGGAGATCTTGTTACCGAGCGTTCAGAGAGACTGGAAACCATGTGAAATCTGGTTGGTGGATTACGGCAGGACCCCTATAGCTCATGTTGTGCAACTTTGCAGAGGCTCAGCATGGACATATGACATTATAACATTGTAAGGATGTTCTAAAATATGCAACAGCATAATACATCTCCTTTAAAGACAAGACAGAAGAGACACCTCAGTTGAACTGCTGATGAAGTATTCAGAACCACAAATGTTTCCTCTGGCTCCCTTCACTTCTTCTTCCTCCTCCACTCCCCCATCTCTCTTCATCTCCTCCTTCTTTGCCCACCTTCTCCTCCCGTCCTCTCCCCCCTCCTCTTCCTCCTCCTCGCCTCTTCCGCCCCTCCTATGCTCTTTGTGAGTCTGTTTCCTGTTGGGCACAAACGCCGGCGCCGCACTTCCTTCCCCGTTGCCTGAAGTCACACAGGAGTGGCATACGTGTATATACTGCACTGTGCGTTTTCTGTAGCATGTGGGTGAACGCACTCCTACATGTAAACATTCACACACTGCTCTCAAGGACAGCAGCTGGTGTGTGTGTGTGTGTGTGTTAGTCAGCAGACAGTATGTGTGTCACTGTCTCCTCCTTGGCTGTCCGCTCACATAACTGTTTAAGGTCAATGTGTTGCCAAGGCGTGTTTCTGTGCGTCTTCACTCAGCTGCATTTACATGCGTTTATTATTCCAGATGCTGGTTCACATCCTGCTTGAGCCGAAATCATGTTAAATAGACCGGAACTAACAAAGACCATGAAAACCGACAGTGCAACAGGAAAAAGGAGCTCCTCCTGTCAGTGTCCTGCCACTGAAGGCACGTACATCCCACTTACATTTCGGTTTCTCATCAACAGGAGCTTGATTCTGTTGAAAAGGGATGTCATTAACTGTACACAACATAATTAAAAATGAATCATCTGGCTGCGTATTTAGAGTGTATGCAATCAGAGTTGCATTAACATTAAGTTTCACGCTGATTTGCCGTTGTTTGAAGCACATTTCTGGCACATTTCTTAGTCTCTTTCCGGCCATGTTGGCTGTCGCTCCTCATGCAAACTGCCTCGGTCTTGTTCTCGCTGGTGCTGAAAACAAACAGTGTCACCTGCTTCCTTAGCACCAGGGTCATTCCAAGGAAAAAAAAAACACTTGCTGTTTAAAATGTTGTAAATGAGACAACTTCATGTGCTGCACAAATATTGACTCCAGGGTCTATCATTCACTATCAGTGAGCAAGTGCATGTGATATTGTATTGTTAATGACATTGGTCTCTTTCACAGTCTTAATACCTTGTGTACTTAAGAGGACAATCCATTCTAAGTATATGATTCAGTATCTTTGTATCTCTCCCCTGATACACAGCATCATCATTTTTTTTTTACCTCCTGCTCTCGTCTCTTCCTCCCTCCCTCCCTCTCTTCATCCTGCAGCCAGTGCTGCATTCCTGCTGCAGTAATCCACTCTGGCAGCTACCTGCTCTGCATTCTGTGGAGTCACTACCCTCATCCCACCTCTCTCTGTCTCTCCCTCTCTGCCTTCCTTGTCTGTTTTTCTCTCCTGTCTTTGCTTGCCTCCTCACATTATTACGCACATTTCTTTTGTCAAAGCTTCTCTGCACTGCTCTCTCTCTCTCTCTTGCTCTCTCTGCAAGGCTCTCTTTCTTTCTCTCTTCCTCGTCACAGAGCCACTGAGGTCTCCATTCAGCCGCAGCGTGCAGCTAATGCCAAGGCTCAGGCTGATGAAGCACTGCCAAGCTCTGCCAACCAAGTTCTGTGTGTGCTTGTGTGTGTGTGGGTATGCGCATGTAGGTGTGGGTATGTGTGTGTGTATGCATACTCTGTACTCGGACGGGAAACCGATGAATGAGCAGGATGTCAAGCAGCCAGGCAGAAGGTTGAAGGCCTGGATGTTAAGAGCTATTGATGTGTCTATGAATTGACAGTGTGTGTGTGTGTGTGTGTGTGTGTGTGTGTGTGTGTATGTGCGTGTGTGCGTGTCTGTGTCCCTTCATCACTGGAGAGTTTGATGATCAGCTGTCATCTCCTCCTCCTCTCTGAGGTACATGGTGCATATAAATGCAGTAGAAGGTCAACAGAGGAGTGACGATGAAATGCAAGGGAAGGAAACAGAAGGAATGCAGCAGGGGGGTGGGGGATGTTGAGGTCACATGGAAGGGGGGATGACGGTGACAGAGTGATGGTAAAGAACAGAGAGCTGGAGGAAAGAAAAGAATGAATAGTAAAAGGTGCTGCTGTTGTTTTCTTGACCTTTGCTGAAGAAGATGGAGAAACACATAATAGCTGACCTTCCAGCTCAGCTTCACCCTCATAGGTTCTTCAATCATGATAATTATTTGCCCTCTCAAATACAAATACATTCAAATGACATTATCATATTTGGCCACATGATTTCTATCCACTGTTATGCCATCTGTGTGAGTTTCTGCCGTGAATCTCACCTCAGCCGTCTGATAGGCCTGTTAATGCATTTATGTGCGCTGTGACACCTGGAGCATCGTGACACGTTCTCACACACATTTGAACAGAGTGTGAGCGTAGTCTAAAGTCAGGTGTTCCTACCTACCTCGCAGAAAATGATAAGAAAGTGTTATTTATAGCACTTTTATTTACATGAGTTAGAAATGCAAAACTTGAGGACAACATGCTGGCACATGCAGAATGTTTTTAGCTTGTTTGGAAATGCCGAACACTCGTTCTGTCAGTCTGTCAACTTTTTAAAAATCCTGGTTACAGATGCCAACAAATACTAATAATTTGTTCCTCAGCTAAACTTGTCACCTGATGATACTGTCGAACTAAAGAAGCAAGCAGCAACAAACAAAATACATAGCACAGCCTCTTCGGTTGCAGGCAACTGATGAACACTGGGCCAAATCATTTATCTGTCACAATGAGTTTTAATTTAGATTTCTGTTGGCTCGTCTCTCTGCCTCGCCTCATTCTTTGTCAGCTTGACTCATACTTGTTCACACGGCGCAGGCTGTGTTGACTTTAACAAGCGTCATCATGTTGTGATGTTTTCATGTTCTCATATCGGTGTGAAGCCGTGACACACACACACATGAGCACACACATTCCTTCCAGGGCAGTTCATGATCACACACTGTAGTCAATATATAAGTGGGCATTCATTGAGTCAAATAAGGATTACAGCTGACGTCCGCTGACACCTGAGAGTGCCTGAACAGCTGTTGGGCATAGCTTTAAATAGGTAGCCAGTGTTGGTCCTCCTGACACTGCGTTAATGGGAGGTCACAGAGTTTGGATGGAGTCAGACGGAGTTTGTCACTCATTTTCCTGAAGCGTCTGTTTTTGTTTGTGTTCCTCGGATTCCAGGTTAATGAAGCGGCAAATTCAAAGCCTGTCCACAGTGATCTCAGTTTGTATATCGCATCACTATTCTATCTATTATATCACATCAGCGCATGCTAAAGTGGTGTTCAGGTTATGACATGTAGGTTGATGCTCTGAACCAGAGGAGGTGAACAAGTTGGCCTTTCACATCCATTTTTCAACAGCTCATCCAGACACAGAGTGATTCATGAAGTCAGTGGCTGCTGGGCCTCCAACACCACCACAGTATATATAGAAAGTATATATACTTTCTTTTCAGATGCCTATACTGAATGTTTGAGGCCAAAATCAATATGTGAACACATCAGGATTGATATCAGAACAAGTCTGATGGATCAGCGGCAACGATATAAGTTCTCAGGTTTCTTTTTATGTACATACATATCAATATTGGCCACTAAATTCAGTGTTAATGAGGATATTAGTATTTTATTTCTTTACATTGACACGTGATCCATTAACCTTTGACCAAGATATGCACTGAGTTGACATGTAACATTTGTCTAATTATTTTAAAAAACATCTTTATTAGTCTTTTATTTACATATGATATATTCAGTGATACAGATATGTTAATGATTGGCTAATAGGTGACATATCAGCCTAATTTACGGCCTGGAAACTATTGTTATTGTTATTCATTTTATCTGTGTGTCACTGCCTTGACAATCACCTGATCAGTGTTTTAAATAGAGACACATTACTTTCCTGCCTCTCTGTTTATTTATTTGACAGCTTGTTGTTGTTGAGCCCTCTCACTCTCTTTTTTACTGGTCACGCTCTCTAATCGTGGCTCACATTAACGTCATGTCAGCGTGCTGACAGCGCGTCTCATACTGGAGTCTTCCTGTCTATCACTTCACATCAGGGGCTTCCCATGGTTTCAGTTAGACAGTAAACCACACCCGCATACATTTATCTCACTCACACACTAAAAAAGCCTGTTGATCCTTATAATTGAAAATTCTTAGTGTGAATTTATGGCCTCGACTGATGTTAATTATTGTTGTGTGGTGAGAAGTGTTCAGTATGTATGTGAGGCATGTTACATGGCTTCTGCTTTGATAAGAGTTTATGGCGGCACATGGCTTTTATGAACACATGACTTCTGTACATTACTGCTGCAGTGCTTTTATCTTATAGCTGTCTGATTATGTGCCATGTGTAAAACCCTAAAGTGACTAATTTGTTAAAGACGTTTCTTGTACAAGGTCTGATCGTTAACATTTTATTGTCTTCCCCCAGATTTTGAAGTATCCATTTGGTTTTTGTTATCTGTACAGCAACCACGCTATTTAGCAGTAAAAACCCTCATCTCATTTTCCAACTCAGACAGATGCAGTTCAGCTCAAGCTCGGTTTGGCTTAGCTGTTCTATGAAACAACACAATCTGCTCTCCTAATCAGGGCCTCCCTCCTGTTTGCCCCCAGTGTCTCGTGTGGAGTGTTGTGCATGTTTACAGTGTCAGTGACCTCCAACCCCGAACACAGAGGGCAGCAGGCTGAGGACATGCCGGAGTGGAAGTTAGGAAACATTTCATGGAAGCTTGATGGCAAGTCACACGGGACATAAACTCGTGTGTTTACAACAATAACAAGAGCATTGCCAAACTTGTGTTTTAACTGAAGCACATGTTCAAGTGTGTATCCACATAGCCCCACTCTTATTCAGATTCATTAGTGATTCCTTTAACTGTGGTTTTTAATATTGTAAAAAGTTATAGCAGTTTCATATTAAAAGAGTCTAATATTTGCATTGATTATGTTTTCTAAAATTGAAAACAAATGAATGAAGTGACGTAGGGGAAACAAACCCTGCAGTTCAGTGGTTGTCAATAGCAACGCTATCACACTTGAAATTTGATTTTAGGAGCTTATAGAGAAAAGGAAAAACAAGACCTTCTGAACTGTTACAATTACGTAATGGTCAACTTTTTAATATGGAGGAAAATAATGCTATGTGGATGTGCTGTCTCCGTTACTTCCAACATATGGTATCACTCACATTTATGTGACATTACAGTGGTCCAATGAAACTGAACTTTTCAAATACATGTAAACATGTTAAATGTTAAAATCTTGAAATTGTACTAAATCGAATTTCTCAAAGTCAGACAAACAGACCCAGATAATGCTGCTGGGAGTTGACTTACTCCTCTATATTTATCTCAAGCATCTTAGGTGCTCTGCATATGGCCACCTATTGTAGCAGAGTCAGACATACTTTGATCAATAAATCGATTCCAGTCCAGGCATAAAAACAGACCGAATGGCCTAGTTGAGCTGTGACCATAGCTTGAATTGTACTGTGCATGTAAATGTACTGATTGACTTTGCCTGGACTTCACCTGACCTGAATATATTCAATATGATTTAAAAATTTATTAGCGTAAATCACTACCAAGGCCAAATGGGACCTTTGAAGGCCTCTGATCTGTAGTAGGCTATAACTTGAAATGCCAATAACTACAAACACTCAGTAATTGATTCAGCTGGTTTTTGGGGAATGCTGAGATGGACAGGCAGGTACTGGAAAAATATTATCCATAACAGGGAAATGTAGAGAGAGTAGAAACCCTCCCACAGTGTTGGTGAGCATCCATTTGGCTGAAGCTTTATTGAGCAAGATATCGAATCCCCCGCTGACTGCACTGAGCGATACTTTGTCTTCTCATTGACCTGACTCTAGATTTGAGTTGCTCCAGATCTCCTTGGCTGCAGCTCTGCCTGAGGACCAGCTATCAACTGACTGGCCAGTATTTTCAGCTGCCGGTGTTTTTAAATAGAGCATCTGATGTCTTTCCCCTGCTCTGCCTCTTGGTCGCGGCAACAGTGACTGCTGCATGTAATCCTGCGTGTAGTGCTGCTCTCCCAATGAAGAACATTCTCTAATTTTACTCATCCGCCACTAAGATGAGGAGCAACGCTGAAAAGCTTCAAGGGCTTTGAATTTGGCTTGAAAGACACATTCTCAATCAGGTCGTAAACGGACGAGCCAGAAATGTTGTGCATGTGTAGAACCATCATGCTCGGGTCAAACACTGTAACTCCTCTGGCTCTCTCTCTGTGTCTCTCTCCCTCTCTCTCATCCTGCCATGCCTGTCTCACCCTTCCTTCCTCCTGTCTCTGGCATTTCTCATCCCCCTCCCCCATATTTTACTCTCTCCTCTTATCATGCCCTCTTGTAGAGTGCAGTTTTTTTTTTTGTGGTTTTTTTCTTAAGCCCCGGCAACAAGACTCTTGATGTAGAAAGACAGGGAGGGGAGGAGAGACCTAGAAAAGGCTGTGGGTTACTGGGCTAAGACTGGAGAGAGGGTTGTTAACTTCCAGGCCAAGTTTTCAAAATAAGACTCATCATAATATTCATCTAAGTTTGTCCTGAGGAGAACCTTCACCTATAAGGCATAACCTTTGACCTCACTGGCTTGTACAAGAATTTATCAACTATTTGTCTAATTGTTTCAGCTCTAATTTTTAATCTGTTGAATATAGTTTTAGACTTTAGAATGAAAATATAGATATTATGACTATAATATAAATATATTTATTATATGTAGAGATAGATTTTGTATTAAGTTCACAAACAAGTTGACTTTTTTCTGTTCTTTCTTGTATTTCTCTCTCTTTGTTTTCAACTCACAGTAAGCGTCCAAAACCATAAAAAGCAACTTGTTCCTCTTAAAATGCAAAATTAAATTAAATTAAAATGTTAAAATGTCAGCCAGGGCTTGGAAGAATGATTTATTTTGCCTCCAGTCTGTTTTTAATGGGACAAATAACTGGTGGAAGAGAATAAAATATGAAGAAAAAGGAAGTAATCTCACTAAAATGCTATTAAAAATAACACTGAACATTAAGGGATGTTGCCCTGACAAGGAGACAGCATCTGCTTTGTCGTTTATGGTGGTGTTGTGGTTAACTTCCATGTCCTCTCCCATAAACAAATCTATTTTTTGACCAGATACGACATTATGTTTACCCACTATTTCACCACATTTCGATACTTACAGTGTAAGTGGTCATTTCACCCATTTTCTTAAGGAAAAATCCGAGGAGGGTAGTTTCTCCCGTCACATTTCAGCTCGGCTTTACGAACTAACTACATGACCTTAGTTCCTTCTCCATTTTTCTGCTGAAACGCAACACTGCCTCTCCTTTCTTTACCATTTTTCCAGAAGCGGTGCAAAACTGAAAGGGTGAAAGAAACAGAGAAAAAAGTAACATGACAGCACAGGAAACGACAAACCGAACATTATGGGATGCAGATTTTCTTTTTCTTGGAAAAACGGAAAAATTCAGGCCAAGCATCAGGTCTCCACCATCTTGTGGCTTCCACTGCTGCGCCAGCATCCATCCACTGCAGTCATCCCTCCTCTCCCTCTCTCTCTCTCTCTCACACACACACATACACAGTATTCGTCACACATTCATATTTTCAAGCGAGCAATAACCCTCCTACATGAAGATGTGGTTGGGGCATTTTGATTGGACTCGGGCCCTTTATTAACTACAGTTTATGAGGCAGAAGAGCTTCAAACCCAGAAGTTCCAACCTAACGTCAAGTGCAAAAGAGAAGGGGATTTTTTTTCCTCTTTCTTTCTTGCCTTCCTTCTCTCTTTCATGGAGAGAACAGAATGTACTGAAGGCAACAGGCAGGCAGGAAGAGAGTGGCTAAAGCCCTAATGATATGGTATATGATTGTAACCTTGGTGTGTGTGTATGTGTGTGTGTGTGGGTATGTGTGTTGAAGAGGTCCATCCATTCTGCTTGCACTCACTCAAAGTTTTACTGACAAGTAAGTCCCTCGATCTTTCAACATCTGCTTGGTCCTCATTTTATCTTTCTTTAGACAACTCTGTCACATGCTTTATAACTCACGTGTAGCAAGCTGCAGATTCACCTCATGGGAGGCTGTGAGCAGTTTTACACATACACACACACTTACACATGCCAACCTGAGCCACCTACAGGAAAGGAAATGAATAGCAGAAATGATGTTGCCCCCTACAGGCAAAGAGACATACAGCATGTTTACTTGTGAAGAAAGTGAATGAAGGATGCTGCGTTTGATTAAAAATAAAACACTTAGACTAAATGACTAAATGACCCCCACGCTAACTTTCATCTCAAATTAGCTGTGCTCTCCGGCAGCCTACCCTTTTTTCTGCCGGTCAACAGTCTCAGCGCCCTGCGTCTCGTAACAACGGCAGCAGCAGGAGTGCAAAATGGAGGGCAAGGTCAAGTAGGGAACTTCCTCTCCAGGTTTCAGGAAGTGGAAGGTGCCAGAGTAACACAGTGTTGTACTGAGCAGCCAGTTGGGGCTTGATTTAAGCTGTTTTCAGAGTGTTTTCTGATGCAGACAATACCCTGTGGTCTTGTGGTCACAAAATGTACACAGGTTCCGCTGCATAATCAGGACAATAGAAACTATTGCAAAAAAAGACAGCCAGGGGGATGTGTTTAGAAACCAAAGTCCTGATGCTCAGAGCAGATTAAGCAAAATCTTAGAAACATTTTCATGTATTCTCAAAGTCCCGGGTATCAGGCCCAGACAACGCGCCCTGGTTTGGAATGAGCTTCGGCAGAGACAGGGCCTAAGAGAGCCTGTTAGTGGCCTGGTTAAGAGCATTCAAGGCAGAGCGAGGGACTGGCAGTGCCCTGGTTAGTCCGTCATTAGGAATGTGTTTGCATAAAAGGGGTCAGTTTCTTTGCCTCACAGCCCCTTACCCCCCTCCAGGTTTTCCATAATTGTCAAACAAAGCACAGAACGGGGGAATGAAACTCTGTGCTCAACATGAGCCAAGCACTGAATACCTCGGCAACCCGCCTCCCACCTTAGTTCCTCCGTTCCCTTCTCTATGTTTCCAAACCTGCTCCTGGCCAAACTACTTCTCATCTTTTGCTTATTATGCTGCAATCTTCATGATGACTAATAAATTTTGCATATCCCTATCCTGATTAATAGGTATCCAGGACTGGAAAATCAAAGTAATATAGAAATCTTAGAGTTTATGAGCACTTATCTATGTGGGGCAGGGTCCTAATGGGAATGAATTTGAGATTTAAGATTTAGTACTTAGATTTCTTCTCCATCTTTTCTTCACTTCTCACCTTCCTTTCCTCCACTGGTTTCATCTCTTCCTTTTTTCACCTTAATCTCCATCCTTCGAATTCCCTCCTGTCTTGTCTTGAATGTAGCTAATGAGGCCCCAGCCCTGCAATAAGTGAATCAGGTATGTTGATTGGTTTGGCAGAGGCGGGCCCTTGCCAGAGTCGCTTTGCACGCACCGGCGCCCCTTAAAAGCGCCCACTTGGCCAAGCCGGTGTGCGTGTGTGGGAGAGAGCAATGGAGGGGAGAGATGAGGGACGGAGGTAGAGAGAGCTGGCAGAGAAATAAAGGGAGAATGAGAGGAGAGGTAGGCAGCCTGCCAAGCCAGGAGTAGCTGGACCTAGCAAAAACGTCATTATTAACCAGGACGGGACTCTTAACAGAGTCGACGAACTTCAGAAATCATCGGAAAGCATCAAGAGTCCAATCAGAAATCTGTTGAGGCCAATATTGTATCGACTTAACTTGAAGGATGTTTCATTATTAAGTGGAACAGGACAGTAGGACCACCGGGTTGTAAAAATATCACTCCTCTCTGGTGTCCAGGAATCACTTTTTCTCCTTAGGCCCATTGTCATTCTCATAAGCTTTTCAGTGGTTTTATTTTCCCTGAGCTGCATAGTGTAGTCTGAGGAGCTGTCATAAAGAATTGAACTGTTTTTGTTGCCAATGAGTGCTTTCTGTTTTTAATGGATACATGGGATTTTTTTTTTTTTCATAGTATTTTTACTCCACTGGAACGGGATCAGTCAAGACAGGTTTGGACCACAGTGACCACCTCAAGACAACAAAGAAAAATTGGTCTACAACTCACTTAACAAGCCACAGCTGGGCAAAGCTAATGCAACACAAAATGACTTTATTGACTAAGGTGTTTTGGCATTTAAGCAGACAGCTAGGCTAGCAGTTTTCTCTCCGATGTTTTTCCCCATTTGTCTTCTCCCCTGCTCTCTCTTCACTCCACGTCCATTTTTTCCATCGAGTCTCACACTGCGCTGAGAAGATTACCAAACCACCAGACCTCATGAAAGTAAAGAATAATTAAAATGCTGCAGCTGAATGCTTTGAATTCAGATTGTACTTCTTCATAGAGTAATCGTTGCCATATTGACTTTCAAAGCTTGTTGCCTTGGTTTATGTTCAGCAAGACTTTCAGTGAATTGTGGGGAGAGTGGTTTGGGTTTTTTACACCAAATGAAATGATAGAAAATATACGAAGCCTTGCTGGAGCAAACCATAATGGCAAGTTATACCTTGTTGTGTACCATGTACGCACACAATTCGAATACATAAAAAAGACTTAGTGAATTTACTGCTCTGGCTGATGTTTTCACAGTGTTAAAAGTGATTTAACGTGAAGGAAAACGTCAGTAGTCTTTATGTGTAGTGGTTTGTAGCTTTTAAAGGCAGGCTTTGAACATGGCACTGTATATGAGGAGGAAGAGGAGACATGTAGTGGTGGCTGGCTGTCAAGGGATCGATAAGTGATGATGTGTGCAGATGCTATGTTCTAGCCTCGGGTCGATTTCTTTCTGCGGTCAGTGGGGGAAGCACGGCTGAACGATGAGGGGGAGGGGGAGTAATAGGATTTAGAGGGAGCAGGAAAGCCTGCTACCTGAATCATGTATAAATCCAAAAGCATCCGCTGTTAGATTTATGGAGGTCGCGCTGACAGGTAGACTGCTGTGTGCTAATAGTCCATGTTCTCATCACATTGAGCCACGCTGGGCCCACAGATGGAAACCAGCAAATTGTAGTGGCTGTAGAAACATCGATATGAGCCAACCTGTGACGTAAATGTACTGAGTACCGAGGTTAAGGACACAGAGCTTCAATATCCATATTTGCAGCAATTGTTTTCTTCCATCCAGTCTTTATTGCAAAGTGAATCCATCCCAGGTGACTGTGGATGGTGTTATGTTCTAACGGGCCTGAGATGTGGTTACCACGGTGATGGCTGTGTATGTGAGCAGCTATGTGAAGGAGGCCGGTGTTATTGAGATATGCTGCTGTCAGCAGAAGCAGGCAGGCAAGCAGAAATCGATGCTGGATACAACGAGGGGGAAAACAAAGTGTGTGTGTGTGTGTGTGTCTGTGTGTGTGTCTGTTGCTGTTGCGAGTATGCCTGTGCAGGCATTTTGAAACCCCCATATTCACACACGTGACTTCTTTGTAGGACATACAAGGTGACATACATAGTGGTCTGAAGAAAAAAGAAAAAACTGTGCAGTTCATTGTAATTGGGGAAAAAACAGCAACAAAAAAGAACAATTCAATTCCCTGTCGTTTTGTAATGCTATGAAATGAAATCTAGCCAGAGCAATATTTATTTGTGCAAATGCCAAATTGTGTGTTTTTTATAGTCGATGCGTTGGTGTGTGGCTTCATTTTGTCCTGTCCTATGGTTTTGTATCATAGCAATTAGATGGAACTGTACAATCATACAGTACACTTGTCTGCTCCAGTGTGCAGTCAGCTGATCTCCTCTCTCTCCTTTTCTTCTCTTTTGAGAATGCAAATGACTATCATTGACAAATTAGGAACGACTAACTGTTGTTTCCTCTGTTCCTCCCACAGATGACAGATTCGCCTGCTAAACACCACTCTGAAGGATCCACAAAGCTTTAAAGCGACAGTCACTAAAAGAAAGCAAGACAGGCCACCAAGAAAAAAGAGTATTTCCTGGAGAGCCTAAAGGACTACTACACAAATGTGGACCCCCCAAAACGCTGTCATCAAATAATCTGAGCAACAAATCAAACATAAGCAACAAAACTTAAAACTTTGTAGCCATGTCTGATCATAAAGACATGACACATCGCCACTTGCGGCACAAACTGCAGAGTCTTGGCCGAAGGCTGGATGAACTTGAAGAAGCCACCAACAAACTGCAGAAGTCTGAGGACGAGCTGCTCGACATACAGGTCAGTACTGGTTCATCTGTGACTTTTCTGTATGTATGTGCATTTCACAAGCACGGTAGATATACAAATGGCTAAAATCTTTCTCTCACAGGACAAGATCATCCAGGCAGAGGGCAGCAACTCCTCCCTGCTTGGTGATGTGGAGGCCCTGAGGAAACGTCTTCTGAAGATCCAGGGAAAAGATGAGGAGGTACGCAAAGCTGAGGACCTCTGCCGCACAGTCAGAGAGAAACTGGAAGAGGAGGAAAACCTGACAAAGGAGCTAAAGGCCGAGATTGAACGTCTACAACGTAGAATGGCTGAACTGGAGAAACTGGAAGAAGCTTTTGGAAAAAGCAAATCTGACTGCAGCCAGCTCTGCCTGAGCCTCAACGAGGAGAAGAACTTGACTAAGAAGCTCTCATCTGAGTTGGAGAGTCTGAAAGCCCGTTTGAAGGAGGTGGAAGGGTCTGAGACAAAGCTGGACAGAGCAGAGCAGGCTTTGGCGATGGAGCTTGAGAAGCTCAAGGGCTTCACCCAGACTTTTGTGAGTGAGCGCAAGAGGCTACTAGAGAAACAGAGAGAGGACGAGAAGATCATTCTCAAGCTGACAGAAAAACTGGAGCTCCAGAAGAATCGCCTTGGCATGTCAGCAGACCCAGGCCGGGCCGATCTCATGCGGTCACGAATTGAAGATGAGCTTTCATCCACAGGGATCCTTTCCAGCAAACTGGCTGGACACAAGAAGAACCTTGACTACTTCAAGTTGCCCGATGACGACATCTGTCTTGTGAACAAATCTGAAAATGAGAAGAACAGTGGTCTGGAGGGCTCGCAGGAGGAGGACAACAAAGTAAAGGAGCTGACCCAGGAGATAGAGAGGCTGAAGAATCGCCTGAAACAGCTCGAAATAGTTGAGGGCGATTTGAAGAACTCAGAGTCCAAAAATGATGAACTTCTTGAGAAGTTCCAAATGGAACGAAACCGGGCTCGCCAACTTAGTGAGCAGGTGGAGCAGCTCAGGACCCAGCTGTGTGAAAAAGGACCCAGTAATAATGGAAGCAGCAACAGCCCCACCAATGTCCTGGAGAATGGCAAAGCAGAGAATGAAGAAGTTATCGTGAGGAGTGGTTTCAGACAAGAGAAGCCTAAATACTGGAGCGCTGCGACAGTCTCAGAACCGGGTTCCCCCAAACACAGGAACAGGGAGCTCTCTCCTCAGCATAAAAGAGAGACTATGCTGAGGAACAGAGAGCTGGGAAAAGAGGAGAGGTCTCCTAAGTCTGTGAGGAGAGCCCTTAGTCCTGCTCACTCTGCTCACAAGAGCAGGAGGACACCCAAAACCCCAACTACTGCAATTTCATCTGATAATGGAATAAGAGACACGGGACGGGGAGCTGAGGAGAAGTCAAGAGGAGCCACGTACGGCTCATCTTCTAGTGATGTCAAAAAAGTGTCTGTTCTTAGTCGCTACCCTCCAGCTGCGAATGACCAGAAGCCACTGAGGACAACTCACAAACAGACGGATGGGGAGATGAAAAAGAGCAGAGTAGAAAAGTTTTCCAGGTTGTATGTTGGTAGTGATAGCGAATCAAACAACTCTGATGTAATGCCCGAAAGCTCTGGTAACATCAACAGTATCTCTGCACTAGAGAAGGACACGGCGTCTGCCTCGGATCAAGAATCAATAGACCAGGTTCAGGACTCGGCCTCTGTGTCCTCCGCCCTGTCCAAAGCCAATGGATCGTACACAGCCTACCGATCACATGTCACTCCTCTGCAGCCCAGCGACCAGGGGTCTGAGGGTCACTCCTCTGCCTCTGAAACTGAATCTACTGGTTCAAGGCCCTCTGAGCCAGAGCCTGTGGTTGAGAAGACTACTACGACCATAAGCAGTAGAACCTCAAGCTCCAGATATCCAAGATACTCCCATGGTCATGACTCGCATTCAGAGGGCTCTTCCTCCAGGACCTCTTTAGATGAAGAGCTCCACAGCAGGGCACAGTTCGGGGACGGGGGCCACTACGGGGCCATGCTTACTTCACAAGCAATAGAGATCCAGCGAGTGTGCAGCCCACGTGAGGCGCTGAGGTCGAAGGCCGTCATCAAACCTGCTATAGTCGAGATTGACAGGAAGGAAATGATGATTTCAGAACCTTTGCCTACCAACGGCAAACCCAAAATCTCCACCAAGCCAGTTGTGACCTCCACCAGTAAAATGACTAGTAGTATAACCATCTACCCCAATGACCCAAGCTCCTCCAGAACCAGCAGCCGCAGCAGCAGCGTGTGCAGTGAACCCATGCCTGTCAAAGAGCGACACACCTCTACCAGTAATATCGTCATAGGTGAGTATAAAAAATAAACTAACAACAGGCCGGTGGGATTGTCATTAGTTTGGCAGATTTTTTGGACGTTACAGGTAAAAGGCTGGCTAAAAATTATATTATTAATGATATTTCTTTACTGTTGCATGTATTAAATGTTTTATTTAATATTTGATATCATTTTATTCATTGCCAGGTCCCAGCAATGAGCACCATGGCAGTATTTCCGTCCCGTATGAAATCTCCATCCCCAAAAGTGAGATCACCTTGCGACCTTGCCAGGACCAGGACTGTGGGGTGGAAGACCACAGTGATTCCTCATCAAAGTCCAAACTCCACAACACCTCCAGGGTGGAGACCACCACCAGCCATCTGTGCTGTCAGCGCAGCAACTTCAGCCTCCAGTCTCCAGACACAACGTCCACAGACTTCAACGACACCGAGTCGGGCTTCGAGAGCAGCAGCAGCAGCACCACCACGGTCACCAGCTGGAGAAGCCAAAGACAAAGCCAACACTCCCAAGAAGACAGTTTACCAGACATGAAGAATGTGACTGTGAGAAGCACCTGGAGGAACAAAGGTGCTACGCCAGTGGATGAGACAACCCGAGGAAAAGGAGCCACTAAGTCGCTAACGGATGGAGGGTCTGAAGATGAGGGAGAAGCCACAACAACATGGAGGGCTTACCGGGCAACCACCTTCGACATGGAAGAAACGAACAGCAGCACAGGGGCTGGTGGGAATGCTGCAGCACAGAAGGGAGCCAAGCCATCCCCTGCCGAGGTGAGAGAATGACTGGAGTCCTCACACAAAAGTGAAAATAAAGTGGAATAAAGGGGTGCACGACTTCATGGCTGCATGATGTCTCTCTTTTGTGTTGCTCACTCTCCTAGGTGTACATGCGTCGGATCAACAGCGGGGTTACTAGCACTAGAGAAGTGGAGGAACCAGTGGTGCGCCGAGGCAAGCGCTCTCAGTCTCCCACTGTGGAAACGGGAGGCCTGGGAAGGACCTTACCCCACGCACCTGTGACCTCCCAGTCCTGGGGCCGATCATACACACAACAACCACCGGTGAGACAACCAGCTGTAGGTTTTGTTCCTGCCTGAATTAGATGAATGAAAAATGAATTCACACAAAACAATTTGCCTTTTTTTATTTTACTTTCTTTTTTTTTTTAACTTTGTGCCTTAAAAATAAAAAGGAGGAACGACATCCCCAAAAAAGAAACAACAGAAGCTAATACAGAGGATTGTACACACATCCACAGTTTTACTTACTGACATGTTTTTCCTACTCCCCCATTCATTCTCAAATTCTCACAAACATCCTCTGAAGCTGTTGCTGCATATGTGGCTTCTAAAAAAAGTCTCTGTCAGATAAAAAAAAAAAAAAAAAAATCTGTAACCCTCTGCACATAGTTTTGTCTTGAAGATAAAAGTCCAGAAAGTACTGCCGCAGGGCTTAGCTCCTGGTGTGTCCACTTTGCATGAGAGCTCAGCTTGTATTTTTCCCTGACGCCAGGCTCTGCGACTTCAAGCTTAGCACAGCACTTCTGTAGGCCCCACTCCTGCTGCCCCAGCAAGGACAAAGAAAAAAGGGTGGGACAAAAAAAAGCAGAGGGAGGATGGAAATGAAAAAGACCTCAACAGGGGGAAAAGAAGGTTAGGAAAACCTCAAGGAGAAGAAAATAGCTTTCTTATATTTAAAGGCATGACCACATCTCAGTCAGTGCCCCTGCCAGGCTGTATTTCTATGTGTTTCTATTCTATATGAACTTTACTTAAAATGAAATTATAGTATAGGTGCACGTTTGTATCATAATAAGAAATGCTGAGATATTTGGGGTTTATTTTCACATCCAGTATGGAAGAACTTGACATGCAACTTGTTTCTATGAAGAGCCAGGATGATGACTGTGTGTACATGAGCACATGAATTCACACAAATTCACTAACTAATGGAGTGTGATAGTTTACACAAGTCATCAGAACGATGAAGTGAAAACTACTAATGGGCCACAGTATTGATTTACTTGTCTATTATTGTATATAATATATTGTCAAATGACTGTAATGCTGCCTTCAGAGCAGGCCCCATGGCTACAATAACATGGCAGTCTGTCGCTTTGATAAACTAAACTAGCCTGGACTTGGAGGCCTTTGAGTAAGGTCCACGTGTTTTCCCCTATAAATTGGACATTGCCAAGGAGATGGACATTCATATGCCAAGGGGCATTCATGATCTAGGGCAATACAGATATCTGATATCAGATATTGTTTTGTTTATTTTTTATTGTTTTTTTTTCTTACATATTCAATACTGAGATTTGCTACAGAGAATAATCTTAAGATTCAATTACTTTGTTTTGTTTTTTTTAGATGAACTCAGAGAGGTAACCTTGATCCTGTGGTTTATCAAAAATATTGTTTTTGTAACTTTTATGCCCAAGAGGAATGGTTATGTCCTGGTCTAAGGTCATGCAGTGCAGGGTTCTTTGTCATGGCCATCTATCAGTTTCATGGTTTCGTTAAATCTGTGACCTTTAACCCAGCTCGATGTTGACCATCTATCTTTGCACCAATCATTTAAAATGGGTCCAAAATTCCTGATCAATATATATATAATCTTGATGTAACTTACAATTTTAGACTATTTTGCTCACATCGTTAAATATATGTTACATGAGTTTTAGCTTCTTTTGTTAAATAAAAAACATGTATAAAAGTTGGTTCCAAAAACTCATGTATTTATATCAGCACCACTATAAAATATGCCAACCACAATCTGTTGTGTCCCAAATGAGCAGTTGTTCTTTGCACTGCTTCTTTCTCACATCATCACAAGTGGTGTTTGCTGACTGCAGTATACACTAGTCACAGCAAAGACAATGGACACAGATGTGGAAAAACTCAGCTCTTCCATCTTCAGCCTGCTGAGCTATTGTAACAAATCACAACAGCCAACATGGCCTTGGAGCTGTAAACAGGGTCCATCCCTCTCATTAGCCTCAATGAAATCTGTGTAACACTGAGTCTTGACCTTGAACGCCTCCTTCTTCAGTGCTGATTTAGACTCAGGGCACAGCCACCTTTGTTTGGCTCCTCCCCTCCCCTCCGCCCCTCCTCCCCTCCCTCCTTCTCTCTTCCATCCTTTCCCCACCCCCCCATTTAATTTGTCATTCAAGTCCTGACATGAACAAAGTGACTTCACATCATGCATTTGAGGAACTCTATCAGGGTGAGCGCCCCCCCATCATTTCCAGCACACGGCCTTGACCTCAGCGCTGCTTTATAGGGCAGCAGCCACTCATTCTATCGCCACACCCTGTCCCACATCACACACCCCTTATATCCCCAGTCACCCTGGAGATGCCCAATCGAACTGCCATGTCACAGATGTTGTAAATCATCAGTGGCCTGGTGAACCGTATGTTTTATCATCGGTCATCCACTTCATGCTTTATTATGGGAATTTCCTAAACCCACTTGGTTGGTGCTGTGGTACAGTAAAACCTTGTTCATCCTGATGCTTGATGCATGAATTGACCACTTCATTTGGAAAGCAATTATGAGCGAAAATTGCTCCGGTGCAAAAAAAACACACTTCAAATCATAATTGGGCTTTGAAGCATGTCTTGGAGCGCAGACGATCATCTTTGGTTTAGATTTTCAGAACATTTCAGTGGTCTGAAAACCGTCCATTCCCAAGAGGTTTGGATAAATACAGCTGTAGTTAGGATGGTGGGAGGTTGGGATTAGTTTGTGATTGCAGTGTCAAAGGTTGATAGAAGACGGTTGTATTATTACAAGCTTGCAGATGGAGACATGTAGTTTGATGGGAGTGAAATGTAGCTGATCATTATTAACTAACATCCCATTAATCATTTTTTCACTGGGTATCTGTACGTCCTGATCTTTCATTTCTATGTCGTCCCAGTACTGAGAGAAGAGATGACTTAAATCAGCTTACTGTGCACTAAAAAGATACTATTGATCATTGATCATCAGTCATTAAGTGGAGGACAACAAGCTCAATTCTTTGAAGTACCTTGGAGCAGCCTGGCTAAATAGGTTATTGATTTTCTTTCTTTTTTTTAACCCATGCATAAATTATTTGGATGTAATGTATTTAAAACTTTACAGGACTGAGAATGTATTTTCATCTATCTAAAGGTCATTGCGGCAGTTTAACCTTGACTATTGCCTCTGGTTTGTCCAAACCAGTGTTACTGGTTAACATTTTTAGCCACAGTAGTAATGTCCCTCATGTGAAATATCTCAATATCCAGATTTTATTCAAAAAATATCATGGGTCTCAGGCAATGAATCCTAATGATAATATTAATTGCTCCAGTGTTTTAGTTCATAACCTAGTTCCCATTAGGGTCATTCCCATCATCCTGAGCTGTTGCACTCGTGTGTCATGCTGTGTAGCAAATTAATGCTAACATGCTAATCTAAGATGCGGGACACGATAAACATTACCTGTATGTCAGCACAGAGCTGCATTAGCATAGAAGTCAAAACACAATCAAAGCTGCATGCAGTAACTTTACACTCTTGTTATAGGTCTGATAATGGACATGACCAGTAGGGAAAGACACTTGAAACACACTTGAAGCCCAACTGTGATATGAATAACAGCTCAGTGTTAAAACAGGGAGTGCTTGCTTTCTGCAGCAGTCACTCCACACCTCAGAGTACAGAACAGAACAGCATTGTAGTACTTCCTCCCTGCTGTAGCTGAAGGAAACCTCAGACTGTACATGAATGAGCCGTGAACTTATGTTTGGCTGAGGACAGCGGGGCCGATATGGCCTATGAGCGAGATACCAAAACATCCTTTGTTGAATCAAAGACCAATGGCAGCAAGGTAAAGTGTGGGATCAGAGCTGCTCTACTATTCAACATTCGCCTAATGTGACCCGCACGGAAAAATCCCTCCGGAACAACAGTCTGCACAGCAGCTGAAGTTGGACCTAATGGTGTTTTCAGTAGTAGGTCATAACATCAGACATCACACACTATACAAATGGCCCCTGAAAAGCAACAAATGAATGGCTTTTATAACTGATAACCAATAAACAGATCACCACTTGGGGAAAAAAACAAACCAAATGAACAAATAAATAACATAAATCCCACTTATTCTGAAACATTTCACCTGGAGCGTCAAGGGCACGATATTTCTGGAGAGCAGATTCAAGAGTTTGAGTTGGCAAGACAGCACAATTCCCAAAAATTGGGGCGTGAGACCAAGGGCAGACAGATTTAAAGCACAGATATAAGTTGTTCTGCAGAAGGTTTCTCACACTTATAAATTGTTGGTTATCAGAAGGTTTCTCACACTTACTCACACTTGTGGTTATCAAGTCAACCTCCAACCCCCCCCCCCCCCTTTTCATTCTTAAAACATGAGGAGTAAAACATCCATTTGGAAAACTTCATTATTCACTGTCTTACTAAGAGTTAGATAACAAGATCACAACCACCATGTACACCATGTGTACAAAGTGAATATTACGACTGTAACTGGTGACAGTTTAGCTGGTCTTAGCATAAAGAAGCAGCCCTCCCCACAACTTGTCTAACTGTCTGTGTCATATTCTCTATACAAATAGTTTGATCATACCTGTGCTATTCATTCTGTCTATAAGCTAGAACAGGTTATGTACCTAGCTGCACTGCTCCTTTTCTTCTTTTATTTTGTGTAATGCTGTGTTGCCAGAGATAATTTAGTGTCGGCCTCTAAATGTGGGTTTTTCCAGGCTGAAGGCATGTGAGCAGGAGCAGGTCTGTGATGACGGCAGCACTTGCTGTTCCCAGTAGATTTCCCCTGCTGTGGCACATCACCTTACTTAACAGCATGTATTACAGGCTGACATTCCTCTTGGCCAAATATGTTCTTAAATTAACAATTGGAGGCCACTTGGGAAAAAAAGTTTTTTGTGGTGTTGCTACTGAAGCAGCACATTTTGGAAAAGCTGTTTAGTTGTGTAGTGCAGTACACTCATTGTTATGTTCAAACTTTTTCTTTTAAATTTCCATTATTAGTCTTGTGTATTTGTGTTGATTGTTGTTACTTTAAGTCTGTTACAATGTGTCAAACAATGATTAAGCCTCCTGGTGAGTGTAGGAGGAATACTGGAAGTTCATTACATGGCAACCTCGTGAAAGCCCACGGTCTTGCAGCAGCAGCAGCTTACCATAGAAGGAGAATATGCCACTTTGCCGTTTCCTCCCCCAGTGAGTGAAGCAGGAAGTGACCACACTGAACACGCCCACTTGGCAGGGTTTGCTGGTGACTGATTTCCTGTCTGTTACCCCGGGAGACTGAGAAAGGCAGTCCAGCAGGGCTCCATTAAAGCCAATTAGTGAGAATGCATTCTAAAACTGCATCAGAAGCCAACTCCAACCCACCAAATGTCACTAATTATGGTGCTTTTTTAAAGCTGAAATTACAGGAGCGGGGTGCTGTTTCTGTGTGCCGTAGGAACTGCATCGTCATCTAACTCTCACTTTTTTAGAGCAGGGTTTACTGAGGTTATGAGAGGGGACGTGCCATTGCAGCCACCACAGACTAGTAACTTGGGGTTTGTTTTCTAGTCAGCCCACCAAATTATAAATCTCTCAGTTTGGGGTATGTTTGGGGTTTTTGGTCGGGGATTTTTCTCCTGGCAAAAGTCCACATGGCAGACTTTCCTTGTCACACACCAGTTAACAGTAAACAGCATGTATTTAATGCCCACATATTACAAAAAAAGGCTAAACAAGGCCCAGCCCAAGACCATCCAGACAAAAAGCCCAAAGCTCCAGAATATGGGATTGAATGAACTGGTATTTGCATTTCTACCAACCCACTCCACATATGACTTGACTTGCTGCAAATGACAGTTTGGCTACAAGAATGGTCTTTATCTAATTTCCTTCCAGGCTTCTGATGGCACAGATCACAGTCCTCACCTGACCCACAGCCCAGCCTCCTGGAGACGACATGTACCCAGCAGCGACTCACACCACATGGGGAGCAGTTATGACCGGGCTTCCAGGACAGCAGGGGCCTCCTCCAAGGGAGGGGAGCTGTGGTCCAGTCGAGGTCAAGGGTCAGGGGCTAGAGCGGAGGGAAGAAGTGGAACGGGAAGCCGGCCATGGAGCCATCGTCAGACCGATCATCATTAGACCGCCAGAGTCTGAACATGACTTCTACAACTAAAAGGACAGGTATGTTCAATTCATGTCCTGTCTCCTCTCCATTCTCACTCCAGAGACTCATTAATTAAATGAATCGAATGTTTATTACCTTTGTTGCAATGATCACATCTCTAAAGAGGATTTCACATCAAATTTGCAGCTGCAGCTGTGTGGTGGTTTAATAAGGGGAGTCACCTTCCCCTCCTACCCCACCCTACAGCCCCTCAGCAGGAAGCCCCAGCTTCACTGCATGTAACAGGCTGCTGAGTCGCCCTTAAAGCTAGACAATACTGCAGCTAAATCTGCAAGCTAATCCTCTTTGTTTTTAAGAGACACCAATTTCCAAATATTTGTCGGATTACACAACCCAAGCTCACAAATTAGGCAAAGCTGCAATTCCATTTTAAATATCCATTAATTATTCATTTATAATTGGAAATGTAATGCCTCTATATGCAAACAGATTTCACATTTTTACATGTTTGTGATCTGGGCAGTAACTGAAAGACTCGCTATGTTTCCCTGAAAGTTAACTGTAATAATTTAGTTTGGAAGAGTACCAACTGAACACAGTCATTATTTTCCCCATAATTAGTGCCCAATTACCTTGTTCTTTCTGGCAAACCTTCTTCAAATCTGTGGACCAATCAGGTCTCTAAAGATGAATAGTTGCGATAAGGTATTAAAATATGAAAGATTAAGCAAGATCTTTTTCTGCGTTTTTCCTAAACAGCCCTCCATTAAGCTCTCGACGGCAAAATCAGAGCCAAACACCAGTCTCCCATCAACTAATGGCTGCACCTATTACCACCATCTCCAACATCTGCAGCTTTTATAACAAACCAAGAAAAGAAAAAATAGCAGTTGCAGCCATATAGAACAACAAACCACACATCTGACCCTGAGCGTACATGGAGATGTGAACGGCTCTTCCTATCCGGAACATTCTCTGTCCCTAAAGAGACATAAATGGAAAGACAGTGCCTGTACAGCGATGTGGAGGTCACCTCACCAGCCCACCTATCCTCTTCTGCTTCTTGTGTTGGATGTATTATAATGTAATCCCGAACTTTGACAAGGGAGAGGCTGGCATGCTGCAGACATCTGGAGATTTTCCTGCCTGCCAGAGAGGGTTTTAAAGACAGTGAGAGGAAGAAGGACTCAAACACTGAGAAAGCCTTTCTCAGAGGACCATTACAGCTGGATATGTCACTTTTTCAACCTCTTGCGGAAGGCTGATATACAACCCGAACTGCAACAGTACGATGTTAAAGACGTATGTACATCTCACGGGGGCTGGATCTTCATGCAGAATACTTCACAAACTAAAGGATCTTTACCTTAAATGTGACCAAAAACAGGAAGCGAATTACCCGTATCATACGTTTCTTTTTCCTACTGAGCTCATCTTTGCTTTTCTGTATGTTTTCCTCACACATACATCCACAAACCATAAAAGCAAATGCACAAACAACAAGCAAACACATGCACATTTCAAACTTCAGGTTTATTTTTAACCAGTGTCGCCACTTTCTGGCATGCATGTGACCTCAAACTGGATTTAATTTGGGGTCTCAGATGTTGCGTGAACATTTGCATGTTTCAAAGTAATAAATGAAGAGCACTTGAAAGATTGTGACTCAGCATGCACTCTGCCGAAACGATTGCTGGTTTGCCGCATTTTTGGAGTGTGCACACACACACAAACACTCATTATTTCTGACAGACCGGGACCTCTTATTTATGCTTTTTGTCATTTTCACCAGTTTGTAATTCGCTTCCTGTTCTGCATCATTCTGCTTCAACCATATCAAGACAAAAAGATGGTAGTTTGCACGTAATGAAATGCAATGCACATGTAGAAAAAAAAGTGGGGGTGGGGGGCATTGTTTATAACCTCAAACCATGCTACAGTTTCCATGGTGTTTTGTCTTATAGCCAATGCAACTGTCCTCAGTCGTGTATTTTGAGAGAGCCATAGCAAAGTGGAGTTTCTGTTTAAACTGATTATTGGACTTCAGATTACCAGCAAACCTGACCAGGCAGGGCGGACATTTTTTTTTTTTTCAGAGCTGCTGTAAATACTGTGTGCACGCCAGCCAGTCATAGGAAAGACACAAGCGGGGTTGGACTTTTAACAACGTGAAACTGACGGTCCAGCTCGCGTGTGTGTGACTGGATTCGCCGTGCGAATCGTCCCAGCTTTCTCTGTTTCTTATTTCTATAGAGGTGTATTATTTTGTTACATCATGAAATATCAACTCGTGGTTGGTATGTCAGAGCAATCTCTCATTGGTGGGGGCCATAGCAGCAATGGGGGTGCCATGGAAACTGATTTAGTTGTGGCCAGTAATGAAATAAGTTGTTTTCATTGAGGGAAATGGTGCATATCTATGACAGAACCTCACTGACATTGTCGGAGTTTTTCCAACTGCTGGAATTTTAGGTGTAACACACCAGATTAACTGGAGTATACCAGTGGACATAAACTTTGATCCCAGAACAAAATGTATAAATAACGCTAAGGAATGCAGCTGAATGAACTATTGCTTAATGGCTTGATGCACCAATCCCAACACGACAGCGTTGCTTGTCTCCTGAATCTCCTGAATGGGCAGACAAGGTAACACAAAACCACAACTGTGACAACTCTGAACATGTGGGATCTGCTGAAGAACTTTCGAAGCCTGCTCTCCATTTGGTTGTTCTGCTGTTATGTATTTAAGTGCTGTTGAGTCAGACCCTGCTGGGGGAAGATCTGATTCAATCTTATTACATCTCTCAGTTCTTCTGTATTCTACCAGCCGCCAGCTAGCTGTAATATTTATAAGTCTCCGTAAACAGTATGTACAGGTTCTTGTATTGAGGTCTGGAGGTCTGGAGCCCAGTCTGTTGCAGATTTGTCACTTTACTGTTTATGCAAGCAGGAGATTATATGCAATCGAACTGCCCCCCCCACCACCACCACCCCTCCCATGTAATGACTGTAACTGTCCGCCATCATGCTGATCATACCGATCGTAGGTGGCGGCTGTGTAGTGATAAGTCCAAACTAAAATTTTTGTTTACCTTCAGAATGCACATTTTCACTAATGTTAATTTTACTCTTTGCTAGAAATATCAAGAGTATGTTCATCTGTGCCTTGAGATACAGTGAGAGAGTTAGATTGTCCCTAAGTCCAGACTTGCACCATATTCTTCCACTTGACAACTAGTACTGATTGTAAGGTTACATGTGTCTTTATTAACTTCGTATATATTTTTTACATTTGGAGTGATGGTTTATGGAGCTTTGTAAAACTATTTTGGTTCAAGCAGGGAAAAAGATGTTCTCAATGTGAATGTCAAACATTTTCCCTTAGAAAAAGCCTGTTTTTTTTTTCATACCCAACTTTAAAGTCCCCTTTTAAAGAATTTAGACCACACCGCCCAAAAAGCTGCGTCCTCTTGATTTGTCTGTTTGAGTCGGAGGGTGCAGCAAGCAAAGACCGTCAAGTGGCCTCTTCATGGCCACTGTAGGCAAAAACAGACCAGACATACTGTTCAGAGCTCTTCATGCTCATGCCAAGACTTGATGATCATATGGTCCTTCTGTGCTTTTTCTGTAATTGTTTCTACTACCACTCTTCTCATTTGCCATCTCCCCAATCTCTCATCCTTTAAACCACTTCCAATTTTCCTTTTAGAGATACTGAACATGCCTTTCTTCTCTTCCTCCTTCATCCTTTGCTTCTCCACATCTTCCTCAGACTCTTGCTTCTGAAAGGGAAAGCCACAGCCCTTAACAGCAGTGACAAGTGTTGTTGTTGGTTCACAGAGTTGTTTGTATTGAAGGCTAGTGGCCTGTCAGCAAATAGTGATGGGCAGCTCCTAGGTTAGCCTGAAAAGGTCAGAGGTCAGAGCTGCATCTAATCCTGTCTCCACATCTTGGCTCAGGGCTTCTAAATACAGGGTAGAGGAAGACGGGCAGCTTGGCGGTGATGTCCACTTTAGGGATAATTAAAACACTCCAGGGTATCGAATGTCCAGCTCTCATGCTGCCAGAGATACACGTGATCATCCTATCTGTGTGTGTGTGTTGTCATTAATATGTCAGCGGGGGATCTTTGGACATGTGAACTGGTGTGTTGTAAGCCGCTGCACATCCCAGAGTAAGAGGGTGCTGAATGACTTATGTGCACGTGTGTTTGCCAGAATTGGCCTCCAGGGATTGTTTGTATTTATCTTTAAGGCTGACATCACTGTGGGTCAGGATTACTGTATATAGCAACTTGGTGATGCAAACGCTAACAACAACCCTCAAACCCTCATCCTGCCTTACTGCCGCCATAAATTTTCTCCTGTCACTTCTGCCCCTCCGCCCAGTAAAAGCTACTCTACCATGCAGACAATCTAACAGTTTCATTACTACTAATCTAAACAGTGTGACCTCTTAGCATTTGTGTCTCTTTCATTTTCCTACCTTTCTCTTCCTCCTGGAGTATTGGAGTAGAGGGTCCCAGGAAGAGCCCAGCTGTTGGAACCTGTATGTTTTATGACATGTTGGAGGGTCTTTCCTCCTGGAGGCCGGCTTCAAAGAAATCAGGGCATTTAAAAGGGCAAAGTTGAAACTCCATCCTCTGCTACGCATGCTGCCTTTCTTCCTTACAAGGCCCTAAAGTACGCTAACCCCATTGTACATCCACTCCGTCCACTGAAACCCCTAGGTGGACCCCTTTAGAATAAAGACCAGTTGTGACTTTTCGGGCATCATGCCACCACTCAACATGTTACAGGTCTTATTGGTTGCTTCCAGTGGTGAGAGGCTGCATAGTGTTGACACGGTGGAATGTACTGACTGGTCATCTGGGACTCAAGTGAAGACTTTACAGGTTTCGAGACTTCTATGGCTTTTGTGGCGCCATAAAGAAACAGCTGGGTGCTGTTTCAGAGTTTGTCGGTGCCTCTGATCCGTGAATGATGGCAGCTTTGCAAAACCATTTTGTGGAACCGGAGAGTCAGTATGATAGCTTCTGAAATATTTTGGACATGGGTTTGGATGTTACCGTTTGAAAATTCCTTCATGGAAAAGAGGTGGTTATGCAGTGGAGGGGACAAGAGGCTGCTTCTGCTTTTCCTCTTCCTTTTCAAGTTCCAGCTAAAGACTTAACAGAAATCCTCTAAAGCTCTGCTGGTGTATGTATAAACATCCATTATTTACAAGTCATTGTTTTTTCCCCTTTATAAAGTAGACTAGAATGTACTTAGTGGAGATTGGAGTGGCTCTGTAGAAATGGCTCATGGTCAGCGAGCAGGTCCTTTTCCTCAAAGGCCTGCATTGTAAAGCCAGGGTCATGGTGTCATTGGGTGGCGTAGGCTGTAATCTGCACTTAACCAGCACTTAACTTTAAGACCTCAAACAACTAATGCCCCCTTCGTCAAAAGGTTTTCCTTTTCCTGTCCCAGCATTGTACTTTTAAGTCTGATTTTAGTAGCTGTTCGCTGAATGTACCACAGTCAGGTATGTGTTTTTTGCACCAGCCAGATTAGAGTATTTAAGAATCATCTCACCAGTGAAAAGAAGGAAATTGGAGCGCGCTCGGTGAAAGAATCACATTTGAACATATTAATCGAGGCATGGCGCCCTATTATGCCTGAATCTCAGCCTTCTAACATAGTGCCAAAATCATTCCACAGTATTTCCAGTTTACAACAAGAGACAGTGTCAGCTTTCCCTAAGATTGATAACCTGTCTCTTCGATACTGAAATAAAGAGGAAATGTTCAGTTTGAGGGGTTTCTCTTTTTTTGTTTGTTTTCTGCTTATGTATGTTTTTATTTTTTTTGTTAAAAGATGTCTTATTTTGGAAGCTATATCGGATAGATTTTATTTAAGGAAAAATCTTGTACTTTTGTAAAGTGGGCCTTATTATTGAAATATATTAAGTATTTGTCCATCTTGATTTTAAGAATGATATTTTTTTTTGCAAGATAATGTATCTTCCTCATTGTTATTACACTCCTGGAGAGTACTTCTTCCTGTATTTTGTGTTTGTTATTTTTAATGCCTGACATTTCTCATGACCTGGAGACACAGTGACACACCATGGATGAGAGAGAGCAATAGTTTCAATGCAAGAGGGAGAGAGAGAGAGAGAGAGAGAGAGAGCCAGGGTTGTGTCATAGTCATTCAAGAAGAGAGCTATGTGCATTTTATCAGAGCTGAGCAGGTCAGCGGTGCTGAATGTTTCACCATGTGTCGTCCCGGGTTTCTTTTCTGTCTTTCTTTCTTCTTCTTCTTTTTTTTTTTTAAATTGGGGCCCATTCAGCGCTCCGACCTCCTCAATGCTCTGTTCTCCCTCGCTCATAAATTCAGGGTTTCTTCTGTGCTGTATGTTTGTAAGTGCTGCCAAAGAAAGAAGCGTACAGACCCCAGACACACACGTGTATATACAAACACACACAAATAATGCAATAGGACCAATCTAATAGGAAATACAAGATGATACATATATATACATATATAACTGGATCTCATCTCTCTTACATACATGCAAAAACAGACAAGAATTTCAGGCCTGTACAATCAACTGTTTTTAATGCTCTGTGTTTATAAATGTATGCACAGAAGAAGGAGACTTGCAGACAGAGGTGTCAAACACAAAAAAAGTGTGTAATGAAATCAGATCATTAATCATTACTTCTCGGTGTGTCAGTAATGCCAGGTGGACTGTATCGGGAGGCTGTTCTGTTTTTTGTTCTTTTTGTTGTTTTTTTCCGTTTTAGGCTTAATACATTGTGCATGTTTTAACCTTACTGTGGCTGGCGCACTCTGCATGTAGGTCTCTTGAAGCTGCCAACTGTACAGCAGACCATATGTATTCCAATAAAAATAAAAACCAACCTGTTTGTAACACGTCTCTGTGCTGGAACTTGTGTCAAGTGTGTGTGCATGTGCGAACCTGATCATGTGTAAAAAACCTGAACCACGCATGTTAATCTCTTTTATACATTTTGCAGAACAAGCTCAGCAAGTTTTAATTTCATAGTGGTACACCCTCTGTGTGTGCATCTGTCTGCCTGTGTGTGCGTGTGTGTGTGTGCAGCCAATCTCCTGGTTTGTGCGGAGGAAATAGGGGAGAACTGCAGCTGACGGTATGCAAAATAAGCAGGCAGACAAATGAGGCAAATTGGTCAGGTACAAAGAGGAAAACCACAAGCTGTTGTGGAATGCAAAGTCAGCATGCACAGCTTTCCGTTAAACAGCTACGCCTCACAATGTGAGAGCCAGCCCTTCTGCTTTTGCCACTGTACCTCACTTTATATGATCTAATCTACACAATCTGATGAGTTTGACTTTTCATTTGAAAATAACCAGCCCTTGATTCTCTGTTTAATAGCAGTCAGTAGTACTGACTACATCTCTGCCTCTGTCTGGTTATTTCCTACATTACCCACAACAGTTTTGGGCAAATCCAGAGAACAAGCCTGAACATGTTGAACTGAGCTACATGGCTTTATATGGAAGTGGAAGTGCAAAAGATCTTCATGGTTTGGAGTCCTGGTCCCTGCCTGCAATGCGTCCAGTTCTAGTGTGGCTACTCTTATTGGATAGTAGTTTGTCCATATGAATTACACTAATCATCTCAGTGACATGGACTGTATCTTACACATCTACTTCCTGATATATGACCCCACTGACAGAGCTGAAATGTCACTTGAGCATGATCTCAATAACTTCCTTCAATTTGGCAAACTTTTACTTTTACTTGGAGTCTAGGATGAACTGACTCGAACTTGGTAATCAAAGGTCAAAGTCACTGTGACCCTCAAAACACTTTTTTTTTTGGCCATAACTCACTTATTCTTACTCTAATTACAAGACAATCGACTATGAAGATGAAATGATAAAAAGATGACATTTCATATCCAGGTCATCAAAGGTCAACTTCACTGTGACATCATAATGTCCTGCAAAAACACTTCTGGTCATTATCTAGTGCTGGACCTCCGGAAGAGGAGATTGTGACCATGTTTCCTGCAGCTTGGCTGGATGGTGGAGGCAAGCAACCATGAGGTGGTATTAGACTCATTATTTTTGTCAAGTTGGGAGTCATTTTAACTACTTCGTATAAGTTTTTATTATTATTTAGATAAAAAGCGATTAACTGTCAAGTAGACTGTCTGTAGAATCTCTACCATTCATAGTTGTATTTAGACATTTTTTATTTGGATTCATAAGATACAATATTGATAGTGATGGTGAAAGAGGCTTTTTTCATAGAAGACATCCTGATATGTCACAGGCCATTTGTGTGACTTGACTAAAACACAGCCAATGTGTATGTGGATAGAAAGTCTGTACTTTTCCTGCTTTTCCTGCTATTAGTCAAAATGTCTGTTGAAGACTATTGTAAATCCTGAGTACTTGTTGTCTCTTATTAAAGTAATTAATCAAGCGATGAGTAAAAGAAAAGTAAAAATATCACCTATTGTCAAAGTTCAACGTCTGACAAACCTGACTAACAGAAGCAAGAGCAGGCCTCGGCTTGTTTCTGGGATGTCGTGAGTAAATGTGGCTGAGAGTCATGGGTTAACACCGTCTCTTGCCTGTGTGGTTTAATCTGTCCTAAGTTCAGATGCAGGGAGGTGCTACCCTAACACATTGGTGCCTGTTTGGACCCTGGTACTCCTGAGCCTCAGCACTGATGCCTGACCTGAATTAGTGCTGTGAAGTCAACCATAGAAATGACTCAGTGGCACTCCAGGCTGGAGGAGGAGGAGGAGGAAGAGTAGGAGGTGTGAGAGTGAGACAGAGGTCTCACTGCCCACAACAGGTGTGAAATAGAAGAGGCTGAGGAGGATGCTAAACATGTTTGTACATCCTGTGCTGCTAAGGTCAAGCGTACAGCCTGAAATATTTCTCAAAATGGGGGGTTTATGTAATTTTGAAAGCTGATTCACATTGTCAACATTATACAAGTGCAATTGCACAGTGACGATATAGTTCCTGAATTTTAATGGAGATTTGATTTGCATTTTTACCAAAATACATGTAACAGCAGGTGGGAGGTGTTTGTACCAGTGAACGAGCACATTCCACCTCACACCTATAAATTACCTGCTATGTGCTCAGGCACGCTGCAGTCTCTCATCCAAAGACCTACAGCTCTCCCTATCCAATGCCCTCTGTCTCTGCTTCTCTATCAAGTAATCAGTTGATGTGGGCTGGAGGCTGTGATGAGAAATAACCTCAACCAGTCAACAGTTACACACTGCTCTGAGCCTATGGTTTACCAGGGAGGTGAAAATACCCGAGTGCTGGAGTCCAAAACCCCAGCTCAAATTACTGTTGTTACATCAAACATCTCCTTTGGTCACGATAATAATAACCACAGCTCTGGGGGAAAACAAGGCCTGTGACGCTCAAGAGTGCATGGAAACAGAGGGGCACAGAGCCCTGAAATATAACTCCCCCAGAAAAAAACTCATAGCTCATGGTTGACCATTTTAATCTCTCCCCTCATTCATCAGATCCCCCACTATGTGGAGCTGCTGCCAGGGACCCTCATTGCCCCCCCCCCCCCCCCCCTTCACACAGTACCACAGACTCTGGGAAGCAGCCAGACCTGCAATGAAGGGGGTCGCTGGACGGTCAGAGCATAAGCAGCCATGTTGCTTCTGTACCTACATACATGAACATAAAAAGTCCACCTCCGCAGATGATACAGTAGCAATGCAGGAAGTTGTTGGTTCTGTTAAAAATCTTTTCAAAACAAAACACACTGATTTCAATCTGCAGTTTCTTGTCTTTTAATAACAAAACAATTGACAATATAAAAAAGTATGTGATGACAACCATAATAAAATACTTAAACTGCTATAGCAACAAAAACATTTACACTTCTTTCGACTTAGCCGTCTTTTTATCTTTTAAACTATTTTCACTACACTCTGCAACCTAAATGAGAGAAATTAAATTTATGAGGCATCGAGCTACAGTACATAGCAATGTTTTAAATCTTAAGACAACCAAAACGAGGCCTCTGGAATGACAGAGGGAGCAAGGACAGTTTCAGTGGATTGACACTGTGCTTCTGAATTGGTTGTCTGCCTTGTATAATATCTGCTTTTAGGTTGTGTGTACATTTAGTAAAGAAGTTTCCAGACGTTCCTTAACATTCAGGCAGGGACACATAAATAGATGCTGGTTTCTGAAAGCAAACTCCGCATGGGATCAAATACACTGAATCACTCCAAGTACCAAAAGTAATGCCATGCTTCTCTTTTAGAGGAGAATCCCACATTTATAAAGTTTCAGATAGATTGTTACATTAGTATGTAATAATGAGATTTATCACCAGCCCAGTGTTTGTAGTAGGTTCCACCTGTCTGTTGTGCATGTAGGTGTAACTGTGTGTAACTGAGTGTGCTCCACTGAAAGAATCATAATTCCACATTATACATACAACCAGGAAATAAACTGTAGATGTGTATTTTAGTTAAAAGGCAAAGAGGCAAAGTTGTTTCTGGGATTTCCAAGATCTTTCACATACAGAGATATCAACAGTCCATGGGTGACCTAGGTCGTCTGGCAGGGACCATCTCAGACACTGGGGGTCGGCTGAGCCTGCTGGGGGTTGCTTGCAGCTGTGGGAGTGGCCTGTCGGGGAATTGTGTACATGGGACCGAGGAACTGGTCTGCGATGCGCCCGGCCTCGCGGAGCCCGCTGAGCAGGGCACCGTGAACTGTGGCTGGGTAATTCCTGATGGTGTGCTCACCAGCAAAGAACAGACGAGGGACAGGCTGAGAAGAAAAGAGAGAGAGAGAGAAAAAAAGAAAACACATTGAGATCGATGTGGGATTGTCCTGACATAATAAAGCACTTAAAGAAAATAGGGGGACTGGTGAGAGGAGGGGGAAAGTGTGGTAGTTAAGTGCCAGAAGTCATCAGCCAGCGCATAAATATGACTTGTTCGCATCAATCAGCGCGCTGCATCAAAAGAGCCAAAAAAACATCTGTGTTGGGAATAAACTGCTCCGCTTTGGTTTGGGTGAATACTGCGGGCAGGCTGGGATGCCGTCTCTTCCTCAGTTTCTCACACACACACACACACATACGCATGCACATGCATGCACACACACACACCGTGTGGTTTGATCGGCACCAACACTTCTCCCGTCTCTCTTTATATTTACCTGTGATGCTCCTGGTATAGCAGGGCCAGGTGTGATGGGCTGTGCCATGAGGTCGTAGTCGTTGCCCGAGGAACCTGCTGCGACGTACGAGTACGAGCCCCGTGCCCAGGGGTCGGCACGCCAACGGGTGACCACAGTTTCTTTAGGCTGCCATGACGACAAACAACAACACATTCTTTTTAGGAGTTTCCATGATGATATTAAAGGGGACCTGTAAACAGCTGGATGGCAAACAGTTACGACACTGGCTTTCATGCATATGATTTTATCCTATTTGAAACCATAAGCAAATGATTTATAATGATGGGTGGTTTGGAAACAGCTCCACTTGCGAGTGCCTTTCACATATGCTTGCTGTGTAAAAGCTGTGCTGGTTGTGGGGGTCAATTCAGCAACGAGTTTGACATTCCACTAAAAGTACTGGAAAAACCAGAGAAAGCCCTAATGACTGAGGTTTAAAAAAAATAGAAAAATATAACTCAGTACTACTTTTCTGTAAACAAACACAATGAAGTAGTCCTTGAATAAAACTTTGTGAACTTATTATGCAATCTGGTATGTGGACTGGATAAGTGAAAGAGGAACTGAAAGAGAAAGGTCAAGGAGTAAGAGTCATGAAGAACATAACATCTACTGAATGTGAGAGCAAACACTGTGGGTCTTTGTCTGTCGTGGGTGATGTACAAACGTTTGTACCTGTGGTACAGAGCTGCTTCCAAATATTCCTTTGAGAATGGCCAGACAGCGTCCAACAATAACATCATCACTGATGTTCTCCATGATGCCAGCGGCCTCACCAGCCATCAGGGCGAGCAGGATTGGAGCTGCGGGAAACATCACACTTTGTTACAGACTAGTAATTTTTATTGGAGAGAAAAGGGAAGTATATGACCAGGAAATAAATCTTAGGGGAAGGTTGAGAATCAGTGAGAATCATAAAATATGCAAATTATATCAAAACCAACGGTGTGACTGAAATGACAAGTCATCTCCTGTCACCTTTGTAGAGGTTCCAGAAGAGGAAGAGTTCTCCTCGACTTGCTGTGGTGGAGCCGACATGACCGAACAGGTTGACACTTGGATCCCAGAACACACGGTCAAAACACAACACCACCTTTAGGCAGAGGGGAAAACAATATATTTAAGTAACAGGCGAAGACAATCATAAGACCTGTTTTAGTCAAAAGCTCAATTGCCTGTGAAGTACATCTCATGTTCAGCACATTTAGTGCCAACACTAGTGACTGTGGTGTGAATGGTAGAGCTCCCTCTGCTGGAGATGAAGCCTTAGTAGCAGCTCAAATTGCATAATCATGCAGTAGTCTGTGTGCTGCAGCAGAATTAGGAGCTAAACTACACTGCTGCAGACGTCGCTCAGCTACAGAGAGACAGAGTGAAGAGCTGGTGGGTCAGGAGTGACGCAGAATGAGCACTCTGATCCGATTACTGACACACTGACAAAAAGCATCCTCTTTTAACACGCAACAAGCTCCGACTCACTCCCATGATAAACCGCACATGCTGCTCTCTCTGTCTCACCACTTTCCATGTTACATCTGAGCAAAAACCAGGAGGGAGTAAAAAAATCTATTTATAGAACAGAGGGAAATCCTTCATCTGTGTTCTGCATGCTAACACCTAGACTCTTTTAAGAGGAAGGAGGGAATCTGTTGAATACAGAGGAGAATCTGACTCAATGTGCATGGAAAAACACCCAGCAATGTGCTGGGTGTTTTTCATGAGATATCTGAATGCTCGTTGTGTTTTGGCTGCAGGAGCCTTTGTAGAAGCTGAAGGTCAAGTTATCAGCATGAGGACACTGCAGCAGGAGATCTCCCTGACGAACCAACCCAAAGGCCGGATGGAAACACACTAAATGACTGAAAACCTGATCCTGATTTTGATGATGACTCATCTCAAAATTAGAATGAGTTGCAGTGTGCACTGTGGTGAACTGCAAACCTCTGCCCTCCCACTTGTATATCAGACAATGAACATAGTTTAGCATAAATTCTGGACAAATGGGATTGTGAATCACTAGTTTGATCCTGAAGGAATGAAGAATGTTCTGATAAAGCTTAAGCACCATATGTAAGCTTAATGAGAAGTCCAACCTTGTTGAGGTTGCCAAAGCCCATCCTCTGTATAGCAGATGTTTTCCACTCGGGCAGCGGGGGCACAAACTGCACAGCGGGGGGCTGCTGCTTTAACACGCCAAGGGGCAGGGTGCACAGCACAGCGTCACACTTGTATATGAATGTCTGGGTTGTGGATCGAGTGTTGACTGCTATCACTTCACAGCCTGGAGTTCAAACAGATAAAAAAAACTGTTTAACACACATGGTGCATCCATATAAAGACATGAAGTATGAAATCCATCATAGAATATGCACAAACAATAGTGAGTACGAACCAGATGCTGTGTATCGGACCTGCCGCACTGCTGTGTTTAGTTTGATGTCCAAGCCTTCAGCCAGAGCCACAGGAACACAAGAGTAACCGTTCCTCACCGTCAAGTGGCTGCCAGTAAACTCAAAGTCATCATCCTGTGGACAAATTAACAACCGGTCAATCCAGCACCATAATGAACATAGTAATGTATTAAAACACAACAACAGGAGTGTTGAACTAGCAGGAACACACAGGTGACTGTTAGAGGCATGGAAGTCTTTGCTGTACAAGACTATTGTCAGGAACACGGTTATGACTTTTAAAAATGGGTACATGTGTATACCTGATCCCAGTGCTTGAGAGAAAGGGTGGAGAGGGGCGTAGCGTTGGCAAACTCCAAGTTGGCAAAGTGCCAGTCCAGTATCTGCCGATCCCTGGATGACAGGTAAACATCACTGTGGGAAAAAGGGGAAGCAAAGAGACATGGTGATATAGACAGGCAGCTATTCAGACATCAGAGAGACAGGTTTGCTCATGCACAGGCCAGAAAAAAAACACTGCTAATGCACAAGGACAACAAAACAGATAATTACACACTGAAATTACATAACGCAAACTGCAAACAAAATTGAAAAAAAAAAAAAGAAAAAAGGCAACATAACAGGTAAAAATGTGCTGCTAAGGGCTGCAGGGCTCCAGAAAGCAAGTTGTTCCTGAGAATGAGGTCACATAAGCAATACTGCTTCAAAATACCCAGTCTGGTATATGTAGCCTAGATATCTCCTGATTAAAATGGCTAAGTAGTAACTGTTACATCACAGATGAATGCAATCAGCCAAATGTGATTCTAATAAAGGATGGAGGGCAGAAATATCTGAAAAATATATTAATGTGTAAGTAAACAAAGCACCAAACTGGCATCATGGTGCATTTTAACTAATATGGTGCCAAATAGCAAAGAGGAGTGTATACTGAAACTTCCTTGGAGGGAGTTACCTGGGTGGGTTGGCCTCCAGCTCCTGCAGCTTCTCCTCCAGTTTGACCTGCATCTCCACTAACTCATCGTACTCCTGCAAAGACACAGCAGACAGCAAGGAGATTAGACAGCACTGTATCCACTTCTTTAGCTTTATACATTCAAGCTAACTACCAAAAATGTTCTTTAATGACTTGGAGACTAAAAGAGGTGGTGACATCTTACACCAGGTGAGAGTGTATGAAATGCACATGCATGTCTGGGTGTGTGTACAAGGTACACGCCCAGAGGGTTTCAGGTCATGGAGAAAGGACAAGCCATCTCTACAGAAAGGGCTGACTCAACCTGTTCATCAGTTCACCACAACAGATTCAACTATGACAGCAACGCGGTCCTGGCAGTACCACCTACCATGCCAGGCCCCGTGACTCAGGTGCTCTGAGACCAGTTTACAACATTTAACCCATACAGCTATGTTCATCTACAAATTGCTGCCACCACCATGACTTTACTTCCCCTAAAATCTTGTTATATGTTGTAGTCATGCATATCATGTGCATATAAACTCTCTTAAATGTCCATTCTGCCTTCCTGAAAATGTATGAGTGTCTGTGCATCTGTAGACATAAAGACAGTCAGACCGTGATTCAAGGCCTTGAAGTGGTTTCTCAGACAGCGGATGGGTTGCAGACAAAATGCAGCTCAGACACCAGCTGTGTTTAAACCAACGAAAACCTCCCTCTAAAACACACACATAGCTGTAGTGGAGGTGATTTGTCCACACCAAAAATAAAACAGTGGTACTCGCTCTAATAATACATCCCACCGGGGCATTAAACCACTTAAACATAGCCTGTCTCGTTTACTTAGATAGCACGACATTAAAATAAATTCTGCAAGGCACCCTGACCTAGCAGTCCATAAAACATCCCCTTTACATGCTAATACGTTCAGCACAACACTCTTCTTACTAATGTTATTTTTCAAACAGAAACAAAGACTCTGCCTGGAAATTGTGGAGGTTGACCCTCTGACCTTTTGATGCACTTAATAATGAAGCAAGGAAATCTAATACTGCTTCAAAGTTGCTCAAACTACAGTAACAACACACAGGCACTATGTATTACCCACAACGCCACAGTTGGAAATAGTTAGCTCTTAAACTTAACTGCTGTGACCAGATTATTTTAAGTCATGCAGCCTAAGATCTGAGGAAGTAATGACACTGCCACACAGGAATCCGTTCTGGACAACAACCAGTCTAGATAGTGGCTCACAGCTTGAAAATATCAGTAGGGAGAAGTGTGAGCTCCATTGTAACTTTCTCTTCAGCTTTTTGATCGTCACAGTTCTTGGTTTTTCTGAAATAATAATTGAGCTCACTTTGCAGAGCGCGGTGAGGTCACGGTGCTTGCTCTTCACCAGGAACTCAGCTGTGATGTCTCTGGGTGGTTTGACTTCGCTGGCCTCTTTGTACTGCTGATGGAGCTCCTTAACCCGTTCCTTACAGGTCACCATCTGAAGGGAAAAGAAGCGAAAAAGGAGGGGTAAAGGGAGGGAGAGGAAGATGGTTCATGAGTTTATGGAAAGAAGGCACAATTTTAACACCGACAGCAGGTTCACTATAATTGAAACAAATGCTAATTGGTTTGGGTAACTCGCTCTCACCTTGTTCAGAAGATCCCTCAGGTCTTCCTGAGTCTTCACAATCTTCTTCCAGTGTTCTATCTGCTCATCTTTTACATGCTTCTCCTGCAGCCTGCACACACACACGCAGACAATTAAAATCAGTACTTGTGTGTATCTGTATACATCTCTTCTTTGTTTCCACATGTGCCGGATACATCCATCCGCCACCATCTCCTGTGTATAATCTCATGTAGTGCGCGGCACACTCACTGTATGACCACCTCCAGGGCCTGTCCCAGAGAAACAGGTTTGTTGTTGAGGAAGTTGAAGTCCAGCTGGTGGCTGAGGTAGGAGGTGGCTTCCAGCAGTCTGTTGAACTCTTGCTCCACCATTTCATCCTTTTCCTTTGGCACCTGGACACACACACAGAACCATATGAAGTACGCTGTTCTATCAGTAAGACTAAAGAAAGCTGAGATTGAAGGCATAAAAATGAAATACATGGTTTTGAAAATAAGACATTTTTTAAAGAGAGTACCATCACTAGATGAACAAAGTGAATTTCACAAAACATCGTTATGTTTTGTCTTGATGGAATGTATATTTATATCAAGTCAACATTTTAACCCATAACTCATAGTGTATGCTTGTTTTTGAATCAGTGATTGATCTGCAGTACATAATCAGAAGAAGCATAAATACAGTCATTGCCCCTAAAAGACACTTTCCCAAAATCCCAAGTCTAGAAGAACATGCAGGAACAGACTTCAGACATGCTTCCAAAATTAAAAACATCACATGTGGACAACATGCAACAGTCTGAAAATATCACTACAAGACAAATCCACATTTGAAAATCTTGGCTGATTTGAACATATAATGAATGGTGAATCACATTTATTGTAATTGTCCTACTTTGCTTCTCTTTTTATCGCATACATGGAGGTGAAATGATGAGTTAGAGTAAGATGAAAATGAATGGCGATGGTTTGGTGCCTTAAAGAACTAAATGAATATTAGGTAATGAAGATATTATGTAAATAAACCAATACATACACTTGTGCACCGTTCACCCTATTGTAGTTCACCAAAAGATGAACATGGAAGGGGTTGAGAAAACAGGAGGGGAGGGGGGAGGGAGAGAGAGAGAGACAGAGAAAAAATATTAAGTAAACACAAGTTTAACCTCAAACAGGTTTGCACAAAGTAAAACATGTACATTTAATTTGTCTTTTCCTGTAGAGGAGGAAACCAATTACACATGATGAAAATGCCTTAAGAGCCCTGGTGGTTTGTCTCTACTTCAATGAAAGTGTCCTGAACGTGAACCTAAACATCCTACTACTGTTGCTGCCGCTTGACAGAGAGAACAAAAAATGAGAGGGAAGAGCGCTGTTTATATCTAAGTTAATGACATTAGGTTATATCTGTTTTCTGTTCTGTTCTGAAAGGAACAGGAGCCGTTGTTGACGACACACCAGGGTAAGCAGTTAAATGTGGACTGTATCTGTTCCCCACGGAAAGCCAGATCCCTGCCTCAGGACAAAACAGGCTTGGAAAACAGCTATAAACCCAGACACAGAGCACTTCAGTACCAACAGGGAACACTTATATATATATATATATATATATAAAATATAAACATCACCTATTGAAGGAAGTAAAAAACACAAGGTCCTGGGTTGAAGCATATAGTTGGGATATATCTAAGGCAGGTGTAACTCTGCTGCCCTGATGCATGCTTATTTCTGAGGTTAGCTGTCAGAGAACTTGACTTAACACAGAGGCAAAAGCATCAGTGAGACTAAAGCAGGCACGTATTTTTCAGGCATCATCAGGCTAGATTAAAACACATGCATGCCTCTGCTGCCATTAGCCTCTCGCCATCTTTCAAGCTGTGAGGTAAATTTCTGGGCTTTATGAGAATACCTGGGATTTTAACAAATAACAGAAAATTAAGGCTTTTTACAATGATGGTAAACATTTAAATCACTTGAAAGGTATGTCAGGATTTCACTTGTTAAAATAAGGAGATTGGCTACAGCAGGATAATGGATGAGAGGCAACTCAGTTAAATCTTGAAGATATTTCAGGATACTCACAGCCTGGCCATTGGCTTCATACAGTGGACATTTCTGTTTGATCTTGGCCAACTCCATGTTAACCTGCTTACTGATCACTGCCATGGGATTCCCTCCTGAACAAGCAACAACACACAAAACTGAGAGTGAAACAGCATATACGTGGACAACATCACCCTCTATAGGTGGACATAAGTAATTACAGAATCTCCATTATGTGGCTCTGTTAAAGCAATGACCTCGATTCACGTGGTACTAAGAACAATGTGCATGTTTCTACTCCAGCCAAACATAACACTGAAGTTATAATTCAAAGATGAGCTGATAGATTATCCATGTGGTCGAAAATGTATAAAACATTTTGTCCTCCATATCATGCAACTGGAGACTTAAGATTTAAATTATGTTCTGACTCAACATGATTGGCTTTAGTACTCATATTAGTCTAAAAAATGAACCAGATTCATACCCAGGCCTGTAACAACCATTGCTCCAAGATCAGCAACATAATTGCCCTTCCTAAATGTGGCTACTCTGCCTCCAACGCGGTCCTGTGTGGAAAAATTAGGTTCAAATTAATAATAACATATAAGAATAACATGCTAAACCTGTGGCAGTTATAAAATGTTAAAAATCACATTAAATCTAAGTCAGCTGATTGGTATCAACTTAACTTTCAGAAAACATAATTACAAACCTACCCTGGCCTCCAACACTGTAACGTCCATCCCAAAACTCTGCAGCTGCCTGGCTGCAGCAAGGCCAGACACACCTCCACCAATAACTATAACTTTCCCAGTCTTCTTAGCTGTAATGACAAGCACACATTAATTAGATATCATTACACATCATTATAGTCTCTGAATACTTTTGTCACAGTATCTAGTAAATTCCAATGGAATGAAAAGGAAAGAACTTTTGTAAACATGGTGGAGCATTGCTTTCCAACGAAAGAAACTTTTATTGCCCCGATATTTGGCAAATGTCTTTTTTTTATTATTTTTTTTATTTTACCAGTGCAAACAATGAAGAGAACTCACTGGGTAAGGGCTTGACCCTCTTGTAAATGCCAAAGTTTATGAGCCCATGCCTTTCTAAATAGCTGTGTATCCTGTGGACCAGCACAGCATCACCTAAATAGAGAACAAAAATACATTAAATTACAATTTCATTTTGAATATAATATTTAAAAAATAAATAAACAAAGAACAAAAAATGTTAAGTAAAAGGGAAATATTATGTTAATTTAATATCTCACTGTTGTATGGAGCTTCCAGCTGCTGTGCTGCAGCCTCAAATGTCAGCTGGATCTTAGGGTTGTCCAACCACAGTTGGAGCTGGATGAGATTAATATGAATTAGTGTAGTTGCTATGCAGAAAAAACTATTATCCCATAGTCTTTGAACATGTGTTGACATGTTAGAAATGACACTTACTGTACGGTTGCGGATATAGAGGAAGACCTTCTGAGTTTGCTGGGAACCACTGATGATGTCAGGGAAGCAGGCGGCCTCCTGAGATGTCATACGGTCATGAGGAAGACGGCTCTGGAAAGCAGCTCCCTCTACACCTAGGAATAAATGTGCATACCTCTATGTAATGAACACTGAGTGTAATGTAGGGTCAATTAAAAGTCAAAAGAAGGAAAATTAATGTGAGATCTGAATTAAAATTAACACAGAGAAGACTTTCAGGAACTGCCTTCACGTCCGAAGAAGCAAAGATTCATTCATTTAAATGCTTTCACATGATACCTCAAGTTTCAGACTCACCAGATGGCTCTTCTGGTTCACTGTCGTTCTCTTCCTCTGGTGGTGGAGCTGGAGGGGGGATGACCTGCTTCCTCTCTTTCTCTGCTTTGGCGTTCCTTTCCTCCTCAGAGTAATATTCATCCTCCGACAGATTGGCCAGGCTCTCGTCCATCTCGCGGTACTCCACCTGCAACAGTAGGCACAATAAAAGCATCATTAAAACCAGCATTATAGGTTCTGATTGGTTGCTGTGCTCCCACGTCATTTCAGTGTTGAAACCTTTCCAGGAGTGAGAAAAATATATAGTGAATATCACACAGTAAAATCACAAGAAATAACTTCTGTTTCTAATTTCTATAATGCATGGAAGTGAGAACATGCGATTACAGATACAGAGCAAATTTGCACCTATCCCTAGCTGATCCTCCTGTAGCGTGCAGAAACCTAAAATGTTTACTTTTGCTCGCTTTCTTCGACTCGTCCTGCGGACTTCGGCTGAGTCCTGATCTGCCCCACCAGGGCCCGCTTGGTGGGGCAGAGGGGCTCCCCCAGGTTCCCCACTAGGGGATGACCTCTCCTTCTTCTTTGCCTCCATAGCTCCTCCAGCTGAGGCTGAGGAGCCAGTCTGGGCATCAGATATCGGGGCCCTATCACCTCCTGCTGCACCAGCAGAAGATGAAGAGGAGGAGGAAGAGGAGCCAGCATCTGACTTCTTGCTAGACAGCATTATGGAGGATGTTGGAGGCCTCTCCTGAACAAATGGAAAACAGGAGTGAGATGAAACACTTATGAATAAAACATACAGCAGCCCAAGTTGGAATATTATGTGGAATGGCTCAATTTTTAATGTTCAAAAGGAATATTACAAAAATATTAGATGAAAATGGGTTGTGTGTGCCAAGAAAAACAAAACAAAAAAAAAACAAAAAACTAAAACAAAACAAACAATTAGCTACCGTTTGTGGTAATCCCAATTATGAAGACAAACGTGTATATAAAAACTATAGAATAAATCAATATAAAACCTAAAAACCCTGCTTATTTATTAATTCACTAGTGTTTTTTTTTTTGACAAATACAAATGAACAAATATCAAAGATGTGAGATTAAAACCCCTTTGTCGTCTGGTCACTTTGCTGTTGGGGGCATTGAACGCACCTACTACAACAGACTAACAACCACAAAAAACTATGCAACATTGGCATCACCCAAAACTGTTGTATCAGTTTCACTAGATGTTTTGAATAATTTTTACTGTGCATGAATGTCATGGTTTTATGAAATGAGGGCTCCATGGTACAGAAACCTTGTCTTGTTTTACCCATTTCTCCGTGCACCTGGTAATATCCATTCAAACACTGAGAAATGAAGACAGAACCAGAAATAGTGTTACGAACAGGACCAGCTGAACAAAACGTTGGTCTTTTACATTGCTGTGACTGAAATTAAATGTGGACTACGGTTTGAAAACCAAATAATGAATTAACTGATTACATTGATATGACCTGATCAATATGCTTCACCGGGGGCAACTGTGATGTATTTTCACTAAGAATGTTCATTCGTAGAAATACTAAAACCCTTTGCTGTGCCCAGGCCGTTTGTATGTCTTTAACTGATTTGATTAAATTGATTAATGTTAGCTAGCAAAACAACTGCAGAGCTAGCAGTACAATGCTGTAGCTAACGTTAGCTTGCTTTAGCTAACGTTTGCTTTGTTCTCAACGGCGACGAGCGTATGGGACTTTTGATAACAACGGCGCGGTACTTTAAAATCATTGCAACATAAACTATACTGCAAACATAGATCTGAATCCATTCCACATGCATCTCCATTCAAATTTTTCTTACGTGACCATGCTACGTTAGCTAACACCGCTAACAATAGACCGTGGCGAGCACCAACTGTGGCACTGCAGCAGGTGCCGACCTAGTGAAAATGGAGGCGCCAGCTTCATTTGCAAATCGATCTGTTCTCATAAACTGACACTGGAAAACTTTGTTAAGTTCCCTACATATAGGGAGAGTACTTTCGTCGATAAAGGTGAGAATAAAATATTGAAAATACTAATATTACCTCTCAATCCTCCGAAGATGTCAACACAAAGATGGCACAGTAGCAGGTCAGCCCCCCTCTCAATGAACTCTTTCGTGGTTGGTAGCTCGAAAACGTTACTCAACACCATACAGCGAAACGATTGGTCAATATAACCGTCAATCACAAAAGAAGGTGTGGTCAGATTGTTCACACTGTTACTGCAATTGATCGGTTTTTTTTTTACACTTTCTAGTCTAACCTTCTACATTGTTTGTCGAAATTGTCGTAAAGAATATCTGTGTTATAAAAAGTGGAAATGTATCTGTTTTGAACTGGCCTTTTGTGTCTGGCTGGGGTTTTAACCCTGTCCGCCCCACTTGTTTTACATTCACAGTTTGACAAACAATAAGACTGATCCCAGATCGGGGTATGTCTGCCTTATAGACAAACTGACGTCAGCCTGGAGGAAGAACAGGAGTGGAAGGGAAGGTGGGGGTGGACAGGTAAAGGTGATCTGTTCTGTCGCGCCTACGACTCAGGGAAGCTCACCGATGTTTTGTTGATTTCTTTGTTTTTCCGTTTAGAGCCGATTCTGTGTAAGTAAAGCCTCAAAACCTGAATTTCATCGAGGATATGTGCGACTGTGTCTCAATTTAACAACTTCTCAACCGGCGAATTTAAAAGTCAGTCATTTGATCTGTGTTTTGGTCTTGGCTGATTTTGGGTGTCGCTGGTATTTCAGATTCGGTGTTTGCATGTGCTGTGGGGCCTTTTGGCCGGTTGGGTTTTGTTCATTTTAAGTAGGATGCGTGCTCATCACCCTACATTTGATCAAAATGAGAGGAAGACACCAAATAAGTGGGGAAGTCTTTAACTAGTCTGTACGAGGGAGTGTCTCACACATTTGCTGTGACTGTGATATAAAACGCTTAAAGTAAGGCACTGTACACACTGTAAACAAGTACAATATTCTTCACAACAGAATCAAGAAAATGGTGAAAGAGCAGGAATCAACCAACCGGCCTGACAACACCGCCTTCACTCAGCAGAGGCTTCCGGCATGGCAGCCCATGCTCTCTGCTGGTATTGTTATCCCAGGGTTTGTCCTGATTGGTCTGGCATTCATTGGCATTGGCGTTGCCCTCCTTGTGACTTCACGGAGCATCCAAGTGTTGGAGGTATGAATAACCACTGCCAATCTAAATTAGTTATGTGTTATGCAAAGAATTAAGGCGCTGATGTCACCAGTTTGTCTGGATGTAAAGTGGGGCTTCATGTTTGTAATGGACAGAACAACAGCGCTACCTTGGGGCTCTACAGATATCACCACAGAAATAGATCAGTTTATATTAAATTTCATTTTATTTTATAAGTGGCGACGCTATGATGACCAGCTACACTAAAAGTGGTAATATGTTGTAATGGAAACAACCTCCAGAAGAGTACCTGGTACCAAAACTGAGTTGAGTTGAGCTGGTACCATGTAGTGCAGGGGTGTCAAACTCATTCCACAAAGGGCCGGTGTGGCTGCAGTTTTTGTTCCAACCAGCAGCAGCACACCAGACTTGACTCAGTTAATCAACTGATCTCAGTCTTCAGACAGTGGTTGGTCAAACTGTGTGCTCTTGATTGGTTGGAACAAAAACCTGCAGCCACACGGCCCTTTGTGGAATGAGTTTGACACCCCTGATGTTGTGGAAATGCGGCAATAGACTTGTTGTGTTTTCAGAGTTGAGACAATATTTCGGTCTGCCCACAGAGTTGTCACCTGTAGCTAAGTGATATGTGTTTGTGAGTTTAAAGAGGTGTGTTATCTGCAGCATGGAGATCAGTAATTAATAATAATAATAATGATGTCTTGTTTTTTGGCTCACAGATCGACTACACAGGTGTTGACAAAGACTCACCGTGCTTCAAATGCAGTGACAACGATGTTAAGAACTGCATATGCAAAATGACGTTCACCATTGACACTCTCTTTAAGGTAGCTCTTGAAGGCAGTGGAGCTTTGCTTAACTCCACGCGTGAAAAAGTACTTTAATGATTTGTTAAGCCAGGTAATACTCCTCCTTCTAACCTTCGATTGTTTTTCTGATTCTGTTTTCCTTCACAGGGGCCTGTGTTCTTTTATTATGGGTTGTCTAACTACTTCCAGAACTACAGAAAATATGGTGCATCTAAAGATGCTAATCAGCTGTCTGGAGACGTGTCGTACTTTACGGTAAGGTAACAACATTACATTTTTTTCACTGCCCATTTGTAATACAAACAAAGGTTTCAGGTTACTGTTTTCTGTCTTCTTGAAGGACCCCAGTGTTGACTGTGCTCCTTATGAGTATGACAACAACAAACCAATTGTACCATGTGGATCAATTGCAAACAGCATGTTCAATGGTATGTAAAGCCATTTTAAATGACTGCAACAAATTTAAAAAGGAAGGTATTTTGTGTTTCATTTTTTATGGGAGTATGACATTTTTTATTTGTTGTTTTAAAGACACCTTCAAGCTGTATCAGATTGTCAATGGGACAAATACAAAGGTGCCCTTGGATGGAAAAGGGATTGCTTGGTGGACAGACTACAACGTGAAATACAGAAACCCCACTATCACACCTCTGAAGAATGCCTTTAACGGTAGTATCAGTTTACTGTAACAGTTACTTGCTCTATTGAAGTCACAATGCTGGTTGATTATGTTTTGATTAGGAGAGATGGGTGTCGAAAAGTCATTACTGAAGAGGAGAAGGTATTAATTAGTGGGCTGTAGAGCTGTTTAAAGTGTCCTTTGGGAAACAGTACATGAAAACTTACAATAAATTTATTACAAAAGTTAGAAATCATTTATCATGGAAAATATCTTTCAGGCACTGTGAAACCCATATTTTGGCCCAGGCCTGCCTATGAGTTGGACCCCAATGACCCTGCCAACAACGGCTTCATCAACCAAGATTTCCTGGTGTGGATGAGGACAGCAGCCCTGCCAAACTTCAGGAAGTTGTATCGACGAATCACTGAGGGCGATTATGCACAAGGTCTTCCAGCTGGAAACTACTCCCTTGAAATTGCCTACAGTATCCTTTTACATGTTACATATGCAGTGGTGAGTTAAAGAAAACAACCAGGGACCAGAATCCATGGTTGTATGACATAGTCATGCCATTAGCCATAGAGAGTCATTGGGAGATTAGGATTTTTTTTTTTTTTTTGTAAGTTTAGACACTAAAGCAGTCAAAATGATAATTTTACAGAAGTTAAGTTGTGTGGTTTAATTTTTTAATGGTCAAGCTAAAGGAGTCAGGCATTGAAATGATTTGTTATGTTACACCCACAGCAGCTTTGTCTGACTTGTTTGACCAGTTCACGTGGTTCTGTTTTTCATGTGAGTAGAGTGAACACAATGACTAAGGAGTTCCTTGAAGTGAGAAGAGAGAGAAGGCAAATTTTCTGACATAAGTAAATGAGTAAGGCAAATCATTATTCACAAGATTGATTAGTGTCTACCTGGGCAAGGCCTATTCAAACTCCTCTTTTTTTCTGATCTTTTCCAATGCAGTCAATGCAGATGTAACTAGTAAAGTTTTAGGATGTCAAAAGCACTGGCATCAATGTAAATCAATTGATGGCTAGAAAAGCATTCAAATGCTGAACATTGTTCTTATACAATGTGCTTTAGTAAAAGTGTTGTCATGAAGCTTATTTTGTTTTCCATAGATCTCTGTATTTCCCCTTCGGTGTATATCCTTAATATTTTGTCCCCCAGACTATCCTGTCCTGAGCTTCGATGGCAGAAAGAAAGTGGTGTTCAGCAATGTGTCCTGGATGGGAGGCAAGAATGAGTTCCTGGGTATTGCCTATCTTGTGATTGGGTCAATGTGTGTCTTCATGTCTGTAGTTATGCTCATTGTCTATGCAAAATTCAAGTTCCCTGATGAGGAATGATCCATGGTCATGGACTATAGATGATTGGGGGTTATCTACCCCGTTAAAAAAAAGCTTTCATTACTTTCCCCATTTCGACTCAAAATAGGATTTGGCTTTGTGAAAACTGGTATTGTTTGCATTTTGTAAATGTACTTGTCTGTGGTTAGGCTCTCATGAGTGCAAAAACACCACAAAGTCAACTACCATTCATTGCCAGTAGAACAGTTGTATAAGAATTGTTTCTTGCTGGTATCTCAGATTCTAGTCCAAGACTGTGTTATCAGTGTATGCCAGATCTATTAATTTCTGTCAACATGAAGCCATCACCATGAGTTAAGGCAGAGCTGGTGTGCACTGGCTGATTATCAACATATGGAGACATATCTTTTCTCAGTTGAAGTGAAAGCAGCTCAGTTTATGCAACTTTAGTTTGTTGTTTGGCCAGGTGTTTTTCTCAGGCGTACAGAAGTATTGTACTGCATTTCTTTAATTTCTTTCTCAGTGTAAAATGAGCTGCAATCATCCCTTTAGGTCAGTAATAATATTCAAGCCATAAATTGTCCGATAAGTTATTGATACTGGACAAGAAGTTACATTTTACTGTATGTGTGATGTGAATTGCAAATGTAATGCTGTAAAAATTGTGATTATATTTCTCTCAGGGATAGGGTGTACATGCTCGTCAGCTGTTTTCTAAATACTTTTGAGTTTTAAGTCTGATTGATCTTTGTAACTGAGATTTTTCTCTTAGATATTTATTTAATAAATCAACACCAAAAACAATTGTTGTCAATCTTTCCATGTCTCATCAGGATACTTCAATGGGCAACTGCATGTTCCATGTTTGATTTGATTATTTGTAATAGCCAATATATCCAATAGTATTGGATTCTATGGAAATGCAATGTTTCCATTATCAGTGTTTCACCAATATTCTTGATAGATCTGAATGATTAGGTTTATAAAAAAAAAAGTAAAAGTAATAAACATAATTTGTAATGCATGTGAAATCTACACAATTATTTCTTGGCAGAATGAGTCAGCAAAACGTGTACTTGTCAATACCAGAAAAGTTGTTCCAGAGATTATCTTTGGTTTACCATAGTAGTTACCATATTTCAATGAATCAGCAAAATCGAGTTGATCACTTTGTTGAAAAAGCAATGGCTAGGGGGGGATTCAGCCACATCATTGGAGACAACTCCCTTTCTCCCCCTATCTGTGATGCAGGGCCAATAACAAAGAGAGGAAAAAAAGATCAACTGCATTGTGGGAATTGTAGTTTTACGTGGGGATAGCTCATTCAAATGCGCCTCCCAGGAACGACAAGTACCACAATCCATTGCGCAAATAAATCTGACTTCCACTGTTGCGGCGGTTTGACAGCGACAGTTAGCGTCTGACCAACCCGGCAGGCACTGCAGTCAGCGACCACAACGTCAGTCTTGCTTCTTTGATCACTTTTCGCTCCGCTACAGGTTGTCGTTGACCGTCTCAAAGCATGTCCGACGGCGGGGGGACGGAGGAAAACTCCGGCACCATGGAGGTGTCTGCCGTCCAAACGGTCGCCGACCCCTTGGTGCTGCAGAAGCACATTCGGAAACTAGTACCGTTGCTCCTGGAAGATGGCGGCGAGGCCCCAGCCTCTCTGGAAACCGCCCTAGAGGAGAAGAGTGCCGTGGAGCAGATGAGGAAATTTCTGGCCGATCCCCAAGTTCACACTGTCCTGGTCGAAAGAAGTGCACTCAAAGGTACATTCAACAAGATGATTATTCAGCTAATGTGACACGAATACCTGGACTTTTTGTTCAACGTTTCGTTATTATGAACGCAACGTGTCTATAACTATGAAATTCCAGAGAGGCCTAAAAACAAACAGCGTTAGCTAAGTTAATCTTTTTATGGGTTAGTTTTATTTGACTGCTGGGTAGAAAACAATACAAACCTAGCTTACCTGCTATCTCCAGCCATCATTAGCATGAAAGGTAACTGCGCCACACTGGGTGGGGAACGATAACACAAAGCAGGTACTCAGTGTTTGGCTATGTAATTATATTTTTTACTATACATATCAACTAAAGCCACAGTTGATAAAACGTTTGGCCATTATCCTTGTGTTTATGTCAAAGAACAGCTTATGAAATAAGCAAATCAATTTCATAGTCAATAGTGCACTGCAAAAGAGAATACAACAAATACACAGCGCTAATGAAACGTAAGAGCCCTTTCTGCAGATTAAGAGACGCCACAAGCATCAAAATCACAGACATTCAAAGAGAATGCATCCTTTGTGACAACCACAAGTCATATTGTATCCACTTTCCTGTGGTTTCCATCATGTGAACAAGCTTGTGTCAAAGAACACATTATCTTTAGTTTCCTACAGGAAAATCCAGGCCTATTTGCCCTTAGTCATGTTTTATGACTAAACCTTGATCCCTTGATACAGCACATGACCAGGCAGCCGCTGAGGCAGAGTCTGTTGGTTTTGATTTCCCAGCCACAGCCTATTCATGTTTTTGTGCTAAGAATACTGATGCTGCAATGCAGAGAGTGCAGTATCTGCAGATAGCTATCTTTCTACAACTCATGACCTCACCCTTGCAAAGGATGGTGGGGACATAGATGGATGAAAGCAGACCAGACGGTATAAATGCACTGTCATCCTGCAACACCATGGTACAAAATAAATAAATGAACTCAGCCCTTGACAGCTTTCCAAATGATTTATTTTTTACCATCAGCAGTACAGTAGTTTTGTTGGCCTTGAGCTATAAATTTACTTATATGTAAATGTCCCTAAATATTGTAACAATTCTTATTTGCAGTTATTTGATATTACAATTTAGCAACTGCTATCATGCCCTCTGGACTTTCTGTTGACTTGCTAAGGCATTGATTTTTATTTGTTCCTCACACAGAGGATGTTGGAGATGAAGGAGAGGAGGAGAAAGAGTGCATCACTTACAACATCAGCATCGACATACACTATGGGATCAAGTCCAACAGGTAATTTATACATCTTAGTGCTGAAAAGAGTTCAAACTTGCAATCATAAAATAGCATGCAATTCCATTTTTAGAATTAAACCTCTTTTACGACAATGACTCTAAATGGCAATGGTTTTCATTGATCTAAATTCTTAACCCTGAATGTATTCATTGTCTTTTTCCCTTCAGTTTGGCTTTGATCAAGAGGACAGGAGTCATTGATGCGGACAAGCCCATATCAACACAAGTTCGAGTTCTGACCTTGAGCGAGGATTCTCCCTACGAGACGCTCCACTCTTTCATCAGCAATGCTGTTGCACCTTTTTTCAAGTCTTACATCCGCGAGTCAGGCAAAGCAGACCGGTAATTCTTAAAATGAGTTGTATCATTTTGATGGTTAAAAAAAAAAAACTTTTTTTGTTTGTTAAAGTGACATTGATAAATTCCAAACCCTCTAGGGATGGGGATAAGATGGCTCCCTCCGTAGAGAAAAAGATTGCTGAGCTGGAGATGGGACTTCTCCACCTGCAGCAGAACATTGAGATCCCTGAGATCAGCCTGCTCATCCATCCCATCATCACAAACATTGCCAAGCAGTGTTATGAGCGTGGGGAGAAGCCCAAGGTCACTGACTTTGGTGACAAAGTGGAGGACCCAACCTTCCTTAACCAGCTGCAGTCTGGAGTAAACCGCTGGATTAGGGAGATTCAAAAGGTACGAGGCAGTCTCTGAAATTTTGAACAAAACAGCGCTGTGGTAGTTGATATAATGTTGTTGTTGTTGTTGTTATTGTTTTTGAGAATGGTTTAATATCTTACTTGCTGTTGGATTTATTTGTGTTTGATACCCATCCTTTTTATCAGGTGACAAAACTTGATCGTGACCCAGCTTCAGGCACAGCCTTGCAGGAGATCAGTTTCTGGTTGAACCTGGAAAGAGCCCTCAACAGGATCCAAGAAAAGAGAGAGAGCCCTGAGGTTCTGCTGACACTGGACATCCTCAAACATGGCAAACGTTTCCATGCTACTGTCAGCTTCGACACTGACACTGGTGAGTAGCAGCCAGTCAAAACTTATCTAGTCTTTGCAACTTGTAATCTCTTTGAACAATGAACATTTTTGCCTCCTCTTCTACTTCTCATAGGTCTGAAACAGGCTGTGGAAACTGTCAATGACTACAATCCCCTGATGAAGGACTTCCCTCTCAATGACCTGCTCTCTGCCTCAGAGCTTGATAAGATTCGCCAGGCTCTGATGGCCATATTCACTCACCTGAAAAAGATTAGGAACACCAAGTACCCTATCCAGAGAGCACTGCGTCTAGTGGAGGCCATCTCCAGGGACTTGAGCTCCCAGCTCCTCAAGGTGTTGGGCACCAGGAAGCTCATGCATGTTGCCTACGAAGAATTTGAGAAGGTTGGTGTGCTTTGGTCTCTGAGCACGTTTACTTTTAGCTGCTCATATATAATACATACATAATAAATTACCTTTGTGTTTGTGCAGGTAATGGTGGCTTGCTTTGAGGTGTTCCAAACCTGGGAGGATGAGTATGAGAAACTCCAGGTGCTTCTAAGGGACATTGTGAAGAGAAAGCGAGAGGAGAACCTGAAGATGGTGTGGCGTCTGAGCCCCGCCCACAGGAAACTCCAATCCCGCCTGGACCACATGAGACGTTTCAGAAGGCAGCATGAGCAGTTGAGGGCTGTCATCGTCCGTGTGCTCAGGCCTCAGGTGAACTGATGAGAATATTTTGTCATTAGTAGTTGGATACTCCTTTTTTTTGTTTTTTAGATATTACTGTCTTGTTTCATTTGCCTTGGGTTGAATTTATTTTCCTGTAACTTTTTTTGCGCCCAGGTTTCTGCTGTGCCACAGCATGCTCCTGGAGAGACAGTTGAGCCTCAAGACATGAAGGTAGCTGGAGTTCTCTTTGATGCAGCTGATGCCAACGCCATTGAGGAGGTCAACCTAGCTTATGAGAACGTCAAAGAGGTTGATGGTCTGGATGTGTCTAAGGAAGGCATGGAAGCATGGGAAGCTGCCATGAAGCGTTATGATGAGCGCATCGACCGTGTGGAGACCCGTATCACTGCCCGCCTGCGTGATCAGCTGGGAACCGCCAAGAATGCCAACGAGATGTTCCGCATCTTCTCCCGCTTCAATGCCCTCTTTGTGCGCCCACACATCCGTGGTGCCATCCGGGAGTACCAGACACAGCTCATCCAGCGCGTGAAAGACGACATCGAGTCACTGCACGACAAGTTCAAAGTGCAGTATCCTCAGAGCCAGGCCTGTAAGATGAGCCATGTTCGTGACCTTCCACCTGTGTCTGGCTCCATCATCTGGGCCAAGCAGATTGACCGTCAACTGACTGCATACATGAAGAGGGTGGAGGATGTTTTGGGAAAAGGCTGGGAGAACCACGTGGAGGGCCTGAAGCTGAAGCAGGATGGAGATAGCTTCAGAGCTAAACTCAATACCCAAGAGATATTTGATGACTGGGCTCGCAAGGTATGGAGTACATAAAACTATTACAGTATTTCTTGACACTATTCATATTTGAAAAAATATTGATAAAATATTTAAGAATCTTTTTTTTCAAGTTTATTAATATTTGTCATCCCTCTCTGTTGCAAATCAGGTGCAGCAGCGTAACCTTGGTGTGTCTGGCCGCATCTTCACCATTGAGAGCACTCGTGCCCGTGGACGCACAGGAAACATGCTCAAGCTTAAAGTCAACTTCCTGCCAGAGATCATCACCTTGTCCAAAGAGGTCCGCAACCTCAAGTGGCTGAGCTTCCGTGTTCCTTTGGCCATCGTCAACAAGGCTCACCAAGCTAACCAGCTGTACCCATTTGCCATTTCTTTGATCGAGAGCGTTCGCACCTATGAGCGCACTTGTGAGAAGGTGGAGGAGAGGTCTTCTATCTCCCTGCTGGTGGCTGGACTAAAGAAAGAGGTTCAGGTTCTCATTACTGAAGGCATCACTCTGGTGTGGGAGTCCTACAAGCTCGATCCTTATGTTCAGAGGTTGGCTGAGACGGTCTTCAACTTCCAAGAGAAGGTCAGTGGGGAGTCACACACGTCCAGTATAAAAACAGACTCTCTTCAAGCTATCATCTCGGAGTGAAATGATAAATATTTAATCATCCAAACAAAATCATTTTTTTCTTGTGTATGTTGTTTCCAGGTGGATGACCTCTTGCTGATTGAAGAGAAAATAGATCTGGAGGTTCGCTCTTTGGAGACTTGCATGTTTGACCACAAGACCTTCTCTGACATCCTCAACCGAGTCCAAAAGGCGGTGGATGACCTCAATCTGCACTCCTATTCCAATCTGCCCATCTGGGTCAACAAGCTTGACATTGAGGTTGGTATCACAAACTAGCCAGAAGATATGGATTGCTCTCATTCAGTTACTTATTTAATATAGGGAGTCAGAATGAAACAGCTGTCAAAATTGTAACCATTGTTTCTTCACACATAGATGGTTTTTAAAATATACTGATTTTCGCTCTGTTTCCTCAGATTGAACGCATCCTGGGAGTGCGTCTGCAGGCTGGCCTCAAGGCCTGGACCCAGGTGCTCCGAGGCCAGGTAGAAGACAAGGCTGATGTGGACATGGACACAGAAGCTCCACAAGTGAGCCACAAACCAGGAGGCGAGCCCAAGATCAAGGTAAGCATTGTGACTAATGACCGTATTACCCTGTGTCATGTTATTTAATGTTATTACGTTACTAAATCCTGAGCTACTTTGCGTACCTGGACAGAGCTGACCATTTTATTATTTTTTATCCCCAGAATGTTGTGCATGAGCTGAGGATCACTAATCAGGTCATCTACCTGAACCCACCAATTGAAGACTGTCGCTTCAAGCTCTACCAAGAGATGTTTGCCTGGAAGATGGTCATCCTTTCCCTCCCCAGGATCCAGAGTCAGAGATACCAGGTAGAAACACTTAAAGTAGTAGGACACATCTGAATGTAGGCTTGAAATTCATATATAGAGAAAAAAACAGTGGAAATGAGTTAGAGTTAAGATATGAGATACGTAGTAGGCCTGCTGACATCTTGCATATATAAGAGACAACACATGGATGCAATGCCCTATTGCATCCATGTGTGATATTGCTTTTATCTAAGTAAGTCTCCTCTCTGTCACCAGGTGGGTGTCCACTATGAGTTGTCAGAGGAGGAGAAGTTCTACAGACATGCTTTGACCAGAATGCCTGATGGCCCTTCAGCCTTGGAGGAAGCCTACAATGCTGTTGAAGACATTGTAAATGAAGTGGAGCAATACGTCAAGGTAAGAGGCTCATTGGTGTCAGAGCACAATCAAAACGCCCTATTATTAGATTCCCTTCTTGTTGGTCAACTCGGTGATTGTGAAACATTTTCTCTTTGTACTTGCATTTTAAGTTTTTACATATTCCTTTTTCAGTAATTGACTTCTCTTTATTGGCTCTGACCAGGTCTGGCTGCAGTACCAGTGCTTATGGGACATGCAAGCAGAGAACATCTATAACCGTCTGGGTGAAGATCTCACCAAGTGGCAGGCTCTGCTGGTCCAGATCCGGAAAGCACGAGGAACATTTGACAATGCAGAAACACGCAAAGAATTTGGACCTGTGGTCATCGACTATGGCAAGGTAATGATGACATGGCTCTTGTGTTTGAAAGCCAATAATCATCTTTTAGAGTTCTTACAAAAATGACAGCCCCATATAAAATCTTATACTTATGTACCATTTTAAGCAAATAGGGAGGTGTTCTCACAAACCATCTCCTCTACAAATGTGTTGTACAAATTAGAATGCAATATTATTTTAAAAATATTGTTATATAAAAATATTTTTTGTTAAATGTTTATTTGTCTCTGACAAAAGGTCCAGTCCAAGGTTAACTTGAAGTATGACTCCTGGCACAAAGAAGTCCTCAGCAAGTTTGGACAGATGCTTGGCCAGAACATGCAGGACTTCCATGCACAGATCTCCAAGGTAAGACATCACATAATGGAGAAATTACTGTGTCTTTTAACCAGCCTAAAATATTATTCTCAAAGACACAGATGAGAAGATTATTCTGTGAACATTTTTTTTCTTCTTCTCAACTTTTCTGTTCTCTCACTAGTCCCGTCAAGATTTGGAGCAACACTCGGTGGACACAGCCAGCACCTCAGATGCTGTTAACTTCATAACATATGTCCAGACTTTGAAGCGCAAGATCAAACAGTTTGAGAAAAATGTGGATGTAAGTTGCTCTCCTTCATACCTTTTGTATAACTGCATGCTTTAAGGACAGTTTTGGGTTCTAATCCCTCTTTTCCCTATAGTTGTTCCGTAATGGGCAGCGTTTGCTGGAGAAGCAGAGATTCCAGTTCCCTCCATCTTGGCTGTATATTGACAATATTGAAGGCGAATGGGGGGCCTTCAGTGACATCATGAAACGCAAGGATACTGCTATTCAGCAGCAGGTGGCCAACCTCCAGATGAAGATTGTCCAAGAGGACAAAGCTGTGGAAAACCGCACAACTGATTTGCTCAATGACTGGGAGAAGACCAAACCAGTTGCTGTAAGTTACAATAGGAAGTGATGCATAGTTTTTGCATAGAACTGTTCATTCTTAAAGTACCTTCATATGACTGATAATAACCTGAGATAATTTTATCAAACGTCTCCATTTGTTCCATCAGGGTAACCTACGTCCCGAAGAGGCTCTTCAGTCTCTGACCATCTATGAAGGCAACTTTGGTCGTCTGAAGGTTGAAAGAGAGAAGTGTGCCCGTGCCAAAGAAGCCCTGGAGCTCACTGATACTGGCCTGCTCAGCGGCAGTGAGGAGAGAGTGCAGGTATTGCCTGCACACACTCACATGAAAGTTCAAGTCATTTGTTATTAAATTATGCATGTGCTTTAGCTCCAACTGTTATACTCCTTCCAAGACTAGACATCACCAAGTAAATACCTTTTGGACCCCTCTTCTGTCTTACTTACAGGTGGCACTGGAGGAGCTGCATGACCTGAAGGAGGTATGGTCCGAGCTGTCTAAGGTTTGGGAGCAAATCGATCAGATGAAAGAGCAGCCGTGGGTGTCTGTACAGCCTCGCAAGGTAAGACACAACAGCAGTCATTTGGATTAATATAACTCCCTTTTAATATTTTTAAGATGATCTTGTGTATAACTCTCTGCATGCTTGTGTTATGTGTTTTGTAGCTTCGCCAAAGCCTGGATGGTCTTCTGAACCAGCTGAAGAACTTCCAAGCAAGACTGAGACAGTATGCTTCCTATGAGTATGTCCAGAGGCTCCTTAAAGGATACCTGAAGGTGAGGCACCAGGTTTTTTTTAGTATAAATGTATGCTAAAGGAGAAATAAAAAAAATATAATATAAGGTTATTAAATTGTCTTGTTATTCCTTTTTCTCACCAGGTTAACATGTTGGTGATTGAGCTGAAATCAGAGGCTCTCAAGGACCGCCACTGGAAACAGCTGATGAAGCGTCTGCATGTGAACTGGGTCCTGTCAGAGCTGACCCTGGGACAGATCTGGGATGTGGATCTGCAGAAAAATGAGATGGTCGTGAAGGATGTTCTCCTGGTAGCCCAGGGAGAGATGGCCTTGGAGGAGTTCCTTAAACAGGTGAAGAGGGAGGGGCCTCAACAGATTATGTGGTGTAACTGTAATGCTTATGGCATGTTTGTATACTTCATCTACGTCTTCCAATCAAATTAGAATCAAATCACAATCAAATCATCAAATGTTTGTCACGCTTAATAATTCTATTTTTGACTTCTCAGATCCGTGAAGTGTGGAACTCGTATGAGCTCGACCTGGTGAACTATCAGAACAAGTGTCGCCTGATCAGAGGCTGGGATGACCTCTTCAACAAAGTCAAAGAACACATCAACAGCGTGTCTGCCATGAAGTTGTCTCCATACTACAAGGTAAACGGTGTTCTTTTCTTTGTGACAACATTTCAAGATTACACAAATGTTTCATTTTTTTTAGAGCTCTGTCATCACTATGCTCTTTTTCTCCCAGGTGTTTGAGGAAGACGCTCTGAGCTGGGAGGACAAGCTGAATCGCATCATGGCTCTGTTTGATGTTTGGATAGATGTCCAGAGGCGCTGGGTGTACCTGGAGGGCATCTTCACAGGCAGTGCTGACATCAAACATCTGCTGCCAGTAGAAACCCAGAGATTCCAGAGGTAAATAGACCTTTTATTCAAAATTCCAGCAGTTGCTCAACATTTAAAGGATTTTATGAGACAAGCTTGGGGAAACAAATTGGTACCCCTTCCGCTTACTACTGTACATTTTCTTCTATAAACTTATCTGTCTCTCTGTCTGTCTTTATTTCACAGTATCAGCACTGAGTTTTTGGCACTGATGAAGAAGGTGACAAAGTCTCCATTAGTGATGGATGTGCTGAACATACAGGGAGTACAGAGGTCTCTGGAGCGACTGGCTGATCTTCTGGGGAAAATTCAGAAAGCCCTTGGAGAATACCTGGAGAGAGAGAGATCCTCATTCCCCAGGTATGAAGAACAAATGTGCATTGAATCTAAGTGCAATATGCATTGCTCTTAGTTTGCAATATGCTGATTCATGTATTCATCTATTCTCTTTGTAGGTTCTACTTTGTTGGAGATGAGGACCTGCTTGAAATCATTGGTAACAGCAAGAATGTGGCCAAACTACAGAAGCACTTCAAAAAAATGTTTGCCGGCGTGTCTAGCATCCTGCTCAATGAGGATAACACTGAGGTGCTGGGAATCTCCTCCCGGGAGGGTGAAGAAATTTTGTACAAGACACCAGTTTCCATCACAGAGCACCCCAAGATCAACGAGTGGCTGACACTGGTAGAGAAGGAGATGAGGGTGACACTGGCCAAGCTGCTAGCTGAGTCTGTTACAGAGGTCACAAGCTTCAACAAGGGCACAGCCATTGACTTGAGCCAGTACATCAACTGGATCGATCGTTACCAGGTGGGCATTGAGAGCATTGATTAGACTTGAAATTTGGCAACTGTTATGCAGTATTTCACTTAACGGTGTCTTCCTTCCACAGGCCCAGCTAGTGGTCCTGTCCACCCAGATTGCCTGGTCTGAGAACATCGAATCTGCATTGACCACCATCGCTGGTGGTGGGGACATGACACCGATGCAGGGAGTTCTGTCAAATGTGGAGGCCACCCTCAATGTGTTGGCTGACACTGTGCTGATGGAGCAGCCCCCACTCCGCAGGAGGAAACTGGAGCACCTGGTCAGTGAGATAAAAATCAGTTTTCTTCCATAAAAGAATATCAGTATTATTAAATCTATCTGAAGTCCCTCCTCTGCCCTCTGTTAGATCACTGAGCTAGTGCACCAACGTGATGTGACCAGGACTCTGATCAAGAACAAGATCGACAACCCCAAGTCCTTTGAGTGGCTCAGCCAGATGCGCTTCTACTTTGACCCCAAGCAGACAGATGTCCTGCAACAGCTCTCCATTCAGATGGCCAATGCCAAATTTAACTATGGCTTTGAGTACTTGGGTGTCCAGGACAAGCTTGTCCAGACTCCTCTGACAGACCGCTGCTATCTGACAATGACACAGGCTCTGGAGGCTCGCCTTGGAGGATCACCATTTGGTATGAAAACCTGATGTGGCATATTTTATTGCACACACAAAAAATTAGAAATGACCCAGTTTTACACTGAAAAACAATGAACTTGTGTCTGAACATTTTGCTCTGTCATCTAGGTCCTGCTGGCACAGGAAAGACTGAGTCAGTGAAAGCCCTTGGTCACCAGCTTGGACGCTTTGTCCTGGTCTTCAACTGTGATGAGACATTTGACTTCCAGGTGCATGACTCATCAGATTCTTTATTCATAGGCTAGATTATTGCCAAGATGTTACAAAAACACCGCTGAAGATCACGACAGCACTTACTTATCCCTTTTTGTTCATCTTCTCTTTTTGTAGGCCATGGGTCGTATCTTCGTGGGTCTATGTCAGGTGGGAGCCTGGGGCTGCTTTGACGAGTTCAACCGTCTGGAGGAGAGAATGCTGTCTGCTGTGTCCCAGCAAGTCCAATACATCCAGGTTGCCTTGAGAGAGCACAGCAATCCAAACCGAGACAGAAGTATGTGTATAGGAAAACATTTTTTTAAGCATAAAACTCAGATGAGATGGCTCACTGTCTCACCAACAGTTACAATTTTGCACAATATCTACAGAGTAAATAATATGTCATTTGTCCACCTCTCAGGTGTGCCGGTCACTACAGAGCTTCTGAACAAGCAGGTGAAGGTGAGCCCGGACATGGCCATCTTCATCACCATGAACCCTGGCTACGCTGGCCGCTCCAACCTTCCTGACAATCTGAAGAAGCTGTTCCGTAGCTTGGCCATGACCAAGCCTGACCGTCAGCTCATTGCACAGGTCATGCTCTACTCTCAAGGTTTCCGTACTGCTGAAATCCTTGCTAAGAAGATTGTACCCTTCTTCAAGTATGTACCGCATGAAGTCAGAATAGCTTTCACAGGATATTTCAGATTTTTCCTTTTGTTAATTTAACCCTTGCCTCTTATTTCAGGCTATGTGATGAACAGCTGTCATCTCAAAGTCACTACGATTTTGGCCTGCGAGCTCTCAAGAGTGTGCTGATCAGTGCTGGCAATGTCAAGCGTGAACGCATCCAAAAGATCAAAAGGGAGAAGCTTGAGCGAGGAGAGGATGTAGATGAAAATGAAATCGCTGAAAACCTTCCTGAACAGGAGGTATAAAATTATAAATTATTGGACTTGGAGACTAAGTTTCATTGTTCTTATTTTTGCATCTCTGACTAGCTTTCTAGAAATTTGAACTTGAATGTTTATTTAATCCATTGTGTCCCTTCAGATTCTGATCCAGAGTGTGTGTGAGACCATGGTTCCCAAGCTGGTGGCAGAGGACATCCCTCTGCTCTTCAGCCTGCTGTCAGATGTCTTCCCTGGAGTCCAGTACCTAAGAGGAGAAATGACTGCTCTGAGAGAGGAGCTGAAGAAGGTCTGCTCAGAGATGTATCTCACCTATGGAGATGGTGACGATGTTGGCAGCATGTGGGTGGAGAAGGTATGTAGCTCCACTGAATCATTGTTGAAAAAATCTCTATCTAGAGCTGGTTACAATCACAGAAGTTCCCCAATAGTTAAAGGTTCAAATTCCGCAATATTCAAGTGACATTTCTTAAACTTGGTTATTCAACCTCTCTCAGGTGCTCCAGCTGTACCAGATCACCCAGATCAACCATGGCCTGATGATGGTGGGACCCTCAGGTAGTGGAAAGACCATGGCATGGAGAGTGTTGCTTAAAGCTTTGGAAAGGCTGGAAGGCATTGAGGGTGTGGCCCACATCATTGACCCCAAGGCCATCAGTAAGGATCACCTGTACGGAACCCTGGACCCCAACACTCGTGAATGGACTGATGGCTTGTTCACACACATTCTCAGGAAGTAAGTCTGTTAGCAGTTTGTTATTGAGGGTGTAAGTCTACTCTGCTAATCTTCATTTTTCAAAACATAACTTTTTAGAGAATGGCTGATACCAATTCTGTTTTTTCTTTAATTCCAGGATCATAGACAATGTTCGTGGTGAACTGCAGAAGCGCCAGTGGATCATCTTTGATGGTGATGTTGACCCTGAGTGGGTTGAAAATCTTAACTCAGTCCTTGATGACAACAAGCTGCTCACCCTGCCCAACGGAGAGCGTCTCAGCTTACCACCAAATGTAAAAGCACAGCACTTCAAGCACAGATGTCTCAGTTTAATCTGATCTGGTGGGAGCATCTTTGTTATCTAACCCTAAGTTTCTATTTATCTCTCTCCCCAGGTGCGCGTGATGTTTGAGGTGCAGGACTTGAAGTACGCCACCCTGGCCACTGTGTCTCGCTGTGGTATGGTCTGGTTCAGTGAGGATGTCCTCAGCACTGATATGATCTTTAACAACTTCCTGGCTCGCATTCGTAGCATCCCATTGGATGAGGGAGAGGATGAAGCTCAGCGCAAGAGGAAGGGCACGGAGGACGAGGAAGAGACTGCATCGCCAATGCTCCAGGTAAATTGAGGAAAATACACTCAGATGCATGAAAACACAATAAGACCAAACATTTCATCACTGATAACCTGCTGTGTTTTAGATCCAGCGCGATGTTGCAGCTGTCCTGCAGCCTTACTTCACCTCCACAGGCCTGGTGATCAAGGCTTTAGAACATGCCTCCAAGATGGAGCACATCATGGACTTCACCCGCCTGCGCTGCTTAGGTTCCCTGTTCTCAATGATGCACCAGGCCTGTCGTAATGTCGCTCTCTACAACAATAACCACCCTGACTTTCCCATGCCCATTGATCAGCTGGAGAAATACATGCAGGTAACATCCTGTGTTCACTTCTCACGGAAATTTTAAAGGAGCAGAGATGCCTAATCTTTACTGTACATCACCTTGGAGTCATCTACATTTTCTAACAAGTAAAATTTTGTAACTTTCTCTCTCTACAGAGGTATCTGATCTACGCCGTGCTGTGGTCCTTCTCTGGTGATGGACGGCTGAAGATGAGGGCTGAGCTTGGAGAATACATCCGTCGCATCACTACTGTGCCCCTCCCCTCTGCTCCCAATGTCCCTATCATCGACTACGAGGTATACCCTCTGGGATTAACAACTATTGATCATTCTCCAATTGAAAATGCTTCTTTTTTGTAACTGAAGGTCATGGAAGTAAGTTAAATGTATTAAATTTATTTCCTCTGCACTCAGGTGTGCATCTCAGGTGAATGGCAGTCCTGGCAGGGCAAAGTGCCACAGATTGAGGTAGAGACCCACAAGGTGGCGTCGCCCGATGTTGTGGTTCCCACTCTGGACACTGTTCGCCATGAGGCTTTGCTTTACACATGGCTGGCAGAGCACAAACCACTGGTGCTGTGTGGACCTCCAGGTTCTGGAAAGACCATGACTCTGTTCAGCGCCCTCAGAGCCTTGCCTGATATGGAGGTGAGAGACTGGGCTGCACTAACCTGTTTATCTCATTAGCACATTAGAGAGCTGAGAAATTTCTCTAAATTTTTGAATGCTGTGCAGTGAATACAAATAAACCTGCAGTTTTGTTTTGTAATTGTCAACATATATAATTGGCAAATTTCCTCCTGTTGTGTACCAGGTTGTGGGTCTGAACTTCTCCAGCGCCACCACCCCAGAGTTGCTGCTGAAGACCTTTGACCACTACTGTGAATACCGCCGTACCCCTAATGGTGTGGTCCTCGCCCCTGTGCAGCTGGGCAAATGGCTGGTGTTGTTCTGTGATGAGATCAATCTACCAGACATGGACAAATACGGCACACAGAGAGTCATCTCTTTCATCAGACAGGTATGATGCATTTGCAGATGGCCACAACCTTTGCTGATTTTCTAAATAAGTTCTCCATGTATTGTTATGTATTTTCCCTAGCAAGGTTATTATAGTTTAAAAATTTTCATGAGTTTTTATTTGAATGTAGTTTTTCAGTTTAGTTTTAGTTAGTTCAACAAGTGTAATTTTAGTTTAGTTTTTATTTTGAGGTATTGACTAGTTTTTGATTGACAGTTGTAGACAAACTCATCTGATCTTTCACAATGTGCTATTATATAACTATTAACTATAAAAACCCTGTTCCCTTCTTTTGTGTCTTTATAGATGGTGGAACATGGAGGTTTCTATCGCACCTCAGACCAGACTTGGGTCAAATTGGAGAGGATCCAGTTTGTTGGTGCCTGTAATCCTCCTACTGACCCTGGCAGAAAGCCCCTTACACACAGGTACAGCAAACAGACTTAATTTCTGAGTAGACAGTCAAGTGGTAAGATTGATATCAAAATACTGATGTTATTTAAAAAAATACACCGAGTGTTTGTGAGAAATCTTATGTTGGCATGATGTTTGTAGGTTCCTGCGTCATGTTCCTGTGGTCTATGTGGACTATCCTGGCCCAGCCTCCCTCACCCAGATTTATGGAACCTTTAACCGTGCCATGCTGCGCCTCATTCCCTCTCTCCGTACCTACGCTGAGCCTCTTACTGCTGCTATGGTTGAGTTCTACACCATGTCTCAGGTAAAGGACATGACAGTATATTTTTCAGTGGTAACTCTTCAGAGTCTGATCACATAACCCTTCAGTGACATAATTCATAAATTTCTTAATAATTCCCCCTCAGGAGCGTTTCACCCAGGACACCCAACCCCATTACATCTACTCTCCCAGAGAGATGACCCGTTGGGTGAGGGGCATCTTTGAGGCCCTTCGGCCACTTGAGACTCTGCCTGTTGAGGGGCTCATCCGCATCTGGGCCCACGAGGCTCTCCGCCTCTTCCAGGACAGGTGAGTGTTGGTTACAGAGAGGCTGAGATTTTTAACACTCTATCACAGAGACTATGTAATGCCACTTTTTTGACGAATGATAATGCAGAGTTTCTCAAATGTAGTGACTAAATGGATGACTTTGCACTTTTCCAGGCTGGTTGGTGATGAAGAGAGAAGGTGGACTGATGAAAACATTGACATGGTTGCTCTCAAACATTTCCCCAACATTGATAAGGAGAAGGCTCTCAACAGACCAATCCTCTACAGCAACTGGCTCTCCAAGGTGATTTTGAGATTTGTTGTCTGTATACTATAAATTCTGTTTTGGTGATATTGTCCTCTAGTCATTGGCATTTTACTTTCATTTTTCATCGAGTTTCTTATATGTGGATGCAGGACTACATCCCAGTGGAACAGGAGGAGCTGAGAGACTATGTGAAGGCCCGTCTCAAGGTCTTCTATGAAGAAGAGTTGGATGTCCCGCTGGTGCTCTTCAATGAGGTGCTTGACCACGTCCTGAGGATTGACCGGTGAGTAAAAGCCTCTCAGAGTTTATGCCACAGTATTGCTCATTGACCTCTAAGAATTGGCACATTTGTTTTTAGCACAAGTTTTTAAGTGCGTGTCCTTCTGTAGAATCTTCCGTCAGCCTCAGGGCCATCTCCTGTTGATTGGTGTGAGTGGAGCAGGAAAGACCACTTTGTCTCGCTTTGTAGCCTGGATGAACGGACTTAGTGTCTACCAGATCAAGGTTGGTAAAACATTAAAAGGAACTTGATGACATACGTGTTCATTCGCATGGGTGTATTCATTGCCTTTTGTGTATTTTTTCAGGTACACAGGAAATATACTGGAGAGGACTTTGACGAGGACCTGCGTACAGTGCTGCGCCGCTCAGGCTGCAAGAACGAGAAGATTGCCTTCATTATGGATGAATCCAACGTGCTGGATTCTGGTTTCCTTGAGAGAATGAACACACTGCTGGCCAATGGAGAGGTAACTTGCCAACATCAGAGGCTGTTGCATAGTGCCAGTTGATCTCTGTTTTCACTGTGAACTTTCCTAAAATAAATCCATCTGGCTGCATACACCTACTTCTCAGGTTCTCAATATGTCACTGTTACCTATTGTCTGTAGGTTCCTGGCCTGTTTGAGGGAGATGAGTATGCCACCCTGATGACTCAGTGTAAGGAGGGAGCCCAGAAAGAGGGCCTGATGCTCGACACACACGAAGAGTTGTACAAGTGGTTCACCAGCCAAGTCATCAGAAATCTCCATGTGGTTTTCACCATGAATCCCTCATCAGAGGGCCTGAAGGACAGAGCGGCAACATCACCTGCTCTCTTCAACAGGTACATGGATGCTGCATATTAAATAGCAAGAGTGAATTTAACTATTACATTGAAGGGAAAGACAAAACGTAAACTCTTCTACCCTGTGCCAGGTGTGTGCTGAACTGGTTTGGAGACTGGTCCACAGAGGCCCTTTACCAGGTGGGTAAGGAGTTCACCAGCAAAATGGATCTGGAGAAACCAAACTACAAAGTGCCAGACTACATGCCCATCGTCTATGACAAACTGCCCCAGCCACCATCTCATCGCGAGGCTATTGTCAATGGCTGCGTGTTTGTCCACCAAACACTTCACCAGGTAATGATGCATATTTGGTATTGTTCAATAAAGTGCACATTTCCATTTCCTAATGGATACTTTATTTTAACCTTATCAATTCTTCACAGGCCAACAACCGTCTGGCCAAGCGAGGTGGTCATACCATGGCTATCACTCCTCGCCACTACCTGGACTTTATCAACCAGTATGCCAACCTGTTCAATGAGAAACGCAGTGAGTTAGAGGAACAGCAGATGCATCTCAACGTTGGTCTCCGCAAGATTAAGGAGACTGTAGATCAGGTAAAATAAGTTTGTATTTCACTTAATATGTTTGAATACACTTTGTATCAATTTATTTCACCTGTTTCTCCAATAATTTGAAGAATAATTTTGTCAATGCTTGCTTTTATCCACTTCCCTGATTGTACTTATGCCTCATCATCAAGGTGGAGGAGCTTCGTCGTGACCTGAGAATCAAGAGTCAGGAGTTGGAGACTAAGAATGCTGCTGCCAACGACAAGCTGAAGAAGATGGTCAAAGACCAGCAGGAGGCTGAGAAGAAAAAGGTAGAAATTTTACTTCCTTAGTAAAGAGTGAAGGATTTCAACATGTTTTATGTGTATAGACATGATCCATTCATCCTTGCTTTGCAAGGACTTAGATTTATTAATGCATATATGATCACTGTTGTGATTCCAGGTGATGAGCCAGGAGATCCAGGAAGCTGTGTACAAGCAGCAGGAGGTGATCAAGGACAAACAGCTGAGTGTAAAACAGGACCTGGACCAGGTGGAGCCTGCTGTTATTGAGGCTCAGAATGGTACTGTGGCTTGTTTACTCACTTCTGTTTCAATAGTGTGTTTGATTGATCTGCTGTCATGTAAGGATAGTTTCTTATACACTTTGCTGATAAATGTATGGTGTTGTATACTGTAACACTATAGAGGGAAGATTATTTTTCTGGCTTTTAGTCCACTAGTTATTAGTCCCTTTCTTCCTCTCTTCAGTAGTTTTTGGCTTTTCCCTTATTACAGTGTTATCTCACACTCACTTCTGGACTGATCTCCACCTACATCCTCCCATCACTACCTCTTCCTTTTCATAATCCACTATCCTTGTTCACCTGATAATAGCTGTTAAGTCCATTAAGAAGCAGCACCTGGTGGAGGTGCGTTCCATGGCCAATCCACCCGCAGCTGTGAAGCTTGCCCTGGAATCCATCTGCTTGCTCCTGGGAGAGAGCACAACTGACTGGAAGCAGATCCGATCCATCATCATGAGGGAGAACTTCATCCCCACCATTGTTAACTTCTCTGCTGAGGAGATCAGGTGAAATAAGAGAATGCATTGTGCAGTTGTTCACTAAAAAGCTCCCTCTCCCTCTTTTGTCTCTATCTTTCCCCCTAAACCTGTTTTGAATTCCTCCCCTCTTCTCACCCTAAATGCACCTCCTCTCCCCTTTCTTACTACTTCTTTCTTTCAAAAACGTTCCTCCTTCCACTTAACTAGCGGTGAGTTCTATTAAGCGGCAGCACCTAGTAGAAGTGCGGGCTATGACCAATCCCCCAGCTGCAGTCAAACTGGCCCTGGAGTCTATCTGCCTTATGCTGGGCGAGGAGACCAATGACTGGAAAAAAATCAGACAAGTTATTATCAGGGACAATTTCATCAGCAGCATAGTCAACTTTTCCTCTGAGGAAATGAGGTACCAGTGCTGAAATATGTGTTAAGTCTCATAATGAAAGATGAAATGATACCCAATCACTATATTAATCAGACAGCACCTGTGATTATTACTTGATTTTAGGCTTCTCGAACACAGTCTCGTTGGTTAATGTGTCTTGAATCAGAACAAAAACTGATGGCAATCACAACTTGCCATCATTTCTCAACATAAAAATGGTAGAAATTACACTCCATCCCCCAAGCCAATTAAATTTAAATCATCCATTTCAATGCTTTAAGTCATGTATAATTTTTGGTGATTTATGATCATTTTTCCACAGTTCATATAGAGTTATTGGACTGTAAAAAGTCCTGCTGGATTCTTACTTCATGTATTCTTTCTCCTTTATCCAGTGACTCCATCCGTGAGAAGATGAAGAAGAACTATCTCTCTAACCCAAGCTACAACTATGACCAAGTCAACAGGGCCTCTCTGGCCTGTGGGCCTATGGTGAAATGGGCGATTGCTCAGGTAAGAAACGTCAAACAATTTTAAAATGGAGGTGACAACTGGGTGAAAAGAATACTCCTTTTAATTTGACCATGTTCTTCTCCAAATCTAGCTTAATTATGCTGACATGCTGAAACGTGTGGAGCCTCTGCGTAATGAGCTGCAGAAGCTTGAGGATGATGCCAAGGACAACAAGACGAAGGCAGAAGAGGTGGAGCAGATGATCCGAGACCTGGAGGCCAGCATTGCTCGCTACAAGGAAGAGTATGCTGTCCTCATCTCAGAGGCCCAGGCCATCAAGGCTGACCTGGCTGCAGTTGAGGCTAAGGTAATTAGCCCTCAAGTAAATCCTTTGACCCACTGTTATGGGTCCCTTTCATTCCACTTCAAACTGAAGAATCTTGCAGCATTTTAATGAACTCTTGATCTCTACTACTCAGGTGAACCGCAGCACAGCCCTTCTGAAGAGTCTGTCAGCTGAAAGGGAACGCTGGGAGAAGACCAGTGAGACCTTCAAGAACCAGATGTCCACCATCGCTGGAGACTGTCTGCTCTCTGCAGCATTCATTACCTATGCTGGCTACTTTGAACAGCAAATGAGACAGAACCTGTTCACTACTTGGTCTCACCACCTGCAACAGGCCAACATTCAGGTACATGAAGCTCTGATATGCATGGGCCACTTTTTATCACCACGTCTAAAAATCCCATACTGAACATATAACAGATCACCAAAGTATACATATTTGTTGATTGCTCAGGACATTCATAGGATGTTGTTATCATAGGGGGGTATGCCATAGTTTAGCCATGTGACCAGCCACATATGTTGAGCACTTACAGCCTGCCACAGACGCTACCTTTGCACGAATGCACATTTTGCATAATGTCAGGTTCCTAACTCCCTGAATTTCTCACCCAGTTCCGTACAGACATTGCCAGAACTGAGTACCTGTCCAACGCTGACGAGAGGCTTCGCTGGCAAGCCAACTCCCTCCCAGCTGATGACCTCTGTACTGAGAATGCCATCATGCTCAATAGGTTCAACAGGTCAGTATCCTTCTTTTCTACAAACAGGGTGTTGTGACAATACTGAGCACAAATTATTAAATTATTATATATCCTTGTGCTTTCTAGGTACCCGCTCATCATTGATCCATCAGGCCAAGCCACAGAGTTCATAATGAATGAGTACAAAGACAGGAAGATCACCAGAACCAGTTTCCTGGACGATGCCTTCAGAAAGAATCTGGAGAGTGCTCTGCGTTTTGGAAACCCACTGCTGGTCCAGGTAGGAACATGTACTCATAACTGCCAGAATTTATTTTGCTCTGTGATTATTTTCTGCTGCCCTTGAATTTGTCATGAATTAATTCACCTTTCTTTGCCCTGAAGGATGTAGAAAGTTATGACCCTATCCTAAACCCGGTGCTGAACAGAGAGGTCCGCAGGACTGGTGGACGTGTCCTCATCACCCTGGGAGACCAGGACATCGATCTGTCACCTTCATTTGTCATCTTCCTCTCCACACGAGATCCAACTGTGAGTAGATTATCATTCAGGTTTCATCTGTAAACTGTTATTTTAATAGCTATACATCTGCTAAGGCAGTCAAGTCTAGAGTTAGACTGGAGAAGAGCGTTTCCTTCTATAATTATTTATGCAAAGTTAAGTTTATATATGCTGTATCTTGTTTACACAGGTTGAGTTCCCTCCAGACTTGTGTTCTCGTGTGACATTTGTCAACTTCACGGTGACACGCAGCAGCCTGCAGAGCCAGTGTCTCAACGAGGTCCTAAAGGCTGAGAGGCCTGACGTGGATGAGAAACGCTCTGACCTCCTCAAACTGCAAGGTGAGACACAAAGTGGCAGATGAACTAACACACACAGGACACAGCTGGGCATGATGATAATGATGATGCTAATGAACGCTGATGGGGATACAAGACGAGATAAAAGATTTCAGTGAAATGAGAAATCCCACCAATCACTATCCTCCTCTCTCTTGTAGGCGAGTTCCAGCTGCGTCTGCGTCAGCTGGAAAAATCCCTGCTACAGGCCCTCAATGAGGTCAAGGGTCGTATCCTTGATGACGACACCATCATCACCACACTGGAGAACTTGAAGAAGGAGGCAGCCGAGGTGACCAGAAAGGTGGAAGAGACAGATATCGTCATGGCTGAGGTGGAGGCTGTGTCACAGCAGTACCTGTCTCTGTCCTCTGCATGCAGCAGCATCTACTTTACAATGGAGGCTCTCAACCAGGTCTGGATACATCTTACTTATCTTATCTTACTTCACTAACTCAATCTTTTTAAAGCTCTTGTTCATGTTCATTTCCATTCAGATTTCAATACCAGCTAACTTTTTTGCACCTTGTTCCAGATGCACTTCCTGTACCAGTACTCTCTTCACTTTTTCCTGGACACCTACCACACTGTGCTGTATGAGAATGCCAATCTGAAGAACGCAACTGATCATTCACAAAGACTTGCTGTCATCACCAAGGACCTCTTCCAGGTTTGAGCCATACATTTTCAAAACAAGAGACGAAATTTGTTTCTGCTGTTATGACTAGAACAGGTATAACGTGTCCTTTTCTCGACTGCAGGTGGCATTCAATAGAATAGCTAAGGGTATGCTTCACCAGGACCACATCACCTTTGCCATGCTGCTGGCTAAGATTAGTCTGAAGGGCATGACCAGGTAAGATGCCAGCATTAAACCAAAACTACTGCGAAAAGTAGTTCAATATTCAACCTTCAACGTTCACAGCGTTCAACAGTCTGAAGTGTCTAAATCCATCTCTTCCAGTGAGCCCTCCTATGATTCAGAGTTCCAGCATTTCCTCCGTGGCAAAGAGATTGTTCTGACAGGCATGTTACTGCCCAAAGTGAAGGGTCTGACCACTGAACAGAGTGAGGCCATGGTCCGTCTCAGCCGACTGCCAGCGTTCAAAGACCTGGTGGCCAAAGTTGAGGCTGATGAGGTGAGTACTGCTGGTCTTTTAACACTTAGCTAAGAGTACATTTAATAATATACTACAGCACTGTGCTTGAATATGAACTGAATAAGTGATCTCTATCACTTATTTTTGTTCCTTCAGCAATTCTTCATGTGGATTGAGAGCAACACTCCAGAGCTGGCCGTTCCTTACCTGTGGTCAGAGGAGAAGCAGTCCAGTGAGTATAATATTTTGAAAATGACACAGCAGGCAAATGTGGAATTTAATACTTTTATTAACATGTGTGTATTCCCTGCTCAGCTCCCATTGGCCAGGCAGTGCATCAGCTGTTGCTGATTCAAGCCTTCCGTCCTGACCGTCTGCTGGCCATGTCACACATTTTCGTCTCAAAGGTCCTGGGAGAGAGCTTCATGAACATCGTTGAGCAGCCTCTTGACCTGGCTAATATTGTGGACAATGAGGTAGTGTCAAATATTTCTTAAATGATTTTCACTCCAAAGGCCTTTTGTTGTGTGAAGTCACTGTGGAGCTGAATCCCTCTCTTTGTGTCTGTAGGTGAAGCCCAGCACCCCAGTGTTGATGTGTTCTGTACCTGGTTATGATGCCAGTGGTCTGGTCAGAGATCTGGCTGCTGAGGAGAACAAACAAATCACGTCCATCTCTATTGGTAAGGAAAGAATGCTCTCATAACCCCTGACTATAGATTTTTGTTGTTACCCAAGTCAGAGGCCTCAGTGAGGATATTGTAACTCTGTGTGTTCTTCCATTGCCCACAGGTTCAGCTGAGGGCTTCAACAAAGCTGACCGAGATATTAACACTGCGGTCAAGTCTGGCAGGTGAGTAATGTTGTTTATGAGTTTTTGTGAGAATGAAAGACTTTGTTTTGTTGTGCTTCATCCTGATTGTCTTCATCCTGCAGGTGGGTGATGTTGGAGAACGTCCACCTCGCCCCTGGGTGGCTGATGCAGCTTGAGAAGAAGCTCCACTCCATGCAGCCTCATGCCAGCTTCAGGCTTTTCCTGACAATGGAGATCAACCCCAAGGTAAATATCACTCATAGCAGCAAATTTTACCAACAGTTGGCAGCATAGCTATGAAATAAATCTCATTTCTCATTCCCAGAGCTCTTGCCCTTTTACCCTCCTCAAAGTCTCACCACTATGTTTTTTTATTTTTTATCAGGTGCCAGTGAATCTGCTTCGTGCTGGTCGAATCTTTGTGTTTGAACCACCTCCTGGTGTCAAGGCCAACATGCTCAGGACCTTCAGCAGCATCCCTGTGGCTCGCATGTGCAAGGTGCCTGGAGATTAAGCTCACCAGTATACGAAGAGTTAAATCTTCGTGCCTTTGAGAAATATTATCTGAATAACTTAATTTCCATGTTTCTACAGGCTCCCAATGAGCGTGCTCGCCTCTACTTCCTGCTTGCTTGGTTCCATGCGGTTATTCAGGAGCGTCTGCGCTATGCACCACTGGGATGGTCCAAGAAATACGAGTTTGGAGAGTCTGACCTCCGCTCTGCCTGTGACACTGTTGACACCTGGCTGGATGACACTGCAAAGGTTTCCAGAATATTGCAGAAATATATACATTATATCATACAGTTCTTAATATCTCAATTACTAAATCTATCAGTTGAAATGCTCTTGTAATAGTTTTGACGTAGCATGATAAAGATGATAACCATGTCATGTCTCTACACATGCAGGGTCGTCAAAACATTGCACCTGACAAGATCCCATGGGCAGCTTTGAAGACCCTGATGGCTCAGTCCATCTATGGTGGCCGCATCGACAACGAGTTTGATCAGCGGCTGCTCATCACCTTCCTGGATCGCATCTTCACCAAAGGAAGTTTCGACAGCGAGTTTAAACTGGCTCTCAAGGTTGACGGACACAAGGACATCAAGATGCCAGACGGCATTCGGTCAGTAGTGGTTGGCTTTTAACATGAACAGTAACTGTCAATCCGATGTTGTTGAATATTGAAAGACTCATGATGACTGCAACAAGCAATGTTTTCATTCTGATTTGTTACAGACGTGAGGAGTTCATGCACTGGGTAGAGATGCTTCCAGACACTCAAACTCCCTCTTGGCTCGGGTTGCCCAGCAATGCTGAGAAGGTCCTGCTCACTACTCAGGGTATGATGCAACTGGTCGTCTTCATCGTCTGTATTCTGGTGTTTCGTCACAGTAACTGGAACACAGCACATCCTGATTCTTCGTTCTCTTCAGGGTGTCATTTATTCACAGAACCAATTATTAATCATGTCTTCCTCTATTCTAGTGTCTTTCCTATTACTTTGACAGGCTCCCCCAGTGCAGTGGAGTGGTCAACATCTTGTATTTTTGCATCTGGTTTGCACAGAATATTGTGTGGTGGCAACAAATATGTTGAAGATACTCCTGCTAATCTTATCTTCTCATCGCTTCACATCAGCAGTTTTCTGTGGTGTCAGAAGTAGCCCCTAGTTTGTTTTGTGTATCATCAGCCTATGGTTTAGCTGTGTATTTCGTAGCCGTCGTACTTCAAAAGGTGGATGGGTGTGTGTCACCTCACCCTCCAGCAGCTGTATTTCACAGCCATCATGTCGCTTTGCTGAGATATTATCCCCACACTGCCCTCAGATCAGGATTCAAAATATCCACACAGTTCCCCATCCTCTTTGCTCCCCATGATATCCCTCCCCATTTTGTCAGATCCCACTCCACACACCTCCTTCAAAATCCCACAATCCCAGTGCCTGAAGCATCTACCCCTTGGACCACACTCCCTCTGCCCTTCATCCCTACTCCCATCCCTTAGTTTCTCCCAAAACCCGACACCCTCTATTCGTTACCTTTGTTCCTTTTTACAGGTCCAGTCAGTCAAGAATGCAGTTAATTTATCCATTTTGAAACTCTTTTGAATGGCTACGTTTGATGTAAATGTTGCCTTAAGCCTTGTGTGTCTTTTTTCCTGCCCACTGTATTCTTGATTTGTTTGTCTGTCTGCCACAATTCCTTTTATGTTTGTTTTGTTATCAAAACATCCTTGAGGTAAGATATTTCTTTGTTCCACTATTAATTTCTTCTCCTCCCCACCTGCCACCATGGCCTTGTTTTCCCACCTCTCCTCCACCTCCATCCCTCCCTCCCTCCCTCCCTCCCTGCTCACTCGCTCCCTCTGCCTGGCTGCATAGGCACTGACATGATGGGTAAGATGCTGAAAATGCAGATGTTGGAGGATGAGGATGACCTTGCCTATGAGACGGAGAAGAAGGAGCGCACTTCCTCCACATCTGATGCCCAGCCAGCCTGGATGAGGACGCTCCACACCACTGCCTGCAACTGGCTGCAGCTCATGCCTCAAACAGTCAATCCACTCAAACGCACGGTGGAGAACATCAAGGTAATGGCAGAGATGAGGCTGAAAGCTAGTTGGCAAGCAGACATCATGAGACAAACTAAAAATGTTTACAAGAAGTTGCATAACAACCGTTTTGTTATGTATAAGGTTATGTGTTTGACTCAACAGAAAACAAGGTAAAATGAAAAGTAAAGCGTTTGAATTCCAGTGGAGGAATATGAACTTGTTCTTGTGTGTGTGACTGCATTTGATTTAATATCTCCATCATTCCAACACAACCACTAGGACCCACTGTTCAGGTTCTTTGAGCGTGAGGTGAAGATGGGTGGTAAGATGCTGCAGGAGGTCCGTCAGGATCTGTCTGATGTGGTACAAGTGTGTGAGGGCAAGAAGAAGCAGACCAACTACCTGCGCACACTCATCAGCGACCTTGTCAAAGGTAAACTTTTTTTCTTTTTTGTATGGGTTTAGTTTTATTTCTTGAGGACAAAAAAATACTTCACATTCTTTATTTTGACCAGTATGATGCCATCGAATTCATGATACTTAAAGTATGTTATACATCTTTGTCTTTGCAGGCATCCTCCCTCGCAGCTGGTGCCGCTACACAGTCCCAACCGCCATGACTGTGATCCAGTGGGTGGCAGACTTCAGTGAGAGGATCAAACAGCTGCAGAACATCTCCCAGGGTGCTGCCAGCGGGGGTGCAAAGGAACTGAAGGTAGTTTGGTTAGCTGTTTGTGTACAGCGTCAACAACAACCTTTGCATCTTAAAGAGTGTGACAGGTTTCTCAAAAATCAACCAAGGGACTCATAGTACTATTATTTTCCTCTGCTCCAGAACATCCATGTGTGCCTCGGCAGCCTGTTTGTACCGGAGGCCTACATCACTGCAACCCGCCAGTATGTGGCTCAAGCAAACAGCTGGTCTCTGGAAGAGCTGTGTCTGGAGGTCAATGTCACCACTGCCCAGGGCGCCACACTGGATGCCTGCAGCTTCGGCATCAAAGGTCAGACAAGCAGAGTCCAAAAGATACAATAAAACAGATGTTAAAGAAGTTAGAAAACATAGGCAGAAAATCTTCCCGTAGCTCATGTAGCTCCCACCCAACACTATAGCTGTCAAACTGTGAGTGTGACAGATACTTCCAAATCTCAAACTGAGGTCTGATACAACAGAATATTGTAAAAAGTTAAGATTTCTAACCTCAAACTTGCTCATTGTTTCTTTCAGGCCTGAAACTGCAGGGAGCTACTTGTACCAACAACAAGCTGTCTCTGTCCACCTCCATCTCCACTGAGCTGCCTCTGACTCAACTCCGCTGGATCAAGCAAGGCAACTCTGAGAAGAGACATATGGTATGTATACGGATACACAACTGTACATCTTCCTATGTAAAGATCAACATTTTCAGAGCAACAAAAAATCATTAGACCATTAAGTTTAGTTTTGCTGACCTTCTCTTTTGTTCTTCCCACCACAGGTCACTCTGCCTGTTTACCTGAACTTCACCAGGTCTGACCTCATCTTCACGGTTGATTTTGACATCGCCACCAAGGAAGATCCACACAGCTTCTATGAGCGTGGAGTTGCCATCCTGTGCACAGAGTAAACGAAACAAGTCATTCCTTAAGACCAGAGAGTCTTGATGATTTAACCACACTTAATCTCTTACATTCATTACCTATTAACCACCATTTTAAAAAGTAGCATGTAGTCTGTTTCATTCCAGTATAAAACAAAGCAACGTTTGAGTAGTAATTAACACGTGAACATTCTTAATGTTTTTGGAAAGTGTCTTAGAAGGTCCAGGGGATGTTGTCAGATGGTAAATGATGAGAAAATGAAATGTGGCAAAAGGAAGGTTGAAAGGAAAATGTGTTTTATGAAAGAACCTGGATGTTTTAGATTGAATAAAGTTTGTTGGAAGGACAAAGATGAACACATCAGTGACTTCAGCGTGGTCTTTGTGTACTAATACATGTGTGGTTTAAGTCACTGTCATACATGGTATCTACTGCCCCTTTTTAATTAACAAGAGAAAAATAAAGCCAGGAGTTGGTTTTGCACACCTCAGTAGTCAACCACATGAAATATGCTAATTTTCTGATTTTCCTCAATTTATTATTTCATTGAGGCTCCTACTTCCCATGCTGCATCCATGTATTCTCAGTCACTGTGTTAATACCATCATATTACGTCTTAAAATTGACATGATGGACAAAAGATACTTTCCCACTTATATCTGAAACCATCTTGGTAAAATGGAGTATCTTTGTCCCTGTTTAAAAAACCTCTCTGGGGTGAGTGACACTAATCTCCTATATATTGGACTGGGGGAAACTGATATTCAACAATATTGCAGAGAATTTACCCATTGACTTGTGTAATTCTGTGGATGAAATGGTGTGTTGCTCCCACCTGCTGGTTGGAGGGATAAACCTTAAACAATGGAAATGAAACTCTGTAACTGCAATTGGAAAAAAATGAGAAAAGAAAATAAGTTTCTCTGTGCTTCTGAATGGATGTAATGTTTAAGGTCCTAAGGTGTGAAACAGGAAAAACCATCTTGTATACCGAATAGCATTGACACTGGTATCTTCTTCCAGACTGAAAAAATTGAGTTAGTTGTGCAATTCTAATTTGTCACATGGACACTATATTGATTTCCAAGAGGAATTTGCATGGCCTATAAATGGCAGCACTGCAGCCTGGATGATCGCTGAAGATTTGTTTTCCAACAAGACAACCACAGACATTAAGCCAAAGCTAAAGAACTGGAATAAAACTAATGACCGAAACGGGTGAATACAGAAAAATATTTTTCTCATTTAGACTAGCTTGTTGAAAGTATTTTTCAACTCAGTGAAAATTAATGAATGCCACATTAAAATCAGACTCCCAACTGTGCAGGGCTAGATATTCATTCAGCATTCATACACAATAAAAAAGCTGTGTCGTGTTTGTTTTTCAATATGGCTTTGCTTTTATTGGGAAAATGTGTAGTTTCTTCATAGCCAGGTTGTACCTTTGTCAACCATGGGGACCTATGGTAATTCCTCCCAACAAAAAATAAATCATTATTGTTCAAAAGGAGGCAATCAGCACAATGTGTGGCACCTCTGAGACATTCAAAATAGATGGAGGTAGAAAAATAAACCAAGGTGCATAAAGTAACTATTTACAGCATTTTGTTCCACCTTAAATCAGGACATTTAATATGACTGCAGTTCTTCATTTTGCTAGTCCACATAGCATGGTCACTTGGCGTTAACATGATTCAAGATGCAGAGTCTCCTGCCTCTTGTCTGTCGTCCATGTTGACAACACACTGCCTCTTTCTTTGCCCCACTTCTGCTCCAGGGAGCCCCAGCTTTCTTTTGTAAAGAGACCCCAGGTTACATGGGCTGGGGGATCTCTCAGAAGAGCTGTTCACGTTCCAGGATGAGCTCCCTCCCACTGGCGTGTGAGGTGTCGAGGATCTTGTGGCATGCAAGCCTGAATCATCAAGCTGCAGTCCAATATCCATGGTCAAGGGGTGCACTGTTGAATCATCAGCTATTTCTGCTGTGACATCTCTACAACTCTCCTTGTCACTGTGGGAGGGCAGAGTGTCAATCTCACAGACCCACAGCTCAGAGTCACTCCCACATTTCATCTGGACATCCAAAACATGTTGCTGCTCTGCAGGATCTCTCATCCCATTTTTCATCGCTCCTCTGAGAGCAACAGAAGCGGGATGATGAAGGATGAATCTCCTGCTCCGCCCTGAAAACCGACATCCTCCACCTCCTCCTTGTCCCTGCTGCCTGGTTCGCCTGGAGACACCAACATCGCTGTTTGAGTCATCCGAATCTTCAGAGCTCCCATCATACGGGTCCAAAAACTACAGTCACATTGTAGTTATTAATTCTTTCATAAACACCTTGAAGAATTGAAATGAAGTGAAAACAGAACGCTTACCAAGGAATAACAGCCATGCCGTGCCGCAGGCTTCAGTGGAAGTGTACGACGTAACATTCCACGCTCTGGTGCACTGCCTGCACATCCCTGTTCAATGAGGAAATCAGTGGTTTTTGCTTTGACAAGACAACAGTTTCAATGTACACTGTAATGGGTAGCCAATTTCTGTGGTAGAATTTCAATTGGATCCCGTTTCAAAACCAAATTTGGAGTGAAATATAATGGAAGAAGTTCTGGACCTGGACCAACACCATATAGATATACATATACTTGCCCTCTTGTGCTCATTGTGTCATTGTGTGTGCAAGGTTTACACAAAAACAATACCATAGTGCTGGTGTCCGACCATCTTGGACTGATTTCTGAGTCTGTATCAGTGCTGGACTCCACTTTACACATCTCCTGACAGAAAACATCAGTTACTCAAGTCCATATCTACATACCAAAGCAAGCAAGAGGTTTTATATGCAAATTATTTTGAATCTTTTCAGGCAATAAGAGTCCTGATCATCTTGAAATATGATGATATAATATGCTTAACCAATCTCACCATGTATTTGAAAGCAAGTTGGTCCACACTGTTGGGTATATGTCTCTCATTGTGACCTTAAGTGGAGGGGGGAGAAAAAACATTTAGTGGGATAACTATGCAACAAAAAAACACATACCAAAACAAAAACAGCTGAGTTTGTTCTTGCAAAACATTTCAGTATAAAGGTTAACAAATCAGGACGTAAAGCTACCTCGTATAAAAAAAAACACTAAGAAAATCAACCTTAAACTACATGTTAAACAAAATACTGATACCTACCTGGAAGTGAGCGTTGTCGTCTTCTTCTACATGCCATGACATTTGGAGCCTGCAACTTCTCTGGACCACGAAGAAGTAAAAATAGTGAAATAATTTGTGTTGTCGCCGCCAACCTGTAGATTAATTAAGCACCGGAGTTGCAGGTGCTTCGAATGGTGTGCCCCCGGGTGAGCAGCGTGGGCACGGGAGTAGGCTACACGGCGGTGACACCGATACGGACTCAGAAACGGCATGAGTTTGCTCATTTCAACATTTCAACAAAATAATACGTCCGGTGTTTTGTTTTGTTTTTTCAAAATAAAACTCTTATTGTGCTGGTTGCTGCTGAATGACATTCTTGTTGAGATTATCCTAACATATTATTCGTTTTGCCTAATCAGCATTAAGGCAGTATTTTTTACATTTTGTCAACTTCGTGATAGTTTTAAAATTAGTAAAAACCGAAAAAGGTTTGATGGATTTATCAAACTTATACCACCAATGTAACATTTAAGTTAGGATACCCTGCCGTTTTGGTTTGTGTTTCCAAATAAACTATAACACAGTCAAAATTGACAATGATATGATAACAACCTAATGTAAAGCTACTACAGCACGTACCCTCCTCTACCAGTTCCCCGGTAAACCGATGGGGGGAATGGGAGAGTAGGAATGCCCGCTCCGTGGCCCGCTCCCCTCCGTGCGTAAGATCCGGCCTGGGGGAAAGGGATGAATGTTAATTTCAAAGATGGCGGCGGAGGGAGGAGGGAAGGAGATGAACGAAATTAAAACTCAGTTCACTACTCGGGAAGGCGTCTACAAACTCCTCACTCACTCCGAATACAGCCGTCCCAACAGGGTGCCTTTCAACTCGCAAGGCTCCAACCCCGTCAAGGTCTCCTTCGTGAACGTCAACGACCAGTCGGGCAACGGCGACAGGATCTGTTTCAATGTGGGCCGTGAGCTCTACTTCTACATCTACAAAGGCGTTAGAAAGGTAGCGTGCTAACGGGGCTAATGTCAGCGGGATTTCGTGATACGGCATGTGAAAATACATCACCGCCGTTTAAATTGTTGTTGAACTCGAGTCGTGCATTGGTTGTGTTAAGTAACTCTGGCAGGTGCTTGACTTTCAAATTAGCTGGCAGCTAGTTAGCTTGGAGCTATGATGAAGCTAGCCTACTAGTTAGCTAGCCCAACGCGACTTGCTAACGCTAGCGAGCCAGCAGCTACAACCAAGGCCAGGGGCTAAATTCCGTCCCCAGTCCGTGACACTGTTTGAGTTCTGCGGTGCAGTTGTTGTCGGGAAGCTGGGTTACGGTTATTAGAGTGAAGTTATGATTTTTTGATTTGATTTAAGTTGTCAGGTTTGAAGTTGTTACTGCGACGGTGAATAGTGATACTTTTGCGTTACCACCCACAACACCTGTCGACGCCCTTTGACTGACAGGTGTCGACACAACGCAGTGATGCCGATTCAGTGTACGGGCGGTCTTTCTGCTAGCAGGGTAGCCGCTGCAGTCATCCTGAAGTGTAGCAGCACTCAGCTCCTTGCTTGGGGATGTGTCTGGGCCAAATTTATGACATGGTCAAACTTAGCTAACTTCCTCTGCTGCTAGGAATACACTGTAAATTATAGCTCAAGAAGGATCTATTCTTTAACAGTATATTTCTGTGCTTAGATGTTGAGTCACTATCAAGTAAGTCATACCATTGTTTCAGCTGACTGGACATCACAGGTTGACTCAAAGCAGCTGACTGCTTACTTGAAGCAATGTGTCAGAGTCTTTTAAATATTCACGACGAACCATGTCCTTGTCATGTGTGTGGTCATTCTTGTGTAAATCAGCAACAGACCAGCTCAACGACCACGGATTAGAGCAACTAAACCACAGCTTGTAGAAGAAGACAAAACTAATAGGACCTGTATGCTTCTTAATTCTCACAGTTTAATTTTGGCCAGCTATAATGGTAAAAGGAAAGTAGTCACATGCCAGAAAAAAGACATTAATGTTTGATTTCAGTGTATCAGTATCACATGACAGTATTATATTTATATTAGATTAAGAGTATGTCATGTTATTGATCATTTGTCCCATTAGTGAGGTGAATGAAAATGGTTGTTTCATTTCTCTGGAGAATGCTTGTTGGAGCAGATACATGGCCCCAGGTTTAAAGTAAATAAACAATAATAATACTGTCCTTTGCCTTATGATTTGCAGGTAACAAAAATCTGTTAGCTCACAATGACCTTATTTCACTTTTTGTGTGTATATTTGTAACATTCCATCTTTAGTGCTGTCTTTGGTGCAATTGATGGTTGTAATGCAAATCATCAAAACAACACCTCATATAATGCATGCTATTGTGAGGCTTAAGTGCTGTGCTTTTGACTGGTCTCCTGTATGTAAACCCTTTTTTTTTTTAGATTTGGCTTGGTATTTTGTCCCTGAGGTGGGACATAAACAACTCAGTGTCACTTCTAGTCCTGAAGGAACAACTGAGTCATCATCTCAGAATTTTCCATTCTGCCAGTAGTGTAAACTACAAATCATTAACAATGAAGCTGCAGTTACAGTGGTGCTCTACAGTATATGCTCAGCATGCTTGTCGAATCTGTAAAATACTGTTTCCATGAAACCGCACCATGAAACCGCACATCAAACATGATGACAAGCATCTACCCATCAACAGAGGAAGTGCATACATCTTTACATATGTTCTTCCTCATTTTCTTTCTTGGTGACTGTAAGTTAATTGATATGCATCTAAAAGTCACACAGTGTTATTTTGTGTTCAGATGTCACATCTTGTATGCCGTTGTTACAAGACACCTGACCTAAGGTCTTTTGTCCCTATCAGTGCAATTAACATTATCACTTCGTCTAAATTCAGTGTCACTGTTTGAGATAAAGCACACGGGGGAAAAAAAACAAAACAATATGACTGCACAGTCAGCTCCAGTGGTTTATTACTGACAGTATGACAAACAGTAGTACATAAAGTCGGTTTAGATATTTGAAGATTACTCACCACGTGTGTTTGTTGTTTCTCCCATCAGGCTGCTGACCTGAGTAAGCCCATAGACAAGCGTATCTACAAGGGAACGCAGCCCACCTGTCATGACTTCAACCACCTCACAGCTACGGCGGAGAGTGTATCCTTGCTGGTGGGTTTCTCTGCAGGACAGGTACAGCTCATTGACCCCATCAAGAAGGAGACTAGCAAGCTCTTCAATGAGGAGGTAGGTCTCCAAAGAACATATTGTAGATTAGGAGAAATCAGTAGAGGGACAGATTTTTATATTTAGTTTTACCGCAATGTTTAAGTTTAACCGTGATGTCAGACAGATATCTGCATATTAGTTCTGCCTTTGCGAGTGAAAGGTCATGAATTTTTCATTCTCGCACAATTCTACAAACAGGTTGCACTGTATAAACTGATGCTCATACAGGGTCTAAGTACAGTTTTTTTTTCTCCTAAATTGTAATTAATTCTTTACATATCTATATTACTCTTTTACTCTTCTGATGTATGATTAAAAGTATCTGAATGAAGAGAAGTCCAGTGTGTTCAAAGGATTGCCAACTGAGCTTAAGTAATAATAAAATGTAATATTTGGTGTAAAGGCACTGACAGTTGAACAGAGCATTCTAGATTAAATTGATAGTGTTTCCTGATGATACTGTACTGACAACTTCCCCACCCCCTTTCTCTCCACTCTCTCCCTCCCTGTCTGCTTCTCAAACCTCAACCTTCCTTCTCCCCTTGCAGAGACTAATAGACAAGTCCAGAGTAACATGTGTGAAATGGGTGCCAGGCTCTGAGAGCCTGTTTCTGGTCTCTCATGCCAGTGGGAATATGTACTTGTACAATGTGGAGCATTCTTGCGGCACCACAGCACCACACTACCAGCTGCTCAAACAGGGAGAGAACTACTCTGTACACACTTGTAAGAGTAAATCTACGCGGAACCCTCTGCTTAAATGGACAGTGGGTGAGGGGGCTCTGAATGAGTTTGCCTTCTCTCCAGATGGGAAGTTCCTAGCCTGTGTAAGCCAAGACGGTTTCCTACGGGTGTTCAACTTTGATGCTGTCGAGCTCCACGGCACCATGAAGAGCTACTTCGGTGGCTTGTTGTGTGTTTGCTGGAGCCCTGATGGAAAGTATATAGTTGCTGGTGGAGAGGATGATCTAGTGACTGTGTGGTCCTTCATGGACTGCAGAGTCATCGCCCGAGGTCATGGGCACAAGTCATGGGTGAGTGTGGTGGCCTTTGATCATTACACCACCAGTGTGGAAGAGAGTGACCCAATGGAGTTCAGCGGCAGCGACGAGGACTTCCAGGATCAGATGATCCATTTTGGACGAGACCGGGCCAACAGTACGCAGTCTCGACTCTCCAAGCGTAACTCCACAGACAGCCGGCCTGTTAGTGTGACATACCGGTTTGGCTCAGTGGGCCAGGACACTCAATTGTGCCTATGGGACCTCACTGAGGATATCCTTTTCCCGCATCTTCCACTCTCACGGACACGGACGCACACTAACGTGATGAATGCTACGAGCCCCCCTGCGGGTGCTACAATAATCACTAACACTTCTAGTAACACTACTAATGGAAACAACAGTGGTGCCAATACTCCTGGCATTAACTCCCTCTCGACGACATTACCACGCTCCAACAGCCTACCGCATTCAGCTGGCACCACGACAGCAGCAAACAATACCAACAAGGCTGGCAGCGGTGGTGGTATCGGCAGTGGAATTATGGACAGTGCCATCGCCACAGGTGTGAGTAAGTTTGCCACACTGTCACTCCATGATAGGAAGGAGCGCCACCATGAGAAGGACCACAAACGCAACCACAGCATGGGTCACATCAGCAGTAAGAGCAGCGACAAGCTCAACCTGCTGACAAAAACCAAAACAGACCCTGCTAAGACTCTGGGCACTCTGCTGTGCCCACGCATGGAGGACGTGCCCCTCCTTGAGCCCCTCATCTGTAAAAAGATAGCACACGAGAGACTGACTGTTCTCATATTTTTAGAGGACTGTTTAGTGACTGCTTGTCAGGAGGGATTTATTTGCACATGGGCGAGGCCAGGCAAAGTGGTAAGTTCATTTTAATGCAGGAAATGTGGGGGAATTAGAAGTGATAGTATTGTTTGTCAGACATTAGTTGTTTTGAAATCAGTTGGTGGGCTGTAACCTTAAATCAAGATGTGTTCTTGAAGCTTAAAATAACCTATGGAAATTTGGAATAACATTTTTAGCTTTTATAGTCAGAATGTCAGTCTCTGCAGGCAGGCGAATAACATATCAGACTTTGTTTAATGTACATTGCTTTAGAGTGAAAGACCTATTATTATGCTTAAGTTTCAAATATAACCAACGCTATGAAAAAATTACAGTCTGGTTACATTATACATTCTGATAAGAAGGATTTCCTGTGTAGACCTGCAAGGGGAAGGGGGATGTTAATCCATATGAAGTGTTTTCATTGGTTCATCATAAAACATTCCACAATGCATAGCAGCATAGCCAAGAAGTCATCTGCATACACTCCCACTTTTCAAGCTTTTATGCAAATGGCCACTTTGCCCTAAGAATCTCTGCAGTCTCTCACACGCTTACAGCTTAATATTTGTATACACCCTTGTATACTCTGCTTTTGTCTGTGTTTTGAGAGCTTTTGCCAGAACGAGGCACATAAATAATTGTTTGCATTTTGAACATAACCAGCAGTTTGAAGGCTAGTTAGTTCAGTGAAACCGTCATTTGACATTAACAGATGTTTGGGGCATTCGGGTCAGGTACAGTCCAGCCGTTGTAGTACAGTCATTTGACTGTTCTTTCCTTTTGTTCAATAATAATTAATGGGAATTCTGTTTTCTAATGGTTACTAAGAGTGATTTGAGGGATTGTCTGACTAACGTATTCCCTCTAATGGCTTCTCTGCAAAAAAAAAAAAAGGAACAAATAGGATGCAAAAATAATTGAATGCTCAGCTTGGGGCAGTGTAAAAAGTTGGCACCACAGCCTCTAGTGGGTATAAATTATGAATATATATAAGCCACTTGATGCATAAACTAGTAGCGGTGAGGAGGAAGGTGTAGCAGTCATGGTCTGTCTTGGGGAAAGCCTGATGAGTATTTAGGAATGAGTTTGAGCAGGCTGTGTTTCATAGCGTTAAGTTTTAAATCGGAGAAAGGCAATAAAAATGTAATGATTGAATGAGGTTGCCCTTGAAAATGCTCTCAAAGGTCAGATTAAGATGCTGAAAAAGCCCTCTGGTGGAAAAAAAAGTCAACGGTCTGGTCATGTACATTAAAAGTGCCTTGATGAAGCAAACCTCTCAAAGACAGCATTAGTCTCACACTGTACACTCGGCATCCACTTTGACTGCTGTGCACAGCCTTTTAATTAAGTGCAGGGGACCGGGATATGGAAAGAGGAAGCTAGAGGCTAATTTTTAATGAGCTATTTGTTGCTTGATATTTTTTTTGCTACAGTATGTGAACTTTCCCAATGCAAATCTCCTTGTTTTCCTTTTTCCAGGGTTTATTGTCATCCCAAAACCAAGCCAGCTCTCCCAGTGGAACAGTAGTATAGCCACAATATTTCTGCTGCTAAAGAACCCTGCAACCCAGAGTCTGATGCTGCTCTTCACCCTGCAAGCATTGCAAGTTTTCCTTTTCTTTTATACCCCTCCTCCCTCCCGATTTTGTTTATGGCTTTTCTTTTGTTTTTGTTTATCACTCACTTGACCTAGAGGAGGAATGAAGCAAGAAAAGGTGTGGTGCATTTGTGGACTATTGCGCTAATGTGCTATTGTTCTCTGGAGTTTTAACACATTTTTAGATTTTAAAAAAAAAAAAAAAAAAATCTTTTCTTTCATGTCAAATCTCATCAAACTGTTGTCCCCTCTGGAATTAAGGCTTGGCTTTGTTAGATGCAAACCAGACAACTGTGGCTTGAGATTAAAGGGATAGTTCATTTAATTTTCATTAATAATGTGTATAACCCTTTTTGTTATGTAGCCCAGTCATGGCTCAGGGTTACTGACTAAATCATGAGTTTTGAGTGGACTATCCTTTTATGACCAAGTGCGTGAGCATCTGAAAATTTTGCTTCCATCCACATTCACCCTCCACTTCTGTCTTTTCTTGAGTAGAATCTCCCCATCGACGACTTTGCACTGATTTTGTTAGTTATTATGTTGTTTGTTTTTATAACTACTCTAATGGAACAAAAAAAGAGGGTTGAGGACTGCCTTGTTACACTTGGCTTTAACATCCTCAGTCTTGAAATCTGAATCTATAAAGCTTGATGCTGCAATCATAGTCTTTTTAAAGAAAAAAAAATGTTTGCACTTAAATTAGTTTATTAGAAGAAAATGGCTTTACATTTTTGGGTGTGCTCAGAACTCACAGATGGCTAATACAGTAGGTGAAGAAAATGATAAAAACTATTAAAACCTTTATCTATTGAGCATTTATTTTAATATTATTTCAGATTCAAATCTGCTCTGTATCATAATGTGTATATTGTAATTAATTGATCTGATGGGGGCCTAAGCAAACTACCATTACTCCAGTGGAAGTTTTGTCATTGATAGTTATATTTCTAAAGCCTAAAGTATACATATTAATAATATTAAAATAATCTTGAATACACTGTTTACTGTTCTTTTTTTGTTCATCCACATGCACTGTATTTAAATAACAAAGCTGTAATGCCTCTGGTGTGAAACTTGCTGGATTTGTCATTAGTGCAGGAGTTGCACGAAATGAGCTGTCAAGTCTGGAGGTCTTTGAAGCTCAGGACGTTACAAAGACATGACTTGATTCTCAGAAGGCTCATCAACTTGGTACAGGCTCTCTTCATGCCTCAGTTGCAGAAACTATTTTGAGAAGAAACCGCAGAACTTGATATGCTCCCCACTTTCTCGGAAGAATATTAACAACAACCACATGAAAGATTTCAGATAACGAGCTGCACTACTGTGATATTAATGTACCTCATTTCTGTGTAATAACCAATCATTGATGTTGCCAAGAGTTGAGTGATCCCTGCTGTAGGCAGAAAGCTGGAGAAACAATCATATTTTGAAGTGGATAACATTTCCCTCTTTTTATTTATTTATTAAAAAAAAAAAGATCTCATCAGTTTTTTCCTCAGTATTACTGTCAGCAGTGTAAGAGGTCTGCAGCACATGTTAATGACAACAGCAAACAAATGATACTTGACAGCTTTTTTTTTACTCTGATTATGCAACACAAAAACCAGCACCATAAAGTGCATATTAAGTCACAGTCCATTTGAATGAGCTCACAGCTCTGAATGAAATGTTACATTTTTAAGCCACTATGTTTTAGATGAGAAGCGTATGAGGGTACGTGTCAAGCTACATTCTAAACATAGCAATAAAAAAAAAAATATATGTTTTTTAAAGGCCCAATCTTCAATGTTTGTTTTCAGATACAGAGTTGATCTGAAAGCAAAGTCATTTGTTCTTATTAACTGTTCTAGTTGTGTGTGTTGTAGTCCATGTGGGGTCGTTTATTTAATTTACAGTTGGGCCATATAATGTGCCATTAAATCACTTCTCCAATGAGATAGAACAATAGTGGCACACTTGATGTGAATAGTTTTTCTGTTTACTCTTACAGGAAGACTTCTGCCCCTCAAATGGGTTTGTTCCAAGGAAGCAATTCACTGTCTCAATAAACAGTACCAATGAGAAGTGTTCAACTCTGCCCTTGGAGATGTTTTATTGTTTTACTACTTTGAATCACAGCTCTGTGTAGTATTCAAACTTCCTCTGAATACTGAGAAAATCTGTTTGCACATTTGCACACATTTTGTGTTTTACATGTGTTTCTTTAGTTTGTTGAGACTTGTCTCTATTTTAATGTTTCTGTATTTGGATTAATTAGTATATAAATAATCATAACCAAATCATTTGTGATTCAATGTTGTAAAATAATAGCACTGAAACAAGTCCATAGGGTGTGACAACTTGTGAGATACTGTATTATTTTCCAGTTGGCTGATCATGTTCCTCATCAAGCAAGTTCCACTATTTACTTCAACTCTGGAAATCAGCTGTCAACTTGTCAAATATTTTATTGCTTTGCTTGTGTAGTAGGCTCAGATTGAAGTATATTCCTCCACATTTGTAAACATGTAACACTTGACAAGGTCAAGTAAAACAGATAATTTACACATTTTTAATCCAACATAATGTGACAGAATCTATCATTATCTGTATAGCGAACACACTGAATTTCATCATGACTATGAGGATTCAACAGTTTGGTGCAGAAGTCAGAACTGGTAAGTTGACAGAGTGAGTGGTCTTCATTGCATTTTTTTTCTCAAATATGGCTGAGTTGCTTTTCAGTTTTTAACATGAGGCCTGTCCAAACATTGTCCTCGCAACAATCTGTTTATCAGTACAGTAACAAGTGATTTCAAAACAAAGGTTGAAGTGCTTTTTGCCTCTCAGTAGCCTCCATGTTTCCTATCCAGAGGTGGCATGTAGTAGGTCTTGAAAGCTGCGCGGTGTGACTCATCCCGGGGCTGCAGAGAGAGGAAATGCAGGCTGAATGCCAAAATCAAAGCCTTTATTCAAAGCACCATTGAGCCACTTGTTTGTCTATATTAACACAACAACATAGTGATCACCGCTGTTATTTAAAGCAAACCAGTCAGCTTGTCTAAATTAATTTCCTCAGTGCCCTTGGTAGATGAAACTTCTAGCAGGCTTAAATGGCTGAATGATTCAGTAATATAAAAGCCTGATGTCTGTGTAGCTCTCTTGTGTTTACCTTGGCCAACTGTGACTGGCACTTCTTTGATGAGATGGCTGGCAGTGTGCCCCGGTGCGTGGCGGTGAATGCAGGCATAGTGGAGACTGGGAAGGAAATCTGTGGTCCTGGTACAACCATGTTGAGTTTGGGCAGCTCTGTAGGGTAATGAGGGATGTTTCGTCTGACAAGGGGCTCTGCTACATGCTTCATGTGCTGTGAGGGGGAGAAAGTATCAGATGGCAGCAGCTGTATTCATGTTCCTTTGGATTCATAGGCCTTGAACACTTCACTTAGAGTGACTTGAATATAGGGTTAAGGTTAAACTTACGCGCATTAAAGGTGTTTGCCTTGTATGTCTTCCCCTCAGCTGTTTGCCGAGTCTGGTTGGACGCCAGATGTGCTCCAAGGAGCTGTGTGTTACGCTACTCTCTACTCCATCCATAGTCCCAGAAACTCTGTGAAGACTGTCAGCTTTCTTCTCTGCCAGCCTTGAAGGAAAAAAAAACAAAGCCAGAATCTTTTAGGATAATTTTACATTAGTCCACATTTTTTCTTAGGAAGGTCTTTCCCACCGACAAAAATTTGTAAAATTCTGCACATATATATTTAACCAGTTGACCTGATTTCCCTGAAGTATGTGTGTCGCAGGGCTGTTTCTGCAGTGATGCGTTCATCAGGATCATAGGCAAGCATCTGATAGAGCAGTGACAGAGCTGGGGCTGGGCAGTTTGGGAGTAGCCGTGAGATACCAGTGCCTTTTTTTGGAGGGAAGTTGAAATGCATTGCTCTGGATCTGGAAGGCATGAAGATGACTTGAAAGGTTTTGTTTTTCCAGATATTCACATTTTATGTGCTGCTACATGCAACAAGATAACAAACTCTTTAAATAACTTTATAGGAGGAGGACCTACTGCTTAAACTTTTGGAGGAGACTTTGGTCCGGCGTCCCCAACACATCATGGATCTTGGCAACCTGGTCCAACTCATTTGATCCAGGGAAGAGGGGATTCAAGCTGAAACACACAGGTACACGTTATAATGATCTAGATGCCACAACAAAGCTTTTTTACGTACTATTTGTTGTGGTGCTGCACAAGATTGGCACAAGTACAAAACCGTGAAAGTGTTTCAGACACAGGAAAGTATATCATGTGATGTAGTTGAGTTTAACCTTGAAGTGTTCACTCCTGCTCCCCCCTAAGAGAACTGTTGCCCTGTTTTATATTACAGACTAAATGATATACCCTTCCCCTGAAGACGCACCTCATGATCTCAAAAAAGACACAGCCGGCACTCCAGATGTCCATCTTTAAGCTGTAATAGCCATCGGTCAGGAGGCACTCTGGGGCTCTGTACCAGCGTGTGGAGATGTACTCTGTGTGTGGGGGCTTGGAATACACACTCCGACATGAGCCAAAGTCCCCAAGCTTCAACACATTTTGCTGCCAAGTTGTACAAAATCATTTTAAAAATGTGCATGAATCAAAACCAAATTAGCATTTCTGTTTATATAAAGCAGTTTTAAAATAAGAATTCATCTCACTTTGATGAGAATGTTCTCAGGCTTCACATCTCTGTGAAAGATCCCACAGCTGTGGAGAGGAAGAAAATATTAACCTGAATTTTATTTTACAAATGAATGTGAACATATATGTTATATTTTCACAATCACCTGTGCATGTGTTCAAGTGACTTGCACAGCTGGTACATGTAATGTTTCACTGTGTGGTCCGGCAGGGGAGTTTGTCTTCCTACAAAGAATGAAGAAACAATTTATCTAGAAACTCTATAGAAGATTACATCTACATTACATCTACATATTCAAGTTTCATTATAATATAATACATATATATATTATATTCTAACCCTCCATGGACTTACCTTGTATGAACTCATAGATGTTCATCTCCATCAGCTCACAAATTAAAGATGCAGTTCCAGTTTCTTTGTCACTGAAATATTTAATTAGAGTAAAGAAACATGTCCTGCCACACTAGCTGGAGGCAATACAGTGAGTTAATGCCAATACTTCAACACTCCAGTACTCACAATATCAGTTCATGTAGCTGGATGATGTTTGCATGTGGGCTCAGTCTCCTCATTGCCTGGACTTCCCGCAGGTTGTTGGCCTGCTCCAGACTGAAACATGGGGAGAAACGATAACATTTGCACAAATACTCTATTGTACAGTCATGTGTATGGTCTGAAATCATGCAATTGTGTATCACAGCTTCATTTGACAGCAGCAGGGCTGCACTGATTTAAAGTGACTGTACACTTTATCAGCACTAGTAAATACCACTTCACCTACAACTCACATTTCAAGCACTGACATCCATTGTTTCCTCATCACTACAAGGTCAAAGGCAGACTAGGCTGACATCTAATAGGATACTTAAGGCCGAGGGTGTCAGGCTGCTTGGTCAAGTTTCAAGTTTCCTGTACTAATTGCCTGTGCATAGGACGATATTCTGAATACATACCTGTTAATTGTCTGCTTCATGGTTTTACATGCGTAGAACTTGCCATCTTTCAGGCTCTGAGTTTTCACCACCTCTGAAAACGTGCCCTCCCCAATTTTCTTGATTACTTTGTAGCCTGCACAATAATTACAAAGACAGGAATTGAAAGAAATGAAATGTTTACATGACTTCATTTCTAAAACATTACCCTGAATATCAGTTGAAATGTATTTGTGAGTAAGTTAACAGCAGAGACACAAACCTGTACTCCAGAGAGAGCAGAAAGTGGAACACACCCACCGGACATTAAAGCCCAGGATAATTTTATTGGGATGGGGAATTAAGATTTTCTGACTGACAGCTGGAGGCCCTACATTCACACAGGGCTGCAAATGAAGATTGTGTTCAGCACTGATTGGTCTGTTAATTATTTTCTTGATTATTTTTGGGGCCATGAAAAATGCACACCATCATTTCCCAGAGCTGACATATTTAAATGTCTTATTTTCTCCCAACAGCAACCTAAAAACCTAAAACAAATTCAGTTCATTATAGAAGCATTTTGGTCAAAAAATAGTCCTGGATTAATTTTCTGCTGCCTACATTTTCCATCTCATTCATAGGGTTGCCTTTAACTAACTGTTATTTACATTATTTGCATTATTTGTTTTCTTGATTTATCCAAGAAAGGAAAATCTCGTCATTTATCTTTGATTTGTAATCTTTGCTTGACAGTATACTCAGCTTCTTAAGTAACTCAGTTATCAGCTGTTTGCAACTCACGCTTATTTCATTATCAGTTCATGAGGATGATTCATTGATTAAATTGACATCATTGAGTGAAGATGCCAAACAGCTGATAGGCAACAAATCAATTTCTTTGAGAATCAGGAATTAGAAAATGTTTGGTTTGTTTGTTATTAAAAGGAAAAAATGACTAAGACGATAAATGCTGTATTAAAAAATATTTTTCTGTTAAATAATAATGATGGATTAATTGTGCCATCGGCCCTCCGTGGATTGACTGGTCGATTTAGAGACTAAAATTTGCAGATTGGTCACAAAAACATAAAAATCACAGCAGCTTTAAACTATAGCTTTTCACTTTTAATGATCACGGAGCCGATGAGCCATGCCACTGAAGACTGTGACCTGTGATGTGGTGGTACATGATGTCTCTTTGTCATTGCCAGACTCTTACACTACATTTACACTACATCGTCCGTAACAACCACTAAAACCAGGTTTAAACAAACGTAAAGGAAAAACAGACGTTATATAGACAATGTGGTTATTATGAACGTTACGGTTAAAACCACCGTTTGCTTGCTAAACAACGAAACAGTCATAGGAGTAAAAAGAAACCAGCTAACGGAAACGTGAAATCTTTGAACGACGTGCGACCTCCTGTCAAAAGTCTTGACTCTCCGCTAACTCGCTACTTACAATGCATTCCTCCGAGTCTTAGCCGCCGCATTTGAGTCGATGGTCCATCACGTCCGGACAGCACATTTCAATGTTAATTTTGTCAATACAATATTTTTTTAAGGTACCGAGGTGTCAAACCGGACATTAAACTCGTTTTACGGGTGCTAGCTTAGCCCCGCTAGTGAGCCCTGTTAGCTGACCGTCGCCTTGGTAACGGAGCACGCCTTCGCCCTCCGCTCTGACCTGAGGAAACTGGAAACTCTGGCTGAGACTTTGTTTGTGTGTTTATGCGTATGTATCACCTCAGCCCGGCCGCTAAACTCAAAATACTCAGAGTTAAAATCAGCACTGCAGCTGACCATGCTCTGCCGAGTAATAAGAAAATGTCAGTCAAGCAGAATAATTTGCCGCAGGCCCGATATTTGACCCGATTGCTTCCTTTTATCATTCAGATCCTTACCTTTTTTCCAGAGGTGCTCGGATGTTTTTTCATTATTAGGCCGCGGGTTGTTGTTCTTCACGTCCACAACAACCCCCCTGTTGTTCCAGTCGTTTTTAGGTGGTGTTTTGCATGCATTTCGAAGGCTTGCCCTGTTTTTAACGCCAATAAGCCAGTTTGAATAGTGCATCATTGGTGCACATTAAATGCCAAAGAGCCTACCATGAGCTTAATGAGGTCTACAAGCAGACCCCGCAAGAGCACAGCGCCTGCTTCACTGCGTTCATGTTATAGCATTACGTTACCAGGTACCAGTGCATCCCAATAGACACAATCAATGCATTCTATTCACACAACCAATGTGTGTATAAAGGCGTGGACCTGGGCGTTTTTGCTCCACGTAGGCTTCCGTAGAGTCTTGTCATGACTGCGCATTTGCAGAAATTTCCTGCATGTTTCTCTGCTGATGTTGTACAAGAAATGTGAATGTTTTCATTCGGTGTTTACCTTAATTTTTTGCGATTGCAAACAACCTTTAAGTCACCATGAAGACAAGGTTCACAACTGTGGATATCAGGGCAGTTATTGCCGAAATCAATGCTAAGTACGTGATATGTTTCTTCGCTTCCAGGTTGCTATTTGCTAACCTAACTTAGCCTGCTCTGGCTGTGCTACTGCTAACCGGCGCAAATATAGATATGCTTACATATGTATATCGACCACCTATTAATTTTGCCCTCTTGTTTTACAGCTACATGGGCATGAGAGTGAACAACGTGTATGACATCGACAATAAGACATATCTCATCCGGCTGCAGAAGTGAGCACAGTTTGAAAAGTTGCCTCTAAAACTTTCACTGTTGTTTGGTTCAATAGGTTACCAAGTAGTAATGGCATTGTGAAAAAATGTTGCTATCTATAGATATATTAGCTGTAAAAGTAATTGAAATTAATGCTTATTGATAGTTTTTTTAGTACTTCATAGCTTGACTAAAATACAAATGTCTCAAAACTGTATATGAGTACAGTACTGGAATAAATATAGGTGGTAACTTCGCTCAGTCAGTCAGTGTGTATAACTGAGTGTCACATTGTTGTCTCAGGCCTGACAGCAAAGCTGTTCTCCTCATTGAGTCTGGGACTCGTATTCACTCTACCGACTTCGAATGGCCCAAGAACATGATGCCTTCGGGCTTTGCTATGAAAGTAAGAGCATCTCATTAAATAGTATGTTGTTTATTGATTAGGACTGGATTAATTGGTTATACAGTGCAATCCGCTTTAAATGCCACGTTCACTGTACTGACATTCTCTTTGTATGTACTGCAGTTCATGTGTTTGTGTTTGATGGTTTGATTGAATTAACTGTTTTTCACATCAGTGTCGAAAACACCTGAAGACACGGCGATTGACTCAGGTTAAACAGCTCGGTATTGACAGGATTGTTGACATCCAGTTCGGTTCTGATGAGGCTGCCTACCACCTGATTGTTGAACTGTATGACAGGGTGAGAAGAGTATGCTTGAAATTGTGTCATTTCATTTTTCTGTTTTGTGTAAAAGTTGAGTTGTAGGTCTGTCCCTATCCATTTTCAGGGTAACATCATTCTTGCAGACCATGAGTACACCATCCTGAATCTGCTGCGGTTTCGCACAGATGAGGCAGAAGATGTTAAGATCGCTGTGAGAGAGCGGTATCCTGTGGAGAGTGCCAGGCCGCCTGAACCTCTCATCAGTCTAGAGCGGTAACCACATTTTAAATGTGCTTGTTGATTTTGTGGATAAAATCGACATCAAATTTATTATTGTTTTTTTTCCTTTATATAGACTGACTGAAATTCTCAGTCAAGCTTCAAATGGAGAACAGGTGAAAAGGGTCTTGAATCCTCACCTTCGTAAGTATCTAGGCAACAAATACAGATTTGAAATGTACTGAAGTTCTTTTATGTAAAGACCGAACCATGTTTTTTGTCTTTTCCAATTTCTTTGGCAGCCTATGGAGCCACTCTGATAGAACACAGCTTAATAGAAGCTGGACTGCCGGGCTCTGTCAAAATTGACAGTCAAGTTGATGCTGCCCAAGGTATTGCAGAACAATTGGAGAGAAGGTTTCTGGCATGTGGTTTAGTGATTGTTTTAGTTTTAGATTGTATTTAATGGTGGTTGTAATCCGTAGGGCTGATAACATTTGATCTGTCTGCTTTTTCAGTTGCACCTAAAATCCTTGAAGCCCTTCAAATAGCAGAAACGTACATGGAAAAAACTGAGAAATTCAATGGCAAAGTAAGAAATGTTTGATTTGAGGGACAGTACTTTAAGGTCCTGTGATGGATTTTCCCATTCACAAACCCTGCTTTGTTTAATTTAAGGGTTACATCATTCAGAAGAGTGAGAAGAAACCAAGTTTAACCCCCGGGAAACCTAGCGAGGAACTCCTCACGTATGTCATGTTTTGTTTAAAATAACCATTTATACTTTTAACCTGGTTTCCTGTAATATGGTTGATCAGTTTGTTATGATGATGTCTACCCACAGATATGATGAATTCCATCCATTTCTCTTTGCCCAGCATGCAAAGAGTCCCTATGTGGAGTTAGATACTTTCGACAAGGTGAATATTAGTTTTTCTTTTTAGCTGTTAAGTTTATCCCTTGATGCCTTGTTTTGTAAAGAATATGAATACTTCCTCTGTTGCAATGTAAATGAACATTTTGTACAAATGTGATCCTTGCACCTAGGCAGTGGATGAGTTCTTTTCTAAGATGGAAAGCCAGAAGATTGACATGAAGGCCTTGCAGCAGGAGAAACAGGCTCTGAAGAAGTTGGAGAATGTGAAGAAGGACCATGAGCAGAGGCTGGAGGCCTTACACCAAGCACAGGTTAGCATCATAGCAGCTTTTATATTTGTCTGCTATAAATACCGTAAATATTGCACACACTGATTCCTTCTCTTCCTCATGTATGCACCCATCAACCACAAGTTGTGCAGAGAAGATTTAAACCAATTTGCATAAAGAAAAGTTTAAGTTTGAATTTTGTGCACACAATCGGCAACCAGATCTCATGTGTTGCAGGAAGTGGACCGAATAAAAGGTGAACTGGTGGAGATGAACCTGCCTGTGGTAGAGAGGGCGCTGCAGGTGGTGTGCAGTGCACTGGCCAATCAGGTGGACTGGACTGAGATTGGCATTATTGTCAAGGACGCTCAGGCTGCTGGAGACCCTGTGGCCTGTGCAATCAAGGAGCTGAAGCTGCAGACTAACCATATCACCATGCTTTTAAAGTGAGACCATCACAGGCACAAAAAACCTGGACCAATGGACCACTCTGATCATTGTTACAACATTTGATCTCTGTGTCTTTTCCCCTCTAGGAATCCATATATCTCTGAAGAAGACCTGGAAGAGGAAGAGAAAGAGGATGTGGTGGAAGAGAAAGGGAAGAAAAATAAAAATAAAGACAAGGGTCAGAACAAGAAGATACAAAGGAACAAGCCCATGTTGGTGGATGTGGATCTTGGCCTGTCAGCTTATGCTAATGCAAAAAAGTAGGTTTACATATAAACCTTCCGACATAGAATTGAACATTATGTAAAAAAAGACACAGGTGTTGTCTTTACAGTTGATGGATCGTGTTTGTGCTTTTTTTTTTCTTTTAGATACTATGACTTTAAACGCAGTGCTGAAAAGAAGGAGCAGAAAACCATTGAAGCAGCAGATAAGGTGAGAACCCTGTTATTACACAGTCAAGTTTGATGGTGAGAAAAATCTGTCAGTTGTCTTTGAGATCAAGGCAAGGCGGTGTTTCTAAGAACATAGATTGAGCACTTCATAACCACAAGACAGCTGTAGGAAGTAAGAATGTAGGGCGGCACGGTGGTGCAGTGATGAGCACTTAAGGTTCAGGGTTCAAATGCTTTCCTGTGTGGCTTTGCTCTGGGTACTTCTGTGCCCCCCTGTGATGGATGGATAATTAAGAATTAATGTGCTATTTACTTTTGTTATTTTTTTTCAATTGTACATCATACTAGGCTATGAAATCAGCTGAGAAAAAAACGCAGCAAACACTGAAGGAAGTCCAGACAGTGACCACCATTCAGAAGGCCAGGAAAGTCTACTGGTGAGATCTGCTTTACCATGTGCTATTCACATATGCACTTTCATTTGTGCTTGATAATCAGTGTTTCCCCCCTGCTTTTCTCCTCGTGACAGGTTTGAGAAGTTCCTGTGGTTCATCAGCTCAGAGAATTATCTGGTCATCGCAGGAAGGGACCAGCAGCAGAACGAGATGATCGTCAAACGATACCTCCGAGCTGGTAACGCAACTTACACGAATGCTCCCTCTTACCTTAAAAAGTACAATCTTCAAAACTGAGCTTATCATGTCTACATTTTGCTTTGTCAGGTGATATATATGTTCACGCTGACCTCCATGGAGCAACTAGTTGTGTCATCAAAAACCCCTCAGGTATCTGCGTGTGTTTCACCTCCTCTCTCCATAGTTTGACCCACTTTGTTCTGATGATAGTTTATGTTACTTTTAAATCATTAGTTAAGTGTTTCTGTCCTTCTCCAACTTTCCACCCTCCAGGTGACCCCATCCCTCCTCGTACCTTAACAGAGGCCGGCACTATGGCTGTGTGCTACAGTGCTGCTTGGGATGCCAAGATCATCACCAGTGCTTGGTGGGTCCATCATCATCAGGTGAGTCAGGATTATTACGATGTCAGATTGGCCTAGTCTATCTGTCTGATTCCAACCAAATTGCCAAATCTTTGTGGTGCATTGTTTACATTTCTCAACATGTTATGTTATCAGGCACATAGCCAAAGAATTGGACTGGATTTTTAATTTGTTGTATGTGTGTCTAATTTTTGTTCAGGTGTCTAAGACGGCTCCCACAGGAGAATACCTGACCACTGGAAGTTTCATGATCAGAGGTATCAAACACAATCATTAAAGGTGTATGAGTTTTATTAGGCACCAGAACAAAATGAAAAGTGAAACTGAGACTCAAATTTTGTTGTATTTCTCTCCAGGAAAGAAAAATTTTCTGCCACCTTCGTACTTAATTATGGGCTTTGGATTCCTCTTTAAGGTAAATTACACCATTAAGCTGTGGAATATATTTTAACCACATGTCATCCCCTAACAACAAAGTGTCATTTTTGCCTGTGTGCAGGTGGATGAACAGAGTGTGTTCCGGCACAAAGGAGAGCGAAAAGTGAAGACCGTAGAAGAAGATATGGAGGATGTCACATCCAAAACTGCTGAGCTGTTAGAGGAAGGAGAGGAGCTGATAGGTAGGAGGACACATTGACTTCAGTTTGAATATTGCAGTTTGCAAGCTGCAATATTCAAGCGCAGTAACAAACTCAATTGCCTTTGCAGGTGATGACAGCAGTAACGAAGATCAGGGAGAGGAGAGAGCAGAGGGTGATGGACAGAACAAGGAGCTGAAACAGGAAACAAAAAAGGAGAACAAAGAGGAGGGGGGTGATGGTGCGAGCAGAGGAGCGGTGTCAGAGCAGAGCAACATGGATGCTGAGGCAGAGGAAGGTGGAGAGGAAGAGGCAGAGAATGGAGAGAGTGAAGAATTCAGCTTTCCAGATACAACCATCTCCCTCAGTCATTTACAGCCCAGCAGGTGATGTCACCACTGCTTCACACTGGAACAAACACGTTAGGAATGGACAGGCCTTTTCCCAGCTGTCTACTTGACTGATAAACGTACCTGCACAAGGTAATGACTCGTTCTTAATTAAATTGTCTCTCCATATTTCTAGAAGTGTTCAGAAACCTGGCTTCAAAAAGGAAACAACCCCTCAGGTAATTACTTACTGCCTTTTGCCAGGTACATTTAAGTAATACAATCAAAGTCTAATGTTACATTAACAACTCTGCATATGGTAAAGTCAATTCATTCATTTCTATCCAGGCTGAGGTCGACTCACAGGTGAAGAAACACATGACTGCCAAACAGAGAAGGTGAGAGAATGAAAGATTTGAATTTTCAACACAGACACAAAGACAGAATATGCTGCCTAACACACAAAGAGTAGTAGACAGATTAAATCAATTGATATAATTGACATATGTTCTTTTATTATTCTTTATTAAGATTTTCAGATTTAGAAAGACATGACAGATGAACACTATAATCCTCTTCTATTCAGCACCTGTTCTATCAGGCCCATAATAGGCCTTTGGCAGCAGGTGGTGTTGAGATAATCAGCTGTTTTATTGAATTTAAAAAGGGTGGTAAGCTCTGTGTTATCAGCCGTTGATATAATTCCCAGGTGTTTTTGTCTTCACCCTCAGAGAGGAAAAGAAGAGGAAGCAGAAACAGGAAGGTTTTGACACTGAGGAGAAACCTGAGGTTTCATCAAGTGGATCAGCAGCTGATCAGGGGTCCAAAAGTGGAGGAGGCCCCTCCCAGCAGCCACTGAAGAGAGGCCAACGGGTAAGAATGAAGTCTAAAGATATAACGACAAAAACATACTGCCAGACTTAATCTGGAAGGAGAGATAAAACCCGAGAGCTGACATCAGGAGGCAAATGACACAAGTGTATTAACTGAAAACATCAATAGGATACTTTTCCATTATCAGTAACTGAAAGAGGTCTGTGATGCTTTTGTTCATTAAAGAAAAGCAATGTTCATGAAATGGAAAGAAAAAGTTTTAATTTTTTTTAATTATTAGTTAAATATTATTTTTTTAATAGATAGCATCGATTTTCAGAATCAGAATCTGTGTTTAAGGACATTTTTTTTCTTTTTTAAATATAAGGAATTTGCTGCTGTGTTTACAAAAGGAAAAACCTGAAAAGGGATTCAAAGAATAAACAATGAAGTAATGACAGTACTTAAATGTAAAAAGAACAGTTGAATGAAATAAAGTGAAATATTGACAGTAAAGATATGAAAAATAAACCTATAGAGACTTTAAGATGACACTACTGACTAATGACTCTGGACTGTCGATGTGTTTCTCCATCAGAACAAACTGAAGAAGATCAAAGAGAAGTACAAAGACCAGGATGAAGAGGACAGGGAGCTGATGATGCAGCTGCTTGGTGTAAGGATGAATAAAAACAACCATGCGACACTTGGCTGCTGTTACTGTTGCACTGTACAGTGTCCACAGAGTGGACACAATCTTTGACATTTGCACAGGAGATAAGATTATGACTGTGTTTCCTCTTCAGTCAGCTGGTCCCACCAAGGAGGAGAAGGAGAAGGGGAAGAAGGGAAAGAAGGGGAAAGGTAAAGACGAACCCGTCAGGAAACCACCCCCTCAGAAACAACCCCAGAAACCTCGCAACATGGAAGCTGCTGCAAAGAAACCAGAGCGGACAGGGGGAGAGGAGGGGGAGGAGGAGAGGCAGCCTGGAGAGGAGGGAGGTGCTGCTGAACCAGAGGACAAGGTAGACGCCAACACTGCATATTGAATTTGATAAGGATCAATACCGCTGTTGGAAATGTTTGACTGGTGATGTCAGAGGAACATTTAAATGCCCCTCAGTCTCTTCAGTTCAGTTTTCTATGTAATTGGATATAGATTTGAATTACTGTACGGCAGCTGGTAGGGATCATTTTCTTTTCACAACAAATGGATTCAAATGTATTTTGGTCTTATGTTTTGTGCATTCAGCAACATTTTGAACAGCCTTGTATTTTGAACTCTTTGAATCTATCAGTGATATCTTTTTCCTCTTTCAGGAGGATGATGTGGACCAGGACAACCCTGGAGTAGAGGTGGGCTCATAAACATTTACCTGTGCACCATTAACCAATAATGCTCTTCCAAAATTGTTACTTTTATTAACAATCTTTTTTGTGTGTGTGTGTGTGTGTGTGTGTCGCCTCAGGAAGCAGAGAATCTGCTCACTTCTTTGTCCGGTCAGCCTCATCCTGAGGATGTGCTGATGTTTGCTGTGCCAGTCTGTGCACCATACACCGCCCTCTCCAACTACAAGTGTGTGGAATTAATCTTTCTGTGTATAAGACGCAGACTATGTGAAGGGTGCACAGGTTAATGTGTCATTTGTTATCCACAGACACAAGGTGAAGCTCACACCAGGTTCACAGAAAAAAGGAAAGGGTAAGAACAGTGATCAATTCTGATAGTCATATCACTTTAATGATTTACAAGTGAAAGATCTTTAAGAAACAATGGCAATCTTATTGATTCACTTTTTGTTCCTACCAGCTGCACGCACTGCTGTTTTCAGCTTTATGAAAGCCAAAGAGGCCTCAACCAGAGAGAAAGACTTGTTCCGCAGTGTCAAGGTAAAAAAGCTGAGTTCAATCTTAACTGTGTCAAGTGTTTACGGTCAGTTTCATATCATGGACAGACAAATCACAAATCACAAACTCACAACTGGTTAAATAATCAGCATTCTCTCAAGTGATTCAAGACATTTATTGAGGAACAATGTCAAACATTCAGTTTTTATCTTAAATGTCAACATTTGCCACTTCTGTTACATATAAGTGTGTCTTTTAGACTGTTGATCACACAACACAAGTACTCCGATGTTATCACCATTTTATAGGCTAAATGTATTACTGATTCATCTTTAATCAGTCCTTAGTGACAGCATCTATTTTTCTTGGTGTTTGTTGCAGGATTCTGACCTCTCCAGAAACATGCCAGGCAAAGTTAAAGTGTCTGCTCCAAACCTGCTGGCTGCTAAGAAGAAATGAGAGAAGAAATCTGAACTCTTTGATTTATTCCACTCGACGCTGCCAACTTCATGTCATTTCAAACGCAGGGGTTAAGATCTGTTCCTCAGTACAGAGCCCTCGTTCGAAAAAGAACAATTTTATTTTTAAAACTGATTTTATTTGTTGACCAACAATATGTTTGAAATGGAAATATGTAAATAAACAAAGATGAATAGCAACACAACTGATGGTATGTGTATTCTTTGAGTACAAAGTAACACTATGCATTAAACCCTACAATAAAAAAAAGGGTGCATTGTGCAAACCAGGCAAAAACAAAGTCCTACTGACATGAGGCATTTCAGTGCAATGTGGCTAAACATCCAATATAATTGCAGTATTTCAAGTTATTATTAAAATTTAAAATCTACAGGAGCCACTTTTCACAATTGATAGGCTTTTAAAGCCTGTTTCAAAACACAGAACCCACACATTTCTTTCCAAATATATAAATAACTATATATACAAATAAAAACTAAAAATTTACTTATAGAGTCCATGGCCTTATGCAGCATAAAGCACTAGTTTTAGGTCTGTGAGAACTTCAGCAAACTATCCAAGATCAAGCGACCAAATGTACTCAAGATTGTGCCAAACAATAGTTAGAGGAATCTAAAAATCTGTACTGGTAACTATTTCAGATTTGCAGTTTTAGTGTTAAGGCGATGGAAACTATTTAAGTTGGTTTCTGAAGAAGACCAGAGGGGAAAAGAAGTCATCATGTACCTTTCCAGGCTGTATCTCTTCCTCATTAAACCTCTTTTTTTTGATTTGACACATTGATGTTTTTTTCTGTCCATATTGTTTACATTTACAACTACACAGGCTGGTACAAGATCCTCAAATTTTAACAAAGATGAAAGTACTTTTCTTTGTATTAAACACAAACAGCTCCCCTGAGCATTCTCATTGTAGTTGAAAACAGAAATACAGCAAGTAACCTTAGCCTGGATCAGTGATAGATAAACATATGATGCATCCATGTGACAATATGGACAGAAAACCTCTGTATCATTTTCAGATTTTTAGAGTGAGTCAAAAAAAATCCTGACATTGTTGGTGACACTGAGCAAAGGAAACTGGTGGAGCAACTTGAAATTAGCATGGGACTTCTCTCTGATACCTACTGTGCCAACAACAGGCTGAGCCACTCCGCTGACAGCTCAACTGGCTTTACAAGATATATGATGATACACAGACGCTGATAAACAGCCTCCAGGGTGTGAACACTAGTGTGCCAGTGAGGAACCATTACCAATAAAGCCACAGCTCTTTGCTATTGCTCAAAGATCTTGTCTGCAAGTGTCCTCACACACTAAACTAATGCTCTATCAGGACTACCTGCTCTAAGAAAAACAGTCATCTCTTCCACACATACATACATACTGTCCCTGTAATCCTCTGGACTAGATTGTTGGCCGCCTCTTCTTCTACGAGCCCAGTGTGTTGACACGTGACATTCTCTGTTTGAGGCTGTGCAAGACAGGTTTAGGCAAGCAGTCCCAGTAACTTGACAAACGCTCCCTGTGCTGCAGAATGGCTTCCATACAGAACCTGCAGCATGGGGACAGGTGGATGTGAGCACAAGACAATGAACTGATCAACCTTTCAGTTTCAAATACAAAATAAGTTCACACTATTGAGGCTTGTTTTCACTTTTGCACACACTCACCTAGCTAGTGATTTGGGTTGAACATTGAAAACCAATAACTCGTTGCTGTGAGCCTGTCATGTAGCAGGAAAAAAGTTAAATTTAGTAGAAGAAATATAAATAAAATATGTCATTAAATAGTATAAAAGTACAGCTTACAGCTCTGTGCTGAGACAGCAGGTTGTTGGCACAACCTCCAAACACAAACACCTCCCCATCAGGACCGGAGCACGCCGTGTGCCACAGCCTTAAATGAGACGAGCACAATGTCAAAAGTTATCTGCATTCATCTGTCACTTTTTCCACAAACACACAGCCAGATTAGAGCTCAGCCCTCATCAGGTCATTTAGCAAAACATTGATCTGTGAGCACACAACCCAAATGTTCCAATCAGGGCAGATAATCACCTGGGGCTCTGTGTGTGATTGTGTTTGAAAGGCCTCCATTCATTTTTGCTGATAGAGTACAGCCAAGCATCACCTGAAAGGAAAAAAAACAGACATGATGTCAGGCATCATTTGGAGGTGATTGTGATTATTTTCCTGACTCAAGTGTCAGACTCACTCAGTGTCTCTCTTTCTGTGGTGAACCCTCCAAAAAGGAAGATGAAGTCTGACGACACAGGGGTGAAGGAGTGCCAGGACCGGCCTACAGGACACTGCTGGGGAGTGCTCCTACAGGATGGGGAGAGTCAGGCAGGAATATTTGAGTATGGAAAAGATGAATGAGAAAAAAGGAAGAATGTTCATACAGAAAAGTGGACTTTGGTGCACAGTTGAGGATAACAAGGCCTTGTTACCCTGCAGACATGCCCTGATTTTAGAATGGCTTTCAACAAACGTCCTCTCAGATTATTAGCTAAATTAGTTTAAGTGAGTTTATAACTTGAGGACAAACTCCTTTAAGGCATCATGTGGTTTTCAGGTGTGTCCTTTTATTCTGTGATAAAATTGGTATTGAAATTCATTCAATCTAATTATTTGCATGTTTAAGGCTCACAAAAGTGGAGCTGACTAGAATTCAGAGGAAAACAACAACAGCAGTAAGACTCTCCAGACACAACTGGCAATATATATATATATATATATATATATATATATATATATATATATATATATATATATATATATATATATATAAATAAAAATAAAAGGAACAACTTACATTTCATGCCACTCCCATGTATCCAGATCAATGTAGTACAGGTCGTTTAGTCTGTAGCTCTGTGGACCAATGGAAATTTACAAGAACTGGTAAAACCTATACTCATACCTGTGAGACTGTTAGAGTGAGGCAATGTTATGCTTGTGAATGAATTCACAAAAAAGATAGCCTTACCTTGTATCTCCCCCAAAAACATAGCCTCTGTTACCAACTGTGGCACAGGCATGAGCTGCTCTGGGCGATGGGGTGTTCCCCTGGATTGGGTCATAAAAGAGAAGATAACATTTTATTACCCCAGCAATGTTTAAAACCTTAATATGGTGAGCTAATGACCTGACCACTAGAAAAAAAGTGGCCTCCACCAGTGTGTGTGATGAGGTTGCCATGTGTTTACCTTGGTGATGGGCTGGCTCCATGTATATGTCTCCAGGTCCAGGATATGAATGTGATTGTTCCAGCCTCGCCCAGGGCTGTCCCACTGTAGCACACAAACACCATTTACATTATTAATCAAATAACTGCAATAACTTTGATAACTGTATATTAATTGTAATGTGAAAACCATGTTTGTCTACAAACCACAAGAGAAGATGATTCATCATATTCAAATGTCCCTTGATGAGATCCCTGTGCAGCATAGCCATAGCCTCCAAAGAATATAAGTCTGTGAAAAAGGTTCAAGACAAAACTTAAATGAAATCTGTCTCCCGATTCTTGAGGACTGCATTAATATGTTTTAAATGTGCCAAACATTGAAAGTTACAGATAACTTAGGAAACCAAATTTAGTGAGAAAATCAAAATGGGAAAATGCATTCATTCCTCACTTGTTTTTCTGAACCCAGCACCCTAACTTGTCCTTGGCTGATGGAGGGAGTCCTTTAACATCAGTCATTTCCTCCCACACAAGACTGGGAGCTCTCAGGGGCAGACGGTAGATCTATAATTCACAGCACAGAATACAGGAGTTCTGAATGCGAACAGCAGGCAGACGTGCCTCGAGGGCTGATGTGCAAACATGAGGCAATAATTTGGAAATAACCAGGAGATGAATGGAAATTTGCATCATGTAAAACGAACTTACCCTGTTTGTGTTTCCCCTGGCGTGATGACCTCCAAACAGGTAGAGGACTCCATCAACACACACTCCACAGCTGCCTGACATCGAAGTGTGTAGGTTACCCCCAGCTATATGCTTTGTCCTGCAGACATGAGTGTTTTTGTTATTTGTCTGCTTAATGTGTAAACTGACTAGATGATAAATTCAGTGCAGATGACAATGGTCTCAATTCTCACCATACACCTGACTCCATGTTGTATGTCCAGATTTCCGTTCTTGGTAAATACAAGTCAAAGAATCCGTGGTTTTGAGCATTCTGGTACAGATGAGAGATCAGATATAATTAAATAAAAACATGGAAACTGATGGGGGCACAGGAATAAATAGGAAGTGCCTTTTAGGAGCATACATACTTACCTTATATCCACCCCACACGTACATGACATTTCTGTCAACAACTGCTATATGACCACTGCGCTCAGCTGGGGTGTCCAACTCAAAAGATTCAGATGCTTCAGTGTCTAATGGCTGCTCATCCTCCATCTCCTCCGCCTCATCTTCCTCCTCGTCCTCATCCATGTCGTCATTTACTATCCAAGCAAACAGTCTTTCGTCTTCATCTCTGTCTGAGTCATTGTCATCCTCTCTGGCTGGCATATCCCCATCGTCTTCCTCCATCTCTGCCATCCTCTCAGGCTCAGCCATGCCAGCCTCTCCTGTCTCCTGTCAATGCAAGAAGACAGCGAGAGAGACAGAGAAATCACCTAGTGTAGCGCTGATAGGATTATTTTATTAACTGATTAGTTTGACCAATAATGTAAAAATAGGCTAACAAGACGACCCACATTCAAAACACTGGAAATGATGGCTTTTTCAACTACTCATACGCGAACAGGACACCATAGCCTCTGCATATTATTTTTGTATAAGGTGTACAGTTTTTCCTTGATCCACGCCTTAACCTTTTTTTAGTCAACTTCACTTTTATTATCTGATATTTCAGCTAATTCGGGACTACGGACCACACAACGTTAGCCTATCTTGCAGCACGGTTACTGCTGACCTACTTTGCTAGCTTAACTGTTTAGGTTACTGGAAGAACGTCGGCTATTAGCCTAGTTTTTGCGTTAAAAAGAAGGTGATCTAAAAACGAAAATCTGCAGACAAAGCAAATATGAGCTCGAAGCACTTGGCTAGTTGCTACAAACAGCTGTTCAGTTAGTCATCGTCAATGTGGCCATTATCGACACAGCGGTTGTAAACTTCACAGTGCAAAAGCACTCGTTTCGGGGAGAAAGAAACGTAAAATGTTACTCGGCACGTTGGTGTGTAACGTCAAATACACGCAAACTCAGCGTTGATGAAAGTATATCCGCAACTGTCGTTACTTTACCTTGTCAGATGTTTGTTTTCCTGTGAATTTCAAAAGCAGTACGCCATTTATGTGAGGTCATCACAAGTATTCTGGGGGCACGACCGGAAGTTGCCGACTACTTAAATGCGCCATCTTGATAGGGTCAATGCACAAAACTAGCTAAAACGTCACTTTCATCATAAGCAGCGTTCTTACTTTTTTTCTGTTTTTATTTTCTCCCTGAGGTCTCAAAGACCTCCCAGCAGTCATATGTCATCTTCTTGACAAACACAAGTAATTCATAAAGAAACCAAAAAAATAAAAAATGAATCAAAATAAAAGATTTGACCTGATTAACATTAATAACTGCTTTATCTTTAGACCATTACTTTCCAATATTACCTTAGCAAAATCAAAATGTGCATACACCAGAATGTCAGATAGTTTAGTATGAAGCATAAAATCTTTATTAATCATGACAAAAAACACATACAATATATAAAACACTACAGTGGGCTGATTACAAATCCATCTTAAAGATACAGTATCATACAAAGCCAATGTACAAAACAAATAAAAACAGCTACACTTGTAAATCCACACTTTAGAGTCCTTGAAGTTTGCTGTGAGAACACAAGATAACAGTATGATCATTAGTGCTTGTCAAAAATACTGCATTCTGTAATGACTGACCTGAAAAAGAGAGCATATCTAACCTGTCCTCAACAGTCCTGTTGGATGGGTAATACACCTTAAATGTGAAGCCACTTCTTGGGAATGAGCCCTGTCACAATAAATCAACAACAAAATATTAAAAATAAACAACATGGGATAATGCTGAAGTTGTAACAACACAAATATTTTAATTAAAAAGTCACTTAGAAACACAACTTTTTCAAAGATAAGATAAATACACACTTAAGTTAAGCTTGTTTAGTTTCATACCGGGTTGACACAGAGGCAGTCTGTGTTGGTGATGCTGAAGGGGTCATATTTGTCTGCGAAGACCATGACATCAGGGACTGGGTAGACAGACAAGGAGTAGTCATATGCCCAGAATACAGGACTGACATACAGAGGCAGTGGACTCAGGTGACCCTGAGACAGGATGGTCTTAACAAACTGGAACAAGAGAATAACGAATTACAAGGTCATTCATTTGTTAAAAATGAATGAACAAAATAAAACACAATAATAGTGTATGTGTGTGGCATGAGCAGGTTCGTTTTAGAGAAGCTGAAACCCACATGGTTGGGGATGTCAAGATTGTTATTGGGCAGCCGGACACAGTTTCTGCACATCTTGTTGACCAGGTCTTCCCTGATGATCACGATCTCCTGGCTGCAGTACTGGATCCTGACAGGAGAAACATGCCATGACAACAAAAGTCAGTTTTACAGTACTTTCTGTCATGAATTATTTGGTCACATTTGTCTCAAAGCCTTAAAAATTAAACTATATTAAAATCATTTAATGAATATTACATATCAAACATGCTCATATAGAAGCCAGATATGTTTCACCTGCATGGGTTTGTTGTGAACACAGAAAATGGCACCTTCTGTCTGAACTCCTCTGTGATGTGGTCTGCCAGGGGAGGCCTGTTGGGAACACATTAGTCCACATCTATCCAAACTACTGAACACAAATTATATCAAAAATCACCTGTGTCTTGATGTTTACCTTGGCAGGATGGCACCTGGGCCAGGGTCTTCGGGACCAGGGACAAATACAAAGCGACTACTGCAGATTTGTGATGAACAAATTTAAGTCAATCATAATGAAACATCAAGATAAGAATAAACCAGAGTAACAACTTCCAAAGATCCTACCTGCTGTGAATGCTGGGGTATGCACATATGGCATCAGCAAGAGCCCTCAGTGACTCTAAAAAGAGAAATATTTAATTAGATACTGAAATGCAGTTGTTCATCCCCTCAAGCTAGATAGATATGTAAAGAAGCAAAACAGGTTATGTGTGATGGGGACCCAAAAGTTTCACCTTTGAGTGATCTGATCTGTGTCTTTCCATATGGGGCAGAAGAAAAGTTTCCACAGAAAATGAAACAAGTGGGAGGCATGGCAGCATAGCCTGTAAGAAAAGACAAAGTGAAGTTAACTGTGACTGGTGTCTCATATGGTGCTTATTGTGGTCCTGTAACATTTAAGATTTGATGCAGTACCAGACCTGAAAACATGATGTTGAGCTTTTCCATCACGTCAACGCTGTCCAGCCACACATCAGACACAATAACGAACATGGCGTCCTCATTTTCCTCCTCCAGCTGCTTCAGCTTAGCAGAAGCCTTCACTGAAGTGGCAGATGGACCACCAAAGAAGTTCATGTTGCCATAGTATGCCCTGGAAATGAAGCAAGGATCATGCTGTGAAGGAGCAGGAACTGGAAAGCTAGGTTAACCTGAAACATGATAATTAACATACTAATAGAGAAATCTTTGCCAGTTTTAGCGTGTGTTACTGTACTGGCATTTTCACCAGCAGAATAACATGACTACACACACAACAAGCTACATTCACCACAAATCTTGCATATATAACACCATTGAAAGCTAGCTACTTCTTCTTGACATGAGTACTTTGTCTAAATACTTTTCTTCAAACCCACTGACCTTGTGGCTGATGACGGCTCTATTGGAGGAAATCCAAATCCATTGACATGGAAAACTGAATCCTCATACCAACCTACAAGGACAAAGGTAAAACACAACCTCTAATTATGCATTATTATATTAATCCTGATGAATGCTTTTTCTCTCATTCTGTTAATAGCAGTTGTATTAGTAGTTATCTTACCCTCTGCCAGTACAAAGCAGGATTCGGTATACAGGCCATTATGAAACTGGTGAGAAGGTTGTCAAGGAATACATCCATTTTAAAAGTAACAACTTATTCCAAAAGATACACAGATGGGCTCTGACTAACAGATTAAAGGATATTGCTTTGGACATGTCCAGTTGTACTGTTCCACTTGGGTCCTCCAGGTAGAATTTACCCTTAAAAATATAAAAGTATTTTAGATAGACATAGAATTTTATAATGTTCAAAAAACTAGAAAAAGTCAAATTTCTTCCATGTACACTTGAGATAAACAAACTAAACTGGTCACTGGCCCACCTCTTTCAGTTGTGTTATCATCCCAAGCACAATCACCTCTCCCAGTTTAGCTGTGCTACCAAGCAATGCTTCAATTGTCTTCAGCTAAAAAAGACAAATGACAACAAAACTATATATGTGAGTAAAATGCAAAACAGGAAATGGGTTTCATTTTCAGCTGAATATTAATACTGACTGAGATTTGATACCTGAAATTTGTTTTGACCCTCATCAACAGCAGCTCCGATTGCAGGTGGGGTGAAGAGCTCATGCCGATGCGTACGCTACAGAAAACACATCTTTATAAATACAACACACACTACTCCTAAAACTTTAAACAGTGGCAAGACCAGCCAATAAATCTCTTGATGCTAACCTGTTGTAAGATTGTGTAGCGCTCCCTGAAGACTTCAGCTTTGTCTCTGGCCAGCCCACACAGACTAGGGACTGGATGTCTGGTCATACTGATGCTGAATGAAAAGGCATAAATAGATTTTTAAAAATCTGCCTCCAACAGCACATGTGTAAGTCTAAACACTAGATCTGACATTAGCAGCATAAAGAAATTTTTCTCAAATATTTCAGGTACATTATGCCACAAAGGAGAAAGAAACAGTCACTTTACTCACGGTACAAATTTCTTCCGCTCCACGCTGTATATGTATCTGGGTACGTCGAACGCTCCAATGATGTTGAAAACATTATCGCTGTAAGAACGTTATACAGTTCATATAGGTAAGATTTCCTCTACAGCACAATAGTGGTCCGTGAATAAACCACGAATAACACTAATTTTAATATGTTTTAAGATTTGTTTTTTTTTTAAAGTCTGGTACATATTTGTGTATACACTATATATAACATAACTTGCATCAAGATAAAGTCAAGTAAAAGAGAAAAAAGGTAATTCAACCCAAAAATTCGGTTTTCAAAGTTGTCACTTACATTGTTTCGTCACAAGACTGAGTGCAGTCCTGTACGGCGCTTTCCACCACAGACAGCTCTATCATACTAGAGGACACTGTTGGAAAACAGCCGAACAGAAACACACTGAGTGCTGCGTACAGCTGCAGAGAGAACATTTAACTGTAATCCGTATGGACTGACTGCACTGTACTTACATGGTTGTTTTTCCACCGCATCCAGGACCCTTTCAATAACATCATCCAGTTCAGAGGGACCGACAGACTCGAGCACCTCTACCAGGTATTTGCTGGCTTCACTGGAGCACAAAACAGCATGGAAAATCATCTTACTTTATTTGTTCAACAAGGAGAAACAGTTGAAGCAACATTAAAGTTGCAGCTATACTTTAACTTATCAGTTATTACAATGTAGAATTTCTCCTTAGATGTACTATACATATTTTAATTCTCATACCTAAGTAGCCTTTACCTAAAATTTTGGATGACACTTGACTTCTGAGAAAACAAAAATGACTTGAAAACAATTGAACTATTAGTTGAAGTGAAATCAGTGAAAGCAGGTGGATCCCACTTCACTAGGGTATAGAACAACATAAGAGCTCGAAAAACTGCTGGTGTTATTCTTCTTTATCCCCCCTTTCTACTAGCATAAAATTAATAGTAGGTACGGACCAGCTGTCCGTGCACTTCAGTTGAGGGATACACTCTCTACTCACCGCGCGTAGCAGAAGTTTAGGCATTTTCACAACGTTTAACCCTAACTATAATACATACGGTCGCAGTATGAGTCCCCGCATCTTGAAGCCCGCCGATACTTTTGTCTTTATTTTGCGAACGACATCCATGTTTGTTTCTGTCTCTCTGTCCAACTCAAGCTTTGGCGCTAAACACCTACTTCCGCATGTGTTTCATCACTTCCGCCGAAGACTTTTTTTTTTTTTTATTATTTATTTATTTTTTTTAAAGGCAAATATACTGATTAAACTTCCTTTGACTCCTTGAGCGTTGTGATAGAAAATAACGTGCTATATTAGTGAAATTTTCAATTTATCCGAATATTACATATGTAGGGACCAAAGTCAATGTTACTGAATATATTAGGACGAAATGTAGAACATTTAAAAAAAAACAAATCTTTTGAAAATTTGTCATGGTAGATGTTAGAATATCCATTTATTTTTTTTTTTTTTTTTTTTTTTGAATTTTTCCCTTCGCATAGTTGTTATTTAGAACATTTATTTGACATTTCCGTATGCTGTAATGGCCAACACAGTCTAGGGCAATGATGATTTTATTTTGAAAAAGGAAGAAGACCGGAAGTGTTGTGTAACTTGACGGTCACAGCAACAAAATAAGTAAAACGACAGCTTGCTGCCGTTTTTACGTTTCATGGACGAAGTGTTGTGATTTTCACAACATGAGAAAAAATTGTAAGACCGACTAAAAGTGTCCTGTACCCTGTGAGTATGTGAAAGTCTTGTTATGCTAATATTTGTATAAATTGTTTGTATGTGTTTGACTGTTTCTTTCTCCTACGTAACCTTATGTTACGTACGCGTTGTAACCTTACATATGCAGACTACAAATTGTGTACAGATAGTATCATATCAGCCGATTCTAGCCGATCAATTAACTGTCATTTATCTTAACCCTATAACAACAGTATGATTATCTGGTGTCACGGCTCTGCCCGCAGCCCTCTGTTACTCCCTTTACTTCGGTAGTGTAAATACTGCTGAGGACGTAGGTGACATTTTTAGACAGATTCTTATTATTTGTGGCTCAAACACTTGCTTTCCCTTTCTATTAATAACAGCCAGTCATGGATTCCGCATTTGAGAGGCACTGCTCGGAGCTGGTGGCCCGAGAGAGGAGCGGACACACGGCTGTGGTGGAGGGGAACCTGCTGTATGTTTGGGGAGGCTACATGGTGAGGAATAAACTAACAAGCGAAAAATCAACAAGCGATCTACATGATGAAAGAGCCTTTCTCAGTTACTCACAATTACTTGTACTGAAATAGTGCAATAAAGTAAACCGTGGCTATTTCTAGGCTACATTAATTATTAAGATATATATAGATTAGAATTTTTCTTTTGATTTACTAATAAATCCACCAGCTAGTGCACCTGTATACTAAATGCTGTTTACATGTGAGTGCACCAGTAATAATGCTCAATGATAATCCATAAAACAATAATAATTAGCACAACAGGAAAACAAGATTTTGAAATTTGACAGGAAATGTCCTGTAACAAGTATTTCCTTCAGTTGTCCTGAAGCAGTTTTACAATTTGGTATTTCTACTTCTGCTTTAGTACAGGATCTGAATACTTTTACAATACTGGTCACACAGGACATCAGGACATGTGTGTAACTAAACCTGTCTTAAAATTTAAGACTAGCACAAATCCACAAATCACATTACAATGCAATGCCATATTGCTAATGCTTATATGGATTTAATTGTAATAGTCAAACATTTTCTCTACAGTCAGTTGCTGATGATGAAGTTTTCCTACCCAATGATGAAATCTGGGCATATGACTTGCAAGAGGGTGTATGGTAAGAATATTAAACATTCACTCAACATAGATTCACTCTCTTTTCTCTTTCACACACACACACACACACACACACACATACAGCGTAACATTCAGAGTGTTTGGACTGATGCGTACTTGCCTTAAGTCTTTTACTGTCAAGTGTCATGACAAAAGTGAATCTGACTAGTATATCCACATTTCTGTTTTTTTTTTTTTTTTTTTTTTCTTTTTTATGCAGGCAAGTGTTTCACATGGCAGGGGAAGTCCCTCCCCCCATGTCTGGTACATGTGGCTGCTCCCTGAATGGACACATGTACATATTTGGAGGTTGTGATGATAATGGACAGACCAATCAGGTGAGGTTGATAACTGGTGCACATTAATTATGATTTACTTTTTTAAATTTGTGTCATTGAATTAGTGAAAATTACAATGTTTAAGTCAAGAATATGCATTTAACTTCAAACAGATCTACTGTGTCAACCTGACTGATGGTAAATACACATGGAAGAAGATCATGCAAAAGACAGGCTCCGCTCCCTCACCTCGAGACAAACTGTCCTGCTGGATTTATAAAGGACGGTAAGATCTGTCAGTTTCAACGAACTGCCATTTCCTCTACTTTGCGTGTCTTGTGACTTTTTGGGGTCGAGTATAAGTTACAGTATTCTTTTTAAAATTGTCTTCAACAGTTCTCTATTGAATATTTATCACTTCCATGTCTTGGTTTATCTATATTATTCCACATTTGATGTATGTATAATTGTAAACATAATAGTAATTATAAGTATCTTTCTTTAATATAACCCAGAATAATCTACTTTGGAGGATATGGCCACAAACTACTGACTGATGTTGACAGCAGGAACAGAAGCTTCATTGTAGATGAAGCTACATGGGTAACTTTTTTATTGGCCTCATTTCTATATTAGATTTTGTACTTGAATGCATCTGCCCTCGAAAAGAGATGTTTCAGCATCTGATCTAAATATATCAAGGAAACTCTGAGTCTGTGTTAAAACCAATAGAAATCAGTTTCTTTGCCTTTGTGTTTGGTTTTCAGGTGGAGGATGTCTTCTGGGGATGGAACAACGAGGTTCATATATTTGACCCAGTGCAAGACAGTTGGAATGAACCACAAACCCATGTAAGTTAGTTAAAAATATATATATAGAGAGATTTACATCAGTGATATGTATGACAGAAATTAGTGACCACTGTTGAAAGTCTGCAAAGACAGCTAAATTGTTAAAGATAATATCAAGATAATATAGTGATGGTGTTTGTGTTCAGGGCCGTGCTCCTGCCCCACGGGCAGCACATGCCAGTGCCACACTTGGCTCCAGAGGATATGTCTGTGGAGGCAGAGTTATGGTGAGAAGTCTATATATTATTGAGTTCTGCCCCCATAACTACTCAGTCAACTATATGCACAAGCACGAGTCACATTCTGCCCGTTGTAATTTGTTTTCATGGTTCATCAAATGCAGGAATCCAGGACAAGTGACGTTCACTGTCTGGACCTTGAATCATGGACGTGGTCAGAAATGTGCGTATGTGATTGTAACCAAGGGGAATACTATTTCATAAGAATTTGCCATGCTTTGCTTTGCCTCTTTCCTGATTTTTCATAAAAGACAGTGCAAAAAGAATGCAAAAAAGACACTTATTCTCATTATCATTAACACTGAAAGAGGTGTTTTCTTTGTAGTCAGGTTTGATTTTGAATGTATTGTGCAAAATATATTTTCCAGAGTCCCAGTGTTGACCAATCCAGTGGGCAGATCGTGGCACACACTCACAGCAGTATCAGACAACACCTTGTTCCTCTTTGGAGGTCTCAGTGTAGACTGCAAACCAATGAGTAAGAAAATGCACATACATTTCCCCCTCACATTTATTTATACTGATTATGTCCCTTTACTGTTTATATTAAAAACACACTTTTCTCCACCAGGTGATGGGTGGCTGCTGGATGTTGAAACAAAGAATTGGAGAGAAGTCGAACATCCCTACAAGAACAAGCCAAGGTAGCAAAGTATCAGAATCCCCTATAGAGATATGACAACTATAATAATATAGTGTAATATATAATAAGGCTGAAAATTGCAGGACATGTCTGTTCTGATAATAAAAGTCAGCAGTGTAAAATTCAACCATGTGGGAGCCTCCAATATCTGACAGTACTCAAGATGTGCCCCCCATGTTGTACCAGCCTTTACCACCTTGATCTAAAAAAAAAAAAAAAAACAACAGGGAAAACCATGACTTAATTACAAATGTTCTTAAACTTTTTGTAAGAATATGAGCAAGATTTTAACTTTTAAGTCTTGTCACATTTTCCCTACTCAAGGTTGTGGCACACAGCGTGTTCAGGGAAAGACTCTGATGTTATTGTGTTTGGTGGAAGCTGTGACTACATTCTCCTTGTTGACACTGTAAGTATCACAGGCAGTGATTGAAAATAGCAGTTGAAAAGCTAGATTCTGTGCGTGTGCATCACAATTTATACTCAGTTTTGTAAAATAGATGGTAGTTCAAGTGCTGTGTGACAGAAGTCAGTATTGACCTTTGTAAACTGTGCATCCTTCTCTACAGGGTCACTGCAATGATGCACTTGTTTTCCAGATGCAGCCTTATCCTTTATACAGGTAAAAATGTGTTGTGTTTTATCTTTAACAACAAAGAGAACCTGCAATACATATTCTACTCTGTCAGAGCTATTCTTACCTGTCTGTCCTGCTTTTTAGCAAGATCTATTTCATTGTTGGTGATTTTATTTTTAATTTACTGTGTAATCTTTCTCCTGAAATGGAAATGAGACAGTGACAGACTTTATCTTGTGACAGGATTTGTGAGGATTACATTGCCAAGAATGTGAGGAACAATGAGACGCTCCGAAATCAACTTCCGCTGCTGCCTCCTAAACTGCTGACAGCAGTACAGGGGAGGATGTCTTTCTACAGGCCTTCAAAGAAGAAACAGTAGTAATGAAAAAAGAATGTCCTATATGCCAAAAACAATGCAATATCATAAAACCTTTTTTTATTTAAGTACTGTACTCTCCTCAGTGTAAACATCTTACTCACACTGTAGGGCAGCAAGTTTTATTTAAAAAAAAATATTGTCCAGGATATTTTATGGTGTTATATTTTATTGTTTTACAGATTTAATCTTATTTTGTACACTCTGCCTCATGAAACCCTCTGACTCAATGACCCTATAATGACGATTAAATGACGCTGAAATGTTTTTGGCTGATTATTTATTTTAATTTTGAGGTAAACTAAGCACTGAGTTATAACACACAAAAATACGGCACAGTCAGTTTTATTTGCAGTAGAAAAATCATTTTACAAAATCTGGTTGACATGTAGCTTCTCTTAAACAGTGACTGGTGGAGCTTCATTTGTAGACACATAGAGCACTAGACTGCCCACTACTCTGTTCCACCACTAAGTGGCAGCAGGCCTGTATGTTTGGCAGAGCCATCAGCAGAAATGTGGCAGTGTTAATGTGAGCCTGACTGAAAGTCTCTCGTTCGCCACACATTCCTTCTTCATCAGGGTAAAGACGTGGAGGAGCCATGGTCAGGAAGGAAACCTTAAATAAACAGTCTCAGCTTATACCTTTGCTGGACTGCCACTTAGGGAAAACTCAAACCCTGCACTGTGCACTCAAACCACTGGTGGAAAATGTCACCATAGCATATACCATATAAGGCCTTAGAAATGTGATTTTAATGTTTGAATTGTGCCAAACTGTTGTGTTTAAGCAATCAGAGAAATGCCAGTGTTCTCCTTCATCTATGAACAGACAAGTTAAACTTCAGAAAGTAACAGGTAGTTGCATACTCTGTGGGAGCCAAGTAGAATTGAGAGGGTGACAGTGACACCTCAGCACTACTGATAAGGAGGCCTGTGTCTGTTAACAGCTTTGGTCTGTGAGAGGAGAACCCATGGCATCAGTTCAAGCTGGTGCAATTACACTGCCTCTTGTTGTTAAGTAAGACTTGAGAAGATGGAAAGGTCTGGAGTGCAGCTGTTTAAGTTCAACACAAACAACGCTGAATGGGATCTGGGAGACCCTGCATAAATACAGTCCGATAGCCTTCCTATGTAGCAGGTAATTTGTCAAAAAACATAAAAACCTGGTTCCCTTTCTCTTTTTCAAAACGTCTTCTAAAAACTGTGGGATCCCATAAAGACAACTCCAAAGCTGACCTGCAGAGTTCTCAGCTGGGGGTCAGCTGAACTCTCTCTCAATAGTGTCCATCAGCTCCTCTTCTGATCCATCGTACAGGATGACTGGCGTGGTAGGAGAAGAGCCATGGCAGCTGCCAAAGGTCCTGGGGAGAGGTTAGAAACATGTCAATAAAACGTTGATTTAAAAAAAGGGAAAATGGATCTGTGTGGAACTGCATCATTTTGAGTGCATTGATTAACAGCAACATTTAATCAATTTAGTGATCAGTTTATGCTACAATGTATGGTCCATCATAGTGAAATGACCAGTCTGTTTTGTAAATATGTTTCACACTCACCACCAACAGAGCAGCAACACCAGATGCTTATTTGTTTCTGTGCTGTTGCAGACATTTGACTAATCTGAGCTGCAGTGGGAACAATGGGCTGGTATTATGATACTTTTAAGGTGAATTTGATCTGGCCCAGCTCGGCTTTTACTACTCCACTGAGCTCACAGATCCATTATTTATTAGTTGTTGTCTACTTACGATTGTTTTTCTGATGTGGGAACAGCTTCCAGCAAAGCCCCTCTTGTCAAAAAGCCCTGTGAGGAGGACTGACAGAGGGGAGAGAGAGAGAGAGCTCATCATGTGTTTTCATCTCAGCATTTCTCCTGGATCGTTAATCACTCTGCTGTTGATCATCAGTTATAAACTCTGTTAGGCTGGAAGAGAAAGATGTCTCATCCATTAATAACAAATGATAAATGCAAACAGTAAAATGAAAGTCCTCACATTCTGCTGGGTGGGGCGCAGAGGTGTGTTGTTCTGTAACTGTGTGAAAGCATCATTGCTCCTCTTGTTTATTGATCCACCGCGCGAGCCACGTGGCCCTTCGGCTCTTCCCGGCGCTCTGGCTCGAGGAGCCGAGCCCAGCTCGTCCTCGGTGTCCTCCCGGCTGAAGTGACACAGTCCGTAACTTCTGGATTTCATAAAAGTCTTCTTAGGCCCGTTCTTCTTCACAGAATGCTCATCGTAGTCTTTCAGAGCCGTGTCCAGCTCTCCATCGACATCATCCTCCTCAGCGGAGAAGTCGGAGTCGTGCCCTTCGCTGTGGCAGTCCGCTGGCGCACGGTTGCGCGCGTTGGCCAAAATTGCATGGATTTTGAGAGGCTTGAATGGACGGCTGTCCTGTTTAGGTGAAGTGACGCCGGCAGCTATTTTGGTAGCGTTCACCTCGCTGACACACGCAGGTGCAACTTTCTTCTTGCTCGGACCGCTGCCCATGTCAGTGTCTCCGGCTGCTTCCACAATCTAAAAGCAAAGTCCCATCTCCAAATTCTCCTTTACGCACAGCCACAAGCTCCCAGAGTGGAATATTAACCCGCACAGACTTGATGCTTGGCAGAGTTTAAAGTCAGTTTTAAGGCTGTTTAACATTTCTTTGGCTAAAAATAACCTCCCCTCCCTTCATCTGCAGGCAGTGGTCGCATAGAGGCTACTCACAACTGCTGCCTGTAAACTTTCGAGTAACTCCACATCAGATGAAAAGCAATGTATCCGTTACATAACACCAGTTTAGCTCTGGACCTCAGGGAGAAAACTCCGCCTTCTTATAGTGGGAAACACACACCCTTTATGTTTCCAATGTTTCCAATAAAACAGAAGTGACATAGACTTTTATTTTGGAAGCTGGACTTCTGCATCTCCTTTTGCATTTGTTTCAGTATTTCTCGTTTTTTTTTTAAAGCAAAACAAAACAGAGAGAGACAACCTGTAGGGTACATTTAATTATTTAGTCACTCCTTGGCACTTGGTACTGAGATTACATAAGCGTTTAGGCAGAATGAAGATGAGGAGGCAATTAGTGTGAGTTATCAGCAACAATGACCAGCCTATTGCCTGTCTGGGTTCAGCTAATAGATTTTATTGAGCCAAGTGAGGTCAAGAGTGAGTGAGTTCCTGTCCGCCCGCCGGGTCTGGGAGGCCCCCAGCTCACCAGCCCCTCCGGTGACTGATTAAGACTGAAGCACTGAGCCACAAGAGAGAAGGGGGCATTCCTTTCCAACAGCTTGGGCTTCCCAGAGATTCCTCAATAAGCTTTTGTTTGGTCCACTTGCACATACAAAAGACACAGTGGGGGCATCTCCCTGCCCAGAGCTGTCCAACAAGAACCCAGAGTCCACCCAAGTAAAGAAGCTGTTTGCCATCTTTCATTAAATGCCTCTTTCGCTCTGTCTTTCCTTGCACGCATTTGTGTGTGTGTGTGTGTGCTTGTGTGTGCTCCAGACAGCTGTGCAACCTGTTCTCTCTGGAGGATGACCAAGTCAAAGACACCTGCTGTTTAAGCAACTGGCATTTTTTTTCAAACTGTGAGTGTGAGAGAGGGAAAAATCAGCTAGCAAGTTCCAGATGTCTCATTGAGGAAATTTCTGCTTTACTGTGTCTCATTTTTTGAGAAGCTGTAACATGTTGGATCTGTTGCGAAAAGGCTATTCCTCCTTGACTTAAAAAAATAGGCTGTTGAAGCTGAAAAATATTCATGTAAAAGCGCAAAAATAACTTGTGCGGACTGCTTAACTGCAAATGATCATAATGTAAGTGTGACTGCAGCCCAATAATCAATCCCCCACCATCAAAACATCATCATAGAATAATCGGAATATGCTCCTGACTGTGCAACAACTTCATAATTGTACACTCTAGTACAGTCCTTCTTGCTGAGTCTTGTTTGTGTTGTTTTCAGCCCCATTTCTGTTCTTCTCTGCCTGCTCCAGTGTATCATTAAAAAGATCAGACAGCCACATCTGGTGAAGAACTCAACAGCTTCCAGACGAGGGGGAGGATCTGCCGCAAGATGGAGGCCACAGCCCAGCTTGCTGCATAACTGTGGTTTCTCTGACTTCCCTCTGCCTCAACAATATTCCTCCACTGTGAATGGAGTTCACAGAGAGTTATGTCTGTGTATAAGCATGGCTCCTTATTCTGAACGGTTTCAGATACTGCATCATGTCCTTACAGAGTGTGTGTCAAAGTCTTTTTTTTGTGCTGTGATAAGTCAGAGCTGCAAGTTACTTTTGCACTGTTATGGATACTTTTGTTTCCTCCTAACAGCAGGAGAGCATATGTGAGAAGTTGTAATTGTCATGACTCAACTGCTCCATTTGCAAGGAACAAATAAAACTATTGTTGCCATCTTTGAGGAAAAAAAAAAAAATCTCCCATATGTCTCAAGAGAGTATTTAACAAGCCAGCTGCCCACTGATAGGCATTCCAGTAAAACTGGTCTGGGCCCCTAAGCTCACCAGGTACACAAACATCAACACAACTCACAATTTCAGACAATTTCAGCAGGCTTTCATTCGAGCTTTTCTAAAGTGATAAACAAACTTTACAACAACATTGAGACATATTGAAGTTACATATGTAATCTTGGTTAATTACAATGAATATCGTGTGTTTTTCTATAGTGTCAGAGTATGAAAAAGGTCACTGATCTCTGCCTGGGGTGAATAGTGAAAGTGGCAAAATAAAGCCTATATTAAAAATGTCTCCCTTTGCCACAGACAGGCATATATTTCTAAATGGGGGTCCTGATACCATGCAACTCTTACGTATTGCCTTCTTTTTAACAAAAAGCAGATTATGTTTACATACTGCACTGTAAATTAGGTAAAACATCAAAGTCATCCTCTTTGTAGTCAGACAGTAGATCCATCGAGGCACTGCAGAGACGACGTAATCAACTGACCAGATGAGTGAAGCTGGGACAGAGGGATATTGTAACTCGGACACAGTGACATAAGGTTGTCAGGGTAACATTCAATGCAGCCAAGAGGAGTTCAACTGTAGTAAAAGAAACCAGGGTCAGCCCTATTTATCTTTGAGCTATCCCTCTTAATCTGCTAGATTACCAAATGTAAATTAAGACTTTGGCTGTTTTGTTGACGTTGAAAGTACGTCACAGAGATGATCTTTTGACCTTTGGAGGAGGTTTGTGGGAAACCTTTTCAGTCCCCACGACAAGCCTTCTATCCTCAATCAACACATCAGTAGTGAATGACACGCCTTATATATCTGTCATCGACAGTTTGCTCTAAGAGATGTGTTTCCAACCTGCCTCCAGACCTGTTTCTTGGTGCCCACCAAAAGGCCGTAACCAGCAGGTGGCACCAGTGTCCAAGAAAAGTAAATAACACACTCACTTCCCTATTGATTATTTTGCAAATAAAGAGGCTTCAGGGCCCTTCCACAAGACAATAGAAACACACTGCATTTCCAACTATAGCTTTGCTTTTCATATAAAGACGTGAGAACAGTTCTGCTGAGATCATTGAGGAACTTGAAATTCACTTGTGTGAGGGTTTGTTTGTCAAAGCGTTCATCATGTTTTTATCTTAATTTTTTCTAGATAACAATGTTAAAAAAGAAAAAAATCACACATTATATCAAACAAGTTGATTTGACAGTTAGAAACCACCCATTAACTACTACAAGGCAGTGAAAACTGGGAATCAAAATGAGGAAGCAAGTGTTTAAATAGAGGTAAAACAAAAAAGCACTGTATTTATTAAAATTAGACAAGGGAAGTTTTTTTCTGAAATGCAGCTTGTATAGTGAAAAATGATAATTACAGTACAGATCAGTCATGAAATCTACATTATTTGCTTTGCAGCATACTGGTGTGTAATAAGTCTATTAGTTAGTCATTATTGAGTTAATATAGCTTTTAATTGGTAATAGAAGTAATGGTATATTTCTTACTCTAAAACCAATATTAACTGTTTTAACTATTTCCAGTAACCTCTACTGACATCAATTCACTAAGTCGATAAGATCAACTTGTCAGCTGAATGTTGTCTTTATATAGCAGCACTAGTTTTCATTTGGAGTTGTATTTCTGGCCACTTGTTGAATGCTTGTCCAACGATCACTCTGAATTGAATTACATATCTGTCCCTGTCTGTTCACCAGCTGGCTTCTAACTGTGTAACCTGAAAGCTAAGCAATGAGCTGAGACTTGTTATGAAGCTCTGTAAACCTGAGGGGGACTGTAGAGTGATGTGATAATTCAGTGTAGGTTCACCATAGAAGCAACTCCTTTCACATTATTATAGTGTTTTTTGATATTATGTTGAAATTAAAATCAAATTTCCAAACACCCTCCTCTTAAAGCAACTTCAACTGTTGTATGTGTTTGAAGATGAAGTCACAGTGTGCACAGTGTAAGTATAAAGTCTCTACACACTTCCCCACATATTCCCATGTGTCTGTATTCATAGCAGCACTGTGTACTGGAGGCTCTACTCAGCTCAGTCTGTGGTCACTACTGCCGTGACCCATTTTTCTGTCAAAAGGCCATGTAATCAACAGAAAACAATTACTGCCTCTCTCAGGCACTCGCAGCGCTCGATACCAGCATCTGTTCACTTCCTAATTACCTACTAGGTAAGAAGCTTCATTTGGAGAGAAACTCACAGCAATCAATCCTTGCATTATGCTTGGCTTGTTTGTCAGCATCCTAATGTGTTGGATTGGAAGTGTCAGGTCTGTTCAATTCAATTCTCTCTGATTAACTTTAACTTTTACTTTACCTTTATACCTTTTATTTACATATGATTTTTTTTTTTGATTTGTTGCAACCTTTGCTCTGATCTACTCAAGTGTAATACTGCGACCTGAAAGTATATCAGGATTCACTCCTTAGGCTCATTTTCACTCGATTTCTCCCAGGCTAAGAGCTAACCTGGTCCTGCCCCCACAGCACACTATTTTAAATGCCTTTTCTTTGTTTAGAGCCTTTTTTTCTCCAGCTATTCCAGATGCCTCCTCTGGCAGACAGTGTGTCATGTTGATTAGAGCAAGTTACTGTGAAGCATTGGCTCAGTCAAGTCCTGGCTCCATGGATGATGTGGAAGAAATACACCAAGGTGGAGCTGTAGTGTAGCCTGGCTGTTTCTAAGAAGTTCCTCAAATTCTCAATGCCTGCAATGTGTTTCTGTTCACTCATAACGGTGTGTTTGAAACAGTTTTTAACATTAAGCTCTTAACAGTGGATACAAAGAGTCAAAGATGTATAAAGTCTGATTCGTTCACAATATTTGCTTGCTTTTAGCCAAGCTAGTGTCATGACACGAAGGATGGTTATACTGGTCTGTTGGTTTACTGCCTTGGTCTAGCCAGAAATATCTCAACATTGACTGGGATAGATTGCTGTGAAAGTTTGAGCAGCTCATCATGTTCCCCAGAGAAGGAAACTTCATGACCTTGGTGATTGTCTGACTTTTTCTGTAGCACCAGCAGCACTAAACAGCTGTATTTGCAGTACATACAGGAAAAATGTCATCTTTTGGTGATCCCTTCACTTTCCCTGTAGCACCACCATTAAGACTTATCTCCAAAAAGTTTCATTTTAGGACTCACAGTTTCTTTAACAATACATAAAGTAATATTACTAGATATGGATTAAATCAACTTTATTTCTCCTAGATGGGACACTGCAGGCAAAGCAACCATTTAATAATTTTAAACAACCCTGATAGTTAAACTACTTATTGATATTAACATATAGACGAATGAAATCCATAATATGGAAAAACAAAAAAATATATGATGCTATATTCTGTTGACAAAACCAGCTGCTGAACAGCACCTCAAAAAGTTTTCGTCCAGGATTTTCTGTCTTTTCTCTTTTACTCTCTGTCAGAACAACACACAGAATATGAAAATTGATCTTATTCCTCTCCCTCGGTATTTCTGTTCCAAAACATTTCGAAGGAAGAGAAAAAGAACAGAAGGTCCAGAAGACGAAGCAGCACCAGTTTGATGCTGTCCGTGGTGCTGACAGGCCACAGATGGCACTGAATGGACAGCTGAACTATAAACCTTACTTTTTAATTGACAAAGTCCCACAGGTGAACTACTACGCCATGATTTCTCTGCCTCGGGAGGAGACTGCAGATCTTTAAAATTTATTTGTATTACAGTAACATTACACGTTCTTCTGCAACAGATTTTCAAGGGTTGTTGTGCAGCAAACACTTTGGTTTTTAATTGACCTGTTTAAACATTCACAGGTGGCTGAACAAGAAAGTAACATCCATGTTTGGTCTGGAGCATATGTGGGTGGCAGAAGGATCACTTTTCATAGTGTATTTTTCCCTGCTGCAACAAGCATGGATGCACTGCATGACGTACAGTAACACAGTTCTGTGTTTACAGTGTGTGTGGATGCTTGTACTTGGCCTCAAGCAAGCCTTCCAGACACGGGAAAAAGTATAGCGTAAGTGTGCTGCTGAAAAAAAGTGCAATGCATGTGCCCCCCCACCCCCACCATCCTTCCTCTCCTTGTTATGTAATGGGACTGTTGATGGCTGGCATCATTATCGGTCCTGTCTACGCCAGTCTAAAAATATGGTTCAGGACTCCAACAGTATGTGGCATTTATGTAACTGTAGAGAACAGGAGAGGGGTTTGGATCACAAGCTGTTTCTATGACAGTCCAGAGCCAATGTGACAGTGAGGGCGGGCGAGGAGGAGAGATCCATACTAGAGTAAAAAGAGAGCAGGAGGGAATTGTGTGTGAGAGTATGTGTGAGGGGGAGTGTTGAGAGAGAGATGGAGAGAGGTGTGGAGGAGGTGGAGGTGTCTCAGCTGCTCCATTATTGTGCACATTTTAAATGTCCCTGCAAGAGCCACCTACAAAGAAACTTTCACACATCTGCAGCACATTTCTTCAAACTATGGTTTATCTTCTGCTAATGCAACAGTATGTTACATAAACAGCTTCCTGCAGTTCATTTTGCAACCATTAATGGTATTATGCCTTTAAAGTTTATTGCAAACCAACGGCTCTTTCAGCTGAACAGAGAGAAGAAATAATTCAGTTTCATCTTGTAAATAAAGTTCATCAAATTAAAGGAACAGCCCTAAATATCAGTCAGGACATGGAGTCAATGGAGATGAAAAAATAGCATTCACTTTCACTTACGAATGACTTCTTACTCTAAGTGACCTATTATGACATAAAAAGGTCGACTGCCTTCTTGATGATGGCTTCATTGGCAGTTGTCCTGCTCTTACAAAGGGGATTGTGTTTGAGAGTCTGGCCATTTGAGGAGAAGGAGCATTGGTGGTGGATCTCCTTTCTTCCGGGGTGTTTGCCACCTGGAACCTGGTTGCACCTCCAGGTGTAGCAGCATTGGGGTAGACTGGTTTTACAGCCGGTGAGGACGTGCTTTAAAGATGCTGGGGTTTGGCAGAGAGAACATGATGGAAGGTAGTCTACTGGCCCTGTGTGGACTGTGAGACCACCTTTGCTGGCCTCACTGGCTCCTCTTGCTGCCAGACCTCAGCAACCACCAGCTTTCTTCTCTTCATGGATGTTGCCTTATGCCATGTTTGAAAATGAGAATTTTTTTTTTTTTCACAAGTGAATTCCTGTTTTTGTGTTTGGTCTTTCCTCTTCAATGGTTTGACATCGTGAAAAAGGTGTCACATACTTCAATGCACCAATCAGAATTTAGCAACATCTCAAATCTGACAGTTGTGGACTTGCTTGTTCCTGTTGCAAGTCCACTGTCAATCACATTTGAACTAACCATTTCCACACAGCTATGGAGCAGATTCACAGAGTTTTGAGAGTGAGATCTTGAACTGAGCCCTACTCTGAATAAAGATCAAACTTTCATAACACTCTATCTTTGAATTTCTCCACATGCTGAAATACATGCAAGGGGCTTGTTTAATGGCAATACTTTGTACTTTTAGACTTAGGAGAGGTGTAACCTCAAAAAAAAATACAAGAGCAACCATTAGCTTATTCCTTCAATGCAGTAAGAGAATTGCTTCGAAAGCATGCTCTTACTGGGAGCATATAATTTGCTAACTCCATTATTTTGTGGGATTACAGATTAAGTTATTATGAAAAAAAAAAAAAATATATATATATATATCACTGATGTAGCATGTGCATATCTGGTAGCAGCATCTGTATACTGAGGTAATTCCTTATTTATTTATTACAGTGACGTTCTCCGCTCTTCCCTCTGCTGCATCTTGAGCTTACAGATCAGACTCCAGGGAGGGAATCTACTCAAGTGTGATTAGAGCAGCATTACTGGCTAAACGTTTCCCCCGATTAACATGCTGTTAAAGTCAATGGTACGACCTTATTGTCATTTGCAGCATCCATGGACCCAGATAAATTCCCCCCCCTCCTTACATTTCCAACATACACGTGACAAGCTTGTACACACGATGCCATGTACAATCAATGGGAATACATTATGCAGGCAGTTAGCATGTCATTAGCATAAAAGGACTAAGCGGTTTTAGATAATGACCTCTTTATTTACCTCCTAATTGACCTCTTGGTTAACTCATACTGCACAGAGGACTTAATAGCAGTTTATATAAACTGACCTTATTACATACAGCATATCAACAGCTTTTCTTGTTTTGGACTGAAAATGTCTTAAGCTTGTTGCTGATTTCTTTCTTGAATTATTTAATTCTGATGGAGCTTAAGTTTTTAAATTTTGTCATTTGATATATTGGACGAAACTTTTCAACTGCGGTACCTTGGCAGTATCCAGATCAATTGCTTAGTATAATAAAAGCAATATGAAAATGCCTCCAGAAAACCAGAATTAAAAGTACTCTTTAGGCATGCAGCTGTCATTGCTAAACATTAACATTGTAATTGTAGATGATCAATTTGCAAAATAAGTTACAAAAACTCTAAATGTAATCAAGTGAAAATGAAATATAAAATTGTAAAGCATTTGAGCATTGTCCAAAATGTGAGCACTTCAAAACTGTACCTGTAGTAAAATACATGATGAATATATGCACCTCTACCTTGTGGTTACAAAAAGCAAATCCATCTAGTTACATATAAATTGAAGATTTGGATATATGTGTAAAGTTGAATAACATACCATTATGCTTATGTAATCATAAGATCATAACACAGTAAAATGGCTTGCTGTGTGTTGTTGTGATATTGGTTCTGAGACACCTTCCTTTAGCAGCTCTGCCATGGCCTGACGTAGTGATGCCACACTGAACACCAAACCCTGACGGCTGTAGCGAGCTACTGAAGCAGAAGGCTGCGCTCTGTGTGGAATAGAGTTACCCATTCTTGACAAATTACACCTGGTAAGCAAGTCTGAAACACGTTACCTCAGTGTTTGTAAGATTTATGAGCACCACTGCATCCACATCTAATTCACTTGGATCTGGCAGACACGGCAGAAAGTCATGATGAGAGAGAGAGAGAGAGAGAAAAAGAGGTTTTCTCAACAGTTTTTGTGAAGACGTATGCACTTCCCTGTCATTCAAAAGAGGTTGTAAAAGTTAACAACCTCTGCATATAACAGGAATGCCGTAAACATACTCTGACATATGGCATTTTATGCTGATCAAAGCCGTACGATGGGGTTTAGATGAAGGGCAAGCAGAGGGGGGTTTGAGATTTCAGCGATTCTTCACTTTATGACATTTTTTTTTATCTGAAAATCTAAAAGAAAACTTGTAATTCTGAGACATTTGACACCATATATGTGTATGAAAATGTTTTATGAGAAAGCATCCAACAAAAATGTTTTAATCTATATTTGCACAGTTCTTGTCTGTGTAAGCTATAACAATGCTCAAGGATTCATGGCATTTCTTCTTTTCACCTTGCTCTGATCTAAAAAAAACAAAAAACAAAAAAGTGAGTGAGGCTCACTCTGACTCCAAACATGGTGTGAGGTATTGCCCATATGAACTGATTTAGTTTGCCGGCTGTCTTGCAGAACTCATATGCGGCTGTTGTTCTGCTTGTGTTATCAGAGCTCAGTGGACTGGGCTGAATAATTCAATGCTCCTAGCAGCACCTCTCGTTCACTCTCTCTCTCTTTGCACCGACCTAGTTTACATCAGGAGTATACAGGTTGGGCAGGGGGCTGGAGACTTGCAGCCTTACAGCCGTGTCTATCAACCCAGGTCGGGGGGAGAAAAAAAAACAAAAACACCGGGTCAGGTTTTTGACAGCGTTGAAAATTTAAGTCAGAATACGTTATTAAATGTTGTTGACTGTGTTGCACTGAAGCCTGCTAAATGTGCATTTTTGGTCAATTGGAGTTGATGTAAAAACAGTTGCAGTTGCACAAGACGAGAAGCCAAACAGGTTGCAGGACTTAACTTTGAGCTCCATCCAGAGGCGCAGTGTTAGTTCAACCACCTGCCAGGCTGACAGAGGAGAAATGTTACGCCTATTAAACAGACCTCCAACATCCAAAAGCTCAGCTCAGTGACAAGCCTGGTGGGGCTCATAGTGTGGCTTTGACCTGCCAAGACTGTTGAGCCCAAATGAGCTTAAAACGCGGCATGAAACACAGGCTGTCGACACTCATCTGTGAGTGGGAGTCTGTTCGCCACAAGCTCCGAATACAAGAGTTGTTGAGAGGTGACAGCACAGATCTGTCACACAAATTCATGTCTCAAAACACAAAGTTTTAGAAACTGTAAATGTATGTATTACGTCTTTCCCTCTGTGCACTGACTAAGGGCAGTGCACTTAAATTTGTAAATAAATTGACTTTTCCTTTTTTCCCCTTTTAAATTATTGGTGGAACAACAGATGCCAAGCACCAGAGTAAAGAGTTAATGAAATTTCCCCTCGGGACAGAGATGAAAAATCCAACAAAGAAAAATTGAATTGGGCAGCCTCAGGTTCAGGCAAGCCAAGGTTAAGGAAATGCAACAAAGCAGCGTAGTGTTTTCATAGAAAATCAATAGTGTGTCTCTCATTAATGTCCTCATACTGCTGTGTAGAAGACAGGTCAGATTTTTCAACATGCAGGGAACACTGAGGGAAAGAGAGATCAAACAGAGTGCAGTTCGTGTCAGTATGGAGCTCAGAGCAGACACTCAACGATCAGGTGAATAGGAATCCTTTAGCTGTAAATACACAAATTTTTGCCTCAAAAACAAAGCAGATGAGGAGCTTGTTTATCATTTCTCCCTGTCAAAGAGCTACCTTAATTGAAAGACCACCCCCCCCCCCCCCCCACACTGCACCCAGAGATATTTGGCAGCCTCATTACTCTCACCTCCCATGTCCGCAGCACATCTCCCACTTTCTTTTGACCTCTGGCTGACCTCCCATTAGCAGCAGCTATGACAGTCTGTGGTTGCAGCCTGACATGGATATCAGTGCTTCAGGTCAATATTCAAATCGCACCTCAGATGTGGAGTGGCCTTTCCTGCCAAGTCTCACTTAATCCATTCTGGGCAAAAACCAAAGAATTATATCCCCATTTGCCAAAAAAACTCTTTCCTAAAACACTTGTGAGAGGTTTTCTTGGAATACTGATTAGATGTGAAAAATTAGCCGCCATGTGGCTCAGTATAACTAAAAATCTCTCTAGTCAGACTCAAATAAAATGTTACATTTCTGGAATATTGTGAGTTACGATTCATACAACAGACATATTCGCTAAAAATATCACATTGTCTTTCATTTTATTATGTGCTATCAACAATCCACCACTTGGAATTCATAGTCCTTTATAAAACAATGGTCCTTAATTACTTCCAAATATAGGTAGACATACCATCTCCTTTTTTAGGTCACTGGTTATTGATTTTACCACAGTTGCTAGCTAGGTATAGCCGGCCAACTTAGCTTTGCCACAATCACCATTTGTTGACCACTCAAGTGCAATGTCTGCTGTGACACTAGTGCACAATATGATAGAGGGAAGCTGTTTTTGCTCTGTTGTAACAATGCTTGGCTGGCTGTTAGCTGCTTGGAAATCCAGACAGGTTTGACTATTGTTTCCATTATCAAACAGTATATTTCATTAACACATAAAAGACGAAGGCCTCCATGATGAAGCCTAACTTAGCACAATCTCAGATGAGCTCCCTTGCTTCCGCAAAACCAATACAAAAGGATAAAGCTACCAGGGTGTAAACATAAAATAGCACTGTCATACAACACAGTTTATCAGGCTTTTTAAAAAAGATAATTTGTAAGCCATATGCAGTGCATCTACGAACAGCTCTGGATATGCTAACATTTGGAAAATCACTGTTTCTATATTTGATTTTGAAGACGTCTGATAAAAGCCACCACCCTCCAAACTCCATACAACAGCAGATTTCACTTTAGAAAATAGCCACAGTTATGTTTTCTTTCTTTTTTTTTGGTTAATAAACTTTATGCCGTCATTTCTTATTTAACTTCGAGTAATGCAGGTCCACATTACTGCTAATAAACACAGCTGAAGGTCAAAATACCCCCCTTGTGCAGGCATCCCAAAACAAAAGACTACACATTACCTCTATAAGTGCTCCCAACTATATGTCACAGTAAATTAAATTTCCCCCCTACACAGGCTGGAGCTGCTGCCTTATCCCCTCAGACACTGACCTCTCTTTGCCGGTCAGTGCAGTCAGGCACAAGAATGAAGTGAACGAGTCCCGGCCACAAAAGGCCATCCCTGCTTAGCTCGCAATCTGTGCTGCCAGGGCTGACATCAGAGGTGTTATTACCATATAAATGAGATAAGGTCTTTGATAATTGCTGGCTGAAATTAAAGCCAAATAGTCAATCCATTGGAGACAGTTTGTCTGCATGTGAAAGGAAATTGTGATGCCCTACATTGGACTGACATGGTTTTCCTGAATTAATGTATTTGCGAATGGATCTCGGATTATATTTTTATTATTCCACAACTTTTGTCTTTGTTGTGGTATGCAGGAAAAATCTGCTTTATAAAGGTACCACGGCAGTTTGTTGACTTGAATGTCTATCTATTGCAAAAAATTGGACAGTAGTGTTGCCATATGACAATCAAACATGTTTATATGACCAAATGAAAACATTAACACAGCTAAACATCCTTATTTAGAATCCAGTTAATCCCCTTAATGCTATCTGATTACAAAGACCACTAAAACACTAGACACATCCAAATTAGTACCCATATTAGCAGCGAGTAAATTAGATCTTGATAAGTCCTGCTAATTACATCTGCGGTGAGGTGCGTGTCATCCGTTGATTTTTATGAGTGTTGTGTCATATTATCTTACGGTGCTTTGGTGCTGAGAGAGGGGCAATGGCATTTATTAGTTGATGGAATAGCCCACCTGGGATAAGAGTAGCCGTGACATTTCAGCAGTGGAGCAGGGCAATTACCCCAAGTGTCAGCAGCAATAGAGCAAGCTGGCCTTCTGTTGTAGTTCAACTCATCTAGGCTTTGATTTGTACATAGATTTTTCTGGATGGACATTAGGGGATGAAAAAAAAACATCTGTCTTTGTTCTTCAGACCTAAATCTAATGTTGTGTCTTCAAACCAGTGGTTACAGCTCAAAGACTGATTATAGTGTTTTGACAAAGTAGAATTTATGTAGATATTAGTCATACCACAAAAAAACAGAAAAACAACAATATATAAGCTGATATTATAAGGTATTTTGGCTACACGATCAATCATTATTGGAGATAAAAGCAGAGATAAAAAGCAGAGTTTTTTATTCTTTTTCTTTTTTTTGGTATTTTGTCAGTGATTAAAACAAAAATCATCAGATCTTGTGGAACTGACACATCGGTGGGTCAGTGGATGGTCAGAAAATTCATTAAGTTCTTCCCAGCCCTGTCAGTCTCAATACTGGCCCTCAGAGTGTGCCTGTCATTTGGGGTGCACATGAGAATGTGCTTCATGTCTGCTCTGGGATTGGGGCTTGATAGCTAATTACAACATGTAATCAGCCATCACTAGCACATCTTTAGTATCTTGTCTCCATGCATGTAAACATACAGAACACTCACTACACTGAATAATTTGGTCTCGTATGTTTCACCCTCATAAAAAAGACAAAATACTCTGCCTGTATTGACAGAATTAGTAATCTAAAAAAACCCAACTTTACTGTGACCTTAATTAACCTACATGCCTCTGGGCCAGTGAATGCAACAAAAAATATGAGGAGTGTGTAGGAAGGCTACACCTGATGATCTCTTGATTGGGAGGAAGCTGTGAACTATTGATCCTCTAACTGTGATACCACAAAGGATCAGAACTGTGGTGATGCTACCGCACCAGATCAAAATGAAAGACCCTGGCTCTGTCGCGACCTTTCACTATCTCGAAGTCACGAATAAAAACCTCCACTAATCACGGCACTGTATTTCAATTACCCTCACATCATAATGGCACTCTTCTCTTCCCAGAATCCCACTGCCTGAAGGTCATGGCAGCCTTTTAGTATTGCATGTTGTCTAGGACTTTTGTGGTTGACCTTTCACTGTCTGTCACTTTGCAGGATAACACCAATCACTATTCAAGGATTTGATTGCATGCAAGGCTACATCACAAGGCACAAGGCACATGTTTTGTGCAGTCTGTTAGTCATGCAGTCCGTGTTTATTGTGGAGTCTGTCTTTTATAGTTGAGTAAAAATACCTAACCAGAAAATGACTTGGTAGAAGTTACAGTCACCTTTTAGAAAATTACTCTTCAAGTATCTGATATTTACTGTTCTTACATATTAAAAGTCAAAGTCAGGTACAGATACTCTACTCATGCAAAGTAACATAGTATTTGCACTTCGATACATTACAGCACTGGAGTCTGTCATCTTGTCTGTTTTGTTGAGAAAACCCACACTGAGAGTGGCAGACTGGGAGAAAGAAGGAGGTGATAGGAATAAGGCAAGACACCAATTTTGCCTGTGATGACTGAGCTTTAACTTGACTGATTCGTTCCTGACAGAGTCCTCTCATTAATCTTTAACATCTTGCCTGTAGTTATCATTACTAAGAAAACCGTCAGGCTCTCTTCCCTTATTTTGACAGAGACACTTACTTTCATCTTCTCTACCAGAACGGGGAGGGGGGGGGCTCTCTTTGTTTACCAGCTTCCCACCCACCACTGAAATTCTGCTGTGTTAGGCAAGTCATCTACTGAAAGACAAGTCTGGACAGACGAGCACCTCTTCTCTTTTTCTGTTTTAAGAAAATGTGAGCTGCATAAGTTTTGCCATGTGTATTTTGGGTAATATTCAAATTAAAATCTACTGAGTCAGATTATTTTATCCATGTTTAAAAGGAAGAACAATATATGGATAGTCGATATTTCGTCTTCTTTCCAAAAGTTACATGAGAGTCACTCTGGTAAACAGTCTGGGACATAAACTCCTGTAATATTAAACACAAATTAAACAGATCACAGAGCGTGACTATACTATCCATATTCAAACTTCATAATACGGCTGTAAAGTCTTATTGAAGTCCTTTATTTTAGGGTTGCAACTGAGAGTAAACATATACACCCGCTTATTTGGCTCCACAGGCTGGAGGCCAATCTGGAGGTCAGTGAAACTTGGCGTATTAATGAACTGCTCTCTGCATGTAAACATGAGCAATAGTGTTGAGCGCTACTCACTGAAACAAGCCAAAACAACAGGGAACCACTACACTATGAAAGTCTTTATTGAATAGAGACATATACTGCTACAATGTGATTCATGACTGAAATTCATTTTGGTGCAGAGTCCCAATAGATGTTTGCACATTGAGCATGTCAGGGCTGCTGATCATTCACTTTGCACTCTGGGCATTATGAATATTCAGAGTGGTAGCCAAATGTCACTGAGCTATCCCATAACAATAATGGAGCCTGAAGCCTGCAGACAAGTGGGCACGAACTGAGGCGAGCTAATGAATGTAGCTGCCTGGCCTTGATTAGTTTGGATGACAAATGTTTTGATAGACACGGCTCTTCATGGTTTCAATCTACATAACATCATTTTCTTCTTTATGCTGTGTGACAGCAGGGTTCAACCAGCGGCAACGTGAACCAGTGATGTAAGTGCTTTACTTTTTAAAACAAAGGTAAAGATTTAACATTGTTTCTTTTATATTTACTTATATTTGTATAGTATACTTCAACAAATTGTATAGTATACATGTACAATCATGAACAAAGAATGCACAAATACAAGAAGACAGTGCAAATACAATTTATAAAACAAAATGAAGTCAGTGACTTTAGAGCTTCAGCAGATAAATATCCACAAGCTCCAGTCAGGATGTGTGAGCCAAAAACCACCAAATAAACCATCTGTTGCTAATGCCGCACAGTGAATGTTGCACCATGGGATAGATACGACTAAACTGCGTCATCTGAAGGGCTGGTGTGCCTTCTGAACACACTCCACTGGCTGGAGTTTTCTGTAAATATAATTTTTACCTGACACTCCTTGCCACTCTGTCACAGGGAATCTCAATGCTGGGGCATTACTGGAAGCTATAACGTCAGCCTCATTACTGGGAATAGTGTCTGTCAGGATTTTAGGGCAGGACCTGTAGGATGGCATAAACATGAATGTAAAGAATGTTGAAAGAGATTTAATGGGGCATTCTGCTTTTTAGGAGGGTAAAATGACAGGAGAAAAAGTCATTTACACAAGAAAATGCAGATGTACCTTAGTTATTCTGACAACAAATCAGCTCTGTTTTATAGGTAACTGTAAAGCCTATGACATGTTAATTCACTCTTATGAATATACAAAGACTCACAGACTGACACCCATACACAGCATTTATGACAACATTTACACACACACACACACACACACACACACAAGTTTTTGATTTCAAGAAATGTGCCCATGCTAGGATTTCAGCTGTTGATGTCTGATCTACATACATTACATCACATTACAATCTTCTGACATTTTAAAACGGTAAAGCAGTGTCAGTATGATGCAGGTTGTGGGAAACAGAGCACAACTGTATTTGATCAAATTTCCTATATAGTGTATATGTGACTTTGGTTGATATGTCTTTGATTTCGGGAAAATTGTGAAATTTGAGAAACAGAGAGTAATAGTAGCATGATGGTTGATACCTAGTTTTGGAAAGTATATTTTTATGTAACTAATGTGTGTATTTGGCTCCACTGTGTCTGTATACTGTGGTCAACTTAAACCCAGCTGAGGTTCTACATGTGTCCACAGTGAAGAGCAGATGAGATCCCAGTGGCCGCTTGTTTTCTGCTTAGTTCAACTGGCCTTGATCTGGGTCATCTGGGCCTTTCACTGGAAGAACTCCCAATACACACACACACACACACACACACACACACACACATATACACTCACACAACACAACACTGTAAAGACAAAGAGACAAACCATCTGCAATTTGAACGAGAAACAGCTTTTAACCTTGCTGGAACTGATTCATATTGACTTCTCATGTGCGACAAAGCTTTAAAGACAGTCCAGTCTAAAACATTAGTAGCATTGTAAATATTATCAAGGTTTCTTCACAGTTGTAGTTTGCCAAGGTTTGCTCCTCGAGTCAGAGAAGATCATTAAATATTAAACCACCACAGCCTGCCATGGGCCAAGCTCTGTTCTTGCAATAACAAGTAGCCTGTTTACTTATCCTCATCTTGCAGTTGAGAGCTTAATTTATTTTTTTTTTTAATATTATTATTTTTGCGCTTACAGGTCCAGGAAAAATGGGACACTCTAATTGAAAAAGTGTAATTCTCTTTCCCTGTGAATAAAGTCTCTGGAGAGAGGATGTGCCAGGAGACATACTGAGTGTATGTCACTAACATGCACTTTGTGTTGTACTGTTGTTGTATGATGTATATATGTATCAAGACGTGTGGTATTTCAATTTATCATCAGTTGTTGTAAACTTCACAGAATTTCAGAGCTAAATCTTCTGCTTTTTATTCCACTCCATTCATGACGGTTAGAATCATTTGTAACAGAATAGAAAAGTGAAACACTGTAAATGTTGCTGGGGACAAAAACAGCGACAGACCTCCTCCAGCACAGCACATGTGAGACCAATATCAACTGGTGACTAGGTGAAAAAGATATTCAATTAATCCTATGAAATATAACAACTAAAAAAATAAAGAAATAATTGAATAAATAAATGAAAATAAACTTGAAATTACAAAGTATAAACAGCTACAGGGGCTGCAGTGAAATTAATTCCTTTTGGGATATAAGAGAGAGAGAGGGTCAGCTGTTGTGTTGCACATCAACGGTTCTGGATACCAGTGAAAATAGATTTCTACATCAAAGAGGATTTTACACAGCACCTAAATGGATTTCCCTACAGGGACAGGTAGGAGATGCTAAATTGCACTTTCCTTATTTTGAGTGTAGCATTAATTAGAGATAGTGAATAATGAGTTGAATGTATAAAATATTTCCTTTGTGCCAATGACCAAAAGAAAGAAAAAGTAAAGTGTAGACTGGAAAAAAAAGAGGGAAAGCTTGTGATGCATGAAGAGCCCACACTGTCTAGCAGAGAGGGGTCAAACATTCACTTGTATGCGCTATAATAACCATTCTCTATTTGGAGTTTAGGTTAACTTATTGCTGCCTCTCTAGAAAGTTAGGTTTGCTCCATAACCAGGAACACCATCAATAAATGCAAGGGCACATACAGACTCTTTTGTCACATTGAAGAATTTAGACAACTTACATGAAAACGGAAAAATCTGCCTCCGGCTTTTCGTGTATTTCTTTATACTGAGAACTAAATTTAAAAGATGTCAGATACAGAGATGAATTGCTCTGTCTGAAAACCTCATATTTATGGTTCCTTAAAAGCACCAGTGCTGCTATCAGGGTGTAAAGAGTTACAGCTTTGCCCTATGAGATCCTTGAAGCCCTCTTAACTAAATGTGTTTGTATTTTTTATGTCTTGGTGCCAACCTCTATTAGTATCATGTCACTAAGTGCCCTTGACTGCAGTCAAGCTGTGCTGCGCCTGTTGGTGAGGTTGGAGTTGCATTTACAGTCTACACACCCCCAAAAAACACAAGTGTAGGACAGATGAAGGGTATAACTCCTCCACAAGTGACAGACATTTAGTTGCTCAAGCTGTGTCGACCTGAGGGAGAAACTGAAGCACTGACTAGCTTTGGAGACATCCTCTCATAAGATACAACATTTTCTGTCTTTTATCACAGACACCTTTACAGTACGACAGTCAACAGTATTTGAATATAAATGAGTCTCCTGCTTACTTCAACGCTACAGTGTCATACAGTATAATACCCTCATAAGACGGCATAAAATATTGTTATCATATCTTGTGTGATGACGGCTCTACCTTACTTTAGAGCGCTGCCTATAATTCTTTACACCGTTACATTTGCCGCTCTGTGGAAGACTTGTGTGGGCGGCTGAATCACACAGGGATTATATGTGCAGGTTCATTAAACTATTCAACCATACTTTCATGTCATTAAATTTCACAACTCCACTTGAGAATGAAAGGTACCTTCCAAATTTTTTTCTCAGCAGTAGGGAGGTCTGCTCTTTCCTTCCTGGAGGTTTTATTGGTCATTTTCAAACTATTTGCCTTTGATGCTTTAACAACATGCATTGCATTAAATTATTATGTCTAGTGAAGACCATGCGTTTTACAGTGCCATTATCAAGTAGAAAAGCTGCAGTGAATGCTGCTATATTTAAGTACTCACACATTATCCTGCACTAAGAGACACAGAGTCACAATTACTTATCATTAAACAACATGATACTTTGATTGTTATTTCATAAGTTATTCTCATTATTCATCAGTCATTATTTCTGATCCATTGATGAGTAAGTACCATTTTAGCATCATAGTTGTAATGCTGGAACTATGTATTCCATGATGTATCATATATTACAAATTCATCATATGGTTTGTATGTATAATCCCAATACATATTAAGTGCTGCTATCATTTGTACTTTAAATTTGTGCTCATGTATCCCACACATAATAGTTTATTATGCAGTCAGTACTTGCAGTTGTAATTATTTTCCTATATGACAAGAGAAGAAAAGTATGTTTAGATTCATGTCTGCATCCCACTTCTTCGTGTCCACCATGACTGAGCTCTGCTTAGAGCTGGACAAAACAGACAAGAACCACTGTGGCATCCAAACACAGAAAACCTTGCTTGTTGGACCCAGAAAGACGTCCTGTACTTGGGTCAGCAATCCTTCTACCCCCTAAAAAGTGCAGCCGGAGCCTCTCTAGGAAGATTAATGACCATTGATCCCCGGCACAAGTACCAGGGCAGCAGACCCCTGTTTTCCTCCATTCCCCATGAGCAGTAAAATCCTCATTACACACTTTCTGAGTCTTTAGGTTTCCCCTCTGTCCAGCCTGAACCAAGCCCAAGGACGGTTGCTGGTTCCTGCCTTGTTTTGTTTTGTTCAGCGAAGTGTGTTGATGTGGCTCATGTTTGCTTATTAGTGCAATTTAGAGGTGTGCTTTATTATAAATTCTATAGTCTGAAGTTTATATTTACAACAGATATATTTTTTAGAAGTAAACAATGTAAACTTGCAAGGTGAGAAAAAGAAACCCACTGATGACCAAGCAAGAGAAAACTGCACAGTCTAAGTGACATTTCTTAAGGAGACATGCACTCAAAAAAACACAGTCGTCTGGTCCCCACTGTGCTGCAGACCCCCTCATTTACAGATGAAACGGGAAGCCTGTATAATCGCAGGTGTATATGGAGAACTTGTTCCCCGTTTCTGCTTCTTTCTATGTGACCCCCTCCTTAATCAGATGAGCATTTCAAAAGCACAAGGGGCAGAGGGTCACTGCCGATATGAGGCTGAAACAGCAAATTACCATTTGGTAGGAATATTCCTCCTGTAAATCAGCTCCTACTTTCTGATTCTAGAGGTAACTGTCTGACTTCTGCCCCCAACACTGTCTTTGATGTTGGGAGAAGGTTTGAAGTAAGAGTGATTAAAATGTACCAGCAATGCTGTATACACTGGAGGCAGTTTCTTTGCCTTTTTTTCCATGTTTTTTTTTTTAAAACATTGGTTAATTTGATGTTAACTGACTGCTTTCCTTGGAAATATGTGACAAGTGAACGGTTTAACATGGGTTGATAGTGACTAATAAATTATATTACTGCAAGTTGGATGCCAAGGTCTCATTTTCCTCACACCGTGAGACAAATTTCATTGATGTTTTCCCATCCAGCAGGGAATCTGTGAAATGATCTTGATAGAAAGTTCCAAATGTTTTTATAGTCAATCTCAACTTAGGAGGATAGCTCTATCTTCAGTGGTTTCAGCAGATTCAGTATTGTCTGGCTTTTGTTTCTATTTTTAGTCCTCTATTGGAGCTTTGAGCGGGCACCACTGTCGACTTCAAAGTGAAAAATGTATATCAAAAACATGTGACTCGAGTTGACTTTTCTCTACACAATACCAATTTTTCACAATGTAAATGCATTGTGAAAAATGTGCGTGGCCCAGCCAAAGGCCGCCAGTCTCTGGCTATGATCTCCAGCTCTCTCGGGTAGACAGAGGAATGCGTGTGCACACACACACACACACACTGACTGAAATATAATAATGTATAGAAAGCCTTGTTGGTAACTATTCACCACTGTAGCAGAGTTAACGCTCCTTCAAGTCAATGTGACTTTAACTTGATACTGGTGTGTTACAGCGGCACTCAATTCACAGAGACACAGCAGAGCCTGCCATCCTCAGTGTTTACATCCTGACGGTTGCTATCACTCTGAGGTCTGAGAACTTCTGTTCTACCACAGCTCTGCAAACCAAACCACTAGTCCACAATCTTTCTGCCTGGCTGCAGCCACCTCCTGTACTGGCCCTGAGTGTTAGTATTGGAAGTAAATGGTCAAATGTGTACTTATCCAGTCTGATCTGATGTGACAAGAGCAATCAGTACCAAAGTCATGTTTTGTGTCTGTCCAGTGCGCACACTGACACTGTCTAGTGCGCACACTGACACTGACATTAGTGGATCCACAAACCTACATCACATAAATCATTAGATGTTGCTGAATTTCACCCACATCCTATTTAAATATAATATGTAAGGGTGAAAAAGCTTGCACATTAAGACTTGAGGGAAGAGAAACTTTTTTTTTTTTTTGGCATTTATTAGTTTCAAAGGCTTTTTTTCTCTGTATTTTCCCAGTTGCCTAAACGTGCCCACCAGGTCTAGATGTGTCATTAAACTTAACCAACTCGTTCTCATTCTGTCACAGAAATGACTTGCAGATATGAGATTAATGCCACTTCTTAAAACAGAATCGTTCTGTCTTAAAGCAATTGACCCAACATCTACCTTGACATAGGGAATTCAACTGAAGCTGAACTTTGATTTCCTCTGTGGGTGTAAGAATGGGTCAAATGAAAGTAAGAGCAACACATGCACTTTCCCTGAACCTAGTTAAAGATATATACTGAAACTGCCCTGCTGCCTTGATTTGTACATCTGTTTATTGTTAAGTAAAACAGAAAATATCAGTAGTAAATATTCTGATGTTGCTGAATTAACAATGTTGTTCTCCGTGCATCCAGATAAGTTGATAATGCTCATAAATTGACCTACACTGCTGACATCAGTGATCTGGAACTGGTAATAGTGTGTGGATAAGTTGCCCATAAAACCAGCATGAGGAAACACGCTGTCACAGCAGCCCAATCATTAAGACACAAAACAACAAAATGCTCTGATGGACACTAATCATTCAAGATCAAATGCATTTCAATTAACCAATAACATCTGCTCACACAGCCATTCTGGTGATTTGCCATATGTTTCACAACCTCCAAGTGGCGATGATGAGAGATTGATGCGTGACTTGTCTAGTGCCAAAATGAGAAAACTAACAGAAAAGATCAAAATCCATAAACCCTGATGATGATGTTTCACTTACAGATCCTTGAAACTGACTTTGAAAGGTCCAAACTAAACTAGTGATTAGTATGAAATTACATCTTTATCACTCTTGAACATGTGAACACGGCTGCCCAGACACTTGATTTCAATATAACTCACAATCTGCTGCACCATATGGATAACTGGTGTTTGACGAATGGCTTACTTGATGTAGATGGGCCAAAAATAACAGGTAAACAAGAACTGAATTTCCATAGTGTAAATCAAAGCTGTCATTTAGATTTCAAGACATGCATCTCTCATATAGCAACACAGGCATCAGAGTTATTCATTTAAATGATTGCATTTGTTCCTGTTTTTGTCCCAAGTTAATTAGCAAACATTTTATCTCAGGGAAAAAAAAAATCTGCTCTTATTAAGTGGGATAAACAGGGGCTGTCAGCACATCTTTACAAGTCTTATGTGTAATACAAATAAGCCTGGCTGCTTGTAGGTGCTGTAGCTCTGTGAGAGGGTTTTCATCCATAGCTGAACAATTTTCTGCTCCTCTGGGATCCTTTGCATCAATTCAATTTATTTCAGTAAATGGACCAATTCATCAGGGAAATTTGGTATGTCATTTGTGTTTTTCATCAAGCGATACCTTCCTCCGCGTTTCTCACAAATGGATTAAACACTTATGCAGACATCTTGAACCTACAGTAAATCTGCATGAGAGGTTATTGTGTGCCGACAGCGTAAAGGAGAAGGGCTCAGTACATGTGCAGAGGCATCGTGACAATTAATATATTCAGGTGTTTACTGCTCACAGAGTGTGAGCTAATATTGATTGTTGAGTTAGGTGAGAAAACACATTTTCTGACAGTCTGTGATAAATTGGTTTGACTTTAATTGGGTTTACATTGTATTTAATCAGTGAGGAGATGAGTAAAGAAGCCAGGTAAATGATCAAGGCTTTCCATGGTGATGCTTAAAATCCAGGCAGCACAATTGCCTACATGGACAACATGATATGATTACTAGAAATTAAGTTGCATAAAATCCAACAGAAACCATCTGTAGGAGTAACAGGTAATACTAAGATCTTTCCTAGAAAAGGCAGTGAGAGGATGGTGCTCCCTATCCCTCCAGATGTCTGTGTGTGATAGGCCCCTCCCTGCTAGCCCACACTGACAAGCCCATGTCATCCCTGTGACATTTCCAGAGCCTTCACATTTCATCAGGACGGTAATTAATCATTGGTGAAACAATGTGGTGGCCTAGAACACCATGGCTGCCACAGCAATGAGGAGGAGAGCACGGGGCTGCCAAGGGCCTCTTTGGCACACGCCAGGGTGCGACAGGCAAAGCGTTGCCATGGAGACGCTTCGGCAGCATTGAAGACTATCATTTCACTGGCATCATGGGCTGCAACTCTAACTTACGAAGCATGGTTCACACCTGCACAAAATGATGGCAAACAAATCCATTCACAAATGATTAATCACAGCCAGACAGCAGCTGATCAAATATACCTTAATGTATTAATTTCAAATATTGTCCCATTTAAACACAAGGAAGACATACCCATCCATGTATTTGTACAAATGCATACATAATATATCCATATGTCCACCTCTGCAGCAGGAGAAAAAAGGTTAATACATAGATATGTTTTATTCAAAAGACAATTATTGGTTTAATTTACATTTCCTTCCAGTGTATTATATTTCCATCATTTATGACAATGATGTGTGGACAGCCATCTCAAGTAATCCATGTCCTAACACACACACACACACACACACAGGGGAGAAGCTTCTTCCAGTTGCTTATTCCAGTTACATGTCAGTGTCAAAGCCTATTTATACTGTATGGCTGTACAATGGAGCACATGGTTGAAAACTGTTAAACAACATTGTGTCATACTTACAATCTGCCAGTCCCTTATCTCTTTGCTTTTCCTTGACTCTGAGCTCAGTTAGACAGTCAGTAGGAAAATGTATTTGAACTATGATATGATTAGGAAAACTGAAATTATGATGAATAAATAAATAACAACAAATGATTTTCCTGGTTGTGTTGCTCTTTCATCTTTTAGTGTCAAAAATCACAGGTTGCTTGGGATTTAGGAAATCAAGGTGGCATGCGTGGTTAACTGGTATGAGGTTTTTGAGCATTGGTATTGAAGTTAAGAGTTTTCAACCATTCATCTTTGCAGCTGCAGACTCTCTGGTCTTAAAAGAACCTAACTCAGAGGAGATTTTCTTTCTTGTAGAGCTCGATGGAATTAATTGTGTTGAAACAGCTTTTCTCCAGGACCCAGCTAAGTTTAGCTATACCCACATAAAAATCTTTGCAGAGAATTACATTACCATAACATTTAATTAAATGTTTTAATCATCAGTGATTTTAAAAATCCATCTCAGCATGTAAGGATTTGTTCCCTTGCATTTTTCTTTCAAATAAATGCCAGTGATGGATTGTTATTATTACTTTGAATTTAGGTAGAAGTAAAATATATTCAAGTGTTAGGACTGAGGTTGTATTATTTTTTGGTTGGGTGTGTTTCTTCTTGTTTGGTTGGTGCAGGAAAAATCTCACAGTTTGCTGCAAATACAACACTTTGTAACCACATTGTTTTGGTGGCTATGTGTGACTTGGGGAAGACGGGGTTACTGTTATGTTGTGCCCCACTCACTTGCAGATTGGACATAATATGAGTATAAAACAGGAAGAAGAACAGAGATTGTGGGGGAAAAATGGGTCACAAAATAAATCAAAAATACTCACATAAAGCGCCTTATATTTGGGTATAATACTTGAATAAATGTATTTGCCACCTCTGATACCTTGTCAGGGCTGTAAAACCTAGTGTACAAGGCATGAAAAGGAAACACAGCCTGCAGGCAGGAACAAAGGCTGAAAGAGAGCCAGATGTGCCCCGGACTTTCAGGGTGTATTAAGTGTAGAAGTACAGATAACCTACTTCAGGTCTGTCAGCTGTACACACATTCTCTGGAACGTCACTATAAATAAATCAAAGACATAACAGCAACCTTCCTCTCTGGTGTATCATTATTTTATGAAAGTTACAAGCAGTAATGTATGGAGGCTGCAGGTGCGGCTTTTTCAGCCATGCTATGTATAAACCAATGATAAAATCCCCCCCCCCTCCTCAAAAGTTAATAATTATCACCAGCTTGTCACTGTGGCATGGTGACCTTTTCACGTGTTGTTCCTGTGTGTTTGTGCGGGTGCTCTTTATCAGAGGGTAGTAATGAAAATGGAGATGCCACCTCTTGCTGGTTTTTAATGTTAATTGGCAGTGATTTGTTGAAAAAAAGTGGCCGGAGTCCAGGACAAAGCTGCTTCAGACGACACTGCATTAGAGGAGGGCTGCTGTCACAAAACAACCTTTTGTAAAATAAAGGAGCGCTTTAGACGGTGAGATGAATATTCACTCCCACTTGGAGGGGAGCATCCAGAATACAGAATGAAAATCATAAGTGCCCAAGTCAACCAAACAGGTGAGGTCAGATTATTATCAAAGCTGCTGAACCAGAAAGTTGATACAGTTTGCTGCATGTGCTCGAGGGGGAAGACACTGACAGTTCAAGGCCTTTGAGTCTGCAAGAAAACAGAGAGCTTGGTAGAAATGCAACCGCAAGCACTGGAATTATTAACATTTAGGTATGCTTACAAGACAGTATAACATCCAAGTAAGCAAAAAAAAAAAAAAAAAAAAAAAAAAAAAAGCTGAAGCAGTGCTGTGTAGATGGACACTCACATCCACACTTTTTATTCACTCATTTACAATTCATGTCAAGTCACTACCACCAACCCCCACACTGCTGTTTGACCCCCCTGCCTTTTGGAGAGAGAGAGAGAGAGAGAGAGATGGAGTCAGAGGAATGAAGTGAAGGAAGAAAAATACGCCTCTGGGCCAGTGCACAACTTATACCTGACCTTCAACATGGAGCTGATCATCAAGCCGACTGTTTTTGACAGCTTTTTGACACCGGTGGAGAACGTGTTTTGAACTCATCTCAACAGAGCCGATGTTCTGACTAAAACAAAGACTGGACGCTGGTACGGTTAACCTGTGGTCATTTATTATTCTCTCTCAAGGCCGTCCTACCTGGAAAAACACCAGTGTCTGTTGATGAGGTAAAATCATTGAAAAATACTAAGTGGACCTTGAGATCTCAGACACAGACTGCATCAACTTTCAAATGCCTTAACAACCCAGTTTTTATCTTTCAAGAGAAACACAATCACGTTGTTTCACTCACGATCATAGTCTTTCACTGATACCAAACCTGTAGTTTTAGTGGTTTAATGGTCATGAATAATGTCATTTTTACAGATTTTTCACAAGAATTATGTCCCATTGACAAAGGTGTCAGATCAGGTTTAGTTTGGTGAAGTTGCTGAGGCACTTCCGACCACAGATATTTGAGGCAGTGCCTTATAACCTCAGGTTTAGGTGTGATTGGACCCAAAATGCAGACTAACCAGAGCAACATGCAGGGAAAAACACAGGAACACAGGGCATGGACAACAGGCAAACCCAAAGAGCAACAGGAAAACATTGAGGTTAAATACACAAAGAGACGAGACACAGATGGTGCAGTCAGACACAGGTGAGACAGATGAGGTAATCACAGGCAGTAGAACACAGGAAGACAAGACAGGAACTTCAAAATAAAACAGGAACTAAACAGGGAATGAGACAGAAACCATGACAGAATCAATCAAAAGTCCTTAATCCACACACACTTCACAAGAGCGTCACATTTTCACCGAATCAACAAAACCAAAATTGTGGCACACAAGATAAAAGTGTCTATCTGTGCTGTCCATCTGCATGAATATGATTGGACGTGACCAGTCAGCTGACAGCCACAACTGATTGAGCCAATGAGAGCAAAACATGAATGAAACAGCTGATGCCAATGAACTAATGATACTAATGATACTTTCTTAGCTAAACATAGGACCAGTGTCTAATTAAAGTGAGACAATGACAATGTATGTTCCGATATGATCTGATATGGAAAACATGCATTTGACAATATGTTCATGTCCATTTTTTTTCTGTGTGCGCTCTGTGTTTAGTCTTTGCTTTGGTATGCAGTCAGCATTTCACTTGCTTTTTCTGTCTGCAGCTTTGCAATAGAATCAAATCCTCTAGCTTTCAGTTTTGAAGGCTCTGGGTTTTGTTTAGTCTTCAAAAAAGCTTGTGTAACCAGCTGCCTTTATTTTCTGAAAAGCTGCTTCTAGTTGGTACAGTGGCAGCTGAGAAACTGAATGAGTCAGACAAGTCTATCCTTCCAGCCCTTCAAGGCAGTCTGCTGGTCTGATGGATGAGAATTGAAAGGCAAATCAATAGAGATCACAGCTTAAATGAAGAGTGATTTTAATTGACTTACTCTTATTGACGTGTGCTTCCCTCAGCTCCTTGGACTTGCTCCGGGGCCGCACGAGGGCCTGGGCTGTGGCTCCAGCAAATGAAGATTTGCTGATACTCAGCTGTTCGCTGAATGAAATGACGACTAACGAGGGGTGACAATAGCAATTCAGATAAACGTTTATTAGGGGCATTTTCATAAGCCTGTGTCTGCCTGTGGTATGTCAATTTCCAGGGGCTGTGAAGAGATTGATAAACACACTTGGGATGACAAAGTGTCAGATTCTCACAAATCAAAATGTGCACTCCTGAGTTTTCAATGCTTCCCCGTCTGCCTGTGGAAAAAAAAAAAAAAGGAAAGCACAACTTCCCATCCACAACAACAACAACAACAACTGCATTTTACAAATACTTAAATCTGACACAGAAATATGTTGCTCCTATTGAAATTAAATGTAATATAAATCAAGGTGGAGGCTGGAAACAGATAAACATCCCTCCAGTGGTTTTATGAAATTATAAGCGATGGCTTTGACAGTCAAAAGTTTCCCACGGATCCTAATAAATTCTCAAAATGTGCTGATGAAATCTCTTTTTGCATAAAGAGGTGGGAGCTTCAAGACTCTCAAAAACTTAACACGAGAGGGTCGGAAGATGTAGAGAGCAATTTTAGTTTTATATTTACTGTCTGACACTGCCACAGACATTTTGAATCTCATGGGTAATTTATAGATTTGCCAATGCTAATGTGCATGAAACTGGATTTCAATTATTACAGCTTGTTGGAGAAACACTATTTGTTTACTGTTGTTGGTGAGGTTAGAAATCAGCATTTTCTTTCAAAACTATGTGGACATACATCCAATTTTCGTTATACAGTAAATGGCTCTTGCAGCTGCATGTTCTTCCAATCACAGCAGCTCATATTGTGCTTTTCTTTTCTGCTAATTAACACACACACATGGCATTTACAAACATGAAAAGGTACATGTGTTGCTTCAATCACCTTCTCTGATATCTGTGTGCAGATATGGTCAATATCTAAATGGGAGAGTGTCATGATTCCCTCTCTTCTGAGATGTTCAGTAAAGTATAAAAATGTTGCATATAATTATGAAACCTGAAACATAGCTTCTAAGGTTTGATACATGCACAGTCAGCAACAGGGAACGCCTGTAAGATTAAAACAGAGGGGCCCTCTCCTTATTGCGTCAGGGCTGCCTGAACAGGCTGCTTTAATAATGCATACTCACTCATACATATTCTCAGCGCTGTGTCAAGTACAGTGGAATTAAACAAGTTTATCATCTAAAAAATGACATGTTCCATATCAGCCTTTTTCACTGAGCGGACAGCGAATGGCAATTCTGCTTTTCGCCTATCATGAAGATAGTGAAATAAGACGGTTATCAGCAGTCATTGAGAATTTATAATTTCCTACTGGGGCCAGTATCTACTGAGCTTAATAAGTAAGGAAGAGCTTTGATACTGGGGAGATTTTACTGGGGGAGACCTGGTCTTCTGAGACTGAAGGGAATGAACCAGTGCTCAAATCAACATGAGGTTTACACATTATGATCTGTCAACCAAAGAATAATGGTAGGCAGTTTGGTTTGGTGACATGGTGTAGAATGGGATTATGAGAGTTGTTGCTGTCACCATTAGTGACATCCTTGCAGTCAGCTTCTCTCAGTTTTCAGTCAATGTCCAGGAGGCTTTTGGTGTGAAATATACAGAGATTCCTGTTCTTCTTGAAAAACACATGGATTAAACAAACGATGAAAACCTGGCAAAGTGACACTAACACTCTTTTGTTTCTCTATGACAATCTCTATGTCCTGTTTTTTCTGGTACATGTGCTCCTCTATGTTGACAACAGAGAAAACAAAATGTTTCATATAGGTTGATTCACTGATGGATGAATGGAAGCAGTCATTTTTAAATCCTAAAGCAAATGCAGTGTATTTCTTTGCCTGCGCATGTGACAGAGGTTCATTATTGTATTGAATCATTTATTAACCCTCTGTCTAACCCTCACACACCCACTGGCAGACACAGTTACTGAACTCACATATGGCACCAGCTGTGGCACAGATAAAAATAAGATCTCTGCATGAACTCAATCCAAAGGTGCGACCACTAATCTCTCATGTCTGAGTTAGAACTGGTGTTTCACTGTGAACCAGAGTGTGAAAAAGAGAGACATGAGTGGGAGTGATGGTCAGAGAGAGGAAGACTTATCTTCCCGCAGGATCAGTACTATTGTTAAACCTCTTAAATCACCTGCAGCGAGCAGAGCAGCACAGAGCAGCTCGATGCAAGGCCATGAGATTTCTTATTTCATTTTTAATACCTTCAGATCGGATCCATCCAGGACTGTGTTGCTGTAATCCCTTGGCTCGATATCCTCCATGTTCAATATGTTAATGTCTCTCACCAAATGGATCATTCATCAGACAGACTTGGCAGATGGGCTTGCAACTGTTTCAAAAAAGGCAGATGTATCAACAACCCCCTTTAAAATCTCTGTGTGCTCTTCGTGTGTGTTGAATCACCGTCGATACAACAATAAATGCACGTAGTCATGCGTTGAAACAAAAAAAACAGGATCCATTGTAAGCAGGACCAGTGAGATACCCTAGATCATTTTTTTCCAGGCTTTTGAAAGATGGTGCACAGTGGAGGATGAGCATCACATTGTCACTACCCAGAAGACCAAACATAAAAGAGGCTTTTGTATGTTTGAATTGCCAGAATCATTTCTCAACATGTTATTTTTCATCCAGATAATGATCTATTTCTCAGTACCACAGTGTCCTACTTAGCCTACTTATCTAAGTTGGAGAGAAAAATAATCATTCGAGGTGGAGGATGCCTCTTAGTCTCGCTAATGCTGCTCCCTTCTTGATTATTATCCTTATTATTTAATAGCTTATGGCCAATTTTCTTTAAAGAGGATTGTTTTGATTGCGTTTCTATATGTGAGGTGCTTTATTGAGCCAAGACAACACTGTGTATTTGTTGACTTGAATAAAGTGTGATAATGACAGTGAGGGAAGAGTTGAGGGTGAAATCCACCTGAGTAACAAATTGATGTTCTGCAGACATTGATTTCAAAGAGAAGCAGACAAAGACCGTTCCCTACATTCGGATTCAGGCCTCAGAATCTCAATATTGAATAACCCCTGAGCTATTGATGCTTTTGTATGCAACGCATGATTTATTACTGCACCTTCTGTTGTACCATCGGAGCCTCAGAAGACAGCACACTCTTAGAAAAACTCTCCCCAACAAACTCAAACTGCTTTTTATCCTTTTTTTTCTTCTTTTTCTATTAATCAACTGCTTCAGTAATGATGAAACTGATTAATTTGCAGGCTATTTCCTACCTGGAGCTTCTGGCAACTTGACATTATATCATCGTCAGACAGTCACCCATTCATTCAGTCATTTATTCTAGAAAACAAGCACACGCCACAAGACTCAGGAAGCTGTTAAGACACACAATTCTACATCCATTTGTTTAGTGTCACTATAGGCAATTATTCATACATGCATAAATGTCATGAAAAAATCTCCAACAAAGCCAGATGTTGTTTACTGTAGCTGCTGAAGTCAGAGTGTCGAAGCGTCGTATGCCTGCTGGCAAACAAAGACGGCCTCCATAACTGACTTTGAAAGTTGACAGTAATATTGAACGAGCCTAACATCAAAGCTGATTGCCTGATGCCTTTTTATCCCATGTATCAGTCTGATTGATGATGAGGTTTTGTTTGTGTTGCAGAAGTTCAGAATTTATAGTTTATGCTGTTTATAGTCAAAGGGTTACGTATAAAGCGGAATAGATTTGAATGTATTTCCATTAGAAGAAAACTCTTATTAAAAAAAAGTGAATATGTGCTGACCTGTGGACATCTCAGGATGGGCCTCCACATCCGCTCCTCTGCTGAATGTTCGGAGGATAAAAATAAAAGCAGCGCTGAGTGTTCCAGTCAGACGACGAGCAGCTCTCAGAAAACAGGCTTTCATGTGCTCAGGCTGACAGGCTTTTGATGTAAGTAGTAGAGTCTGAGATTAGGCTCCGAGGATATCAGACTGGCCTTTAGAGAAAGAGAGAGGAGGAGAGTCAAACTCTTTTGCTCCTAAAATGTTGTTAAAAAAAAAAATTTTTGAACATAACCATTGTCGTGCCTGCTTTTCTAAGAAACAAAGGGTTTATAATCCCAAAACTGCACAGTGAACAAGCACCTGTCATGCCTGTCCTGACACCACATCTGTCACAACGACACATAATCTGAATATGTAATGCAATAAATTGAACGACTACAGAAATGAAGCCTATGGAGGCCTTCCAGCTCAACCACTCCTAATCACAGTATGTGCACTAATTTACCCTCCATCCATCATTTTAAATGGAATACATAATTCCCCATCCAATTCAAAGCCATATGGAAAACTGATAAAATCTTGAACCTGGGGTCAAATCAGACTCCTGATGAACATATAGCATCTTATTTGATTATGAAAGTCCCCAATGAAATAATTGAATGAAAATGCCAATAAGAAGCCAAGTCTTGGGTTGGACCACAGCAGGCTTTGACCAATCAAGACTAAAAGCATTACTACAACTATTTCTGAGTGATTTACCTTTTTTTTCTGTAGGTCAAGCGTTTTTCATTTTTTTCATTCTATCAGGATTCAAGCTACATGAGCACCAAAGTAGAAAAAAAAAAACCTCACATCAAAAAACTTTCAAATCAATCTTTAATGGCTGTTCTTGTTATTTTCTATTCTTTAGTCCACATGGAGGACCAATTTGAGGTTACAGGATCCCATTACTACAGGATCAACAGGAATGCTTTTACATTGTCCAACCTCTGCTTCTGACCCATCCATCTTTCCCAGGGAGAATGAAGGAATAAAACATCTTTCAAAGTCTGAATTCTTATTTCCCTCATCTTGGCATCTCTATTAGTGACAGGGACAGGATTGGGGAGAGCAAGCGTCTGCCTCTCTGACGGGAGAACACCCATATGCTACTGTCATGTTCTCCGCCAATTAGGATTAATGGCAGTCATGACACCGCCTTACTCCTTAGCCTAATTCAGCCGCTCATGGGATCCCAATTGACTTTCAACCGTGTCTTTCTGCTCTGCACAAAAGAGAGAAGCCTGTGTAGAGACTGAGGTGTTGTGGAGATTTCTGGATGGCTTTCTTTCAACACCAGCCAATGCTTTTGTGGTTTCTCAAACCTGCCAGCGTTTGATGTTTCTTCAAGGCTTTCTGACATCAAAACAAAAGGTTGAGTGGATTAAACTTTTTCATACATTTCTTCTGAAATCAGCTGAAGTGCACGTGCCTTGATGCGAGTTGACACGCGGTGTGTAGAGTGCTGTGATTGTGGTAAACTTTGTTCGTTCAGGGGTACAACTTTCTGGCCTCTTAATAATTAATGAGGTACTGAGCTACATTCTCTGAAGGACAAATTAGGGAGCACAGGTTGAATGAGTGACTATAAGCTCACTAAAAAGAGCAGATGTAAAGACGAAAACCAGAGGCATTGATTGCTGATTAGGTCTCCACTAATATGGCTTGTTAAGATCCTCAGATGCCATTAGCTTTACCCTTGAATCTAAAACATTAATACCCGGAGTTTGTGGGGGTGAGATATTCTCTCACACCAATTTACAACAAGGCCTTTGTGTCCTTAGATCCGCCTCGTGAAATGTAAACAAGAGTAGTTTACCCTGTGAAATTAATTAAAGTAAACTCAAGGCTTTCCAGAGTTTGAAATCTGACACCCTCTCAGCACTCTTTTCAGCTTACTTTACACAAAACACATTTCTGTAATACCCTCTGCCAATTTCATTCCAAGGTGTGTTTTACAACAGTGAATAAAAGTGCATTATACCATGGTCTGGGTGAACACTCACAATTCTGATGGCTCTGGCTACAGGGTGTCCGTTAAAAAGTGATAATTGACATCCACAAAGACATTCTGGTCAAATTGCCTGATGATGACAGCTCTACATATTATTGCACTGGCTCAAAATGCTAGTTGGTAACCATGGCAACGGAGACCGGTGCATAACACATTTTTTTCAGCGCAGTCGGTTACACACAAGCCATAAGAAGAGCACTGCCCTTTTGAAATGATTCTTTGTGTCACGTAATGTTAAGCCATCTTCTCACTTCCCATCACTGATCAACTATTATGCTACAGCAGAGTCACTATAGCTCTGTGCTACAGTCACAGTGGGTTTCCTTTTTCTCGCCTGCAGATGCGAGATAATTGAAATCCTGGTAATTGGACCCCTCGTCGGGCATTATCCCTTACAAATTCAGTCCTCTTGATTCTAACTCCATTTTGGTCCCCACCGTCTCCTGGTCAAAATGGCCAACTGACTATTGTCGTATTGTAGTCTATTGGTCATCTTAGTTGCACAGTTGGCACGTTAGCAGTTTTATCTGAGTTTGTTTTTGTCTGAAATAAAACAGTAAAGCTGTAGAACTGAAACAAACATAAAAAAAACAGCTCCACAATGATAATTCTCTTTGCTTTCATCATTTGCACAGTCATTTGATTGATTCGTAATGCAAAAATAATCATTAGTGAAGCTCTAACAGGGGGATATTTAGATGAGTGTAGGACAATACCCTGTTTGTCCACTCTTTAGTCAGTATGAAGACACATTGTCTGAAAGGTCAGTACTGAAGTGCCTCAAGTTGTGCTTGTCTGAATGGAAACTGATGTAAGGCAAAGAACGATCACAGTGCAATCGGAGAAACTCTCTGTGATTTAGCGACCACATGACAAAAACAAATTCGAACGACACCTTGATTAATTGTTATAAATGCCCACGCAGGCAGCAACAGTCTAAGTTAGTTAATCTTGAAGCACAGAGAGGGATGGGAAGTCGGCAATAAAATTATGCACACCAGTGGTTTCAGATCGGAGGGGAATGTTTCCTTTACATTTCCATTTTTATTGCTGTCCATTCCAGGTCATTTCATGCGCAAAGCAACATCAAGCCTAAACTAATTTGTTGGCAGCTGTTTCACATTCTAAACATTCCCATTTGCTGCCAAACCCATCCACATCATGAAATATTGTTTAGAGGAAAATGTGTTTCTTAACTTATATTTAATCTGACAATATAAACGTCATTACTCAGCATGTAAACATGTTGATGTGGCATCAATATCTTTCACTCTTTCACTCTTGACTGTTGTCTTTCTTCTATCAGTCAATAACAGAACTGCAGCAGAGGTCAACAGGAAAGTGTGGTGATGAAAACACACTTGGGACCTCAAAAATCATGACAAAATATATTAAGATGCAACATTCATTCTGTCCTCTTTACTGGAAAGCTATATCCCACGCAGAACGCCAAAGGCCCCAATGTGAAGTGACGAATAACTATAAATATGCAAGTGGTGAAACTGCCTATTTCTTTAAATGAGGAATGTGTGGCATGGCCCGGGTGAGTCACTTCTTTTCAAAGACAGAGAGATAAGTCTCTCAGCTGCAGTTAAAAAAACTGGAAGCTCATGTCCTCCCCTCTGGCTGATGTGAAGTGAGAAAATGGGATGAGAGGGAGGGGACTGGATGGGACGGTTGACTCTTGGAGTGTTCGTCGTCCTGGGGTCGGATTGCACAGTAAATGTCCCAGAGGTTATTCATGTTTGATCAGTGTATCCATTACGTGCTCCAGCTGCTGACACTGATGTGTCGCATGTCCGACAGCGAGATGAAGAAGCAGCCCTGTACTGTGAATGTACATGATGAAGAGATGCAGTGAGTGTTGAAGGTGACAGATGTATACATCCACAAAAACACCCTTCCACCACACAGTGCATGGAAACACTGTGAATACAACCAGATTGTCCTCTTTTTCAGTCACACTGAAAGCTCTGATCCACCACATAATCAGCAAACTTGCTAACTTGCTAAGCTAACAGAAGCATGTAATTGAAGCATTAACTGTCTGCAAACCATTGCTAAAAGCTACAAGACTTCAACCATTTTAGACTCTGTGAAGGTAATTTTAGATGTCAAAGTTTCCTTGTTTCTGCACATTGCTTTGCATTGCATTTTAAATACTCAGTGTATAGGCCTATGATGTTCAGTGTCTACATAATATTATGCACTAAAAGAAAATTGCACTCCTGTATGAACTATTCAAACTCACACTTGTCACACATCAACTGATGGTTGAGCAATGTGCAAAAAGAGAGTTCATATCTTCCATTAACGGCAAAATTTGAACACACACATACACACACTGGTTTGCTCACTCACAGTCTCACTCACACACTGGCATGATCACATGAGCAGATCGAAAAATGACTGATGGACAATTTTCACGAACATGAACACACACATACACACACAAACAAAACAAAATCCACACAAAAACATGCTGGAGGAGACCCTCGCCCCTCATCCCGGCCTCTGTCAGAAATGCTTCTTGTCGTCAGGCTCTGTGTGACTCCCCTGAGTCGGTTGCCAGGCAACCGTGGCTGCATTAATATGCGCGGGAGAAAGGGAGCAGGGGATACCTCTTGCCTGTGGAGTGAAAGCAACCACAACAGCGTCAGTGTGAGGCGACGGGTTCCTTCACAGCACCCCCCTCCTCTCTCTCTGTCTCTCTCTCTCTCTCTCTCTCTCGCTCTGCCTTATAGCCGTCCAGCATTCTTGCTCTGCTCAGTTAGTTAGGGACACACGCTCAGCCACTGGAGCGCAAGAAAAGGTATGTTAGGTTACACATTGTGTAGAGCAAGCAGGGGCTTCCACAACGTCAGCAGGGGTGCATTTTTTCCTCTTTTATTTCATTAAACATTGAAAAGCCAAGGCATCAGCTAAACATGCGTTACCTTGCTGAGCAGTATAAAAGTTTGGTGGAGGAGGTGAGCCTTTAATGAGGGCTGATAGGTTGTCTTGGCAGGAGAGACAAGGCTGAACATCTTTTTTTTGTAAGCTTTGCGGAATAAAGACAAAGGAGGATGCAAATACTCACATGAAACAGCTTTGTTACCCTCCCACCCCCATCTGCCCATCAACTGACTCCATTCTTCAACTTGACATCACACAGACAAAAAGAAGAAGAAGAAGAAAAAGAAGAGGAGGAGGAGAGGAAGAGAGAAGCAGAGGTGGGGAGGCAAACAAAACAGGCAGAGAAAGAGGAGCACGAGAGGAGGTGGGCAGCACAGTTTCCAGCTCTCACAAGGCTGAGGAGGAGAAAGTGATGGCAGCTAGAACTTGGCCACTAGTGAGATGAAATTTGGGGAGGAGACGCTGGAGCGCTGCAGGGTACGACATCCAACGAGAGCCCTGAAATTGGACCGCCTGGAAGACAAGCCAGCCCTCTCTGGATCCTGTGCCCTTCCACAGCCAAAGGATGAGAGGGGTCGACTTTCACCTTAGTTGCCAGGGATGTCTGTGCACTACAGAAAGACGTCCCTTTACAGCATGTCCAATGCTATGCTATTCCTGATGCTTTGCAAGGTAGGTCCCACAGTCATGCCACATCCAGAGCTTTTCCGCTGAAATTCATCATCATGTGCAGAGCATCTGTAAACTGTCAACAAATACTTCATGAATCTTTCACCGTTTTTAAATGTCATGACAGGGTGTAGCTATGAATTTATCATGCGTTGTGATTACATTCTTTAGAAATGTGGGATATTTCCAGGCTCAGCTGTTTTTGCATGAATCATTAATTGAGGTAGAAAGGGCAGCTTTTCTGCTTTACTCTGAGGGCTAATATCAGGGGTTGCTTGTCCATACATCCTCACACTCCTCTGTGAGTTACTCCTTGTGCATGTTGTCACCAACTTATGTCACAGCATCTCTTTAGGTTTTCATACCATGTAAAATTAATTTGATGCCTGATGCCCAATAGTGTTTTTTCCCAAGAGTGATGAAGTTTAAATGAATGTAAACCAAAGCAGCAGGCAGCTCTGCTACGCTATCGCTCTGTGGAAATGACAAAACAAAATGCACAAAATCCACTGTAAAATTTAAATTCTACATCTGTCAAATCCAGACGCAGCTTCCTGTGTGTCTGAACTTTTTTTTTTTTTTTTTTTTGATCAATAATAAATGTCAATTCTTTTTGAATCCAAAATAGATCTTTCACTTTCCTCTCACTCTCAGAACAGTGAGTTCTGGTTATGGAAAATGGGTCACGCTCAGTATGGGTCACGCTCATTTCATCTGATTTCACCAAAAACTGAGTTCTCATCATTTTCATGATTTTTCTTCCTCTCCTCATCTTCCTCCTCTTCTTCTCTTCCTCTTTTTACTTTTTATTTTTCACCATATACTTGGTCCTGTATGTGATGCTCAGAATGTCAGTCTCTGTGTGTGTGTGTGTTTGTGTCAGTGTGAGTTATGGGCGTCAACCTGTATAGATGTGTGTGTTTGTGTGTGTACATACACGCTCGGGAGGGTTTGGGAGCTGTTTGCTTTAATTCCACTTTAAAACAATGCCAAAAGCGACTCTGCCTGTCAGACTCTGTTAGCATCTGGAGTCGTTTGACATGCTCGCGACTATTCAAGTGGCAAAAGGTTTCACTCTCCGCTGGTCTGATCTGAGGATGGTAGCTTCTGTTAGGTGTAGCTGAAGTGTCCAGATTTGTTTTTCCAGGTATGCCATTGCTCCTTTTCTCTCTCCTCCTCCTCTCTGTGTCTCTTTCTCTCTCTGGCTGCTCTCTCACTCTCTTTTCTTTTCTCTCTCTCTCTTTTTTTTTTTTTTTTTTTACACAAATACGCTCAAGGCTGTTGATGTACAAGTGAAGAGCCAGGTGTGAGAGAAAAACTCTCCTCGAGAGGAGATGCTGTTCATTTTGACGACGTGCTACATGTTTCATATTTGAATCCTGATTTCCCCTGACAGGCCTCCTCGGATTAACCACCGAGGGGGAAAAAAGTTAACACATGAGAGTATTGGAAGTGTTGGAAAATGCGCTCCAGACTGACAACAGGAATCAATACTGAGATAACTAAATCCGCTTTACCTTGGAATAAGTCAAATGACTAATCAATAAGAGGTGGCAAAGAGGAAACTGTGCACTGTATCTTGGCTGGATTAATAATCTCTTCATTTGACATGTTAAAGCTGTGGTAATGATTTCCCTTTCTGGCCTGTCCTGGGTTATGACAGCTCTGATCCTGTCCTATCACACGCTGTCCAGCCTGAGCGTTTAACAGACAGAGGAAGTCATTATAGTTGGTTAATGATTATGGTACATCGCAGGATGCCAGCGCTGGAGACAGAACGCTCTCTGTTAAACACTGTTCCGACCGGAGATGTTGGATGTGGAAGCACTGGAAAGCATCCAGAGGGGTTTCTGTGTGACATACAGCTGTACTCAGTGGCAAAGCTGTTTCCTCAGCACTCAGGTTTTGGCAGAGCCTGGACCACCACCCCCCTCCTCCCCTCTACTCACCACCACTTCTACTTCCACAACCACCACGACCATCACCATTCCTCCTCCTCCTCCTCCTCCTCCTCCTCCTTCTCCTTCTCGATCTCCCCTAGGCACAATTTCCCCACCGTTTTTTTTTTTTTTCTTTTTTGCTGAGCGCTTGTTTATATCAGCAGCAAGCAGGCGTCTTCATGCATGAGGGCACATCCAGCGCACCACACAAACATCGGCATTCAGGTTGAGGGAAGCCCTGTTTATAGTGAACCCCAGGAGAGGCAATCAAAGCCTATTGTTACAGATCAGAGGAGGAGGACGCACTTTAACACAGAAACAGAGCCTGATGGGGTTTTTATGAACGTCAAGATCACAATGCGTGTCGATGATTGGACATTGCGATCGTTCAGAGTCGGTGTGTGGGATGTTAGCCTTTAAAGAGGACAGTCATTTTGATGCTCTTATAAAACAGGCCTGAACAAAAAGCCTTTGACTTTTACGGAATGAAACACCTTTTATATAAACTTATTGGACATCTATAAACACAGAACCATGGCCTGATAGTGGTCCCTACTCTATTCTACAGCAACACTATGGCTGCACACTGAATTTCTTAAAATAACTGACTTTCTCTTGTTGTGATCATCTCAGTCAGTTTCATCAGTTTCTTTTCTATAATCCATCTCCAGACAACACCAGTCCTAGACTTTGATGTACTGTAGCCAGTTCCTGGCATGTGATGCTTTCTGGCAAGACCTTTATCTCTTGCCAATCTGTCTGAAAATGCAATCAGTGAGTCAAAGACGAAGGGAGAAAGTGCTGCACTGGTGACATAAAAGTCTTTGCTTTGGCAGCACTGTTCAGAAAGGTTACATAAATTTCAATTAAAGCAAAGAATACCTGCAAATGAGCTTTGACAATTTGGGCTGTGTAAAGGTTAAATCCAGTACACGGCTCAGGAAAGGAATGTTTTTCTACCTTGTACTAAAATTCGTGACCAGGTGAATAGACAATATCACAATTTTTTTTCAAGGGGATCTTTCCTCCTCAAGTGAATACAGCACAGGGAGCACAGTGTGAACAGATCTAGCAATCCATATGTGGAACATCGCATCACTTGTCACAGCGGGATGTTCTGAGTCCAACCAATATCCCATCCCAAGTGAAGTGTCACTTCACAAAGGCCTAAAAAGAAACTTCTGGATTGTCTTTATACTTGTAAGACCCATTAAGTCCATCAGCCAAAAAAGGCACATTGTGTACCCAGGTAGTACTTCAGGTACTTCTCTAAACTTTTACTGGAGGTAAAAAAACAAAAAAAAGAGTGTATTTTTATTGTGCATCTAAGCTTTTACTAAGAGAAAGTTTCCTGCTGGTTTATTTTTGGTTTGCATTAACTCACATGCTTTACTGTTAGTCTGTGTATAAAACCCACTGACCCGCAAAAGGAACGCTTTCCTCCTGAGAGGGGTTTGGATGCCAACTTGGACAAGCTGCTAAAAACATACATCTGGTTTCTAATACCCCAACCCAGGCCACGAAAATCAATACACACACACACACACACACACACACACACACACACATATACACACACATATGTGCTGACTCACTCAGAACTTTTATCAGATCACAGCAGTCCCACAGCTGAATGGAGTCTAGTGCAGGAACTGCCCCCCCCCATCCTCTCACTGTGCTACCATGGCGAATTCTTCTGATGTCCAATGTGTCGTTCAGTTGAAAAGCTGGAGCATGTTCTCATAAGAATGCTGTTATCGTGGTTACAAAATGTTACAACAGTTTACGTAAAGTGAAAATACTGGGACAGCACTACTTACATCACCCTTTATAACATATTCATAATTCTTGAAAAATAAATGAAGCGTGGTGTGGGTAGTATTAGACCTGTGTGTCAGGAATTGAACAACGTCTTGCAAAGAACGTTCAAAATAAATGTTGACGTTGCAAGGACCATATCTAAGAAAATAATATATACCTCACTGACATAATGAAAAATACTGGGGGCTGACTTATTGACTGATATATTCGCTTACCCAAGAGCTTTTTTATCTTTCAATTTGTAGTTGAAAAAACCAGCAATTAAAAACTAACCCTGCAATTTACTATTCGTCGAAAACCTTGAGAATCCGTCAGATCAAGCTGTTCTGATTAATCAAAATCTTTTGTTCCTAGTCTGCTGATCAAGGAACAGTGTGTACTGATGACAAAAATCAAAAAACAACAAGATTGCTGTATATATATTTTGAGACCTGTATTCATGTAGTCTGTTTTGAATATATCTTATACTATAAGATTGTACATCAAGTGCTGCATCTGTATAACTTGATGAATGCAGGAGGACTGAACTCACCCAATTTGGTTCTGCATTTCATATTAATGAAACAGTTCAATCTGTCGAACACCAGGTTCTAAATCTCGTGTGTTCTCTTGACTTCCTTCCTTTTTTCGGCATTTAAACTCAGGAGATGACTATATTTTATTGAAGGAAGTTATTTATTTTTGATGGAAAATCTTTCTCATACCCTTGAATAAAACATTGCTTTATAGAGGCTTATAGGCAGCAGTGCAACATGCAGAAAGCAGCACCACAGTAAACCCTGCACATTTACAGGTGCCTTGGTGTGGTTATTGGTCGGCCCTGGTCGATACCCGGGTCACTCAGTTTACGATTGTATTTGAATCTTTCATGCACAAAACCCACAGTAAAAGCTCAGTCAGAATGAAAGAGGAGCCAACCTCACACATCCCTGTCTTTTCATCCCAGACACAGACTCTTAAATCTGCTCATTTGTTCTCTGGACCAGAACAGTTTTCCACATATTTTCTCTCATTTAAATTTTGTGAAACAGATTTGGCTCGACTCCTGATAATAATGCGGTTTGTGTCACTAAAACTGACATTGCTGGGCAGCTTTCCATCTGCTCAGTGTAATCCAATTAACTTTCACAGCATTTCCTTTAAAACACATATTAGCATGGTGATCAAAGAAGAAAAAATATTACTTTCCTAATTGCTTTTTAATTCTTTTATTGCCTCGCCAGCCATCTCACCAACAGATAGCTTTGCTTGTTGTTTTGCTGCCATTATCACTGGCCACCATACACTGTGGAAAGACCAACCACAAAGGCAAATAAATAAAGAAATAAAATAAAAATTAACCAGTTGCTTTAACTAACACGTGGATTTTTCTTTTCTCTCTTATCTGCTTGCTCCAGATTGGTCTGAGACGAAAACTGCAGACTTTTCCAGGGAAAATGGTAAACACTGTCTACAGTGATGAGGAAAAGGGAATCCAAGACAAGGAAAGTAAGGAGGAGAGCATCTTGGCCATGTTGGGCATCATTGGGACCATCCTCAACTTGGTAGTCATCATCTTTGTCTACATCTACACCACCTTGTAGGCCTCGAACTCGTATCGTGCTACACCAGCAGGCAGATCAGAGCTCCCCTGTGCTGTTGGAGAGACAGTATGTTGACTGACATGGGGATGAGGAAGGGAGGAGGAAGGATGAGGCCCTCCTTCTCAAGTGGTGAGCTGAATCTAAGACTGTGTGATCGCCATATGGCGTCCATCCTGCATCACTTCAATCAGCTGAGACTATGGGAAGCTGGCTTGTTCCTGTCCCTTTTTACAGGTAGAATTAAATCGAGGATATCTGGACATGTTTGACTTGTACATAAATGCATGAATCTAATGAGAGACGCTCAGAAGATGCAGCTTCTACCTTCACGGGGAACATGAAAGACTGCAGAGAGACACTTTTCAGAAATATTTTTCAAATGTTCTTATTATCCGAGTTATAAAAGGGTTTGGGATGAGAGATGAAGATGTACAGAGGCAGTAAACACAGGTATCTTAACTGCTGAATATTAGTTCTCAAACACAACATACATCAAATTACATGAGGTTTAAATAGACATACAGTATTATTAGAGAATTGTTATACAGCTTGGTGTATTGTTTTTGTGTTTCTCACTACTTTTTGAAAAAAACACAACTTTGAATGGTGTTTTCTGTTGAAGACTACATCACCTGACTTTCTGACTGCTGTTTAATGTGAACTAACTGAAACATGGAGGGGCAGTGTGTCAGTTTAAAATGCCTGAGATGCATCCATGAATGGCTGCACTTGACTTTGCGTTCAGCATAAAATGGTGGCAAGAGATTAGATGAAAATGGCTTGATTATCATTTATTATTCATTTTTCAAATGCACCACTTCAGCTTTTAAGTGTCATTAACAGTGAAATAAGATGCATCCATGTGTGAGTAATGATTTTTAATTTTTTTTTGTCAAAGTCTCTTCAGCCAGCTGCAGCTATTAAACAGTGAGTTCCACCATATATTTCAGGCTGCTTGAGTATATAAACACTCACATTTACATATATTTACATATGGGACTTAATTTGAAATCTTCACCCATAAATGTACATAGTTTACTGAGCTTTAGAGCTTACAATAGTTTGCATTTTCTCAGCTTCCAATCTCAGCTTGTACATCATTGATTCTAAGACTTGTGCATAATGACTGTTTGCCTTAAAACATGAGGAAATGGCAATTTCCATGATGTATAAAATTATCAGGTTATTACTACTTTGTGAAAGGTTTCACTTATTGTATATACATGTAATTCAATACCAATGTCATATTTTATTGATGAAGGGTCATTTGTTGGGTAGTTTTATAATCGTATTCTGCTCTTGTCTTAAGCAACATGCAAAACTAATGATGGGTTTTTAAATTAAATGATTAATGATTAAATGATGAATTAAACTTTAGGAAATTTAATGAGTTATTTCCAGACCTGGGCCAATTTTTCATTCTTATTCTCGGTTTGTTCTTGTCTGCAGTGTAAGACAGATGTGGGTTTTGCCACACTGGATGATACTGTTTTGAAGATGATATTATCACACAAATCATTTCTCTTCGATTGACTGGACTAATGCTGTCGTGTTTGTCCTTGGTGTCTTACACTCCTATCCCACTGGGAGGTGAAGCAGGTCCAGGACTGGAAATAAAGCTGATTTTCTTTTTTTTGTAATTAGGGATAACTCAAGAAACGGGGGGTTTCTGCATTCATGAGTTGACCAGAATATCTGGGTCTGTACACAGAGCTGCAGCTTGTACAAATCAAATCAGGTCATGTGACAATTTGAACTGAGCTGAACTTACTGGTTTTATTAACGTAATGTGTAGGAGGACTGTGAGATGATTTACTTTTTCCTCAGTCTGATATCAGTATGTTCACTTGCACACAAATATTCCTACCCTATTTTTCTGAATATGATAATATTCACTGTTCTTTTTCTGAATTTTCCAGTATCTGATTCAGACATGTTGGACATGCAGATTAATGTTTGGACATGTAGACAGCGCATTTTGGAATTTGTACCTCAATTGGGGTTTTTACAGCAGTTTGGCTCAGGCTAGAGCAATCAAGACTTGCTCACACAAGGGACATGCAGATCACAAAATGGGTCAAGATGCATTTTTGGTCAGAGAGAGAAATGCCCTTGTTTTTTATTTATCATTTTTGAAAGACCTACATATCAAAAGGTTTTTGGATATATACAAATAAAGTAACACTGTTCTTGTAATCAAAGTGGGCTGAAGAATTCACAGCTGCATGTACAGGGGCATAAGTTCTCATTAACCATGTAAACAGCTTAGTGGATATATTGTGTTTTGGGGCATATGAGTAAAAACTGGAATATTTTGTGCATCTAAAGTAATGATTTGCAGGTCTGCAGAAGATACTGAGTTCATGTTGGAGAGAATGTGAATCAGTGTATTTACCAAAATGTGGAACTAATCTTAAAAGAAGGACGCCACTCAGATATGAGAGGGAAGAGGCCTGTAAAGATGTGCAGTGTGTAGAGGATGTACGTAAGGGTAAATACAACAAGCTACATTATGTTTGTAAAATATTGCATTTGTTTTGTCAGTCTCAACCTCATGATTTCAGAAAGTGCCTGAGATCAAAGTGTCTCACCCTCACCAGTGGAGAAGGGAAGGAAAAAAAAAAACAAGCCAGTGGCACCAGTGGGAGTATGTTTATAAGGCCACCTGTCACCAGACCAGGAGAGTGGAAGAGGTTTGCAGGAAATCATGTATCTTGATCCACTCTGCTGCATTCATAATGGGACTGGATCTGGATTTTTACATGGCTTAGACAATATAAAGTCAGCCTTTCTTTTTCTTTTTGAGTGAGTCCTTCTTACTTTACAGAACGAGGGAATTGAAAGCTTAGTAAGCACATGGACAAGTCTTATGAATGTATTCATACCTGATGTAAAAGTTGATTATTCCTGTTATTCTCATTGTTTACTTATCGTTCCTGAAGCTAGATAATCCGAACTTCTTCTTATGTTTTATTTATGTGTATGCTAAATCTATTTAAACTCATTGAATAGTCTCTCGGTGACAAATTGAAGGGTGAAAAGTTTTTCAGCTTGCAGTTTTGTTACAAAACATCAAATAAATACATCTTAAAAACTGGTGTGATTGGGATGTGCTGTCTAGGTGTGGAGAGATGGAGATCCACGGTAAAATATTCAGTTTTATGTAACGCAACTCAAGCATCAGTGCACATCGACTACATTCATTAAATACAATATGCATCAATTCTGAGAGACTCTTTCAACGTCATGAATTCTGAGGTACAGAGCGTTTAGTGTAAATGGAAGCTGTTCACTCAGTAGCAGTGAGAAAAAAAATCTTTGAAAATCTATATTCTCCTGCATCTGACAGCTATGTGAGATTAGAGCAGAAGAAGAAGACAGAGGAAGAAACCAAGCCCTTAAAGAGTCTACTGTGTTACATCCCACGAGACGTATTTTGCTGTCTCGTTGCAAATCAATCTGAGAGATGTAGAGAAAAGGACGAGGCACAGAGCTGGCAGGACAAAGACACATGAAAACCAAATTGCTCTTCACAAATATATTTTTTAATTCCATCTCCTTTTGGTTTGTATCTTTTAGGTCATATACTGTATGTGTCAGAATGATTTCTCACTCCATTAAGAGTGCTCTGTGACTGGAAACATACTGGAATAATCCTGTTGGAGGAGAAAAAAATGGGGCAGCTTGACTCCATTTTTTTTTTAAATATAATGGATTAGGCATTGAACCAAGAAAAAAGCAGTGTTGTTTGAGGAACCCCAGCTGCTTAAATTCTCCCATGCCCAGAAGCCTTCTTTAAGTCATTGTTTCACCTGGATCCAGGAGCCAGCCGCATCCGAAAATCCCTCCCTCTTTTGAAGCTGAGAGATGCTTGGTGAACAATGTGCAGGAGATTGTGGTGCATCGCAGATGGATGATTCAAGCGAGCAGATTGTCCACGCAGACGTTCCATCTCCATCTAGCTGAGCTGACATCGTTTTGATGGTTTCACAGAAAAGCTGTGCAGGCGATTAATCCATCCACCACACAAGACACACCAAATCAACAAGACATACTCATGGCTGGCAACGTCAGGCTGCTTCTGTTGCTATTCAAAGGCAATTCAACCTGTGGCAGCTGCACACGCACACGCACACGCACACGCACACGCACACGCACACACACACACACTTACCACAATTTAATGTCATATTGTAAAGCATAGTTTTCATAAAGACTCAAAGTCACTGCTTTTTTTTTCTTTTCTTTTTTTTTTTTACCATAATGATATCAACAGAATACAGATCATTAAATCACAAAACAGAAGCCTTCAAATGTGGCCACACGGAGTACGAAAATAATTCAACAAGGGGTCAAACAGTGGGTTCACACAAACACTTCTAATGAAGAAACTGATAGCATTTTTATTCAATTAAAAACATTCTCACATATTCCCATTTAAACTTTTTGGGAGCTATCTTCAAAATACATGAGTGTGTAAAGCAAGAACTCAAGTTTAAGGTCAGTTTCTCCTGATCGTTTTCTTCAACAGACCAGGCAGTACTTTTTTGTACTCATGGACACATAAAAAGTTGATGTCTGGATGCACTTTCTCAGGAGGTTGTCTAGAGGCATTCTGGGAAATGTAGTGAATCATTACTTGAGGGATAAAGCAGCACAAAGGTAAAATACAACTCATCAAATACCTCCTGGAATAAACAGAGCACAGCAGGAATAAAGTGTTTACCACCAATATTTCCTCTGTGACGCACTCACAAACAAACTGGGAAAAATGTCAAACTGGATTGGACTGGGGTCACGCTGACTTCGTATAATCTTTTGTGGTTGAAGAAAGCCAGACCAAAAAGCAGCACTTTTTCCACCTAACAAGGTCAGAGTTCACTCCGGAGCACAGACGTCGTGACTTCCTTGGATCCAAAATCCTCCCTCAATTAGAGAACTGAGAGGATTTCCCCAACAGATGTGTCCTATATAGATTTCCTGTCGCAAGGGTGCACATATCCAGCTGCCTTTCTCCACATTTATTCATGCAGAGAAATAAATCCTGTGATCACAATCGGGGAACGGACTTGAAAGCCATGACAAATCCTGATATAAATGTAAAACTTGAGAGAAGAAAGTGTCAAAGTGTCACGTTCAGCTTGACTGAGATTACAAATCTTTTTCCCTTTCCTTCTTTTCTTTTTTTTTTTTTTTTTTGTTTTGCATGGGAAATATTTTCAGTTGTGTTATGCTGGAGAAGATCAACCTGTCAGCCAAGTTGGGTGCTTAAGATCACAAATGTTTGGGATCTTCAGTGGAGTTCTTGTACTGGTGAGGTGAGGAAGAACAGAAAGGTACGGGAGGTGCAAGCGAGGATACTTTGCATGGATTGTCTGTCTTTTCTTTCTTCAGATGGAAAGATATTTAAGTCCAATTTATTTTGCATTTGTAGTGCTTTGTCATGATTAAATCACACAGTAAAGTGTGCTGAGGTTAGAGGACTACCCAGAGATAGTGAGAGAGACAGCAGCCCCCTCCTTTGCATTGTGTAATGTGCACCAAAAACAACACTGTGTGTGGGAACTGTTCCCAGCAGGTGTTTAAGTATATGAACAAAAAGCAACGTTTAGTGGGAATCAGCGCTAAAGGCAAGACTATGCAGCCTGTACTCTCTCAGTGTGGAAGCTACTTGGCCTACTTTGCTACAGAGGTGGAAATTACTGATCACTTTGCTGATTCAAGTTGTTCACTTCAAAGATTTGTCACTGCACTTCACTGTTCAAGTGCACATCATTGCATACATCAGTAAGCAAATGCATCATCGTGTATATCATTGCAACGTGCTGATAGGGTTAGGGCCTACACACTGAGTTAAAGAGGAACAATGCAGGATTTTTAGCTTAACTATGCTACATTTTCACCTTAATTAAACAGCTTCGGAGTAAATGTGATGGTTCAATACGACTTGTAACTTGTTACAAGTAGAATGGAGGCTTGCTGCCCTCCACCTAGTGTCTCTTGGATGAAAACCAACCTTGCAAGATCAGCGCATCCGCCCCGGTGCCCCAACTCTTGTCTTGGTGGCACTGCGACACAAATGCACCGCGAAACCCATAATCTCATTTGAGATCTCAATCTCAAATGCACATGGCCCGGAGGAGGGTTAGCAAAACAGTGGAAAAGCGACCGGACTTGCATAGTTCCTTTTTAAGTTGAAAAGCCAAGCAGAAAACTCAAGTGTGTGTGAGTTGCCACTTCATGGGAGAGTGACAAGATATTGCTGTTTTCATAAGCTGTTAATGAGCAGTCTGTAAAAATGGGGATTCAGTATACTACGTTAAGTTTGAAGGTGAGGTGTTAACATCTTAACTGGCTGCTTTTCTCCTCTTTTCAAGAAGAAAACAAGCAGTGAGACAGATCCACCCAGATGTTCAGTGTTACTAAGGGTCAGATAGCTAATGACCAAACATACAGCATGTGGAGAGGCTGAACATAGAAAAAAAATCCACCCTAACCCTATAATATAGTACATTATATGTTAATGGTTTGTCTCTTAGCACTGGCTTTCAGCACCAATGAAAGAAAGACCCACTCAGAGGCCTGACACTTACACTGTTTCCACAATTATGACCGCACAGTATTTGTAACAACCATTATATTATCATGTGTTTGCCATGTTTGAAATATTTGAAAATCTCAACTAAACCATGACCAGCAGAGAATAATGAGAAGAAGAAGTCATTATTTCCCCTCTCACAACGCGAGAACCACAGTGTTCGTATCATTATGCTCGTGTTAAGATCATAAAACACACCCGCACGTAGATCTCCTCTTTCCCCTGCCAAACACACACACACACACTCTCAGACACTTTCACACACACTCATGCTGCTTTATTAGCAGCAGACAGGGTGAGGGAGAGAAAGTCATTAGAAGGAGATGCTTCAAAGCAGTTTGTCTTGCATTTAGGACATGAGCCAAGGATGCTCACTTTACAGAGCAAACATGCTTTGTAGTCATCTTTACCTTAGAAAGTGGGTCATCGTTATCAGCACCGAGGATGGAATATAAAACTTTATGAGCCTTGGTTTGTGACTTCAGACACTAAACTGGAATTTTAAGTCATTTCCAAGTGTTCAGAAAATGCAGATATATTTATTTTGGAAATATCTAAAGGCTCAGTCCAGCCTCAGAATACTGAAATACAGAATAATCAGCCCCTTGCAGCCTGAATCTCAATGAAAATATTTTCTCTTTACAACCAGGTTAAAATCTTTGTTCACAGTGAAGTGAAAATGCACCTTGACTTTTATACATTCTGCTCTGTTCAGGTGAAAAGGTGTTGAAATCTCACTCAGAGGGATGAGCTAATATTTCTTTAGAGTCAGGTGGTAAAGAGCAGCATGATTAAGCAGCTCTCTTGTCAACTGTCAGCCAACTTTTACTTTTTCATTTTTTTAAGAAATCCAGGCTGATCTGCCTGAGTATTGTGTTAGCCAACTGGAAAGTCTTAAAGTAAGTTGGCAGATTTTCACTTGTGGTTTGGAGATCACACTGCGTCTCAGCTTACTGTGCTGTCTTTTCTTCCTCCTGACATTTATACATACAGTACAGATTGTACAATATATGTAATAGTTTATAGGTTAATAACAGGTCACAGGTAATAAAATACCTAATATCACTGAATAGATTCACAGGAAAAAAAAAACTTAAAGGACACAAGCACTGCGTAGAAATGATGCCTGCATTGAAAAGGACAGATCACAGCAAGCAGTTTTTTTAATGGGCAGAGGAGAAGTGGAAGTGGAGGGTGAGGTGGAGGGGTGTGTGTGGATGTGGGGTTGGGGGGGCAGCTGTGTTGTCTCAAGCTGAGACTGGACGACTCAGCTCCCAGTATCTGTCACTGTTGTCTAAACAAAGACTGCTGAGCTGATCGATAGACTGCAGACCACGGAGCCTTGAGAAAACTGACTATTATGGTGAAATGTCTGTTTATGAGCACAGTGTGTATGAAAACTACTGATTCAAATAAAAACTTCTTTTTTTTTTTGCATTGGAACTTTAGCATTAAACTGCAAAGAGTGCCAGTCAGAAAGTACAAGATAGATTTGATCTGGTGTGAAATCAATGCCCTGCTAACTACTTACACTGTAGCGGACAAGCTCAGCAGAATGGGTTTTGCTCTTACTGTACTTCTCACTTTGAGTCTGATTTGTACCCAGAGGATAGGAATGGATGACTCCCTGGCCAAATGATTAAGGCAGTGTAGAGGGGAGATTTAAGCAGAAAAAAGCCACCGACCAGACACAGCCGTATTCAAGTGCTGAAACACCCCAGTGCACTTCAATCAATCCGGTTGTTGAGGTAGCACACACGCCGTGCAGTTTCTCCATGTACATTCACTCATTCCTGCTGTTTTAAGCACATCTCTGGTATATGGAGCATCTAATGTTTGTATGGTTTTTGCTTGGGTGGTATATAACTTCACATGAAAATGGAGGACGATAATATAGACTGCTTTCAGGCAACGATCAATATTAGTGTTTGCATCAGTTATTAACCACATTAGTCACAATTTCTAAACCCTTTACATAAGGTCCTTCATTAAAAAGTGTTATCAATAATAAATATATAGGTTTTTGGAAAGGTTTTCCCACAACAATAATATTTTGCTCTGAAGAAATATTAAAATGCACATATCCCATTTGAAAACCACTCTGTATGGAAGGATGAATAAGAGAATCAAGTAAACAATGTTTAGACATGTGAATACGTTGAGACTTTGTACTGTGCATACTACCTGTCTCATAGCTTCTGCAGAGAGTCTCTCAGGCCCTGTCTTTCAGCAGGGGGCATACAAAGGTACAACACAACAGAAAGTTACAGAATGCTCATCAAATTTAAGGTACTGTAAGAAAAAGAAAAAATATGTATGTTTTTGGTCAGCTAAGTTACAAAAAACAAGCAAGCATAGCCAGTAACTTTTCTGGCTGTTTAATACGACTTGAAAAGTTCAAACTGTGAAGCTTAATTTAAACTTGAGCAACAGATACTGCAGTAAAAATACTGACCTTGAATAATAAATATCTTTTAATGCTTTCTATAATCCTTTCAAATCCTTTTTCACACGCCAAGTTCGGCACTATAGGTGAATGTCACAGTAGATACAGAAAAACAAACTGACCTATGTAGGCCTGCTACTATATCAGTGAGTTACAGGTTGACTATCATCACCACTTTTCATGCAGCTGGAGAAACACTTGCAAAATCTGTGGACACCTGATCAGGTGTTTGAGCAGGAGCAGAGGCAGAACGAGTCCAGTGCAGTTTGGCACGTACACCTTCTAATGGGGTCACGATCATCACAGGGGCTGTCTGCTTGTTGGCCTTGAGCACCTGCAGCTGTCAGGCTGAAAAACACAGAGCCATTGATTTGCTCTACATTAAACAGACCTGTGAGGACAGGCGTGGGATACAGAGGCAGACAAAACAAGTATGCAGATGACTGCCAAGGAGCAGAGTGGATGTCTTCATTTGAGCCGCCAGAGAAATTTCACAGCTCTACAGATGAGTCTGTTTCAAAGAGAAAAGCAGAGAAGCAGAGAGTGGACACACACTGCCCTCTGCTGGTAGTCACTGTCATGGTTGCTATTCGGAGGATTTCTGCACATGAATGAGATGCATATGAAAAGATGTTCCTCATGTAATTTATAGATGACAGTTTAATCAATACCATACTAATTAAACAGTCAATGCACAATTCGACCAATGCAATAATTACTCATGAATGACAAAGAGCCTAATAAACAGATTATTATCCAATTTAAACACTCCACAAACAACATCAGCCTCTGAGATCAAACATACAATTTAAATGTAAGGAAGAAAACCTGATATTTATTGTGTTACCATTAGACTGAGTTGCATTAGAAAATGCTTGTGTTCATACATATACATATCTGTATAACATGCAGAAGGATCTATGATATGAGGTCATCCCAACATCTTGTCTGCACAAATATGCAACAACGCCAAAATTTGTCAGCTGCTGACCTCTACTTGACACAGACGGTAACAGCAAAGAATAATAATAAACTCAGCTAAAACAAAATACATGTCATCACAAACAAACAGAAGACAGCAGCATGTAAAATAAAATGTAAAATGTAAAATAATATTTTTTTTGCATGAGACTTTGGCAGCTTGTTTCACTGGCTCATCCTGCTTGGACATTTAAAAGTGTGACTCTGTGGCCTGATCTGTATTCAGTCTGCAGCAAACTGTCCACTCCACTTGGCAGTGCATTGACAGAGTCCATTGATATTCAACGGGGGGAGCATTTGATTTAAACAGGTAGTGCTCTACTCAGAACAAAAATCTCATTTCTGACTCCATGTTCTCAGTAATATTAGAGTTCAAGCAGGAATTTGAAAAATTACACAAACACACTGAATCTACAGTGACAGCTGAGTGTTTCTGTGTTGTGGGATTGGATCGTGGGGGTAGGGCGAGGCGAAACAGGAAACTGTGATTTAACCGTGGTTAAGTCTCTTCACAGCATTTTTTTCATACCACTGAACCATAGTACAGAGTGGAGTGTAGTTGTCCATCTTTGCAGCCGATTATGTCAAGACTACAGCTTACTCAGCCACCCCCTGACTGAAATCATCGTGCAAGTAATCGCCTTGAACCCAAAGACTCAACAACTTGCACACAAACAAGAGAAATAATACAATGAGGGAGCTTGGACACAGTCTGTGCTGCAAAAGCTGATCAATTGCTTCATTGATTTCTGGTGTTACTTAAAGAACTAAGCAGTGTGCCGCCGCCTCCACACTGGCTGCAGCTGAGTGTTGTGAAATAAACATGTTTCACGTGAAGGTTGTTGCGACATATAAGACGTGCTGTGTTTAAGTTAAGCTGATTAACAGGTCGATGAGTAACTCACATATGTCAAAGCATCATTATGCCAGACAGCTCCCAAGTTAATATCACTTAATGCTACACATGTTGGAAATGAAAATAAAGACATCAAACATTCATGAACTGTACAGATTTACACATTAGCACTGACAGTAAATCTGTCATCCATGCAAACCGTCAGGCACCTGACCAATTACTTAATGAGTCCACCAACGCACATGACCTTGTAATCGCCCCCTTTTTTCCTTGAATGTGCAGTAAAATATGAGTCAATCATGAGATATGACCTTTAGAGTTAGTAATTTTCAAGTGTCTGTTCATTTGACTCTAGTGACAAAATTAGAGGAGACAATTATTCCATTAGCTTGGGCCTAGGATGTGTCACCTTCTGGGAATGAATGGCTAATGTATTGCATCTCCGTGTATACATGAATAATTCATAATTGTTAATTGCACCTTATTGTACGACCTTATCCAACCCCCTCAAAAAAGAAACTACGTTATTACATATTTCATCTTGGACACTGTGCGTGTGTATGGGATTTGGGACAGAATTTGAAATGATGTGAGGGCAGAAGACTTATTATCTTCATCAAAAAAGCCTGAACCTTAAAACAGCACAGGAATCATATCACTGCTGGAGTGATATTTTACATGTGAGGTAGTATTTTGTGACCCTCTCCTGTTCCCCACATTTTCCCCACTTTTAATTTTAAAGACGCCTTTGATGCCAAGAGCTCTGCTTGACCAACCAACAAACCCAAATCCACCAACCAACCAAAGGTTTTGGCTGTACAAAACAAACACATGAAAACAGTAGGGTCCTCCGGTGGTGAGAATAAGTCAGACTATGCTCTAACTAAAATACATGTTAGACCATCAAAGTAAGACAAAAATGAAAATATTCAGGTGAAAATATCAAAAACCAAACAGACTCTTATTTGTGGATTAAAGAATCCCCTTTTCCCTCCTCTGTTTGTTTTGCAGCATTGAAATACTGATGTTTTTGATCAGTGAACAAGTGAATCACATGGTCACTACACTTCCTGGAAGCATTAATTCTCAGTCTGACCTGCCATCTGTTTCATTCATCTCACTTGCAGTGGTTTTAAACAGCATAGGCCATCATTCTTCCCAAATCTAACCAGTTTAACAAAGCTAACATATTGGAAATGATATACCATGATTTCCAGGCACAGTGACTTGAGAAAGTGATATCAGCCTCTGTGTTTATCCCTCAATGTTGTGGCTCACGCTTGCACGTCTTTGTTGCCGGAGGGGATGGCAGGAGAGGAATGATGGTTATGTTTGTGTTTGTATGTGAACAGACAGGGTTGGTGACCTTTTCAGAGAGCTATCGTTTAATAAACACTGACAGCCTTTTAGAGGCCACTTACCATTCATCTGGTCTACAAGATTAGGCTGTCCAATGAAACACAGTGATCGAATCATTGTCCCTAGACGGCACAGTGACAGCGAGAAAACACAAAATCAATATTTCAGTGGTGAGGATTCATATTTTAGGAATCGTGGCAGCAACATGCAACTGTCTTCCATCCATCCATCTATCCGTCCACCCATTTTCTACACCAGGTTAACTATGCAGGGTTGTATGGGGCGAGACTCTATAATGCATTTGGTGAGAGTTTACTTGATCATCTGTTGCTGGCCTGTTCTCTCATCACTGACTATTAGAACCTCACTTCATCTCCTAACAGAACTGTGACGATCTATGGATTAACCTTAGAAATAGGTGTCCAGCCCTGACAGTAATCTAGTCTGTAGGGTTCGAACCCAGGAGCTTGTGGCTGTGAAGTAACAGTGCTGTGAACAAATGAGCAACAAGAAGTTCTCCAGTGCGCAATGAAAGAACAAGAACCTGAGATTCTGGGAAGAAAAAAATTGTTCAAGCTTTAATTTGTTTCCGTTTCATTTTCCAAAAATAGTCAAAGTACATTTGGCGAGTGCAACAAGACGAGACACATTTTACATGACTAACCCTCTACCACACGCATATACACATGTCCACACATACACAGCAGTAAGACAGGCTCACCTCGAGTGCTTGGCCACACTCATCTGGCGACACGTTTCATGCACCGCTGCAGCAAACACGAGAAGTGCATACCGGAAACAGGCCCGACAAGGATAAAAGCAAGAGTACCAGCACAGGACACGCAACTGCTTCTTTCGTCTGAGGCTGCCTCTCACCCACCCGGCTGCATGTTTGTCATATTAAATATGAAGCAATTACACAGCCCTAAACAAGCCACACTGCCTCTCAATCTCACATTTGAGGTGAAGAAAAGAATCCCTCATTCTTTCTCCATGCTGTCCTTTGCTCCCAAAGTGGAATCAGACATCCCCTGGCACCACTCCTCTCCAGACAGACTTATGTGTTGATACTGAGGTGAGGGATAAATTGATGAAGTTACATTTGGATGAATAAATTAGTGGGCCAACTTGTACCAGAATACATTTACATCTAGATGAGATTACAGTTCTGACATACAAGCTCATTACTGGCCGCTAGAGCTTCCTCTGGACGTCATCACCCAATTGCATCCTAACTCATTCAGCCAGGCCGCCACTGTGACTTTTGAGAACAATACGTACAGTAACTGGCTGATTGATGTGATAAATCACAGGGCGGGTACATGCAGGAACTACCAGCCACACATTGTGAAAGCTGAGTTTTAGTTACTTCACCGAAGAGACCCCGAGGTGCTGATAAATGTCCCAACATTTAAGGTTGAAGGATTCTTAATTAAAGGGCTAAATAGCACAGTTCCTGCCCACCAACATCATCAGAAGAAAATCCTCCCACAATTCACACACTGACCCCACAAACTCTTTCCTTGCCTTCTGGTGTGAAGCAATGGTCCTTGGAGAGTCTTTTATGTCCACAGATAAAACACATGGTTTAAATGCTATCATAAAGAAATACGAAACAGGTCTCCTATCTTTATGTGTTGTGAGACACAAGGAGACTGTCTTAAAGAAGCAGCAACCTCAAAAGGGCTGTTTAACTCCCAGCACAGTCCTAGTATTAAAGTGCTATGATGGCTGTATACGTGTCTGTATCTAGGTGCATCCTGTAATTATTCAGTTTAAGAACTGTTTAAACTAAACAGTGGTGCTACATTAATAATGAATCATATGATAATGTGGGGCAATCATGCTGATGAATTATTTCCCAACTCTGCAGAGCTTAGTATTTTTGGGGGGCTTTTGAGGCCTTTAATGGATAGGACAGTAGAGAGACAGGGAATGGGGAGACAGAGGGAGGGGGAATGCCATGCAGCAAAGGACCGCCAGTGGAATCGAACCGGGGCTGTTGCAGCAAAGATGATAGCCTCTGCATATGGGGCACCTGCTTTACCTACTGAGCCACATGACATGAAAACCTGGACCTTTGTCTCAGTCAAGTTCAGGAATTTTTTAAAATGTTTTTATTATCATTATTATTATTATTTCTTTTTTTAATTCAGTTTCCAAACGAGTGAAAACAGCAAAATGTAATTTAGCTGTATAAAAATAGTCCAGCTAGTTTTGTTTGTTGATTTTCCTTATTTCTCCACACTTTCTTTTTTCACTATATTTTAATGAAAGTCAATAAAAAAAAGAAATAAAATAAAAGTAATCCAGCTAAAAAAATAAAATGAAATATTGCTCAGAGTGTATATTGATAATATTTTTCACTGCTTTACTGCGCCATCAGATGGCTAATATCACCTATCACCATGCCCTCCTCATGTCTTTGAGACTCCCCCAAAGACATATTCTGTATCACCACACAGATGTGTAGGCCTAATTAGATTTGTTTGGATACAAATTAACATATTATGTTGTTAATTGTGATACATCTACACACTATATACTGTTTTTGAGGCTATGCACTAATTGAATGTAAACAAGCTCAAAAGTGCATCAACAGCATTTCATAATTACATGTATGAATGCATCAAAGAAAAGTGCTGATGTAATTAATATTCCTTCTTACTAGTTTCTTCCTGGTATAAAATGCTGTCGAAGTCAGCATGCTTGCAGATTAAAGTGACTTAATTTGGTAACTATATTCTGTTCATTTGTACTTTATTTTACAGCCACAGTGTTGCAGGTGCTTGGGATCAAAGACAAAGCAGTGAAATGGCCTGCAACTTAAAGCGAGAGTAAAAAGCCAGGACACAAATGGAAGGAGAAAGCAACACAGTGAGTGGAAAGGTAGAGGTTGGATCCACAGGGAAATCTGCTGAAGGGGAGACCCAGGGGGAGGATAAGACCCCTGTCATCAGGATCCAGAGCGCTCACGGAGTACTGCACATGAGCACATGCACAAAAACACACACACACAAACTCAGCCTGAAGCCTGTGTGAAAGCTTGATATCTTTTGGATTCAAGAAGCAATAAACAAATGCATTTCCTGTAACAACAATTCTCCAGAGCAGTTGTTTTGTCTTTCACTACCCAGCGTTTCAGTGAGGCACAATTCATTCCACAAAATAAACATTTTTTTTACAAGAACCAAATAGGAATTAAGAACTGACTCATGAAGCACTGTGTTTATTTTTCTTTAGAACAATACAGTTGCCCCTTGTATACCGTCTGAAGGGCATCGCCTTAAGAGCAGGCACATCAGCACCTGTCACTTCCTGCTTCCAGATGTTCAGTAGATTCTCTATGACACTCAGCATGGCCCATCTATCACTCAGCACAAAGTCATAACCTTCTGTGTCCCCATGCACCATCACATATTCGGGAAGCAATCTGAATATGAGATGCAGAAAAGGAAAAGGGTGGGTGTGGACATTGAGGCAGGAAAGGTTAAGCTGTGGGCTGTGGGTGACAGCACAGTGCACAGTTGGGGATTGTGGATGTGTGTGTTGGCAGGTACATGTTATAGCTCTGAGGAATAGCTGTTGTTTATGGTTTACAGCTGACAATGAGGACACAGCAGCTCTGCCGAGGACCTCATGGGTGCCAGCTGATGGACAGGCCATGTTATTTGTATTAAATCACAGAGGATAACTGTGACTCAGTGGGATAAACTGCCTGTCTTGCTGGTGAGCCCTGCGGTGTAGCAAGAAAGAGACAGAAGTGTTCATTTCTCCACAAAATATCACAACATTACTAGGCGGCTTATATTAACGTGTCACCACCTGCACATGTGCTATCTGGGTATTACTCTCAAGTCTTCTATTCTGTTATTGCAATATTGCATTTTGATGTATTTTGGGGATCAATATATACTACTGATTTTTCTCTATCTCCTCTTCTTCTTCTTCACTGATCTTCCTCTCCAACCCAACCGGTTGAGGCCCACTCTTAGTCTGGTTCTGCTTGAGGTTCCTGCCTCTTTCAAGGAAGTTGTTCCTTGCCATTGCTGCCATGCATGCTTGGTCCTGGTGGGAACTCTTGGGTCTCTGTGAATATAATTACGAAACAAAGGTCTAGACCTGCTCTATTTAAAAAGTGCCTTGAGATAACTTCTGCTGGGAATTGGGGCCATGTGAATAAACATGCGCTTGATAGAAACTGGCCTGCAAATACTTCAGCTGAGATTTGAAATTCAACTAAAATCAGATGCATAACAACCAGTAGCTGACAAAGCAACTGGCTTGCAGCAAAACTTTACATTACAGAGGTGTGAAAGGCAGCAGGTGAGACAGCAGGAGCTCACAGCAGCTTATTTATTGTGAAAAACTCATGCAAAACTGAAAAGTTAGGTTGAGCTTTTCATGCAGAGAAAGTGCTTATTTCATCGTATTTACTTTGTGGTTTACTACAGTACATCTTTAATCCTGCTGTCACAATGATTTAGAACACGTAACTCATCTCCCAGATTAAAGGAACAAACCAGGGGACTTTTCACTTTGCCAGAGGATAACTTGTCAAAGGTGCGAATTTAAGATAATGTGGAACATTTACTTAATGACAGTCTACAGGGAACATTTGTGTCATACAGTTAGTTGTTGTTGAAACTTCATTGCCTCAGCTAAGGGTTAGATAACAGAGAAGAGGTGAGGTAATTTAATACCATCATAGCAAAATTAAATGATTTCTATAAATAATGAAACAAAATCCAATGCTCATTAAATATAGGCCCTTTTTACTTACATATACTAATGTGATTTTGCTTTAACAGCTGGAACAGGATGAGCAAAATAGTTTAGCATAATTTTTTAATAATGTAGCTTGTTTCTTCTTTAGCTTAGCACTTAATATTATGCCATAGCAATTTAAAGTTGTGTGTAGCATGATTATGTAATTGATGAAGTTAAATAAGATGCTGTTCAGTTTTTCTCAGTTCATATCAAATAAAATCATTAAATGCTGAACATTGTGTTTTGACATTTATCAGTAGCCTCTAAGTAAAATATGGCTCTTATAAAATGACCTTGTGCAGGTTACATGAGGGTTATTCCCGACTGCACACAGAGTAATAAAAGAAATTGATACCAAAATGGACTCCTAATCAGAAAAACAGCAGATGACATTTACTCAGAGAGATGAATCACCCATTGTCCTTGAATGCAATCCATGGTTCAGTGCGACCTTTGACCTGGACGTGTTGTGAGAGTATGTCTCTGTAGGTCACAAGGGAAGCCTATAACCATGTTGTTGGTAATGATGGCACAAACAAACACACACGCATACTGATGCAAGACACATGACAACAAACTCAACAGAGTGTAAAATCAGAACAATACATTGGCAGCAGCACAGACCAGGAGGGAGGGAGGGGAACTGCTGCTTGTCAGTCAGTTTACAGTGTTTGCTTTGATTCACACTGTACGTATGTCCTGAAAAAAACAATGGATATTCTGATAACTTGTTTGCCAGGAAGCCCACCTTAGGTTTTGTTTCTGTAATCTCTCTACTATAGTGAAAGTGTTCACTTTTTCCATATATCCTATAAACATTATTTTCTCTAGCTTTCTGTTCTCTCTCTCTCTCTTTTTTTTTTTTTTTTTTTTTAAAAAAAGGTGATACTTTGGGCTGTCTACTACTTTACTGGATCATTCATAGCAGAAGTGAACAGAAAAAGCTCACTGTGAGAGACACAGGGGATGACATGCAACAATGATCCCATGCTGGAATCACACGCAACACACTCCTGCTACATGACATGCACCTGAGCCAAGTGAGCCTCCAAGGTGTTCTCGTTTGTCTGATGTTCAGTGATGATCTCCTCTCACACTCAAGTGTGTTTATACACGTGCACACACGCACGCACTACATCCACAGAGGGAGGGAATAACACAAAAAGGTCAGGACATTTTGCCCCCGCATTTGCTGCTAAAAGTCAAACGTGTGCACATTTTCACACACACTGGCAAGTGGCCCGGCAGAGTGGCAGTGTGCCGTGGCATTCAGGCATGAGAGACTCTGACTAAGTGGAGAGTGTGTGTGTGTACGTGTGTGTTTGTGTTTGTGTGTGTGAAACCAAACCTGTTGCAGAAGCTTGTTTTATTTAATAACTTGTTTTGGTTCATTTCAGTTTGAATATATTAGCAGAGGACAAAGCAATCAGCGCCAGGAAGTGAACAAAAATGACAAGAAGACATTTGAAAGTCAATTTTATTTATAATGGCCGGGCAGAGCCTTGGGCTGAGATGAATATCTTACACAGGCATACCAAAAATTAATCAGGTGATCATAGAGGTAGATTTTGGAGGGGCAGCTCATTAACATTCATTTCAGATGGTTGAGAGCACATGGAGGATGTGGGAAGACAGCCAGACCACCAAAAATGAAATAAATAAATGTTTGATTGTGTCACATGTTCTCCCCAGGGTGAAGATGTCATGAGCCTTCCATTAAATGGAACCGGATACATTTGAGACTGTATTAAATGTTACTTAAGGGGGAAGAGGAAGCAGAAATTACCAAAATGGGATTAAACAGATATATGGATCAAAAGGAAGACAGCGCCGAAAGGGTGTGTCGACAGCAGTGCTGTGCATGTTATGTGATATCCTTTTGATAATAAATATTGATTTTCACCAGTATTCAAGTTACACTTTATTGATCCCTTGGGGGAAATTTGCTGTCAGCATTTGACCCATTTGAACATTGTTAACTTTTTAGGAATGAGTGAACAGCCCCAGCACAACATGCGCAGAAGAACCGATCTTATTCTCTGTTTTTTTTTTTTTTTTTTTTTAACATGTTGATGTCACCATTTCAATGTGCAAAGCAGTGTGAACTTTAAAAAGTAGGATCTGATGTGGATGCTAGAGGTTAAGTAAGTATTCAGTATTTGTTCATGAGATGCCCATAGTCTTGAATAAAAAGATCTTCTCAAAGAGATCCAAGATGATCATCAAAGATCATCTACTCTGCTCTACACATCCATCAACTGTGTTTAACATCTTCGAGCCCTTCAGTCTTCAAGCTGTGACATAAAAGTGACACTTCAGCCTGCGGTGGCACTTTTATGTGCACTGATTATTCTGCAATCATCACTCCAGGGCTTAACCTCTCATGAGACAGTGGTTGGACTGCGAAATCGTTGTCACCTGTAAGTGACATTGTAAGTAAAATAAAGATCTACCCAGCCCAACCTTTCTCAGGGAGTGAAGCTCTGAATGCTACAAACCCTGTCACTCCTGCTATGAATGAACCTGCTACTGTGTAGCATGTAGCTACAGTGTAGCATAAAGGTGCTAAATGTATTCTGTTCTTTCTCAGTTAATTTGCTGTTAATGTGATATGATGACATGAAACCAATTTTCAAAACATTTCCATGAGATGGCCCTATTCCGAGTGCCAAGGGCCATGGTTATACATGTGGGACCTTGATATTGTTACTACAGAAAAAAAGGAGTGTTTGTGGCAGTACTGATGCAATGAGAGCTGAAGGATAAACAGTCAGGGGTCAAACTGCTGTGCTTATTTTTCCTCCATCTAAAGTGAACATACAAGCACACATGCACATACATATGTAGCTACATGCTTGTTCTCTCCATAAATACCAATTTAGTTGGATGTGTAGTGGCCCTTGGCATAAATCCAACTTGTAAGAGGTGTTAGAGGGGCTCTGACAGAAATAGATATTTTAAAAGAAAATAAGGACAATGAAATTGAAACAAACAACTAAATCTGAAATATACCGTGTTCTTGTTGGTATTCTGATCACACACAGGCCGACATGGGGAAGGATGGAGGATTGCCTCTGGGAATCCTTTTAAGTAAAAGGAAGAAACTCTCTTGTGCTCATCAGGTCGAGATTGGCAGTTGGGGGCTTTTGACGTGACTGGTAATCACCTCCATGTTGAAGAAGTTGCCTGGTTGCATTAAAGCACAACAAAGTGGCTGTGGCACCCGAGAAAGAATATTAAGAAAAGAGCTAACACAGCTTCTTTGGGTCTTTTTGATGACAACATATAAACCTGAATTAGAAATAGAGTTAATATGAAAAGAAACATAACCATATTCACATCTTTTCACTATGTGTCCAAGTCTCACTTTGGCACCCCCAAGTGCTAGTGTGAAAATAGGCGGACAGAAGAACATAAGTTTGCATGTTCAAATTTGATTAATTTTGCCATAAAAACATATTAGTATTAAAAAAACATGAATATTGTATAAGATGCTATAAAAACTACTTTTAGGTGATGTACACAATCATGAGCCATTCTGTGCACATGTAGAAAATTTGCTTTCTCACCTGTGGCCGTTGAAAAATGTGGCCATGGACTATGCATTTTTATACACAACACTGACACATACTGTACATCTGGTCCCAGTGTGCTTTATCACATCTGACTGGCCAATAACAACCGCTGTCACAGAAACAAGGTCGGCGAGCCCAGTGCAATTTTGGACCGTGATATGGTTGAAATGCATTAATTTAGCCAGAGCAGATGTGGAGTGCAGATGCACAGACAGGCTCATCCAGACAGCTTCTTCTTCATCCCGTATTGTTGGCTGATGAAAAGTAAACTGACTTGGTTGAGTGGAAACTTAAAAAAAAAAAAAAAAAAAAAAAAAAAGGCAGTTTGATGATATATGGCTGTGGTGTTAATGTTTCATGTAAGTCACAAGTAAGAAAACCACTAGTTTCAAGGGGGGTGCTGAAACTTGACTGCATGTCTGCAATATGAGCTCACAGGCGGCTCATGTGAGAAATGCTCAGAGAAACATGGTGTGTAAAGCAGAGCAAAGATTGCATCCCTGTAGGTTACCCATGGTCAAACACACACATGATGAATTTCAATATATTCAGCTGAGTATTAATTATGAATCACCTGCCTTGTTGGCTATGCATCAGTTGAGAAGAGGCAAACTAAGACGTACTGTGTACTGGGCCCATGGAGCTGAGAAAAGAGGTTATACAGCGCATTAAAAGGTGTGTGTATTTGTGGTTATCCATGTATGGCACGATGTGTTTGTGTGTCCAAGTGTGGGAGGAGTAGGAGGAGTATGAATTTACTCATATCTCCTTTGACAAAGCATAAACCGGGGTGCGTGAAAATTCTCATATATTGTTTCCCTGGTGCATTTGACACAAAATCCCCATATTTCATGCATGATACATTGGTTTTTGATTGATTACACAAAGATCTTCGACAGCTGTAATGTTATTCATAGGTTCTGACTGTTGCAGCCAAAATTACAGCATAGGTCCCCCAAGATTAAGGATATTTAGGATTAATCAAAGAGCATGACTGATCTGCCAAGGATCCACCCACACATGCACACACACACAGGACACATAAATACATAAAAATCACACAAACACATGGATTCTAAGCTTGGGTGACCACATCAGTCACACCACAGGGCTTCATAAATGTTGAACACACAGGCCAACCCAGTAGGTGGCATGGCATTATTCCAACTCATTACCATCAACCTGGAATATCGCAATGCGACGAGACACAGTTTGATGCTTGTTAATAATCTATTTTTACCAAGATTATATACTGCTGTGAATCAAGGCCAGCGAATGCCCAGTGGCCTGGCCGTTGCAAAATGAAGGAGGCTGCACAACAGACAAGGTATATTACCAAGACACGCATCAGGCTGAATTCAGTGTTACTGTGGCTGCTTTTTTTTTTATCACATTCAACACACACCAAAGGTGACGGAGCATCTGGTGTCTAGTGTTTGTGACGCTTTCTTTGCCAAAAGCAATGCAGTGAAAAAGTCGAGCAAATTGTAATATATATTCACATCATGAAGATGGAGCAGAAATCAAGTTACTTGAGTTTCATTTCATTTTATTTATAAAAATCTATTATAAATAAGGCCACCAAGTAATGTAAGTAATGTTGACAATTCCTGGGAGTTCTCTTTTAAAATTTCAGTTTAATTCCCCAAAATTTCATATTTTTCTTACATAAAAAAGAAATACTGAACAGCACAGGTTTGGTTCATTAATCTGTGCTGAGGTAATGACTTAAAAATAACATTACTGTAACACCACAGCAATATTGGGTCATTAATCAATGTAATTTTTACAGCTCATTCTGTCAGTAAACTCAATCCCCAAGATTCGCTGATGGTAATAAACCAGAGCATCAGCAGGGAAACAGATATATGCAGCTTTGCTAACTGGATCAGCAAGTCGCTCGAGGCAAAGTGTTCCATGGTATGGTTTTAAGAAATGACAGTCCTCAAAGTGTCAGAATATCACTGAAGAGTTCAACATTTCTTCTGTGAAAAACCTACATCTCACGTTAAAAAGGATGAGTTCATTGTTTCCAACCCAAGAGTAACTCAAATGTTTTCCCCCCATCATTTGTGAGTATGTATAACAAAACCATGACTTTAGTTTTGACATGTTCCTCTCTGCTGCAGCTTCTTAAACACAGCCCAGTGTGGGGAAAAGGGATCACAAACTCTCTTTCTATGAGGTTTAATTGAATTAAACCACAGATACAGATAAAGATACAGATGCAGGTACAGATACAGATACAGATACAGATACAGACACATATATAGATACAGTCAGTAAAACCTGACAGAAAACACACCAGCCTCGTTTCAGTGGTAGAACATACAGACTTATGTGAGTTGGACAATCCTGTGAACTTGCCGTTTGTGAAAGGGAGATTTATCCTTGCTTTTGAAGGCCTCAGCGATTTCCTCACTGGACTAAGTTTAATCTCCGTGAGAAAGCTGCAGCAGATTATTGAGGCTGTGCTGTGAATAATTTTAAATGGTGGGAAACAACAGTTTAATAAGTTCTTGGTTGGGAAAAACAAAACAAAACTGTGAACGTCTCTAATTTATGCTAATTGAATACTAAAAATAAAAATATAAGCATTATATTATAGCAATTACCCAGTGATTGAGTCATTTACATATTGTGCTTTAATTTGAAAACAAATGCAAGAGAAAACTTAAATAATGCAAGATCAATATACATGGCACAGTAATACAAATGTTATGTTATGTGCTCTCTCTTTAACATCAAGATTGGCATGCAGCAGTAATAATGATGGCACATTGTAGCAGTATTAATGTCCTGAATGAGACAAAAATGATAAGGAAGTTAATAAAGAAACTGTAAGATTTACTCTCAGAATCTGAAAGTAGAGCAGTAAAGTGAAATCCCCCTCACCGGAGGACTAGACTGGATGTTTGTTTGCTCGTTCAGCAAAAAAACTGACAGGGAGAAAGAGTCCAAACTGCTGATATAGATGATCTATCAGAGGTTATGGGAAACGAGCAAAAACACAACATGGGATCAGGCTAAAGATGTTAAGACAAGCCAGGACCTGCAGGACCCATTCACACCAAACTCCTGACAAATCTCCTTGAATGGTCAAATATAATTAGTCCTTCATTTTCACAACAGTTTCTTTCTGCAAGGAAAAAGAACTTCTAGGATCAACTGTAAGATAATGTAAAGTAAATATTCTGAACTAGGTCTGATATGATGCCATGAGAGAACATGTCTGTTTTAGTCTACAATGCCACTGTGGACCTCTTTGAAACTGCTTTGTATGTAGACTCTGTTGTTACTAGATTGTATTCAGAGTGAAGTCTGGGTCACTATTTAATGAATACACTTCACATACTGTAAGTAGAGCTTGTTAATTGGCTTTTTGAAGAGAGTCCTCAATGAATAATAATAGCAGCATCCTCTATTCAACAAGCCAAGTTAATTCAAGAGTGTGTCATTAGTTTTAGGTCACAAGTTTTCAATGAAGCTTTGGATGGGCTCTGGAGAATGAGTGAGGAGCACATGCCAACAGCTTTGAGATCGGTTCATCAATAGTTTCTATTCACTTGTGAACTTCAAACGCCTGCAGTGCTCCTGACAGATGTTGAAGACGCTCCAGGTTTACTGGGATGTGCCTGGGTTAGGTTTTTGAGCGTTGAAACCTTGCTGTGATTGGCCCCTGAGCCCAATCTCAGAATATGCATGGAGGATGTTCTTGTGTGCACCCTGGCAGATAGGTAGATATACAGGACTGGTGGAAAGATTGGTTGTGGTTATGGTACACCACGACCTCTTACCCACACAGACAATACAGTTATATAATATCATCTGATTTCCTCCTTTGCTTATATTCTAATTAGGGCACTACTTCATCACTTAGATCGCTTGTATGTTATTTTGGAGCTTTTGCTGAAAAGATTATGTTGCTTAACAATAATGTGTCATAATCCACTGTTTCCAAAAATGAAGATGAGGTTGCTTTTTGAAAAGGAGGACATCTTTATGTCTACACATTACCCTACTTCACCTCAAGTACATGGACACCTGAACAACATGTGAGCACTTCAACAGCACATTTTTAATATGACCATTAGAAATCATGTTTTGAACCATATTCTTTTGCACTTTTACAGTCTCATGTCAGATTCCAGACAGAAACCTGCTGCAGGCTTTTTTTTTCTCCCAAATATCCCCAAGGTGTTTTTTTTCCTCATGAGGTTCATGCCAGAGCTCTAGGCATTGCTGCCTAATACAGGAAAAGCCCTAATGCAATAGTTGCCATAAAGCTGGAGGCACATATCCTCTCAGTGTATAGATTTCCCTTAAAAATCAAACAAACCTGATATCAAAAGGCCAGTGATGCACTATATTGGATTGATTCGTGCACAGGAAAATAAATCCATTTCCAATAGGCTAGACATTTATTTTTCTGGTGGATTATTAAAACCTGGCAAGGAAGCAAATCCATAAAATTGTAAAATACTTGAATAATAGAACATATGAAGAGGGGAAAAAATAAGTGAATGTAGAAAATGGAAAACAGAAAGTAACATCAATAATAAAATGAGAGTAAAACTTTAATATTGCTTCATGTCGTACAAATTGTACATTGACATAATGCCATTATGATGTTTTTTTCATGCAGCAGACAGAATATTTTTCATCCAGACAGTTGGACAGTCAAGGAAGTTTCTTCAGAAACCTCCTGAGTCTTTCAGGGAAAAAAGAAAGAAAGAAGCAAACAGACGCTTTGCTCTGTGACAGGAATGAATACATAAGGAGGAACAATCCACTTTCTGATCTCATGAACGTGTAGCCCAGCAGCAGACTGCATTAAAGCACGTGTCCAAATACTTTTGGCCATCTGCTGTATATTTAACTATGAACTACAAGGAGAGTAAAAGAAGAAGAATTAAAGGAGGGAAACAGAAGAAAGAGAGGAAGAGACTGGGAGGGAGAAAGAGAAGATGAGGACGGAAAAGGGAAACAACAGAGAGAGAAAACAGACAGTGAATGAGTGAGTGAGGGAGAGAGAGTGACTTGCACCTCCTTCCTTATGTGACAATCCATCCCCTACAGCCCCCCCCCCCCTCCAACCCACCCCCCCCCTCTCTCACTGTCTCGCATCCACATCTCTTCATTCCTCCGTCCGCTCCGCTTCTGCTCCTGCTTCTTTTTGTTTGTTTGTTGCACATCCCTTCATCTTCTCTCCCTCCTTCTTTTTCTGTTGATTCTCCAATTCGTCGACAATGCTCCTCACGTGAAGTCCGCCAGTTTGCACAGCCAGTGTCATCAGTGCAAAGAAAGAATCACATACAAAGAAAGACAAAAAAAAAAAAAAAAAGAAAAAAGAACAAGAGAAAGAACAAACAGGCAAATGCTCAGTCGGGGAATTAGAGAAACAACCGGGCACGTTTGCATCTTTCACTGAGCGGCTTGAACGGAGCAGCAGCAGCAGCATCAGCACCAGCAGCAGCATGGATCTGTCTTTCATGGCCGCGCAGGTGAGTCCGTTTCCATCACTTCCCTTCACTGATTCTCGGCTGGTCCGAACTTTTTTTTGTTTTGGTTTTTACACATAAATCCTGACCATTGATGTCATGGGCGTGGCCGGTCAACAAGTTCATGTGGGGCTTTCACCACTCAAGACCGTCAGCAGACTGGACACTGTTGCTTATGACAGACGACGTCACATTTTTTTTTTTTTTTTTATGATTTTCCAGTTGGTTAAAAAAAAAAAATGCTCAATGCATATCTCCATTATTTCTCGAGCTGCACTTTGCTGTGTACTTATAGTGATATACCTTGTGATCATATAGTGATGCTGTTCTCCTTTCAAAGTTGATCAAGCTTTAGTTTTATTGTCCACCATGACATGTGATTTGAACACACTTTTATTCTGCGTGACAAACTACAGAGCAAGAGCTGAGATTCACCAAAACACAATTTAAAACTTCCTATTCTCAAATTGCACTGGCTCAATTGGACCAAGACATTGTGGCATATTGTGTTTCTTGAGCAGATGCTCAGTTGTGATGGTTTCCATAGTGATTCATTTGAATATGTTACACCCAATTGATTTTGCCTCCACAGAGGACATGTGTTATTGTGTGTTGGTTCCACACACGTGGTTTGTTTCCATTAAGAGCTGTATATTCTGCCCTGCTCTCTCTCCCAGTGTCTGGCTCCTGATGGTTTGTCTGGTGACATCTACTTTGCCTTTTTGTGCGCAGCTGCTATTAAAGGGGTTTATAGCATTATCTTGGCTGTTGTGCAGCCCAGACTGAGCCAATTTTTTTTGAATCCAGGACTCCTAAGTAGAAATGCATTACAGCATGGAGCCATCGGAGAATATCATTTCCATCCAGTGTAGTCTGACTGAAAGAGAGGCGGAGCCATAAGAGGGTGTGAAACCTGACCTCAGATCAGCTGTTTTTTTTAACCCTCATTGTGTAAACTTTTAGTGAATTAAAAAAACTGATGGTGATACAGTGTCTTCAAGGATGTCATGTCCTTTCGTGTTTTCAAAAAACTTTGGCTGTGTAGCAGTGCACAGGAGCCAGACTTAAAGCAAATGACGAAGCACAGTGAAGGAGGCTGAATACTGTTAGAGCTGCTGTGGGGAGTCAGTTTCTCTCGATGGCTGGATGGCAAAGTGAAACCACAAAGCTGGAGCAGCAGGGACCTGGTTCACATGTAGCAGCTTTCTTTTGTCCTCAATGTGTGTTTAAAATGTAAAGTGTGAAGCTAAACTTAACGTACTGCAGTTCCAGCAAAAAGTTGCATGCATGACAGACCTTTCAAGTTCTTATGGAGATGATGAAAACACAACCAGACAAGACATTTAATGATAGTTATGACAACTCCAAAATAAAAGAGATACCACCAACAAGTGTTTGACTAAAGGCTCTGTAAAATGACTTTGTACAGCAACAAGGAAACTAAATATAGACTGTGACATTAGTTACAGTGTCACTCAAGTATAACCAATCAAAAACAACATTAAGTCCCAATGGGAAACTACAACAGTTATTAATCTTGTAAATGTTCATGTAACATTTCGAGCTGAAACAATTAGTTGATTAATTGATTTTTGAGAATGACATAAAATTAATTAATCTCACATCCAAACTGTAGACAATTAATCATCTGAGTAATTTTTCCAGCAACAATTATTCTTCTCCAGATTCTCAATCAGGAGTATTTTCTGGATTTCTTAGCATCCTGTGATAGAAAACAGAGAACAGATGTTGTTAATGAGTCAAAATGAGACCTTTAAAGATATCGTCCTGGAGTCTAGAAAACTAATGGACATTTTTCATTATTTGCCATTATATGATAGACAAACATTGATTGATTAATGGAGAAAGCTGTGAGCATATGAATAGGGACTGAAAATGCTCATTAGTAGCAGGTCAATAATATTACAGTCCACAGAGCTGTAAGTAAAAAACCTGACAGGTCGCTCTTAAGTCTTATATAATGCTTCCCCTATCAAATAGATGCATATTTCTTAAACGTTACAACCATCATTGACCAGACACGACCACACAGCCTTTATGTGTGGACGGATGCTAAACATTTTGTCCACTAGAGGGCGTGCATCCTACGAAAATCCATCTTTTTCCAAAGTTTTCTTCTTAGTTGTGATTTGCTGGTCTGGCTACACTGCTCGACACTTCCCCTACAGTTTCCAGTGGTACTGCTATGTTTGGTCTGTTTCTAAATGTAGCTTCTGTGATATACAGGTAATGAGCGCAGAGAACAGACAGAAGGTTTCATCAGCATCTGTACGCCTAGCCGTCATAGGGCATAAATGAGCCTTGATGGTGATTTAACAGTAGGTCAGCTTCAGGCAGTTTGCACAGTGGTTGGCTTGGTTAGCAATGAGCTATTTGCAGAGAGCTATATATTACCAAGTAATAAATCGCAAATCAGGTTGCAGTAAGTATAGCTACAGATAATGTGCCAACAAGAGCATTTAGAGAGTAGACAAAAGACTTGCTTCATCACTGGTCACACAAAATGGTGGATGGAGTCAAACTGTTTTAACTACCAGTTGCTACTGGTAATAAAATGTTCAAGTTTGTGGAGCAGATATTTTGTGGAAAAAGTCATAACTTGTCTTAAATAAGACTAACTGGCTCCCACTTTCCTATTATTGCATTGCCTTATCTCTATTTGCTCCTACTCCTACTTTCAGTCCACCTTTTTTTCCAAGATCCACGTACCTCGTCCACAAGAATGAAGCCTCTTCAGAAAGCTAATGGCTAATTTGACAGAGGTGAAATTCATTCCAGTGCCCAGAGTCATTCTGTAATGGTGACTGCGAATGAAGTCAGGGAAATGTCCCTGGAGTTTGAAGATTGACTTCGCAATGGATTATTTTTTGCCCATCCATCTCAGTGTAGCCCTGCTGCCTGCAAATCATTGGACCCTTCACCATCACTTTGTCTCTAAAAGATGACGGATGCTGCCATAAGTGTTCCCTCCTAAACATGGAGAAAGTTTTTAGAAGCCCAACTCAGAGAAGCCGCTTACAGATATTCTCCCTGCAGCAGAGGGTGAAGAATGAGTAGAGGATGTTTTAGTTGTTATTGCTGCAGTGCATTTGAAGAAAGAACATATGAATCTCATTAGTAATATAAGCGTCATATATTCAATATAATTTCTTGAAGGAACTAAGCTTTCATTTATGTTTGCACGGCTTTACAGAATACCAGTTCAGACTGCAGTGGCTATTGTTTTGCTGCATTTGTCCCTCTTCCTTTTGTTGAGATATTGTAGATTTGTACAATATCATAGAAACGTGCAAAATAGCTCTCTGCAGAACAATGTGCACACTTTTGTATTTAGTGACTGATTTGCATTTGCCAGCGATGCCTCACTGGTTTGAAATGAAAAAGGGCATACTTCATTAGGCTGAAAGTGGTGGCATCCTCAAGCTTTGCAAAACATGGATTAATAGTTGACAATCACAATGAAGCTCCTGAATACTAAGCGTCAAGCAATGAGGCGATTTGCTCTCTATCTTTTGAAATACACAGAATTCAACAATCCTTGTTCGAAAACTTCCCTCAGCTCTTTAGATATGGATATTAAGATTTATTTTCAACTTGCATCCTCTTATGAATTTCTTTTGTCACACTAACAACTGAAGGTTAATCATGTTGTGTGCCTCTTGTAACTTGTGCAGGGACAGGCTGTGACTGTTGGAATTACTAAAATGGCAGATGTTAAGTCAATGTGTTCCCCAGTTACTGGCTGATGTTAAGGTCAAGTTTGATGTGTTGCAGACAGGCTCCAGAGCCATCCTGGGAATTTTGCCAGTCTCAGACTTGCTTCAGCTAACAGATCTGCAACACAAGGCAGCAAAGCCCTTAAGGCTCAGTCTATCCAATACACAGTGACCCACTGGCCTCGGCCTTTTACTCACTTTTGCATGGATACATGAGTATGCATGCACAGACCTTTTTAAGAAATGTTCTATAGTTAAGGCTTGATCCCATGTGTGAGGAAAAGGCACAGATGGAGGAGAGCTGGCCTTGTTTATTTTATTTCTTTTTTATTGCTTTCATGTCTGGACGGTTTGCTCATAAATGAGACTCTAGAGGTCATTTTCCATATTCTCACTTCAGATGTTTTGTCTTTTCATGACAGGCCATCAGCCTTTCTTGTAGTTGAATTACTTATTCAGTAAAGATGTGGCTCTGAGTCATTCTACCTGACAGGGTTGTCCATCTCCTCTTATGTTCATGAGTTCAGACGACAGTGAAAAAGGATGAGGATGACTGCGACACCACTAACCTCAGATCAGGATCAGCCAGGGCTGGCAGATACACTTTAGTTTATGTCGCTGCCAAATGATAGGTCATACAATAAGTGCCAGAAAGACAGTGCAATCAGAGCAGAAGATTTAAACTAAGTAGATGTGTTTGAATGCATGTTTTAATGCATTCAACTCTGCACACTAACATGCACGTTAAAACCAACATTTATTTGTAATGATTGCAGCTTGTTTGATCATAAAAATCATTAAAAGATCAAAAAGAAAACAGCTGGTCCAAATTTACCAGGATGACGTGGCATAGGATCAGAGAGAGCCTGCATCACATCCCCACAATATGAAGCTATAGAAATGTGAATTGAAAGGTTCACAGATGAGATAATTTTTCTATTAAATGGGGTATTCAAAAGTGGCAGCCACCACAAGGGTCTATATCAAGAACATCTTTGTTCTCAATTGCATAAAAAAATCCAATTACATAATCATATTATCTCACTGTGCATTCTTCATTCCCAGGCTGTCCCTTTAAAATATAAATAAATAAATAAATAAATAAATAAATAAATAAAAGAGATCTCATGGTCTCTATAGTGGAGCATTATTCGAGGAGTGTAATAATGGCACAGTACCAGCCTTTTCATCTGAAGGAGTTGATTTGCCTTCTGGTCTTTTGTCTGCTGTTTTCAGTGATTGGTTTTATATGAAAGCTGTAGTCTGGAGATAGTGAAAACTTAAATAGCCCCAATTCTCAGTCTTCTTCCACTTTTATTACCCTGCTGGGCTGTAAACGGACCAGAGGAATAACAATCACCACAAATCAATTAGAAGGTGTATGCTCAGGAAAAATCAATGCTTTAAAACAGATGAAAACAGGTGAATCTATTTTTAGCAGCTTTTTAGAAGAAGTGAAGATTTGAAGCCTTTTCGTTTTGGTGCCTTTCACGCGTTATTTTTATCTGCACTTTCAGTCGTATAAATCAACCAGAAGTTGACACAGTAATGTGTGTGTTTCTGTGTGTGTACAGTATGACTGTGCGATTTCACACAGCCAGCAGGAGCATTCAAAGACATCACAACAACAACAACAACAAAAAAAAGACACCCTGTTCATGAGGAACACATAGCCTATACAAAAAGCCTCACAATAATGAAGATGTAACCCCGCTTGACACATCTCCATTAATAGATGATTTTCACTGCAGGGTTGAAGGAGAGGTCGACACCTCACAGCAGGGCCACATCGTAGTTTACTCTCACTTGATGGATGTACCTCATGCAGTGAGAACACAGAATGCATGGCAGACAGGGGCACTCAGAACAAACACAATGTACTCTACTTTGGTAGGAGGCTTGCTCTGGCTGACTGATTTCTATGTCGTCCTCCTCATAACCAAACCAAGTGCTCATTAAATAAATAGCTGTTTGTTTTCTAGCTGTTGCTCCTGCACATACACATACTGGTGCCAAATGAGCAACACCAGGTTCAGGTCTGACCCCGTCACAGTGAAATGTCGTCATGATCTCAGTGAGAACAATTGACTAGGCATCAGGAAATTGCAGGCCTCTATAATTGGCTTTGATCAGTCTTGAAGCAGGTGCCAAACAGTCTTGTAACCATCTGACTCTTTGTTAGACCCCTCCTCCAAACAGCAATTTTCCAGGCGTAGCTTAGCAACCATAAGTAGGCACAGCAGGTCCATCAAGCTTCAGATTTCTCTGCATGTGTAAGTGGTTTACATGGAGCTGTAGGAAGATCAACGCTCAGTATATGAAGAGCATGTTTTTTTAATGCACTCAAAAAAAAAAAAAAAAGTAAGGGCTGGATTATGGCGTGTTTGTCTTCTCCAAAGTAATCCGTAAAGGCTAGCAAGTTAACTAGTTCCATCCCTACAGTGCTGACCCACCATCCCCTCAAAGTATGTGGGCATTTCGTGCTACATTATTTTATGGGATTACAGGTTATGATACAAAACAACTGTTTTGTTTCTCCACTGTGCAGGAGCCACACCTAGATATTACTTTTATCAGACATAATGGCGAACATTAGCGGCTCTGTCCTGCTTCTTATTGGATGTGAAGAATTCAACACTCCCAAGAGCCAAATTTATTACGTGAGATAATATTATAGTACACTGACCTAAGAGATTGGTTTGTCCTTTGCTTAAAGCCTTTCTTTTGGAACAAATACGAGCAATATAACTTAAATCTAATATCTGCCTTGATGGTCTTGGTATACTTTGAACTATGCCACATCTTTCTTTAGTTGTGTGCTCTGCATGGATTGTCAGCTGTTGAGGATGCCAATATTATGCCTGACACAGGTTTTTGCACATTGTGCCAAGAGTCCATATTTACAGGTTTTGTAAAACATTCAAAAAGCCACCCAGACTTATATTATCTACAGGAGCTACCTAGTAATGGTTGATTAAGTCCGCTTACATCATGTCTGCTGGAAAGACTGACAGGTGCCTCCTAGAAGTGAGAATCTGTTTTTGTGCACTTCTTTTCTGAAATAAAGGACCCATAATCTGACTGGTATACTTGAGGGAGGCGGGGCTTAGCTAACTGTCAGCAACTGGTTGGAGACAAAATCCAGTGATTGATGAAAATAATGTGAATCAGCTGCCACATTACTATGTATAATTTCCCCAGGTCTCGCTGCCATCTCGTCTTACAACATGTTTGCACTGTAAACATCTCCCAGCTGTTTAGCACCTGAAGTGAGTGATTGCATTTCAAAAGAAGTCCTACAGAGAATGAAAGGGAGACTTAATGGGCTGTGACAGCCAAGTATGAAGTAATAACATCTTTCCCTGATAGACCTAACCCCCTAACTGCATGATGCTTCCTATATAACTGTGCCTGTGATATTCAGCAGGCATGCATTATGTATTTCTACATAAATAATCTATTCTCCAACCATCCTAAGATGATTTCAAAGAAGCTCTGTTCTTTGTACTGATATGTTTCAGAGTAAATTTAAGCTATGATTTGGGATAAAGCTGTGATGAATACTGTTTCGGCCTGTTCATCATGAAAATAAGCTCCACACTGACATTTTTGCCATTTAGACTCACGTAAAATGCAAATCTGCATTCAGTTCACGAGCTGTTCTTTTGATGAAATGGAAACACAGGTGGAAATTAGGAAAAGTTAAACTGTGTGTGTGTGTGTGTGTGTGTGTGTGTGTGTGTGTGTGTGTGTGTGTGTGTGTGTGTAGTGTGTGTGTAGGTGTGTGTGTGTGTTAGTGTGTGTGTGGGGGGGGTGTCTGTGGTGAAGGCTGCTGAATGGCAGCAGCTGATTACACACTATCAGTGAGGAAGCAGAGATAAGTTATGATTGTAGTTAAACAATGCCATGGCTGCTGCAATTTATTGGGATCTTTATGCATTTTTGGAATCGTTAGCATGCTAAACATAAAGTAATAAAACTATACAAGTGTGTGATGATGATGTTGTCTCCAGCACAGCTTTTCCAGTTTGCCAGGAAATGTGAGTTGAAATGTTTTCATCCCTGGGTGCAATTTCAGCAAATCACCCTTGTGACTATAAGCAAAAATAGACAAGGAAGACTTATTTCTTACTGGCTGGAACACGAATTATATTTATAAGGGGTTTCATTGTTTTCCATTTACAGATTTTAGACAGCTGAGTGTCTGGTTCATTTTGTTTTTTACTCCTTTGAGCTGTAAAACCCAGCGACCTCAAACAATGCCTCTATAATAACACCAACAGCAAAACTGGGTTTTGATTTGATCTGTTTCACTGGACCTCACTCTGAGTCTGACCTTGGATTCAGCCAAAGAAAGCTGCCCTGAAGCAAACAACTTCATATATACAGCTCTTTCTTTCTCCCACTCACCTCTTGTCCAGTCTGCAAAGAAGCTGAGGTTAGAGCACATAATGTACCTTCACTGCCCAAGAAATACTGTTGCCCTAAGACAACAATATTTCTTTCAAAATCCAGAGCAGTATTAAAGGTTTCACTGACCATGTCAGTGCCTGGTGACAGCCTAAGAGACTGATAACAGTACAGCATGTAATTATCCAGGATTATGTGACACCATTCCTATTAGAAATCAAGTACTGTATGTCAGTCTCATGCCTCATTTGGGTTATATTCCATTTGATTATTCAGACCACTAATGGACTAGTTTCAATTTTCCTCCCTGCGAAAGGGAAATTACACCCCTTCTCTGTTCTTTACTACAATGTGTTGCTGATGCCGGCTGCAAATGGCTCCTTGACATTTTACATCATCAGCTTTATAGCAGCCCCTTTTTTTTTTTGTCAGACAGTAGTAGCCGAGCCTCTGATAATGCCCATGTTTTATATGATGCAAATCTGACTATGACCCCCTCATTTCGGGTGCATGCAACTTTAATGCCCAGATGATGAATCAGGCACTTAGAGTACAGTCAGCTGTATTACGTATGGAAATCATTTGGAATGCCTGCTGGTATGCGTGAGTGGTGGAGCAGTAGACCAACTTTGATTTTTCCTAAAATTATGAATTTTTTATGACCTCTGCTTGAAGTTGTGAATCGATTCACAGCCGAACCTTAAAGCTTTTCTTTGAGGCTGTTGTGATGTATTTAAGCTAAATATCCCGGTGTTGCATTCAACAAAGATTAAGTCCCAAGCACTGATCTCAATAGTGCGTATGGATCTATGCTCTCTCTATTGCTGCTGTGTTTCACTGTTGTGCCCTCGAGCAGCAAACACCACATCACATCATGAGTTTTTCTTCATAATTAAAAAGGCATTTTGTTCCAGTAAAAATGACTGAACATTTATTAGGCTTCTCCATCTTGCAACCTGTGGTGCAAAACAACAACCTGGCATGCAGCATGTACATCACATATCCATTTGGGCTTACAGCTACTCTGTAAGCATTGTGTGGCCCCTACAGGGTCAAAGCTGTGAAGGATTACCACTTACCCACCCATGTGTAAAAAAAAAAAAAAAAAAAAACATTCAAGGCTGGTATCATTTAGGAGCAATGATGTTGTTTATTGCTGCAATTAGTAATCAAACACTGTGAACATGCTGTAATTGATTAATTTCACACCTGAGAGTCTTGTTCGCTTTTATGTGATGCTCTCAGCCTGCACACAAATGTGAAAAGGCGAAGATCCATGTTTACGCATACTGTGTGGTATATATCATCTCAGATAGTGAAAGGCACATGAATCCATTTATTTGTACCAGTGATTTATGGACAGATGGCTTGAAACCATAAATACAGCTCCTTAAAGTGCAAGTGTGTGTATGAGTGTGTGTATGAATGTGTGTAATCAGATGAATATTTCCTCTTTGCAAATGACATTACAGTATGCATTAAAAACAAACAAACATGCATATGTTTCCTTGATGCCTCATACTGTAGCTACGAGCACATTTACACAAACACAGACATGGAGACATACTGTAACTATCATATAATTTCAGGAGTGAGGATGAGCAGAGTGGAAGAGGACTCTGAACTGTGACTGTATCTGAAAACACTGTACTGTAACTAGGCCAACATGGCACACGCGTGACAAATTCATAACATCCCTTCCTCCCACGGGGGAAATGCATACAGCAACCATTCATAAATGCTGATGCCAACCAGAAGTGGTATATACACTGTACAGTAGAGCACCACAGGCGGTGATAACATTAATTTAATTTTACAGCATTTCTGCTGTTATGCTGTTGGGAATCTACACATTGTAGAGAACAGTGGGATCAACCAGAGCTTCAAAGACATGAAAAGGTTTCATGTGGGTGTGGCATGTACTTTTGTTAGTCTCTTTTTCATGGGGTTAGTTTGAGGGTTAAACTGGGTTGAACAGAAGAGACAATATAGACAGAAATACATAATAGGGACTGAGATAAATAAGAATATACTAGCTAGTGATGTGGTTCAATTCAGTGCTGTATAGTGATTATATACAGCATGTATTAAATGCCAAGGGCATAACAAACAAGGATATGATTTCATACAGACTTGCAAGCAGCTCTTTCATTGGACATTCATACAGAGCTTCACTGACCCTTATATCATTAGAGTTAGCTTGGAGCTGGACCGCATCTCACAGTTCATCTCAAAGTTTGATTGACAGCCATCTCACTGGCCCAGTTAGATTTAACTGTACCAAAAGGGATGATTTCTGAAACTATGCTGTTTTTGCAGTTAGTGAACAAGAAATCAATGCAGCTTTTGTGGTTTAGATGTGAAATCTGCACTGACAGACATCAAATGTCAAATTTTCAAAAGACAAATGTTTTCAAAGATTTATGACTTATATTTTTGATTTTTAAGATCTTCCTTCAGCTGAGCAGCACCACCCTCCTCCTCCTTCAGTTCCTTTGTGCAATGCATCGAGACAGGCTGTTTTTAGTATGCATATTTATTTCAAAATAAACTTAATTTTGTCTCTTTTGCATTATGGTAACAGAACACATCCACTCAACCCCGGCTTAGAATTAGTATGTAAGCAAGCAACTAGTTCTTAACTCGAACAGAGAGTAGGATAATTAATCATGTTTCTCCATGAGATTGACAGTTTGTGACAGAAGCAGGCAGGGCTATTACCCAAGAGAGGAACACAACAAGGTAAAAATAATTGTAAAGGTGCTTTTATACGTAAGAAATAGAGTAAAAAAAAAACAAAACAATGGAGCCTCGAAGGAATTGAAACATGTTTAGCTTTATATATATTTGACAGGGAGAGTGGGGGCACAGAGGAGTTTGGTGCACTAGTGGGGGGTTGCAGAGCAGGTTGACATGTGGTGAACAACAAGAAAGGCTGCAGTGTTTAGCTGATCAAAAAAGAGAGGTGGGATTTTCATTAATAACATACTGCGCCTATAGAAACCTGCTCTGGTGATAAATTACACACATAGAAGTCCATGACAGAGATGTGAGTGGAGAAAATTCTGAATACTTTTAATGAGAGTGCCTTTTTGTGGGGGGGGGGGGGGGGGGGGGGGTTTATGTAGCATTTGATTCAAGTTCGGTATTTGGAAGTTATTAACAAAGTTGTCAGGTTATATCTCCAAACAGCAAGTAGAGCTGTGAGCACTTCAATGATATCTGTGTACAGTGTGCTTGCACATGCATAGTACATGTTATGCATATGTGCAAGAGGAGAGGACTTCCTCCTATCCCACTATAGCTAATGACTAAATCCTGCTACCTTTCACTCACGTTTCCCAGTGGAGTTATTGTACAGTAAAGCATAGCAATATAAGCTCCTGTGGTTAGGAGCGTCTGTCAATGTAAAAATATAATGGTATGTAAATAATACATATCACTTTAATTTCTGTATTCCAGCTAATGAGATGGGGCAGAGATGTTTGAATACAAATTGTCCGGGTGAAAAAAAAGATGCTGATGAAGATGAAGCAGATGCTGTAAAACATGTTAGATTTACTTTAGCACTGCAATCATACATATTACATGTATGCTGTATGTAGGATGTTGCATAAGACAACTCTATAGCCCTCACAGCCACATGAGAAAGAAATTTAAAAAAGGGTTTTTGTGAGAAAGTACAGTGTGATACCAGATATGACTCAGACAGGAGAGGAGGGGAGTTGAGTGAGGTGCTTTACTTCTTGAGGAGATGACTTTTCAGCCCACACGAGATGAGCAGTGAGTATGGCAGCCTCGGGGAGGCAGGAGGGAAAAGATCCGAGACCAGTGATGACGAGGTCAGAGTAGAGAGAGCTAAAAGAGACGGTAGACTGCAAAGTGAGGTCTGGCATCCGGGACTAAAACCATGACCTGGAGCACAGATGTCTCCTCAGCCTCTTAGGCTTTTGAAGTGAGAGAAACAGAGTGAGGTGATTTTGAGGGGGTTGAAGTCAACGTTCTTTGTTCATACTGCTGATGCAATTCTCTCTGCAACACTTCAAACAGTGAAGGGTACATGCATTGTTTAAGATTCTACTCTTAACTATCAGCACTGTGTTGAAATTAGTGGATTTAACGCAACCGAAACATTCAAGCAACCATTTTCATCTTTACCAACACTAAACCAGACGAAGTGAATATCAATGAGATGGTTAAAATATTCACTCAAGCACATAACAGTTTTAGCATCATAAAGCGCTGTTGGATATATTTGCTACTTTAGCTGTGACAGTGGATTAACCCCCCCACCGCCCACCCCCCCTCCAGCCCAAGCAGAAACTGGCTTTTGATGACTTTAAGAATATGTTTCTATCCTGTAAATGACAGAAATTGGAGTTGGAAGAATTGTTTTTCTTTGTTGGCCAATGTAAACAGGGATTCTGAGTTTTTTTAATTAATTGTTTTAAACACAACAACAACAAAGAAAGATATATTAAAGTCAGTGTTGAAGATGAGAGCTTTTCATTTCCAGAGTGGCTGACCATGGCAGCGACTTGCACAACGTCACAGTTTGTCACAATCCGTATCTCTACTAATAATTACTTAGAAATGGCAGTGGTTGAATGAAGGATGCGCACGCACGCACACACGCTAGAGGAGGCACTATGAATCACATAGCTAGAGTGGCCCTGAGGAAAAGCTACTCGTCATCATCTCTTCGAAAGAACCGAAGACGTTTCTTCATTTCATTGCCGTCTGCCTTGCACTTCAAAGATCAAAGCAGATTGGAGTCTTTCTGCCTGCTCTGTACAGTGGGTACCGAGCGGAGCAGGGCCCCACACCACCCCACCCCACCCCCTCGCTTACTGCACCTCACCCCGAAGTCTTACATGAGTGGAGATTCAATTAAGGGCTTCCATCTCTATGCCTGAAACTTCTCTGTGTTGCACAGTGAATGAGCAGACATGGATGGAGCCATAGGGGTGGTCGACACCAGTAACACATACACTGAGAAGGATTTATTTTCTCTCCCTCAGCAAGGCAGAGATTTTACACTACTTCTGATGTGCATATCTTTTTTTTTAAATTTTATTTTGTTATATTTCTATTTCCCAGTAAGAACCTATGAATTTTAAAAAAATCTGCCGCCCTCTTTGATTTCTGCCTGATACAGATACTGCATGAACAGCCCAACAAAAAGGCAGGTTCACTTATTTGTTTTAAGCCCTGGTTTGATTTTGTGATCTTGACTGTATCTGTGTATCTGTTTAATGCAGTTTTACAGCAGGCAGCTTTTTAAATCCAACTTAAAGCTCACAGATTTGAAGAGAAAAGAACCAAAGAAAAACCAAATCTAGAAAACAAACAAACAGAGAAAAAGCTGGTGCACAGGGGGACAAACAGAGAAAGACTGACTGCCACACGCTCTTGTAGTGCAAGGGGTAACTGGCACAGGTGGACTAAATCTCCCATGATCACCATCAGCTCCGCCCTCAGGCTTCTCCAGGGGGAGAAAGAATCCTCCTTTCATGGCATGTTAACTTTGTGCAACAGAGCTGCCAATGAATTTGTTCACTGTTTACATACATGACCGTTTGCATGTGTCTTGACACAAGGGGGAGCCCGCTCAGATCCCCTCAACCGCGGCTCTTTGCTGCTGTAACTAGCCACAACCGCTGAAGAGACATGTGACTCCACTGGGTGTGTTTTAATTTAAATTGCTCACGATGTAAAATACATGAGGAAGCTCTGCCATGTGTCTATATGTGTGCGTTACAGTGCACAGCAAGAAACCCCCTTTGCTATAGCATGACGTGTTCTTTGGTGTAAACTTTACCATAAAACACATGCTGCACATAATCCAGGTTATACATATTTAAAATGTATGCTCATATGAATAATATAGAAGCCTAGGCTTTGGGGGTTTTTTTCTATGAATTTTGAAGTGAAATGAAGACACTGATGTGAATTCATCAATTCCAAACATACCAAAATAAAGAATATTCATGTATCAGTGGGTTTGGAGGAACTAATCTGTGATCGGAGCTTCTCAGTTCCTTGTTTTGGGGAGCAAAGGGTGCCGTTGGTACATTTTCTGCTGGATTAAGCTGGGAAAAAAAAAAAAATCCAGATTTCTCGTCAGGATGTAAAAGAGTTTTAACTTTCTGGCTCTACTTCCTCATCCTCTGTCAGAGGACTAAACATGACAGTTGTCATGTTTAGTTTTAGGATTTCTTTCTTTATTCCCATGTGAACTGAGTCTTTGCAGCTTGGATAGTCACAGACCAAAGTACTGCAGACTCAGATGTACACAGGAATCAGACACAATGACAAAAGGACATTTAGTGTTGCCACGTGTGTCAAACATACGCACACACACATTCAGAGGGTGATATACTGATTCTTGTGACAACAGAAGATGCAGCGATCCCTGGGATCATCTGGTAAGAATAAGAAATCACTCTTTCTTTCTGGTGGATTTTAATGTTTCATACTGTAGCTGATGAATTAAGTTTCATCACATACTTCAAGCCATCACGCAACTGGTAATTACAGTAGCGGCATATATGAGTGAGTAACAGTCCCAGATGTGAACATGCATTATTTCCTCCACTTGTCATGTTTTAAAGAAGTGTTTTTTCAAGCCCTTATTCTTTATTCATATTTTCTATGTAGATACTGTACAAGAATCCATCATAATGTGGTCAGGAACACCACTGAAGAAAAATATATCAGTCATGATGTCCAAGACCTATAATAAACGTTCCTCTGTGCTGCAGAATTTCCATTGTCCTGAGAGATTGACCAAGGCATCAACCAAGGATCACTTGGGCTACACTTGTTCAATTGAGTTATAAGATTTATTAAAACATGGTGCAGGGGTGCTGAGAAGAAAATCAATGAAAGCACAGCTGTAAATCTGACCAGCAGGAATCAGGCTTGAAACCAGAGGTCTCACCACTTTTGCCCAGGTGAAAAAGCCTCTATACAACGTCTGTAAATCTCCCACCAGATTTAAGGCATGACTTGGTCAATATGCTCCAGTGAAGTAAACTACAGGCCAAATCTATTGTTTTCACTGTGGTGGCTATTCTGTAGAGGGAGTGGCTACATTTTTTTACTGGCCACCACACATTAGAGATTACTCCTCTGGTCTTTTTCACTACTTTACTTCAATACTTATGACATGAATTGAATGTACAGACATTTTTTTTTACTGTCCCTCAGGGAAATCAGAGGCAATGTAACTTTTTACAGCTTCAAAGTCTTTTTTTCCCCTAAAGAAATAAAAACAAGCACAAAATATAACAAAAATGGGCCAAAGTTTGAACAAAAGAAGAGTTTTAACTGCCAGAATCACAGGATGAAAGCAGTTCCAGTTGGAAATGTTTTCCTTTTTTAGTGTGTGGACTAACAATCCCACAATGCCCTGTGAAGCATGACATAATATGCAACATAACTAGGATTCATTCTCCTCATTGTTGTAGGACAGTAAGCATTTCTCATTGCGGATTAAATGAGCAGTGCACGTTTTCTTTTGATGTTTTCATCTGCATGGTGACACCCACCTGTTCAGCAGGGTGGTGATTGAGCACTGAGGCAGCGAGATGCCAATGAGCTCGTCAGAACAACAAGTCACATCTGTGTGCAATTAAATCCTGTGTGCAAGATTGAGTGTGTGTGTGTGTGTGTCTGTGTGTGTTTCAGTGGCTGCTGCAGGATGATCCACAGTGTACTGCTTTCAGCTCACAGACAAAAACCCTGTTTATCCAGGAACTTGTCCTGACAGTTTGACAGGTCATAGTAGGACAAAGCACAGGTGAATTGATGACGGCTGAATTCCATTTAGCTGCTTTGTTTTCAGGGTCTTGGTGTGGTGCATGCTGACTCACAGAGCTATCATCGCTGTTATCACTAACACCTGTGTGGTTCCAGCTAAAAGCAGTTGAAAATATCTGCTGTGAAACAGACCCATTAACTTTTAGGTGTTATAAAATATTTTCATGGCTCACAGACAAGTCACAGAGAAATGTGACAGTCATAGAAATGAACTGTATTTGTCTCTCAAGCTTATTTTATTAAAATAACCCCTATAATTTAAATCAAGTATGTAAGCATAATTCAAAGAAAGCCCTGGTACTGCAATATCAGAATTTTAATATTTCACTCATCTCCAGGGGAAACTGGGTTTAAATACAATTGTTCCCTCAGCAAAGACAAGCGAATATGAAGTAGGTTGTAAAGATAATAAAATAAAATAAACACAAAAATATGTATATCATATATAAATATAAATATATCTCAATACTATACAATATATGAAGGAAAAATAGAAATCTGTGTTTTAAATTGCACCTGACTCTTATTATTATTATTATTATTATAATTATTATTATTGTTATTATTATATATGGTTTTTCAAAACACAAAAGCTTTAAAAATGAGGTCAATATGCAACATGAGTTTATTTCCAGAGACAGAGGAGTGATCTGGCCAGATTGTAAAGTTGTATCACTACTGTGTAGCTCTGCAAGCTGTAAAACTTTCTGAGGTGCCCTAGAGACAGAAAAAGGCTTGCACAGTCTTTAAAAAAGCATTTCTTTCCAAAACTGGGGCACTGTTTTTCTAGAAGCTGTGGATTTTTTTGTTCATATCGAAGCCAAATAAACCCAAAAGCAAAAAGTTGTTCAAATCACTACTTTTCAGAGGCTACAGCACTCTCTGTTTAAGTGCAGTCTTGTGTGATAAAAATGCCAGTTAGACGTCCAGCAAAACTGAGGGCAGCATCATATGGAGACAAATGTGAAGCCCTGAAATGCATCGTGAGAGCATCACCAGTCCACACGGTACTGTAGTCAATAGAGCAGAAATAGCTGTGACAGTTGGGAAGATCAACAGCTGCACGTTTACATCGATTGTGCGTGCGATGTCAAGCACAAAGTCCATTCCTTACACTGCAGGGATCCACCTCTGCTCCTGTTTCCTCAAGAACATCCTGAAGTTTGTTCTTCACAAGGACACAAACACTGACTTTGATATCAGACTGACCTCATATTGTCCCAGGATGCAGAAAGCCAACTTGTTTTTGATTTTTGTTTGCCTGAGTGCTTATGTGGTTAGGTATATGTTTTGGTTTTTCTGCTATCCAGACACATTTATTTGGGTTTTGCCTGTTTCCTTCTGAAGCCATTTCACCGAGCACTTTCCTGGTGGCGACATCCCACAGGAGGCAATTACAGACCATTCTATTTCACAATTACTGTGATCATCCGTGTAGGATGGCACAGCTCTGGGAACAGCTGGGACGAATAAATCAAAGCTGTGGGAGCAGAGCAGGTGGAGTCGTACAGTGAGAAGATCTTCAATGTGTCGTCTGCTGTAGAGTGGGGTTTTGCCGTGTGTGTGTTGGGGGGGGGGTTGCACAGGTAGAACCATCACTCACAGCCAGGAGGGCGTGGAATATGCAATTCATGAGATCCCTCTGGTGCTGCAGGAAAGTTAATTTCCAGTTGCTCTTGTAATATCAAATCGAAACTTCATATGTTATCTGTGGTAAAATAATCCAGAGCGGATAAAGGCTCGTACCACAAAAAAGCCAGATTTTTCATTTACCTTAAGTAATTCTAGCCGAGCTACATGCACTGAGATTAGTACAGTGGAGTGGACCATGTCATGCTGTGCAGAGGAGTGAAAAATTACACTTGAAAAATTCAGTGGCTACATGGCGTTGCAAACAACAATGTCCTGTTGCTTTGAATAATCCACCAATGTCTCTCTCAGTAGCTTTAACTTGAACCACCTTTCTCTCCCAAAATGCAACGGTTCATGTTCTTGTAACATATTAAGTGGATGCATTAGCTTTATCATTTAACCTCATCCTCCATGGGGATTGCAAGTCTGGTGTCATCAGTGGTTGCACTAGACTTTCATTGTCTGTCATTTCGACTGACAGGGTCATAAAAAATCCTGTCACAATCTATTTTTAGAGGAACTATGCAGGATTTTTACTTTAACTATGCTACATTTTTACCTTAATTAAACAGCTTCAGAGTAATTGTGATGGTTAAATAATTAAAGGAAAAGATGAACAGAGACATCCACACCGTCACTTGTTCACCATGGAAGTATAAACACATCAAGCGCCGCTTGTGCCAGTTCAACCGCAGGAGGATTTGTTTTTGTTTTTACTTGCACCAGTAATGCAAATAGCATCTGGGAGCCAGATGTTACTGAAGCTCAGCCTGCCTGCTATCATGACGGCAAGCTAGTCCACCTGCTAACAACACTGGCACTTATCTGTAAACACAGAGATAAGTGATCAACTCCTCTCTGTTAGTTTGGCAAAATAACGCCATAATAACGTCTAAAAGGCAGAAATATGACAGCAACAGCAGGACACTCAGCTGCCATGACATTTTGCTGTGTGCAGCCAACAAGGTCATAGGCCACATCAAGACTAGGCAAATATCTAATTAATGTGCGCACTCACCACCAACTGGACAGGGGTGTTGATTGCAATCTGTCAAAATGACCAATGGCCTTTAGATTTTTCCATCACCCGTCTCAATCCCCGTCAATGATGGAGAATATTTGGTTAATGCGACCCCTGGGTGTTATTTATGTCACACAGTGGTGAGGTTTGTCTTGTCTTGGAATTTTGGTCATGTCATTTCCTGTTTTATTTTGAAAAGACTTACTTGTGTGTCTGCCCTGATTACCAATTGTCTCCACCTGTTCCCCATTACCTCCATGTGCTTAAATAGTCTGTGTCTCCCTTGTCTTGTGCCAGAGTGTCTTCAACCGTTGGTCTGGTCACCTGAGCCCATTTCCAAGCCTTTACCCACAGCGTTGCCATACATAAGCCTTTGTTCCTTGAGATGAGTGATTTTTTTTTGGTTTGTAAAAAATTTCATAACCGTTTGTTTAATCTCTTATGTTTAATCTTATTTTTTTCTTTGTAGTTTATCTATCTAGCCTGGTTTTCCTCCAGTTGGAGTGTTTTCTGTTAATCTTTTCATAGCATTTTGTTTGCCTCCTCTGGGAGAGATTCTTATCTTGTGTCTAATTTTCATATCTCTAGTTGTTTTTCTCCTTTTGGAGTGATTTTTTTTTTTTTTTTTTTGCTTTCTTTTCTTGTTAGTCACTCTAGGAATATTGCCTATTGCTTTGTCACTCTGTTTAGAGAACTTTGGTATTTACTTTGGTATTTACAATAAAGTCTGTATCTACTGGATTATCTCTGTGTCTGAGTCCTGCTTTGAGCCCCAGCCTGACAATTTACAAGTTTCATCCCCCTCAGTCTAAAAGTCTCTCCTCCAAAACTGAGCTTGTCCAAATAGTCTTAGTGGTGCAAGGAAAAATTTAGCTTGTAGAGTTCATTATTTTTCTTTATGCATGATCACCCAGCTGCTGCTATTTATCTGTCTTTATGTAAAATTTTTATTGATATAGTATATCATATCATCGTCATATGTAAAGATTTAGTTGGCTGTCATTCCCCCTCCTTACCAGATGATGGCTGTGGTGCTCAGTTTTCTTGTTTGCCATCAGTCGATGGCAATTAGATGCAGTCCAATAGTAATAGGCTTTTGTTTTGTTTATTATTTATAATTGTTTCCACTACTTGAATCACTAATCACTTGCAGCTGATCACCAGGTATAGTCAATTATCAACAGTTTGGATAGAGACATAAGATATAGGAAGTAATCTTAAATGAGTTTACTCACATGTTTACTTGAAATCAGCTAAATCTACAATTCAATGGCCAACTAGTTCACACAGTAAACACAGTTAAACACAAATAGTGTTAAAAAAAAAAACAACAAAACAAAAAAACCATTTGTTTTTGGTGTTTTTGTTTGCTTGTTATGTATGACAAAGGAATAAAGGCATTTGAATCACTTTAACATTAGTTTGAGTCCAAGGATGCTTATAAAAAGTATTTTATAGAATAACTTCGAGAATTAAATCGCCTTCATTTTCTGTGGGGGAATTCCTTTTCAATTAGTGTAATTTATGAGAAATAAGTGCCCAAGTGTTTGGCAGGAAATGGCGGCTGAACCAATCTATTCACGCTGACTCATGTTGGAGAGGGAAACATTTATGGTTTCCAGGAAACTTCGGTGTGCCATAGAATGTTGTTTCTGAACTTGCTCATCCATGTATGTCAACAAGTACTGTATGGGTTTCCTGGCAGTAACTCATAAGGGATGACCATCATTACCCACATAAGTGCTCAGATGCTTTGGGGCGCTCTTTCTTGAGGTTGATATTTCACTGTGTTCCATTATCGCTCAAACCACTTGCAGCGCTAACCTCATGTGCACGATCCATGTGGGAGTTGTGGGTTTGGATGAATGGATACAGGAGCATCCCAGGAAATAGTATGATATACTGATATGTAATAGAAACATCCATCTCCATGTACTATATACCCAGGCACACATATCTGCCAAAAAATAGTAAACCAGGGCAATCAAATATTTAGATTCAGGCTTACTACTGGATTATTTTTGCACAGACTCCCAGTATCCACTTCATTTTATCCGGTACACTTCCCCATTTATGCAAACAGCTCACTCCTTTGGACAATGAGTTTCTTATAAATAAAACATAAATATCAAGAATGCAGACAGGGTTGAAAGCTTCAGTTATCGTCTGACTGAACGTTAGATTAAGTGAGATGCAGCTCTGAATGCACCATGAGGCTTTCACCAGTGTAGTGTCTAGAGATACCAGAGAGGTGTGATTAAGAATATGAAATAAAAAAGAAAGGAATGAAATCAGTAGCATGTTGATGAGAGAGGTCCTTCAAAGTGACAAGTAGAAACCAATATAACAAACCAACAGACTTTTCCAGCCTGAGTTCTCCATGCAGATCAATGCAGGCAGCATGTCAGGAAAAATAAACTGTTATTACCTCAGCAATTGGTTCAGTGCAACTTTCTTCAGGATTTAACAACTGCAGAGTAGCTTAAATATTAAACATAGATGTTGTTTATTTCATTGTTGGATTAGTTATAATGGGTTATGTTGGTTATATTATTCATTGTGTCAGGCACCCATTCCATGTGGATTCAGAAAACACAGACTAAAACAAATCACATAGATAAACATAGGGTACAAACGTGTTGACAATTGAGAGCAAGCTATAAAACTGCAAAGTTTTTAAAAAAAAATTTTTTTCATGGTTTCTGTTGAAGGTTACTTTGGGTCATATTGTAGTGATTTATACTGTATTTATATTTGTTCTCTAGCCGACAAACCCCACTTGTTCACACCATTTATCTCCAGGAGTGTGTTTATAATCCAGAATGTAAACCAAGAATAAGAAATAAAACGGCTTGTAAATGATGTTAGTTGTTTTTTTTTTTTTTTTTTTAAGTCTTGACAGTAACATGTACTGTATACTATTAAGTCACTTTTTAAAGAAAGGAGAATTGTACTTCTTATTCTTGAATTGTTAATTGTTTTGAGGGATTTATATCCCTGGATGAGTTGTATGGGGCAGTGGGGACCATTTTACATAAAACTGACCGCTAGTTGTCCACTAAAATAAATTTGCTTTTATTTTCTCATGTTATGCTGATTTCCAGTAGCTTACTGATGTGTGATGGGCATATTACAGGGAAATAAGATTAAAATGGATGAAAGATACCTACAAGATGCTGTGGCAGGAGAAGTCAGCAGTTGCAGTGACTGAGTGAGTGGGGGGCAGGGAGACCCAGGTTGGTGGACCTCATGCATGCCTGTCTGCCTCCATCATGCTCATGTGAACAGCAGCCGCTCCACAGGATGTGTCATGTCATTATTCACCACCAGGGGCCAATGAGCAGGGAGCAGCAGCATATTTCTAAACAGTGTTTTCCCCTGTGTGGTCTGTGGCGGGGGGGGGGGGGCTCTGTGTGTGTGCCTCGTTACATCGTTTTGCATTAGCCTGTGTGTACATTAGACAGAGGGGGTGAGTGAGTGGGAGCGTGAGAGAGAGTGAAGGTGAGCAAATGAGCAAGCTAGAGAGAATTTCTGTGTTTGTAAGAGCTCAACATCCCTTTGAGGTATTTATAGCATTGTTTTTCAGCTGTCTTCAGCAGAGTCTGTTTTCCTGTCTGAGCATGGTACGGGTCTCTCATGCATTTCTCAATCTCACACACACACACACACACACACACACACGCGCACACACACGCACACATGCACACACGCATTCAGTTGCTTCCGCTCAAATGGCTAGCCTTCAAAGGGTTCTGATTGTCCCAAGCAATAAATCATTTTCACTTCCCATATCTGAAATATTTATACCATGTTAATCAAGCATTTTTTCCCAAATACACACACATGCAAAGGGACACACACACTGTCACATAACAGTGTGTGAGACAGGCTGGGATCCTGCATGTCTGTGTGGGAAACCTTGTAACCATTTTACTAATGATGCCGTGATGCAGTTGCCTCTCGTTTCTTTTAATGTAGCACTCAAACTTGCTAGTGGCCGACCAATAGGGACAAAGCTGACATGCTATGAATGTCAGGAAAAGCAAGATTTTGATTGGCGGTTTGATTTATTTCACTGGAGCTTATTTGCTTTTTCTCAATACCATGACCTGGATAACAGAGAATCCTCAAATGTTTGCGTGTTTTTGTTTTTAGTTTAAATGATAATTCCATATTCAGAAAACTGATATTGCCCAAATCATTGGAAATACAAACACTCTAAGCACCCTAATTTGAAATATGTTGTCTAAAGCCATGCTAAATGCTAACAGCAACATGCAAACATGGTAACACTAAACCAGTATCTTGCTGTTAAGAAGGGAAGGGATCAACAGAGTGATTACCATTCATCCTGAGGGGAACATAGATGAGCGTACACCAAACCTTATGGCAACTCAGATTGAGACATTTCATTCAAAACCACAAATGTTGCCCACATTTTTGGCAGAAGAAGAAAAGTCAGTGGGTCAGTGAGTTCAAAATGGCAAACCAAGCAGTGGTTGTTGAGACATTTCAGCCTAAACCAAAGTGGTGGTCTAAACAAAACTACCAACATTGCCATCAATTGTACAGGGGTTTGTCTCTTTCAGTAAGGCTGTAGTCCAGCATGGCATTAAGAATAATCAGGTCCTAAGTAAGTAAGTCAGTCAGTCTTTTAAAATATACAAACTTTATTCATTTAGTTATTATTTCTGCACATTTCTTTTAAGTTGAGTGGTTCATTCAAGGACATTCCTCAGGTGAGCAAAGTGTTTTCCAGGAAACATTATCAGGGAATTACACATCCATAAAATTAGGCTTCACCATTTTATTTCCCTTGTTGATGTTTTTTCAATGGCCTCTCGGCAATGTTTCAACAGCAATGAAATTCTCCCAGAAAAGCTCTACTGTAGTCACATATGTTAAAAAGTACTCAAATTTGTAAGGTTTTAGCTCCCTCAGCTTGCGTAAACCCTCAATTTCCTTGAAAGATACATTGTCTTCAATAGTAGCTATGGCTCTAGTTGCCAGTAATTGAAAAAGTAAAATCTCAGTGAAAAATGTCATCCTCTCTCCTTAAAATACAGAGCTAAAACTGCAAATAGTTTTTTTTTTTTTAACCTTGTCTACTCTCCATTTACCTTTTCATCAAAGATCCCAGTCATGACGGGTGCCTTCATGGACTCGTCACCCAATGATGACTACAGCGGTGAACACTCTCTCTTCAACTCCTCAGCCAGTGTCCATGCCGCTGCCTCAGCTGCCTCGGTACAGGGTCAGCAGGATGAGTCGCAGTCCATGTCCAGTGATGCCATCTGGCTCTGGATCGCCATCGTCGCCACTATTGGAAACATAGTGGTGGTGGGTGTTGTCTACGCCTGCACTTTCTGATGAGCATATGCTTACAAAGACAAACTCCCACACATGCTGCTTTTTTTTTTCTGGATCTCTGGACCCCTGGGTGAGGCCAATGCCTTTCAGATACACATCCTTACTTTCTGTCTCCCTCTCCCCCTCTGTCTTTCTCCCTCTCTCTCCCTCATGCTTGGCTTTTGGATTGGTTTAGTGATACTAGACAATGATATATAGACTACTATATTTCTTCATCAGAGGGAAAGACTGGGACTTGGCTGCATTTGTCAGCATCAAGTGTTTTCGGGTACAACGGGAAGCTCAAGAAGAAGCTTTTGTGTTCAACAGCTGTGTAGTTAAAAACAGAAACAACAGACCGACACTCTCTCAACCAAGATCAAAACAACTTTTTCTTTTTTTTCATCTTAAGTTTGTTTCCGTGTTTCCCCTCAGATAACACTCTCACTTGTAATGCAGAGAGAAGAATGGAGACAAAATGGGGCTTAAGATTCAGGTTGATCCAGACCATTTTTAAACATGCACCGGATAGTTGCTAAGCAATTTAGGCCAGTGCTGTTTAATTATGAGACTGAACAGAGATGGTGAATGTTAAAACATTTAGAAAGTACTGGGATCATTTTCATGTCAGGCAGCCCTAAGAACAGATCATTTAAGGACTTATTTGTGGATGAAACATAGTATGGACACTGATATGTAGTGCAAGTGTATATAGTATGTTTCTACACAATCTCACTGACAGGAAACAGAAAACACAGCAACAATGATTGATGTTAAACTTTCTTCAGTGCACATTTAAAGCTCATGATGATGTTTTCTGCAAATGGTAACTCAATTACATGTGATGAATAATGACTGTATAATTAGGTTTTCTGTATAAGTCAGGCAAATGGATGATATCAGTGTCAAATACCTACAGTAATATCCACTGGGGATTAATAGGAAATCTGCTTATATTGTCATGGTCTGTTTATGTATGGCTGTTATCTACAGATGGAAACAAAATACATTTAGAAGCACAAATTGAACCAAACATGTGTAGCCTTCTACTTGTTGACCGTCTGTAGTTGATTTTTCTCTGTAAGTACAGCCTATAAATTATCATATTTCATTGCGTAGAAAAAGCACTGACAGCAACAGAAGATGAAATTTTGCAAATGTTACGGCAGATGGTGTGCGGAAATACTAAAATGTAATGTAACACTGACCAGATATTTATTGTACACTGTGGAAAATGTGTACCAGTGTGACTGGAGGAGTGTTGTCGCAAACCTAAAATTCAGTTTAGTTTTTATTGTTTGTTTATTTAAAAAAAAAAAAAAAAAAAATCAAGCTGCTGATCAGTGAATTAGTTGTGTCACCGTGGAATCTGGAGGCATCTGTCTCCATAGCAACTAATCATCATCCTAATTAGAAAAGTGACTTTAGTCTAAAACATAACCTGAATCCACAGACGCAAATACACATGCACTATACAAAGCACCACATATATACATAATATATAACAATAACTGGTAGAATCTGATTTTAAGTCTGTGCTTTTCTGACAGTTTTTCTTTTTTACAACATCTGGCTACAAAACAAAAGTGGATAAAAATAATATTGATTTTGTTCTTTTCTTTTTTGTTTCTGTTAATGTGTGTTCAATGTTACATCTGTCAACTAGTCTTTCTGTGCCTGACAACCTGACTGATCTATCTATCTATATAGACCCTTAGACACAAATACAAAGAGGGAGAGAGAGATCGTTTTTCAGTGACAAATATTCCTCCTGGGATTTAGACGACATCAGTGTACTTTAGATTTAAGGATACAAACCTGTCTTGTAAACACCATATCTGTTCAAATGTTCATACACTGCAACAAACAGTACTGGCTTATTGTATCTGCTGTACCGTGTAAGGAGAAATTCAAACACTAATCAAATCTCTTGTTGTTATTATAAGTGTAAGTAGCCTATACAATGTTCAAAGAAGGACTTTTCAAGCCTATTATTTTTAATAAATGGTTGATGTAGAAATATTTAGACATGTTGTAAACCACATACACAATGCTCCTTTTGTAAAGATATGCTACTATTAAACTTTCTGTATCAATATGAATTGTTTGTCTCTGTTGATGAATATCCATTGAACCAGCTCATCAGTTGGCTTGGTCATCATCAGTGTTTAATGATGTCAGAATGTGTTAAAGCTCCACCTTTTTTCCACCTCAATCACCTGGGGTTACTCCAGATGAAGCCAACCACCTGGCAGACATTGCCAGGCACTCTTGAGCATCAGGTGAGATGTTTATCGTAGATGGCACCATTTGTCATTTTGACACAAGCTTATGTTGTTTAGAAACCACCGGGATTCACACCTCTGTGGATCCCCGTGCACCCTTTTCTCCATCTTCATACTTGTTTTGTTGAGCAAACAAGGACACAGAGGAAGAGGACACAGGAAGCTGAGATACTGTCACCAAAATATGTTTCTAGTATGGATAATGTGTATTATATAGTTAAGATTGACTTTGACTTTTTCGTGCCAGCAGTCACAGGTGTTTTTTGTAACAATAACAATTACCGTGTCCCTCTACAGAGATGTGATGTCAAAAACATTTAGAAATCATATTCATAATTCCAGAAAACTACACTCCTCAACATTTATGCCACCTTACAGACTAAATCAGCCAGTCCCCCACTGAAAAGGCAGCTTGGGTTGATAATATATGGATCATCTCTCTTCAAATTTGCCGTGGGCTTTTCTGATCCCCCTAAGCAGACAAGATAAGAGGTGGAAGTGAAGTCGGCTGCACATGATCTTCCAACAACCTTCACATTGCTTTCACTGCTTGTTGTGCTCCCTCTGCCTCCTGTCAAGCGACTTGACTGTGAACAAAAATAAAAGCCCCATGGGTCTTGGAAACAGTCTCTGTCTCCTAGAGGCGACAGAGCATCATAAAGTCCCTCAGAAAGAGCAAGATGAGATGGATAACCAGTGACCTTGCCTGGGTTAATCTGTGCTAATGCTCTGTGCATGGTAATAATTAGACTTACAGGCGATGGTTTGCAATGAAACCCACTGTGGCTAAGACTTCATTTATGTGGTCTGTGTGAGATGAGGCTCCTTTGCCTGTTAATTTAAAGCTAGGACAAGATTAATCAGTCTGGAAGAAGGGAAGGGAAGGGGAGGCTACACAGGAGGAGAGAAAGAGAAATCGTTTTACTCCTCCTTTGTTGCCCCTGTGTCTCAAAGGATATGTTACTTTGGCTCAACTCTCGTCCAGTTGAGAATGACAGCTCTGCGATGAGGTGCTGGGTATGCTAATGTATGCCAAGCAGCTTAGACGCGTCTTGTCAAACTGTCAGTTCAGAGGCATTGAAACGTATAAGTGTGCCTCTATACTTATTCTGTGCTATAACAAAGACTACACATTATCATCTATATAATGTGTCACATAAATGTACCCGTAAGAGAGATTTTTATTTGTGCAGCAGCTAGCAGAGAGGTAAGGGAGGATATCTATTATAGTGCACAAGTGCTTCTGCTTATGTGGGTGTATGAGGGAGTGAGTAACACTGGTGCTATGTATCCAGAGCCTGGAGACTGCGCTGAAGTGCAGCTTCAACACAAACCTATCCATCAATGAAGACATGCATAACTGAAAACTCTTTGCACTTCAACAGCACCCACAGCACAGCACTGTTATCCATGTTCACAGTTTATTTTGCAGTTGTTTCAGACTGATGTGACGTTGTTATATGCTTAGGATGGTGATTAGGCGTCTTCAGTAATTTGAGAGAGAACTGGCATCTTATACCAAAACTGAGAAATAAGAGCTCGTAGCACTTCTCTGCCTTAATGGTTGGGTAGATTTAATTACATTGCAAATACAGCTGTCAGCCTTGCCTAAGATGTATAAAACAAATAAATAAAAGCTGTCATTGACAAGTGCTCCACGCAAGTCTAGTTTCAGTGATGAAGAAGCTATGTAGTATGACCAAACATGGATTGCCCTGAGAGATCAAAAGTTGTAGTTTAAAGACCAGCTTTATTTTGAGACCAGCTGGTTTGGGTTTGTGGCGTTTGTGAACTTTTGGTGTTTTAGCGAAAACATTTTTTCTCTCTCCCAAAGCTTTACTTTTTGTCTATGCAGCAGAAATTCTACATTCTTGGATTGTTCCAAACAATCATTAGCATTGCCATTTGGCAGAGCTACAAACAAACTTGCTTGTGAGATTTACAGCAGGTCTTCATTGGTACATACTGCACTCTTAATCCATCAAAACACATGATGAACACTGATTTCCCCTTAAATTTATTAGGCTTACCAGGCTCTGTACCTTGACTGCTGTGTAGCACAACCATGTATACATACTGTGGGAGGTACTGGACTTACAGTAAGGTTAGGCTTAAGCCTATGTGCAGAAGAATGCTTAAGAGCTCCAGGGCTCATCATATTCATTCATATACTGAAAATTATACAGTAGACAATGTTTGCCAGCCTGTTAGCCTGTCAATCCTGCTGCCTGGACACCCATCTATACATCACAGCCCATCACCCATCAGCTCTGATTGCACCAGACTGACAGCTGAAAGAATGGCACATATCAAGGTAGTTAGCAGAGGGACTCATCCACAGGTTTGTGCATCAGTCAGACATACACTTAGGAGTTTTGGAGGAGTTATTTGAGACCAAAACTAGTGACATATCAGAACAGCAACCATACTTGATTGTGTGGTTTGTTGCCTTGTAACTGGCAGTGACTGACACAGTGTTAGTGATTGTGCTCATCCTCAGTACTGGCTTTATTTTGGTTGCTTAGGTTTGTCACATATGATTCCCTGAGGCTGTCTGAATCAATTTCATGAGACTGTCATTGGTTTACTAGAGTCTCACAGTGGAAACACATTAATGGCGTTGACTTCTCATCATGTACTTATGTATTAACATATGGACATGTTAACACAGTGGTAAAAACAGTTGTTTTCTCTTACCTCTTCTGTCCTGATAGAACATACATACAAGTAGGTAGAGTTAAAGATAACACACACAGCAATGTAAAACACAAGTCATCAGCTAAGTGTAGCCTACAGATGAAACTCTGGAGAGGATTTGGGTGTGGCTAGTGAACAAAATGATGTTTTATACTTCCCAGCACTAGTTTGTTCAAGCCAAGGGATGATTATAAAGTCTTTTAACTTCTCCACCCAATGTCCCTTGGTGGATGAGCTCCTGACAGCAAGAGAGGGAGGACAATGGAGATGCATTTCTTTGCTGCAGGTTAATGTTGATTTGTTTTTCTGACTCATAAGATTCATTTGTTATCAAAATCAATAATACGCTTTTGATCACAAAGTTTCCTGCTTGCTGCCACTTTCACAGAAGAACATGCTTGTTCTCATCACTAGCCCGATTGCAGCATAACTGTTAAACTGATTAAAACAGGCACTTATATGGCACAAAGTGTTGGCCTCAGTTTGTGATGGTAACTGAGCGCATCGGCACGACTGCATGAGGTGTCGTCAGGATAATTGAGGTTTTACATAGATTTCACCAGCTGCCATTGTGTGATTGTCTCTTGATAACATGTAACAGGGAAGAAGGGTTGGTGAGAAAAGGATTTTAGGTGGGCTGCTACCATGGCAACAGCAATGGATTTGGACAGCACCTTTGGCTTGTGGCAGCCATTTCTGGACCTTAATTTTGTTTGTTTTTGTCTTGGGTTCTCTTCTTTCCATGATTTCCTTCTCACCCACGAACACACCCTCAGTCTGTCATGATGCTGCTCATTACAGACGCTTGTCAGCACACAGAGCAGCACCTACAGCTCTGACTAATCAGACTGATTAAGCAAGATGATAACCCCATGAGCAGGATCATTTGTGACAGGATAGCATTAATGGTGCTGCACAGCATTGACACAGGGTGATTATCTGATGATGTGTATCTGTAATAAGGTTCAATTTCTTCATCTCTCTCCAAATCAAAGTCGTAATTGAAAGCTTATTCGCTGACTGTTGATTTGTGAGGATGCAGGCAAGGTGTGAAAGAAGTCACATGTAAGCCATTTCTGCATTAGCTTACACTTTCTTTTCTACCTCCAATCAGATGGGATGGTATATACTGCGCCAAGTGTGGTGGGGAACGGAGAGTTTTTAATGCAATCCCATGGGTTCCTACACCACCTGACGCTGCAGCAGCATCAGTGAAAATACTTCATTACTGTTGCTCCATGATGGGAGCTCAGCATCACATGTCATCCAAAAGGCAGGAGCCCTATTCTTTTGATTTAGTATTACCGCTGAGTGAATGGGTAGCTCTCTCTGCAGTGAGGCAGGGGGACAGGCTAAGTGTCTATCTCTGCCTGTCAGCTAATATAGGAAACATCCTTAGAAAGAGAGAGGAATTTATGAGGGAGCTGCCCTTTGAACAAGATGGATGCATCCTGGCCCCGCTGTACCTTGAGACAAATATTTAACTCATTAGCTCGTTGTTGTTGTTGTTGTTGTTGTTGTTGTATTTATTCACACTGTTAACAATATAGTGTCAGTGGGTAGTCAAGGATAGAAAAGCAAGAGTGTATAATCATGGTATCTCTGTGAGTAATATGTTATTAATATTAGTAACTAGTATGCTCACAATGACAGCACTATCATAATCATGTTTAATAGGTACAGTATATGTTCACAATGTTCATTTTGGTTTAGATCTACTCTGGATGTGACACATTGCACTTCATCAATTGCAATAATAGCTTTATTTACAGACATTGTCATGGTTCCTCAATACCTGACGCCTGAGATCTAAGCTGGTATAATGGTAACCTTTGACCTCCATGCACCACAGAGAAGATCTGTACAAAATGTCTATGTCTAATAATGGGAACCAATTAAGTTAAGCAGGAGTTGTCATTTGATAACACAGCAAATGCAAAATCCTATACCGCTCTATCCTCTTGATGTTGAGATATTTCAATCTACATGAAAGTAATGGACCAATCCACTGATAGACAAACATTACCATCCCCTGAGTGAGAGACTAGAGAAAAAAAAAAAAAAAAAAAAACACCCGCCCAGCTGTCATTATGCTGCTGGCTGAAGAGAAATACACTCAAGTCACAGAAGCACTTCTTCAATCATTACACTCAAAGCAGATATGACATTCAATCCAAACTATGGTCTTACAGTACAGTGTGTCAGATGTAAATGCATGTCTCAGAGAGGACCAGAGGAGTCCTGGGAATATAAGACACCGGTCCCTCAACAGACCACTCTCACAGCCCTCTCACTACCCTGAATATGATTGGATATCAGCATGCAGAACATGCAGCCTGTCACCATGGAGACTGACATGTATCACTCCATTCATATGTCGCACCCACTGGCAAGATACAGTTGAGTCCCACTTGTATGGTTGCTGGCCAAAATTGAAGTAGATGCCACTCCTGGGGGCTAATGGAGGATCTATTGAACAGAGCATGAGACACATAGAGAGACAGATGGACAGATGCATAGGCTGAAAGAAAATGACAGGATGATTGAAAAGAGAAAAAATTCAAAAGAATGGGTAGGAAAGGGATCAGGATTTACCAGTGGGAAGCCTCTGTCTATTTCTCTGTGCTGTGATGACTGTCTGACAGGTGTTATTTTAGAGCTGAGACTGATCGATGTAGATCCTGAGCTCTCTGAGATACACAAACAAGTCAGTCAGTGAGACTGTTTCCTGTTTGTGGCAGCTCGACTATCTGCTGTATTGTTTATAATTTATAACACCTGTAAGGTCATTTCTATATGAATGACACGTGTTTATATTCAAATGTAACACAACCACAGGATCCACCCTCAGTATGCATGGCCCACACATGAGGATGAGAGGCAGGGTGTTTGATATAAGCAGGTAGGTACACAAATTCAAGGGCTAAGACTAAACTCAAGATCACAGAAGAAACTGTTCAATAGCTTGAGGTCAAACAGAAGCAGTTGCTGGAACGCTTGCTACAGAGACAGACAAAGTGGCAGAGACACAGGGAGTGTGCAGACTGAATAAAAAAGGAAGGCCAGACAATAGCTGTGTCCTAGTTCAGGGGCCATATCCTATATGTCTGTATTTGAAGAACAATTGCGTCACAGCGGCGTGACTAGGCTGTCCCATTTTGGAAGCTTCCTCAATTGCAGCCAAGAAATGCTTCCTTCTTATCCTGAGGAATAAACGATCCAATGGGTGGATCTGCCAGTACACAGCCTCTCCCAAGATTCACTGCACACCAGTAATTAATCAAATAACAGACAGACAAAGACTTCTAAATGTAAGTACTGGGTTTTAGCTCTGTTGAACAAAAGTAACAGTGGGTACAGCTGGTGACACACAGTGTAAATCCTCCATAGACCAGACTGTCTCATTTATCCACCTTCATTAGACTGAGGCCTTTGAAGGAATGCAGCCCCTTGAATTGGGACACAGCTATAGGAGACACAGGTGCAACACATTAGAGGCAGGGTGGACAATCACAGGAAAGGATAACACATGATAACAAGAAGTGTCAATTTGAAGTGATAGGAAAGATTAGATAACCCCAACCCACAAAAATAAAACAACTTTAGGAAAACAGAAAAAATAACTTAATTTGCAGGACAGGACATAGCAAGTGTGTTTTCTTAATCAAAAGAATAATAACATATTGTACTATTTACTGCACTACATTTAAATCTAAAAACTTCTGTCACTTGCAGTTTCATATTAATAAATCAATATGTAACCAACGAATACATTATAATGTAATATTTCAAGATAACACCCCAAGGGAAATTCACAAGGCAGTATAAAGTAATTAAAGTCCCCCTCTACCTGCCACAGTATTAAAGTAATGTATACATTAATGCATCAATAATCATAATTCAGTATAATAGATCTATTATTCTGATCTAAATTGAGCATAATCACTACTTCTATATTTAGAAGTAATTATGAGTAAAGAAAGTTTGAGATAAGAAATCATAGATCCTAGCTCTCAAGAATATTTTCTGCTCAAATTGTAGTACACTAACATCGAAATGTGTGTAGGAGTATATATTTTCATGTATGTTATGATCCGTATGTGTGTGTGTTTTCAAAGTAGGAGAGCTGACTGTCCTCCCAGTTTTATTGCATCTCCAATGCACAGGACACTGTAGTATTCATGTCATCCAGTAGAGGGCTCCATATACAGCACAGCATATGTATTACTCACTGATGATAACAGAATCAGGGTATTTTTATTGGCAGAGGCAATGCACAGAAGAAATCTGACTTCAGGCCACACACACTGAGGAGAAAACTGAGCACAGAGGAGCAAAAGCAGCAGCATAGTGCAGTTTGTACTAAGATATTTTCTATTAATGTAATACCTACTTTACACTCTGGACAGAGAACTGTATGTATACACACTTATTATCACATTGTGGCAATAAAATGTGACTACATTTATATCTGCAGTAGAACCTGTGGTACTGCATCATAATTAAACTGTGACCTAATATGGCTGATTTAACAATTCATGGGTGTGGTGAAATATGAGAAGAGACTGTATCTGTTTTGCTGCATGTTGTGGCCTTCCAGACACAAACGATGATCCTGTGGGACCAAAATGTATTGGTATTATACATGGACCTAATATTCTGCTGTTGTCTTGTAAACCTTTAAATGACCTGTGATCTGTGAATGTTCTCATTCATCCAGGTCATTGTTCAATTTGAGAGAGAGAGAACTTTAAATGGCCTGAAGTGCACTAGTGTCCTTGTCCTTGGCACTTCTTGTTCACTTGGCACAAATGTCTTTTTTGTGTGGGATAATTTAGAAACTTTCCTTTCCAAGCATCTCTTATCAGCACAAAGAGGAGGTAACTGAACTTAAAGGAAGAGTCTGTTCTTCCCCTGCCTCCTACTATCTCACTATTAATATGTATAATATAAATATATGTAGATTAAAAAAAGATCACTACTTGTTGTGTCTTCATTTGTCCATGTCTCCTCAAGGACATTTCCCAGCAGATTTAAAATCACTGAATTCAACTGATGTTTTGTTAAATTTACTGAAATTGTTTCAGTTTAGTTAATATTTTGATAAGAAACAACTGCATTAAGGTAGAAAGTGTGATAGTCTAGTGTTTTGTCACTGCATCAGGGTTTCTAAAAGTTGTTCTCTTTATATAGAAGAGATGTTTCTTGGACATGGAGGAGACAAGTTGATGATATGTAGTAGCAACCCTCTGTTAGTGTCACCATGTTGTCAAAAGTCATTCAGTGAAACATGCAGTCATCTCTTTTGGTGCTCTGAGGCAAATGCTGACTATGTTGTCTGCCAGTCTGCATCAGAGTAAAATGACAAACTATTCAACTTGTTCAAGACCAGACATGCCTTTCACCTGTTTGTCTTGTGATGTATCTAACACTGTTAAACACATACTTTCTTGGGAGTGATACAGTTCAGTTTGTTGTCATACCCACAATTACCAACACTGCAAGCAGCTTCAATGACCTAATATTCATTCCCAATCAAGTGGCTTCCTCCCACATAGTTTACCTCAAATCCAGTTCTTCTCTAAACCCTACACACCCACAATCAGGAACACAAGCTTTCAGCTTGGTCTGTGGTCATGAACAAGTTTATTTCACCATACATGGTAGATTTCCTTGCACAACTTGAATGTTTTTTCATCTTGACTTTCAAATATACTGTATAAAAAACAAAACAAAAACAAGATTCAGACAAGATCATCAGTTTACTGACTCACAGTTTTATGTCACGTCTTCAGTGGTTGGATTACTAATAAACAAAAAGTGGATGTGAAATCAAATCGTAAGTTTAAAAGCAGAAATGAAAATGATGCAGACTCTTTAAGTTTAACAAACCTGTTAGACAACTACAGTATAGCAGTCGATACAGAAGAACTTCGTTGCCTAATCTTATGCCAGGAACATTTGAACAGTAACATTAGAACAAGGGCTTGAATTAGGGTCTCTTTTGAAGAAATGGCTTCGTGTTCCATGGCTGGCTGCATTAGTGGTGTCACACAGTGCTCATCAAAGTTGCATTAGTGGTTTCAAACAAGAGCCGAGGCCCAGGGCCACTCCCAGCATCCAAAACTCTGGGGTTACTTTGATTCCATTTCTTCCAGCTCTCATTCACTCCTCTGTTAAAGGCCCTGATTGTAGCGGACAGCTGCGAAAACAATATGTAAACTGTGCGAGAGGAGCTGGTCCCCACTGTCTCAAATCTGTGATGGGTTATGAAAGAGGGAGTGGGGGTGGGATCAGGGCCGGGTAATGGAGCTCACTGCCTGGAAAAAACTTTAAGAGACAAGCAGAAGGAGACAGGAAATGAGCTGAGTATTTCTGAGCCCAGCCGCCCCCTTGTCCAGACATTTGTTATATACTTCATTACACACTACTGAGACATAACTAAAAGCAGCAGACAGGCTACAGTAAATTATTTTAGAATCTACTTCACGTCATTTAATGTATTGTAATGTAAGCAATTCATGGAGTGAATCTGTAAGAGTGTATGAAGGAATGGGCCAGGGCTGTTAGGTTTAATAAATGTTATGTTTGGACATTTGAATGATGATTTCTTTTTTCACTTACACCAACCACTCCCGCAGACAACTGCACTTTTATTTGCTGAGGTTTTGTGATAACCACCACTGAGGCTTCTCCCACCATCCCAGTGAGACATAGGTGAACAGACCTGTGTCTGTGGTGGGAAAATTATTGGAAAAGTTACATTTGAAAAACCAAAGAGCAGCTTTCTCTTCCACATGGAAACCACGGACCACAGTGTTGACACTTTTTAGTTTATTTACGTTTTTGTTTTTTACACTCACCAATCGATAGTTTCTAATGAACTGTCCCCAGGACAATAGAAACAATCTGTGTTTATTAACTTCAAGTTCTCTTCCGTACTGCAGCAGGAAACAGGAAAATCCTAATAACTCCATGTGACAAACCACCATAAGAGTGCCATACCTACCTTGGCAGTAATTTACTATTCTCTCTAAAATAAATAAATAAAAAAAAAACACTGAAAGCTTGGGCCAACAAACAGGAGCTATTTCTGGGCAGCAACAGGGTAAATTATCTTGTAAAAACAAAGCAATAAATGAAACTCAAGGACATTTTTCGGGAAGAGAGATTATATATCTTTAAAGAGAGTGTTTGCACAATTCATCTCTTTTTGCCGCTGCTGAGAATAATCAGTAGTTGCACTTTTTTAAAATGCCAAAATCACGATTTGCAGCAGGATGTTGTCAGCCTCTGCATTTTCATTGTAGGATTCATTGCATTTATGAGACTTAAGTCATAAGTCACCTACCAACACAACACTGTGTCTACAAATCAGAATAATTTAACTAAACTTATCCATGTGATTCTGTCCAAGTTAAGACAAGTCTAGTCTGAGCAGAGTGAATGGAAAAAGTCAGTCACTCAAGGTCAGACTGAAACTTGGCAGGAGACAAAAAGATTCCACTGAAATTCACAGAAGAAAACAAGGTTGAAAGTTGAAAATCCAAAACCCGATCAGAGTCAATCTTTAAATAGGTTGATACTCTAATATAAACCCTTGCCATTAGACAACTTCCATTATTTTAATAAAGGTGTTACACAACTACATTTGTTCTACTGTTTGACATCCACTTTCAACTGACAAGCATTTCTTTCCAAGGAAATGCCTTAAGTGAAAAATGAATTACAGTGCACTGTACAAAGCTTGGCAGGAGACAAAAAGATTCCACTGAAATTCACAGAAGAAAACAAGGTTGAAAGTTGAAAATCCAAAACCCGATCAGAGTCAATCTTTAAATAGGTTGATACTCTAATATAAACCCTTGCCATTAGACAACTTCCATTATTTTAATAAAGGTGTTACACAACTACATTTGTTCTACTGTTTGACATCCACTTTCAACTGACAAGCATTTCTTTCCAAGGAAATGCCTTAAGTGAAAAATGAATTACAGTGCACTGTACAAAGCGGTCGACCTGTATAAAAACATCCGCCATATGACATCTGAATCTGATTCTTGAAATGATAAGAAAAGGTGGATGAGGAAAGGGAGAAACATTTTGTCCACTGCAAGACCAACTTCTCCATTATTAATGCCAATGCTGACAACCTACTACAACCAGTCAAGAGAAACTAATGGCAGGAGAGAGAATGGCACCAGTGCCAGCTAATAATGTACAACTGAATGCAAAACACTTGTCTAGTTACAAGGCTCCCATCTGCTGATGGTCACTCTGAGGTCACAGCATACAACACTAAAATCAACATGAAGGGTTTGTGTTTTTTAAAAAAGTTTGGTATATGTCAGTGAATACCATGAAGATTTAACCAATATGAATGGGGGAACTGAAATAATTGCAACATTACTTTATGCAAGATCCCAGTCTTGTGTGTGTGTGTGTGTGTGTGTGTGTGACATCCAGCCCACTGACTTCCTCACTGTCATGCAGTTAACTCAGAAATCATTTGACAATAACAACCCATAATTAGTTTTACATTACTGGCTGTACTTTAGCCCTCCTTTAATCAATGCTAAGTTGAAAATGGTCTTCGGTTTAAAGTGCTTTTCTGTGATTTAGCTTTACATTGCTTGAACAAATGCTGTTACTTAGATACTCAGATGTCACAAACATGCCTATTTGAGCACAATTCTGTCTGGTGTTACTCTGGAAGATGAGGGTGAGTGAAGGAAGAAATGGGAGGGTCTGTATTAATCATGCTGAGAGGAAGGGCATCATTCAGGATTCCAGATAACAAGAGAATAACAATGGATGATAAGTGTGCAACATCAAGACAACCCCAAAAGGGTGCCTTGTTTGTCAAATATCAGTTTTGATCTGAGCCCTGAACCTTGCCATTCATCCTTCCTTTCCCTGAAGTGACACTTCATCTTCATCAAAGCCAATCTCATAGGAAGACTTGTTCATCTGATACAGAAATCTGCCTGGTATGTTTTGGGTGAGTTAAAAACACACACATACAAGAGAGACAAAGAAATCTTCAACAGAAACGTGGAGCAGTCAGAGCCAGGGGTGCGGCGCCACATGATTTGAAAGAATGTGGTCCATGTGTTGTTTGCAGCAGCCAAAGGTTTCTATAGCCAATAACAAGGTTTCCAGCTCTCAACAAGTTTCAAAGCACTAAACACAACTGGTCTAAAGAAATCCAAACAGACTGTCAGGGTGATGAATATTAATTCAGGATGCAAGCATGAGTAAAATGCCTTAATGCCATCACAGAGCAAGGAACATTTTGAGAGGATTTGAGTACAAGTCCCAACAAATCTAAATAGAAGGAACTACTCGGAAAGCTCCTATCTGATCAACAAATCAGTACCTTGGTAAATGACACACCACACTGTGCTTCATCTTGCTAAACATGTTTGAAGGAAGGTTATAGGTTCCCACAGCCGTCAATCAATTCACAAGCTAACAGTGGCTTGAAAATCACTGATAATCTGTTGTACTTCCAAGTTAACACGATTTATAACTGAAGCTAGTTTTAATATCCACAGGATACACTTACAGTTTAAGTACCAAAACCCTCCTCAGTGTAGTTTTACATCTCTTCTTTCTAGAGCTCTAGCAACAACAGGTTGGTCAAGAGAGAGGCTCTGACCTTCTCTTTTTACACTGGAGCCCTGGGGGCAAACCACTGGATGACGCATCTGTTGGTATCATTATGATCTACATACAAGATCATCCCTTAACTGTGAGTATATACACGTTTGCAAAACACACACACCCATGATCAGTAAAAGAGTGTTTAAAAGCCCCAAAAATTCGAGTAAAAAGGGAATCAGTAAAGACCGAGCTGAAATATTGCAGAAAACATTTTCATTGTGACATTATGAAATTAGCAAAGTCCCTGGCTGCTGTCTCTTTGGGCAAGTCCTTAACTCGCGGAGCCATGTTGCAAAAGACATAACCGAGATCACCCGTCTCCAAAGAGAGACGGCGGCCAAACCAGCGATCTGCCTAAGCTGGCAGAGTCCATCTCTTCTGTCTCTAAAGAGAGACAGCGGCCATATAATGATACAAAATAAACTCTATTCTATTTCTTTTGACCCAAGCAACATACTATCCATGTGGCCATAAATACATGGCGAGGATTCACACCCCAGCCACTCAAAACAAAGTCAGTGGCATTACCCAGACATATCCAGCTGCATTTATAGAACCCTCAGGTCCACCATACTATTAACTTACATTACAGTTCCCAATAATTCTTACTAATAATAAAACAAAACACAATACATTGTGATGAGGTCACTGTATTACAAGTTATCTGCTGTAATACAGTTGTCACAGGTTACAGGGTTTTTACTGTTTGCTTGACACATTCTTGCTGTCTCTATTTCTGTAGCTGTAGTAACCTCCTCAAATTGCCATGGCGACCTCTGAGCTTCAGGCCAGAGATACAGCTGAGACTAATTCATGAAATATTGACTCCTCTTATATCTCCACAGTTTATCAACTCCTGTCCCTGTTTTCCCATAGATTTATATAAAGTCTCTCTGAACAACACCCAAGCGCGCACCCTGGTGGGTTTGATACTTACTTGTGGGTTCGATTCCCATGTTGACAGAGATCACACAATGGTATTCTGAAAAATTCTGCGGGGATATTTTCTAGTTCCTAACTGCTCTGTGTCCTATTCTCTTGGACATAATAACAAATAAAGTTCTTCAAAGTCATATGTACTAGAACCTAAGGATGAACTGATTAGAGATTTTGGGGGTTCAAAGGTCAAAGTTCAAGGTCTCAGAAACTCCATAATTTACATATTTCTAATTTATATGTAATGAACAATTTACTTTGATGTTATTATTGCTGTTAAAAATCCAAGTTAAATCTAAGTGTTTTCTGGGTATTGTAGATTTTTCTTTACTGGAATAATACTCAACATGAAAATGAATCACACAACTCACAACTTTGCTTTGATAAAGATTCAGTCATTAAGCACACCAAAAACACATGTACATGACTGGTCCTTACAAAGAGGAGGAGAGAGAAGGAGGTCATGCAGACCGAAGTATGACTTTTTGGCTGACATCAGTTTAATTACAGTTTCCTTTAAGAGACTGAGTCAGAAACAGAGAGGAGAGAGAGAGAGAGAGTGCACTGTGAAGAGTGGAGCTGGGCATCTGGAAATCTTGGTTTCAGGATTAACTCAGGAGGAATGACTCTACCACCTACAAGGTATGTATAAGTTTCGCTTTATATTTGCTTTATATATTGTAAAATTGTTTTAAGATAATCAATAAAATAATATCACTTTTTTAGTATTATGAATTGCAAGAGAATTGATCATTGTATGCCAGTAACAAAAAAAAACAAAACAAAAAAAAAACAAAACAACAATACATTTTGTGGGAGCTAGTGTTGTCAAGACTTGTTGGGAGACAGAATAATAAGAACTCAGTAAAAATGTGTCTTCTTATGTTCCTCAAAAAGGTTTGGTGTTTCATGTGTCACTGAGCAGCTCTCGTAAATCATGTCTACAGAGTAGAAATTTGAATGTTAATATTGACTGTAGTGTATCATATATCAAACCAAGAAGATAGATAAATGCCAAACATCTGGTAATCATAAGGCATGATTTGTTAATTTGCAACTGAAGCTTAGGGATTCCATTTGTCTACTGGCACAGCACAGGTTTCTCCTCCTTACTAACTCTTATTAACTCTCGAGTGATGCATATGATGGTTTGAAGTTTGCTCTTCAAAGAAATACATTGACAGGGATATAATAATGGTTCAGAGCAAAACAAATTTTCAGCCAAGTAAGATGTATGACATAGGTATGACATCTCATATTGTGCAAAGCAAGTACCAAGCCAAGCACCCTCAAGGGAATATGACAGAACAGAGCTGAGCCTGTTGCTCATTAATGGTCATTGTTCTGCAGGGCTCAGGTACAATTGAAATTAATGACTGCTGGGAGGCCTGGCTGGTTGCTTGTACAATTTTAGTTTGCTCTGCAGCAGTTAGTGACTCCATTTACAGTAGCTGATATACTTGGGTGTGTAGGTGGTGCTTAGCTGAACATCAGCTACTTGTGCAAGCTTATGTTTTAAATGCTGGCTTGTGTTACTTTAGTGCACTATAAATAACAGTTGTACAAGCCAATGTTCATTCTACAAAGATGGCGTGAACTATATATGTTCTAGCTCGGGCATTATGTCTCTCTCTGTTATCATGATGATATAACTGGGGGGCTGGAAAATGTTAATAGGAAGAGCTGCAGATCGATTTCACTAGTTTTGGATGGCACAGTGCAGCAGTGGTTTGCACTGTTGCATTACAGCGTGGAGGTTGCAGATTTGATTCCAAGGGCTGTGCAGAAAACTTGTGTTTGCATATTCTGCCTGTGCCTGCATGGGTTCTCTCACGTGTTTGTCTCACATGTGCTCACATGTGCTTTGTTAATCTCTATATGTCATCCCTGTCATAGACTAACCTGCGCAGGGTGTTACCTGCAACCCTGCACAGATAAGCAGTAGCCAACAGATGGATGAACAAAGCTCTGTATCCGGTCTTTAAGTTAGTCTAGACTAAGCTCTGCAGCTTAAGACATAAATCAATCAATCTTATCTAACTCTCACCAAGAGGTCAATAAGCATATTTACCGATGTTTAATCCTGTCCTTTTTTAATGTTTTTCACAGTGTCCCAGACCTCAGCACCACAGGTTTCTATGGAGACCAAAACAACACCAATGGGACCGAGTGTCCTGAGCATTATGACTGGGAGTGGCTCACCATCGGTCAGCCAGTGTATATCCTGCTCATCTCTGGGCTGGGAATTGTGTTTAATGTGTTTGTCCTGATGGTTTTCTGTCTCCACAAGAAAGCCTGCACCGTGGCTGAGATCTACTTGAGTAACTTGGCCGCTGCGGACCTTGTCCTGGTTTCCTGTTTGCCCTTCTGGGCTGTAAACGTAGCCAATGGTTTCAACTGGCCCTTTGGTCAGTTCCTGTGCAAACTCATCAACCTGGGCATTAAGATGAATGTCTACTGCAGCCTCTACTTCCTCATTCTGATCAGCATAGATCGTTATTTGGCATTAGCTCATACAATGTCCCATGGCAGAATGCGTAGGCCAAAGTACGCCAAACTGGGCTGTCTGCTGATGTGGGGTTTTGGTTTGCTCCTGAGTATACCCACACTTATCTACCGGGAGGTGGATTATTTCCCGGAGTATGATGTTCATGCATGTTTCCTCAAATACCCAAGCCACACTGTAGAGCTGCTCTGTGATGGGATGTTGATCGTTTTCAGCTTCATCATCCCCATTTCGATCATCTCATTCTGCACTGTCAGAATTATCAAGGCTTTGAAAAAGGAGGCAATACAGCGGTTCAGTGCTGAGAAAACAGAGCAGAGGGCCACCACCCTGATGCTGGCTGTGCTCCTGGCCTTCCTTATCTGCTGGTTGCCGTTCCACGTGGTCACAACACTGGACGTTCTCCTGAGAGCTGAGGTGCTCAGAGGTTGCCAGTTCTCAGCTGTCCTAGAAATCTGCAACCAGATCTTCACCTACCTAGCCTTCTTCAACAGTGTCCTTAACCCCATCCTGTATGTCATCGTAGGAAAGAACTTCAGGAAAAAAGTCAGGGAAGTTTTCAAGCAGTGGAGCTTTAAGAGGACAATGATGTTGGATTCGACACGCTCAAACCAGTCCTCTACTCTAAAGACCGCAGTATAATACATTTCTGTCATTTTCAGGCGATATTTCAAAAGTTATTTTATAATCTTATGCCATATAAATGACAGGATGAGTGCATGTGATTGTATGGGACTAAAACATCTTTTCTCAAATCAATCTAAGAAGAGATGTCTTTTCAAAAAGATGAAGCAACAAAGGTGTTATTCTGTGTCAGTTATTCTACTGTAAATGGTTATATATGACTTAACATAACCTGCAAAACCTATAACCACAATTTTATAACAGTTCCACAACAGACTACACCTGGTGTATTGTTACAAACATTGTCAAGTAAGGATTGCAAATGTACAGGTTTGATGTGAGGTTTGTTTCTGTAAAATAGTTTATGTAAACACAGTTTTCATACTCATACTTCTTTTTAGTTCTGATAACACAGATTGTAAATAATACTGATAGGTTTCCTTCTGAGCACTGCAGATTCAAATAAAATCTGGATGTCACGTTGCATCTTTATTATTTTTTATTTATTTATTTAGCACTTTGGTAGTTTATCTGTGAAAAGTGCTGTAGAAATAAAGATGACTTGCTTTCTTACTTTGTAAAATGTTGAGCATACATGTGGAAATGTAGAGTCTCTAACTGCTTTGCTAAGTGATTTCTTATGTTTCTGACTCATTGTCTGCTGAGTTAAAAACAGGATTATGTTCAAGAGTTTCCAGTGGTGACACACAAACACACCCCTTTCTTCACTGGCTGTATAGACACCAGTTGTCTCATTATACATTTCTCGCCACCCCACCATTTTAATGGCCCAATGTTGACTCAGTGTGGGTTGTGGGCAAGGGTACACTCCTATTTGTCCCCAGAATGAAGGCATGTGATGCCAAACAGGAAATCTTTGTTAGGAGTCAGACCTTACCACTACTGCCCGAGCTGAAAATTGTTGTGGAAGAAAAAACATGCAGGCTGACAAATTTACCTCAAATTGCCTCAAACGGCCAAATGGAATAGGTCAAAAATACACAGTTAGACATGTTTTCATTTATTTTTCTATTTTTCTTGGCCCGTAAGGATTGTGGTTCCAAGTTATTTTACTGTCTTCTTTCAAATCTCAAATACATTTTTTCTTTGGTCAAAACTGTTGAATCAGACAGAAAGATGGAAACAGTGTACTGTATGCATATCCTCCAAAGAAAGAAGATTGGATGTATAAGATGTGTTTTGCAGTTAAAGCTTTCCCTATGTAGTTTCCACTGTATTCTACCTGTTGCTTCAAATCATGTCCTAGAGCAGCCTGTTGCTGTGAGTGCTGACTACTTAACCTGTGAAAGAAAGCTATAGCAGGGGTTGATACATATGAAAATCACAAACACTATGTAACCCATATGTGCTTGACTATATGGATTGATGGCATGATTTGGCACATCACGGAAGTTGACAGAGATGTTAATCATCTGCTTTAAAAATCTGATGATGATCAAGATGATGAAATCTTTGACACTGTCTTCACAAAGTCCAAAAGTTTTATTCTTATGAGAAATTTATAAATATAGGCTGTGTCTGCAGCATCATGTTAATTTAAACTTCCTTGGTCAAAATTTTAGCTTAAATATATAAATTGGCGCTGTGTATATGTGTGTGTGTCCATCCATCTGCTGCTAAGCTTCTGCTCTTTCATGATGGTATGTTTGTGCTGTGTGGTCCGACTGAAAAACTGCCATTATCCACACTCCATTAAATCAATTATGCCTTTACACTTAGAACTTAAGCTGAAGGTAGCAACACATATATATCACACCTGTGTTGACACAGATAAGAGGTTTTACTGGTATATGTATTCATGCTGACGCACCCTCATATTTCTACCTCTAAAACTGGCTGTGCCGCAGCTTTCACAGTGATTCCCAACTCAGCTGAAGAGTGACTTATGGAGAGTGCCACAAGGGCTGAGCTTCTCTGCAACCACACAGATGCATGGGACTGGGTGTACACCATGCAGCCAGCCTACATGTCCATCATCTGTGCTCTCGGATTGATCGGCAACTCCTTTGTGCTTTGCGTGTTCTGTCTCCAGAAGCATCGCAGCTCCGTGGCTGACATCTACCTGTGCAACCTGGCAGTGGCTGATCTCTTCATGTTGTTATGTCTGCCATTTTGGGTGGCAACCATCATTGACAGGTTCCACTGGAGGTTTGGCGAGCCCATGTGCCAACTTGTCAGTATTGTCATTGGGATGAGTTATTACTGCAGTGTGTTATTTCTTACACTCGTGAGCGTGGACAGATACCTGGCCCTCACCAGACCTCTGTCCCAGGGGAGGGAACGACGGGCCTTCTGGGCACGTGGAATTTGCTTCGGTATCTGGATTGCTGGAATTCTGCTCAGCTTCCCTGCTTTACTCTTCCGCTCTGTGCAGTTCTTTCCTCATTGGGGGATTGATGCCTGCTACCTAGCATACCCCCATGAAGGCTGGAAACTGCGCTACAACCTGACTGTCAGCATAGTAGGCTTCCTGATACCTGTTCCTATTGTATCCTTCTGTAGTTACCACATCACTAAAGTAATCCGTAGTAGCCAGAAGATGAGAAAGTGCAGCACGGGGAGTGTGGAGAGGAAGGCTGCATACCTCGTCCTTGTTGTTCTGGCTGTGTTTATTATCTGCTGGCTGCCTTACCAGGTTCTGATCATCTTGGACACTTTGGATCATTATGGAGTCATCTCTGGATGTACCTGGGTACATGTACTGGACATTGGCAACCAGTTAGCAACTTACCTCGGCTACAGTAACAGCTCATTGAATCCTTTCCTGTATGTGATTGTGGGGAAGCACTTCAAGCAGAGGGCAAGGGAAGTGTTTAGCCTGCTGCTGTGCAGGAGGCAACAGCAGCACTCTAAACAAACTGTCAGCACTAAAATTTAAATTCCTTCAACATGGAAGTGAGTTAGATGAAGTTTATAAGTGGTACTTATGAAACTACTGTATAGCTGGTGAGCTAAGCTTGGCATAAAGACAGCTGGCACAACTTTGTCAAAGGGTGACAAAAATCACCAACCAGCACCTCTGAAGCTCATGAATGTGATATATCTCATATATTTAGTTCCCACAAAAAATAAGAAATGTACACTTTGTTTTAGTGCACATTAAACAAATAGCTTGTGTGATTGAAGTGGATTCTCTTACCTTTAACCCTAACCCTGACAGAGCCAGGTTAGCTGTTTCCCCATATTTTCAGTCTTTGTGGTATCAATTTTCAACTCTATCTGGGAATTTGTTATAAATAAATAAAAACAAGACTTATTTGTGTATAAGATGTACTGTAGATAGAATCTGATGTAAAATGACACCTCATCAAAATGCTTTTTTGTTTTCATGTAACATGCATGTGATGCAAAATCACTTTTGACTTTGTTGAAGTGACCACAAATTTCCAAGTGTAAAAATATTCATGTTTAATGTTAAGTTCTTTAGTGTACTTGGATTGCATGGTTCTGGATTGTTGAGGCACATTTCCTCCAGAGTTTACGTTGACTATGGTATTGTATTGTGTTTGTCATCTTGAACTTGATTCCATATTGAAGCATTGTGCAGGGTATTTCCTCTCAGATTATGTTCCAATCATTATTCCCAAACAAAGGCAAGCATAATAATGTGGTTTACCTAATGTTTATTTTCCAAGGACGGCTTTCTTTTTTTGTAGCAACAATCAGCCATGTGAGTGGTTTATATATAGTTCTTTGTGTCAACATCAGGGAACTAAGAATCCATAATGTTTATGTATCATAGAGTTTATTATAGAATGAGATATTACTCTGTGTGTCTGCTGCATTATCAACATAAAGAAAATATAAACATCAACCATCAACCACAAAGCATTTGAGTCTTGGATAAAATTGTCAATTAAGCCTTTGAAAAATGAAAATGTTGATAAAATTTCAAACAATGTGTGAGTGTTGTTTTTCTTCAATAAAGTATTGTGTGAAGACTTTTTTTTTTTTTTGATAAGAAAGGCCTACTTACACATCAGATGACAGTGAGCCAGTTTCCCTTTCAAAATGGCTTAAAAAGCTAAACAACTCCCTGGCAGTTACAATTTTGACCATAAAAGGGATAGCACAGGTTTAACTTGTCATATTGTTTACAGTTCATAGTGTCACCATTTTTTTCCAGACTTTTACTTGGTTTTGAGCCATATGAAATCTTGTTGCTGTTCTCTTATCTTGACTTACAATGCAGTTCAGAGAAGAACAGAAAATGATTACACAAAAGGCTTTTGTGTAAAGGGTTGGGATAAATTATTATTTTTAACCTTCTACAGACTGTATAAACAGAGACAGTTTTACTTTTCACTTGATAAAATAATACTTGAATGAATAAGAAGAAATGAGCCAAGCTGTGATGAAGTCAGTGATGCTTTGCCATCTGCAGTTTGGGCCTCTCTCTAGAACATTGGCTGTAGTGTCTCTGACATGTGCATGGACCAAATCTTGGCTGTTTCATAAACAAGTTGATACACTGAACTCCTCAACCAAGGGTGTGGAAGAATGCAACTCTGTATACAAAAGGTCTTGTGTGTACTTTTACTACGAGCTCAGTGTATACAGATGAGCCTCGTCCCAGACATGATTTTTATCATTAGTATTTTGCCACAGGAGGAACATGTTCATGAAACATACGGTAAGAGCTCCTTATTTTCTCTCCTTTGCTCTTGTTGTTTTGGGTCTCAAAGTCAGTTCCTTAAAAGTACCAAGAGTCATACACAAAACAGAATGTTTCACTGAGACAAACTGAAAGAATGTGCAAGAAAAAAGAATTGTTTAAATTTTGTTAAACTAAAGGCACACTTATTTAAGTGTGTGTCTGTTTCATCGGAACTAATGCAACTGATCTGAACAAACATCATAATGTCACTGACATTTTTATTGTTCATATAATCGTATAATCTTTTCAGTCTACTTTATGTTCATTTTATTGTAGGTATACAGATTTTTTTTTCTTCAATGCAGCAGTTTTCAAAAATAACAACACAGTTTGAAATTTTGTGTCCTAGACCATGGAGTCAATGAAACTTGTTACTGTGGCAACGCTGTGGTCTGAAAACAGCACAACATCCCTGCCAGTGGGTCCATCAGAGGCTCCAGAGTCTGAAGACTGGGAGCTTGTCCGCTCCATTGTACCCCCATACATCTTCATCTTAAGCCTGTTAGGCCTTCTCTTTAACAGCTTCGTCCTGGTGGTGTTTGTAGCCCACAAGGATCGAATGACTGTCGCAGAGATCTTCCTGAGCAACCTGGCACTGGCTGATTTCATTCTCCTGTGTGGCCTCCCTTTCTGGGCAATGTACATCCTCAATGGCTTTGACTGGCTATATGGAGACGCCTTATGCAAACTGGTCAACTCCATCATCATCATCAATTTCTACACTAGTATCTACACTCTTGTCATGATTAGTGTCGACCGCTACCTAGCATTTGTGAAGATCATGAAGGCCAGAGGTTTGAGACGGACACTTTATGCCAAGGTGGCCTGCTTCTTTATGTGGATATTAGGGATCATACTCAGCACACCAACTATGGTTCACAGAAAAGTCAAGTTCATCAAGGAGTACGGCACAACATCCTGCATATTGGATTACTCATATGATAGTTCTTGGAAGTTGGCCCATCAGATCCTGCTGAATGTGGTGGGCTTTGTATTCCCTGTTCTGGTCATTGTTTTCAGCACTGGAAACATAGTCCGAGTTTTATATCAGAGGAGGGAGACTGTAGGTTTTAATGACACAAAGTCCACAGTACTTATCTATGCTGTCACACTGCTATTCTTAGTGTGCTGGGGTCCGTTCCAGGTATTCACTTTCCTTGACACACTCTGTGACTTGAAAGCGTTGGATGAGAAGCGCTGGTCTCACACTCTCAATGTAGGACATGATGTTTCAGTGTATCTCGCCTTTGTCAACAGTACCCTTAATCCACTGCTCTATGTCTTCTCGGGGCAGTACTTTAGGAGGAAAGTTAGTGCCATCTACAGGAGGACCAGGCATCACCGCAGAGGATCAGACATGACCACATATCAACGGTCTCTTGTGTCCACTTATATCAACAGAACAGAGCAAATTAAGCCTGTGGTCATTTTTAATGCAAAGATTCAGATGTGACACTTATTCTTTGACATCCTGTTGTCCACTTTCATGTTCATGGGTAAAGTTAATACACAGGATGTGAGTCAAATTGTTATTCCATGTGACTTAATATGATAAGAATCCTCTTATATGGTTAAAATGCGATTAGAGAACGTGTAATATTGCTTTGTGAAAGTTATGGTTGAAAATAGAGATAATGGATGTACTCTGTAGGAGAAATGGAATCAGGTTACAGTTCTGTAGTTTCACTTGTGTCTTATTTCCTGGACACAGTATGTATCCGTATCTGTCTCTGTTAACTGTCATATGGCCTTGTTAGTGACTTGTGTTTAAATATTGAACACACAAAGGGGAACCAGTCTTATCTGAATTTGTATGTAGAATTTGTTATATATTGTTTTTCCTTGTTTGCCTTTGTTAATTCTCCATGCACGGTATATTTTGGTATGTCAAATATTTGTTAATGAAATGACTATAATTCTATAATTCTCTCTTTACAGGGATCTATAATCTAAATTTAATAAATAATCACAGTTGATTACTTCAACTGAATCTTGTTTTTGCTGTGGTCCTCCCATTTCCCTAACTTGCTATGCTTATTATTCCAGAGCAAATTAGTTGCTGGAAGAAACGTCTGTTTTCCTGTTTTTTAATGAAAAACTTCCCCATGTATGTCTTCTCTCACTCAAAAATATATATTGCAATTACTGAATAGGTATGAAAATGTTTATTTACAGATGAACTGTAACTGGGTTGTGTGATTTGTGTGAACACCTACTGTTAAACTTTCACAAACTGATAACGGGATTTGAAAAATCTCGGTTTGGTGTTAACAAGGTCATGTCTTTCTTGTTACATTCGACAGTGTAGAGACAAAAAGCCAGAAACTGAAGCAGAGGTTAAAAAGTCATTATCCTTGATGTATTGCATTTAGTGCCAGTTACATTAACCAACACTGCAGTACATATTCTCTGAGCATGCAAGAAGTTGATACTGATGATGATTTTTATGAGTTTCCCACTCTTAATTATCAAGCTTCATAGAATTACTCCTAAGAACAACTGGTACCGATGGCAACAGCAGTGGCAATGGCAGCAGCGGCGGCGGCGGCGGCGGCGGCAGCGGCAGCAACAACAACCATGATGGCACTGGTACCACCACTGCTGATCAACTGCTCGTCATAATCTCATAAATTTTAGAGTAGGACTGATTTCCACAAATTTGCAGCTGTTAAGATTAAAATGGCACTCTACAACACTTGATAAAATATGGCCCCAGATCTACTCTGCAAAATAAGGAAGCGGAATGATCTCTTCCAGGGAGCAAGTAATTCCGTAACACCATGTCTGTCACATAGTTGAGTGTTGGCCAAGTGTAATGAGGCCCTCAGGCTTTAAAATTGTTTACTTCACTTAGTTTAGCAGTGGTTCCCAACATTTTTTGGCTCATGACCCCACTTTGACATCACAAAATTCTGGTGCATTATTTTGTCAGAAAAATTCCAAATAACTGAGTTCAACTAACTAAACAGACACTGACCTAACTCACTAATGTAACTGCATTTAGTAATATGACTCTCACTCATTAATAGTGGGTTAATATTAGTGAATGCTGAATGAGTCTAAATAGAATAATAATTTTAATCCCTCTGTTTTCTGCTGGTTATTCAAGTCTAAGTCACACATTTAAAGTGATTAATATTACAAATTCCTGGCATGTGCTAGAGTGAACTACAAACAAAATGTGAAGATATCATCCCATAAGGCTTTTACGTCATACTTTAGACAGTAGGACTATGTTACAGGTATTAAGTCACTTTTCTTGGGGTATTAAGGGCTTCAAAGGCTTCAGATATTCAGTTTGTGAAACTAACACATCAAGTTGAAGTATATAAAACACTGACCTTAAAAACAATGTGTTGAGAGTACATATCTCTGAGAAACAACAGACTGCAAACAGAGACACAGGCTGTGCACACAAGGCAGTGAAAAGAGAGGGAATAAAGGGGATGGAATGAAGAAGGAAGGAGGAGCTTATGAACCAAGTCACTTTAATTACAGTTCTGTTTGTCCTTTAAGAGAGCAAGTCAGACACAGAAGACTGTAGAGTGAGCTGGGAATTTTGACTCCTTAGACGACAAGGATTTTGTTTGGAAAAATGGATCTTCTGTCCACAAGGTATGCATGAGATTCATTATGTTTTTGTATTACTTTTGTATTACTATCTTTTAATTTTCATCACTGTTGAATATGCAAGGGTCATCAAAGTTTTTATGTTCCATACCATTTAACATCATCAGTGGTCTGTGCTTGTGTAACAATGTAAACAAGCTTCATAAAACTGCTCACCAAGAGACAAAAAGATACCAGACTCCACAGACTCCTGACTGTGCCTGTCTAGATAAAAACACGAAAGGTTTTTATCTAGACAGGCACAGTGTGTTAAGAAAGGTTAAACAGGTTTTTAAACCCAGTCTGCAGCTTTGTTTCTGCATTTGTCTCAACATGTTCTGTGTCAATCAATCATGTTTATTTATGCAAATGTTTTTTTTTGTTCTTTTGGCACCTCCCACAGAATTAAATTCTGTTTTTTTTAATTGTTGTTGCCCCCCCCCCGCATTTCATTTTTTTTCTAATGTCAAACAATGCCAAATAACAGGCATGAGTGTTCTGTAAAATCACCGCTCAAGACTCTTTAACGTAAAATAAACGGATTGTTCATGAAAAAAAAAAACAACAACAACAACAAAAAAAACAAAACGCATCATCATTGTAAACAGTCTGAAGAGATTCTGAAAATCTAACTTTCACAGCTGTGCACCAGACAGTCTTCTTGTGAAGAAATAACTCTTTTCTGAGAACTGTAATACTTCTGTTCCTCAGTGTTAAGTGCAGCAGATGACAGGAAGGCAGTTTTTTGTATTGTTCAATATTTCACATGCTACTTGGACCTTTGGGTTTCTCAGTATGCTATGCTATGCTTATGATAGTTTTTGAAAAACAAAAATGATGAGATGAAAACATCAATGGAACCTTAAAACTGTGTTCATTAATGTTTTGCTTTGCCTGCTGCCCTCCACAGCATCCACACTAACTTCAGTACTGCACCTATGGATGATGACCAAAACATCACAAAAACCTATTGTACTTATGTACTACCAGAGGATTGGACCTACACTGCTCAGGCAGTCTATATCCTGACCATCTCTGTGCTGGGAATCATTTTTAATGTGTTTGTCCTGATGGTTTTCTGTCTCCACAAGAAGGCCTGCACTGTGGCTGAGATCTACCTGAGCAACTTGGCTGCTGCAGACCTCATCCTGGTATCCTGTACAACCTTTTATGCTAAGTACACAGCTGATAAATATGACTGGTCCTTTGGTCTTACCATGTGCAAAATGGTTAACCTTGGCATCGTGATGAACGTCTACTGCAGCAACTTCTTCCTTGTTCTGATCAGCATTGACCGTTACCTGGCACTAGTGCACCCACTGTCCCACGACAGAATGCGTAGGCCAAAGTATGTCAAATTGGTTTGTTTGCTGGTATGGACTTTTGGCTTGCTCTTGGGTATTCCAGTACTCATGTATAGGCAATTGATAACTTTGTCTGACTTAAGGAAAGTATGCTATGTTGAATACCCAAGCACAAACATAGAGCTGCTGTCTGAGGGGATAGTGGTTTTGCTTATCTTCATCATCCCCATCTTAATAATTTCCTTGTGTACTTTCAAAATCATTCAAGCCCTGAAGAACCGTTTAGATTCTCATAACTCGGAGCGTAAGGCCACCACTCTTATCCTGGCAGTCCTCGTGGCGTTCCTGGTCTGCTGGTTACCATTCCACGTGATGAAGATAATGGAAATGCTTCAAAAAGCGGGCATCTTGGGAGGGTGCAAGATAGAGGACTTTATATATACCAGCAAACAGGTTGTCACTTACCTAGGCTTTTTCAACAGTGTTCTCAATCCCATCCTCTATGTCATTGTCGGAAAAAAATTCCGGAAAAAAGTTAAGGAACTCTTCAAGCAGTGGAAAGTTCAGAGAACATCGACCTTCAGCCTTGAATCTGTACGCACATCAAGAACTGATAAATTTGTGCATGCCTCAGACTGATAAAAGATTGGATCTCTTAAATAAGCCTGCATGTTTATTTTGGATGTCATATCCTGTTCCTCATGAGAAAGCATGACACCCTCCATCTTTCAATATTTGTTCCAATTGGACCCTCGCCCAGGGCTTTGTCTAAGTGGAGGGACAGTTTATGTGTTAAGTGTATGCTGGACTCACTGTGCTGGGATCTGCTTCCAGTCTGAAAGTAAACCTTCGTTGACATTTCACCTGTCTCATCTGGACAACACATGAAAAAAGTTAAACAGAAAGAGGACAGGACATCAACACAGAAGATGCCAACCATCTGTTGTAACAACAGGCCAAAAGAAATTAAGGGTGTGGTGAATGTACAGGATATGGATCTCAAATTAATGTAGTTACCATTTTAACAGTCATATCCCGCAACTGTTGCATCAATAGAAATGCTTTCAGGCTTAACACAACAATAACACTGTTACATTATTAAACAACAGTGCCAGACTCTACATTATACTGCAGAAGTGATGGGAATAGACTGAGTAATGGAAATAATATACAAAAGAGATGGAAATGATGTGTGCACAGAAAGTGTGTAAGTCTTAATATGCATATATACATATATATTAAAGTATATAATATACTTTAATGATGGAAGATTCCATGTGACTATACGTGCCTACATCTATTTCTCTGTATATGGTGTTGCTTGTACCGATTGATATTATGATTATGATCCTAAGTCATACTGATATTACTCTGTATACATGTAACTGTATATTGACAATGTAACTCTTGCATTTACTTTCCCACTCCACACTGTATGTATATTTGCATATATGTGTAAAATTGTGTTGTTTGTTTACTTCAGTAACACAGTCACAGCAACCTGAGGAGTGGTAGTGACTCACACAGTCATACTGGAGTCTGTTTACAGTTCACTGTGTCTGTAATAGATTATCAGTTTGTGGAACTCCTGCATAATTAATACAATGCAACACCTGGCAGGGCACAAGTGCAGCAGTAAAATTGTTTGTCACCACTGCAAAGTTTGGAAGAGGATTTCCACACTGAATAAGGTGGTTTCTTATTTTTCATGATGGTCACTTTATTTGGAAGTAAATAAAAAGTGAGTTCGCTCCCCACATTGGCTTGAGGCCCACATTCCTGAAAAAAACTGCATGGGCATGCACACAACAGTGGTAAATAGAGCTGGCCTAAGTCAAGCTAACACATCAGATCTCCAAATCTAATGATCTCTATTGGATGAATAACTACTGCAGTGTGTTTATTCTTATGCTTATGAGCGCGTACAAATACCTGGCCATCAACACACCAGATATGCTTCGGTATCTGGATTGCTGGAATTGTGCTCAGCTTCCCTGCTCTACTCTTCCACTCTGTGCAGTTGTTCTCTCATTTGGGGATTGGTGCATGATACCTAGCATACCCTTATGAAAGCTGGAGTCTCTGCCACAACTTGATTGTTGCCATAGTAGGCTTCTTTATCCTGGCACTGGTGTCTCATTTCATGGACTCAGTATGTATCTGTAGCTGTCTCTTTTAACTGTCATATGACCTTGTTTTTAGTTACTTGTGTTTAAATATTAAACATATAAAAGGGAAACCAGTCCTGCCTGAACTTGTATCTAGAGTTTGTTATCTAATGTCTTCCCTTGTTTGTCTTTGATAATTCTCCATGCACAGTATATTTTGGTATGTCATTAGAAAATAGTTCTTAAAGTAATAATCGTGTGGTGTTATGTGGACTATGGATGGTCGGTTGGTTGGTTGGCTGGCTAGATGGATGGATGGATGGATGGATGGGTGATAGTATGCTAACATTACAGTTTAGCATCTTACCACATCAACTGTATGAATGCTGGCATGCTTCTACTGAAATCTTATTATCATTAATTCTCAAATAAATCTATCTGATAAACCCAAGATTATGTTTTTATACCGACTTATCAGATAGACGTTTGGCAGTGGTAAAACCTCTACAATATTCATGTGTAACTCATTATATGGTAGCCATTTGCTGTATGTTCCCACTTGACATCCATTTCCAGGGCTCTGTGATCTAAATCAAATGAACAATCACTGTTGATTACTTTGACTGAATCTTGTTTTTGTTGTGGTCCGCCGATTTCCCTGGCTTGCCATGCTTGTTATTCCAGAGCAAAATATAGTGGGAACGCCTATGTTTTCCTGTTTTCTATGAAAAACATCCTCATGTATGTCTTCTCTCACTCAAATTTATACATTGTAGTTATTTAATGTGTGCAAATGTTTATTTACAGATGAACTGGAACAGAATTTTCTTGATGCCTAAGATCAGCGCTCTCGTTTGGCGCGACACTGACTCCCTCTGGACTGTCATTAATTGCTCTTGTGCCACAGTCACAATGATGAGAAGAAAGAGGCAGAGGAAATACTGTAGGTGGCCTTGTAAGGTGGTGCAGCTGCTTTGCCACCACCTACTGTTAGAATTTTGCAAACTGAAAAGCATCAAGGATTTAATAAATCTCTCCTTTTTAACAACAGGCATTTTGACTTGAGCACAAGTGTTAACAGGTTCATGTCTTTCTTGTTGCTTGTGACAGCAATGAGACAAAAATAAAATGCTTGCCTTAAACACAGTGTGTTGAGATTATCTCTGAGAAGCAACAAACTTAAAACAGAGGCATACAAGGCAATGAGAAGAGGGGGAGAAGAAGAATGGGAAGAGAGGGGAAGGAGGAGCTTATGAACCAAAATACTTAAATAACAGTTCTCTTTGTCATTTAAGAGAACAAGTCAGACACAGAAGACTGTATCAGACAGCACTGGTTGAGTGGAGCTGGGTATTTTGAGTCTTTTACATCTGGACTTTGTTTGGAAAAATGGATCTTCTGCCCACAAGGTATGCATGAAGTTCATTATGTTTTTGTATTACTTTTCTATCTTTTAATTTTCATCACTGTTGAATATGCAAGGGTCACCAAGGTTTTTATTTACTGTTCAGCATCATCAGTGTTCTGTGCTTATATATCAATGTAACCAAGCTTCATAAAACTGCTCACCAAAAGACAAAAATATACAAGACACCATAAGACCAAAGTGACCATCTTAAACAGGAAAGGATCTAGATCGGCACAGCCTTTTCAGGAAAGTTAAACAGGTTTTTAAACCCAGTATTTACCAAACTGCAGCTTTGTTTCTGCATTTGTCTGAACATGTTCTGTGTCTATCAGTGATGTCTACATCAGCATCTAACATTTTATAACACTGCAGAAAACTATGGATGCAATAACTGTCGAAAAATGTCATTATTCTAGTTTGTATGTTTATGGTTGATGCACAGAGCAATGTGCACTAAAAGGTACTAAATAATTTGAACAGTAGTTTATTATAAACAAAAATGGAACTTGCTATTGACACATTATACTGAAGTTGTAAAGTCAATATTGTGGAACTTGGTCAATAATTGAACCCTTTTTGCTTCGTTTGCTGTCCTCCACAGCATCCCCACTAACTTCAGTACTGCACCTATGGATGATGACCAAAACATCACAAAAAACAATTGTACTTATGTACTACCAGAGGACTGGACCTACACTGCTCAGGCAGTCTATATCCTGACCATCTCTGTGCTGGGAATCATTTTTAATGTGTTTGTCCTGATGGTTTTCTGTCTCCAAGAGAAGGCCTGCATTGTGGCTGATATCTACCTGAGCAACTTGGCTGCTGCAGACCTCATCCTGGTATCCTGTACAACCTTTTATGCTAAGTACACAGCTGATAAATATGACTGGTCCTTGAGTAGTGACATGTGCAGAATGGTTAACTTTTGCATCCTGATGAACATCTACTGCAGCACCTTCTTCCTTGCTCTGATCAGCATTGACCGTTACCTGGCACTAGTGCACCCACTGTCCAATTACAAAATGCGTAGGCCAAAGTATGTCAAACTGGCTTGTTTGCTGGTATGGACTTTTGGCTTGCTCTTGGGTATTCCAATATACATGTATAGGCAATTGATAACTTTGTCTGACTTAAGGAAAGTATGCTATGTTGAATACCCAAGCAAAAATATAGAGCTGCTGTCTCAGGGGATAATGGTTTTGCTAAGCTTCATCATCCCCATCTCAATAATTTCCTTGTGTACTTTCAAAATCATTCGAGCCCTGAAGAACCGTTTAGATTCTCATAACTCGGAGCGTAAGGCCACCACTCTTATCCTGGCAGTCTTCGTGGCGTTCCTGGTCTGCTGGTTACCATTCCACGTGGTGAAGATAATGGATATGCTTATAAATGTGGGCATCTTGGAAGGGTGCAAGCTAGAGGAGTTTATATATACCAGCAAACAGGTTGTCACCTGCTTAGGCTTTTTCAACAGTGTTCTCGATCCCATCCTCTATGTCATTGTTGGAGAAACATTCTGGATAAAAGTTAAAGAACTCTTCAATCAGTGAAAAGTTCAGAGAACATCGACCCTCAGCCTTGAATCTGTATGCACATCAAGAACTGGTAAAGCTGTGCATGCCTCACATTGATAAATGATTGGATCTTTTAAATAAGCCTGCATGTTTACTTTAGATGTATGACGTTTCATTTGGAGGGATGCCCATCAGATCCTGTATTTCATGAGAAAGTATGACAGATGGTCCCGTTCCATTTGGACCATCAGTCAGGGCTTTGGCTAAGTGGAGGGACAGTTTATGTGTTCAGTATTTTGATTATGATCCTAAGTCATACTGATATTACTCTGTATAACTGTATATTGACAATGTAACTCTTGACTTTACTTTCCCACTCCACACTATATGTATATTTGCATATATGTGTAAAATTGTGTTGTTTGTTTACTTCAGTAACACAGTCACAGCAACCTGAGGAGTGGTAGTGACTCACACAGTCACACTGGAGTCTGTTTACAGTTCACTGTGTCTGTAATAGATTATCAGTTGTGGAATTCCTGCATAATTAATACAATGCAACACCTGGCAGGGCACAAGTGCAGCAGTAAAATTGTTTGTCACCACTGCAAAGTTTGGAAGAGGATTTCCACACTGAATAAGGTGGTTTCTTATTTTTCATGATGGTCACTTTATTTGGAAGTAAATAAAAAGAGAGCTCGCTCCCCACATTGGCTTGAGGCCCACATTCCTGAAAAAAACTGCATGGGCATGCACACAACAGTGGTAAATAGAGCTGGCCTAAGTCAAGCTAACACATCAGATCTCCAAATCTAATGATCTCTATTGGATGAATAATTACTGCAGTGCGTTTATTCTTATGCTTGTGAGCATGTACAAATACCTGGCCATCAACACACCAGATATGCTTTGGTATCTGGATTGCTGGAATTGTGCTCAGCTTCCCTGCTCTACTCTTCCACTCTGTGCAGTTGTTCTCTCATTTGGGGATTGGTGCATGATACCTAGCATACTCTTATGAAAGCTGGAGTCTCTGCCACAACTTGATTGTTGGCATAGTAGGCTTCTTTATCCTGGCACTTGTGTCTTATTTCATGGACTCAGTATGTATCTGTAGCTGTCTCTTTTAACTGTCATGGCCTTGTTTTTAGTGACTTGTGTTTAAATATTAAACATATAAAAGGGAAACCAGTCTTATCTGAACTTGTATCTAGAGTTTGTTATCTAATGTCTTCCCTTGTTTGTCTTTGATAATTCTCCATGCATAGTATATTTTGGTATGTCATTAGAAAATAGTTCTTAAAGTAATAAGCGTGTGGTGTTATGTAGACTATGGATGGATGGATGGATGGATGGGTGATAGTATGCTAACATTACAGTTAAGCATCTTACCACATCAACTGTATGAATGCTGGCATGCTTCTACTGAAATCTTATTATCATTAATTCTCAAATAAATCTATCTGATAAACCCAAGATTATGTTTTTATACCGACTTATCAGACAGATGTTTGGCAGTGGTAAAACCTCTACAATATTCATGTGTAACTCATTATATGGTAGCCATTTGCTGTATGTTCCCACTTGACATCCATTTCCAGGGCTCTGTGATCTAAATCAAATGAACAATCACTGTTGATTACTTTAACTGAATCTTGTTTTTGTTGTGGTCCGCCCATTTCCCTGGCCTGCCATGCTTGTTATTCCAGAGCAAAATATAGTGGGAACGCCTATGTTTTCCTGTTTTCTATGAAAAACATTCTCATCTATGTCTTCTCTCACTCAAATTTATACATTGTAGTTATTTAATGTGTGAAAATGTTTATTTACAGATGAACTGGAACAGAATTTTCTTGATGCCTAAGATCAGCGCTCTCGTTTGGCGCGACACTGACTCCCTCTGGACTGTCATTAATTGCTCTTGTGCCACAGTCACAATGATGAGAAGAAAGAGGCAGAGGAAATACTGTAGGTGGCCTTGTAAGGTGGTGCAGCTGCTTTGCCACCACCTACTGTTAGAATTTTGCAAACTGAAAAGCATCAAGGATTTAATAAATCTCTCCTTTTTAACAACAGGCATTTTGACTTGAGCACAAGTGTTAACAGGTTCATGTCTTTCTTGTTGCTTGTGACAGCAATGAGACAAAAATAAAATGCTTGCCTTAAACACAGTGTGTTGAGATTATCTCTGAGAAGCAACAAACTTAAAACAGAGGCATACAAGGCAATGAGAAGAGGGGGAGAAGAAGAATGGGAAGAGAGGGGAAGGAGGAGCTTATGAACCAAAATACTTAAATAACAGTTCTCTTTGTCATTTAAGAGAACAAGTCAGACACAGAAGACTGTATCAGACAGCACTGGTTGAGTGGAGCTGGGTATTTTGAGTCTTTTACATCTGGACTTTGTTTGGAAAAATGGATCTTCTGCCCACAAGGTATGCATGAAGTTCATTATGTTTTTGTATTACTTTTCTATCTTTTAATTTTCATCACTGTTGAATATGCAAGGGTCACCAAGGTTTTTATTTACTGTTCAGCATCATCAGTGTTCTGTGCTTATATATCAATGTAACCAAGCTTCATAAAACTGCTCACCAAAAGACAAAAATATACAAGACACCATAAGACCAAAGTGACCATCTTAAACAGGAAAGGATCTAGATCGGCACAGCCTTTTCAGGAAAGTTAAACAGGTTTTTAAACCCAGTATTTACCAAACTGCAGCTTTGTTTCTGCATTTGTCTGAACATGTTCTGTGTCTATCAGTGATGTCTACATCAGCATCTAACATTTTATAACACTGCAGAAAACTATGGATGCAATAACTGTTGAAAAATGTCATGATTCTAGTTTGTATGTTTATGGTTGATGCACAGAGCAATGTGCACTAAAAGGTACTAAATAATTTGAACAGTAGTTTATTATAAACAAAAATGGAACTTGCTATCAACACATTACAATGAAGTTGTAAAGTCAATATTGTGGAACTTGGTCAATAATTGAACCCTTTTTGCTTCGTTTGCTGTCCTCCACAGCATCCCCACTAACTTCAGTACTGCACCTATGGATGATGATCAAAACATCACAAAAAAGAATTGTACTTATGTACTACCAGAGGACTGGACCTACACTGCTCAGGCAGTCTATATCCTGACCATCTCTGTGCTGGGAATCATTTTTAATGTGTTTGTCCTGATGGTTTTCTGTCTCCACAAGAAGGCCTGCACTGTGGCTGAGATCTACCTGAGCAACTTGGCTGCTGCAGACCTCATCCTGGTATCCTGTACAACCTTTTATGCTAAGTACACAGCTGATAAATATAACTGGTCCTTGGGTAGTGACATGTGCAGAATGGTTAACCTTTGCATCCTGATGAATGTCTACTGCAGCAACTTCTTCCTTGTTCTGATCAGCATTGACCGTTACCTGGCACTAGTCCACCCACTGTCCAATTATAAAATGCGTAGGCCAAAGTATGTCAAATTGGCTTGTTTGCTGGTATGGGCTTTTGGCTTGCTCTTGGGTATTCCAGGACTCATATATAGGCAATTGATAACTTTGTCTGACTTAAGGAAAGTATGCTATGTTGAATACCCAAGCAAAAATATAGAGCTACTGTTCGAGGGGATAGTGGTTTTGCTTATCTTCATCATCCCCATCTTAATAATTTCCTTGTGTACTTTCAAAATCATTCGAGCCCTGAAGAACCGTTTAGATTCTCATAACTTGGAGCGTAAGGCCACCACTCTTATCCTGGCAGTCCTCGTGGCGTTCCTGGTCTGCTGGTTACCATTCCACGTGGTGAAGATAATGGATATGCTTCAAAAAGCGGGCATCTTGGAGGGGTGCAAGCTAGAGGAGTTTATATTTGCCGGCAGACAGGTTGTCACTTACCTAGGCTTTTTCAACAGTGTTCTCAATCCCATCCTCTATGTCATTGTCGGAGAAACATTCCGGGAAAAAGTTAAGGAACTCTTCAAGCGGTGGAAAGTTCAGAGAACATCGACCCTCAGCCTTGAATCTGTACCTACATCAAGAACTGGTAATACTGTGCATGCCTCACATGGATAAATGATTGGATCTCTTACATAAGCCTGCTTGTTTATTTTAGATGTATAATGTTTCATTTGGAGGGATGCCCATCAGATCCTCTTTCTCATGAGAAAGTATGACAGATGGTCCTGTTCCATTTGGACCATCAGTCAGGGCTTTGGCTAAGTGGAGGGACAGTTTATGTGTTCAGTATTTTGATTATGATCCTAAGTCATACTGATATTACTCTGTATAACTGTATATTGACAATGTAACTCTTGAATTTACTTTCCTACTCCACACTGTATGTATTGTTTACTTCAGTAACACAGTCACAGCAACCTTACTGTGTCTGTAATAGATTATCAGTTGTGGAACTCCTGGATAATTAATACAATGCAACACCTGGCAGGGCACAAGTGCAGCAGTAAAATTGTTTGTCACCACCATGACGTCCACTTTATTTGGAAGTAAATAAAAAGTGAATTCACTCACCACATTGGTTTGAGGCCCACATTCCTGAAAAAATCTGCATGGGCATGCACACAACAGCAGTAAATAGAGCTGGCCTAAGTCAAGCTAACACATCAGATCTCCAAATCTAATTATCTCTCTTGGATGAATAATTACTGCAGTGTGTTTATTCTTATGCTTGTGAGCATGTACAAATACCTGGCCATCAACACACCAGATTTGCTTCGGTATCTGGATTGCTGGAATTGTGCTCAGCTTCCCTGCTCTACTCTTTCACTGTGTGCAGTTGTTCTCTCATTTGGAGATTGGTGCATGCTACCTAGCATACCCTCATGTAAGTTATATGTGGCTACATCTATTTCTCTGTATATGGTGTTACATGTACCGATTTACATTATGATCATGATCCTAAGTCACACTCATATTACTCTGTATAACTGTATACTGACAGTGTGACTCTTGCATTTACTTTTCCACTACACACTGTGTGTATATTTGCATATGTGTAAATTTGTGTTGTTTGTTGTAGAGATTCACACAGTCACAGATATTGCTTTGTATAACTGCATACTGACACTGTAACTCAGGACTTGGAAACAAGAGGAAAATATTTACTCACAGTCAAAGTGTGCTGGGGTTACATTTTTAAGTCTGAATACAGGTCTTAAAAAGTATGTGAATGTGGTAGTACAACAATCATGCAAGAGTAGTGCTGCATCTATTTTGATGTTACAGAGATTTAATGTTAGGTCAGATGAGAACAAAAGAAAAGTTTCACTTTATTTAGAGCGCTTCAAATATATCTGTCTGTGAGATTATGTTGCTGACTGTATTTGTTGAATTATGTCTGCATTACATGTACTTCAATCACTGAAATATAATCTATACCATGGTCACAACAAACTAAATGTTCACACATTTCCCTGATGTGTACCTTGTTTCCTTTATTTGACTTTCGGTGTCAGCCACATCCAAACACTTCCAAAAAAGGAATTAGGACAAGTGTGAACAACCAACCCAATGCCCAATCCGTGAATCATTAGCACATATCGGGTGTTGGAAATTTTAACACGGAACCTCCACTCCCACATCTTCAACAGGCTGTTATCTGGTAAATGTTGAGCCCTCTGACAAATAAGACAAGGCCCAGTGCCAACACCTTCTAGTGGTATTTTGCAGGCTGTGTGCTCCTGGCTACTTATCACAAGGCACAGGCCTAAAACACAACTGAAGTAACAGAAACCAGTCACAGCTGTACAATTGTACATCCTAGGCGATATGCAAATACATGGTGTTCCTGGAAAGTCCTTCACATACAATTTGCAAAGACTTATCAGTAATCTGCAATGTCAGATGTGTTCACAGGATTTACATAAATGAAAATAATCCAGTGTCAAAAAGAAAAACTATTACAACAAGTCAAAGTTCTGCTTTAAAATACTGTTTAACTGGAAAAAAAAGTACCAATATGACCAAATGCATTATGTGATATTGTTAATACTGATCTATCAATGTGTAAGTGTCATTTTATTGTTGTATTTGAGGTGTTGGTTTTAGCCGAGTGAATCTTCCTGGTTGTGTTGTGCTGTGTGATTTCTTACATACAAAGTTTTAAGTTTGAGCTTCCTAGTGGAACATGTAAATATTATGAGTAGTGTACTTTCCATTTGGTCCTACAGACTCTCTCCACTTACAACCCTGCGGAAGTGAAATGAAAACCACTGTGGATGCCATTTTCATTTTTGACATAACAAACCATGTTACAAGAGGAACTATTTGCATCACATAGCCTCATCGCACCACACAGTCCTGTACTGCCTTTCGCATTCAGGTTTTGGTCATCATCAGGACAGGATGGATCCAGCACTCCTCAACCAAACAAACTTGAATACATCCACCTCCTGTACCATGGAGTCCTCGGTGGATATGCACTTTTATCTGGCTGCCTATTCTCTTTTTTTCATTGTGGGATTCCCAGCTAACTGCCTGTCTCTGTATGTTGCCTGGATACTGATGAGGAATGGCAACAACATGGCAGTCTACCTGGTTAGCCTGTCCATTTCTGACCTGCTCTACACAATCACTCTACCTGTGTGGATTGAACTTGCCAAGCACAGTTCTATAGATGGTGGCCTCTGCAGTTTTGTAGCTGTGATCATGTATAACAGCTTTTATGTCGGTTCCGGTCTCCTTTGTTGCATCTCTGCTGATCGCTATCTGGCAGTGGTCTATCCTCTCCACTTTCACTGGGTCAGGGAGGTGCAGACGGCAACAGTTGTGAGTTTTGTTGTATGGATTTTGGAGCCTGTCACCCATCTTATCTTACTTGACCACAGAGGGGCACTGCAAGCTTTCTCCTCAAAACACTTGTGTGAGGATCCAGCACCCATGACACACGAGGACGCCAACTTGGCCCTGATTCGGATCAGCCTGGGTTTCATTGTCCCTGTCATCATCATGACGTTTTGCTTTCAGCAGATCATGCGATCACTCAAACAGAGCACCTCCATGCTGAAAGAGGAGCGCAGGAAAGTAGGAATGCTGTTGTTGTCCCTGCTTCTAACCTACATAGTGGCCTTTGTGCCCTACCAGACTGTCATGCTACTCAGGGCCATACTGGAACCCACTGACTGCATCTGGGCCGCAAAGCTCAAAGATCCATATCTGGTCACAGTTACCACTACAACAATAAACAGTGTACTGGATCCCATATTATACTGTTTAATCAGTGAAAGTGCTCAGAGTGAGGTCAGGAAAGCTCTAAAGAAAGGACGAGGAATCTTAATGTGGAGGAAATGGCCAAGCAGCTCTAATGGAGTTGAATCAGTTTCCTAGGAGCAATTATTTGTTGGATTGCTTGCTTTTAAGCTTACAAAAACACACTGTTGTTGACTGTTTCATTTACTGAAGCTAAAGTGCAAGATAAGTGTGTAATGCTTTTTACTGTTGACCAATGTACATTGGTTGATTGTGGTGAAAAGATTTCCATTTATTTGTGAATTGATTTTTCATTATTTAAGTTTCGTTTATGGCCTTTTATATGGTGTATATGTGCAGTGACAAGGTTATTAGTACTATTAGTATGCTATGTGCTTCCGCAGTTAATATTGGTTTACTGACCCATGAGTGAACTATGACACAAAGTCTCATATTAAATTTTGTTGAACTTTTGGAATCATTTTGACACTGAAAGAAGATCATGAAGTTTATCAGCCATCACTAAAATTGAAGTTGCTATAACAAGGGACACAGCAAACATATTGCTTACCATGCACATTTGGACATGCATTTAGCTTTTCAGACAGAATTTCAAAATGTTTGTCCCAACCTTTTAAAGGCAAGTAGGCTAAGCCACAATAAACATAACAGCCACCTATTATAATATAACTACGTTATGGAAACAACTAGTCAAGCAGAGTGCATATCCCTTTATCAGACAATAAGAGACCATATCCATATTGACACGACAAACATAAAGATTAGCAGCCTCATATAGAATCAGTACCCAAATTAAATCTGCCGTGAGGTCCTTTTAACAGTTTGTTCTGTCATGGCCTGTCACCCAGTAAATGACATACGGTAGTCAGGAACAACAAGGAGACAGCTGCAGACTGTTCCTGTTTCTTGAAACTGGTCTGATTAAAGAGAGGAAGGCAAAGGAACTGAGTGAATCCATGCAATTTAATGTTCATTTTTTGATCATGAACTTCATAAATACAATTTGAGGCAGGAGCGTGACTGGGTGAAGAGTAAGTACAACTTAATTAGCTCTTAACTTGAGGTGATTTCATGTTTTTCTCTCTAAGATTCTTGTTAAAGTCGCCTATGTCTGTGGTTGAGTCTTAAAGATATTACATTTTGTTAAATGAACATGAAATCTTAGCACCAAGATACATTTTTGTCTCAAGTAGGGGTGAAATTCCAGTAACACTGGTTGTTATATTTCACATAATGCAAGCGGCATCTTTCATTAAATTCTCACTAATTGTATTTTTAAAGCTTTCTGTATAAATGTCAACATTAAAGCTAATAACCATATTGATGTATTGAAGATTATAATTTCAGGCTTTACAAAGCGTCAAACAAAGATCGCCTCCAAAAGACATTATTCAACCATTTGTTTGTATTGTATTTGAACCATTATGTAATTTGTCTAGTTGACTTTTCTAGTCGTAAAATTGTTGTAGTTCTATTTCTCACTTTTCAATATTTAAAAAATAAAATCTATGTTTATTTAAGTTTATATTTTGAGTTTATTTTATTGGATAATACATTGTTTAAGTATTTTAAAACTCCAATATGGTTGGCTGTATGACTGTGAAAATGCATTATCATTCACGATACTGTGTTGATTTGTGTCTCAGCCCTTTTTACTGGCCTCCTGTCATACTCCATTCACCCACTAGATGTCCTCAGCCTCACTTCCTGTGTCTGGCTCCACCTGCTCATCTCTTTTATATTCTCTGGAACCTCCCTGCCTCCCTTCACACCTGTTCATTATTGTCCTTATCTGCTATATTTGTCCCTACCATATCTAACGAGTCATTCACCTTCATGTGCAAACAGACCTGTGTGTTTCTCTGTGTTCAGCTCATTGTGTGTGCTCTCCCACTTTGGCTACCTGTTGTACAGTAGTGGCCTGTTTTCTGTATATGTCTCTCTGCCTGCCTGTTCATCCATTCATCCTGTTGGTATGTCTTCAAGTTTTATCACTTCCTCTTGCACTAGCCTGTCTGTGGGTCTGCTCTTGGGTCATTCATGTAGTAAGCTAAACTTGTGTAACACTGATGGAGTATCCCTGTCATCAAAAGTTGTAGACATTGAGATACATTGTAGTGACTCTTTCTTCTTCCCCTCTTTATTTCTCTACAAGGTGTGAGCATATGAACATCACATCTGCAATGGAAAACTTAACCCTGGCCATCAATCATTCAGGCTGTTACTTGGTTGATAACAGGAGGAGACCATTTATGTTTTTCTACTTGACTGTCATCATCACTGCTATCCCATCCAATGCCTTCTCCCTCTTCGTGTCATGGCAGCACATTAGACAGAGGAATGAGCTTGGTGTCTACCTCTTCAATCTGGCCCTCAGTGACCTGACCTTCACTGTTGGTTTGTCTCTGTGGCTGGACTTCCTGTGGCGAGGAATCTGGGCACATGGAGGTTACATTTGTGTGCTTTCAGTCTACTTCCTTTTCACTAACTTTTACACCAGTGATGCTCTGCTCTGCTGCATTGCTCTTGACCGCTACTTAGCAGTAGTTCACCCGTTCAAGTACACGTCCTTGAGGAAAGTTGGTGCTGCAGCCACAGTGAGCGTAGCCATTTGGGTATTGGTGATCTGTTTCAATGCCACCACCATCACTTGGGAGGATGCGTACCAGGAAAACAACAAATTTTCTGTGTGCTTTGACATCTTCCTCCCACTGTCAGAGAATCTGGCTCGTGCTAATGTAGTGCGCTTCTTCTTGGGCTTTGTTGTTCCCGTTGTCCTGGTGGTGTTTTCCACCTGGGGGATCTGTGTGGCCGTGAAATCCAACCAGGCCACAGAAGAGCAGGAACGTAAACGGATTTGCAAGCTGCTGACAGTGGTTCTCTTCTGCCTTCTGTTCTGCTTCGGACCTATCCACGTCATGATGCTTCTCCGCACACTGGTGGATGAGTGTAAGACTGTTGCCTGGCTCTTCTACCCTTATAAGATCAGCATTGCTATCTCAAGTCTCAACTGCCTTGCAGACCCATTGCTTTACTGCTTTATCACTAGAAAAGGAAAGGCCAGTGTTAATCAGGTTGTTCTTTTCTTCCAGGGAAGGAAGAGAAGCAGGGAGGAAGGTATTGTGTAGGTTAAACAGCAGTAAACACATCAGGAGAGGATCCCCTCTTACTTACTCTTCAACAAAAGCACACTGAAGATTACAAAAACTATTTGAATACTCTTCAATTAGTTAAGTATTTGTTGGGAACTACATTCCTCTGTGAATTAAGACACGTTTCATGTAAGTAGACCCCGATGGCACAGAGAAGTAAAATATCTGGCTTTGGATGCACAAGCAGTGTGTCCAAGGAAATAAACGGACTACAAATGTAAATTTGACCATGTTGATGATTTGAATGAGACATGAGTTGCAAACCTTGTGGCTTTTATTTTGTAGCCATATTATTGTATAAGCTCATGTTTACTACCTTCATCGAGCTATTTTTGGTCAGATCGGCATGGATCAGGTGCTGTAGGGAGGACACATTTGCATTAAAGAGACAAAAATATCTATTGCCTTCCTCTTCAGTAAAATCCTATGACAAGGCATTATGCATGCACTTCTGTAGTATTCAGTATCAAACCCATTGTGATCTAAAAAGCTGCAGACTTGCAACTTCAGGGCTCAAAAATCATTTTGGGAACAAAAAATTCTTTTTAAGGTAGTAGTTATGTGAAGGCAATTGCTGTTGTCCAAAATGTGGATGTCTCATCTTAACATGAAACTATATCTGTTTCAATTCAATGTTTTTTGTTCTGTGTTTGTAAAAAATTGTCATTCATTGGTTATCATCATGTTCATTATTCCAAGAAGTTCAGCAGTTTGAAAGTAAAGTTGGCCAAAAAACACAAATGTATAATCTGATGACTCAGTATAGTATAATGCTGCCTGTTGTGTAAAAAAATAACTGGGTGTAACTGCACTTCAGACAAACATGGATATCTGAAGCTCTCCAGTGGACAATACTGGAAATGCACTCAGCTGTGTAAACTGTTGGAATATTTTAACATTAAAAAAAAAAAATCTTTCCTGTGTTTTATTATTTGTGATTTACAAATCCAGGCATGTACATACTGTCCTCTGTTATCTTCAATTTGTCAACATGATCTGACGATTTTACTGTTTGTTGATTTTTTTTAACATTTAACCTTGTAAGACATCAGCTTAATGTTCCCTATTGAAGCTGAGTCCCCATTATGTGACTGCAGGAGCTCATGCCCTTTAAAGGTGTGTTCTTGAACTTTATTTTGACAGAATACCATGACAGCTTGATGCACTTCCTGTATTTTTTCCCTCTGGTATTTAAAATGCGTGACACCACTCACCTTGCCATCATGCCTTCATAACAACAAAAGCTTGGGAGGACATGTGCTCCTCCATGTGAGTCTTTGTCCCTCCTGCCCCCCTCTTCTATCTGTCCATCCATCCATGTCAGATAATATGCTTCACTTAACAGTGAATAACCTGCATCAGCAGAACCTGGGGGCTATAAAGCCCATCTGAATACCCATCCTCTCACCTTCCACTGTCCTTGACTGTGGAACAGACAGCCTTTTTTATATGTATAGCATAAGTGCACATGGAGTAGGGGGTACCTGAAGATCAATAGATTTGGTCGGTGCAGTCCTGTGTCTACCTGGATGTTGGCAGAGTTTCAGCAGTGGCACGTGTGAGAGAGCCTGCTCCCTCTCAGGCATGATGAATGAATCGGACTGTAATCTACACTAGAGGTCTGACAGCACGCACATATGTAATAGACATAATACTCATTGTAATAGAATGGTGAGCCATGATGTATGACAGAATTTTATCAAGGATCACAGGATCCACATCACATGAAAACAAATAAAAAACAAATACACTGGAAGCTAAATCAATGTCTTGAATTGGGTAGAATCAGTTTTGGCCATTCCCCCCTCCAGCAGCTGTGTCTGGCGCCGGGTGTTGGCAGGAGATCTGTGGGGGAATACTCAGGGTAATGTACACATATACACACACACACACACACACACACACACGTGCTGCAGAGAAAAACTGAACCAAATACACACAAATGCTAAATAAGGAAACAGGTGGACAAATTTAGCTTGTCTAGAGTTGTGTGATAACAATATTACATAAGCAACTTGTAAACTAAACTAAACTAAGAATACAATAAATAGCTTTCGTAAATAAATCAAGCTGTTTACTTTATTTGTGTTCATCAATTCGCTCCAATTTTAAATTACATTTGTGAAAATATCACATTTCCTTTCCCATTGACTCATTATCCTAAAATCTCTTTTCCCACTCTTTATTGCTGGCACTCTTTTGTCTATTGAAATCATTCATTATTCTTATCGAAAACCTCAAATACATCTGTCTCTCACAGAGACATCTGTGCCCATTCCCTCTGAATCTATAATCCAAACTGTCTCACTGTCTCATTTGTTTCTCTCCCATTTCCCAGATGTGCACATACACTCTGACTCAGCCATAATAACAGCTATCTTCAGTCACTGAGAAGCAGAGAGCTCTTATTTTGAAATACTGGAATGTGTATCTTTCAGTTTGTCCAGCAAAATGTTGCTTTAAAAAAAAAAGGAAAAGGCTAAAGAGCTAAACTCTACAACTGATTTCTTAATAACCTCATCAAAATTGTCATTGTTGTCGACCCCACTCAGTCCAAAACTCGTCTACAGTTCCAGCACCAATCAAGAGCTAAAGCTCTTCATTGCATCACATGATTAGTTTGATTTGTCAGCTACACTTTGGTGGTTTGCATGACATCATCTATCACCTCTCTTCATTTCAGCATCTCAGCTGCCTGACACGTTGTCAGGCAGATTTCACATCTCCCTCCTGTTGCATTTGATGTCAAACACGTTGGGTTCCTGCGGGCGCTCGTCTGACACTCCCTCCAACCTTTTCTCTTCATCATCCTTCCTGTCGCTCTCAGCACTTTCACACTTTCCTCACAACAAGTTCTCTCCAAATCTTGTCGGCAAATTTATAATGAGACAGAAATTGGGGGAGCAACAGGTTTAATGAGATAGGTGGCATGTCTTTTTCTTTGGATTCAACCAAATACAAAGACAAAACAAGATATTTCACTGAGGTATTTGTAAGTTTTGTCACTGCAGCATTGCCAATGTTAGCATTAACAGCTGTTAATTACCTTTCTAGAAGATGCTGAATTCAGCCTGTTCATTCAGTTGCACCACTCACTCACTCACCAATTTCATTTTAACTAGTGATGATTTTTGTGCTCTTGAATTCTGCATTTTTATCAACTCAGTTGTGTTTACCCTTAAACAGCACAGATCATTCCTCAGCTTCAGTGAGTCACATGACTTTGCAGGTCAAAGATCAGCAGGGAACTCTTTAAAGGGAGAATTATTTGAGATCCTGGTTGTATTGACTCTCCTAAATTTCTGTGTAAGAAAAGCTGTGGCCTGGAGTTTGGGGGGTGCAGAATTACCTGCCAGATGTGAGTTTTATGCATGACTGAAGATGAATAAACACAGGAAATGATATACCCCTGACAGTGCCCTCTCTCCTGGTTGAATCATGGCTATTTTTTTTTTTTTTACAGAGAACTGAAAGTGAACAGGAGTTACTACACTTTGTCGAGTTGCAACATGGTGACTTTGTTTCTAGCCTTCTAGCCCTCTGACACTGGAGTGAAAGAGAAGTGTTTTTTCTTTCTTTTTTTTTTTTTTGTATTGCACTTTAACTGGGATTGCTTTTATTTAAGAAAGTCCACTTTGGAGATTAGGATGTCTGCCCATGCATGTGGGGGTCATCCACTCAGATGCAACACACAAGCCTGTGTTTTCGCTCATGCACAACCTTGACTGATGAATGTGTGAATCTGCAGCACCCTTCAGGATATATTGCACAGATTTCAAATGGGAGGAAGAACTGTGAAGCTACAAGTCTGATGGTTGACATCAGTTAACTGTCAGGATGCCAGAAGACAAACAGGAGACATAAGAAATTATTTTCGGCATCAGAGAAGTTTTAAGAGCAGGAACATTCAGTTAGTCAGTTTGGCAGCATGTCATGGTTTAGATAAGGGACAGATGGATGGGAAAAAAAACTTTGCCAAAGTATCAAATGAATAAATCTGTTGCATACCACTCTTCACATTAAATTTATATGCGCAAATTCAGTTTTAAGCTGATGCCTCTCTCCCCCTACTGACTCGAGAATAGACATAAGGTTCAACATCATGACACACAGAACTATAAAAAGCAAACAGAGGAAGCAAAGAGCTGTGCAGGAAGAAAAGCAGTTTGCAGATAGTCAAGCAAGAGATAATCACACAAACAGAGCAGTAGTTGTGTGAGTGGTCTACAGTGAGCACATGTAAAGGGAATCCTTTCAGTGATATGATGATTATACTGGATACATGCCTATGTATGACCCAGTAATGACAATGTGTCAGACCACTCATCTCATCCACCTGAGGCGATAAATGTAACATCAAGGTTTCATTTTTTTTATAAAAACCAAGAATTGTCTTGAACTATCTAGGCCTCTTCAGAGATCCCTGATTGTTTTGATGGCAACTCACAGCTCTGTTCTACCACTGCACAAGATATGGCTCTCAATATTTAAAGTTTTGTGCCCATGACAGAATCTCAGTCATGGGCACAGTCTACAGTCTATGATCTGTGTTGTTGATCAATATCACTTTTAGAGTATTGTGAGACATCACTCAGTGTTTGACGAACATGTTTGTAATTGGATTTCCCAGAGCTAACACCTTCTCCTCCTCCTCATCCATATAAACGGCCCTGATTGACCATCAAAGGACATGAGCACATGGGCTACTGAACAACACACACATACAATTAAAGAAATAATGAGAATAATATCCCTTGGTGATTCATCATGTGTGGGGGAAGAACAGAGATAAGGACACAGCCACAGATGATAGTGACAAACAGACAAAAGAGAAGGAGAAGAGGAGAAGGGGGGCGGAGCAGGTTAAGGTCACTTCCACCTTGAAGGAAAGCTCCACAAACACACACAAACATACACACACACACAGATACACATCCTTTCCATTACATGCAATTTATAGGCTTCCTTTTACTTGCCTGCCTCCCTGATTAATTTCTTTTGTGGTGCTGTCAGCCTGGTCGCTTTCCAGGGTTCCACACACACTTTGACACACCTGACTGTGGTTCAGAGCGAGACATGCATGGATGGAGACCTTGGGCATCCAGCATCCAGCAAAATGTTATAGGAGTCAGTTACATAATAATGAGCTTTGTCGTTTAATTACCCAAAAGCTGCATCATGGCAAATTGACTGTGATGATGTTTGCTGGGAGAAAAAATCGTTGAGGCTAAAATTTTTGACAAGGGGACAAAAGAAGCGGGATGAAAATAAATCTAAGACTGCATAGAAGCAATGGTTGGTTGACATGTCATGTTTGAATAAATTCAGTAAATTGAGAGCACTTGGAGCATGTCTTTTTGCCACTTTGCTATGTTTGTTGTTTGCTATGTATTTTTCCTATTTCCCCTGATTTTTTTTTTTTTTGTTGGAGGAATTGTGAATAATGTGTGATATAGATGCATACTGAGCTTATTCTTGCCCCTCCTACCGGAAATAAATGACATCACACAAGAGGTCAAATTTAACCATTTTCAAATCAGTGGTGTAATTCCTCTCACCCAGTCTAAACAAATGTTGAAATAAAAGGATATGCATATTTAAGGTAACAAAAGCAGGTGAATGTGCTAAAAACATTCATCATAACTGACCCTCTCAAGTGTGCAATGATATTGACAATGACCAGAGAACACATTGGTCACATTAGACACACTACTGTTTGTCCCATTCTGCCTCTGCATGTCTAATGTGTTAATTTTGTGATTAGTTAAGCAATAACCACTTGTTCAGATTTATTTTGTCATTTTTATTATCTGGAAAAAGGCACTCACTACATTTAATGTGATCTGTTCATAAAATAAACTGTACACAACAAATAGTCGCTAAGCTTGTCACAGGTCATGGTCATGGCAGATGAACAGGTTTACAAGTACAACCAGTGTGTATGTGTGTGAGTGTGTGTGTATGTGTGTGTGTAATTCAGCAGTGATACATTTAATAATCCTGGAAATCCTGCAAAAAGAAAAAGGTTGAAAACATTTCAGCATGTGAACTTCCATGAACTACAGGGTGTGTTTCTTACAAAGAAAAAAGGAACAAGATAAATTTTGTTTATATTTTACAGGTCAATGGAAAATACAGCTCAAGTGCTCGGCTGATATCAAGGGGAATTAAAAACAGATGCAAACATGCTTGGTGAGGTCAAAATCAACAGTGTCACATTCATTTCAGCAATCTCAAGATATTCTGTGATCATGTGAATGTCTCATATAAAACAAAATAAAATCAAAACTGAACACAGCTGACAATCTCATGGCCAGGGGTGGTTAACACTGTCTTTATGGGGTGAACTGCAGCACTGTGTCGATTCACTGTGTGGTAAGATGGTTGCTGAAAGCAATACATTTTTTCATTTCTTATTCAAACAAGAAGCAACATTATTACAGATGTAGTTCCAAGCTTTAAGTCTGTTTACGTCAATTTGCTGCAGCTGAGGTCATGTTTTAAGAACCATGCACAATCAAGAGCAATAGTTTGTTTGTTTTCCTATGAGCTCTCAGTATGTAGTTGTTTCTACCCTAAGGCTACATCTTCAAAATCACATACCATGGAAGAATAATTGTACATGTCAGTTAGGTAAATGCTCATAGTCTATTGATCCAGCAGAAACACAACCTCCCACTCTCCATTCGTTAAATGTTCAAGTCCTTTTGTAGCAGGCTGCTGAGCTAAAAATAGCCTCCCACGGTATGAGATGACAAAGCGGAGATCGATAATGTTCCTGAGGATGGATGACATGAATCTAGCTCTCTGCGAGTCCTGCCCACACTGTTAAAAAATAAGATTCAACGTCAACATGCGAGTTGTTGCCCCCAGGTGTCTTGTAAGAGCCGTGAAGGCTGAAAGACAGCAGAGCTGGAAAGACAGCCCCTGTAGAAACTGAAGTTCTTACGTAGGCCATTGTACAGTAACATCCGTAATGAGGTATTTTAACAACAGCCTCTTCTGTCTCTTCAGTTTTATTCATTTTTTGGCAACATTTTTTCTTCCCACGGCTATGGCACGATGACTGAATTTCCTGGGAGCAGCTCCAGTCTAAGCATAGGAAACCCAAAGGCACATTTCTTGACATCTCAAAGGACCGTGCACTCTCACTCTGACTCTGTCTGAGTTTCTCTCACTCTCTCTTGTCTATGGCTGAAGTGCTCCTCCATTCAATGCCTCATCATTTTCTGTGTCTTTGGCCTGTGCTGGTATGAACCCATTCAACTTGCTGCGCTCCATCACGTACTGCGACAGGTTTGTCAGGCTGATGTTTCCCTCTTTCTTCTCTCCGTTTTCTTCAAGTGGCTCCCCATCTTCTTCCTCTTCTTCCTCTGTTCTCTCCTCCCCCAGCATGGCACCACTTCCACTGTTCATTCCCACACTTGCCCTTCGAGCATCTTCGGGAATGTTCCTCCTAAGCTCGCGGTTCTTGTTGCGTCTGCCCAGTTTGGTGAGGGATCCAAAGCGTAAGTTGAAGAGGTTTTCCTCTGAGGACGATGCTGTCTGCGGCGTCTGCTCGCTGCCTTGATGGTCGTATGGCTCGCAGGCCCCCCTCAGCCTCAGGTTGTTCAGCTTGATGTCGATGCTCTCCTGGGATGAAGTCTTGAAACGGCCAGCATCCAGGCTGGCGAACATGGCCCGCTTCTCCGGAGACAACATGTCCAAGGAGTGAGCTCGCTGCTCCAGGCCGAGCTGACGGCGCTCCATGTTGCGGATGGTGGCGGCCCGCTGGAGCTTGTCATGGATCTCAACACTGAGGCGACGCCGCGTTTCGCGGAACTCTGCTCGTACATTTGCTTTCCATTCAGCTGCATGAGCTTTAAACTCCCCAACCTGTGACAACGGTGAAATAAGAAAAGGATCAGGAAAGGATTAGGAAAGGATATTTGGTACAGTCCACACTGCAACAAGTTTGGCTCCCATACATGTTTTTAATAGTTTTTGTACAACAATGGAGCACTATGGGAGAGACAGATAAGCTGGGCTCATATCTGGCCTTTGCAGCACAGACAGTAGCTTACTGGTTAAAGAGATAGATTTGTTGTTGGTTTTGGTATTTTCAAAAGATTTATTGAAAATGGGAAAATTAGAAAAAGTTCCATTAATATTACACAATTTTTTAAAATGAAACCTGTCCACTAAGATACAGCTTGGCCATAGATCCTTTTTAGTCCCTTGTATCAACGAGTCACTGTCTGTCCTGTCTGAATCTTGTAAAACAGCAACAACATCTTCACCAGCTCAAACAAATTCTGTTTCTGATCCGGCTGACAAGGTTTAAATAATAAATTAATGTGCAAAGTAAGAGAACAGAAAGCTGGGACAAGAGAAGTAGCAGCTGAGTGACCTTTCATGTCCTGCCTCTCTAATGTAATACTGAGAGGTGTAATTGAATGAACCCCACCTCCTCTTTGGTCTTTTTAGACAGCACTCGAAGCCAGTCTGAAATCATGCTGAGGACAGCTGCAAAGTACGCCAGACCCACCAAGATCCAGAACCACACCAGTGGCTTGTACCACTGCTTGTAGTTGATCCTATGGTTTCCACCTGGAGATTGAGTGAAGATACACATGTTTGGCAAAAAATGTCATGTTATTAAAACTCAACTACATGGTGAGTGACAGAAGAATTGTCCATCACATAGCTCTACCTGCAACATAGTCTCCTATTCCCACTGTGGTGAGAGTGATCACTACAAAATAGATGGCCTCCAGTGTGGTCCAACCCTCAATGTGTTTGAAGATGACAGCTGGGATGGTGACGAAGACGATGCAGCCAGCCAGGATGAACAGGATGGTGGATGTCACTCTGATCTTAGTCTGACTGATCTGTTTGTGTTTTTGCTAAAAAAAAAAAAAAAAAAGAAAGAAAGAAAGAAAAGAAAAAAAAGAAAAAAAATGGACAAGCTGTTAAATTTAACCTAGAAAGAAAAATAAAAAAATATGTAAGATCTAATAAGACATGACTGTGTCAGAAACAAACTTTAATCTTTTCACGGAAATCTGGGAGATCCAGATGTGGGTACAGTAGTTTAAGTTTTGGTTGCAATAACCACATGTAACCTAAAAAACAAATGCGCTGTAACACACATCTACGTGATACTTGTAACTAACCCTGAATATCTTCTCAACTCTCAAAATGCTCTTCACAAAGATGGTCCCCAGCTGGTCTCCGATCCCCGCCAACAAGAAGCCGAAGAGAGGGATGCCAAATATGGCATAAAGAATGCAAAAGATTTTCCCGCCTTCCGTGCTTGGAGCTATGTTTCCATAACCTGTCGAAAAAACAAAGAAAGCACAAAGAGGAAGATAGGGTGAAATGAGGATGTGGAGTGAGGTCGAGAGGACGGGGTGGGGAGGTGGTAGAGAGGGTTGACTATAAAGAGTAAAATGAGAAGCAGAAGAGGTCAATCGCAGCTTTCTTATGCAACATAATCAATTGATCTGCTTATGTAATACCTTTTAGTTCCTGGAGGTAAATAAGCTCCAGGAGAGACAATAATTAGGTTCCCCTTAGAGAAAATTGCATTAATTATGGCACTACAGTGACAGGGATACAACGAAGAAGCCAGGCAGACACAGCTTATATTGTACTGTTTCCCAGTTCTTCCCATTTCAACCTGTTGTGCTGCATAAATACACACTCGCTCTTTTCACATCAAGCAAAGTTGTATCATGAAAACACATTACACCATTCCAACTATTTAAGGATGTTTATTTAGTACAATCTGTATGTAAGTGTTTTTTCAATGCATGATATTTTAGTTCTTGCACTGTAATGAAAGCGAAGTGAATGTTAATGAATCCACTGAAAGCAATAAATACATGAATGCCACAGGTAATTAAATCTCTGGACTCCACCATAATAACAGGCCAGTGGTTGTGTGGTTTTCCATTCATTTCAAAAACGGTAGCATACAGTCCGTGCAGCTGATAAAGAAACTTTAATGCCCCGGCTTTGATGTCTAATTTGTGGCTGCTGAAAGGAACTTTATTTTTTTGTAAATGGTTGCATTTGATCAAAGCTTCCAGGAAGCCTGAGGGTTTTCACATGCATTTTAAAAAAGAACTGTGATCAATTATAAACTGTTTACATGTTTATCTCATAAAAAAGAAAGCCTTTTTTGAGGGCAAAAAAGGAACATTTAGAAACAGCTTGATATCAAATAAAGCCACGTTGTCCCTGTCAGCAGGGTTGTAAGCATCTTCAATAATGTTGATCTTCACAGGTTGTTAAATCCCAGACTGCTTGTGTTTTGCCTCATTTAGTTCCAGCTCATGGGGGTGACAGGGATTTGTGAAACTCACCTGGGGGCAGTAATAAGAAGGAATCACCTACTCAGCTTTGCAGAGACAGCAATGAGAAAGTATCTGCATTTAACTGAAAGCACAAACCTGAGATAAAAATCCTTCACCACCTTTGAAAAATTATTTATTGACAATTAGTCTTGTTTTTATAGGCTCATGCTGTGACACATAATTAAGAAATTAATCTCAGTAAAGATTTACATGATGAAATGATATGAGCGATAATGTAATATTGCTTTTCCTCTCTGCACACAACAAGCGCTGCCAGGTTGGATGCATGGTTTTCTATAAATTTATAGAAATTTATAGAAAACCATGCATCCACTCCTGCATTTTTGTAATGTTTGGAATATTTTGTCATATTTGGTCACAAAATATTCCAAATATTACAAAAATTCAATTATGAAATAGATAATTCAGTGAATAGGTAAAAGACTTAATATTGCCTGGTTTGATATATACACATATATTAAAACTCAACTTATTATCATAAAATATTACTTCATATAACAGTCTTCATACATTTTTTACTTCATGAAAAAGTGTCATGAAATAAAACTGAAGACACTATACAAAATAATTAAATTAAAATTAAAACCCATCCACTTTAACTCTATTTTTGTGACACTGATGATGAAACTACTACTTAATATTAATTCTGAGAATGTGAAAAGACAAACGCTTGTTGAGTGTAATAACGCGGGACGGAGCAGCAGCAGCTTCAACTCATTCTTTAATGATATTAAATATTTACCTATGGTTGTAATGACAGTTCCAGCGAAGAAAAAGGCACTGCCCAGATCCCAGTGACTGGAATTATAGGTTGTGTCTCCAATAGGCCTCACTCCTGCACACACAGCATCTACAGCATGCTAGAAAAAAGACAACATGAATTACAAGGATGATATTTGCAGGTATATGAACATGACATATACAGATCTATGTTATCTTAACAGCAAAGTGAATGATGGAGATTCTTTGATGATAAAATGGGCATTATCAAAGCACAAATTAAATTCAAAAACACAGACTTAAGAGTCTCGATTGCGTGCGAGCTCAGCTAATGGCCACACAACAAATACCAACACATTATATAAAATCCTGATGGCGTGAAGAGAGCGAGTGCATTAACCCACCTCCTGCCAATGTTTATGCATTTCTGTGTACGTGCGTCTCTTGTGTGCATTGCTGTTTGTGGACGCATATGTGACCTGTGCCTCAGACCGTGTAACAATGACCTGAAGAGCAGGTCAGGACTGACTATCTCTAGATCAATCTGCCTGATGAAAGAGGAATAAAGAATGAGGGGGAAATGTGTTGGAGGAGGGCGAGTGGACGACAGATGGAGAATTGAATCAATCCTATACCCATGTCATAATACTTTAATAACACAGGAAGTAGAACTAAGTAGATTATTGACAATTAATTGAATCAGTCCAATATTATTGTAGCTCACAGTGGAATTATACCATGACACCATGTTTCTGTTTTACAGGATGCTAAAAAAAACCTTTCAAACAATCAAATTACAAAATGAGCGAATACTAATTTGATTATTTTGTTATTAAATACTGTACAATAACATCAGTAGCCATCCCTTCTTGGCATAGGAGCTCTTGTAACAAGTAAATGTTTGTTAATGAATTTTGTTACTAAAGGCAAAAATCTGCTGGTTGTGACCAGTTCAAACAATGGGGCGATATTTTTCTGTATTTGAGTCCTAAAAAAAAAAAAAAAAAATCTTCTGTAATTCAATAGAAAAAAAATGCACCAAGTCAAGGAAATATGGAAAAAAAAAAACAACGTTTGCCAGACAAAAACATGACATATGTCTCAGGGAACCAATGTCTCACAGCCTGAGCTTTTGTATTTATTCATGAAAACACACCCCAGCTAAAAAAAACTAATATTTGACTGACAGTATTCCACCCTCATAAAGTATATCATTACCTGCATTTACAAAAATCAACAATTATAATATCAGTTTATAAAAATCTCCCTGTGGGCATGCACACAATACCCATCATAAGATCTGATCAAATTATTCAGGATCAGATTCCTCATATGATGTTGTTTCTCCTCCCGACCTAATTTGCATGTTTCTGCATTTCACACTGACTAAACAGACTTTCACATGCAGCAGAAAGACCTTTATCTCCTTTTTTCAGTGTCAGCCTTTTTCTTTAGTCCCTCGGCTCTTCTTTATTCCCAGCTTGTCTAGTGTCAGGAAAACATTAAGAAGCTACAATGCTCTGCATTTACTGCATCATTATTCTCATTAATCTCCTTCTGTGCTCCATTATGCAGCCGTGAAATGTTAATCTGCTATCTTGTTTTCTGTCAAGATCTCTATAGTTGGTAGTGTAGTATGGGCATTTTATGAGAAAAGCATTTCTTTTCTTATCTCTGTGGAAATTTACAGTTTTTGCTCTTGGGGTTTTGAATAAGCATCATTTTTGCTAACACAAAGTCACTGGGAGGGGTTTCTTTTGAGAAGAAATAGCTTCACTGGATTTACCAACATTCCTCGTGGGATATCATCTACGCAGCAACGCCCCCCCCATCCATCCATCCATCCATGCAAGCTGTTAGTGAGATGTATGTCCATGTGATGAAATATGTATAAACTCTCGTGACATACATTTCAAAGCAGACAGAGTGGAGGACCACTTCAACACACATCACTGCACATGCCTACTCATAATCTTGCTTGTGATTACCTCAGCTCCATCAGCACAGCCCCCCTAATGAGACTGATTTCTGTACCTAAAATTAGCCAATTACAATAATGCTATTTTATAGGTTTTAGCAGGCACAGCTTCTTTATTGGGGCAATATCAAAGCGGTAATTATACAATAAATCCCAAATAACCTAAATTTGGACTCAAGAGGGAGCTATATATAGCCTCAATGTATCTGAATACTTTATGAGGAGGTCTATTTTCGTCTCATCTTTTTCACAGCCAAGTTCACGCTGCATTAGAGATGTGGAAAATCCTCCGTTGGCACGTGCACTTTTGAGGCATGAGGATGATAACTTTGATTTCTGTTGCAGGGTGTTAATTAGGACGACAAATGGTGCAATGGTTTCAAACATCCTGCTCTCTGCTATTTTGGCCATGTACACCGACATCCTTTCATACATCCAGTCACCACCAGGCGCTCATGACAGGATCTTTGCTAATGTGTTTTCATATTCACCACTGCAGGATCATTAGAGAGCACATGAACCCATTGCAGATCTTTATCCCTCTCAGCGTGTCTCTCTAGCACACAGCAGGTGAAGGCAGTGATACAGCCAGCATGGTGCCTTACTTTCCCTTCATTCTCAGTGCAAAGCTTTCTCATCTGCAGCACTAATATCTACAGCTCCACACTGACCACTTTGAACCATTATAACTGTACAAAAGGCTGCCAAACAGGAAGTCTGAGGCCCATCACAGATTAGGTTGCTATGAATTTATCAGCACTGCATGTGAGGTGAGCACCAAGTTGATCTTGTGTGTGTAGAAAAGAACAGAATCTGCCTTAGATACACAGATCCTGCAGAGCTCTGTTTGTTTTCATATTAGAGGTATTCTTTTCATCACACTAAGTATCATCTCACAGCTGTGATGTAACATTTCCTTTGGGCCACTGTTTACACAGTGATGGAACCAGTCTTCAGATTTAAATTAAGGCAGCATGGGAAAATCTTCCACCAGCAAAGGTCATGCATCAAAAGTCTTAATTAGGTAAAGGCATTGGATGTCTTTTCATCAAAATGTACTCAATCTATCTTAAGTAAACATACATGTTATGCAACAGAACGGCTCCTGGCAGTGTCATAATATTATGTCACCCACTTATAAGCTACACATGTATAATCAAAGGCAATCCAGGCACAGCATATACCATGTTGTGACATTTGAAGGCGCAGAGATCTTCTGAATATTTCTCACAAATTATAAATCCATATGTTTTAAAAAAGCAAGTGAAAATCATGCTATTAAAAAACTGATGATGCTGGTTGTGTTCTGACGCACTTCCACTGCAGGTATCTCAATGTCTGTAAAAGTTTGTTTGTAGATCAGTGAGTCATCAATAAATGAGGCTTGACTGGTGTCAATAACAGTTAGGCTTCACGTAGTGCCACTGTGTGACTCATCGCAACAGCACTGGGGAAGCCAATTAGCCCTGCCGTCTTTGCGGGCGCACAGTGGGTAGGTGGACAGCAGAGATACTGAAGCAGACACGAACAGGTCAACCGACACATCAAGTCAGCACATGCTGTGCAGCAAACCTTAACAACTGCCCGCTCGCTAATACATCTGTCTCACACACCCACACGGGATACATACACACATACACATGAGCTTCCTGAGGTTGCCATTTTTCTGTCAACTCCTCCGCCAAACACTTTGACAACAGTGAGTCACCACTGCTGTGTCCCCACGGAGGTTGGTCGACTGAGTGACAGGCTTGACACAGCACGAACAGGCCGATAACAGAACCTGTTAGAGGACCAGACAGACTCTTTGATGGAGTACTTGTGAAGCAGTGTGTCCTAAAGGCCTTTTCTTGAGACAGCAGGAAAAAAACTGCCAGTGTGAGCTTCACACATAGCTTGGTATTTGTTCCTTTTTTAAGGTTGAAGTGCCATCACAACTCAATGGAGAGGAGATTCAGTATCAATTTAAAGAAATTGTTTGACATTTAGGGAATGCACTGCACTTTATTCACAGGAAGTAGCCTCTCTTTTATCTGTGTAGCTACATGGTAGCTGCTGGTTTAGCATGGCATAAAGTCTAAAATGGTGTTTTAGAGCTGCTAGGTGGTACATTTGGTTGCCTTTTAAAACAGTCAGGCCAATTGTTTCTCCTTGTTTCCAGTCTTTACCCTATGCTAAGTCAATTAATTATGGGCAGTGGCTTTAAATTTGCCATACAAACATGAGAGCTGTATCAATATTCGCAGAAAAGAAAACATATGAATATGTAAAGTCATTTCTTTTGTTTTATACATTTGATTTGTCAGACACAATTGAGCTCTGGGAAGTGTTATAATACCTTGTGAGACACATGTTACCATATGTATCTAAATCTGATCATTTGTCCAGTCAACAGCCTCACTTATGATGTGTTTGCTGTTACTAGCCTTGCTGCTCTGGGCAGCAGGAGGGCTGTGACTGCGGGCCTGTGCAATGAATAATTGATTCCCTCCGGACCCCAGGCACACCATGCTAAAGGTTTTTATTTCCACACTTATCCTTAGGAAACACTGCAATTGATTTTTTTTTTCTTCCTTTTTTTTTTTTTTGGAACAAAGTCATGATAGCGCTTTTGTGGCTTGGAGGTTAGAAAGGGATGGTTCTCTGAGAAGAGAATAAATGAACAGAGGTGGGTGTGGAGAAAGAGGCAGTCCAATATTCACTGGAGCAGGGCTGAAGATGGTAACATCAAATGGAGCCATTCTAGCGGAAAGTGGAGCACACCAAATGCCATGTGGTTGGTTCTCTCTTTGGGGTTATTTCAAGCTTTGGAGAATCAGAGGAACCTTCTGTGACACTGACATGACTCTTGTCTTTACTTTTCTAAGCCTACGCACAAATAAAAAAACAAACAAACATGGAAAGCACATTACTCCAGTAAGCTCCTTTGGTATTGGATTACATGCTAGGATTTTGCTACAAATACAAACTGTTAACATGGCTTATTCTATTTCCATATGTTTTCAGTTGAATAATACTGATCAGGCACCTCTCCCCTTTGGACCTATTTTTCTCTCCAAGCATAGTCGCCCACATTCACACACACACATTTGTTTTGAGCCTCTTCTGCAGATTCTGTCTTAAGGAGAGCTTGACTGATCCTTGTCCCACTGCACCCCCTCACAAATCAAACTTTCCACTCAGCCAACTGCACGCCGACACATCTCAAATCATTTTCCAATCTCGCTTCCAGTTGTGCATGTCAGCTCAATGCAGTGACCTTAAATCTTGCCTCATAATTCTGGGTGTAATATCACAGAGCAGTATGAGGCACCACCATACTCTGTGTGATGAAGCAGCTGACACTGTAAAAAGATATTGTAAAATGCACAGTTAAGTTATGATGGGATATTTTTTCATGCTTCAGGTCAGCTTAAATCAAACTTTATACCACAGTGTGAAAGGTTGTCATGTTTTAACAACAGGCTGTTTTATACAGGTTCAGATGTTAGAGATCTGCCACTAAATGATCCATTCTTCATCATGCTATGTAATAAATCATTTTACGGACTGTTTCATTTTGAGAATTCAGCAGCACAGTCGCTAACAGTTCCTCAAATCATCCTGGGTCTTTCAAATCATTCTTTAAATGATTAAATTAGAAGATGCATCACACACAGGTTTGATAGAAAAACTGCAACAGCTGGCTTGAAACCTTACACTAAAGAAAACTATGCAGCTGTAGCTGTGAGCTTGTTTCCCTTTTCAAAATGTGTGGGTGTTGTTAAAACACCACTCTGGGATTTCATACGCTTATTATTGAGGGCATAACACATTGAGATACAAGTTAGTTGTGAAATCTATTCCTCACAACAACTCACTGTGCTAGTCTAACAAAGATCCACACTCTTGTTTACTACTATTACAATACAGTTTGCACATGAACTGCAGCACAAAGGTCACATTGACTGGGCTCAGTTTCTGAGGATGAACATAGGATGCACGCAGTTACCATGATTACTTTTATGTAATGTTCAATAACATGAAACTGCATGCACTGTACATTATATCTGCCAACAGACACAAAGTGTCACAGAGAATTACGGGAATGTCTGCGGTAAACAACCCCTGAAGGTAATACTGTGCTTCCTGCTAAAGGATGGACCTGCCTCTAAGTCTGCTCATGACATTTACCCATCAACTGCCAACCAGCCAGGGGGTGTATCTTCTGATGGAGCTTTAGACTCTGTGTAATCCATTTATTGACTTTTCAACACTGTGTGAAGAAACCTACTGAAAATGCAATTGGAAATCCATAAACATTAGCATTATTATAATGGCTATGACAACGCAGTTTCATTGAAACCATGGTGAGCTTAATGCGAACCTTAATAGTGGGTGCGTTCGATTTAGTGAGAGGACAGTGTACTTCTGTGGAAAAGACAACCCACCCACTTGCACACATATTTAAGTGCTATGTCTGGGACTGGGACTGACAATCATTCCTTAAACTTTCAGCAAATGTGAGAACATAATGAAAGCAACAGGTACCAATTAGAAATGTCTGAACTGGAGCTAAAAACTACATTTACAGATAATGTTTCAGTTGCTTGTCTCTGTAGCAACAACAGCTAAACTGCTCCAACTTTCACAGGCTGTAACTACAGTATGATACAGGGTGATGCCTGTAGACATTCATGTAAATGTATGAGGAGGAAGTCAATTAACTAGTGGAAAGGATTGGCACCAATTATCAATGTGACAAGTTAGTTTCAACTCCAAGGTCCACTCATTTGCTTTTTCTCAGATTTCAGCTGAATCTGATTATCTTAATGAATGGCATATGAAGGCCATGGTATGTGGTTGAAAGCTTGAAAGAAATGTAAATGTTCTTAGAGGGCAAAAGGCCTCTGAAAGCCTTAAAAGCAGAATGACACATGATATTACATCAGCATGTTTTCTCTGCACGTGAGCAGTCATTCTGAAAATGTTGCAGTAGTTTGAATTAAAGCTTCATTTGCTGGAGGACAGCATGGACATGAAAGGAAGTAACATCCAACCCTTTCAAGCTCATGTGATTAGCCAATGAAAGCAGAATTAATTACCCTAAGAATCCCTGATTACCCCTGATAGTTATCACCATCATAACTGCTGCTGCAAAGGTCAGTCCTCTGACTTTCTTCTTTTTATCTACTGATCAAATTGAATGACACTCAGTATTATTTGTAAGATCATTTTTCGTTGATTTTTTCTTATCTTCATGTCCTTTCACACACTTATCTGTTGGTGAGGAGTAGATAACAAATGCAATGTAGTATTCCAATGGTGTCTGAGTAAATGGTGAAAACAAGTACATTACTCTCTTTAACCTGTTACATATGGACACCAGAACATCATCCCTCACTTTCAAGCACTAACCTTGATGAGTGCCTCCAGCTCTTCAGGTGAAACACAGGGGTGTCTCTCCAGGAACAAAGCCTTCTCCTGGGTGATACTGGTCTTCTGGTTGCTCTCGAATGGCATCTCCAGCGCCCTGAACGCCAGACCTCCACCAATCAGGTAGAGAACAACCACGATGAAGACTGCAAGCACAGTCTTCCACTTCATCACCGAGTGGAGGGCTGCAACAGCACCGTCACAGCTGGCGTCCATGCTGGCCACCACGCTGGCAGAGCGGGAGGAGATGGACAGACGTGGTAGTGGACAGTGACCGTTGGCCTTTGGGTCACAGCCCATTGGGTTCTGCATGGTGGCAACGCTGGCCTGGACAAGACTTGACTTGGCCATGCCAGGCTGGACCTTTTTGGGAGGGACCAAGTTGGTCTGGACCGCCACTAGATGAGAGATAGGGGGAAAAACTCGATTAATTTAGAAGTAATTTGTTTACCTTTGAATCTGAGGATGTGAAGACATGGACAAATTACATTGGTGTTAGAACAGGTGGAAATTAACTTACTCTCTTTGCTGGGAGGCAGTATTCAATTTTTCTAATAGACCATAACAGAAGGGTAAGTGCCACTTTCAGTCATAAGTTTCTGAATGGGTTTTATGATAAATGCACAAGGGCTGGAGCAAGTCAACCATGAGGCAGTCAAATTTAGATTCCTTTAATATATGTATTGTATAAGCAATCCAACGGCCTTCACCCCTAATGCCCTCACCTGGCTCAGACGGCCTCAGAGGCATGAGCTGAGCCTATTGTCTACAACGGATTTGTTTAATGGAGGTTTTCTTTTGTTTAATGGGATTTATAGGATATAGTAAGCAAAATGTTTACACACGCACACACATCCTTGTCTTGCTCCATTTGTGGGGACTCTATAACTATAGAATCAGCACTTAGCCCTCAGACAGTGTAAACCTGTGGGGTCCAGCTGGTCCCCACAAATCTGCCAGACCCCACAAGCACAGTGGCCTCCCCATTTTCAACCCCACACACAAACAAGGCCACACAAATACACACACACACACACTGCTATGATGAGTCAAGGACATCCAGGAAGTGTCTCATTCTTTGGTCCAAGAGCGATGAATCTTGTTAGTTAATCCCTGTGTCACGAGTCAGTAACAGCAAAGTGATGTCACAAGCTTGGGAAGGTGCAAAACTGCCTCTTTCAATTTACAGTATGTGCCCTTTAAGGGCGGTGGCCGGCTATTTTTAGAACATGAGATGAATTAGAAAATTAAAACTGAGTGTTGAAGCAGCAAAAAAAAACAATCACCCTACATTACTATCTCACGCTGTATTTGGTTCAGTCACTTTGATGGATGCAGTAGAACATTTGTCAGTAGATTAATTGCAATTTGGAGCAAATCCATAACTAGACTTACAGTGACATTCATTGCTTTTCATCTCATCCTGTGAGTGAGAGAAATTGAGTAAATTAGCTCGGTGCAGTGGAGCGCAGGCAGCTAGGGCAGTTCAGAAAACCTTCACACACATTTAAGTGATCAAAAAGCAGTTATAAGAAAAGTATAGGAGGCTAAAATATATATATTTTAAATCATTGGGCCAAAACTAAAACTGTGATGACCATAATTAGCTTTTTACTTCAGATCTCTGAGGCTGTGCAGCATTAATGTAAAATCATTTTCAAACCACTGAAGCTGCTTCACATTGATTTTAGCAAATTAAATAAGGCCTGAGTGGGAAGCAGTTTTATCTCATATTATCTGATACTATCGCTCTCAGCCTTACTCTCTGCTTCTGGCCAAAGTAGAGGAAGGTCAGGTCAGTGAATGAGATGTGACTCAGTCCAACCCCATTCAACCATCCCAGGATGGGAAAAAAGTGTTGATGACAAGGTACTCAATAATGGCAATTATCAGTTACCGCACAGTTCAATGGGTCACCAATTATTCAGTTTGTCCACTTCAAATCTGTCAGCTTCATGATTTGGGATTACAAAAGAATGATTTATCTATTTACCCACTGATGACGTAATCAAACTAAATCTAGTAATAAAAAGCGTGGCAAATTTTGGGGTTGGCTCCGGTCGGCTCATAGCCCAGTTATTCTCTGTGGTACTGGACAGGTTGCAGGCGTTTAACTCACCAGCTGAGGCTGCCACACTGGCGTCAAGCTAGACTGATTTACAGAGGACACTTCCGGTTAAAAACAGAAATCAAAATAAAACCTTTACCAAGGAATTTGCTATGAGTAATCTGTCCTTCAGCCTGTACATCAAAATATATATAGCAAATCAGCTCAACAGAGAGTGAAGGAAGCTTGTGCTTTCTGGAGATCAAAGGCCCTTTATATGAGACGGTCTGTTTTCACTGAGCCACGTGTCTGTAAATAGCTACGTCTGGTAAGTACTGTTTGCAACTGTTCCTTTTTATAGATGATTTAACAAAGGTATTAATACCGTAGACGCCATTTTTTTAAGGGAACAACTTTACACGCTCTTATTTTGACACCGTTTCCGGTCTCTAGCTGGCAGTTTGCGCAAACTTGACTGACTCTACTGCTGCTCAGCTCCCAGCAGCGTTGCCTCGCACAGCTGAGCTCACGGAGGATGGAGAATAAAGACATAGGCTACTCCCATTCGCTTTGTCTTACCGTTTTGCATGGCATGAATAAAAAAAGATATGAGGAAATTCAAAATAAGATAGACAAGATCTTGAATAATGAATAACGTAAAGATGATGAAACCCCTTTCAAATTGGTCTATGATTCAAACCGATGCTATTATAATCCAATCTCATGTTTCTCAGTGAAACACTACTGAGATTAAAGAGTAGGCTGCTATTGAATAACACATATCCAAAGTTTTCTGGTGGTAAGAAAGCAGAATTTACCAACCTTGTTCTGGGTCCCAGTTAACTTGTTTTCTCGGGTTTTCTATTGGAAATTTCATCTCTGTTTTTGTTCTCAATCAAAGCGCAAGGAAAGATGTTCAGTGCGAGTGAGAGTGGAGGGGGGAAAGACAGGAAAAAATCACGATGAGTTCTTCTGCCACATCTTCACGTTATCTTTTCGTGCATGTGGGTGAAATTTGTACAGAAGAGCAAACGCATCACAAAACCGCATTGTCTGCCTGAGCTGGTTCCCCCTGCTACACCTCCTTTTTTCTCCGCCTTGCTCGCTCGGACGCGTGGTGGTCGCCTGACAGACTGAGATACTTGTGAGACCTTTCACTGAGCTGTCGCAACGCTCTCACTCCGATGTCATTCTCAAAACAGACAGTGAGCAGTGATCCGGTCCAGAAACACAACCGGAGTGTGTCCAAATATAAGCAACTTTACGCACGCGTTTACGCCGGCAGCGAGAACAACAAGGATGGATGGATGCTCTCCTCCCTTTCATTCCCAGAGCGCACAACCCCACCTGCCTTTACTACAACGAGCTAAATGAAATTTGCTTCGAGCTTCTCATCTTATATAGTCTAACCGTATTTGTTTCATCCATTCATGAATACTCACTCTTGTGCTTTTTTTCCTCCAAACCAGGATTATCCTCTCATCGTTGGGTAACCGGCGATTGAGCACATGGCGCGGGGCGGGAAGTCAGAGATGTACCCCCAAATCAGCGGAAGACTTAAACCATTACATCATTCACATGTATGGGAAATGGTGCATTATTTATGAACTCCAATAGCCGGAGACTAGGCACCTCTCCCAATACGTCAGATGAGGAGGAATTCAATGAGATGGCGAGGTTCACAAATGGGGGGGTTGATGGATATCTTAAACGAGTTTAAGCTATTCATCAATATATGAAGTGTTAAATACTGTAGATAGGCTTAGGCCTATGTGTAACTGCGCTTTTGTTTTGATTTTAAGAAGGCTGAGAGACTAAAACGTCCAACAAGTTTATTTAAAGGTCATGTTTAAAGAACAGCATCTGTTGACCGTGCTTGTTTTTGTTTTTGTCCACTCATCTTCATCCATGCATTTTTCTAATATTCTCTTTGGATTTTATTAAATGGATGCTGAAGTCACTGGTTAGCATTGATTTTAATGGGTCATTAATTAATGGATTTGTACACCGGAAACTTAAATTAATGATAATGAGCTGATCATAATTATAATTAAAGAAATTACAACAAAATGCACCGGTGATGCAGCCCAACTCAATTCGTGTTTTACCTGTAATCAAGAGTCAAAATGTCCACTGTGAAAATGATGACAGTTCAAAGAACAAGATGAAGAGAGGAGATCATATTTGATGGTAAAGCAACCTGACACTGCTCATGCAAAACTTTGATCTAGATGTAAGAAATGTGCATTTTGAGTAAGCTATTTATCACCAAAATATCAAAATTTAAACAGGTGTAGCCCTGTGTCTACAAGATAATGGAAAGCAGAGTCTACATCAATTAGTGTCAAAATAAGGGAGAATGACAAATACTACAAGCAAAGGGTTGCTTAAGATCTGTTTCACATGTTGCCTCTGCTATTAAGTCATTCACAATCTTTTGTTGGTAAATGACGTGAGGGGTTAAAAGGTCTATCAAACAATACAAGGAACACAATTAACAATATGCTGTTGACAGAATGTTCTCATGAGCAACACACTTGGTTTAATCAGATTTTCTATTTGCTGCATTGGTCAGTTTTTCACACTGACACATTACCGTAAATGAGGCAATTGATGTTTGTGGTTTTCATCGTTACGGCACACTATGGTCACTTCATGTTGCTGTAATAACACAAGCAATCCACCATCTCATGGTTATTCATAAACTGCTATAGGGACTGTGGGGAGAGTATAGGTCAGGAGGACAACTGAACTATATTCTCTGCAGATACAGGGGTCTTTCTATGTAATCATGCTCTCAATCAGAGCATTTGAGCCCTATGGTGCACATACTACTGTATTTTACGACCACTGAGGACAATATAGGCTGGCTTTTCCTGTGCTTTAGGGCTTCACACAGGCCCTGCTTGCATCATCCTGTTTGTCTCGTGAACAGTGGCTCCAAAAATACCATGTCCATATCCAGAAATGTTAACACATAGATATTCATGGGGATTTTTGTCATTTTGTCAAAGTGGATTTACAACTATAACAATAAATGTGCACAAGAAAAAAAAGAAAAAGGTTCTTTATTTTATAGTGTTATGTTATTTTAATTTTCAATGTCTTTTTTTGTCATATTCCTATCTTTGTCTTTTGCTTTTGGGGATGGGGCGTGTGGGGCATGTCCTTCCTTACGCACGAACGCGATGACGTAGCTTATCGTAGCAACCAGCATGGCGACGGGGAAGCTTTGCGCGGCTCCTCATCTGCTTATAAGCTAGTATTAGGATGTTACCATTGCATTGCTTGGTCGTATTACAGCTTTAAAATGTTTACAGTCGAGAACACTGTCTTTTCTGCATGTATCCGAGCGCAGTGGTGGATGTCCTGGAGTATTTCCGAAGAAAATGGGATACGCTGAGTCTAGCATTATCATGGAATCGAGAATAGGTATGTAAATACTATTAGCATTAGCAAGCTAATCAGCACAGGGAATCAAATTCAATTTGTGCATAGGCAGCTAACTAAAGATAAACTCATCCTGGCTGTGTGGCCTCAAGTTCACCTAGACAATGATTAGCCATTTAGCCCCACTGCTTGTTCGCAGTACTTAAAACTGAAATCTAAAACCAAGTTAGCTTGTATTACGATGCTTCACTTAACCAAGTCAGCTCATATTACGATGCATTATTTTTGGTCTTTCTTGTTAAAGGACGATATTTCAGCTGTTTTTGTGATGTGTCGAAAAGAAACGTTTTCTATCCTCATGAAAACACTGACCACAGTAATTTAGCTAAAACGAAATTTAATGAGAATAACTTAGGTATTGTTTCTTACTTTACAATATCATAGATACTACTGCTAATAATGATAACACACTAGAGCAAGAGAAGGGCTTGCATATTCAACAAATAAATCATATATTCCTCTCCTAAAGGACTACATGGGTAATGTGATAACATAGTGATGTGTCCATGTACGTTTATGTTTATTTATAGGGAGTGTATCTTCTGGACTGGGAAGCAGCTCTGGTATGAAAGGACAGACCACAAAAAGTAGTCGTAAGTGTCAATATGTTCCCTAAGTTGGGGGAATCATTGGTCATTTGTTGGGTATAACCTTCACTTGAAAGTGTATTCGTTGTCTGTCTTGTGTTTTAGCTTTCTGCCCTCACTCAACCAGCAAGTTGACACAGTCCATCATTAAAGACCACATGGTGTCTCATTACAAAAAGGTTTACTCAGCTAAAGGTGAGCACATATCATGAAAATACATTACAATTCTTACGGTTTTGTTCAGAAGACCAAACTAATTTGGCTCTTGCATACTTAATATGCTTATCTCTTCATGTGGTGTCTCTTTTGCATAACAATTAGATTACTAATAATCTCATGTAATAATCCTATAATATTATAATCCTGCATTTGTTTCCTTCCTCCACAGCTGCCGTTGATGCCTCAGTACCCAAAAGCATGATATACAGTGTAAAGTGTAAGTACCATACAGTACATTTCTGGGCTGGACCTTTTTAGATTATATTTGCTTTTCAGCACAGTCACAGTGGTGTTTAATTTAGATGATACTATTTTTTCACCAGTACTCTTTCAGGAACATGTGCATCATTGCACAGGCAAAGTCCAGTTGTTGCAATGCCCGTTGTCTCAATAAGAAATAATAAAGTGCAGCCAGTCGTCACATTCGAGAACAGGATGCATCTGATCCTTATCTCTAATGGTTACGGTCGTACCCTCAAACATCTGCACTGGCTCCCCATCAAATATCGGATAATCTTCAAACTTCTCCTCACCTACAAATCTCTACATGGACTTGCCCCTCAGTATTTAACCGACCTTCTTCATGTTCACCAACCCTCATGGAACCTGCGGTCTGCTGACCTGGGTCTCCTCCCCATCCCCCGCACAAGTAGGCGCAGCTTTGGGAGTAGGGCCTCGAGTGTGGCAGCTCCCACTCTGTGGAACTCGCTCCCACTGACTCTGCGACAGGCACAAACACTGGACTGTTTCAAATCTATGTTGAAGGAGCACTTGTTCTCGCAGGCTTTTGCCTGCTAATTTTTGTGTGTCCTTGTCTTTGGTGTTTTCTATTGTTGTTATTGTAAAGCATCCTTGGGTGTCTTGAAAGGCGCTATATAAATCTAAGTTACTGTTATTATTATTATTATTATTATTATTATGCTACACTGACACTCCTATACTGAGTAAAGTGCAGTGAGTCCTTGCCCACTCTCTTGGGTGCAAACCAAAGTCATTCCAGTAAATGAAGTAAATCACAAAGTTGGGTGAAGGAAAACAGGAAAACAGTATTTCATTCCTGCTTACAGACAAGGACCAGATAAGGAAAGATCGCTTGAGGAAAGGGGGTCGTCCTCAATCGGCCCATTCACAGAGGAACAGCAGAGCCTCCTGCTCCTCAACCGAGGTGAGACGCTAAGGCAGTCACTTATATTTTTCCTCACTGCTGCATGTGATATTGATGTGTTTATCAGTAAAAGCTTGAAATGTAAATTCCACATAATTTGCCATAGAGACATTCTTTTCAGTATGTACAATATCTAATTTAACACAATGTTTGCTCTTTCAGAGTAGATCATCTGTCCAATATGACGACAGCCCATACCTCTGCTCCAGGAGTTCCATTGTGTCCAGCCCAAGGTTCAACACCTCCTTTCATGCTAAGGAAACAGTCTATCAGTCATGTAGACCAGGCCATTCTCATCACAGCCGCCCAGCATCAGAGATAAAGTACCGAAGTTCAGAGTCAGCTTTGCACAGAAAGCAGTCAGCATATTCACTTGGAGCTTTTGGAGATCAGAGTTGCTACAAGTCCTTCCAGGACCCTGTCCAGAAGACATACAGTGGAGACTTGCTCCAGAAACACTCACAGCACTTTACCCAAGACAAACCTTTCACCCCTAAGACTTTGAAATCGGATAAGAGTTCATACCTGGAAAAATATCGCTACTACAGAGCACCACGAAGGAAACCTACTCAGGACTGCACCAACACAAAATTGACACAACAGGAGACATATGATAAAAGGTATTACCATCATCTCAATGAGTCTCAAAGTACAGCAACCTGTAAAAACATTTACTTCACCAGGGATCTTAAAATATCTTGTTTTTTTCTTTTTCTCTTATGCAGCACAAAAACCAAGGAATACACGCAGGAATTTGATGAACCATCTCAGGTAATTAAAAAAAACATAAACAAGAAAGTGAAAGTACAACAAAGAAAAATATGAATTTGATCATGGAAAAGCCTTGACAGTATTGAATACCTCCTGTGTTTTCAAGGGATTTATTACAGAGCATGAGTGGTCTGAGGATGAGTTCAACTGCACCAATTTTTCAACATCTAGACAGCGGAGTCAAGTAAACAAGAGCAGAGACCATTATCTCTTTGACTCCCCATCCAGGTAAAGGGTTTGTTAAGTGGAAATAGTATAGTGTGTTGTGGTTGCAATGTTATGTCATGTCTATTTCTGTGTAAAGCTCTAAAACAATGAACAACAAATGTCCTCTTGTAGGGTCTCACCAGAAGGCATGAAATCTCCTACCATGATGAAAGTATCTGCAGAGTAAGTTCTCTAATTTTTAATGCCTTTGCAGCTTTTAAGTCAGATAGTAGAAAATATTGCTTTATGTGTGATGATTTAACAAAATAGTGATTCACTGAATATCTAAAATGGTATATTCTCCATGAAATTAATTATTTTCATCTGTTACTTAACAGGGAGGAAGAATTAAAGTACCTCGAATTTATTTCTGCTGTAACAGAAGATATTTTGTCCAGGGGGCACATCTCTGGCAGGTTTGTTGACATTCCTGTACCTTATGTGAACACATGTGTAAATATAATTTGGAAGGTTAAACTGTGGCTAATGCCTGTTGCAACCTCATGAATCATTACTTAAGTATCTATATCCTCTGCAAGGATCCTAGACCGGGTGATAAAGCGCCATATTGACATGAATCAGCATCAGCTTGATGAGGTGAGCATTTATCTCAATGCAGAATGCCAAATATACATTGGGATGTCTTCTTAAAGTGACAGGTAAACATTTAAGTAATTATTATTTAAAATAATTGAGATTTCTTCTCATGCATCTGATCACATTGCTTGTTTTAGGGTAAAATGCGCCACCTTCTGGATGTGCTGCGTAAAGAACTTGAAGAGCCAACCGACATATCCACCTCTGGAGCAGAGCTTGAAAAAAGGGAGTATGATCTGTTTGATTCACTCCTACCACATCTTAAATCAGGGGGGTCACAAGTGAAGACCAAAGAAGCCAGTGATCTGATCTCCTACGCCTCACTGATTAAATACTGTGATTCACCAGATTACACTGATGCTTTATCAGCACGTACATCTGTATGTTCTCCTGAAAGGACTGCCTCACTGACAAAAACAAATGAGAGGGATGAGGAGGGTGATGATGAGGAAAAGCATGCCGGTTCTCCTTGGCTCAGTGAGCAAGTTGTCAATTACACAGAAATCAGTGAAGATGACTTTCAACTCCGACAAATAGGCACAACAGCAACAAACGGCAATGAAGTCAGCAATGAAAACCATGAATACACTACTGTAACCAGTGATGAAGGATTTCATCAAGACCAAGCTGAGGTCAATTATGATGGGCAATCCAAAGAGCTCGAGGATCTGGGAAGAAGTTTGTCAGAGTCACTTCATGTATCCAGCAGTACACACTCTGACAATGTGGGCACTGCTAATGAGCAACATGCAGATCCAGCTGCCTCTGTCAGTGATGATGAGTTCTGAGTTTTGCTGTTGTAAAAATATTTTAATATTTTTGCTACCAAGGTGAGTGTTTCCCCAGAGAGAAACATATATATTTGAATTTCTTGAAAGTATTGTTTTGATGAGACATGAATACCTGATTTGAGACAGTGTAAAATGGACACACGCTCGAATTATTGCTGTTGAGCTGCAGTAGATATCTAAAGTAATGCCCAAAACATAATCACAATTAATGCCCCATGGTAACTAATGTGACTTGCAAATTTGGATCATCCACAGTACTGCACTGATGTCAGATGCGTGGAATTAGTGTTTTTCCTTTAGTTTGAGTGGACTGCTGAGTGTGCCCGGTCAGTCATAAGAATGATGTTGCCTAGCTGGAGTTTACATTTCTAGTTTAATAAGACTGTTACTAGTAAACTTATATTTTTTGTGTTTGACATAACATATGCCTCTGGCTTGTAGCCATTAGGAGCTGACTGCCACCAGAAAGTGTCTTTACACATTGCAATAAATTTTCTACTCTTCTGACTCTTGTGTGCATTGTATCTGTAAATAAAATATTACAAACTCCTAATTACAGCCACTTGCAGCCAGCAGCTACCATACGCGGCCATTATTACCACACCTTGAGCCATTTTGCGAGCAGTTACAAAGGGAAAGTCTTCAAATACAATAGCCAGTGTTTGCGATTACAGCTGTCAGACGATGTAAAAGGTAAATAGACAGGTCAGCGGCCAGCAGCTCCAGGCAGCTGTCCCATTTCTGGCATTTTCACCGCTTGGCATTCCAGCTGTCTGATGTCATAGCTCAGAAAACCTCCATGTATTCCTCCGCCTCGGAGGATCTATAATGCATTTTGAAGCGTCTGCTCCTCAAAATACCGTTAACTATACAGTATGTGTAAAAATATGACAATGTCGAAATGCATTCCGTTGTATTTGGGGGATGAATTAACTGCGGAAACGCTAATGCTGAAGGCATAGGACCCGCGGATGTAGACGGAAAACACTTGTTGCTCTTCCAATCCCAGGAAGCGAAACACGCTTGGAACTTGAGTGAACTATCGGACCAAGAGGCATGGGGTGCAACGCTAGTCTTGATCCAGAAACTAACTGCAGACAAATTAACTGTCTGTAAGTGCGATACAAATCTCAGAGGTAGCAATCTGATGGCGGACTCCCCAGAGACTGAATCCTAGCTGGACTACAAAAATTGCATCTGACGGCTAACGGTAACGTTACGATTTTGGCCAAAATATTTACCGGCGACGTCAGCTTCCCAAGGGTGTCGTCTATTTGCTGGAACATGTTAGCACGCTAGCGTTAATGCTAAATTAAGTTGTTGTTCAGGGTTTATATTACAAAGTTGTCCAAACTCATAATGAAAAGTATCGAGTTAGTTTTTGAAGTGTCAGACATTCGGCACAAACTTCTCTGAAGGTCGTGTCTAAGATCATTTGTATCTGAGAGATAATTTGTAATATGGTGGTGGATGCATGGTTGCGGTGGGAAAGAGCAGGGATTTTTGCTTGTTGCTTGCTGCGTATTGAATAAAGTCGGTCTTGTCAGTGTATTGGATCTGTCTACCCACTGGAATGGGATTAATGTAACCACAAGCTTGAAAAAAAAGGCAAGCAACCCTCATTATAGCCCTTGTTAATTTCTCAGGCAAGGCAGGCTGGTAGACGTTTCTTAAAGTCCCTAAACCTGCTTTAAATTGTGGTTATCCCAGTTAACTGACGTGAAATCTCTGATAGAAAATTTAAGACAGCTAAGGTAGGTAACTTAAAACAAAATGCAGCATTTTAGAGGATTACCTTGCATAGGTATAGTGTTTTTCTGGTGTTTATGTGTTTCAGGCTGACAGCCCAGGTGTGTGTATATTACTTGTTGTAGCCTACTTAATGCGTCAGTGATGGGTATGGCCACTGAAGTTGTGATTCACCCTGTTTGGCTTCCCCCTTTAATTCGTGCCAGTCTCTGTTGTATTGGAGTAGTCTAGAGTTGTTTTAAGACATTTCCTGTTTTGCTTTTCAGATCTGTCGGTTGATAATAAACCTCATGACTTGCAACGTTCCCAGAGGTTTTGAGAGGACAGTGAGGAGGTTAATCTCTCAGGACTAAAGCAAAGACCTCCCTCCTGAGGAAGTGTGAAACATGCCCTTGCCATTTGGCTTAAAACTCAAAAGGACTAGAAGATATACTGTTTCAAGCAAGAGCTGTCTTGTCACTCGGATTCAGCAGCTCAATGGAGAGTTTGTTGAGTTTACACTTTCAGTGGAGAGCACTGGGCAGGAATGTTTGGAGGCAGTTGCCCAGAGACTCGAGTTAAGAGAGGTATGTATGCCTTTTCCGAAAATACAAGTGCTGATTGTTCTCTGTTATAGACTTTTGCAGACTGGCCATGTCAGCAAGAAAGTGTTTTTGTTAAGGTCAGAACTAGAAGGTAAAACAACCGATACTCAGATAACCAGTCTGCCATTGTTTACCTCTCATAGTCTTTGTTTAGCTTATTAATTACATACTTTACATTTTTATGCAAGCACGTGTATGAAACCAACTCATAATACAGATACATGTCTACGTTTCTGATATGTTCATTCAAATACACATGCTGGCTCTGACAGAAGTCAGTGGATATATGATGTTCAGGATGTCTGGATCTGGTCACTATGTTTGCATGGTGATACCACCCCCACCTGTGCAGTCCTGGGCTTCTTGGATGTTATTCTGTGATAAGAAGCATTTTTTCTGGTCCTTACTATAATAAGAACCAGAATTCTTTCTTTGCTTGTTAGATAACGTACTTCAGTCTGTGGTACTTCAACAAGCAGAACCAGCAGAGATGGATTGATTTGGAGAAGCCGCTGAAAAAGCAGCTGGACAAGTATGGGTTGGAGCCCACTGTTTACTTTGGAGTCGTGTTTTACATACCCAGTGTCACCCAACTGCAACAGGAGATCACAAGGTAAGGGTCTATCAGTGACATGAGATGTCCTCTAATACGGCATTCAATATATTAGTGGACTATCAGTCCAAAGGTTTTTGGATGTGAACTGAATGGCAAAACTAGTTTAGTGCAACCACACCAGACAATTTTTTTCTGTATAGTAAGTTGTGGTGGCCTGAAAGACAAAAAGTTGATGAAGCAACTCGGATGCACCGTTGTATCCAAAGAAGCAGATACTAGAATGTAATTATTATCTTACCTGTCGATCTCTAATGTCAAGTGGAAAGTCATCAAGTATAATGGTTTAAATAGATCACAAGATATTTTGTTACTGCTGTACCCCTTTGCCTTGTTATGTCTGTTTCTGAATACCTGAATTACATTGACATTTGGCCGTTGGTTGCTTGTCCCTACTCTTAAGTGATGCTTCGTTTCCCCACAGATATCAGTATTACCTCCAGCTAAAGAAGGATGTTCTGGAGGGGAGGATCTCATGCTCGTTAGAACAAGCTATACGTTTAGCTAGTCTCGCAGTGCAAGGTAAATATGAATTAGTAATGGTTACCCTAATGATACAAACTTCACTTGGATGAGAGTTGTGTTTCTTGGTGTAAATTGTTGTGCAAAGTCCCAGGCAAAGCATTACTTATGCAATTACAGAGCAATTGTCCATAAATAATGATTTAAGGCAACACCAGCTGAAACAGGAAGCTTCTTGCATCCACAAAAATTGCCAAATTACACCGGAGTTATTTCAGTAATTTTGGGGTGGGAGAGAGATTTTCCAAACTCTGCAAATTTGTTACAGGTAACTGTTGCTGACCTGCTGTAAGGTCATTCCTTTCAAAACAGTTACCCTTTATTCTTTATCAGAGCAAGAGAAAAATGTTTTTTTTTTTTTTTCAAACCACAGCCAAGAAAAGAAGAAATGACTGTAGGTTGAAATTTTATGGAACACTGTGAATCATATTATTTTGTTACACCCAGTGTCTCGTTTGAACAAGCAGCATCAAACCTAAATAAGCATATTAGATTAGTCAGGCGTGTGTGTGTGTGTGTGTACGTCCCTTGCATTAGCTTCAGGCCTGACACGGCCTACCACATTTGCCCAGCCAGAAGAATCTCAAACACTGCTGGCAAAGTTATATCAGGCACTGCAACTTACTGGCCTGGGTGTTAGCATAGCAGAGCAGCTGAGATCACTTACTGTTGCAGCCATGTTCAGAGGACTGGTCAGCCTGCAGTGTGCACCTCAAAGAAAAGCCACATGAAACTCCTCACAAGTACCCTTAAGCTGTCTTGCAAACTTGGAATTTGTGCTTTAAATAAAGTCGTGCAGCTCCTATTTTGTTTCTCTCACTGGGATATTTTTGAATGAAGGGCTGCTTTTTAGCATTGCTTGAGTAGCTTTTGACCATTGCCGATGCCTGGAATACTCAAGATAGTTCTGAAGGTTGCCAGCAGGGCGGCCTGAAGCTGTAATGGTTTTGGACCTCTGCGTTGTCAGACACTGAAGCAATTCCCTTCCATAACAAACGGGCCCATCCCCTCCTAAAATTAGTCCATCTAGTCATCATAGACTCCTCCTTTCCAAAAGGAATTACACCATTCTGCAATTCTTGAGAGTCTATTTTGCCTTGTACTAAATGCAGAAAAGGACATGTAATAGGATTTATTCAGAGGGCAGTGTCATGTGAGGTATGTCTTGCTGTATTTACTGATCTAGTGTATCTTTCTTTATGCTCACAGCTGACTTTGGAGACTTCAATCGATATGATTCCCAGGAGTTCCTGCAGAAGTTTGTGCTGTTCCCTATTGTAAGCATTGTAATTTTGCAAACCCACCATGTGAAATGATATATTTCACAATATTTCAGACGTGTTCCTGTGCATCATACCAACGTTACATCAATCTGAATTCCATCTCCGCAGGACTGGATTCAGGATGAGCGAGTGCTGGAGGAGGCCACACAGAAAGTGGCTCTGCTTTATCAGTCCTTCAGGTGAGCAGGTTTTCAAAGCATCTAGCTTCTCTCCGTGTGGATTAAAAGACAAATAGTTTCACACGTAGCACAGGCAAACATAATTTAGCATCTTATTCTGCATTCTGCCCAGACAAAGGAAAATCACTCTAAGTGGATTATCTTTTGTCATCTGGATTCATTCTCACTCAGGCTATGGAGTAAAGTGTATAACCCACCTCTGAGATTTATGTACAAGTGTTTGTACTTTACAGCATTTTTCACACCTGCCTAAAAACTTTGCACAGTACTGTATATGTGGACAGGATGTCTGCTTTTGTATTGTTTGTGCTATTGACTTTGTATTTTATGCAACTTCCATTCCATTTTTGTTCTTTTCAGGGGTTTGTCAGCACCAGAGGCAGAGATGTTATACATGCAGGAGGTGGAGAAAATGGAGGGCTACGGCCAGGAAAGCTATCAAGCCAAGGTAGGTCTACATGATCCATCCCATAATCCTTGGGCACAGCCCTACACCTCAAAGAAGAGTGAAGCTGCAAACTACTGCACAGCCTCATCAAAGACTTAAGACTTTTCTGAATGTCTTTGTTCTTTCCCATTACCCAAACAGGACAGCACAGGCACAGATGTTACCCTTGGATCCTGCCTTGATGGAATCTTTGTCAAGCACAAAAACGGAAGGCCTCACATTTTATTTAGGTAAACATAAAAACAGGTTTGAGTGAACAAGTGTGGTGAATAAAAACATTGTCTGCCAGCTTGTGAGTCTGAGCAGTAATTACATTGAACCAGAGGGCCAGTATAGATTGGGGTTTGTGGAACAGCTCATGGTTATTCCTGGGTGAGGTTGTCTCCTGTAATGTCTCTTAATGCTCTCTGAAGCGACCTGAGGAAATGAGTCAGGTAGATTGTGATAGCTGATAAGGGTTGTGGGCACATTATTTGTCAGTGCAGTGAGTAAGTGAATATTTTTGACCTTTGTTGACTACATACCATTATGAGTACTACATACCTTTTGCTTCACTTCCTCATGTGCATGGGTTCTTACAATGCATTGTTCTTTAAAAATGCCATGAGGTTTCATCATGTATTTTTTTTCTCTCTCTTTCTCTTTGCCACTGTGCTTTAATTGGCTGTGTAGGTGGGATGAAATTAACAACATGAGTCACAACAGGTCCTTCTTTGCCCTGGAGCTGGCCAACAGAGAGGAGAGTGTTCAGTTCCAGACCGTAAGTCTCCCCTGCCATTACACCTTCTCTTCTCTCCACATTTCCAGGGACATTGTAATGTTTTAGAGGATTTAGCAAATTGGAAATGGCCCATGTGTTGGAGCTTACCATCAGCTTGTCTTAACAATGCACCTGTGTGTTTGTGTGTGTGTGTGGCTGTAATTTGGGTTGTTTGGGTACGAGTGGGTCATAAAATCACATACCATTAGCTGAAACTCACTGCACAAGTATTTGAGGGCATACACAGGAATGTTTTTATTTATAGGTAACTTGGGAAAACCACCTCTGTACCAATTTTCTCACCATCCAATTTTGTTTTTTAGGAAGACATGGAAACCTCCAAATATGTGTGCCGGATGTGTCTGGCCAGACTCAAGTTTTATAAGATTAACAAGAGTAGCCTGTAAGTGTTTTTCCTCTTTTCTTGTTTTTTCAACACGTCTAGCACAGTTCCTGTCTCTTTGTTCCTTGTTGTCTCATGCATGTGTCTCCTCTCTGGCGTCGTCTCATTTCTATCCTCCTCTCCTCCTCTCTCTTCAGAGAGGAGTGTGACCCCCTGCCTTCTGAGGGCTCCCAGAAGTCCCTTCTCACTTTATCCTTTCCTCGCTTTCCAATGCTCTCTCGTCCCTCTCTGCCTTCTAACAAGGGGTGAGCAACACAGTCAGCCACCACCTACTGTATGCCGATGCCAACACCCATCCCTTTGTGATTGTCCTAGCAAACAGCAAATGGGCTCTCTGGATCTAAAATGAGCCCTGGGCATTGCATCATGTAGTGATTTTTTTAATCTAAGTAAAAATAATTTATTTAAAGCTTTGTCAAACCTTTGTTAAAGCTTTGTTATTCATGGAGTATCTACCTTTGATTATGTCAGATTATTATACCTCATTGTTTGTTCAGAGGTCACTAAAATATGTGTGAAAGTGTCTGTGGAACTGTCATGTGTCAAGATAATCCAGAGAAAATTAAAGATTTTTATCTATTGATACATGCAGATCAGTACTCATTTAAATCTTTGTGATACACTGCTGCATGATGCACTAGAGAAGAGTTGTGCACTGGGTTTTAAATTTGATGGACGTGTGTGTGTCCTTAAGGTTACATGACATTTCTTATTAGAGATCAGTATTGCTCAAAGTAAAATTTTGGAAAAATTGCTATTATTGATATTGGGTTATTTGACATTTTTTAACCCACATTCTTTTCCCCAGAAGCCAATCACAGCCCACAGTTGTAAATCCAGTCAGACGGAGATCCTCAACTAGAATTTCTCTGGTAATGTTAATGCATGTTCAAAACAATTTTTTTTTTACAGGTTGTATGCTTAAATATATTTATGGCTTGCATTGTAGCATATGGTCTATGTTAAAAAATTAGTTATGATTTAATTTTGGAGTATTTGGTTTATATGAGCAGTAACTGAATTACTTTCTCGTTGTTTTACAGCCAAAGCCTCAGGCCTACATGATGCCCCCTCCACAAATGCACTACAATGGCCATTTCACAGAGCCTTACACATCATCACAGGGTAACTACTGTGTAGAAACCAACTTCAAAGCCATTAAATGTTGCTTGTCATTTTTTTGTACTGTGGCGCCTGCACTCTGTTGAGATACATGCAGATATATCAGTCTTGTGTATTTGTAATTCCTTACCTATGTTTATGTCTTCACTCTCGTAGACAATCTCTACATGAACAGTCAGAACGGCTATTACTACCACTCTCAGACCAGCCTAGACTGCTCTCCACTGGAATACAGCAGTGGTGGGCGTTTACGCAACGGCAGTGTCTACAGCGCCCACAGCACCAGTTCCCTAACCAACCCTCAACACTACCTTCAGCCCTCTCCCATGTCCTCCAACCCCTCTATCACTAGTGATATCACCAGGCCAGACTACGTCCCCTCGCATCGCCACAGCGCTCTCATCCCACCCTCCTACCGCGCCACCCCAGATTATGAGACAGTGATGCGTCAGAAAAACCGGGGAACGGGAGGAGGAATGGTTTTGTCTCAAGAGCACCGGCAGAGCCACTCAATGAGGAATCTTAACATTGGAAACTCGTACGCATACAGCAGGCCAGACCCTCTTGTTTACAGCCAGCCAGAGATCAGAGGGGAACATGGGGGAGCAGCACAACACCACCACTATCCTTTCCATCTGGGTTCCAGCTTCCACAGCCCCTCTCCATACCCTTACCCTACAGAGAGGAGGCCTGTAGTGGGGGCGGTTAGTGTCCCCGAGCTCACTAATGTCCAGTTACAACAAGCTCAGGAGTATCCAGCCCCCAACATCATGAGAACACAAGTGTACCGACCTCCTCCCCCCTACCCATACGCCCATCCTCGGCCTGCAAACAGCACACCTGACCTGTCTCGTCACCTGTACGTCAGCAGCAGCAACCCAGATCTGATCATCACGAGGCGTGTGCACCACTCTGTCCAGACTTTCCAGGAGGACAGTCTGCCTGTTGCTCACTCTTTACAGGAAGTGTCTGAGCCTCTTTTCAGCGGACCCCCACACAGACACCAATACCATGCTCAGAAGCGCAACTCCATCGAGATTGCTGGGTTGACTCATAGCCTTGAGGGAATGAGGGTCAAAGAGCGGACTGTGTCTTCTTCAGCAGTTGAAACCGCTACGCCCCCTCCAGTTTTGCATGGCGGTCGCTCTCAGGGCTCACAGCTCAACGTGTTCTTGGAACGTACAAAGACGGAGGACAGGGATGAAATTAAGGACGTGCAGTATGGACACAAAAAGTCCCTTTCTGATGCCACCATGCTGGTTCACAGTAGTGGTGAAGAGGAGGAGTTTGAGGATGACGGCGAACGTCACACTCCGCTTTCTCAGGACGCAATTGCACCCATTGTTCCTGAGCAGGGACTCCAGCCACATCACAGCCTGACATCTCTCTCCTCTCTGCCGCCTCAGCAACAGACTCCCACAGAGCCTCCTCCCGCATATCCTATAGGTTCCTCGCTTGACCCCTCTATAACCAGTTCCCTGGCATTCAAGGTTCACCCCCTGATCCAGGCGGGTGAGCCAATGTACATGCTGCCAGATTTACGACAGCCCAGGATCATGCCCTCGGTCTCAGAGGGAGACCTGAGTGGCCAGGCCAAGCAGAAGACTAAAACAGACTTCAAGAAGAGGCCTGTGTCTGATGTGCCACCTGTTAAGAAAACAGTGGAAGGTTTGCCTCCTCCGGTGAGTCATTGCCCTGTCTCCTTTTATTAATAGTCCCCGCTATTAGTGATTCAAACAGCATCAGCTAATGTATTTGTCTTGTTGTTTATGTTATTACTACAAAATAGTGATAAGTTAGTGTTTCAAAACTGAGACATTAAAAAAAGATAGATGTCTGCGTCGCTCTTTGCTCTAGTTCTGCAATTGAGGATCATTTTCATTGACAATTAATTTGCCAAGTATTTTTTGGATTTATCATATTGCCAGTGGCGTAAAGAAGTATAGTTATATTTAGTTTCACTAAAGATTTCTCAAAATGTTCTTTACAAATGTGCCTGAAACTAAGATTTAGCAGTTCATTAGCTAATGGTTTCAGCATGTCAGGTAACTAATGCTAAAATTCATTATTGACAGCGCTCAGTTGCACTCCAGCTTTTATATGAACCACTCTCACTTGTTTTCTTAAAAAGGTCACTGTATATACCTGTGTGTCAAATCAAGTATCCATATAGAAAGCATTTGAGGTAGTTTCAGTGCACAGCATCGACTGACGCAAACAGGACTTACTTTGACACCTGCATTTGAGAATGTAGTCAGGCTACGTTGAAAAACCGGATGGGTGACATTTTGCAAAAACACCCAGCGAACCTGTGCTATCTTTCCATTCAGCTACCTTTTCACTCTGTGAGATTCGCGCACATTCATCCTCACTTTTTCCTCTGTCTGGACTCTGTTGTCATACCAGGGTATGAAGAAAGGGACTAGGTCAGACATGAAGAAGATGGGCCATCTGAAAGTGGCCAAGCTCAACGGCCTGTCAGTGTCCAGGCAACCAGTGTCTGACACAGTGAAGGATGAGCCGGAAAGAGCCTCTAATGACGAGAGGGTAAGGCAGAGATTTGTTACATTTTTGAATTTATCCTTGAAACAGGTTCGTCTAATTTAGGCAGTGATAACTTATGAGAGAAGGTAGGATTTGTTACATGTTGTTTGTATGTTGTCAATGATTTTTGCCGTGACTGTGACATGCTCAATTGCTAAGAGCTGTTTCTTTTGTTATTAGTAACCCTCTGGAAGGTGAGACCTTGTTATGAGAAATACATGAAGGGGAAAGTCAGCCAGGGTTCTTGTTCCCACCATAAACACAGAGCTGAACTCATCAGCCCTGTGATTCTTGAAGCTTGTTGCTTTGACAGTGTGAAGAAATATTCCAAACACTTGAAGTTAATTACCCGTATAGCTAACCAAGGTGTGACTGGAATTAAACTCAAATGTATGCATGGCATCAGAAAACAAGGAACTCACTTATGTTTAGAAGAATTGTCAGTCAAAGGCATTATTAATAGGTAAACAGCTACTTTTCTAGACATGGCAGCTCTTTACTTACTATTATTGATTATATCTCAGCTGTTGATTCATGTACATAAAGTTCATATATACAGATAGTTAATAGTACACTTTCGTTTTCACAACAGTTTCTACACTAAAAGAAAGTAAAACTGCAGTAGTGGAAAATAAAACTACATACAGTGAGCTGCTGATTGTGTATCAGACTTCCTCATGATTGCATAATTCTGTGTCAGTGCTCAGAGAATATTACTGGGCATTTTCACATATTATTTGTGAATTTCAAAAATAGAAGTGTTTGGTCTGGTGTAGTTAACATGAGGTTAAAAAAGTTACAGTGTTATGTATTCACTTTTTCCATTTTTTGGTGTACATCAGTGTAAAATGCTGGAGCAGCACATGGACAGTGACAAGCTCGAGAAAGAGTACAATAAAATCCCAAAGCGTCCGGGAGGGGAGTGCACCGTCGCCCAGCTGCCAGAGAGCGCAGACAAAAACCGCTTCCAAGACGTCCTGCCTTACGACAGCAACAGAGTGGAGCTGGTTCCCACTAAAGAAAACAACACAGGATACATCAATGCATCACATATTAGAGTAAGTTGTGCTGGGACGTATCATGGTACCAATATCTACATGGTGTGTGTAATTTTATATTCAATCAGATCCCATTTTTTGATTCTCAGATTTATTCAGTCTTTGTGTTTCGGTATTCAGTTGTTTATGCTCCATTTGCCTGCACATTATTATGGCACTCTGCACATGATTTCAGTGAGAAATTGTGTAATTAAATTTGCTGCCTTGACCACACTACAGACTGGATCCCCTTCAACTACTCATCAGAGGCCTAAGTTATACATACATTACAGTCTCCTGAGTATACAAGCGTTAATCCCAGCTATACTCCTGTTGTATATGGACATGTACACTGTGTCTGTTGTTGTCAATACGGTTCTGTTTGACGTGTACAAAAGTCCACTTTCAAGAGACCACTTTCCCATCTAAGGGTCTCTGACCTTTGAACTCCACTGGTGACTTGGTGACTGAACTGCTTTTCAGTTCAGTTTTCAAATCCCAGAAGTAAATGTTTTGCTTTTTTCCAAACAGGGTTTTCAGCCTTAGTTTCATATGGTTCAGCTGTTCACATCTAGCTGCTTCTTGACTGCTTTATTAAATCAAAGTGTTTCTGAGCTCTCATATCTGAGATCTAAAACAGCAGAATAAATTAAGATACATTTAAAGGTGAGAGTAATTTATTTGGTGAACTTGTGAACAACACATTAAAGCAGTCAGTCTACATCCGTTAGTTTGAAATACAATTCCTAAAATGCAGAGTCTTCCCTTCCCCTCATGTAGCTTGATATCATACTGAACATTAGTCACCCTGTCTGGTAAATTCCCCATGTCTACGTTACAAACACAAGACAGACGTAACACAACTCTCTCCACCAGCTGTGTAGTAGTACTCGTGATGAGTAAACTCTGAATGGTGGACTTCCCCTGTAGACCAGTATTCCCTCATGAGGATCACAAATGCGAGCTGCAGTGAGCTGACATTCAGTACTTGAGACATAATTCAAAATGACCAAAATAAATAGCATTCAGTAAAACTCTAGAAAATGATTTTGATCATTCTTACAGTGAATAAATCCCATCAAAGAAGCAACAGCAGGATGTGTCAGCTTACAGCTGTTCATGAGTAACAAACATATAGCTCATATTTGGTTTGTGGGAAGGAGGCAACTGTAGTTTGGTCACATTGTCCTCCCTCATTGTGAAAATAGAATCACTCATCAACTTCTGTTTTCTACTGCTGTGGCTCTGTTTTACTGTAAAGATGATCTGACCGATGACTTTAACGTGTCCTGTTACATCAGATAACAGTTGGAGGACAGGAGTGGAGCTACATTGCAACACAGGGTCCCATGTCAAACACATGTCAGGACTTCTGGCAGATGGTGTGGGAGCAGGGTGTCGCCATCATCGCCATGGTTACTGCTGAAGAGGTGCCTTCAATCTCATGCTTTTCATGTCCGTGTTATTTCCCCCTCTCTCAACCCTGCCCGTGTTGACCTCTCCATGTCGTCCTCTTCCTCCAGGAGAGCGGCAGAGAAAAGAGCTTCCGATACTGGCCGCGACTGGGCTCACGTCACAACACTGTGACATACGGCCGCTTCAAAATAACCACCCGCTTCCGCACCGAGTCCGGCTGCTACGCCACCACAGGGCTCAAGATCAAACACCTCCTGACAGGCCAAGAGAGGACGGTCTGGCACCTGCAGTACACAGACTGGCCTGATCACGACTGTCCTGAGGACTTCAAAGGCTTCCTCAGTGAGTGGGATTAGTATCAGCTTTGTACAGCTGTGTTAGGTTTGAATTCATGGCATCATTGATTTCATTGATTTGTGCCATGGAAATAGTCAGTGAAGATGGGCTAACTTATTATTCAGTACTAGAGTCTTAAGAAAATTTTGTTTTCCAAAGTTTCAGTCCATAAAAGGGTCTCAAGGGAATATTTTCTTCTCTTCCCAGCTTACCTAGAGGAGATCCAGTCTGTGAGGAGACACACAAACAGCATCAGTGACCCAAAGAACACCAACTTACCTGTATTGGTCCACTGCAGCGCTGGGGTGGGAAGGTCTGGAGTGGTCATCCTATCTGAGATCATGATAGCCTGTCTAGAGCACAATGAGGTAACTGAATTTAAAAAGGAAAACCTGGGCAGTACAGGTTATATGACCACATCTGTTTATTTTCCATCTGTGTGTTTTTAAATGAAACACTGCTGTCTGTCTCACTCTGGGTGTCTCTGTCACAGCCATTGGATGTCCCAGATATCCTGAGGAGGCTGCGTGCACAGAGGATGATGATGGTTCAGACTTTCTCCCAGTACAACTTCATCTACAGGGTCCTCGTCGAGTACCTCCGCAACTCCAGGCTGATCTGAGAACAGGCGTCTCTCCAGCCAGTCGACATACACTGTCATCGCAGATGATTTCAGGGGGGGAAATTTGCTCCAGGTTTATGCCAAACTGCACTGTGATGATGTAGCTTCATAAATCTGTTTTAAATGTAGCATAGGAATGTGGTGGACTCCATTTTGGGCAAGTATTAAATCAGGCAAGGCCGAAGCAAAGATGCGTGGACATCCAAAAAAACACAATATCACATGAAGGAGCATAAAGACTTAAAACCTGCCTCGATATAGTATTATATAATTTTTTACAAACATTATTGCTTAATAAAGCCCAGCACTTTGACAGTACTTTGCTGTACATATTGAACCAATGTTAAGCTGCATTTAAAAAAAAAAATCTTTATTATAGATATGTATTGATTTATTTTTCATTTGACGAAGGACTTTACAAACGTGTATGTTTTGGATTGCTGTTGCTGTTGGTTCTGATATCGAAGGACTTTTCTGTAGTGATGAAGTGAACAAAAGCTCAGAGATAGTTTCATATGAAGGTTTGATTATGGAACCAAGAGTTGAAGGATGCAGTTCAATTCATAAAACAGTCTTGAGTGTGTGTTTCCTGTCTTTCAGAAAAATCTTTACAGTCCACAAAACATGTGTGACCACCTGCTAACACAACTATGGGTGGGAGACGATGGACTGGTCTTTGTAAAACACTGGTTTTATGGAAAATGGAAATTAATTACAGGGGTTTGAAAAATCTGTTGACAAGTGAGGAAGGGGAGTTTTTTTTGGGGGGGGGGGTTGTGAGTAAAACTGGAAAATTAATTTTATACTCATTTATTTTTCATTACTTTTTTTTATGAGAACTGTTTAAAATTTCAACCTGAGTGCTGTATTTGAGCAATGTTCTAGTCAGTTTTCAGAGTGTTTAAATAGCAGCAATGAGTTGATGTTTTTACATAATATGAAGGAAATTTAGTGTCATTTATTCCAGTTCTGTGTGTTTGTAACGCCATTTGATACATTTGAGAAACACCCCTGCAAAACAGACAAGAATTACAAACAATATCAGTCTTGAATTCAGCTTAGATCCCTTAAATCACAACAGACAGTCAAGTCTTCGTTTTAATATAAAGGCACAAAGCAGAGACAGAAGTACAGGGAGGCCATGTAACAGTTACACAGTTACAGACTCAGTGTTGGCTTTGACGTCACCCCTGCTGGCTGTGACGCTCAGTATTAGTGTACAACACAGTATGAGGGACAGACAAGCTCTAGTTTCAGTATTCTGGCTGCCACACTTGTTTTCACTCCAGTGAGAAATCTCCCCTCGCCCTCCTGACTATTAACGAACACTCGACTGGAGCCTCGACTTTCCTACTGCAGCTATAAGTAGAGTTTAGAGAGCGGAGCAGTGTGAATCTGTACAGAAGCAATGCTTACAAGCCCTGCAGAGTTTACATGAAGCGAAATGTTTTTTTTACTATTTGAATATGATTTAATCTGCAGATTTGCAATTCATACCGCCAACTTAATTTATAATGTGGCCAAAGCGAAGAGATTGTCCCTGATTTTTTTTTTTTTTTTTTTTTGACAAGTTTTTGATGTCAAAGACGCATAAGCAGTGATCTCACATAACTGGAGAAAAATACATCTGAACCATTGAGGAAATCTGAACTGGACTTTTTTTTTTTACACCCTACATTTTTTTATTTGAGATTTTGTTTTTTGGTTTTAAATTACTGGTTGAGTCTTAGTTTGGTGACTGAAAGTGATTTAAGTGGCCAAGGTGTAACTCTTTCTTTTTCTTTTGTCCATGTACAGGTATGTTGTTCATAATGTACACACTGTAAAATTCTGCTCAATGAATATTGGTTATTGTACAAACTATGTATAAACTGTATCTATTGAAAAAAAAGAATTGGAAAAATACACAAGTGTAGAAAATCTTTTCAGCCAAGAATAAATATTTGGAAATAACTGTCTCCTGCTTTTCTCAGTATACATCAGTCCATGATGCCACCTTGTGGTGTGAAATAGCCAGTGTGTTCATTCAAGCCATTGCCTTATTTCTACTGCAGCTGATTAAAACATCAACACAAGAGGCAGTTTATTCAATTGGTCTTTATTAAATAAATTCAGAGGTTAAAAAGGATCAGTCTGAGGAAATCAGCTGGAATCTGATATGTTACAGTCTATACTGCAAGGTAAATACTGTGAGTGTTAAAAAAACAGAGTGACAGGAAGGCGACACACTTGAGATTCACACAATGGAACTACAGTAGGTTTCAGAGACTGAACCTCCATCATACTGTCTTCAGGATTTTTCCTGGGTTAAAATAAAGTGGTGGTACCTGGGACCCCCCCCCCCCCACACACACACACACACACACACACACATGCACAGGACATGTCTGTTCTGATGATACAAGTCAGTCAGTGTAAAACACAAGGATGTGGGACACTGAAACATCCCTGGACACTAGGAGTGAAACATTTAACAGCTGTGTAGTTTGGTTGCAGCAGCATCATCTCTGTGTGTGTTTATTGGCAACAGAACAGCATGTAGTGAGGACGTGAGGCTGAAGGAGAGGAGATTATGAACTAAAAAGGACAGGTCAGCTCGTCGGTATGGTAACAGTAACAGGTGACTGTTAGAAGCAGCGGTGGTAATGATGAAGTAGAGGCAGGCCGCTCACCGTCACTGAAACACTCCATGGAATCTCTGATTAAATACGCTGAGCCGTGAGCGTTGCAGCCCGCAGCGACTCTAGGTTCGATACCACCCGGCAGCCCCTTTCCTGCATGTCAATTCCCCCTCTCACTCTCTCTACCCCCCCCGTCTCTCTCGCCACCAAATTCTCTATGCAGGAAAAACCCTGGTCTTCTTACATCATCCTCTGTGCTCCAGAGTCATTTCACCATCCTTTATTCTGTCTCCACATCCACCTTAAATTACAAAAGCTTCACCAGCAGAATATTCATGTTGTGGAAGTGTCTTCCCTCAGTATTCAAGATGAGATCATGATCGTTATGGCTGCTGTTTTCACTACACAAAAAAAAACTGATGAGAAAATCCTAAAAAAACAAACAAACAAACAAAAAACACTAATAATAGATGCCTTCGAATTTCAATGTTGTCACTGACTGTTGCCAAGTCTGTCATCATTTTAGAAAAAAGAGATTCTTCCATAGAAAACAATGGAAAATCAGTAGAAATTAATACTGGTACCGTCCTCTCTTTCCCCCATATCCACCATGACCCCCATGACCTCCATGTCCACCATATCTGCTATGTCCTCCTTGGTTCCAACCACCTCCTCTCCAAGCACCTCCACCACCTCCTCCTCCACCTCCTCTTCCACCACGGCCTCCCCAGCAACCTCCACTGTCTTGTCTTTTCTGCCAGGGTGGCATCTCAGGAGGTGGAGCTTGTATCTCTGAGGGACGTCCTCCTCGGTCCGGGACTCTCCCCATCCGGACCTGTGGATGAGAGAGAAGAGAAAATGCTTGTATGAGAGGAAAGCGCCGGGGGTGGGTTGGGAGTAATTTACAGGTCAAGAGGAAGAGCCATTCTTCACCTTGTTGACAGCGCAGGCCGTGTTCTCTCTGCTGGAGCCGCTGCTGGTCTTCACCATGTTGCAGATGTCATCTCTGGCAGCCAGCAGCCTGGCCATGTCCACTGTGGACTGTGGCCTCAAAGAGTGTCTCCTGGGCTGGTAAGCACTCGCCATGCTGTCCACCTTTACCTGACAAAACACACACACATATAGTCCAGGCCATAAGTATGTTGGCCAGTGAACACATTCATTTTGAATTTGAGTACATGGCTCCACACTGGAGGAGCTGTTTGAGGAGCAAAGAGACGACCACAGAAGTTTAGATAGTCAGGCTAAACATGGCAGAAATCCATAAGAGAATATCACAGGCAGTTATCTTATCAAAATAAAGTGTCCCGTGGATCATTGTTAAGAGAAAAAAAAAACTTTTCTTAATTGACAGCGCCACAACATAAGAGCAGGGCAATAACAATTAGCAAGAACTGAACTTTGTATACTTTAGTCTCTAATACTTTTGAAGCACTAAACTTTGGTCAGTTTGTGTTAAAGGGCTGTACGTCCCACACGGTGCCTTCCTGCCTGATGTAAGCCTAAACTCATGCTCCTCAGTGTAGTGAGAGATCAGCACTGTGAAAAATGATTATAATGTGATCACACCTTTGCTCGATCTGACCACCCGAACGACTGCACGGTCACGTCCAGCCGTTTGATCAGCATCCTGCGCCGACATTCGTACTCCGAGGACAGGACCGCGTTGATGTTATGTAACTTTTCCTGCAGAGATAAAGGAGGTGATTAGGATTAAATTCAAACTATTGCACAACACAAACATCAACTAGCCAGTGATAGACACATATGACAATTAACAGGTAACGTGGTTTAATTCAGACATTGATCTACTCACCCACTGTTCACTGGTGAGAGAGTTCTTCAGCACTGGGCTGTCAATGGAGACCTCTGGAACATCTTCAAGTACTTTATCAACCTGTAAATAACATGGATTAATGTATTAAAACTATAAAATGGGATAAAAGAGGAAATATGGACATGCTGGCGGTTAACACATGCATGTACAAAGCAGTGTGTGCACAATATAAGCTCAACAACATACACACTAAAGGGTTTTAACTAAACAATGATTGATAAAGATGCATATTTCATCCTCTCTGGTCACAGGGCAGGTAAAATCAAACACTGTCACGGGGGATTTCTGGTAGTGCTGAAACAAATGTACTGTAAGCAGCACTGTACTGTCCCACCTTGAATTGTATTTGGGAGAAGAGCTCTGCTGTGTCTGCTCCTCTGAGCTCAGATAACTTCAGTGTTTCACAGATTGCTTGCAGCTCCTGACACACCGGTTTCTCCTCTTGCTGTTTATCAGAGACTTGCCTGCTCCTCACAATCTGAGCTGCCTGAAGCTCAGAGCTGAGAAACACTTAGAGACAGAATGATGATGTTTAATTATTGCCTGACCATAACAGAGACTCCATAACAGAACTGGAAGAGGGGAACAGGGCTGATGACCTACAGAGACACTTGAGATGATCTTTTGTTTTCTGCATGCTGCCCTTCAGAATCCCTGAAACTACTTCTTCATAAGGACAGTGCAGCTCCTTCAGCAAGCCGCTCATCTCAACCTGGAGGCTGTCCATGTCGTCTGAAGGGGAGGACAGAGACAGACAGGTTCACAGCATTCACACTGTGGTTCTTAGTGAAGAGGATGAAGTGTGAATGCATGCAGCTCACCTGGGCTGGATGTAATGCTTTCCTCCAGGTCGCACAGCGGTTGTAACCTGGTTGCCAACCACCTGCACAGGTCCACATACTCCCGGGAGGACAGGCCTCCCTCTGCGGCTGCGAGCAGTGATTTCTCCTCCAGCAAAGGGCCGTCATAGCTGAGGAGTCGTGCGAGCATCAAATACAGTCAAACAGCGAAACACCAGCATTGTTCAAACCTAGCCACGGCACCCGTTTTGGTCTGTGTTTAATAAAGACACAAAAACTGAAAACATAAATGCGGCGGATGTAAAAGTTAACGTCGAATGCAAAGCTAAACAGCTAACATAACGCGCTAGCAGGGAATTGGCTTACCCCAGCTGCTCTAACGAGTCCAAAATGTCGCACTCCATGACTCAGTCCATTGGACGTTCACGTCTCTTTATCGTTTTGAAATATTATGACGTTGCATTTTTTTTATGAATATGAAAACGTGTGCATTTTTACACTCATTCATTTCTACAGCGACATCGTGCCTCCATGCTTTTCCGGCAACGTAAAAGAACCGGAGTGAAACAAACGTGCAACTTTCGAAGCTTTGGTTCCACAACATCGGTTCCGCGCCATGATGAAACGAAAAAATAATAATAAGGTCCAATTCAATGTCAGACTTTGCCTAAAATATTATTAAAAGCAAAATAATATTTATTAACAACGTTTCATGTTTAATTAACGATAAGGTATTTCTTAATGAACAGAAAAATCCATTAGATTGATTAAGGGAGTGATGCAGTACATCACACTGCAGAGCAGTTCATCCAAAAAAAAAAAAAAAAAATCTTTCTTTCTTACTATTTTCTTATTTTAACATAATTTGTAAACTTTTTTATTGTCGTTATTGTGAAATTACAAAGCTTTGTTTGCAGGTGGTAAAAGTAAATAGATGAAATAATATTTAAAATGATCTTCATGTACTTCAACCTTCAGTGGCAGATTTGAATGATGAAGCACTACATGTTTATTCAGTTGCTATATTCATTACATCTTTAAAGCTGTTTGCCTAAGTATTTCCATTCTTCTCTACTACATTACTCTGGGGAAGTTACTACCTGCAGATTAGTCTATTATTAGTGTGTAAATATGGTGCATTGTTTTACTGTACATTAAAATACCTCAATGGACAGTATATACTGTAGTTTACATTTACCTTCAGGCTGAAATTCTTCAACATCAAAATGCTACTTTGATAATTAAAAGACAAATTATTCCTGGATAATTTATGTTTTAATGAAAATAAAAGAAGGAAATATGTCTTCCATTGCAGCTGGTACATTCCTGCTGCTGTTGAGACAAATGGAAGTTTATTAAACTCAATATTAGTCTCTCCTTAAATATAATCACTAGTGTAATATGTAGTATCTTGCGCCTCACCTGTGGAATCAGTATACAGCAATTCTTTTCATTTAATTGTTTCATGTATCAAATTCTTTGTTTTTCTGACTGAGGGGAGCAAAATCTATCACATGAGAAGGTGGAACCAGAGTCGGTTTAATATCAATGGGACTTTACAGTGTGCAGTTATATGTGTAGTGCTATTTTTGATCAGATAATTGATCAGAATTTCCTCTTTAGCATTTTCATTGATCAAAAGATTATTTCAGTAGTACCTTTGATATCTCTGCCTAAACTTAGCCGTACAGATGTCATTGATAAAAATGCTAAAGGTAACATTTCAGTCTTGATAGATGAATCTCAAGTATTCAAAAAAGAGGAAGTAATGCGTTAATCTTCCCCTAATCAGCAATTTGCCTTTGGTTTTCCTTCAGTGTGTCTGACTCTCACAGTTAAAACATTTTCAAAATAGGGACATGCCAAACGCACAACACGTTGTGTCTGCTCTGTCACGATGTCTGCGGCATTTGTCTGAGCGGGGATTTCCAGTTTCCACTTTACACAGAGCTGCTGTAAATGAATGTGGAAAAACACAGTGAAGCCTACACAAGAGATTAAAACTCACCATTTTATTATGATAATGTTATTTGATATGTCAAATTACAAGTGTATGATGTAACATAAAAACAGTTACAAACATATGTATGCATATTTACATTATATATTTATGAAAAGTAACGAGCTACATCTGTATGCAGAAAATACAACTATGACATGAGTTATTGGGACTATAAATTTTACATCATATACTTGGTATTCTCGAACCATGATAAGAAATACCTAGACGTGTAGAAACCAATAGAACGAGAACGAGAGATGTTAAATTGTAAGATGGAAACTAGGATGGACGTGAGGCACTTTTTTGAGGTTGTCAGGATGTGAAAGCCGATGGCACTAAGAAAAGAAACAGAAAACAAAAGATGCACAGGAAAGAAATATGCACAAAGAGAGAGTGAAAAAAAGAAAAAGAAAGAAAACAGGCAGTGTTTACAGAATAGTTAAGAGTAGTACCATTTATACTGCAAGTTTCAAAACACAAATGTCTTCCACTATTTAGAACTAATCACATAAATGTTACATCAAGCGCTGTAAGATGAAAAAAAGCTTACATATAGTATCATCAGTGCACCAAAGCATCGGAGAATTGAAACATAACCACTCAACTGCTGTGAAAAGTAACCTTTTTAAAACAATACACTGAAGAGAAACAGGTTTATATAGCTTTTTCTTTTTTAATCTACACAATGTCAAGAATGTACACTTGTATGCATTCCCAAAGATATGCACAAATTTCCAAGATTGAAAGAGGATAAAAGACTAGCAGCAAAGTGGTTAAAACTGAAGTCTTATATAATGCAGGTCAAAAAAATATATATATATTAAAGCGGACAGACACATGTTGCATATATAATACAGTACATGACAGGAAGTTGCACTGTGCTGGTTAATGCAGAATGAGAAGTGTTATTTCAGCATTCTCTACACTTTGTATAAATGCACGTCCTACATTTTGCTTCTCAGCCAGCAAGTTTTAATCAGGTTCATCAAACCTTGGTTCAGCTTGCAATAATGCAGGGCAATCCAATTACAATGGGAGAATATGACAACCAACCAAACATTTGGTTACACACCAACCCCACACGCACCATCAGCACACACACAGTACATACACTCGTCGTGGGCACACAAGAACGCACATATATAGTAACACTCACGCACCCACACACATGCACAAGTGTCCACTTTATCACACAGCAATCAAACATTTAAAAACTCACTGTCATGGTTATATGCTGTTGGAGAATTAGGGTTTAACAGTCGTTCATAGCTGATTTTGTCTGTCAACACAATAAAATTAGTGATTGTATCTAGCAGCTTTATATGTATGTATGTAAATATATATATTTATATATCAAACTTCTGAAACAAGTGGACTGCCACTACTGTACCATGTTAGCACTATCCTTCCTTCTACCGTACAAAACTAGAGAGAAACTCTATTAGAAGCTCAATAGTCATTTCCATCACAAACGCCCTCTACTTTTCAATGTGAAATAATACTAAAAGGTGACCTATGTACATAATGCTGTCAATTGAAGCTACAGTATATGCTGACAGCAACGATAAATACAGCTCTATCTTTAAAATTTCAAAAACAACAACAAAAAAAAGAGATGGGATTATTATCAGTACTTAAATATAGTGTTAAGTATTTACAGGTGTTTGGAGTTTGGTACCAGGGGTCGGTTGTCTACCTATATAACGTTAAAGTGTCCTGTCCCGTCACTGACTCAGTCTGCAGAGAGGTCAATGTGTTTCCCACGTTAGAAAGTTTGCATAGAAAGTAAAGGGAGCGTTGGTCGGGGTGGAATTAGGAAAAAAAAAAAAAGTTTCTCCTGCCACAATATTACTTTTAAAATCAAGAGTGATAGGAGGTGAGAAGAGATGCATATCTGTTAGCAACAAGCACACGGATGTTGTACTAAATCCGCTGTTAAATACTGAGGTGTATCACAACAAGCAGGGGTTTAAAACGTGCCAATGCCTTAATTAGGGAGAGTTTCAGGTATTGCAGCCTGATGCTCAAACTCAACTGTTTTTGTTGGGAATTTGTTCTAATCTAAGTTTTGTTGTTCAGAAAAGTTTGAGTCAACAGATGGTTTGTGAGCCTGAAATTTTTTTTTTGTTTTTAATTTTCTGCTCTTTTGGGTGGGAAATGGGTTTTGAACACAGCTCATCAACTCTGACTTACAGTCTGCCTAACCACTCCCTGTTTGCCAGAAGACTTTGAAAAGGGATGAAATTAGGCTTATTTCCTGTCTTTCTGAGTGTGTGAGAACATCAATGCCACTCTCATGTCTGTACAGAAAATAAAGAGCCAGAGCCAGCACCTGGTTAACTAAGTTCAGTTTAGCATGAAGACTAGAAACAGGCAGAAACAGCCCACCTGGCTCTGTCCACAGTTCACGAAATCCATCTGCATCTTAACTTACGTTTGTGAAAACTATCATTTGTACACTTTGGTTTTAGACAAATTAACACACACAAAACATATCATATCAATTAGTGAGCTAAGCTATGCTAACCAGCTGCTGGTTCAGGCTTCATGTTGAGTGCACAGGTACAAGAGTGGGATCGAGTTTCTCATCTGACTCTCAGTCAATAAGAGAATAAGTGAACTGACTCCTTTGACAGGATGTTAAGGGAAACAGGACGCTGGTCAGTTCTGTTTGAAGCCAAAGCCTTCATCACATACTCAGTGGTGATGTTACATGACATCAGATCACCAGTGCATATGAAGACCTATGCATGCACAAGCACACACACGCACACACACATACACACACACAACATCTGTATGCTTTTTTTTGTTCTTTTTCTGTTTACATTGCTAAGATACTCAGCATTTTGGAGACAATGCATTCATTCATTCACTCAGGGCCTGTTAAATGAAGACATGTGGAAGGAGTGGACTAACTTCTGAAGAACAACATAATACTACATTTGCACGAGATACAGGGGGGAAAATAAAAGAAAAGAAAAAAGGGGGGAAAAACCGATTCATAAGACAAACATGGAAATTGAAGAGGGTGCTGCAACCAAAGCTTGGACAGCAGTGCTTCCAAGGGGGGTCCCCCATGCCATTTTTTGGATGTTAAAGTAGTAAAAATTTATATACAGACTAATTCCAAAATCTGAGGGTTTACTCAATCAAAGAATAGCCTAATTTAAGTGCCTCATATTTTAACCAAGGAGCACTGTAACCCCTGTACTCACCAAAACAAAACTTGCTGGTTGAGCAACATTTCAGCCTTTGTTTAAAAAAAAAAAAAAAAAAAAAAAAAATGGAAAATGAGTAGGAAAAATAACAATGAAAAAACAAAACAACGATTTCACTACAGCAGTATATAACTGGACTAAAAGTGAGATTCACTGGAGTAAATGAAATTGTCACATTGTCGGTTTCAATTTAAATGGTTCAAGAGGTTCTAATGCTATTTTTGTGATGTGGGAAAACTGTTTTTGGGGAACTTGGCATGGTAAAGTCATTACCATTTTTCCCTTCTAATAATGGAATTGATCCTTTTATTTTGGAATGCAATCAAATTGTCTGAATCACCTTGGGAAAGCAAGGTAATCATTTCAGTGTCCTCTATGTGAATGTTAAAAGCTATGCCAAGCTGTACCTTCAGAAACAGGCTTTAACTCTATTTTTTTCTGTTTAACAATACCTGGAAAGGAAAACAAGAAAATCAATTGGCCATACATCCACCACAGCAACATCTCTCAAATGTTAAAATTACACTAAATATGGTGGTTTATGTACCACAATTTCAGAGGGTTACCTTTACTCAGTGGGGGGAAATACCATTTCTAGTGCACTTTTCTCTGTCTAGTAATTACATTGTCAGCAAATGCATAAGCCATGAAGGAAAGGCCACTGTTACCCAACTGCAAATTCACAAAAAAGCAAGAACATATCCCTTTTAGCATACTCAAACAGCAAGTATTTTTCTGAACACAGAATAGTTTTGTTTTCTTTTTTTGTCATTATGTTGTTGCTCTCTGTACAAAAGACGATTTTCCTTCATAAAGTTACACATTACTTGTAGTAGAGTTCTGACATTTGTGGCCTGGCTTTGTCAATGCATGAGTGTGAATGTGAGAGAGGTGTGTGTGTGTGTGTGTGTGTTTGTGTGTGTCTGTGTATGAGAACAGGTGTGTTTAGTAACATCTCCGAGTCTATTAATCTTGACGGTTCTTCCTCCTCTTCTCCTCAGATTAAGCTCCTGAACTTAGCTTGATGCTCAGAGCCCCCACAAAGCATATGGTTTGTCCTCCACTGCTGCTTGTCGGCGACAAACACAAACTGAAATCTCCAAAAGCCCTCAGAGCTGGGGATCAACAACATATCACCCCGTCTGAGAGGGGAATGAAAAAAGGATGCCGGCTTTAAATTTTCCGCTTTTATCCACTTCCTGTGTTAGCTAGCTTTGAGGGTGTCCCAGAGTCTGGGGTCGGGTCACCCCGCGGCCTTGTGCTTGCCCCCACAGCAGCGACAGGCCTCGCCACAGTGGTGGCAGGCGCGCAGGGGCAGATAGCAGCACATGCAGGGTGCAATGAAGGAGAGTGCTACCAGGGCCAGCCAGCGTAGACAGAACTGCTCGTCAGATGTGTCACATGAGCAGGGGTCTGAGAAGTCGCCCTCTGAGTCGGACATGCAGTGGTACAGCATGCTCTCGGCACACAGCATGCAGCTGACTTTGTAGATGCACTGCTTGATTGGGTCGGGGGCGTCTTGGCACTGCCCCCGCCAGTTGTCTTCGTGGTTGAACATCTCCCGACAGTAGATGCAGCGCGAACGCTCACCGTCTTCTCGCCGCCGTCGGCCCTTCTTGGACTTCAGCAGGGGCGAGGGCTGAGTCTTGATGGCTGTGTCCTTGCCCAGCCCCAGTCCCATACCTGTTCCAATTCCCATACCAGGGCCAGAGTGGGAGTCCCCACCTGGACCATCGGGGAAGAGGTACTCGCACTTCTTACTGTCCAGTTTATGGAAGGCGGTGGGGAAGTCCAGGTCCTCACGGTCAGCATCCTGTTTCCACATGACAGGGTGACGGTAATCCTCGTATCCGCGGATGAGCACGTCTTTGCGTGGGTTGATGCGGACGATCTCCTCCTCGTCCATGTGAAAACTGACATGACGAGTTGACTTGAAGGAGACCTTCAAAAGGAGAAGAAATTCACAGTCAGCTGGATTTCTTCATTCACCACAGAATATTATTTCACAGACTTAATCTTGCTTGTGGTAACACCACACGCTCTTATCAAATGTGTAATTCTGGATGAACATATAATTCAAATTTGGAGAGGTGATTGTGATGTGATGTGGAGGAGAGGCAGACCTGTGGAGGCAGGTAGCGGCGGTTGCTGGAGGGGAAGTCATCGAAGGGCTGGGCGCGGACATAACAGCCCCTGAATGGCTCGGTGGAGACAACGTTGTTCAGGGGGGAGAATGGTTCTTTCATTGGGGAACAGATGGATGGAGGCTCATCACACACCTGGAGGAATACAGAAGAAACACTCAGGTAAGATTAGGTTAGTTTGACTGTTTGTGGGAACCTACTTCAAGGCAAAGTCCAACACATTTTATGGTTTCTCTCAACAGCATACAAGAAATAAAAAACAACTGTATGCCGACATGATTTATTAACTGCTATCACTCTCACAATCTATGTTACTGTAACTGTGAAATGCAGTAATGGTTGAGGTTCAGTTCAGTTTTCATGGCCACAACAGTTTTGATTCTATGTGTGTAGGCTGTGTGTGTGTTCCACTCATAACCACCAGGGGGCATCCTGCACCCACACTTGGCCAAATGACTGTGCTATGTGGTGATGACTCAAGGCCCTTCTGTTAAGAACTCAGAGTTCCCATCAGCCTTGCATGTGTTCCCACAAACATTTTAACTGATGTAAAATCTACAAACAGAGGCCCAAAAAAGAGGCTATTGAAACACTCACAGACAAAGAAGAATTAAAGAAATGTTGGAAATTGTGCGAGGAAAAGCAAATGTGAGTGAACGTTCCCTCCACCTCACGCCAATCTCATAATTACAAGAGGGAAGCTTACTGTTGACATCAATCAGGATGAGATGTCTATAAATAACATCTTGTGAATGCCACAGACAGAATGACGTACTGCAAAAAATATTTTTACACATCCACACATATAAAATAAATAGTTATAGATCCAACAGAAACAGTCCAATACTTCAGTGCTCATGGCAACAAAATTAGAAGCGATGGCTATTTCATGATTCATGCGTGCAGAGGTGATGAGAGACGGGGGAGGATAGTCGGTTATTAAATCAAGAGCCTTGTGATGATATTTTATGTCCAACATTATTTCAGCACAACTTCCAGCTTGTTCGCACACCCAGCGCCGAACCACATTACCAATTACATGAAACTAAGGAGAATTACAGTTGAACTAATTCAATGCCTAAAACTAAAGTTGTGTCATCGTTCTCTGCACTGCATTTATGGAGTAACTGTTTGAAAACGAGCCAGATCTTCAGGGTTATTTCTCCCTTCAAGTCCCACTCAGAAATAGACAAACGTGGATGGACACACGCTGAGGCATCTCCACACGTACAATCGCACCATCCAACTGTATTCAAGCCTTGTACACACTGGCTAGCTGTCCCTCTTTTCCCACACTCACCCCGACCTCATCAAGGCAGGGTTAGTCCTCCTCTCTTCTCCTTCTCCCACCCTTTCTCTCTCTCCCTCTCTCTGCTCTGCATGTGGAGGAGGCTGCTGGCTCTGGTTAGTCAGTGCCGTGTGTAAAGTAGCCCACGCCAGTGCTTTAACGCACAGCGGAAATCTGGTGTGCTCCCAGCTGCTGCTACAGTAATTACTGTCCTGTGGTTGCTAAGAGATGCTTCCTTTGACTTCTTTTTTTCCCTCTCTTTCTCTTCTTTTTTTCCCTCTCTCTCCTCCGCTTGCCCCCCCCACCTCTAGACTGCTAACACATGGCGTGTGTATGTGTGTGTATGTGTGTGTGTGTGTGTGACTTTGCTCCCTCTTTGCCTCCAAACATACCAAGTGGTGTAACACACATCCACAGCGTCTGCAGGGGAATGTGAGGAATAGGAGACAGTGGAGGGAGAGAAGAGAAAGAACAGAACAGGAAAAAATGAGTTTGTGTTGTATTTGTGTGTGTGTGTGTAAGAGAGAGAGAGAGAGAGAGAGAACAGGAGAAAGAGAGCAAGAGGCCAAAGAGTCTGCCGAGGGAATGTCATAAACCAGCTCCAGCTGGAGAAATGCAGCACAGAACTTAAAAAGCCAGATGACAGCTGTGTGTGTATGTGAGAGAAAGAGAGAAAGGAGCGAGGGGCGGAGAGGTGGGGGGCGAAATGGGAAACAGACTTGGGCTTCCTTTTAAAGCGCTTGCCTAAGCCCCACCATTCAAAGGCATGCGTGGGGGCCAATCTGGAGCTGATCTGGCCCTAGAGATGTGGCTGGGTGAGGGAGGAGAGGAGAGCAGGGAAGAGAAGAGAAGATGGGAAGGATGGAGGGGAGCCGGGTGGAGGTGGTGGGAGCCATGGGCAACCTGGCTCCACACCAACATCAGGGATCCATGCACTTCCGCCCTCAAAGGCACAGGGGCTCAGGACAGGGAAGGCTGGGGTCGGCCCACAAACTGAAAAGCCACTCAGTGTACTAGCTCTCTCTCTGCATTAGAGAAAAGGCTGGAGAAGAAAAGATGATGTGCATGTTCAGAGGTCTGATCAACAACACCAAACTCATGGCTGTGAATGTATGCGTTTCTCACGCTCAGCTCAAATGAGGCAAATCATGAGTAGCGCTTATCTCTGGGTCTTGTTAACTTAAAAGCAAAGTAGTACAGCCAAGTTCCAGTCCTCACATATCCCTTTAAGCAATGGGAAATACGCTTATTCTCTTTTTTTTGCCAAGAGTTACACAAGCAGATCATAACACTCATATGCCTGAATGCTAAAGATGAAGCCACAGCTAGAAGCCAGTCGGTTTAGCTTAGCATTAAGACAAGAAACAGAGGGAAACACCTAGTTCAACTTTGCCCTGAGGTAACAAAATCTGCCTACCAGCACCTCTAACACACTGATCATTTAATCTGTTTAAAAACTGAACTGTAAAAATGACAATTTGTAGTTTAATATGTAATATTATATGGCCACCAAAATGCTAAACTACTCCTTTGAGCCAACCACATTTACTGGCTGCAAGGTGCTTTATGCAAACCTATGATGCCATACCAAACCAGTCTTAAAGTTTTTGCTTTGAGTGAGTCAAATAAACAACAAAACCTCTGTGTACTAAACTGATAAGAGAAAACTTCCTGCCAGTGCTAAATTAGATGCGGATGTTTTCCTCTGGCATTCAAAAAGAAGAAGAAAAAAACAGTACTAACGGAAGGACTGTGGTCATATGGCATTATTCCTGGCAGTGGGTCATCATAGCTGATATTGTGCAACCACCTCTTTTAAGATGGGTAAAATATCTTGAGTATGCATATATAATGAGCAGTGTGTGAGGCAACGATTGTGGTAAGCATTTGAAACAGCATATAAATGGCCTCGGCCTCAGTGAGCAGGATGTGGGTGAAGACTGCCTTGAATGCATGTACATGACATACACATCACATACAAATGAACCAATGACCCGTTCACACACACACAAGGCAAATGTGTGTAACAAAGGCCCAGATTTCTAGATTTCGCTAGAAGGAAATTCTGAACCTAATGAATCACCTTAGCATGACGTTGACCTCGTGCTAGTTCTGTTTTCTCAACAAGGTCACAACTACTCAGGACAGATCTGCTGCCTGCAAAGTAATCTGTCTATAACTCAAACTAAAGGCCCAAACACAAGGAGTTATAAGGACGTTTTTAATACACCATATTCCATCAGCCTGTATATAGTTGAGGGAGCCTATTCTATCTGGTTAATTGTACAGTAGTGGTGTGAATTGACAGCCCATGTCACACCTTGTAATGTGGTGGTATTTGCTAGCTCTCTGGCTGCAGCACTTGCCACTGGTTCACTTCTCTTTCTCTGTAGCCCAGGTCTCAGACCGCAACATTCGGATGCCAAATCACCATGGTGACACCCTCGGTGGCTCACTTGCTGAACCTTGTGAACATCCCACCCCCCCCACCCAACCACCCATCCACCCCACCCCCCACCCCCGCTGCCTAGCAACAGTGGTGCCATTGGATTTCCTGTATGTTCAGGCTGATTCCTTAAAGAGGAACTTCGCCACAGGAACAGGAACGTGGCTCTCCCTCCTTCTATGCACTTCTGCTCCACATCATACAGCGTGTCAGACACGAGGCAGGTCAAAGGTGATGATGACAAGTCTCTGGCATATGCAATGAACTCATAGCTCAAAACAAGTCACTGGAGGTGTAGTGTGTTGTCAAAAACAAGATCAGGGCAGTTTGTTAAAGTGGTGGGGGTACCTAAAACAACCTAACAACAAGCACTTGTTCAGGCTACTATTTTTGAAGTTGTACTTTTGTGTAAATCACAAACCACAGCATGAAAAATGACCTGGCACAGTGTCAACAGTCATTAATAAGTTTCACAAAGATAGCATCAACTGGAGGACATTTGTATGTGTTGGGTTGTATTACAGCAGAGTTGCTGTGGTTCCTGTATTTCTTGTGACTTGCTGTAGATGTGCATTTACAAGAACTGGCCTCCCACCCTCCCACCCACTCATGTGTCTTTTCACCTACTTTACAATCATAGAACAGGTGACTGATGTTGCTGTAACAGGCCTGATATCTAAAACAAATGAACATGGGTGTGTAGACTTGAACTGTATACCTGCTGCCATTCTTAGCTACAGAGAACACCGCACTCTTAACTGTACATGTCGACAGTCAATACAGCACCACACGCCATATGCAACCCATAGCGTAATGCGCCGGAACAGTTCACAACCCGTCAACAAAAGGAGGCCAAACACATGAGGAAACACATTCAGTCAAATCATGAGGCATTTTTGCCAGGCTGCCTTTGAACAACCAGTTCCTGGGGCAATAGTTATTACATCAGCACCTATTGTAACAAGAGTGACAGCTACCAAGTTAGATTGATAGAGACAGCTAAACTTGCTCCAGCACATTTGCTGGCCAACACCCAGCTTCACCTCAGGGTCTGGCTAGCACTGGTTAAACACCTGTAAATCTCTAAGAACAACTGTTAGAAACAAAGGCAGGTGTCAGTGGCTGGCTGGAGCACATCAAGTCTCAAACATATGGCTCAGGTTCCAGCTATGACCTGCTTCCTATTTAATGGCCAGGGAGAGTTGAGTAATAAATATAACTTTATAAAAACATACAGTAGGTACTCTATAAACACTATAATTGACCCTTTCTCGCTCCATAATACACAGAGAGTTGATTAAAGAATTATAAGCGTGTTTAAGCTTTTCTAGCAAAAATGCACTGTAAACATCAAGAACACACAAAATAATAACTGAAACACACACACAAAACACATTTTCTTCATACTATAACCTCTTGGCTGTTATCTCACTCACCGGTAGCCCATCCTCAGGAGCATCCCCTTCCCCAAACGACCGACAACCTGGAGAAGAGAGGGAGGAACACAAGAGGAAAAGAGATTAGATATAAAACTTGATAATTTAATAGACTCAAGCCAATATATGCATGGTTAAACTTAAATAAATGAATAAAATCTTAGATCAACTGAATATCAAAAGTACACAACCTATGAAACAGCAATGGCAATCACAATAACTGTATAAACTGCACATATCCACAGTACCAATTATTGTGTTAGCTAAATTTGCTTGACAAATAAAAAAAGGACTTGTTTTTGCACCACTAGGGGGCAAAACCTTGTGGAAAACCAGTTAATTCTAAATTATAGTCTTTCACTACTTGTACAAACACATGTAACCAACAGGATATTTTTTAAACCTAAGCTACATTTCTTATAATTTTATACCATGTTCATCCAAACTATTTCACTGCCAATGAGTGGCATCTCTACAAAGCACAATAGATTCACAGGGTTGATTTTTGTCAGGGCAGAACAGGCCAAAGACTTCTGCTTTCCTCTCACTCTGTGTAATAGGGAAATGAGAACTGCTTTGGGGCAGTGGGGGACACAGAAGTTAATGAAATATGCATGTCTAGAATAATGTAACCCCAACCTCGACTAAAACGCCATGTGCCATTTCCACATCCAAAACACCTTGTCTGCTGATGCTGGAGTCAGAGCTTATGTTTCAGGTATCAGGCTGACCATGTTACAGCTTTTCATTACCACTGAGAATTAAACGGGTCCTGTGGATGGTGTAACCTGAGCAGCGACACTAATGTTACTGGTATTGTCTTTTTTTTTTTAAACACAAAATGCTGATTTGTTAAAAACCTTTTCTACTAATAAGAGGGTGGAAATTTTATACATCAAGAATGCCATTGTTTAACTGCTATCCAATACTATAGTTATCAAAAATACTGAGGTAATGTTGATGATGCACTGTTGTAAACTGTAACTGTGCTGTCTATCAATGCTCTGATTTCAATTTCAAGTATTCTGATATATAACTACCTCGCTTTACCTGTAACATGGCCATTACTGTAATTCCATTCAATCCTTCATTATTTGTCTCATCATTAATCCATCTTAAAGAGTAAAGGTTTTCAGATTTCTCTACTTTACCATATGTAGAAAAGAGACAAAATAACATAAATAACACAAGAATGTTAGAATAGGGCCATTTACTTGTGTCACACTAAGATTAAAGTAGAGCTTGTTATCATTACCACATGTATTGGTATTCAGACTAGTATGACTGATGAAAACAAAGCAAAGTTTTCAGCATATTCATGGCAACAGAAAACACTTAAGGAAACTTAATCGAGCAGGAAATGGTTGAGGCTAGGGTCTTAGCAAAGTTGAAGAAAACAGAGATTAAACCATTTCCATTGGGAGACTGTTTGTACCTGGGGCATCAAGTGGTTCTTTTTTAAAACTTACGTTGACTTAATTAGGATCAGTGAGCCCTCATTTGAAGCACAGAGGCATAAGTCAGCCTTTCTGCATTCAGGGTGTGATACATTGCTGTATCTGCCACAGAGAGGACAGAGAAAATGACTGTGGCTTGTGTTAAACACAGTCTGTCCATCAGTCTGTCTGTCTGTCTCTAAATCACATGGAGGAAGGTGTGTGTATGTGTACGCGCATTTCTGCACTACTGAGAGAAAGAGGCTTCCTGCAGCACGACTCTGGCAGTGCTGGGCCGCAAAGCTGCCTCAGCCATGTGCCCGGCATTGCCATGGCAACAGAGGACTGCAAGACTGATACACACACGTGCGCTCTCTCTCTCTCTCACACACACACATACACACAAAACATATTCTCTCTTGCTGCCTCTTCTCTCCCCACGCACATTCACGCAGCAGTCCAGCACAGAACGATGCAATAGGAATACAGAAGAACCTGCCTTCCTGTGCTGAGGAGAGGCATTACACAACACTGGCAGAATACAGAAGATGCCAGGAGAGAGGAGAGAACAGAGGGAGGAGAGGACAGCAGGGGAAAGAAAGAGAAAGAGATGGATAAAGAAGTGCAGGCACTGGGGAGATGAAGCTCTCCATCACCTGCTGTAGCTGACATTCACAGGAAAGAGTTGAAGCATTTACAAGCAGACAGAAAATGAATAGCCTCTGGGTGAGGAGTCAATTATTTCCTCTTTGTCTATTTGCAATTCCAAAAGATCATGAAACCAACAAATATTTACATTTGGAAATTGTGAATTTTGAGAATTTTACTTAGTGCCATTCGACTAACATGTTAACTGATTAAAATCAGCACAAGCCAACTAGCTCTCACATCAACAAAGCAGCCCTGACGAATTACGGCATCGCTGTGCTTTCATATATCAGAATAAACTCCTGCACACTGTCTTCACTTAAAATCTGGATTCAATCGAAACAACGGTCCTTCATCAGTTTATCTTCTGCCAAGATAAGCGTTTATTCTGATTCACAGTGTCAGCCTTTGATCTTCTCCCACACACCTGTCCAACTTTAAGGTGTGCAAAGGTCTTTTTTACATTAATTAGTAAAAGTGTTACATTCGTAACAATCCATTGTTCATTGCTTTTGTTCTTCGGGACAAACTCACAGAAAAACATATTAGCAAACCTGACCATACAGCTCTCGCCCATGATTACCTTTTACCTAGACAATGTGTGGACTTGTGCCCAGGAAGTTCAAATCTCAGATAATAGGTTGTGGGTGAGAAGTGACTGATGCCCAGCAGTGATAAGCCTTTACGATATGTTCTGCTGTACCTACTCTATGCTCCCCAGGGTTCCTGGGTCTAGAGAGTAAAGGAGATTATAGCTCCCCAGCCAGCCAGCCAGCCAGCCGGCCAGTCAGCCAGTCAGCCAGCCAGCCAGCCTCTTGTGTAACATGGGGCTGGGTGGCAGATTGCTGAGCTGGCAATTCTCCTGCTAATTGGATGACTTTGCAACCTCTGGCACTGCACTGAAAAGTAATGCTTATCAGGACCCAACTCAAATCAGGGACTCAACTCCACCCAAGTGTAATATTGAGTTTAGCTTAAAAATATGTATAAATGCCACATTATACTGAGCTGGACCAAGCACTGTCTGTTTTTTAGACAAGCCTAGCCAGCCCTCAATCTCACTTTCAAGTGTGAGCAGCACAAAAGCCCCACCTGGTCATGTTTCTTCTGACGAAACCTCTGCTCCTATCTCAAGTTCCCATCTATTCTATGTCTCAACCACTCCTTTTCTGTCCTATATCATCCACTAACCTGGGCACAGCGCTGCACTGCCAGTCTCTACAGGAAGTGGAGAGTTTATCTGGACAGCTGGCACTGATAAGATAAAGCACAAGGGGTCATGCTTGGGTGAATGAACAGGTAGGTTGGGGTGGGGGTGGAGGAGGTCTTCAACATTAATCAATGCTATGCATCTCTCGTACAACAGATGCTAGGTCAGCCATTAGAAGCTAGTGACAGACAAGCAGGAATACTGGCTGTAGACACAGCAGCAGAATGCACGTCACATTCATACACATACACCCATATTATTTTACGTGTATTGGGTGACTGCCAACACGCAAAGTATAGTGCAACCTCTTAAAGGGAATTCCAAACAAACCGGGTGTTTTGTTGATAGTGTGAGAGGGTTGAATGGGGGTGAGGGTAGTGGAAAAAAAATCTGTGGGCTGGTCTGATGTTTTGATACGGAAACAACAGCAGATGGTGGCTGCTTGATTTTAAGTTAAGGTGCGTTCCGCTGAGTTGCTACTGACTTTGTTCTGGTTTGACCTGCTTCAAACTCACACATGTAGGCACCATCAACAATGGGCCAAGACACACACACACGCCCACCTTGGTTGATGTCCTCAATGGCCCGGCGTATGCCCCGGTCAAAGGCACGGGCGTCAGCAGGGCTCTGGAAGGTCAGTCCAAACTTCTTATCGTTGATTCTCCAGTGGTGGAAGATGGGGTTGACCTTATTGTATACCAGACCTTTCTGTAGGACACACTCCAGGACAACCTAATAAAACAAACACAGTATTTGAATCTGGAGAGAAAATAAAAGTTGTGTGGTTCCAATGCCACTTGGTCAAGCTATAAGTTGTTAGTATGCAGACTGGAAACTGCTTAATTTAAAGGCTGCCTGATGTTGATGAGACTCAGTAGGGAACACACATGTAAATCCCTCATCTGATTCCTCTCCCTAAGCTGTTTAAATGTGTCACATTCTATCATTCCACTACAACGTGAGTAAGAGAAAAAGAGAGAAAGAATGTGAGAAGAGGCCTGCATCTGGAGCTACACATAACTCTAGAGCTTCTACAACAGAAAAAAAATCATCCTGAGCCCAATAATTTCACATATTTTTTTGGATAATTTGTAAAACACATTCTTAATGGTGGGGTTTTCATTACAGATGATGATAAAGTTGGAGAGCAGCGGTGGTGGTAGAAGAAGGGGGGCTGAGTATGTTTTGGAACCAGGCAACCCAAGTGTGTGGCAGAGAGAGACTGTGTTTCCAAAGCCTATTATTAATCAGGGCTACTGGGCCGCCTCCCGGCCTTCCTCTAGGCAGATTAAATGAAATGAGAGACGGCCATTACAGTCTTTGAGGGTTTTTTTTTTTTTTTTTTAACCAACGTGCACGAGAGGTGGCTTAATGGGGTGTGAATGTGTGAGTGAGTGTGCGCATAGTGAGCTGCGTGAGAGAATGCGTGAGCACAGGAGCTGGTGTGATGACAAGCTCAATGACCCAAGTGCTACACTGTGCATCTTTGCAGTGCAAATGCCTTGTCAGAGGATAACAGTCGCAAACCAACACTCGACGGCCGAAAGCAGATGGCACCGTTCCCTCTGGATCTGAGCAACAGTCAACATGCACGCTTTAAGGCGCTGATATGTGGCAGCTGTACGAGAGGTTGATGATATGCGATATGCGTATGTCAGACCAGGAGTACACTGGTCTACGTTTCATTCTGAAAGTCTGAACGAGAGTTGCCTTTTACAGTATTTGATACGAACGCAAGTATAGTGCAATGTCATGTGGATGAGGTGAAAATGTGTCTCACTGTATCTGCCCTCATGTCACCAGTGCAAACAAGTCTCCCGAGACAGAGGGGCAAGTATTAAGCCTGTGTGTTTACCCAGAGGAAGTGGATGAGGAGAGGGATGGATGTGAGGTGGATGGTGAGGCAAGGAGTTTGGGGGTGGGGTTTGGGTGGCAGGGTGAGGTGTGGTGGAGAGTTGGTGTGGTGGTGGGGGTGGTGGGTCCTCTGTGCCTCTGGGGCTGATTGTGGAGGCGAGACTGAATGGAGCCAGAGCAGGTAAGGTGAGCGCACAGCGAGGCTGACAGAGGAGGAAGTATCACAGTTGCATGGAAGGACGATACTTAACACCACATTCCACACTGTGCTCAGAGAAAAGAAACAGGAGGAGGAGCCCCCCTGACAGAAAAAGACACAGGATGGGAACGGAGGCAGGAGATGTTAGAAGGGGACAGGGACAGAGAGCCAAGACAGAGGTGAGAGTGCAGAGAGTAATAAGGAGAAAGCGTGAGAGTGGAAAGGCTTGGAATAAAAGGATATATAATTATCTTAATTGTCTTGGAATAAAGTAATGCTTGCTTTGATCTTATGAAAGTCATTTGCTGTGTATTGGTGTATAAAAACTTAGACAGCCAAGACAGAAAGATGGTATGTAATGATTACATTTATCCATTAACATTTGAGGGTTTAGCAGGAAAACATGTATTGCCTCACTGAAAACTTAGAGGTAGTAAAATATAATATTTTGGTTGCAAAGGTTAGTCGTCACGGTCAGCTGGTAAAGTTAACAGTAGAAGTAAATAACTCTATCCAGTGGGTCCTTGCCTCAAAGCAAAACTATTAGGAGTAAGCCTCGTCGCCACCACAAACACAGCCATATCAATCAAAAGGAGTCACAGACTATGAAGAACAGGAAGTGAGGTGGAGTGGCAGAGAGCTTAGCCAGAGATTTGTCATAATCTGAGAGCCTGTATGGTAAGTAATCATCGACTAATTAGATCTGTAGTTTTTTAGAGTCAGAGAATCTGAGTGAGAGAGAGAGGGAGAGCACAAGAGCAAGAGCAAGAGCAAGAGAGAGAGAGAGAGAGAGAAGAGAGGAGGGAGGGGGCATGGAGGAAAGTGATTGGTAGCTATATGGAGAGAGCCAGCTGAGTCATCACCAGTACACTCTGTGCCGCATCACTGCGCTTATAGACAGATCCCCTCCACTTCTCTTCTTCCGTCTCCCGCCTATCTGGTTGCACCTCTGTTTCCTGCTCTTTGACTACACCCACATCTCTTTCCCTGATTCCTCTCATATCTTATGCACCCCAATCACTATGTTTCTACCAGCCAAAATCGTGCCTTTTTTGATTTCAAAATAACTGCATCTCTAATCTGTTTTCCTCCATCTAGCTCAGGTTCCTATCGGGGATGGTGAATGTCATCGTGCCTTTATATTCTGTTCATTTCTGGCTGGATTACAACACTAGATTTGGTATCCCTTATAAAGAAAATGTATCAACAACAAGGAAGACTAGTTTCCTTTTCTGTGAATTACACAAGAACAACTCAAGCCAAACAATCTTGCAAACCTTCAGGACACTTCTCAACATGCATATTTTCTCGTTTTCTTCATACAACATAATTACAGTCTTTCATTCGCCTCTGAAATCAAAACACTCTCACTGCTGTTTAAAACAATACTGTCCTAACAAGTACTGATTTTGCTATGTGTTTTTTCTGACTATGGCTAAGGCTGTTCTTATGTGGTTCTGTGTGTTGCTGTTGTTTTCCTGGACTCATCATTCTGCCTCTCTTCTTCCGATGCCCTCAGACAGTCGGCAAGGCTGTGGTTCACGCCAACACCCTGGCAATGGGTGGCATCCCGGCAGATCTACATATGGCTGGGTGTTTGTTGTGGTAGTTGGGGGTAGACTCTGGCGATGATGGGGGTGTTTTACCACATCCCAGAACAGTTGCCAGGGTCTCTGAGCCATGTCTATAGCCTGTCTGAACTACAGCATTCCCGTCACACCCTTTCCTGTGCCACACACACGCTTGGATAGCAACGCGCAAAACACAAACATGCCATAAACAAAAAAACACACATAAAACGTCTTTGGTCAAAGAGGATTTTATAAAGAGGTGATTTAGACGCCCTGCTGTAATAAGCCTCTAACGTCGGATAGGCAGGAGCCACCAGACTCTGTGCATCATGGTGGCCTCCTCTGTCTCCTGGCATCTGACACACACATACACACACACACACACACACACACACTCTCATTACGGTAGACCAGGATTATCCCAGTGCATCTACTGGATCTGTTTTACATCTACAACACAGAATGAGTGTGTGACAAGTAGGTCATGAGTTTTACAGAAACTATGGCATAAGCCATAAGGATTAGAACTACAACATATAACTTGATCTTTTGAAGCCTCACTGATTGTCCAGAAACAGAAATGACCCTGCAGTTTGCAGCTGTGATGTTTTTATGGGTACATGTTTTGCAGGGTGTCAAAAATGGGTTTAAAAAATAAGATAAAACGATTGGATGGATCAGGTCTTTCACTGCATGTCACATTTAAAAAAGAGCAGCTGATTTACAAACCGTTTAAATCCACATGTATAGTATCAGTGTAGGACTGCAACTTATGAATAAAGCTCCACACGGCTGGTGCCACTGCAAATACTGCCAAATTATGCTTGTAGACCAAACACGCTAGGAGGAAGAACTGGAACGAGTGGTCAGTTCATTGATAAAATGATTGACAGCTCATTGACAGGAATCAAGAATCAGTAGCTATTATTATTATTTTAGTCAGCCAATTATTAGTTGGCTCTTGTTTCAAGCAAAATGCCAACCATTTACTCTTTCCAGCTTCATAATTGTAAGATTTTTGTTGGTTTGGACTGTTGGTCAGACAAAACAATTAACATAAATAAGTCACCCTGGGCTCCAGAAAATTGTGATAAGTATTTTTCAGTATTTTCTGAAAAAGAAAATAAGATTATTAATCATAAAAACAACTGAGGGACTTGCTTTTTGAGCCAAGTCATTTTTAAATGGCTTGGTAGCTTTAAGAGTTTGTGTGTCAAGTCACCACAGAGCGAAATACTAGTGTGTCTGTGTTTTACTATTAACTATAGTGTTTTACACACATTTGGGTCATTTGTGGGTTTTTTACTGTTAGAGTAACCAGGGGCATCCATTCGTAGCTTAATTTACTGTTGCATACGGTCTTTACATTACACATCAAGTAGGAGAATATGCTTTTTGAAAAGGCAAGTATGTTTGTGTACTCATGGAAAAGCGGAGTGAGTGTGAATTTCCAGCCCATACACCATCGTTCAGGTCCCTTCCAGGCTCTTTTTGTGTTTCCCACATCCCTCATCCCACATTCCCTGATCCTGAGTAATCTGCCCTTCTCCCTGATGATGTCATCATGCATCACAGCATCACGCAGTTTGCTCCTATTTTCAGATACCTGCGCCATGGAAGAAAGCCAAACAACCACTTCCTGTGTGACTATGTGTGAATGTGTGTGACTGAGACGGAGAGACGGGAGTATAGGAAGAGGGGGGCTCGAGGTGATCTCATCCAAGAGAATGCACCATCTCTGGTTCATACACCTAAATGTGCATGAAAGAAGTGGAATGACTGAATAAACTGAGGACACACATTAACAAACTCACTAGTCACACATTTGAGTCCCTTACCAGTTTGTCTTTGAGCCTCTCGCCCTTGATGTGGAACTCCACAGCAGTGGGGCTAGGACTGGGGCTGGGGCTGGGGCTAGGACTGGGGCTACAGGGGCTGAGGTTGCTGCTGCTTCCTCCGCTGCCTCCACTGTGGGTGCTGCTGCTGTCCTCCGCCCGGCTGACCTTATAGACAGTGACACAGCTAAGGCCTCCACCCCCAAGGGGAAGCCACCCACCGCTGGAGTCATCCCGAGTCATGACCACTGCTCTCACACGCGCATAACTGTCACTGTGGAGGAGGAGGGGAGGAAGATGAGGAAGGTAGAAGGAATGACAAGACATGGGAAGAGCAGAGAAGAAACAATCCCATTAGTGAACACAATCAGTGGTAATCAACATCTAATTCATTTCTACTATAGTATTTTCCTACATCATCTGGACCACAAAGCCATCATCAGAATTACACAGCCTACATCAAATATCAACATGCATAACAGAAATGAACCAAGGCAAAAACAGGTTGGAGTACAGTGCAGGTTGCCTGTGCAAATGGTTAGTAAATGAGTCGTGAGGAACACATGATACAGACGTGCAGATAAGATTAGGCAGGGAGACAGGTCTAAAATATCTAGATCACATTTGTCCAACAGTTGGATTGTTTTTACTCCACGTGAAACACAAGCCCCATTACAATAGAATCAGACAGATAGCAAGCTTAGATACACCTAATGAATCTGTGGGAAAATTTCAGCAGTGACAGAGCATATAACTGGGTACAACACAGAATGTGAAGGTGTCCGACATTCAGACTAAGGATTACAAGCATATTTTGGTTTTAGTGCTTGATAGACTGCTGGCTATGATTTCCATCAGTGTATGTTTAACCCCAGCCAGCAGGTGACTGACCATGTGGTCAAGTTCGGGCTTTGGTCACTGCTCATTTCCAACCTTTCCCCTAAAGCAGGTGGTTTAGAGTGAGACAGCATATGACAGGGGCTATTGCTCACATCACCCACTTTCCACTCTTGATTTCCCATGCTAATGGTGTTGGTTACCTTACTCCTCAATGGCTCTGAATTAAGGCATAATGTTTTGTAATACAGTTAATTTGTGACACATAACATTAACTACACAACTGTAGGAAAGCGTACACCCATAAATAGGCAAACTGTTTTTCCCAGAGCCATTGCTGCTCTAAATTCTCAGACTCTCTAACCGCTGCCTATCAGCTGACCTTTATACACATCACTCTAGACTGGTTTTAGTGAATTCTATTTATTATTTATTAGTCACTTGCTGAATGGGTTGTATGTATGTAAGTACATAAGTCTTCATGTCTTTTAAGCATCAAGGGAGTTGCACACTCGTTGTGTGTTACCATACAATGACAAGAGAGGAATTCTGATTTCTGAACTGCATGCAGAAATTAAATAAGGGGAGATTATTCACTGTATTAAGAAATCTTTTAAGTTTCAGAGGGTAACTGACAGCTGACACAAGGCCGTATGCAGAAAAATGTACAGGACTGCAGGTTTTTTGAGATATACATGTAATACAGGCAATGTGAGGAAAAATTCTGCATCTCTCTGTTCCTTATTGCATTTCTCTCCCTTCCCCATCTCCTTTGCTTCTCCCTGTCCCTTCACTCAGTCAGATGTTTCCCTGATTAGATAACGCAGACTGCATTGGGCCACCGGAAATAACAAAGGTCAGGGTATGCTGAGGGCAGCATTTTGCACAAACTCCTGGTAACATATTAAAGACTGAAGAAGAACTGAGAGCTGAAATAAACAAGCAAATTGAGCGGAGAATGTGACTGCCGGATGTTGTCCGTTGACACATTGCTCTCTGGCCAACTTCTGAGCGAGCCAATACATATGACATCAGAGTCTGAAATGTTTTATAAAAAGTAAATATGAAACAGTGATCGAGATGAAATGTCACTGACAACATGTAATACATTACATAGTTAACTAGTAGCTCATGCTCCAATTGACGAAAATCTGCACCCTCCCCCTTCCTGCCTCTCCTCTCTAAATCTGGGCCCACTCAATGAGGCTAACCTTTGGTCTCCTGCTTTCCACGCCTTTGGCAAACCTCAGCGTCCAGGTTATTGGTTAGTAATTAATCTAAAAGCCAATGAGCATAAAATCTGAGGCTATGCTTTTTTTTTTTCCATGTGAAAGCTTTGATATCCTGGCACCTGGTAATAGTTTACCAAATTTCCCTCAAAGGATTGATGTGCATAATAAATATGGGTAACCCAAAAATAAACAGAGCAACAAAACAGACTTCCTTTTTGAAAACCACACACTTCTTTCTAGCCAAATCTGGTCTGTTTAAACACACACTTCGACTATTAGAGAGAAATGGACTTTGGCATTTTTATCAATATATAGTAAAAGACAGATTTCACTAGCAAATTGAGCATGACTGCCACATTGTCTCACTATCCTCTCTCCCTGTTAACTAAGTTAAACTTTTATCTCTGACTTTACAGCAACCGTAATCAATATTTCCACAATAACCATGTATCAATGTGTCAAAATGATGAACCTACAAAGGATTATCACTTGAATCTGTAGCTCTTGGTTTCACGAAGCCAGAATTTCATATCCAGTTTCAACTCGGTGTTAAGCTGACTGGCCCGGTATCAACTTAACTAGTATGGTGGGTCACTCGTGGCTCGAAAAAGCTCTAAAACCAAACTTTACCTGCTCACCACCCAACACCAGACAAACAGTTAGCAGCTACCTTGTGAATGAAGTGGAGCATTTGGTGGTCAATGCAATGAAGTGGTGGAGGCCAAAAACTGAGCTATGAGAAGCGAATATTGATCTTATCCAGCTAAGTGGCCATAAACACAACTCCAAATGAACGATAATAAAATAAAGCTGGACATGTAAATCTACAATTGCTTGCTGAATCATCTTGAGATGACTGACATCAATGTGTTTGCAACTTTCAACTGATTTTGTATTGTTCTGTCTTTACAGAAAGAGCTCTGTAAAAAACATTATTATAACAGCATGCTGTAAACATGTCATGACTTACTTTTTATGACTTTGAATATTCTGTCTCTCTCTTCTAACTTCTAATAAATCAATACACCGACATTCTTTGGCACAAAATGGAACAAATTATTCATGATATTAAATATCTGGTGCTGTTTTTGATGAAAGTCAATGCCATGTCATGTCAATATAGTCAGTTAGCTTCATCCCTCATGGTGCAAACAAAAAAAAGGCAGCATTGGTTGTGATGTTAATGGCATTAAATCAACAGTCTCATCCAAAGATAAGCAACTATTCTGCCAATTAAAATAAACTGAATTAATTGAATTACCTATATTATGAATCTAGATAAATATATTCATGTCACATTTGTCAGTGACGCATCTCACACCCTGCCCTAGGCTTATCTGTCAGTAAATGGTCATGGGAAACTGACAGAAAAACACAACCACATCTCACTTCCCTCTTGCACCCTGCAAGCAACATACTTTCATAAACCTTTCAACTGCACCAGTGATAGTGATTAACCTTACGAGGGGGAAAAAAAAGGGATTTTTGAGCAGCATAACAGGCAGTAAAAGAGGGCAATACTGCTGCTGTTACACCCCTCTATGGCCCCCAATAAAGGATGCGGGTGATGAGTGCAGGAGGGGCTGTCAGTCAGGAAGGGGTCCCTGGGGTGAACAGAAGGCAGGCGGTGGTGTCGCTCAGCCATGACCAGGGCACAATGACCAGGGCCTGACCCTTCAGACCCACCATCACACACATGCCAGCAACCATGACACTCACAGAGAGGGGGGCTGGGCAGCGAAAAGGAAGTGGACTGTGTATATGTGCATTTTTTTTTTTTTTTACACCTAGCTTCAAACATGCATGTCAACCTAGTTTTGCAAATTAAAGACATTTCTTCAAAATGATTACTGTAGTGAATTTGTGAACAATACTAAACTAACACCTAAGGTACACTTCCAAAACCTGTAAGACAACAACCAAACTCAACCAACAACAAGCAAGCCTAGATCCATTTAACAAAGGGAATAAAATGTCCCTCCTCTTCTTTCTCATATAAAAATTTTTCTTTTCTTCTAGTAAAAACAATAAGTGGTCCAAAAACATATTTGAGTGCAACCTGCTGCAAATCTCTCTCTCTCTCTTTCTCTCTCTCAGACACACACACACACAGTTCAGAGTGGGACGGTGGAGACAAAGGCTGGCCTCCACACCCCGTGCTGGGAGCACACAGTCGACTGGACACACAATTGAGAGCGGAAGCAGATCAGCTGGCCTGGGCCTGTGAGCGGGGGGGGGGATAGAGAGAAAGGAACCCCCCATTCCAAATTATTCCAAGTTATTCTGCTGGATGACTGACTTCATTTCCGACCAAAAGCAGGAGAGAAAAACAGAGGGAGGGTTGAGAGTATAACTGAGGACTGTGGGGGGAGGAGAATGTGGCTGTGGATGGGAACAGGGTGGAGACCAAGGTGACGGTCAACAGCTCCCACCTGCATTTTAATACAGCCTTTCCTATTCAAAAAAGGATGTCTTTTAAGGCATCTATACAGAATTATATATAGAGCAACAGATGAACAGTGTTGTGCTATTTCAGAGTTTGTTTAAAGTCGAAGCAAAATGCTTTTTTAACCTTTTGAATTTGAATTTTGCTTCCACATGAAATAAACCGTAGGAAGAGAAGGCATGATGGGGGAGCACGTGCAGACCAGGCAGGCCTGGGCCTCGAGGCTGGCTGCTCCAGTGTGTGGTGGAGAAGGGGGATCCTGGGACAACCGTTTCCTAAGTGGACAAAGTGGCCGTTTGTCTACTGCTCCGGCCCATGGCTCGCTGGGCTCCAGCATGCCATCATGCTTTGCTCCTGTCTCAGCCTTGGGCTTCCCACCCCAAAGAGGGGTGGAGGGGAGGGCAGGACAGGGGTATTTGAAGGGGGAGGGAGGGTGAGGGGGTGAAAGACAGACAGAAGGGGGAGAAGAAGGGAAGGAGGAGAAGGAAGAGGAGGAGTACAGGAGAAGAGGAGAGAAAGGATGTGGCCTGAGCCCTGGGTGCTCGCCAAGTCACCCTCCCTTTCCTCCGCTCCGTCTCCCCCCTTTACCCAACCCCTCCCCGGCTGCCTCTCTCTACACAATGGCCACTTCTCTGCTGAAATTTCACGTTATTGGATCCCGGGCCTGGAGTTTTGTCCTCCCACAATGTCCAGGCAGCGGAGCATGCTGCAAGGGAGACACACTCTGCAAGCTAAAAGCTGGAAAACCATTCCTCCTTTCATTAGCATCAGAAAAGGGGAGAAAGTCCCCCCTACCTCTTTTTTTCCAATCGCCCTTTTTCCTCCCCATCTCTCCCCTGTATCAAAACCGGAGGAAGGCTGTCAAGCTCGGTCAAGCTCCACTAGACCACTTTAGCTTGCAGAACTTTTGAGAAGGAGGGGGGGCAGAATCATTAAAATATCATTGGGAAAATAAACACAAGCTTCTTATCCCAATCCGATTCTATAGATTATCCTCAGAAAGGAAAGCAATCACTAAGAAAGCAGAGAGAGAAATGTAAGATGGTGTGAAAAGCTACCCCGGATGTGACTCATTCGCTTTTCCTTCTCATTTGCCAATTCAACACCTGTTCTCAGATAAAATATGATACTTTTACATTTCCTTAACTGCCTTAGCTTTTTGGTAGACTCAAGGTAGATCAACTTGTCTAAAGATGAAGCAACATGAGTCCAAGGTTTGTAATGAAAAATAAAAGCATTCATACTACAATACTCATAATATGTAATCCACCAAAATATTCGACTCTAAAACCAAAATCTAGGCTATCTGGAGTTAAGAGGATAAAGTGGTGCAGTTTCCTGCGATCACGCCTCATTGAAGAAATAAATAACATGAAATCTGGGACTCAACCGTCGATTCCAGCAGTGCATCTAATCTGAACGGTGCAAACTAGCTAGCCAATTAGCTACGGTTCAAATCCCCTAAATAACCAGTGGCAAACTCAAGGGCAAAGACAAACCCAAAACAAACACCAATATGACCTAACATGGATGCAGTGCAAATTATGACATAGCTCTAGAACAAGACACCTTTGAAGAGGCTGTCTGTTAGCCATTAATAAAACCAGAACCAATAATGACACAAAGAAACACCAAGCCAGCAACACAAGCCTGCTACGTTAGCTGCAGTGAAAACTAATACGCTGGCTATAGAAAGAGAAGTGAAAGAGAAATTTGCCCTATCTCCTCTCAACACCTCAGGCTGCTGGTGAGTCATCGTCCTCACAAGAACATTCAGCTTAGCTACCAACTGACTCAGGGAAAAAAAAAAACAGAACAAGCCTACTCTGCTGCTGCACCACAAAGCAAAACTGCACTCCAAATTTACCACCATCCTTTCACAGAAATACCATTTAATATGATGACAAATTAACTGATCATAGTCACTTCTGGTAGCATCCGTCACAGATAGCAGTTAGTGGGTCAAATGAGCCTGTAGCACAAATCAAAGATAGACCTAAATCAGTAACTGAATGTCAGAGCTACTCGCTCAGACAGGGTTTCTAACATTGATTTTCTAACCAACCCCTCTATTACAGGATTGGGCCTGCAACCCCAACAACAATATTCTAGGTGCCGCTGCGCTGTGGCACTATAAATCAAAAGAATCCCACATGTGTATCAAATGCCAAAAAACTATTCTCAAACATCAATCAAAGCCACATATTGAGATGATCTTAATTTGAACCACAAGCATTTAGAAAATTAAAACCTTGTGCTTGCCATTACCAAAGAAAAAAAAGAGGAACCACAAATTTCAACTGCTGCGGTGTCTCTGGTCTGCTTTGATGTTAGAGTAGTCCCCAGAGACCCAAGCCTCTACTCGTTATAGTTACTCCGAGAGGGAAACGGGAAGCTGAGGGGACAAGGCAGCCGTCTAGCTGTGGGAGAAACTATCAATACATTGCAGGAGCAACTTGGGAAAGATAAACCACCAAACCATGATGAAGGCCCATGGGATGTTAAGAGAAACTGCAATGAGAAGTTGTAAGCCATCACAGCATGCCCTGTTGTTGGGAGTAACATAACATTATCATCACTGCCATTGCCATAAGCGTTAGACACCGGCGTTTAGACCATCTTGAAAATCAGTTGGATTCACATTTGAGAGCTTTCCACTGAACCTTGGACTCTAGGAATTAGAGGAATCAAGAAATGCTTTAACCAACCAATAAAAATCTGTTCCAAGTTCTAAACATAGCCACTAGACAGGACAAAATCTGATCAAAAGTTTACCGAGTGGATAAAAATACACTTTCATACAAGCCTCCAATTTTAATCCTATTTGAAAACTTGACTCATTAATTCATTTATTTGATAATAGAAAGCTATGTTTGCTTAAATTCGCTCAACCAGGATGCAGGCCTATCTCTCCCAGAAACACATACACATGCCAAATGTTCCCAGAAAAATAAACACAAGTGTGTGCACAGACACACACACACAGAAACCCCTTCCTGTTTTCAAAGCATTTGGAAACTCAATCAAAGACACAAGGTTTAGGATTTACATCTGTGCCCTTTTATGTCTGTGGCCTTGCAGGAAAGAACCATCTCAGCCCAGCTGCAGCAAAGAGCTCACAACAAGGCCCAGCCTTCATGCTCCCGCATGCAGAACAACTGAAAACAATATCCATAATTCAGACACTTAGTGCTAAAAGCACTTCTTAGAGGCATTGAGATATGGTCTGTGAACATCAGAGGCCCTTCTTGACAAAGAAATAAAGACAAGCCCTGCTATCTGAATGTTGTGATGGAGACATACAAAAAAATCTGCTATTTTTTTTTTTAGTGTAGACTTAACAGCTGACGTACACAGCACAGATCCACACCACGTCTTTGTCTTGAAAATAAGAAAACTGGTTTAAAATATGCTCGAAATACACTGCTGACATTTACGCCAGTTTATGCGTGCTCCTAAAATACTTGAAGAGGAAATGAAAATTATAAGAGGGAAGTGGCTCGGGTTTAAAATACACAGAATCCAGACCCAAATCTGGCCATGGGAATGGAACAGTCCACCACTATACAAGGCCTGTTCAGTTTGTTGGCTTGTCTCACTTACAGACGGTCCAAGCCCTCTGGTTATACAGAGGATCATTGTCATTAATCAGACAAACAATATGACAGCTTCTAAAAGAATCTGTAGACAGTGGGGTATTTTCATATAAATATTCTGCATGAAAGTTAACTTTTGAGATTGTACAAAATAGGTGAAACTTATTTCACCTACTCAGGGCTAATGTAAGAGACACCTTGTACCGTACATTAATCTTAAATCTACACCTAAATCTAATAAAATGTGTTAACATGCCTAACAAACAGTAAAGTAATGTTACACATGCCCTTAAGCATATTGTCAAATAACACATTTTATTAGCCTCGGTAAACTACCGTAGTCACAAGCAACACTTCCCTAAAAGAATACAGAAGCAAAACCAAAGATGTGTTCAGCTCAGCAGACTTTGTCAAAGGTAAGATGTGTCTATACAGCTTACATTTGGCCTGCTAGTCTTAATGGAGGTCATAGCCAATACTGGCAATAACCCCAAATAATACCATCTATAAAAAAGTCCAGGAAATTATTTAGCTTAACATAAGGGCCACAGGATATAGGCAATTAACCAGGTCATAAAGCACTAGTCCCAACAGCTGAAGTAGCTGTCTCCCTTTGTCGTTTCAGGACATGATGGGGGCTGTTGCGGAGGAATGTGTTTGGAAAGCTCAGCAACAGGAATGGGAGTGCGAAACAGCCCTCAGGTGATAAGATCATGACACCCACATTGGCAGATAAAACGCTGAGCTGTCAAATCAATCACACAGATAGGAAGAGGACAGAGAGAGAGAGGAATCACTGAGGATCACCTGACAGGCAACAGAGAACACCACAGAACTGCAGGAATCTAAAACAATGAGGCCGTACCCTGTGCATGCTCAGTGGAGTATAGAGGCAACTGACCTTCACTGATAAAAATGGATGAGGGCCCTAATAATCTAAGCAAAATCAGTATGTAGACACACTGACTTAAATATACACCATCACCTGTTCAATTTATAGTTTTCTTCAAATAAAAATTGGGGAGGTTGAAATGTTTTTAAAAACGTCTGGTTCCAAAACCAGAAACATGCTAATTTAACTGTGCGTCATCTGCAAACTACACTTCAACATGCCACTGCTTTGGTTGAGAGAAATACTTAACATTAATGTGTCAGAGAGAAGCTGCTTTCATATACTTTCATAAATCTCTCACTTCTCCCAGCATGACTATGTTGTGAACATAGTCTCACCAAGGCCAAAAAACATGTTCTCAGCAAAAGGGTGTGCTGTGTGTACACCAGCTTGGTTTACCACCCATCATTCAGACACAACCACTTCAGGACCATCTCTTCACACATTTCGTGAATACTTTCAAATTAAAATGTTCACAGCACAGGCGACAGCAGAACAAGCACATTTTTGTTGAATTACACTCGTACAAGGAAGCATAAATCCAAAAGATAACCTTGGTCTACATAAACAATTTCCATCCATTGCGAAAAAGCAGATTGTATTTGGGATTTAGAAAGGGCCTCATCAAAGATCTCCCTATCAGAGGAACGGAGCACCATGTCACAACGTAAAAATGAAACACACAACCGTGAAAAATGTCTGGATCATTATCCTAAATTCTAGAAACAAAATTACACAAAACATAAAATATCTGATTTCTTGTGAACAGCCATCTCATTAAAAATAGCATATTAAGAAGTCTCTCTTCAGCAAAAATAAATGGCTCAGGCAGTGCTCTGTATTCTGTTCACTTCATTACTATGAATCATACACCAGTCAGGAAGGTGGTGGAATCATAACAACAATGTTTGGATCACTTCGCCATCTTAGCTGCTTCCATCACACAGTGTGGAACAACCCCAACGTACACTATAGCTTGTACATCACTGATTATCTGTACCCTGTATCAGTAGTTCCCATGGTGGGACCTGGGGGGGGTGGGGGCTTAAAGGAATCCCTCAGGTTATGAGGTGGGGGGAGTCACATCAAATTTAGGAATGGTGTAATTTCAGTGTGATTTCTCTCTCTAGAGGTTAACAGGATGACAAAATGACTCACATCAGAGGTTGCGCCCTTCCCTAGCATCATTCATACTAGGTTATGACATAATGTATGATAAATCATGATTAATATCAAAAAATTTGCTCAGATGAATTTCACTAAAACACTATGCCTTCAACAAACAGTGAGTGGTTTTATTGTTATCTGTGTGATAAGATGAGGAAAAAAGAGTTCCATGACATGTTACATAAAAAAAACAGAAGTGTAGTTCAAGGACAAAGCCTCCATGCATTAAATCAATCAACCTCATAAAGGCCAGATAAACGGAATGGGGAAAAACATGTGGGTGTGTTTCGAACATTAAACCATGACACTGTAAATGGCTGAACGGGGGCATATGACTTCCTCTGTGACAAGCAGATTATGAAAGAAAATCCTCGGACATAGTGAAGAAACGTCGGCTAAATAAAAGATGTGTGGCGCTTATGTCAAATAAACGACTGATAGACAAGCGCCGGTGTTTCATATGTGACGCTTTGTGCAGAAAATGCAGGAAATGCGAGCCATTGTGTGATCGTCGGTGCAATGCGAAACAGTGTACAGTGCTGTGAATGGGCAGGCAGGTACTTTATGAATGGAGGGGATCATGTGACCGCAGCACCTCCCGAAGCAGATATTTCTCACTGACTGTCAACAAGCGCACACAAGGGATCAGCCCATTCAAACAATACCAAAACGCGACTCGAAATGGGCGCGACGTGCACGAAAACACCATCGTGTACCGATTAACATCGACATCCAAAGGTCGTGGGGATTTGGGCGTGAATATGACGCCTTTTTTAAGCGTTTTTATGAATGGAGATTGTGATATGTAAATGAGTGTGATTGAGAAAAAAAATGGCATCTTCAGCTTTTCAACGCTGACATTGCCGCAATCAGCTCAAGGGGTTTTCATTAAAGAAAAGCTGGACTGACAAACAAACTGGAGATGCACGATTTTAATCGATGATTATGTTCGGAAATCATGGCGGACAGCAGTTACACACGGACCTTGGTTGTCAATATAACGCTATCAGATCATGATGTGCTGATCTGACATGTATGCAAAATGCATTTAGAACGCATTATAGCTCTGTACGTGTCTACAAACAGTGATACCCCCCATAAATGATCAAATATCAATACAGTGATTATATATATATCATTGGCATATGGTTTTTATGAATTGTATGTAACTGAATCAAACAAAGGCAACCATTCGTATACGTAAAACACAGTGGCTCGCTATAGTTTCCCACAGTATACATGTTAGTCGGCTGAATTAGAAGACCAACATTATTAAGAATGAATTAAGAATTAAGAATGAGATGGAATTTTTACTATGGGCCTATGGCATTGCTTGAGAGAAAATGCTCTTCTTAACCTCAATGTAATCCAAAGAGCACCCTTCCAATAGCCCACAGATCTGTCCAAACAAAAAGATTAGCAGTCTGTGTGTTTTCTTGTTGATATTGTTCAAGTAAGGTGATGAAATAGCAACGTTGTTCGGTTAGAAATGTCATTGGAAACTGAGGTAGTACACTGCTTGAACGAGTGTTAATAAAGCGTGTGTTAATATCAGAATATCTGCAAGTGGTTATTATTGCAGCTGCATGTTGTGTATGGAAATGAAGAAAATGTATAAACGATACTCACTCGTTGTTTGGATTTGTTGAATCTTCACTCATTTTTTTCCTCACGGGGATCCAAATCCTAGCAATAGCATCGACGACGCAGTGACGGCGGGATAAAATACCACAAATATCACCATTTTCCTTCACATATAGAATTCACCCCTATTTCGGATGGTAAGTAAACGATGTACAATGGGGCATGCCTAACTAAGCGTCCCTATGAAAACCCAAGTGAAGCTAGCTTAACGTTAGCTTTGCTGGCTGGAACTAACGTTAAATCGCGAGGAGGAATGACAACCGTTGATTCATTTTATCCTCCCTGGAAGTAAAATCCGACCACAACAAATGGGCCATCGGCATCATCCTCTTCAACAAACACAGATCCTCGCGTTGCAAAAATGCGTATAGATCCTCAGAAAATGCAGAAAATGTTGTAGACTATAGCGTTTGGCAGGTTATTTATGGCTGGCTGTCGAGCATCCATTCGCCAACTTCAGGTCCAGGACAACACTTGAAAAAGCGCTGTGCAGCGTTGCTCCGTCAACGTGTCCGAGTAATTTGCAGTAAAGGCATCCAAAGCCCCCTAAAAAAGGTTCAACTGTTTTCTCTTTCAACAGCGACGCGTTAAGTAAAACCCCTAGACTTGAAATTTCCTTGAGAAGTTGGAGGACATCTGCTTTAATCGAACTCCATTTTCAACTCGGGGGGAATGAAACATCGGAAAACTGGGCGGATGTGTCGACCCTCGCTTGAGAAAATTAGATCCTTCCGCGACGTAGTAAAAACATAACACTCTTGCGATAAAATTCCCTCCGCCAGCACAAATTTAACTTATCTAGTTAAAGAGTACTGCGTGTTATACTAAACGCGTTCCCTCGTGGCCATATGCTGCAAATAAGGACTGTTTTTCTTTCCGAAGTTGAGCTAAAGTAGTCCCAGCACTTCCCAAAAGAAGTTTCCCTTCAATCACGCATTGATACAAGAGGGAAGCGTCTGTGTGATAGCACGCAAAGTAGAAAATAATCTGGAGGAAGGACTTGGGCTGACACACAGACTCGGCCATTAACAAATTCTCTTGTTTTCTTTCAATGCACTTTTACTGTGATCGCCCGCCCCCGAAACACTTTTGAAAGTCTTGATGTGAAACTGTGCGAATATGCTTTAAATATACACAGTCATGACTGCTGTAGCACGTGGAATTACATCAGATCCCCTTCAATGATTTATGGGGCTAAAGCCAAGGTAGTAGTGTTTCTGTCGCAGAGCCTTTGCATTACTATTAGCCTGCCATTATTCGTAGTAGTAGTGGTGGTGGTGGTGGTGGAAGTTGCAGTACTCAGTTAGGTCTAAATGCAAAGTGAAAGGGTGGGGGAAAGTTAATTCTGAAAGTTAGGATCATTTCTGAAACTGTTACCATCATTTACAAGAGTTGGTTTCAATGTGCAACAGCCTGTCACTGGACATTATACATTTCATTTAAAAACAGATATTAGATTAACCTTTCTCACCATAAAGCTACAAACAGGAATTTTGACCCAAGACTAGCAAATTTGGTTGAAGCGGGGATCTAAGTGCATGCAAGCTGCTCCAGTTATATAGTTCAAGCTGCTTTATCTTGCACCCCTGACTTTCTCCAGGAAGCTGGAGCATCCACCAAAATGAAATAGCTCTGAAAAGTTGCTAGAAAAATCTATGTATGTACCTATGAATCTTATTTGCAAATGTGTTAAAAGCCTTGCAGAGCGAATCGGTGGCCTGGTTGCGTAAGACTTAAATGCTATTGGATTTCTGTGCTGTGTGGAATGGCAAGAGATCAGGCTAAATGATTCTGCCTGGTTGTCATAGTGACAGCATGTTGTGTGAGAAGTTTCTTTGTATTTCTCTGGCTTTCATACAGCTTGTGCCACAGCCTTATGTTGCAGCCATATAAAATATCCTTCTGTGTAGATGCACAATGTATGCAGGATCTTCACATATGTACTGTATCCATGACACATATTGTAGACTTCTTTTGGTTTTTGAATAGCTTTTTTGTCTAAAGTGACTGCTATCCTGATGACTGTCAGAGAGCAAAGATGAATTGTCTCTTGGGATTATGTTCTCACCAAAAATACACATGTCTATTTGATATGAATGCTCTATGTGCTTATTTACATGCACGATTTGCATTAGTGAAATGCCCCACACTGAGGGATCAAATGACAGAAGACCGTCTCACTCTGGATTTTACAAAAAGTGACCACTTGTTTTCACTTCCTTGGGTTACAATTGTCATAATTAAACTTGGAAGCCCAAATAAAGTGTCCCTTGTTTCAAATGGAGCAGAAAAAGCACTGACCATAAATTTTCCCACTAGCATGTTTGTATCCTTTAGAGTATTCAGAGTTCAGGAAGTCAGCCCTCTTTCTCATCTCACAAATGTGGATGGCCTTAGTGTATTTCCTGTGTTTTTCACACGCTGCACACAACACACTCAAACAAGGCAACAGGATGTTTAGCTAACAGAGGCATCCCTCGCTAAATCCAATCAGGGTCATCACAATTCTCTTTAAGATGGTAAACAAGCTAACATTCTTTTATTGCCAACAAGCAACCTCAGAATAAAGGATGTGTTTAGCTCAACACAAACCTCATTCAGTAGAGTCCAACACAAATATAACATTGCTTGACTCTCAGGAAGATGGTTGAAATGATTTGCAGATCATAGTTTGATGTGATTTGTGTCTGGTCATTTTTCTTCATTTTTTAGTGATTACCCCTTTTACTGACTTATTCAGCATTTTATTGGATTTGGCTTGTTATTACATTCATGAATTTGAGACCTTTCATTCCTATGATGAACAAAATATGATGAATTTCCAAATTGTAATTTCATAGACAAATATATGTAATGAGGTATGACATACTTCTACATGGCAAATGCAGTAACTTGATTGTCCCTTTGTCATGACCAGCGACAAACTTATGGTAGGTTATGTTTTATTATTTCTCCCTGGCCACGTTTATTCAAGATTGTATGTAAGATTCATTCCTATTAATGGATCATGACGACTAGAATCAGATGATGACCTCAAAACACAGGTGATGTGATCACCAGCTTGCAGCAACACACGCAGACTCTGGTCACAAGAGAGAACAAGTGAAGGCCTCTCTTTGTACAGCAACTATGGAAAGCAAGTTCAGTGTCTGTGCAGTTCCTGCCATATAGTCAGCAAAGACCTCCTCAATTGAGAAAAAAACAGGAGAAAACTAATGATTGATCTTGATCTAATCTAAGGATTCTCCGCCTTATATTTACTTTACCTTTCCCTTGTTTCAATTAGTAACTTCAATCAAAATTAGGTCTCTAAAAACAGACTCGGAGGTAGAGCCTTCAGCTACCGGACTCCTCTACTGTGGAACCAGCTCTCTCCATGGGTCAGAGAGGCAGACACTCTCTCCACATTTAAGTCCAGGCTTAAAACCTTCCTCTATCACAGAGCTTTAAGTTAGGGCTGGCCATTTTATAGCTATGCTGCCACAGGCTTAGACTGCTGGGGGACACATCAGGTTACAGGGAGCCTCCTCCTCTCCTCTCCTCTCCTCTCCTCTCCTCTCCTCTCCTCTCCTCTCCTCTCCTCTCCTCTCCTCTCCTCTCCTCTCCTCTCCTCTCCAGCCTGCCCACCAGTTCTCCCATTAAGCTGGCCTGTTCTCGTTGCTTTCCCTGTATATGACCCAGTCTGCCCACCAGAAGCTGCTTCCATCAGCTCTTCCTTGACTAAACAATTTTATCCCATATTCCATGTTATAAACTGTTTTTCTTGTCTGTACATCTATTGCACGTCTGCCCGTCCTGGGTGAGGGATCCCTCCTCTGTTGCTCACCCTGAGGTTTCTCCCGTTTTTTCCCTGTTAAGGATTTTCTTGGGAGTTTTTCCTCAGTCGATGTGAGGGTCTAAGGGCAGAGGATGTTGTTATGATGCTGTGTAAAGCCCTTTGAGACAAACTGTTTGTGAAAATGGGCTATACAAATAAACTTGCCTTGCCTGGGTTCCTGTCAGTTTGGTTGTATATGTGGACTTCAGAATGGTAAAATTTCATCTCTATCCATATTTTACAAACACACCTGTAGGGCCTTTGGACAGGTTCCTCTCCAGTTGGTGTGACACACATCGGACAATGTCAGTGGACTCTTGGCAATCTGGACCAAGAGGTGTGGCTTAAACAAGAGGTGCTGATTTTTAAAGGCCTGGCAGCTGAACACAACAATGCATACCTATGATTAGTGTGGGCCTGGCCACGGAAGCCTGCAACTTTTAGGCACGCTAATTGTAGGGTGGTGAGTAGAAAAGGTGTAGTGGCTGGAGGGGAAGGAAGTGTGAGGGCCTTCAGGCATGTTTGACTATATGCGGTGAACTCTCTCTCTCTCTCTGTCTGGCTGACTGTGTGTGCATCAGCATATGACCAATGTGGAACTAAAGATGTAAACATTTATTCTATATCTATTGCTGAATCGTCCTCAGAATACTGACTGAAAAATCTTTGATCTTATTTAAGTAGCATGAGGGGAATTTCTTTTTCAAGATGTTGTTTCAAGAATGTCCTAGACGAGAGATGGATGTGGATAACTAGATGAGTAAAGTGTGTCAACCTTAAAGAGCCCGTCTTGTGACCATGCACAAGGATGTTGATTCAGATGGAAGGCCAATATGGCTGCAAAGCCCTTGAGAGAGGCACATTTCTGGAATTGTCTAGGCTCTGTTAATGGCCAGAATGTGAACTATGTGAGCATCCAAAAACACACAGGAGGTTTTTGTAGAAGGAAACAAGTTAATGCAGTGCTTTGCCTTACACCCCAAATGTGTAGTAGTGTACTTTGAAGAAAATTTAGTTTGAACAGACTCAAGCTTATTAGATATTACATGTACTGAGGCTAACTAACACACTCATTTGCCCCACTTAAGATTTGCTGCATTTTTTGCTGTTAGCTTTTAGGACTTCTTTACAGTCTCTGACGTCTCAACTGTAAAATTGGGAAACCAAATTGGTTTCAGTTGCAGTTAGCTTTTTCAGTACTCGAGACTCTGTTACTTTGTATTGTTTGTGTGTTGTGCGTGGGCTTGATTGAAACCTGATCTAGCTGGGGAAGCTGTGTTTAGGGTGAGGTGGACAGGCCTTTGTTGCTGCCTGAGGGGTGTTTATTTGGGCGGCTTCAGTTGGCTTCCCTGTAATCATCATCCAGCCCCACAGGATAGAGGGGATTAATGAATATGTTGGAGGGGAAGTTACAGATGACTATTTACCATTCTCATGGGGATGAGAAGAAACAGTATGAGAGACACAGGAGGAGACAAAGTTGCAGAGTGTGTAGGCTATGTGCATGAGCACGGGCATGTATGTGCAAGCAAAATCAGACTCTTTCTATTATTCCAGTGTATCACACTTTTTTGTTGCAGTAAACTTGAAGGAATGATTTGATATGTATTTGTTTTTCTTTCTGGAAGTTTAATGAGAAAACTGGTACTACTGTTGTGACTGTATGGTAAACACAAAGCTAACCAGCAACCAGTTAGCTAGCTAGCTTAGCACAAAGACTGGAAACAAGAGGAAACAGCCAGCCTGGCTAGAAAATAGTCCCAGATATAACCCCCCATAAAACCACATTGTGATGTTTATACACTAAAGTTTTTGTGCAGATTAAACAAAGGTGCTGACTGGTGGGTTTTGTTATCTTTTGACAGAGCCAAGCTGGGCTTTAGTTTCCAATCTCTGTGCTAAGTAAAGTTAACAGGCAGTCTAGGGTGGCTTCTGTATAGACATGAATAATCTTCTCATTTAGCTCTCAGCAAAAAAGCAAATAATTGTATTTTCTAACACAGGTTGCTCTATGTAAGATACCTTAGGTATTTATTGGTTATTAAAAGTCTTAATGGTTTTCTTTAAGAAAAAGATGAAAAGACGATGAGTAATTGGTTTTTCTCAGTGTAATTTTTCTATTCCACATTAAAGGAGATGGAATGAGTGAGTGAAAACCTCTGACTCAGACACAGACTTGACTCCTGTTACTCCTTGGGAGAGTATTCAGATATCTTCCAAGTTCCCAAAACATCCCATCACTCAAAACGACCTACGCACATGCACACACACATTTTGCAATGAAAATCAAGTAACAATAAGCCCCCCCTTCTCCTCAGCTGTGTAGACCCTATCCCCGTCCCTCTCTTTCTCTCCCTTATGGCCTCCTCCACTTAATCCTCCCGCTCATCTGGGAACCACCAGCACCCCTCCATGAAGAGACGCATTGTGCCCAGATTATTTGATTGTTTTCAGATGTTGAAGCTTTCCTACACAAAAGGGGAAGAACAGGGTTTGTCCAAAAGCCCTAGGCTACTTGGCCAATGGATGGACACACAGGGAGGAGGGGGGAAAAGAAGGGATCGGCGCGGGGCTCAGGGAACGGACACACGAGTCAGGAAGTGACCCCTGCAATGCCAGATTACAAACAATGTGCTCTCTCAACTTCTGCAGTGCTCGCTGTGGAACATACCACTTCTGTGGCTGCCAAAGGGGTGGCGCTTGTCGGAGGAAGGAAGGATGGTATCAGCCCTCTCTCTCTCTCGCTCACTCGCTCACTCGCTCTCTCTCTCTCTCTCTTGCTCCTTAATGCTGCATCCATTCAGTGAGTGGTGGAGGGAGTAGGTGGGGTGGGGGTAGTCGGGCCAGGAAGGCACTTCACTGATGAAAAGTCGCCACATGGAAATGGATGAGAAGTGGGCTTGGGGGGGGGGGGGGGGGGGGGGGGGGGGGGGGATGAGTAGGAGAAGGGCGGGAATTGGCTGGTTCTACCAGCAGACATGAACAGGGATGTAAAGGGAAAGAAAGGGAGGGAGGTAAGGGTTGGGAGACAAGGAAAGAGAAAGAGGATAACGATAGCAATGGGGAATGCAAGAATAGGGCAAGTAAGCATAACAGTGAGGGAGGAATACCAAAGAGTAATGGTCTGATTCAGAGTTTGTCAAGCATGGAGTCCCGTGCCTGTGAAATAGCATGTAACACACAACCTTCCTCTCTGTCTGATGGTGGAAGAGTGTGGAGGGGAAGCAGCGTGTTAACGCTGAATGGAGCTTTTGTTCTGGGGCTTGTTGTGCCTTTACATTTGATCAAGCCTGCAGATGAAGCTGACTTTACATGACGCAAACATCAACATGAGGTCCTATTCTCACTCTCATCAATCCATCCATCTATCTAGTCATCCCTGCATTTGTCTCCCAGCAACCCCTTTTATCCCTTTAACTTGTCCACATCACCCTTGAGAGTGGGTGGCTTTTGTCACGTTCTTCCTATCTGTGCTGTGTTCACATGAAACCTTCTCACTGTTTTCTGTTTCATCCTTGTCAGGACTTGAGAGAAAATAATCTATAAGCGAATCTTCTGATAAATGAAAGGAAAGACCCAAATGGGGACTCACACACACACACACACTCTCTCTCTCTCTCTCTCTCTCTCTCTCACCCCCGTCTGCACTGTCATATGTGACTCACAGTGCATCGCAGCACTGTATGAACTTCAAAAAGAGGCTGGCTGTACATTCACAGTGTATTCAACCCCTGCTCTTTAAATAGCTCAGCCTCCTCCAAACAGAAAAATCCATGCATTAAAAATGACTGAATCATACAAGAATTAAAGAGGCAGAGAACATCTTTTCATATAATACAGCGCACAACGGCACCACTGCACAGACAATGTGCTAGTTTGTCTTGTTTCAAGCCTACGTGTATTCATGTGAGTGAGGTAACACATGTTTGTATGTCTAGAGAATATGTCAAGTATGTACTATATGTTCATTGTGCACAGATTTATGTGGGTGGGTGTGTTTTGCAGAATCAGGTGAAGTTTGTTCACATTGGGTTGAGATCACCTGTAAGTGCACACACATGTACATGCCTGCACTTGCAGTGTTTGTGATTGAGTACAATGTGTAGATGAACTCTGTGATATTTGTATAAATGTGTCCGTGTGTGTGTCCATGTGTGTGTCCGTGTGTGTGTGTGTGTTCTGGAATGCACCTGGCCTGATAGGCAGGCAGAGGAATGCTGAATACTGTCTCTCGCCCAGGGAGGCAGGGCTGGAATGTGGCCCAGGCCCTATTCTTCTCTCCACTGCACAGCACAGGAGAACTTCAGGTTCACACACACACGCACACACACACACAGATAGACAATTCACATGGTTGCATATCCACTAAGTCCAAAGGCCTGGTTCAGCTCGCAGCCAAGGTTCCACGTGCATCCATGGTGTGGTCTGTGTGTGTGAATAGGTGTGTGTGTTGGTGGGGTGGGGGTGTTAATGTGCTTTCCTACCTATGAGTATGTGTGTATGTGTAAGTGTGTGTGCACACATGTGCTTGAATGAACAAACTTCTCTCGAGTGCAACCTGAGAGCAATTAATTTTTCCTTTCGAGCAGGAGCTGTGTAATTTTCATTGCTTCACGCATTGTTATTAAGTCGTTCCATGGTGCTGCAAATTCCAACCAACAAAGCGAGCTCACTGCTCCTTTTAAAACTTGCCAGATCTGCTGCCCCTTCACTTCAACCCCCTCAAATCCCAATACACTCCACTGAAGGTCGAGTCCTTAACACACACCATCTGAGTAACCTAGTCAGTGTCATGTAATTTTATTATATGGCACACAACTTTAGACACAAGATGAGGATTTTTCTGCAAATACAAAGAACTGCATTATCTAATATTTTCACATCAGAGACTTGACTTTAACTATTGTATACAACAAACTGGGGTGTAGAAAAGTAGTATCAGTAAACAAGGATATAACATATAAGCATTTAACTTTCATTTTGGAATATGTCAGCATTTTCCTCTCCTTCTGCTGTGGTGTGCTGTAAATGAAATGCTATCCATTCTCTCCTTGGCCCTCCAAGCTGCCTCTGGCCTGAGCTCACTACGTAGCACTCAGATCAAAGAGTTAATTAAAGAGCCTAGGAAGTATGGGGGAAGTTGGCCTCTATAGTTTATATGTCTGTCACCCGCCAGCACAAAAACTAGGTCTCTTAATTGATTGAGAGTAATTAGTATGTTTGCTACAGTGGGTATGGCTTTTCATAGTCCTGACACATTTGACTATCATGATGAAGTTCAGCTCTCTCAGGAGCCAAACGTGTTTGTGTAGATTTCTCTAGAAAAGTGAGTCAGTTTAACACAACTATTACTCTTTCCTCTAACTATTATCAAAAACCACAGACACTTGGTTTCTGTAAGTTTGGCCACTTGGGAATGACAATACCACAAAACCAATCACATGCTTTCAGTCAAAAGTCCCTTGACATGCTTTTAGAGAAAGGAAGACAGCAGTCGTGCCCTCCAAATTCACCAAAGCTTGTTTTTATTATTATATTTTTTTAAAAAAAAAGATGAACCATATAAAAAAAAAAAAAAGAAAAAAAAAAAAAGATGGTCCACATAGTGCTGTCATTCAGAGCCAATTTACTGCATGGCAGTCTTGAGACTTGCAGAGCCAATTGATTTTTGCATTGCCTTTTTGATCTCTTACACAGCGCCAGGATCTCTGGACTGTTTTCTCAAATGGGGCAAATAAACAGGGTCAGTGTGTTTATTTGAAATGGACAGGGAGAGGGAAGGAGAATTGCAGAAAACAGAAGGGGAAGGAGAAGGGAAAAAAAAGGATGTGGGCAAGGGTGAATGGACGAAAGAGGGAGATGAAGGGGTAAAAGGGGTGGGAGTAATTCTACTATCAGAGCCTGTTGCATTGACTCTGACCGTGGCCTGAAAGCCAAATCAAAGCATTTCCATTCACACTGAAAGTGGCTTTATGTGGGCTGACAGTAGCATTGGGCTATATGACAGAGCCCTGGTGTCACATGGACACAGTCTCTTCTTAACACTGCAGCCTGCTCCATTCATTTTCTAATGATTTTCACTTGTTCAAATTACGTTTTTATTGTTTATACATTCACAGGCCCATACTTGAATGATTGTAATTATGTTTAGAGTTCGCAGATGAAAAAGGTTTATATAGTGAACAACAGCCTATACATGTATGTAATTGTACCTGAGCTAGTGTGCCTGTATGTGCTTGTGATGGATTGTTTGCACATGTGAAAGTAGAAGGGCATCACGTGTAACCATGTAGGTGTGTGGATGAACAAGCAGCAGCTCTGTTGCTAGGTGAAATTTGAACTACTTCATTGTCTCTGCTTTCTTTTGGTCTATACTGCCTCCAAGTGGGTGATTTTAGCATTGCAAACGGTCTGTATTGTTTTCATCAAGCTCTTTCCTGTATGGATACCAAGTAGAGAATCAGTCATGCCCAACACCAATATGAGGTTTTAGATCAACAATATTGTATGAGTAATGTAAGTATAAGGACATAGTTTGACAAAAAAAGGATGCTAATCTAAACAAGCAAGTCAAGTCAAAACATGGCCCAACAGCAGGACAAGAATCAGAAGCAACAAGGCCTAGAATTCAAGAAAACAGAGTATGTCCCTCACAAAAAGCAAAATGATTCAAAAACATTGACAAATCAAAATACAGAAAGTTCAGGCCCTGAGGTACAACATGAATGCAACAGTACAAGAACTATTTTCAGTCGAGGGTAATTGCATGAGCAGGGTTACGAAAAGGACCTGTGACCACCACAGTTGTTTTGACCACATTTGCAATAGTGCTTCGGAGGCTGAAGAAAAGCTGCACCACCAATAACAGAAGGTGCCTAAAAAAATGACGACATCTACAATTCACTGTTTACAGAAAATTGCATTGACAAACAGATGGATAAGTGCCTCCGACTTGGCGCAAGGATTATCTGTGGAGACTTGTGTTTCTGTGACTGATCAGACAGTACGAAGGATATTGCATTGAGCCGCCCTCTACGGATGAGGTCCAAGAAGAAAACCATTGCTCTGAAAATGGCAGGATTAAACTTTGCCAAAGAACATGAAAAGAAGCCCGAAAAATGTTGGCAGCACATTCTTTGGTCAGATGAAACCAAAATAATTTTGTTTGGATCAGATGGGATCCAGCATGCTGGGTGTGGACCTGGCCAGGATGGCCATAGTGCTGCATTAACATAAACTGTGAAACATGGAGGTGGTCTAATATGGGGCTGCAAACAGTGGGGTGGGCGGGCAATTTGAATCCCCAGATTATAAAGATGACCCCCCTGTCTCAAGATGCATCTGAATGTTCCCAGCAAAGTGAAGCAATGGTATCCCACCAATATAACACCTTTAGAGTATTGAAAGTGAAAGGTAGAGCAATAAGTACCTTCTGGTAAAGATGAGTTAAAATAAAACATCTGTTAAGAATGGCAGAACATCTCTCCACATCATCCATGCCCAGGAAGATCAAGTCATCAAGGATAAAGGCAGGCATGAAATATAAGAATGTAATCTTACTAATGAATGGTACACTGGCCTCTCTTACATTTGGTTCTTTAATATAGTATACCTTATGTATCAGTCAAACATTTACATTTTTTGAATTAATTGGCTTCATTCATTCATTTGGCTACAAACACATTGTTGTGAAATAAGCGTTGTTAGCACCCCCCTGTGGATGATAACGTCATGTTTAAGAAACCCAAAGTAAAGGTGATCCCCTCCCTTTATCAGACTACTCGCACACTATCTGAAGCCCATTTGTTTCTACTGAACATCATTCTTTAGAAGTGGGCCATTGAGATATACTTTCATTTTTTCAGAACAAAGCTATCATAAATTTTCTAAAACCCTAGGAGTCTTACACGGTGCCCAGCGGTGAAACCTGAATAGAATGCATCTCAAAGAAATGGTTCCTGGACTTGAAACCTCACAAAGTTCCCCCAGAAAAATGATTTACAACAATTTTTATCAGTCATTTATTGGAGTCACCTTTGAAAGTCAATAATGTTGTATTTGTAGAACTTCCACTCTCAAAAGAGAAGATTTGATGCTTTTCTTTGTCATGTGAACTTTCAACTCACTTGACCTTTTGGTTGAAAAAAACAGACTGAATAATTCATCTGAAAACATCATTGCAAACTAATTAAAAAAGTGAACATTAGTCTATCTTGAGTTGCAGCGTTAGAATACAACCATTGTTTTTGTTTTTGTTTTTGTTTTTTCTTTTTAATTTTTTAAACGTTTATTTATCATTTGTACAGTATACAAGTCTGAAAATCGTCTACACAATATAACATCACAGCAAGCCAAGAATGTGAAGATTGCAGATCCTCACCACAAAACAGACAAAGCATGACAAAATACAACCAGCCAGGGGGAATGAATCTACAGGAAAATACCAAAATGTTTACAAATATTTATGGTTTTGATTGCCTTTTTTCAACCATTGTTGATGTTATTAATGCCATTTCCGTGTCTGCTGTTAAGGAGGTTCAAAGGTTACATGTCAACAAAGGCGATTTCCGGTCTGCGCACCTGTTGGCAGTGTGCCTATAATTGTGCGCAACCAGCACAGGTGTATCTTAATTAATTCAGCCCCTGACCTGATGTGTCCAGTGTTGGTAGGCTACCATAACAGTATACAGCAGGTACTAAAACGCACTGTGGGCAATGATGTAAATGTGAGTAATAGATAACATTAGGTTTACAGGTGCGCGTAAAGTATTACAAATGCTGAAACTAGCCTAGCTGAAATGCAAGTGGTTAAAAAATTGCGCAAACCGCTTCAGAAGGACGAAAGGATGAAGACGGAGAGAAGGTGCTATTCATGCAGGAGAACAAAGTTATACATTTGGAGGACGACGTTTTTAAACCGGAGATATTGTATTTTCCGACTGCGTCGTGGTCAACCAGGGAAGTGGAGGATGCTATCGCCTGATGCTTGTTCGCTGGACACCTGCCAGGGAGGGGTAAGTTTAAACTGGCTTGACGTGCCCGCCTGTTTTATCTGACTATGTGCTTTCTGCCCCGGCGACACTCTGCCGTTGAATTTTCCTTCAAGTGTTGTACATAGTTTTTCTCGGCTGTGCTGCTTTCGTGGCTTTACGAAACGTAGCCTAACAAAAGTCAGACTTATGAAATGTCGGCTAACTGAAGTCTGACTTTTTATAGTAAGCCTAGTCTCAATTTTTTCACGTCTTATGGCCTCATGGCTTTCTGGCGTTGCAGTAATATGGGTACTTAGGTTAGCTAACAATAGTCAAGTTGTGCATTGTGACAACTGTTGTATTTTTGGAGCCACAGTTGCAAGCAAAATAAAATGTTTTGTTGTAGTTTTTGGCAGTCCTCGTGGAACAAGATGTTGGCACTCAAGACACACATTACTGGATGACACTCTTGTGCCTGTTTATATGAGGATTTGCAGCATTTGTTATATGTAGGCCTATTACAAAACGGAATAGGTAGGGTTCTTGAGTAAAGTGCATTGAAGGCTCTGGAGCTCTGAAATTAGTTTTGTCTGATCTATGAAGGAAGTTTTCAGTTTTATATTACATGTATTTTCCATGATACTCAGTGATAGATGTTTGGCATTAACATGACATCAACCATCTAAAGATGACAATAAATAACCTCTCCAGGAAGGAGGGCTGCTTTTAAAGGCATGGGAAAGTTGGGAAGTAACGCATCTCATATTTTCAATAATAAACGCCTGTGGCATGTGAGGATGGCAATTTTATTTTTAGGAAGATTTTGAGTTTATGCATTGGCCTGATGCTTACATTTTTGTGTTGTGAATCACTTGGTATTCAGCCATTAGTTGTGGACTCTGGCACTTGTCTCTGTCATCTACTAAATGTGCTTGCACACGCTGTGTGTCATGTTTCACAAACAACATTTAAAGCACACACGCGGCAATGAAACTCATGAGTTTTATAAACATTTTTATCTTTTATTTTCTGCCTGATTTTGTGTTATATAGTAGGACGATTGTATAGGATTTAGTGACATCTAGTGGCGAGGTGTCAAATTGCAATCTATTGAATACCCCATGAGTACGATAGAGACATGGTGTAGTGAGAAAGACTGTGTTGCAATATGGTTGGCTCCATGGAAATGGGCCCACTCATAATATATATGAAATCTATTTGAGATTTGTTTATATGTTTCATACAGATTAATGATCTCAGTTGAGTTGTGAAATGTCGTATAAAGATCTCCCAACAAGGAGCAACAATACACAGATACAAATAAGAAAGATGGAGCGAAATATGACTTTATCAGAGACAAGCACATGTTTTCAGAGGGTGAGAAAAACTTAGTCTGAATTGTTTAATGGATACTAAACCCCCACCCTAACACGTAAAGTACATGTCTGTCTCCTCAAGGCGTGTCAACAGTGCTTTGATCACTCTGATGTGTTCATCCTGTTGCCATGAAGGGATGAGTGTCATAGTCATTTAACACACCCCTTGGGAAAGAAAAACAGCATCGAGTCCTAGATATTTATGAGTTGAAAGACACATGCACATACAGGAACTTTAATTCCACCATGAACACAGTCAGTTTCTGGCATCTTGGCAAAACATTTGTCCATCGCATCAAAATCTGGCATCACAATTATAACAACAACTTTGTAAGAACACCCCCAACTTCCCCTGCAGTGTCAAGTGTATTTTCCACGTATACTTTGGCAGCTCGATGAGTGAGTCCTGGTGAATTTCTTTTGAACATGATAACCTTGGTTTTTAAGCAGGGCAAGGACCAACTTGCCAGATGCAGAGTAACCAATCTGTGGCACTCAGTAAAGATACTGAGAAAAATGTAACCAGGTGAGCTATTTATAGAGGAGGTGCAGACAGGACTGTTAAATGCTGCCTGTTATCTATGAGCTCTCTTTGATATTTGAGTCATCCCACATCAACAAACATTTTGCTTTTATTCTCAGGTTTCTTTTTTGGTTTTTGCTTGAGCTGGAGGTGACAGAGGTCGTTACTCTACAGAATGCTGCTTCAGAGTATTTTAGTAGTGTAATGTTATCGTCCTTTAAGACTGTAGATGCTGCAAATAGAAATATTGTTTTTAGTTGCGAGAGCTGTGCAAGGGACTGTTTCCTTTTTAAGGCTTTGTTGCCAATAATGAACGACCTTTTCCTGCTCTGTTTTCTTCTGCTTCATTTTCCTGCTTTTCACTTTTACCTATTTTTCAAAGACAAGCACTGCACCACCATCAGTGAAGAGTGATTGTGTGCATTAAAATGGCTGATAGTGAATTTCAGTAGGGATGTCCAGATCAAGTTTTTATTGCCTTGAGAGTCCATTAACATCAGGTATCTGCAGATTTCAGTTATTGGAATATGTTATATGTTTCTATAGCTCAGCTCTAGACTACTAGATTTGGAGCAGTTAATTTCTTATGAACTACACAATACAAATAAAGTCCTTGTGAAAAATGATTAAATGCATACACTTAGGACTGGTACATTAGTTAAAATTGAACTGGGAGAATGTCATACTGAAAACGATGTAAAACCTTCTCTTAGAAAGAAGACACATCAGATTGGAGCCATTGAAACTACAGAAACACTGTTGGGCTGTCGTCAGGTGTCCTACTGAATTAGTGTTAATCGATGACAGCTGGTGTGTTGATATGATGAAGTGGAAGAAGCTGCTGCATGAGTGTTTTTTGTGTGCTGCTACTCTTTGTTTGGAGAGTAGCGCTAGAGAGTTTGGAGTTTGGAGGAGAGTCAGTGAAACTGTATTTTGTTGCTCTTCATGTCAGACCTTCAGAGTCACCCTGTCAATATTTTTTTTCACATTCATATCAAATTTTCACTCCCATATGCATCAAAATGCTCACACTGCAGCACCCAGGAGAGTAGCATTACCACAAATTGGACTGGCATAGATAACACTCCTTGGCACTGGCTTGGCACATCTCTGGATTTGAAAAATGTGTAATTTTGTACAGCTAGAATCTGACTCAAAACTATAATACAAGACATTGTTTGGTGACATTGCACAGTAGTTTGGTCATGGGGGCTGTCTTCACTAACATTGCTGTAGTGAAGCTTCTCCTGCTTAGGATTCCTTTATTCAGGTGGTTTTTCCTGGAGCCACATTATCAGCAGAGGTCTCATCCACTCCAAAACAGGTGGACGAGGAGATAAAATCAGGTAAAATGGGAAGGAAGTTGCAAATGTAGTTCTTAGAAATACAATAGTTCCCTAAACCCCAATGTAACCTGCAAGTAGTAAACATTACTGGTTGGTTAAATACAGCTTTGAAAGATTGTTACTTATGCAACAGAGCTGTTATACTGACTGAGCGGCAGCTTGTAAAACTCAAAGCAAAGCAGGTAAAACTCGTGCGTAGCCTTTGCTCAGCCACACAGGTGTTTCCATTTAGTTTGCTTAATTACAACTCTGTCCAGACCTGTGTGGGAGTGTACAGACTGTTTTTGATTGACATGTGTTTCACTTCTCTGTCAGATTTGTTGAGCTTGTCATGACAGATAGAAGAGTTACCAATGCATTCAGAGATTTATCATGTAATACAAGTGCACAGCTCTGACCAGTTTTGAGGTGAGCAGAGATGTAATCGGCCACATTGTAGACACAGTTAATGAGCGAAGTATCAGTTTGTTTCACAGCAGTAAAAAATGTAACCGCTAGTACGAAGTGGTAACTCTAAAATCCTCTAACTTCTGCAGTACGTTACTTCAGTGCTTTGTTTGAAGTTAAGTTATGGTGGATAATTCGTTTGCCAAAAAAAATGGCAATTAGAAACGTTATGTTGGCAGCAGTTTGGCTTTGTTGTTTGACAGCTTTCTTGGTATGGGCAAGGAGTTGTTAATTCCTTCAAATACTTATGAGGCCTACGTTTTATTTTGTTTACCCCTGGGGCATTAAGACTCAAAAGATGACATGTTAATAGATCCACAATTATTTTTGTTTTGATTTCTTAGCTTGTTAAACGAGGCGGATAATGTTTTGGCGTTGTCTTCTTTGTTCCAAACTTTGATGTGTGAAATCTTGTGATTTTGAATAAAATATTAATATTTAAAGATTTGTTCATACACACCTTTATGTCTTATACAGTTTATGCAAGAAAGTTTATGTTTGTGTATGTTTTGATTGTATTTTTCAGTGGAATTGATATTGCCATCTGCATCGGATATACCTAACAACAGTAGATCAACTATTTTTCTGAAATCAGTAGTGGATCCAGTCCAGAACTATTCCAGCTGTCAGACTATAGAAGTTGATGGAGAACTTAACATCGGTGTGGTCAATGTCTAATTGAGAAACATATTCTGTAACTTTTCAGAAGGGTTCGGATGAGTTTGACAGCCTTTTTTTGGAGGGATGTTATGAGAAGTGATAGAGCCAAGTTGATGTCAGAATTGATAAAGGTAGTGGAGATGCAATTCTTCTGGGACTGACAGAGGCAGGATAATAACTCTACTAATGTTTTTGTCTGAAGTAAGGGAGGAAGAAGGCAGGGAGACGTAATAACAACAACTTGTGGTTGAGGTGCAGCAAAAGATCCGCTGCAACTTGTGGAAAAAAAAACATGCCAAGTGTTGTTGCGTTGAGGCATGTCTTGACGGTCAAGTCCAAGACAAGCCAAAGCCAATGTGAGTGGCTCATAATGCCAGTCCATTACTGACATTACCATTCACACCGTCAAAACAATGATGGGTGTCTGGTGGTCATGTTAGTCACTTAATGTACTGCCTACACACTGTGTGCGTTGCATGTGTGTGTCATTGATACCAATTGGCTAAATGTAAATGTACATCATGTTAAGTGGCACCCACACAGAAAATAAAACAGCAAAACAAGCAGGAGTGAAAGTACAAAGACAAGTTCTAGGCTGAAAGGCTCAGAATGTATGAAATGAACTGTTTAATCAAGCTAATATACCATTAAACTTCTCAGTGTGAAGCATCTAAGATTCCCCTCTGTTTTGAAAACTGAGTTCTCATCCCATCACTGTGCAAATCTTACACATCCTGACCGACAAAACTGACAAATGTCGATACCTCTACAAAGTGTCGTTGCATGTCATAGCATCTTGTTTCAAACTTGCTATGAGTGAACTGAATAGATGACGGCGAACTGTTTATCACATCGGAATGACATGGTGTATTAATATTATTATCTTCATTTTGCAGAAGGACTTTAGTGAGAATCCAAAGAAACTGATAAAGAATCTTTAAAACATATTAAACACAGTTTCTCCATGTAGTTTCATCCAGGTCTTACTATACCTGGAAGTCCTCTATTTTCTCTTGTGGACTTCTCTGCCTCACATCAGGCTTCAAGACCACAGTTGGTTTCAAAATGCTGCTGCTGCTGCTGCAAAAACACAAACAAACAAATGCAGGAAAGCAAAGTCTGTGGTTTCTGACCTCCAGAGTTGTCTGGTTCGCTGAACCCCCTCTATGACTGTTGCAGTAATCCTTATGTCCACTAGAGCGCACCATTGAAACTGGATTGAATAGCACTACTCCTGGGTCCAATATTCTCAACATAACATTGGTAGTAACACAGCACTGTATTATCTTTTATGTTGACATCTTATATTATTCAGGGACTAAAACATTTTGTCTGTTGGTGTAGAGCTTGATATGTTTCACTAGTTAAGTGATTGAATAAGAAAGGCTGGAAAGCAACGACTTATATTGCGTGAAATTATAACTGTTAATGAGCCGTGCCTTAAAGATTAGGTTTTATATAAGCATGCTCTTTTATTACTTACCACCAAGTTCCATGTGTGGGAGTTTGAACCAAATTGGTTAAAACTTTTTCAACCACCGTGGTACTGATGATGTTCAAGAAATATTACAAATAGGCTTTGTGACATTGTCATGCAGAGAGGGAGGAGGGGGATCAGTTCAAAAAGAGATTAAAAGCAAAACATGATGGAAACAATGGGACAGGCTGGTTCATGTTAAAACCTTGCAATCCAAACTTGTTTGAAGGGGATTTTTATGTAAAGGAGATGCAACACAGTATAATTTGACTGTGTCAGAATAAGCTAATTAGATAACATGTGCTGGCTCTTAATTAGTTTGTTTCTCTATTGAAACAAACAGCGCTGAAACAGTTTCACTTAAAAGTGAACATCCTAAATCTTCATGTAGGATCCATTACTACAGGACTGTTATAGTAGACAGCATCCATTTTAGTTATGCTTACCTAATAAAAAGGCAACTGAATTTATTTAGGCCATGCTCTTATAAACCCTATATGCAGACATCCCACATTCTCACTACTCTAAGTGTGCCACAGCGTCTACACAGGGACAAAACCCTGAGTCCCCGAAGAGCAAAGCTGTGTGTGATTCAGGCGACGGCTTCTCTTGCTCTCTGAACTCTGGTGCTTCACCTTCAACTACAGTCTGAGAGGAGAGGGAGGGAGGAGGGAGAGGAAGGAAAGAGGAAAGTAGGGAGGAGAGAACGGGGGAAAACGCGCCACATTAAAAGAGGAAGTTCATCCTCTGATAAACACATAGCTACACATCCCACTGGACCCACTGTCTGAGATGGCAGTCAGTGCTAAATGTGAACTTGTCTGAGCTGCACCACTACAAGGGGAGGAACCGCATGGAATTCATGTTTTGTCCCTAGGTTGTTCGTTTGAGAGCGTTAGAGGATTTTAATGCGCGTCTCTGTACCTCACAGTTTCCATTCAAGGGGCTCTCCAGACGCAGTGCAGCTCTTCACAGAAGACATGCATAATCATGGCAGAGGGGAGGGGATGAAACAAAGAAGAGATGTGTAAAGCGTCATATACATATGGCACGTTATATTGTACCCCTTTCAGGTATTCTTATGGGTGTTTTGGTTTTAGGTTTGATTTTAACGTTGTTACACACAAAGGAAACAGCCGCAGCTCAGGTACTTCAAAGAGGCCCTGGCAATCCCACATAGACAGACCACATTTCAGTGGAGCATGCTGTGCTGTGCTGCACCGTGCTACAGACAGAGAGCTGTTACGGAGAAGAGACCATGGCTTCTCATTAAAAACACCACTGTTTCCACCACAGATTAGACTGCTCGGGGAAAACTACACAGGGAAGACACCCTTGCCACATATACAGCTGAAAGAAGCAGTGTTACATGATTGAAACTGTCAAATAAAGCATACAGTCTCAAAACAAGTGTTCACAAAAAATGACAAAACATTTTTAATGGAAATGATTGACGGGTTGTTTACAGAGAAATCTCAGCTTTCTTGATGTTTGGAAATGTCTAGTCTTTTTGTGAGGGCTGTTTTCTGTAAGCTTGTTGTTCTGCTGTACACCTGGTCAAGGCCTCTGAACAGATCCTAATGGTTAAAAGGGCAGAAAATCCCAGTTTTGTATACACTAGGCATTGTGTGTACACATAGCTGTCACCCCAAGGCTGCATGATTTAAAAAAATGTGTAGTGAGGGAGTTGTTTTTGGAAAGACTTTGTGATTTCAGGGCTCCTGTCATGGGGTTGTGATGTAAATGTGACCAAGATACAGTATGTGCTATACATACAGTTTGCTGTATTCTGTAGTTAACGTCGTAACAGTGTCACCTCTGACCTTAAAGTCTGCAGCCTCTGTGCTCTTTGTGGTCCACATCACCCATTTAGAAGGCCCATATATCTTTATTACTTGAGACCAGATCACAATTCACACAGAGCATATCAAAGCTGCAGTTTCATCTTGTCACATAAATACAACCGAGTAATGCATTAATGCAGCAAATTCAAGCAGTTAAAAAAGTTTTTGGGTGAATGTCTGAATCTTAAGATGGCCAGGGTGTATATTGTGCCACCAGCAAGGGGTTCTTTGGAGAGTGCAGAGACATTTATTAGTGAAGCTAGGGGTGGTGTGCTTTCATTTCCTGGTTTTAATGGAGATTCTCTCTGAGTCCACACATGGGTTAAAATGAAACCTTATTCAATCCTTTTCTTTTGAGGAAACAGACAGGAGACTGAAATCTCTACTTTTTCACATGTACCATTTCTTATTTGGAACTGTTTTGTTGTTGTGGTCATGGTTAAGATGTCTAATAGGTTATTTCATGGATTTTTTTGTTTTTCCCTCCCTCAGTTTCAGTAGAGAGGAGCCTAAAGTGATGTGGAAAGTATGCCCACTTCCTACATTCATTCTTCGTTGAAAGGGAAGATATCAGGCATTGTCCTAATCCCTTTGGTCATAGTGTGGGGTCTCTGTTTGAGCAGGTCACTAACTGCTGTTTTCCCCTTTGCTTTGAATGCATCTCCTGCAACTCAGGGCTGAGCTGCATGCATAAATAAAATATTGTACCATACCGTGACATTATCTAGGGCAGCTCTACTCTACAGCCAATGTCCTCTTACAGTCGCCATGGTGCCTGCAACTCGCTGTCACACGGTGACCTGATTTGGAGGACTACATGTAACAGTGAGGTTGGCACACACGGCCATAAACCCATTGTCACAATTAAGTCAGATCACACTTGTACTCACATACACACCTGAGACCAGCATGGACTTGGTGTAGCTGGTGTGTCACAGGCCTTTTGTATAGAATCCATCAGCAGTTAATTGTTTGTTTATTATATTTTTTTCTTTTCAAGCTAGGTTTAAGTGCAGTTTCTAATCATCTGTTAGCAGTGCAATTTAGTACACCGTCAAAGAGTCACAGAAGTGGAACAAGTGTAAACATGATAATTGGCCACCACACAAAAGCTGCATTACCCAGAGAAGGCTCTGGATGGCAGTGTCAGGCTGTGCTACCCGCTGTCAGACTCAGCTCTCTCATTAGTGAGGTCTAGCAGGCCCCCTCCGACATGTCTCATAAATGTCAACACCAATACAGCAGGGGACAGTGCGCCTGGATGTAACAAACACAGACGCCATGAAAGTCCACTCTGTCTGTCAAATCAATCACTGAGGCTAGCTGCATGTTCACACCTCACATGGAAACTACCTGCAAGTTGGCATTTGGTTAGTTTAAAGACACAAGGAGCAAACCCCTGTGGGGCAGTTAGGAATTATTTTGATCTTGAATATAGGATGAAATTTGTCACGTACAGTGTACAGACCTTGGCAGTAGTCTCTGTAAATTCCTATATGTGTACATATGCATATGCCCGTTGCATGTCTCTTGAAGTTATTCTCATCTTGCTCTGGTCAGTAAGTCCCCTTCTCTGTATCCTGCAAGCCACCCTCTCCCCTCACCTCCTGCTCCTCCTCCTCCTCTATTTCTCCTTTCCATTCTCTCCCCTCTTCTCTTTCCCATTATCAAGCCATGTGCTGCTTGCACTCTTTTCCATTCTCTTCCAATCGGGCCACAGGAGCAGGTGTATTGGAGATAACTTGCGCTGTGCTTTGTTTTCGCCCTGACACTGTCATTAATCATTGCCCAAGCCACACTTCAACATATAATAATAAGGACTGGCTGCTGTGTGGGGGCTACCGCCCAATTGCCTTTCATTGCGCGGATGCCAAATTGGAGGTGAACGGCCATAGCCAGACACTACTCCCCTGTCCCCAGACTGTCTCATCATTTAGGTATTTATCCATCTCAGCCTTGTCTGTGGAGCTTCTCTCTGCCCTCCCAAGAGGCCCAAGATTGTTAGGGGGAGGATCAGATTTGTTGCTCGGGCTTTTTGGCTTTGATTCTGTGCCTATAAGTTAGGGATTAGAAGCAAATTTCCCACAGGGCAGTGCTGGATTTGCTGGTGTTTAACTGTTTAACCTGTCTTAGTCTTGTGTGGCAAAGGGGTGTGGGTGGTGGGAGGGAGGGAGAGAACTGGTCAAGAGGCCCAGAGAGACCCATGTGGGTTAAGCCAGAGCGAGGCCAGCATTGATAAGAGAGGCTGCCTTATCCATCACATCTCCAGTGGAGTTGTTAGAGTACTGCTGTGTGTGTGATGGAGAGACTGTGTAAGATGTTGGCGTGTGTGTTTATGTGTGTGTGAATGGGTTCCCCTGAGTACTACAGACTAATAAATCTGAATCATGTTGGTCCTCCTTCAGTTACAACCCTTACGTGTTGCCTGTAATAAACAACATGTAAAAATATGTACAGTACATTTCATCAATAGGCCAGGCTAGGTCGCACTCGAGAAACTTAATCTTTGGATTAAGTTTGACATTGATATTTATACATAAAACTAAACAAATATGAGTTATTTTGTATTGCTTATTGATTTGTTGTGCTTTATGAGGTGTGTTCACTTCATTGTGGTGGTAGATACCCAAGATATTTATTAGCATTTGAAATAATTAATAAATAAATGAACACGAATTTCAAAAGAGAAAAATGATGAACACAGACAAAGCTTTGTCCTTGGCCATGAATATACTATAAGTGCTACAGGCTGCAGCTGCAATATAAGGTTTCTCAACCAGTTAAATGGTCCACGTTGTTAAGCAGTTTATGGGCTGAGGTACTCTGATACTTGGTTTGGGGTGGGGTCAGCATTTAGGTTTTAAGCTGTAGCCACCCCTCATGGGCTGTACTCCAAACTGGACAAGGGTGCAGACCAGCAGGAGGATCCCTGTCCTGTCAAACATAATCCAGGCAGATTATGGTGATCTGAGGGGAATTTTGGAGCCTTCAGTGTGAAGGTGTGCCCTCTGGGCCCCGCCATCTTTACTTCTACAAACAAGGACATAATCCTATGGAGTGAGTGGCCTGGGCTTTGATCTCAACGATCACCAGTGCTCCTCATCTACTTTGCTCGGTGCACAGGTGTATTAGTGAATGATGTTGGACAGACAAATGTCAGCAAAGACAGGAAGACTGGCTGGACATTGTTGCTTTGCCCATTAGCGCTGATCCTAATGGGTTTGTGTGTTTGGGATCAAGCTCAGACCTGCAGAAAGGTGAACTCAGATTATTGCTACAAACATAACTCATTCCATTTAAAAAAAAAAAGGTATTAATATGTCTTTCACGGGATCATTTCAGCAGTTTGACATATATCAGCTCACTGTTCTCCCCTTGCAAATGTTCTCATTTTGCACTTTAGATCTCTGTCTATACATATCTTGTGAACTTCTATATCATTCTGACATGAAGACAGTAAAGAGCTCCATGTCTCCTTTGGTGCTGTAGAAATATACTGCAAAACCGTATTGATCTTTAATTAAAGAAGCTCTTAACCTTGGCTGGGCAGAAGACCCCCAGGCCAGTGAGTTAATTAATGTACTAATAGTCATAATATTTGTGCTGTGCACGGGAGGTACATAAAAGATTATCTATTGTATGAGCAGTTTATCAGCCCAATGATGCTGGAGCCCCGTGCTGTGCGTATATCAATATTATGGGCAAAAATCTGCAAAACAGACAGAAGAAGAGGGAGAGTTGGTCTTTTAATACCTCCCTTGGTTCATCAGCAGTTTAGCAAGGCCCAGTTTTACCTCTTGGGATTCTTCTCTGATCGTAACCAGGCGGCGTCGATGGGCCTTAACAGGCTCTAATGCTCCGCTACCTTGACAACACACAGCAGCTATAAGCCCGTTAAAAGATCCACTTCTTCTCCAGATGAGTCAGGGGTCCCTCTCCACCATTTACCCCACGCTCCCAAGGAGGGTGTCTCATCCCTGGATCAAAACCTCATACTACTGACCTTTCAGTTGCTCCCCCCAACCACTAGACCCCCCTCATAAACAGGTCCCACTGAGGGAGGGTGAGAGGGAGAGAGAGGGGGGAGAATGTGTGCATGGGGGCCCAGACACACTGTGATATCACCCTTTATAGCTGTATTGATTTCCTCTCAGGATGCAACTATTAACATTGAGCTGCTATGGTGGCTGCTGCTGTGTTGTTCTCTGCAGGTAAGAACACTGGCTCACACCCCCGGCCTTGTGAATTGTATATAGGGGGGAGAAAGTGGGTGGGGGAAGCACAGGGGAGGCACATGCTTTTATAATTAAGGTCAGCTGGGATGCATTACAGCATTTGGAGGTGTTAAAACGGGCCCTCCTCAGAGAGTATGTTGGCATTGCCCACGCTCGTAAATTAGCCACGCTCCCTGCTGATGTTAGGAACAGGAGATGGGGAGGAGGAAGGAGGCTGAAGGGGGGAATAAGGTAGATGATTGGATGTAGACATGAGGTTGGATTTGATTGTATTGGATTTTTATTCAATTTCCTTTTTTCCTGAATTATTGATTTTTTTTTTTGTCTTTTTTTATGTGGGTGTTAAAAGAAACCATATCGAACATGTCACAGTTAAACCAAGTGATGTCTAATAAAATCTCATTTGCTGCATGCATCTTATTAATTTCAGTCAATTATGCATATGGATATATGCATCATCAGATACCACATGCCATCCCAAGGTGCAGAGGGAAAAAAACATTTCTCAGTTATCGCAGTAATAAGGCAAATGCATCGGCATTTTATCACTTTCTACAGCAAAGATGTTGAGTCCCTCCCTGAGTACGATTAATATGTTAATGTGTAAGTCCATTTTTTGCTTAAAATTTTGCTTTAAATATTAATTAGATATTAATGCTCAAGCCCCTATGATGATTCAGGTGTTAATATTGGTAGTCCAAACATGTGCTGCATATTACACCCCACAAAACCTCCCAGAAAAGTTAATTAAAGGACAGAAAAAGTTAAATAATGGGCAGGTAAGTCAACAGATGCTCTCTTTGGACCAACAGCGGCTCCAATGAGGCAGGTTAAACAAAGCAGAACCCTTCAGATTCACAATGGGGACACTGTCAGCAAGGACAGGGGAGGGGAGAGGGAACAAACAGAACACAAGAGTTTCACAAACAACCTGTCATAAGGCATTCAGCAGGACAGGTCTGACTGGGACACCCAGCTCACACCCTGCGCCAGGGGTGAGGCGGAGGTCATCTCAGTGATGCACAGTGGGAGAAGTATGACAAGCAGTACGTTTGGAAGAGACAGAGACGATGAGGAAATATCAGGGCTTGGTTACATAGCATCATCAACATTGCTGACTTCAGGCATGTTAAGTCTGTTGTTTGAAGTTGGTTGTGTAAGATGTTATGTCATAGTTTTAGATGGAAACAAAATTGGACAAAATAATTTGTTCAGAAGTGTGCAACTGAAAGAAAGAGGGTCTAGTCTACTTTCTGATAAGACAGGCTTTATAGAGATTTTATAGTGGCTTCATTTATGCTTAATAAATTATTGTGGCTTTATAAATGAGAAACAAGCTAGGACATCATCAGGATTGCAAGAATTACATTTCTTCATTATTGATCAATCTGGCAATTGATTCCTTGATAAATTATGTAATAGTCTATAAAATGTCACACAGGATAAAACTTACCATTAGAGTTCAGAGTTTTTGCATTAGCACAATTACTGTAGTGCATCTGGATCAAAATGCATTTATTGGCTCGTTCCTGATCCATAAAGAAATAATAGATAATACATTAATGATTAATGAAACACAGCTCTTTCATAAAGAAGTTACTGTTTCATAGTTACCAATGGGATATGGAATTGTTGTTGTTTTGTTTTTTTTAAGGTTGTTGCGCCCTCATTCTGTACAATTTTGTAGCATTGCCTGTAAAATATTTGACTCAATAGATGTGGGGAAACACATAGTATACAAAAGCAAAAATCTCCAATCAGCATGACAGTCATTATTGTCATTTTCATTTTGTGGCATTGATTTCGGTTTTTAGTTGATATCTCTGGCCTTTTTGACAGCTCGTAGATACCCAGTCATCACTGTGACCCTCCTGAGACCACACTGAGTGCCAAAAACCTGAGAGAAACCAAGTAATTTGAGCCCATGCCACTGGCCATTGTTTATGTGTGCTAACCAGGGCCAACCACGTCTCTGAGTGCTGCTTCTTTTTTAAATCAACTGACATCTTTATATATTTCATAAGACATTATATAGATGTTCACTTCATTCACGAAAATACATTTGAATGAGTCATCATTCAGTTATGTGTTCAAATGAGTCATATGTGATTCTTTTTTCTCCCTCGTAGGAAGTATTTAAAGATTAAATCCACACCAAAAAACACTTGGCTCATTGCCAGCTATATGTTCTCAGGTAGTTAGCATAATTACCACCTTCCCTCTTGTACATACCATTCACCTTGTGGTACACTGGAACTGTTTGTGTTATAGTTTGTCATTGTGGGAAAAGGTGTGAGTTAAATGTTTGAATCAACTGAGAACAATGCAGCAGCAGCATGACAGTGTCTTATTCAGTGCATGTTTCGTAAAGTGGCGTTGTTCTCTAAACAGTGTTCCTCCTGAGAGTAATGAGTGTAAGAATAATTAGAGAGAGAGAGAACTCCGAGGACCTAAGTAGAGATTCTGATCGTTGTCCCATAACATTGCATTGCTTGTTGCATCCTTGCCTTGCTAGTTTCACTGAGCTATACTTGCCCTGCACTACCAGTTTGGCATATAAATCAATGTGAACCTCTGCTTTTGCAAGAATGAGTGAAATCTGCTGTACAGCGCTGAACTGTCACACAAAAACATATCGTAATGGGCCTCAACCTGCCACCACCGTTCACAGGTGTTTTTTTTTTTTTTTTTTTTTTTTTTTTTTTTATTACACCAGTATTTATTTGACCATTATGCTAAATTGTCCCCATAAAGCCGCACTTGGCAGCACCATCCTCTGAATCTCTTTGTGAGCCACTTAAGTGTACCACTGGGGCTTAGTGTGTTCCATGGACCCAATATTGCAGCTTGGAACTGAATAAATAAAGCCAGTTTAGTTAGGCTATAGCCCCTTTTGGGGGAAAGCAGTGTTAAGGAAGCAGTTCTCACATTTTGTGGGTTTTCTTGCTTGTTGTTGTGGTGGTGCTGTAAAGTTGTGAAGTGTACCTCTAGGACATGGTTATGTTTGATGTAGTATTTGCCTGTCTCCTTTCATTGCGGAAATACTGATAACATCACAAAGGTCAGGCTTTGACCTCCTGATGTTTTGTTTTTGCATTTAATGTAGATTTTGTAATGCAGTTTGTTTTTATTGAATGTCACTCTTGCTGATAAGTTAGGTAAGTCAATCCACTGCATAGGGAATTAGTACATATCACATTAAATATTTCTATACCTGCAAACATTTGTGTAAGTTGCAGATTTTGAGTCCAGACGTTCCCTCCTTTGTGGTGCTGTTGTAATCTTGAGGACTGTTGACCACAGGCAGGCAGCCATAAAATGAGGGGCCTGACTCTGTTGAGACCACCTCTATTCATGGCCCCCAAAGCCACTGGATGCTAGGTGGCAGCCGGAAAATCACAGCTGTGGGATCAAGCACGCCACATTAGGAGAGAGAGGCCGGCCCCAAACAAGGGTACAGTACTGCACAAATAGAATACCAAAGACCAGTGGATCTTCTCCCTGAATGCATCCTCCTGTTGAGGCACCTCTGCCATTGTCACAGGTGAAATGAAGAAGAGCATGGAGATACTGTTTCTGCCATGAAAACTTTGCAGTGTTAATCTGAAATTTTTATGTTTTTCAAATATCTGCCAGGTTGTGCCTATTGTTAGAATAACGTTACTTTAAGTGTATGGCAACATCCATGCCAAATAAGTTTCTCAAATCTTAGTTTTCTGCTTACACAAAGAAACATTTGGTCGTTCATTATATCCTTTGGACAGAGCCTCACCATGCGTTTTCTCGGAATTTCATGGACAGGACATTTTTCTACAGCAATTTACACTCCTACAATTGTAGCGTTCTGTTGCAGATATGGTGTCGGCCCCTCCTCCTTGACCTCTGCCCTTTGCAAAGCAGTTGAAAGTGTGTTTTCTGATTAACGGCTAGCTGAGGTACATGGCTCCAGCTCCAGCACCTTGTCCTCCCAAACTGAGGTGACAGTCTCCTAGGCTCTTTATGGAAATTAACTGCAAAACAGAGCCAATTAGACCTGCGTTATTTAGAACGACTCAGCTTTTCACCCTGAATAAAAGCAGGCCCAGATAAGACCTGTACACTCAGACACTGCAGCAAATTAATGTGAAGTTGGTGGCCTGCCAGTAAGCCAGTCCATCTAAAATGAGGACATTAAAAGCATGAAGGCATTTTTTTTGTCTAACCTGTAAATTATTGCAGATTAGAGTACAGGGTGATTAAAAAGTTGAGTTTGAGAGTAACTTAAGCGACAACTATAAATTGAGCATGAAATATTGATGCATTATGTTTTATTTGAGAAAAAGTAGCAAAAGATTATTGCCCATCACTGTCCACGATTTGAATGTTTCTAGCTCTTGTTTACAGCGTAGTTCATGGAAAAAATTTTCCCAGGTTCTGCACCTTTTATACCAAATGTGTTACTGGGAATTAAGCATCTGTATAATGTCTTTTCACTCCACCAGCTAAAGATAGGGCTCTTAGCCTGATACGCTGTCTTAATTTTCCCTTTCTCAGGTCACTGCAGAGAGCGACGGCATTAGAGTGAGGAGGAGGGTCCTTACTCTATGTGCAAGAATACACTGTGGAAGTTGCAAAGGGCAGAGTCTCTAGGAAATCTACTCTTTCTTTGAAAAAATGTCACGGGAGAGATAGGAGATTGGCACCACAAAGAGCCCAAAATAGCACGGGCTGCTACGCGTTGTCAGACAAGATTTGGGCTGAGACATTGACTTTTGTTCTGCAAAGTATTGGCCCCTGAAAGGGAGATGGGAGGTGTAAAAATTGTGATTTCTCCTCTTCCCCTGGTTATGTGCAATACATTACCCTCCTGATAATGCATGCTGCTGGGAGTGAGGTTCGTAACGTCACAATTATTCCTTGTCTGCAACAAAAGAGGCATACTTAAGGTCTGGACAGAGATGGGAAATGGGTAAATATGCACTGTAGTTTTTTTTTTTTTTTTTTTTTAGAAAGTGGAATCATTGGTTACAGCAGAAGTTCTTCATCAAAGGTGTAAAGTCTGTCATAACCCCTCCACTTTCCCATAACTCCAGTATGCCCACTTTCAACAGTGCTTCCTTCTGCCTTCCCCATGATAACAAAGGCCTCATAAATTTTATGCAGGTTTGCCCCCTGGCCACATAATAGGATTATGAATAATTTCTACAAATTTACAAAAACAAATCACATGCCAGAGCTTAGAGTTTGCCAATAATTTCTCTATAGCTGATAGATCAAAGCAAAGTGCAGGGACTGCAGAGCCAGGCAGTAGGTTGACCCTGGTCAGGCATTTTTAATGAAAGGGTTAATCTCCTCAGAGGTGACTATTCAGGAGCAAGCAGTGTGACCAAATGAAGAATTCAGGTCTGGGATAAGAAGGAGAATAGTGGTCTTGAGGGTGCTGTTGGGTGACAGCAAGGAAGCCCTGAGGTAAAACTTTGTGATGCTGTATTTAAGGCCATCTGACCAGACCTCTTCCACAGTGCATTGCTTAAAAGAAAGAGAAAGGTGGGGAAAAAGAAGTCCGGCTGTTTGAAGAACCTATGGCTTAAAGGCCCAAGGCTGTTTCATGGATGACCACAAACAAACCTGCTCTATTGGCTGTGAAACACCATGAAAAAATCCCTACAATATGCACAAACACACACAGGCACAATGGTGACTGTGGGCGTAGTCATACTTAGAGAGCAATGGGGACACGTGCACGCACACTCACACACATACACACATACACACACACACACACACACACACACACACACACACAAATGCTTTCCCAATAGGACCACTGCATTTTCTTTCAAAAAGTACCTGAATGCACTCAGAGTCCTGGCTGTTTGGGATAAACTTTGTTGTGAAGCACCTCTTGTGCTACTGTAAGCACACATGCCCTCTTGTGAGTAATTAGACTTGAATACCTTCCAAAAGAAGAGAGGGAGAGAGAGAGAGAGAGTAAAAAAAAAAGAAAAAAAAGAAAAGATGCTTTTATAAATGTATAAGCCTTGGCTGGTTAAGGAGGTTTAGAAATCTCATCATGACAGTGGCAAAATGGGCCTCTTAGTAATTAGGAACAAATGAAATTGCTTATCACTTACCGAGTTACTGTGCCAGCCATTTGGCCGCGTTCAGAGGGATTAATCAGAAAGCTATTGACATTACATTGTTCCACAATTATCATTCATACGTTTTATGGTAATTGGCCGTTTCTTCACAGAGGAATTAAGGTGCCTACGTAATTCCAGACAAAATGAACATACGCAAATACAAACATTAATCAAACCCCTGAAATAACGCAACAACATTTCAGAAGCAGATAATCATGCAACATACTGAAATGAAATGTTAAAAATGAGGATATCATTCTCCTCTTTGAGAGAAACCGAAATGCCAAGTTAATAATTCATTTATATGAATGATGATTATTCATATGGAGCTAAATATATATTTGCCCTATCGGTGATTACAAGGATAGTGAGGTTTATACAGCATTATACAAATGGTTGTAAGTTTGAAATATGTTAAACAGATTTATGACATCTTTGACTCTACATATCACTGTAAAGGTAACAGTTTACCTAAGCCATCTGCTTAAGCTTGGCTGCCATGTTGCATAAAGTTTTCAGGTTAGAATAAGAACAAACCACAGACTGATGTCGACCCAACAAAGCCAATGAAAGAACACTTGCTCCTGAATGCAATCAAAAGTAAGACATGCAACTCCCCCTCAGTGCTCTTTTTCCAATACCTTGACCACAGTTCCTACACGTGAAAATTACATGTCATTGTCCTAATGGCCTGGGGGGGGGGGGTGATAAAGGAAGACTTTGCCTAATGCTTCCATAAACGTGTTAGGCAAAGTCCAGCAGGACATAATTGCATCTAATATATTTACTGAGGATTGATTTCCCTCCCACGACCCACCCACCAGGCAGCAACAAGCTGCGGTCAGTTCACCCGGGTCACTGCAGATGAGTTCCGTGTCCACTCTGTCCTCTTTACACCAAGTAACAAGGCCGAGCCACTGAGACCATGGAAAGTATTGGAGTGCAGCTTAATGAGGTAATTGGTCAAAGGCCATGACGATGCTGGGAGGCTAATACCTGTGACCTCTTGATCCTGGATTCCTGTCACACGTCTCTGGTGACTGTACAGGAAAGACTGCTGCAGACTCCAAACACTTGTCACCTCGGCCAGACAATCCAGACACTTTTTTTTTTAAACCAAGAATGTGTGATATTACACTTCAAGAAAGAAGACTCCAGTCTCAAGCTGAGCAATCCCCTGTTTCCCTTCTTCTTTTTTTGGTTTAATTACTCCCATGATGCAGTAATGGGTCTGCCCCCTTTCCTTCCCTGAAGAAAAATAAACCTTAGCACACTTAAACTACTTCAACTGTTTACTTAGAGAAACAAGTTCTAGAGAATTGACAAAGGCAGTGAAAAAGCGCAAGAAAGGAAAAAGGATGAGAGAACACAAACCAGGTTGATATTTTTTCCCTCTCCCATCCCTTTCTTTGCTTTTTATCAGGTTATGTGACTGGAGGCTTCATTAATCACCACCTCGACAGCCTCTGCCAGGGGGAACTAACTGCATTTGGCCCAATTAGGCGCTGTAGAGACAATAGGAACAGCACAAGTTGTGCCTCTATGCCAGGAGCCAAGCGTTGCCTCCCTGTCATTACCTACAGAAAGGGAAAAATTAACCCCTACCAGCTTCCCTGCTTTCCTCCATTGATCCGAGGCTTTTGTGGTGTCCCTGGAGCACGGCAGACAATTACAGATATTATTACATCTGCATTGATTTTTTTTAAAGAGAGCAGCGTGTCTCCAAGCAATTAAAAAAATTACAGTTCGGAAGTGGGCCAATTAAAATGCCCCCAGCCCTGAAGGGTGGCAGCAGTGTTGGTGGGAATGGATGGACAGACTCGACTGTCAGAATGTTGTAGTATTTTTAGACAACAGTGTTCAGTTTCACACATTGCGCATGCAAATAAACACATAGATCGGCACATGCATTCAAAAACCTGTTGTCGATTAGGTCAAAGATATATGCAACCTGCAAATGAATGTCTAGCTGTGTTAATTCCTCTGTCCTTAACATTATCAGGTTTACTTTGGATATTTCCAACAGTATTTGTTCTAGTAGTTAATAGCATTTTCTGAGAACAGCATGCATGTATTAGTAAATTTCACAGCAGTCTTTTAGGATGGGGCTATGTTCTGTTCACTTAATCTTTACTTTGGCTGGATGAGTGTGTCTTTGCACAGCTGCCTCATAAATATTCATCTGAAGGCTTCTCAGATCTGGGCTGTTAAAGTATCATACCTTTGGCAATCAGCTTCTCTGTCATCTTTTATTTGTCCGACCAAACCCTGACCGCATGCAAACTTTCTCACCCTCATTCTGTCCATCTTTCTACAGCCATCTCTCGATCTCTCTTACCGTCTCTCTCTCTTTTCTGTCACACATGCACACTCACTCTCTCACAAACACACACACACACACACTTCCTCCTTCCCGTCTTTCACTCGGGCCTTGACGCTGCTTTCCCCCATGGAGCAAAGTTGGCCTTTACTATGGCCATCCGACCAGACTTCCTGAAATCACAAAGAGAGAGAGGGAGTGCTAATTGGACTTGTGGGTAGATGGAAGACTGGCTGTGTAGAGATAAGGGATCAATGTGATGCAAATAAAGCCTACATCCAGTGGCTGCAGAGTCTCCTTAGGGTCCATTGTTTTCTTGCTCTGCAATTAGAGCTGGGGAAGGAATTACCCCATATTACTGCTGTTTGGTATTTTACTAAAGCACACACTTGCACACATACACCTACCTGGAGTGGTTTTAGATGAGCAGGTGGGCTCTAGGATTATTCAAACCTGCTTGTGACTGAGGAAGTAAACAATACCTGCAAAAAAGAGAGGATGTCTTTACCGAGACACCCAGACAGTTGGAAACCAAAACAGAAAAGGTGCAGTTAAAATAAACCGTATTTGGAGCAGGAGGAAAAAGGACAATCAAACTGTGGCTCTGAGCTGCAGTCATTTTTATCACCCGACACGCTGCATGTGTTTGAAGTGGAAAATTGTAGCTTCTTTAATCCATGGAGCATTCAAATAAGTTTATTTCTCTTGGATTAAAAACAGTAACAATAGCAGGCAGTTAAAAACAAACAGCTCCAAACAAATGGCGACGAGGCTGAGGCGCTTGGCTTATGGGTAAGCTCTCCGTACATCGTGGTCTGTTTCATTAGCTGAAATGTATTATTATTGTTTATCTAGTGAGCTTCCCGATAAAAATGAGCCATGCTTCCCCTTTGGATTACAGAGTTAGAAAGGTTCAGGGGTGGCTTGCCAGTGTAATCCACAGAATTCTTTTCCAACAACAACAAACTCGGGAAAAGATGGGAGGAAAAAAAAAAAAGTGTTTTCAACAAAGAGAGTTTTCAACACCTGAACACCATGGCGCATTTGATTAAAGGGGGCTAATTACAGAATATCATCAAAGGGAAATGGAGCCTGGCCTGCGTGTTTGTAAGAGCCATGTTCATTGCAAATTCCTGGCGGCTGTTTAAAGAGAAAAATTCAGGAGTAGTCTCACGCAACTCTAACTTAGGGACATGAAAATACTGGACAATATATCACTGGCATTTTCAGTCATTCTTGGTGTAGCTGGCCAGACATGACGAGTTGGATTTGGAGAACCTGACAGCAAGATGGCTGTAAATTTCTCATCGCTGGTGACGACCCCAGTCCTGCAGATGTGTGGTACATTTATATGCACAAATGGTGCTAAATTAGTCAGAAAATGCATTTACTTTGTGTAGCTATAACTACTTTAAAAAAACATTGTCTGCATCATATAAACTGTTTTGTAAGTTGTCCATAAAACACACATGATGCTCTCTGGACTCAGAGGAGCACAGAGAGCACAGCTTTAAGTTTTCATCTCATCTGGTCTTTGCTGTCTAAGGTCCACACAAAGGTTTAATAATGTTGTCCAGCTGTCAGAGTTGTAATTCATCAGGGGTAGTAAATGTAAAATACACATCAGAAAGACAGAAATATATCAGATGATAACCAGATGAGCTCGGGCTGGGTCCAAGCAGATCAGCCAAGCCTCACATTCCACCAGGGGAGACGGAGGGACGGGCAGGGCTGCACTGATTTTTGGCAGAGTGAATACTTGGAGATATAAATGAGACAGTTGGCTCATTTCATAATGAAATATCCAAAAATTCACCTGGAATTGCCGCATTGGGTCCTTTTGAGGTGGCCGGCTACGAAAGCTATTGGTTACAATTCAGCAGTTATAAATTTATGATGAAGGAAGTGAATTTAAGAGAGCCTAACTAAGACTGTGCAGAATATTCCTCTGGGTTTTTTGTAGACTGTAAGCTGTTATCAGGCAGCTATGATTCACATTACACTTTGAGCCCACAATCATTCATAACAGTCACCTCTGAGAAAGCCTCCTGCTGAACTGAAACACCCCAAAAAAACATGAAAATTTAAATGAAATTATGGGACCTGCCTCTTTCGACAGTCAGTGTGATGACACGCTTTCATATCCTGTTTGGAAGGGTTTGAATGTGGTGAAATGTAAATGACTGGATGGACGGAGGCCCAAATGGGAAGCTAGATTCTACATGGGTCAAAGACAGGAAGACTATAGAACTGACATAAACTGAGAAAAGGAGGAGGGAGGGAGTCTCATTTGAATCGTCTAGCACTGACACACTGTGCCACTTGGATTATGGTGACTGTTGCATCAAGGGCCAACGCAAAAGGAGCCCTTTTTTTTTGCAATGCACCCCAGGGTTTTTTGGTCCTTGCTGGAAAAAAAAGGAACCAACCAGATTTAAGACTGAGCTGCTAACTCATGTTATGGAATCCGGTTTGTCAAGCAAAAATAATGTGACATATCTTTTTTTAAATATTTTTAAGTAATTTGCTGATTTACTCAAAAACTTTTAAGCCAATCTAAAGATCATGTTTTAGAGGACCGATGTGTGCATGGAAAAATGTGAAAATATACTAGTATATTAAATATTAATAGGTTTGAATCAGATACAAAGTATCTGATTCATGCCTGAAGCTCATGTTTATGTCATGCACCTCACCATTTTACTGCCTGTCAATGTCATTATATCCACATGTGCAGTTCATTCATGGTGTCTGACATGCCGTACTCTATCAGTCTGCTGAAACACACACTCTGTGTTCCCTGGCAGCCTTTTAATAGCAATGATGCCTTCTTGTTAGCCAGAAGAAAAGGTCATACAATTGGATTTCCGAGCTCTGGAAATCCCTAGATATTTACCTCAAACATAGTGTGCGCCTCGCCCTCTTGGCTCACCTTTCATTTTCTCTAACTGCTTTCATGCTGATTTGTCAACCATAGATGGGATCAATTAATCTATTGAGTCTGAACAGCATGGAAGATTTAAATTGTCCATACACACACACACTCACGTGGTCACAAAGCCCATTCTGTCTATTTATAGTCGTCGTCAGTTAGTGCTGCGAGTGCTATAGACAAAAGCTTGTCAATTAAAAATAAATCCCTCAGTCGTCTTTTTGGAGTCACTGCAAGAAATGTGCAGCATCCTCCTTGGTTTTCAGTACCTAGTTCTTTCTTACAAAATCACACATATACTTCAATCTTACAAAGAATTTCATTTAACTAGGCAAGAAGTTCAGATTTAATCCAATTTTTTCACATCAGCAATAAGCAGCTTACATGGTACACAGTGGCTGCTTTGAAAGCCGAGTTCTGTTTTCTTCTGTGTAAAGGAAGATGGGAAGGCCGTGTTGTTTCTTTCAATCTCGGAGAAGTGAGAGATAAAAAAGAAATCAGTGATTGTCGACTTGTTCCTTTCTTCTCCCATAGAAACAGGCAGGTACAGCAGCCCCACATTCATGTAGAAGTTTCCCCTGAAGCCAGTAAGTGCCAAGCTGTGTCAAAAATGACATGCATCTCCTGTTTCCATGTCATGCCATGCATGTGATGTGATGGGCGAATGAAGGCAGTTCCTGCAGAGAATAGTAGGGGGTCATTATTAAGCCTCTTAAATTAGCGCCCCCTCCCACACAGCCCTTGCAATTTTCCAAGATCCACAACCACACACATACACACACGCACATTCACACACTGAACTCTACACATTAGACTTGACAAAGAAAATCATTTCCAAAGTTTACTTGCAGCAAACTCATTTCATATGTGATTGAATTGTACCTGTATGGTATGACCCATTTAAACTCAAAGTCACACATGGACGCTTACAGAACCTATTTGAGCAGAACCATGCTGTTAGCTAGCTTCAGACTGTGCCAATTGCATGTCCTATGCAATGCAATTTACATGTCTCTCCATCACACTCACTTATATGGTTCAACTCACAAGAGCTACCATTTAGATCGCTTATGGGGGAGGGGAGAGAGAGTGCACAGCACTGGTATAATACCATATGTATGTACTGCAGTGGTATAGAGTGGGTGGCAACAGCAGCAGAAAGCTTAACCTCCATTACCCCTGGCCACTACCGTCAGTGAAACGCAAATGACACCTTGGCAAACCTAGCTCGTACCCTCGCCGTGGAAATGGACTGCTTCTGGTGTTTCTCCTCCCATTTTGATAGGCAGGTTCCACCACTCTAGCATCTACGAGGCCCATCTAAAGGCTGCTAATATCCTCAGATTAAAGAGACCTCAGCCCCAAGGTCAGACTCTGAGCAAACGGCTGCCTTCTCTCCAGAGGAAACCATGATTTCTCTTTTTTCGCTTTAAATCATGCCTTTTTGTCTCACTTTTATTCCACTCCTGTTCACTTGTTTTCACTCTCTACTGTGTCTGCCTTTGCATCACAATCTTTCCCTCTTCCTTTCCTGCAATCATGTGTATGTATATTTACAAGAGTGCACATAACTGGTGTCTGGGGAAGGGTAAGGAGCAGTGGGGAAGGGAGGCCATTAGGGGAATAAAGAGAGGTGCTGCCTCACAGCCGAGCTTCACAGGCCAGTGGAGCAAATCAAATTGGGTCTTGTTCTGCGGTAGGACACACACACATACACACACATCATGCATTCACACATACAGTCAGTGACAATGGTGGAGGCACACAGCTGACAACAGGGCCTTTGGGACATAGCAGGGCTGGGCATGTCTAGGGTTGGCCCACTAAGGGATCCAGTCATGACCCCCAAATCTCCAGAGCCACAGGTGAGCTGCTACAGGATGAGGAAGGATGACACAGCATGCAGATTTTGACATGAGATGATGAATTAACCAGTCATTTAAAGAAGAAGAAAAAAATCTAATGTATTTTATATTCAATAAAAAATATAGAACTTTAAATAAACCAGATGAGTTGAAGATGCCCCCCAAGGTATGCACCATTGCTCCTATTTGTGTAAAATTTCATTTGGTAACAATAACCAACATATAGATTATTCCTTCAAGTGCACAAGTGAAGTTTTAAAAAGAAAGGTAAACAAATAGGCTGTCAATATATAAGAATATCTGCTGTCAACATAGCTGTCAATAAGAATATCATAAAAAACATGCATGTCATATATTGGTGATGACATCCCTTGTGACAGTTTTTATGGCAAGTAGCAATATCCATCCACCCTCTCTGCACTAATACCTCATTTGTAACTGCTCAAATCCTCTGTTCCCATAATGTTCTGAATGAGGTTTAAGTTATTAGCAGGCTCATAGCAAAGCTGAAGAATTGGCAGAGGACTCCAGGTAAAGGGCACTAAAGCTAATGAAAAATGACATGGAGAGTCATTCTTAGGGCTTGAGTTTTATTAGAAATACATGGTAATAGCACCAAAACCTTAGTCAACATAATGTTCTCTGCCATCTATATGATACCAATGCCTATGGGGCACTATTCATCCACAGAGAAATAAAGGGGGAAGAGTAAAAAATACATGCAATGCTTACACTTCATTCAGTTTCTGGAAAAGATTACAGCCACAAATCACTTTTGTGCAATTCATTACATGGCTGCAAAGAGGGGGCAGATGTGTGATGGATGGTTGTCTGCAAATGGACTTGTCGGTAATAGAAAAATGCACACGCTTTAATTAAAGAGGGCTGGACAAGTGGATCCAGAGTGGATTTGGGTGTCTCTCCACATCTGTACAGGCAGGGTCATATATCAGAGGCTTCTTGAGGCATAGGGCACTGAGAACAAGCTGTCTGTGCTCACTCTGAGTGTTCATGTGTGATGAGAAAATATTTATTATACTACAGTCCAGTAATCACAAAGACAAGAACGTAAGCCGACTGAGTTAAGGTGGAAACTGAGTGATGAGTGCACGCAATTGAGTATAGTTTGAGTTGTGGGTCTGAGTTGATTTGATGTAACGTCTTAAAGTTAAAATACAATTTCGATCCATTTTAAATATTTTACAGTGTGCTGCTGTAAATGTTTTACAGTGTACTTCTGAACCTACTGTAGACGCAAAGCACCAGCAAAGATAGAGAAGCAGAATGCTAGCCAATACACACATGGTGCAAATGTAAACATTACATTCTTCTAAATTGTCTATAATATCTTCTTCATGTTTTTGTTCTCTGATTTGTTTTGTTTACAATGAAACCCATTAGGCTATGTGTTAAGTTTTATGTCTGTATATTTCCCTAATGTTGCACTGTTTTTTTTTTGTTTTTTTTTTATGAAGCTCAATATGGTTTAGTATAGTTTAAAAAGCGTTTTGCTGTAGCTTTAGCATGCTGTGCCTGCAGTGGAAGGAAAGATTCACACCAGTAAATTAATAAAAATACAGTAAAAAATATTGTATTTTCATTCTCCCTATGCCCCTTCTTCTTCTAGCCATCACTTAGTCCTTTGCATTTCACTCCAATGACACAAATCCTATGCAGCTACTTTTGTTTAAAGGCAGGCCATTAATGAAGAGCTCTTCAGCTAAATACATCTTTATTCTGCGATTAACGATGGTGCTTGAAGTAAGCACTAGTGTGAAAGGAGGCTGGGGCCCTTCAGTGTCCAAGCCTTTACAGCCACTCTGCCATCAATCAGGCCTCGAGTCCAGTAAGTGCTGCTAACATTTATGAAATATTCATCAGCCATTCATTTTTGCTTTCCTCCCACCCTAATCATTACATTTAGGCAGCATTGTGTCACCTCTCCTTTAAAAAAAAAAAAAAAAAAAAAAAAAAGAAAGGCTACAATCATCTTGTGGAGGGGAGGTGAATTAGGGAATGCGTTCTTGCTTTTATGCCAAGCGTCCCATGGGTGGACATTTTTGTTCTGGTATAAAGATGTCAGTCAAAGGTCTTTCCCCTAGTCCTGTAATGTTGTCTCGCATTTTCTGTGGACAGTTTGTGATCTATGTTTTAATCAAGGAGCCATGTTGACAAATATATGCATATATATATATATATATATATGTTTAAATCAATGTTTAAATGTGGTGCTTTTGTGAAAATTGATACATACATATAACAGATGTCTGATGGCATTAGGTTTTATGCATGTTCCAGACCATGTGATGTTTCACTGAACTGCAGCATGTGTTTCTGTGGTTGACATGAACGTTGTCTTCTGCCCCTGACCCCAGAACAAACACATTACAAGTGTTACATAAAAAGTTGCACTCAGTGGAAACTAACTGGAATCTCTCCTTTGACACTTTAATATCTTTAATCAGTTCCTATGATGACCCACTGACACAAACTGAATCCAGATTTGCCTGTTAAACTCTCCTTTTCTTTTTTTATCTCTCTGTGGCTCACTTACCTATGACTGTGATTAATGTCATTATGATACAATGAGTATGATGTTCTCATCACTCATGTTCAACCAGTCCAGGACCCAGCTGATGAAAGGTTGTGATATTCATCACCATCCCCTGACTGCAGTCAAACACACGTCTCAGTTCACAATAGCTAAAGGAAATTCCACCTCACTCTTCACCCATTTGCAATTCTTATTGCTGTGAGAAAGTTAATCTATCCCCAGCAATAACTCATTGGCTGTTACAGCTTAAGCGTAGATGTCCTCAGTTGCCCGTCTTGCATTTTAAACAGGGGGCAAAGAGCCTTGGTACAATTTTCCAAACACAACTGAGCTAACACTGATTTATTGCTCCAGTTTATATAACTCATATTAGGAATTCATGGACCTGGCAAAAGGGATTAGAGCGTTTATTTCAGGCAGGGAGATGATCCTGTCATTAATGGTCGATACTTTCATCATCGTTTAAACCAGAGGAATTTGCCCGGTGACGAATCGTGGCGGACATAGCTATCAGGGTTGTGCAGCTGTACTCGTTATCTGCCGACGACCCGCTCTGCTCGGTGAACGTGGACCCGCGCCCATCAAACTTGGATTAGGCTGTCAATCAAGCGTCTGCCGCGTATATTGTGTTACAATTTCTCCCAAATGTCACCAAGATCAGAGTAATTTCTTGGCTAATTGCATCTCGTCTCCCTTTAATGCTGCACGTTTAATGGTTTTGTTACATTGCGTGACAAGATGGTGTTTCTCTCATATTGGCACGGTGATGAGCAGAAAGAGGGCCCCGCTTTTGTTTAGAGAAGGAAATGAAAGAATAAATGACTGTTAAAGTTCAGAGGGCGTATTTCTGAAATGGCAGCAAACAAAGAGAAGAAACTGAGAAATGATCCCAATCTTGCCATAGCGTGACATCAATTACACAAAATTCTCATTAGAAAGGGTTGCTCTGTAAGTCTGCTAGCTTTGCCTGGCTTGTTTTATTCTGGAAGTGGCAGCGTGTTATGCCGAAGATCTGTGTCAAAGCCAGCTCAGAGCAATACTGAGGATTTTCTCTCCTCTGACACCTACTTTTTTTTTTTTTTTTTTTTTTTACATGCCAGTGACTTAGTTTAAACATGACAAATACAATTTCAAGCATTTTACTATGTCCGTGTGCTTCACCACAGCTAACAATAGTAGCCACAATACACCCATTAATTCTCTCCTCTGAGAACTCTCTGCCAGAGGGGAAATACTATTAACCATGTTAAATAAAATACTGAAATACTAATTCCGCTTCACATCATCAGCAGGATTACATCCACAATACATGTCAAGTTATAGTGGAGGGAGTCGCACAAATAATTATTAAAACTCTGTTTCTGAAATTCCTCAAAGGCCAAACATGCACAGGCTTCATTACTGTACCATTATGAGGGTGGCTCTGTGTTGCAGTGAAGGCAATATGGAGGTGCCATGCGTAGAATAAAGGCCACTGACGAGCCTTTTAGAAAGTCTGTCTTACTTCTTAATCTGCTAAAGAAACAGGAACGTTCATTATTTTTGATTTTTAAAGTGCCTTTTAAAGTGTTGTTATTCTTCCTCCTGTGTAAATCTGAAAACAGTTTCGCTGAGAAACAACTCACCAATGTGGCGTTGAATGTGATTTATTTTGTACCTGTGCCACCATAACACTACTTCAAATGATCGTCCGCGGTATAATTGCACAAAACCAAAACCACCGCAAGGACGGAGTGGGCTGACGAGACAATGAAATGCACTTAGTGTTACACTCCAGCACCGTTTATTATTGGATGGACGAATTAAAGAATTGCCGTTAAAAGAAAATTCAGAAAAATTTACATCTACGAATACAAACTATAAATATCGAAGAGAAAAGAAAGAACAGAGCAACAATAACAAACACTTAACTGCTTTCCATTAGTGCACTTAACCTCCTCTTCATGGTGAGCAATCCCACTTTACATTTCCTGTGGCTAAATGCGTGTCTCTAATTCACAAATGAGGGGACGTTTTGAGTGGCCCTCTGTCTCCCCGATGAGCAAATGCTGCAATTAACTTTTCCTCCTCTTTTCTAGAGGGAGAAGGTGTTTTAAAGACATTAGCCTACAGTCAACAGCATCTTCTGGCTATTGCTAAATTTAAACAGACATTTTTTCCTTCTCCTTTTCCTGTTGAACTTAATATTACAGTTGAAGATAATAGCCCATTTATGTTGTATTATTCATGGATGATTTAATGGAAAAAAATCTAAAGAAAGATAGTCATTAGACATTATTACTGTCATCAGTTGAAATGCGTACGCAACTTTCAACAAGTTTCCGTCCAAAACAGTTTTATGCAATAACATGCACCGCTGCTTCTTTACTTTTTTACAGACAGCTATTTTAATGCAACATACATACAAGCGTTAGTATTACTGACAGTGAGAAAGGTGAAGTGAATCTTAGGTATACGCAAGGTGCCTAGGTGAGGACCTTGGTAGGGATTCATGGTCAAAATAGCAATAATAATCCATATCATGTGTTCCTGGTGTTACTGCTGACATGACACTCTAGTAAATAATAAGCATATGTCAGAATTAAACCTGATTTAGTCCTGTAATGATCTCATTGTATCCATGTGCATCATGTGTATGTGAGTGGGTGTTTGTGTGTGTGCACACTTGGCTCTGCTTGCCCATGGGTGTGTGTATGTGTGTGTCATTACAACAAGAGCTGGTTGCATCCATGAGCAAAATGGCTGCATAATTGGCGATGTCCATGACACTGTGCTCTCTGTAGGTGTTTTTTCTGCATGTTACCCAGACTCTAATTACTGGGGTTTCAGCGGGGAGGTAAGGCAGGCGGTGAGGAGAAGGCGCCTGTGCCGCCTGATTCTGTCAACTGACGGGTTGTTCTGTCTGCGGCACAGCCAGGCAGCCCAGAATCCCTGGAGTGAGTTTGGGAGAGACCCAGGGACTGGTCATATCAACAAATCTTAATCAAAAGCCTGAAATTGTCAGCTGTCATACACTTTTTGTGATCTTTGATACCTTGCCCCTCCTCTGACCCAGACCGCCAAATAATGCCTGGCTGCACGCACGCTCACACAAACACACACCGGCACACCCACCCACACACACACACACACACATTTACAGAGAAACACAAACACACACTCTCACGAAGCTTACACATGCACTCGCTTACTCTCCTATAGCACACTCTCACACACACACACACACACATCCTTTCACACCAAAGGCACATATGCAAGCTTACGCACGCATACACACACACACGCGCACGTGCGCGCGCGCGCACACTCGCGGAGAGAGAGAAAAGCAACAACTTGCAGAATTCTCTTTTTGAAAAATGTCGACAGGCAGAGACGTTCAACATTTTATTATATTACTTATAAGGATGCTTATGGCTGAACTTGTGAGCGTTGTATATCTAGATGGAATCCTGCTTAAAATACAAAATATTTCCTCTGCTTAAGGAAATAAAAAGGAGCTTCTGTCACAGTTGTAGTTAATGTGGCACAGTAACACCAGTGCTACGTTTGCTGGAGTGTGTTCTCTGACTTCACAGTATAACACAATTATACAACAGGTTTTTGGATGAAGTCCAACACTTTCAAAACCAAACCTTTTAGTATAATCACTGGAATCAGCACTTCTGCGCTCCAACACAATGTGCTCCAGCTTAAGAATGGCACATTTTGGTTTACCGAGTCAAGTCAGTGGCAAACAATGCCATTTTATTTTGCCCCAAGTCTCCTTTCAGACAATCTTAAACTTGTGCTTCAGTTCAGGAGAGGATGGAAAGGCTGTGGTGGCTTTGATCGACCGACTGTTACTAAGAAGCTTTGAGGGGGTTTAAAGGACCTAAAATGTATAAAATGGACGGATCAAGAGCAAGCAGAAATTTGACGGTTCAGAGGGAGGTTAAAAAAGTAAGAGCATTCCCATACAATATATATCCAGTTAGCACATATTAGGGGACGGCAGATGACAAAAGTGGAATCCCAGGGCCGATTAGCAGCGGAGTTAAACCTTCACATGAGCAGGGGGTTAATACAGTTCCATACTCTGGACCTCTCTGTCTCTGAGGGGCAAGATGGAGGACAGAGGGGTAGCATCTCCTGGATTTGCCACTTAAAACTAAGATTTGTGTGCAATGTTTCACTGTGCATGAGATCCTCAACTAAATCATCCAGAGAGAAGAGAATCCAGTGTGATAAACACAACATACAAAGCAAACCCTAGTAAAAAGTTGTCAGGCTAATACTGTCCAGATTAAGTATAGTATGTCTCAGCACCAGCCTGACTTACGTTTTAATTAAGTTTTTTTTTTTTCACATTACTGACGATCTTTTGTCAAAAGAAATTGTCTGTTGATTAGAATGCATGCATGAGTGAGTAACTGTTAGATTAAAAAATCAAATGTAAGAGACAGTGTCATTAGTGTTAAAAAGAATATAATCACTTAACTGACAATTCACTGATAAAAAAAATTACAGAAAAACATTTTTCTTTTGTTAATAAGGACACATCAACAGAGGCCCTGCCCTCGGTAATAAAACAGGCTTGGACTGCTAATGATAACTGTTATTTATTCCACTGCTGCCCAGGTTTATTTGGGCCATTGTGGCACCATGAACCTCTCTCACTTTGGTAATTAAGCATGTTGATACTGCAGGATGCTTACCTGCAATTATGTCATTTTAATGAGCAGCAGCGGATGGAATAAGGGCAAGGCGAGGTCAGCCAGAGGCAGCAAAGCATTGGTGTTTTAATAGACACTTAAATGCTGTTAATTTAGCTCCCGGTAATGGAGAAGCCTGCTCGTAGGAAATATCCACAGTTCCAGGCGTGGCGAATCATGGGACGAGAGGCTGAGGGGGCTTCTTTGAGGGAAAGATGAAAATTCTTCAACTATTCAGAGACTTCTCTTACTGCCCAGAGGAGGATCTCCACATCATCTGCTTGTTATCTGAGGCAGCCTTGGCATGTTTTCAGCTCTCCAGACTGTTGATGGGTTTAGGCAAAGGTTTGGCAGGCTCTCACCTGTTCACGCTCGCAAAATGTGTCAGTGTCAGAGTGTGTGCTGGATTATTATAGAGCAGAACCAAGGTTTGAAAGAAGTGAGGAAAAATGAAGTGAGGAATGTATGATACGGCGTAGTATATGGATATGATTGTTGTTTTTTTGTAGTTTTTGTAAAATAATGGAAAAATACACACGGTCACATATTAATGTTTGAAAATGGTGCAACAACAGTCTAGTAATGATGCACATATCTTTCATAGCTCCTCTCCTGGTTCAACACGCAGATCTGCTGGTTGGCTCTCACCCTTTGCATGGGTCATGTATCACCTGTGTGGCTGTGTAAGCACACACACAGCGGTGCTACAATACGTGGGTTATTATAACTCGTGTGCTGGTCTCTGCGAAGGTGGTGTGATAACAGTCATTAGGGTTGCTGTGGGAGGAAACTGAGCCTTATTAGAGGAGCATGGAGAATCATTGGAAAAAAACAGCACTTTTATTAACAGGTGTGAAGCTATGCAAATACATAAACACACCCCAGTAGCCCACTATCCTCACACCTGCATGTGAAAAACAGCTGCTTATTAACACAACAACCCTGCAATTAGTTTAGAAGAATCAGATTCAATTAAAATGGACCAGAATCTACTGTATGTGTAATTGTCCAGATGCATGTGGGCATGCATGAATGTTGCAAGGAAAATAAAGTTGCCAAATTGCACAAAATTGAATTTAAATATACAGTGGTGTTGCAGCAGTGCTGATTTGTCTGTTGATACTTAAATGGATGAGACAAGGAAACTGAATATTTGCTGTTCTTAAAATGTTCTTAGATTTTCTTAAATGAATCAAAAGTTACAAAAAACATCTCAAAACTATCCTGACAATTAGGATAATAAGCAGGATGTAGTTAATGTAATGCATTCCCTATTCAAGCTTTTTGTTGTGATTTTTGCTGTTTATGCTGCTGTTTGTTCTTTCTTTTTTTCCCCTTCTTTTTTTTTCAAATGAAGCCAGCACAGCCACAAGGCAGCAGCAGTGAGGTCTGGAATCAGATGGATCAGAAGACACTTTCCTATGTGACACATTTAATGCATAACATGTTTCCAGTGAGAGCTCTTGAATGAGTAGATTTTTGAAATGTGCCAGAGTGGCTCCCCACTGAGCAGTAAGCTAGGTCTTTGATGTATTGCGCTGTAATGTGGTTGTTATCCATAATCGGCTTGAATTCAGGAGGTCTACAGCTGAAAGGGAGGTACAGGGGTAACATGTTCTTGTGGTACATTAAATGTGACGGTCTTCCCATTTATAAAAAAAAAAAAAAAAAAGCGCAACCCTTGCCCACTGCGACCACAACTAAACACCCTGAAAGCACCTGCCACCTAAGCAGACAAAAATATGCATTTTACGAAAACATTAAGATTTAGTAAAAGCCAAAAATACTGATGTTTTCATAGTTTCCAACAGGATAATGTAACAGAACATTGTATATCATTTAAATCCTGTGAACCCGTGAGATGATGTTTAAATGGAGTTTCTTGATGCTTATGCAAATTTCCTGTTTCTGCACGTTTGTGATACCATAAGTTTAAACAAGAAATAATCCTGACGCTATCACATTAAGCTGCAGTATGAAAGGTGGGAGGCAGACAAGAGTTTGTGATACGCATCAGTGTAGGGCTGGCAAGGAATATGGAGATGATATTTTGCATTGCATGAATAACAATCAACAGTTGAGGGAACAAAGAAGTGTTTTGAAATATGAACCCTATTACGCACTAAAATGAGACCCCTAGTAATGGGGTTTTAATGTTGCACCATGAAGCAGTGAATTTCCTGAGCAACAACAAAGGAAGTGACTTGGACCATAGAAGTCTTCACATATAATCTTCCAGGAAAACCATGAGTTGTTTTGCTGTCATACATCTCTCCAAAATCAAAAGCCGTGACGCCGCTCCAAATCTCTGCTCATCCACACACTTCATCAGGTGCTAATCTACATTACCTGTGATACGTATGGTGTAATGAAGTCATTCTGATGATGCTGCTAGAGCTCCTAAACAGTACGATAGCCAGCCTAGTAAAAAATAAATAAAGGTAAGCACCCAGACTGTGATTGTTGCTCTGGAGATCTACAGTATTATTACCATCTAGCCTGTGCTTAGGGTTTTAATTTAACAGTGATAATTTGCTTATGCAGGCCTCCACTGATTAGAGTTCTTTGTTGCACCAACAGTTTTTAATATAATGTGAATTACCCACTGTGCTTGTTTATACCACCCGAACAGGACTGAAAATCAGCGGTGAGCCTAGTTGAAATTAAACATGGTAGAGAAACCAGCGAGACAGAAAGACTCGGAGAGGGCCAGACGGAGGGAAATGGATGAGATTGCGGGCATGGTTGGGGGGTGAGCGGGGGGAATCGAGTGTTTGTAAAGGAGAGTAATCAAACTGCAAAAAAGACCAAAATATAATATTGAATGCAGCTGACTCTCTGACATTAGCTAGACTATAATAGTTAGGTTTAAGAGGCCATCCTCATTGAGGCTCACAAGAGTGAATGGAAGTGTACTAGTTATGTATCATTACAGGGGAAGAGCTGTCCACTTCCTGCTGGGAAGAGATGCCCTCTGCTTTCATACTAAGCGGAGTAGTTCACAAAATAACAGCATACCAAGTGTGTGTCCCCCTCTCTTTGACAGAGGGCTCATATGAAGAGCCTGTGGAAAAGGATACGCCTCCATTTAAACTTAAAAGCAGGCATCTAATTCACGGCATACAAGGGGGAAGTCATAATAGCACACAGTTAAAAGATAGCAGAGGGGGAAAGGGTGTCAACAATACATAAAAATGCACAATTACAATGGTAAAACATGCAATTTGATATTTTTCTATGGAAACATGGCAAAGATGCAAGATTTTAAATTCAATTATGAGGAAAAAAACACTGATTGTAAAGAGGAAAAAAAGGAAGAAGGAGAATTTAGTTCTCTTTTGACTCTGTGTGAGCAGGCACAAGGTTACACTACGCATCATCAATCTGTATTGTGAAGAGCTCCCGAGGTTTTTTTCATCAAGGTCTTATCCACTTCAGAGGTTCAACAGATTAGCGATCCACTGGGGTGCAATGGCTTTTCAGCGCTGCGCTTTACGTCCAATTTGAAGTGTCTAAGAGCATTCTTGTCATTAGTGTTTACTCGAGACTGTTTTTTAGAGAGCCCAGACTGAGTGTGACATTAAAGACAAATAAAACCACATCAGCTGTGTTGATCATTTCGACGGCTCTGGAGAAACAAGCCCAACATTTTATCTTGGCAGACAGCAGTTTCAGAGGTTATAGATAGGCCAGCTTGCCGACGCTATTATTTACCAATGGAGCAGAATGTCAACCCTCCTATACACCTCTTTGCTTTTCTCTCTATATTGTTTGCTCCCTGCCTTTGTGAAAGGGGGGCACTTTATGGAGGTGAGCGGTGAGAGAAAATATTTCTATCTTGCCATCAATGGATCAATGGAGATGTGTTTACCTGTCTAGGGGAACAATGTTCACTCCATAATAATGGATATTAAACAGCTTGTTGACTGAGTGCTTTGTCCTGGTCACTTGTCAATCCCTTAAACACTGCTGGCCAGTGAAGGGGACATGCACTACCGGCGTGGGGTTACACACAGACACCCACCTCCAACACTCAGCATCTGTCAAGCTTTTCGGGTGAGCTGGTCATGGACGGGCCTCCCTCCACTTGCCGGACAAGAGAGGACATGTTGGGTCAATGAGATTCTCAGCAATTAAACTGAAAGGGGTCATTTTCAGTGCAAATTCAGAAGCCCTTTAGGTTTAAGCGGTAGGTTGGGGAGATGTTGGCCTATGCGCACACAGCCCGATCAGTCCGAAACTTGTCCAAGTTCCTGAAAAGGGAGATCAAGTCGGCACAGGATGTCTATTTGAAGCAAGACAGCTCATCCCTTTGGATTACAACTTTTGATTAATGCTACTAAAACGATGATCAAACCATTAAGATTTCAGTAGCCACCAATTATACCTCACATAAACTCAACTCTACAAATGTTAAGCTGTAGGGAAAGTATTAATATGTTGCCAGAATCTTGATCAATGACAGATACCTGCTGAATATTAGCACAGTCAGCTAAATCCTCCACCCCCCTCCAGTAAAACAGAGCTCTGAATGAACCATCCCTTTGTTTTTAATCATGAGTCCTTGTCTTCTCCATAATCCAAACGGTTCTTCACTGTGTGATAAGTCTCTCTCATGTGGTGCGAATTCTTAGCTCATACCTCAATAAAAAAGAAACCTGTGGTCATTTTGTGGCTGTTGGGGCTACACGGGGGAATGCAGAGTCTGGCTTTCCAGTCGTGGCAAAGTGGTACGATGGGAGCAGCAGAATGAAAAGGCAGGGTTTGTTTTACATAAAGGCTGCAGCCATCAGGACTCAGCAGGACAGGCGGAGAGTGGCTCTCTGGGCCCGATAAATCATGACCTGCATTCATTCATTCAGCACATTCAGACCCAGACGCACATTTCTCTCCCAGCCAGCTCTGCTGACTCCACATTTCTGCTCCTGTTTAATATGTGACCTTATGCTAGGATTTTAGTTTCCCTGTTCAGGTGGAGAAAAGTGAGAGAGCTGACAGCAGGGCAGTGAGAGGCTAGTTTTGAATTTGCTACTCACACAACGAAAACCCAAGATTTCTTTACTTTTTATTTGAGAGAAAAAAAAAATACAAACTACATATTTAAAGTAATGTTTATCACAAATGCACACAAACTCCTGGTGTATATTTTCCCTTTCTTTCAGGTGAATGCACAGCACCCTTTAGGTTTAATGGAATTCATAATAGTGAGTGACAGGGTTTGAATAGGCTGGAGAAAATGGGGAGGTAAAAGGGGCATTAGGAGTAGCTAAAGAGGTGGGGGTTGACTAAGGACTGACACCATCTTCTGCCTGTGACATGAGCACACACACACAAGCACACACACACACATTCAAGAAAGGGTCAAGGTACAATAATTTGAATACATCTGTGGTGTGTGTGCATGCGCGTGCATGTATATGCATGTAATGTGCAAGAAACCCTTTTCACTCTTTGTTTCAATGGTTGAAAAGATCTGCAACACTAAAGAAGCCATTTTAGCTGCTGGTTACGCACACACACAATTGGCATCAACACAAATTGGTTTGACCGCTAAAAAGAAGTGGAAAAACTTCAGGAAGGAGAAAAAAATTGAGTGTAAAATAAAGCTGAGAGATAGTTCCTTCATAAACGTAATCGTGGAAGTTGTTGAGAGAACACTAGTTTTCTCTCTGTGTAGATGGAACATGGGTAAAGAGGTCAGGGCAGAGGTTGCTGATGGTAATTGTTTGTTGGTTTAATGCTCAGTGAGCTGTGTTTACTTTCCATACAACGTTCGCTAATTATGTCCTTACTGAAGCCAGAGCTGATTACCACATGACAACCAGACTTACACCTCCTCACTTGTCATTAGCATTGTGCGATGGCAGAGAACATGTGAATGCACTAGCCTTTGTCTGACTTTGTCCAGGGATAATTGTGTCTTGTGGCACAGAAATTGCCTCTGTAGCATCCTTAGCAAAATTAATGATGCCAATGAGACAAGCAGAGGGGTAAATAAGAAAAGTGCAGCAGTCAGTAACTTGTGGCAGATGTTGCTTTTAAAAAAAGCAAACATTTCCTTGGAAGGAGCTCGTAGCCATGGCCAGGGTTTTAAATAAACATGTTACATTGTACGGGCAGTGTTTAGGACTGGCAGACGTCTGGATTCCTCACACACTAAACAGACAGCAGTCTGTGATAAGCAAAGGCTTCCATTGTTATTAATTTGTTATTTCTCCTCTGTTTGGTTCCTGGCTGGATTATCGTGTTGAACACACAGTCCAAATTCCATTGTAAACATTTGCAATTAATCTTCTCACCGGCTCTCCCCCTCCTCAAATGACTGTTTTACATAAAGCTGATCAAATTAAGTTGTATGCATTGGCCAAATTCTGTTGTCACTTTGTCTGAAAATGCTGCAACACTCATTCCCTCATGGACTAATGTGCATTTCTTTGTTACAGTAACTAACCATCATCAGCATGAGTGTTTTTTTTTCTCCTCCTCTTGCATGTCTCGTGTGTAGGCGACACTCAGCTGGAGCCCCTCAACCAGAATGTGTGTGCACAACTGCAAACAGCCACTGCGATTTATATTAGAGTAATCCTTTAATTGCTTCATGGCAAAATGTCTATACCATATTAAGTAATTCAGTACAGCCAGTTAATGGAAGTGGAAGGAGAGAGATCATGTTTTGCATAAGATCTTTAAAGCCACTGCTTCACAACGTGGGCCGCTTCCTTCATTTTGATCACAATGACATATTCACATCCGAGGTAATCCCTTATCTATTTTGGAGCAAGCATTGGAGATGATCAGACTCTGGTTAGTGCATGTTCCCTCACAAAACCACTGTTACAATCACATCATGTTTATGAAAATAGCACTTTTGTTAGACCAGATGGATGAATATGAAAAATACAATCATTCCACAGCTATGCAAACAACCAGTTACCACATCACATATTTCTCTGACATGTTTATTTAATGATTATGCTGATCCGTTGTGTGCACAACTTTTTTCTTTCTTTTTTTTTTTTTTTTTTTTTTTAAATTTCACGCTACATCCACATTCATAACATCTGGACACGGATCTGGTCAGAATTAATCCAGTGTTAATAAATGCATCACTGCAGTTTTACATATGATTCATCAAATAAACATGCGGCAGCTTGATGTGACACAACTGTGATTGTTGTGACAACTCAGTGCCACAGTCACAGGGTTACAGAACAGTCAAAAGAATCTTTAGCTTAAATATTCTTTGTATCTATATATTTTTTAAAACCCCAATAGAAAACTGTCAGGCATCAGTTGAAGGCCCCTTGTGATGGCCTGGGGGACAGTGAGGGTACATGAAGACATCAGGAACCCTATCGGCTAATGCCTGGAGTAGTATCTTCACTGAACAGCCATTTTTATTCCCAAGGATGACTGACAAAAACAAAGAACCTATGGGCGGAGCGTCTTAAAACACATCTGACCTGCATCTGCATAGCAAACCCTGTCATGTCATAATGAAAGTTTTGACAGTATTCAAAGAGGACATGATGGAAAGCAGTAAACCATGGATGCTGTTTGAAGATGTGTAATGCTCTCCTGGGAAAAAGCTGTCTTAGTGGTGGACCATTTCTTTTTCTTTTTTTTTTTTGCTAACATTATTCAGAGGGACTTAAATTGGCCTGAATGTTTTTGGAATCATCAGCTTTTCAAATGTATGCAAGTGTGGTGCATAATGAGCTCCAATTAAAGTGTTCTTTCTTCACTTAACATAGAAAGCTGTTTCCCTTTTTTTTTTTTACATCGAAGCAGAATGAATGAAGTGTTCTGGAGGAGGGCTTCTTACTATTTATATCGGCATATTTATAAATGTGTCAATGCTGAAGTGTTTAGAAGTGAAATTCCATCAGGGAGATGTACCCATGTTTGCCAAATTTAAAAGTGAACATTTAGGTGCGAGACAAAGACATGTTTGATCAAGGCTTTAAACAAAAACCAAAACAGAAAAGGCTGACAATGAACATTGTGAGAGCAATACCTTGTTGACACCATTTGACTCTTGCCACAATAACCGTCCATTGTCAAGGCCAACAGGCGGCCATCGGCCACACTGATCACCATGTGAAACAAGCTTAGAATGAAGGTCCAGCCAAGCTATTCTTATCAATGGAACTCCTCTGGTCCTCCTCCACCACAGGACTCAGGGGTCTCAGGGGTCACAGCTACGGGCACCCTGGTCCAAAGCTAAGGTCAGCAGGCCTGACTTAGGTTTATACCCCAACAAAAGGGTGTGAGAGCAGAGAGTGAGATTGGGGGTCAGATGGATTACTAAAAAGAGCTCCCTCCGTTTGCTGTTTGCTGTCTAATCCTCTGGGAACAGAAAATAGTCAGTGCTGCCCTATACAGAAAAGAAGCAAGTTAAGTATGTCATGCAGCTGAGGTAGAGGTGATTTATATGGGTATCGAACCTTTGAAATCATCTGTAGGAGTCCAGATGCCTGAATGAGTTTTACAATCAGCACATGGGGTTAACAGCAGATGGAGATAAATGTTGGAAAGCGCCACAGCAACACTAAACCAATGTTGATTAGTCTTTACCGTTCTTTAATCAAGCTCCACACAGTGACCGTGTTTACATTCACTATGTTTCACAGACTGACGATTCAGTTACATCTGGGTCACTTCTACTTCTATGCCTTGTCTCAATACTAAAAATGTGCAGTCTGATAAATGTCTTAAAGTGATGTCAGCATGTGTTGCAGCTGAAGTCTGTAAGTTGAAGAAAGAAACAAATTTGGGGCTCCTCATCTTGTCTCAGTTTAAGATTATGATTATGGGGTTGTTCCTGTTGTAGGAGAGAAAAATATAAAATTTATCTTCTATGGTAACAATACCAAAGGCTAAATGCTTGCCCAAAAGCTTGTGAATGAACAGATTTTTTCTGGCTCGTGCATTTTTTGTAGCTTTAAGGTAAAGATCTCAATCTGCAGCGGATGAGCAAGAACAAGAAGACAATGGATACAGGGCAGGGGACAGGGATCTCATATTTAGCTCGTGATTGCACTCAGGCTAGACAATAAGTAAGATTCATTAGGTCATTTTTTACTTGCGTCTGCCAAGATCTGGAATGAAATGTTAAATGTTTCATGGGCTAAGAAAAGGGCAGAATTTGTCTTTGTGTTTGCCATCGGAGAGAGGGCGAGATAAAAGAGGGAAAAGTGAAGAGGGGGAACATGATAGACAGAAAGATATAAAACAATGAAAATAAGAAACGATTGGATGAGACGGAAAGTGAGGAGAGTACCATGAGGGCAAGAGAGAGTCTGGGAAGGAGAGGAAACAGAGGTGGGGGTGCAAAAGGAAAAAATAAAAACAAGAGAAGGAATGAAGAGGGAAAGTAAGTGGGTAAGGGAGTAAGGGGGAGCAAGGAAAGGAGGGAGCATGGCTGGGTGTTTTGTGCTGTCTGATGGATGAGGGTGTAGTGGGGTTGGTGGGGGCGGTGTCTCCTGAATGATGATGGCCTAATATCATCATCCCCCTGTCAGGCCTAATAGGCTTTCCTTGGTAGAAATCACTCACACAGAGCCGCCATAATGCCCAGGCCCCTGACAGCATCATCCATCCACTCAAGCCAAGCGAACGTCTCCAAACTAATAAGGAAATATATGGTTCAAGGAGATCTGAAAAATTAAACAGGTAGCTTATGAACAATTTGTTTCACCGGGATGTTTATTATATTTATCGAATATTGTTGCGGTTAAGGTGTCTCTCTCACTGCTGGCTTCGCGTTTGAGACATTGGCTTGTAGCGTGATTTGCTGACGAGGCAGGTCTGTAAAGTACGAAATATACACCCTCTTCCCGCACCTCCTCTTCCTCGGGCCTGGCCTTGTCCTCCAGTGTTGCTTGGCCTTAGTTTTGTCATTCCAAAGCAAGACAGAACAGCTCCTTTATCTTGGTAACGCTATGTTTTCCACTGTTATTGAATAAGCAATATGCACAACCAAGGAGGGTCATTATCAGTTTGAATAAAATTACTTTTTAAAAAAAAAAAATCTTTAGTCGCCTGATCTAACGGTCCCCCGTTCACATCTTCAGAAATATTCTAATTTTAGCGGCAGAGCTTTGGAGGAGTCACCCATTCCTGTTTTCCTCGCAGCGAGCCTATCTGCAGTACACCTGTCATTGCTTTCCCTCATGCAATGGCTGATCACAGCACACTTTAAACGTGGTTACTCTCCTCTTATCTCTTCCCATACCCTGCCGATCCTACTATCTCCAATCGCCGCTTTAATCATGTGACACCTTCTCAGCCCCCACCCGTCCTTTTTCCGGATTCACAAGAGAAAACTGCCGCCATCAATAAGGACGAGAACTTTTTTAAAGTCTGCTCTTAAAAGCCCCCGTCCCATCAAAATGGTCACATTTCATTATCGACGGCACGTTATGAAACGGTCTCCACTCGCACGCTAGGCAATCATTGTTTTGGCTCTGCTTTGAGAAGCTATACATACATATCCCTAACGTGGCAACAATACATTTAAATCACAGGTCCTCCGCTGTCTTTCTTATGCATATAAACTAATTACTTGAATACTCTTCACTCTTTCTGACAGTCAATATTTGAAGTTGAAGGAGGATGGAGTAGCTGCTGCACACATTGACAAACACACCTATTCCTTGTAAAATACTTTGCATATAAGGACAGGTCTTACTTCAAGAGCAGGCATTCATCAGATATTTTGTTGGTAGCCTATTGCTACTGTACTTGATAAGTAAAAGTATGTTTGTTTTTCTTCTCCCATTTTTGGAGTGTTATTATTATTTTTATTGGAGTCAAACATGGCAACTGATGCTGCTACAAAGCTGTGGCTATAGGTTCAGTATTAAACAAGCTCCTTACTTTGATTAACATCTTATTTTAAACAAACCCCCACGTGTATTCAGCTGCATGTCAGTTGGGGTCAGGTTTTTATGCTGACATACACCCATCTGCAGTCATGTTATCATTGTGCACTTGGCATACAGTCCACCCTCCATACGCCCCTCTCAGGTTGAACCTGCGGCGCGAGGGGTGTGTGTTAAGAAGAGAAGGCTTGGTGAGGTGCGTTGTGAGGCCATTGTGGTCTCCACGCTCACTGGTTTTCTTTGTGCCATGAAAGCCTGGCGATACAGTAATAGCCAGAGGCAGAAAGGAGCTGTCTGTCGTCGAGACGGCTGGTAACACTTGTTTCACCCACCCTTCCAGGGGGCCGTGGAGAATAGAGGAGAGGCAGCTGGTAGGCTTAACAGGAAATGCAATGGTAACAGTGTCAACAGCTGCCCCCATGGCCACGCAAGCCAAACGGCCGGCAACAACAGGCTATATGAAAAGCTAGGTGTTTGGATAGCTGGGGGGATTTTTGGTTCATACTGTATCTCTGTGTTATGCCGCGATACCAAATGAGCGCCTTTGTGTGTTTTCTCATTAGAGCTTTATACTCCGTGCTTAGTCATTTCACAGGTGATGACAGCATGGACACCAGTGAATGTTGAGTAAACAAGACAAAAACAACAGCTGAAGGGGAGCAGACCTCGGCTGAAGAGAGAGCGACTGCTGCTTTGTAACCTTTTAAACACAGTATCCAATTTTCATCTTTCATTCAAACAGCGAACCTGACAACCACAAAAAAAAGTGTAAAGTGGCTGAAGTCAGGTCATGAATTGTCCTGATACATATTTGCATAAAGCATGCTGCGCAGTTTGTGTAAAAGGAACATAAGGGCATGGAAATTCCCATTACCCATGGCTGTTACAGTGACCTCAAACCCAGGTCAAGATAACCCCCTGAGGAGTCAATAAATCACGATGTCACCTCTGCTGCCCAATCCCCTCTTGCTATCACTAACTTTGAGTGTCCTTAGCATTCTTTCACTTCCCCTGCTCCTTGCTTGACCCCCCCATCCAAACAAACCGCCTGTCAGCACCACAGCGACAGGTACGACAGCTCCAGCTCAACGTGAGGAGTGATCCCCCCCGCCCCCGAAAAGTAACACTCTCTTCTCTGCCCTCGACTCTCTGTCTCCGGCGCTCCCTCTCCCTTTGCCTCCTTTATCTCTGGTGGAACATTTCGTGCCTCACTTTTTCATGTCCTCTCCTCTGTCTAAATCACAGTTGAGCTGTGAAAATATGTAATTACCACATGTACACTAAGCTATTTGAAGATGAAATTTGTTTTAGTCTGTGTCCAAATTCCACGTGAGAATTTTCAAACAAGGAACACGGGGCACAGCAGTATAAATTTCAAGTCTTCAACATCAGAGTCTTTATTTAAGTCTTAGTTACATCCAATTTGCCAGGAGCTTTAATTCACCCTTACAGGATCATTGTTGGACATACATCTTTGAATCTCTTGGTATTATCTACCATTTGCTAACTTTAATACCTTGCTGGGATTTCTCTGCATTAGAGCTTTATTCTATGTCTGACTTGAAGATTTGGAGCTGCTTTTATGTACAATTCATTACTTTAATATGAAAGACTCATTGGGGTCATCTTGGAATGAATGTAGCCATCAGTTTACATTCTTAGTCATCATTAGATGAATAAATATCAGTGAGATTACCTCATAAGCCTTGGGAAGTTCCCCGCGCGACCCCACCGCCACCAAGCCTCCTCAGACATGGAGGAAGTATTAAAGGGCTATTTCAGTTAGCATGTAAAATCCTAGCTGTGAAATAGCCTCCCTTTTTGAGCCTGGGTGAATTATCCAAGATCTTTTTCATGTTGCAACAGAGACCGAGGCGCTTTCTTGTTGGGAATAGCTCTGATATTAGTAAAGAGGAAGGCCAACAGACAGTGGAATCTGCTTTCAGTGACCTTAAATACCTTATCTGCACCTTTGAAGCCAGGACGAGGTGATTGGCAGGTCAATTTGTGATAGTATCGGTCGATGTACTTGGCACTCTTAATGCTCTTTGCTGCAGATAAGTCTGCTTAATATGAAAACTGTCATAATTCATCCGCCTTTTCAGCAATATACATTTTCTTGTGGAATCATCAATCCGGTCACCTGTCAGAAAAGACGTGTCAGGATTCCCATTCCACCATCCGCCCTTCTGTGATTTCACTTTATGGAGATTATCCCACACTATGAAGCAGTTAGGATTATTCCTCTGCTATGTTGAATCAAAGTTAGTTTTTCCCTCCCAGAACACTGCGTGTAACTAGAGATAGGGAGTGCGAGCGAGGCTTCAGTCCTCGCCGCGCGGATGTTTTCACTGTGCCCGCTCTTTGTCCAGTCTGCTGTCAGAGCCATCACAGTCCCATCCCCTCTCAGCCGGTAGCAGTCGGTGGTTTCCTGTGTAAATTAACAGACTCAGTGGTGAACTAGATTCCAATTTTGAAGCAAAGTAGAGTGTGCAAATTAGCCATGTTTTTTAATTAAGCCCAGTGCACAGTGCGAAGGCAGAGGGCTATTGTTCCGGATGGGGCAGGTGCAAATTTATTCTCTGGGGAAGCGCCGCGTTGTCCGTCCTCCAGCCGAGTCCCATCCTCGGCCTAATCAGTCCCCAGCTTGAAAAATTTCCACTTTTTGGCACCCTCTTGCTGGGAGACACCGCTGAGTGTGGTCAGAAATTATTCATTATTTGAGGGCCTCATTTGTAACATTTCCATTAAAAGTTGCCACCATGCAGACAAGGCCAGCATTTGATTTTTGATAATTATAGTTGTCGGACAAATGTATTGTCCATTCATTGGCCTTTCTGTGTGCCCCTGTTCCTCTGTGGAGTCTCTTCAAGTGTGGCATCATTTTAGGTGTTGTCTGTCCTGCTAGCTTCTGTCACTTCTGTCAGGTACGATGTCCTAGTATGCTGTCAGGTATCTCCAAGTGGAGCATGGCATGCTGGGAATGTTAAACACTATCACTGTTTTTGTGTTGTGTTTTGAGGGGTCATGAAGACGTCAAGATATTTACAGTTGAATTGAGATGAAACGGTTTGATTGGCAGTTATTTTGACAACCAGCTGGTAGTTTCAGATGTTTTCTAAGCAGAAATAGTGAAAATCTTCCCAACATTTGTCAGATCCTCTTCACAAATCTGACGATTTGTTGCTTTGGGAACTCGGGAACGTTTCTGAAAGTTGTGCAGAGATTTTGTTTTTAGTAGTTTTATTTATTTATTTTTCAGCACAAATGATGAGTAAGTGAGCAGAACAGCAATGTGCAGGTGTTTTAATCACACTAATCAATACATTCTTTATAGTCTTTTTCAAATGAGAAAATGTTGAATATGTTCTGGCTCCTGTTTATCCAATGAGAGACTTTTCTTGTCTGTGTCTTTGTAAACTGATATTTGAAGACATTTGCGGACATCGCCTTGGATTTGGGATTTGTGATGGATACTATATCACACTTTTTTTTTCAATTAAAAGAATAGATAAATTAATGAGAATTACACTCTCACAGGAAAGTTCATATCAGATGATATTTTAGATAAAGATAAGCAGTAAAATCAAACATCCAATTCTGGTGTGGATGGAACTTGAAATATGGGAAAGGCAGATTCTCTCTTGGGGGACGAAGACAATTGCGTCCTCTCTTTGGGTTGCACATGCTCCTCTGTGGGGGCTTGAATCAGACAGAGACTAGCTGCAGATAATGAGCTGTCTTTAATCATAGACAGTGCTTTGAGATGCTTTGCATCACATTTGCAAGGCAGAGAAAGAGGGGGGATCTAATTACTGTACTACAGAAAAATCACACAGCTTCCGTCCATTGGAAATGATGCTGAGTCCTAACCAACCTTGACAGGAAGTGACACCAAAGACTGCCTCTGTTCTGAACACAGCAAAACAAAAGAAAAGTAAAAGACAACAAAACTGAGGACATTCATTATTGGACCATGTGGATTAATGAATCCTCTTCTATTTGAGAGTGTAGGCAGGGCGATTCTCATTTGCGCTTTTCTTTGGAAATAGATAACTCTGTACGCTGATAAGATACAATATGCTGCTTACAGTTGACAGCATATAGCATATACTTTATTGATGTTTTAAAAATGCATTTCTTGACAGCTTTGTAAGAACATTTCCAATGCATATCAATGCTACGCCCCTTCTTGCTGACAGAATAAAGATGAAACAGTGTACATCAAAATAGAAAATGCATCAGAATGTGCAGCTCGAGTCGACTCTGACTCAAAACCAGGTTCTGAGTGAAATTGACAGGATGGGAATCTTGTCAAAAAACACTCAAACACAGTAAAGAAGCATAAATACATTTCTGGATTGGTGACAAAACAAAGCGCTCGTCCTGTGCTGCCTCACTGTCTCGAACACTAATTATAAATGACACCTCAGGATGTTTTAAAAAGTCAGACATGACTCATATCATTCCTGGGAGGTTTTTAAACTCAGTCAGTTAATTAAATCCAAGTTTTCGTCAGGCCACACTCGTATGTACATTTGTGTAATATAATAATCTTGATGTAGATTCAACCTTTTCTTCATCCATGTACATTCCATTAAACTAAAATAGCTGCCTGAGATAAGTCCTCCAATCCCTCCACTATTTCATCCTTGTCCATATCCATAAGCGGCAAAAAAAGATTTGTCCCATAACCCTCTGTGATCATTTGCATCTAAAACGATATTCGACATTTGTTATTCCATCAATCAATACCATCTCTCCTATTCTCTGTGTGCATAATCTCGGAGCCTGCATGCAAAACGCTTAACAATAACATGTATGTTATACAAGAAGCCATATATCATCCCTGGACGCATTTACATCCTGTTAACAATTTCTCAGGGCAGATTAGAGGGCGCTGAGACAGCAGCCCAGATCCCATGAGAGGTGGGCTTTGGGAGCTGATAAGGCCAGCCATAGGAAGGCAGGATTAATACATATGACCAGGACACATGGAGACCCTCTGATTATTCTGGCAGAAAAACGGCCCTATCCCATCGCCCCCCCCCCCCCCCCCCCCCACACCCCCAATGTGATTAAATACAGCCAGAGTGCGGACAGGGAGGCAAAGGGATGGGGAGATAACCGATTTTATTTATGCAAGCCGGTTAGCCTGGCAGATCACGTCTGAGGATTGTTCACGCTACAGGGGTGAGGGATGGCACCAGGGGAGCTCACCCCTGATCACACGCAGGGCTGCTTTAGCTGTCACTACTCCACCTTGCCTCTCCCCCCTGTAGAATATAGATCAAGCATTCCCAAAATATTTCATGTCAAGGATTTCCTAATAGAAATGTGTATTTCCACAGATCCCCATTTGATTGAGTTTTTTTTTCTCTGCTAAGGAAACAAATTGAAGTTTTTCTGCAAAGAATCACTCAATGACAAACTTTGTCTATAAGGTGAATTAACAGTGGAGAACTTATCGGTAACCCTGCATGTTTCATCTTGATATGAGTGGGGCAGAAACTAATTGTCGGATTAATTAATGAAAATGTGAATCAGTTATTTTATGAATGATATAACATCAGAAACAAAAGTAGAAAAAACAGGATTTTACTGTCTTTTCACCTTAAATAACAACTTATCTGATCAGTTATGACAATAGTAGCAAGTGCAATTTCAGTCAACTAATCAAATATTGTTGCAGCTCTTTTCATTAGAAAAAACCCCCATTATTTTACAGTTAAAACAAACATCCTGAGGGACCCATTGAACTTGTTCCCTTCTCTGTCTCTCTCCAGCACCCACACTTTTTTTTTTTACCACCTTTCCCTACTGTGAACCACTGTACATGTACACACGCACATTCTTTTCCCAGATTAAGAAGTCCTAGTGCTATTCAGGCTTCATCCTTGTCAAGAACTTCAGCAAGTTTTACAATCGTGGTTCACATTAGATTCTGTACACATGGCTTTGTGGGAGCTGGGATTACCTAATTAACTTCCTCAAAAACATGTACTCATTATAGATTGAATTCCTTTTGGTAGTTAGAGGGTGCTTAATTAATTAATTGTCTTAATGACCCATTAATGGTGGTGCGCGAGGAATTCTAATGAGCCACCTTAATTAAATATTATCTCACTGTTTAATCAATGCATTTAATTATTCACATGATATTTTCTGCAGAATCAATTTGGTCCTGGGTCGCAGGAGCAAAATGCTGATTGTGTGCTCCCTCACTGATTCATCATTGAATTGGTCGTTTAGGTCAAAATCCTCTTTTAATCATGAGGAAAATAAGCCATTTGGCTCAGATCCATACATTTTTCTGTGAGAGAGTAATTCTGATCATTTTGATATCAATTTTAATTCACCCCGGGTCACACTTTACATCTGTTTGAAAGACATGTTTTAATTAGAGATATGAGATGTTGCAATTACATTGTATGGTCGCAGTGTGTTCCAAGCCATTAGGGAAGATAAATGGTAGAATTCCATATATTTTCATATATTAATGGACAATTTACCTGTAATTTTCTCATTGTACAGCAGGCGCTGCTATGTTAGTGACAGTTTTTTTTTTCTTTTTACTTCTCTCAGACCTTAATACAGTGTGGCTCCATGTTGTAAAATTCCTCTGCTCCTTCACTGACAAGCAGAGGACAAATTGCACATCTGCATGTATATTCAGAACATTATGTAGCTTTTAGGTGGAGACACATCTGTGAAAGAGAATACATTTTGTCTAAACTGGGATTCGTCGCCATGTCATCACCAAGTTTCTCTCCATCTCGAGTCCATGAACCTCTGCTCTTCCTCTGCCCTCCCCTCCTTCTCCTCCAGAGCAAACTGGAAGACCTCTGTCATCATCCTCGTTTTAGCTCAAAATTGGTGGGATCAAAGGTGGCCAGCTGGGCGGGGGCGGGGAGCAGATGGCTGCATGCTCAGGGGGACCAGGCAAAGGCCCTTCAGGTTTTAACACCTCCTCTCCCCTGGGTGCCCGGGTGGGGGGGATCCGGCTCGGGGAACCTACCTGAGCTCAGTGGCACGACCAGCAGGCTTCCACTGCACCACCCCCTGCTTCGTTCACATATGGCGCCAGCCATGGGGGCCTTGAGCTGGGGTTCTGACCTGAGGAAAACAAACTGTTGAAGGGCAGGGGAAGGTAAGCCTCATTCATTAGGACCAGTGCACATGGAAGGAATCTATTTATTAACAAAACCACAAGTGAACTTTGACCTCAGGGAGTGGATGATCATTGTTGAAGTATGTAAAATGTTATGATAGTGACAAGGATGATGATTATGTTCATGAGACAAACATAACCCTGACCCATAAAAAGAAAGACATTTTATTTCATGGAGTGGTTTCAAAGGGATTAAATGACATTTTTCTAGATTTCAGTAGTTGCACCTCTTTACCTCTGGTAACCTGCAGTTGCTGGATCTCTATGGGCCAGGCAATGGCTGGGTACAGAGACTGCAGGTGCTGGGGCAGATTAATCCCTTGCCAAATCAGCTCCGCCTCAGCAATCTCAAAGTTCCAGGAAAGGAGCCTGCTGGGAACGTGAAGTGGTACTTGTGGTCTGGGATTATGACTTTCAGACTTGTTGGCCTTGAGAACACAAATGTAGCCTCTTGAATTGAATTTGCAGAGGGAATAAGTTCTGTGGAGCAGGGGGTGGGGGTTTGGATTCATCCACCGACCAGTGTTTTTTTGGGGATAACTATTTTTCCATAAATCCATCTTAAGTAGTCACATTCTCCCTGTGGCTAATAGGATCATGATGGGAATAATCTTTACAAATCTGACAGAAAAAAAAGAATGTCCTGGCCTTCAACTTCTTCCTCTCGGTAAATGAACAATTTCAAGAGTCTTTCCTGTGGGACAAGGGGGGGAAAGACTTACTTTGGCAACGAGACAAAAAAGTGAGAGAAAAACAACATAATTTTCTCAGGAGAAGGTTTGGCTGCGATTACTGAGGCTATATAGGTTACACATTATGTCCGTATTTTAGCTTCAGATGTGAGCCATTAGTCTGCAAGTGAAGAGCAGTGCAGGGAATTAATTGAAAATGAATTTAGAAATAAAAAGGGGATATATGCTTCAGCAGTAAACACTCATTTTAAAGTTTTCAGGCTGCCTTTAAAAACAACGAATACAGATAAGTTTTAGCGTTTTTATAGATTTACAGCAAATACTAGTGACCTAATGCTGGCCATTGGAGACTCTTGAAAATAGAAATGGCATCCTGGATTGAAATTGAAATGGTGCCCGATCAGACATTTGCACCCTATTCTCACCTTGTCAGTCACACCCGCTTCTATAGCCCCACAAAAGCCTCGAACACACACAATATGACCAAGCAAACCTCTTATTGTCATATCAAACTCTGACAGCACTGCGATCCAGACCTGCTCTATATTTACCCACCTGCTCCAACATACAAACACTATTATTTTTTAGCCATCACAATTTCAGACAACAGAAATGACACCAGAGAGAAATCTATCTTTTATTACTAAGATTTTTTTCTGTACAGGATATTTAATGATAATAATTGTATTTTTTCATATTTTTCCATCACGTAAATATTAGGTTCAGGAACTCAAATTTTGCTCAAGCTCAAACAAATAGTTGATTAGTCAATTGATCAGTCAATAAATAGAAACATAAAGCTTCGTAAATGTGATGATGTACTGCTTCTCCCTGTTATATATCATCTTAATTAGGGCTCCAGGGCTTCAGTTCCGATGATTACACATCTGAAGATTATTTTCTTGATGAATAGCTAAGTCTATGAAATGTACATGGAAATGTAAAATGTAAATGTAAAAAAACAAAAGGTCAACATATAGAATAAAGAAAATTAAACATTCACAATATTCTCTTCAGATGTCTTACTTCAGCCATCCAAAGACAAACAGAACAGAGGAAAACAGAAAACCTTGATGTTTGATTATTTTTTGTCAATTGATTCATTGTGGCATCCTGATTGTAAACTGAATATCTTTTGGGTTCCAACTAATTTTCAGACAAACATTTTGAAAATGTCACCATGTTAACAACAACAGAGCCGTTAATGATTAATGATCAATTAAATGACAAGAAAGAGCTCAACGTTCATCTGGCTGGTGTTCACAATGTTTAATCACTAGTGTCCAAGTCCATAGACAGTGATGGTATTGGTTGTGTTGTAACCTAGATCCCTAACTTAACAAAGAGACTCATGCTGCTGGACCCTATATTGCATTCTGGGACAAAGGTGCCATCCTGGACCCATCTTTCTCACAAGATCACAATGAAAGCCAGGAGTTGATTTAGCTGGCATGTGTGTTTTCTCTCTGTGCCTTTTGTTTGTGTGCTTGAGTGTGTGTGTGTGTGTGTGTGTGTGTGTGTCTGTGTATATCTGTGAGTGTCCCATTGTGGCCAGACACCTGCCCACAGGCTTCTTGTCTGACTGATGAATCAGTGTCTTCAAGATGTCTTTGAAGAAGTCTATTGTATCCCTTTGTTCTACAGTCTTAAGCATCCTGTCCTGCGTCTCCCAGTGCACACTAAAGAGAAAATAAATCCACTGCTGACACTACCACAATGGATGGCTCTGGCCATCGTCCCATCAACCATCTCTACCTCCTCTGAACAGAAGGAGAAAAAGATAATGGATGTTGGATCAGAGAAAAGAGAAATAAAAAGAGGAGTGTATACAGAGTCTGACACCTCTATCTCTTCTATCTCCCCATCATTTCTGTGAAAGAATAAATTAAACAAAAAACAAAAAAGAAAAACTCCCCCCAAAAACTTTTCTCATTTTTAGTCTGTTTTCTCTTTCTTCACTTCATTTGATTTCTCTCTTATTTGTGATGTCACACCTGCTATCATTCATATGCTGCATGGTCTGTCAGGGCAGATTAGAAGCAGGGGGCTTGTGCCTCGACAGCCATCGTACAGTATCAATATTGTGACGGCTGAGGAGCCGCCTGTCCTCACATCTCCTCCGAGTGCAAAGACAATTGAAAAGAGGAAGCGTCACAAACCTGACACCCGAGTCACTTCAAGGAATCCCTTTCAAGAAGAAATAAAACCTCACCTGACAAAGCAAAGCTAGCCCAGGACAAGAGTAAATAGCATCAAACACCAAGGGTATTTCCACTTTTAACAAAAGGAAATGCACCCGCTGGAATCAATTAAGATTCGGGAGGAGAAATTGATTATATTCTTAAAAGTTTTATTTCGTGGAAGGAATCTTGATTTAGTTGCATGTGGTTTATTTATTTATTTTTTTCACAAATTAGATAAGACGACAGGAATTGTGCTTGGCTCCAAAGAGATGCAGAAAACAGCTGCTATCGTTGAAAAGTTGAGGTGATTTCAATGGCAAACGGTGTCATTAGTGAAATAAGAAGCATTCACTAAAGGGGCTAATGCACAGTGGTGCATTTTTCAAATCCAGTAACATTAGGCAGAGTCGGCGTGGATTTTTTTGTATGATGTCTGCCACTAGGATTTTTCATAGTTTGACCAAATGTAATAATTTCCTCCCATACAGTACCACTCATTAACCCCAATTACTCTTCCAGGAGGCTATCAAAATTATTCTTTTTTTCCTCCCAGTGTTCTAATAACTCCAGCTGCTCTCCTCATCAACCAGTTTAATCTGGGTGAGTTAGACTGGGATGTAAGCCAAATGAAAAAATGTAACATGAGGTTAATCACCCTGCATACATTCTCCAAGTATTGTAATTTGTCCATTTTCTGTCTTTTCTCTTACTTAGTGCACACTCCCACCCTTTTGAACATGTCATTAAAAGTTGTCCGTTGCTTTCTTGTAGCAGATTAGTGCAGTTTGTGACCCATTGACTTCTGGGAGTTACAGCATAAGACCAGATAGTGTTCTATAGCTTCTATAGCTTTTTTTCCCCCCTTCTTCTTCTTTTAAGCTCGTTCTGTGTAACCAGACAGATTTTAGCCATTTTCCATAATTTTCACCAGAAGACATTTAATGTATATCCAGTGTTTAACCGTGGTACCTCTGACACAGAGTCTGCAGAGGCTGATGAGGGAGACACTGTTTGCACTGTCCACTTAAGATCTCTGTAGAAAGCAATAGAGCTCCAGAGAAAATACAACAAGATGAAACAAATGAAGACGAGGCAGAGAAAACAGAAAAAATACCAAGCAAAATACAAAAAAAAAAAAAAAAAAAAAAAAAAAATCCCAGGGTGATTACAAGATCAGCATGCCATGGTACAATTACCATCACTTTGAATTTGAAATGGCCATTTAAAGGGCAGTAGAGCATCCTGAAAAATTAAACTGGAGCCTAATTAGCACACTCCAACCTGACAACGGAGCAGCTTTCAGCCTGGCTGAGCAAAGCAGTCAAGCAAGAGGAAGTGAGTGACTGAAGGACTGAAGGACCAAGGAGGCCCTGCTGCTCCTGCTCTGAACCCATCACACACCCGACTGTGAGACACACTTATTCACAGACACACATGTGCAAACACACATCCACATGCTCTGCACCGGCATACGCACAAGTTTTTCTTTCCTCCAGACACACCCATCTTCATGGAAACTTGCCTCGTCTACTGCACAAGTTGCATCCTTAGACGTGTTATTATCTGAGGTACATGCATCACACGGGCAGAACAGAGTGGTGGCGCTCAAGCATGTCTCGGATGCCTCTCAGCCTGCTAGCGGTGGTTGGGTCAGGCCCATGACCCCTTGACCCCTCACCGTTAAATTAACTCTGCCCCTAGTTGGGTGTTGTGCCAAATGTCAGGAGCGGCCTCTAATCCTGTCTCGCTGTCTGGTTGGCCACTCAGCACCAGACTACCTTTCCTGTCCAGACCAATCTACCTACATACCAACCTCAGCTCAACTCTGCTGCTGGCTCTCTCCGCGCCAGAGAGAGACGACCACCTACTTTCTCCACCGAAATACGTGGTCGACCAATTTTTTTTTTTTTTTCTCGTAGCACCAACAAAACGATGCAGCCGCAGAGTTTTAGTTTTGAACTGAAACTTTTGACCGTCCAAGTGGGTGAAAAGTGGAATTGCAAAATCCTGCCGGAGGGTTGGAAAAGTGCTGAGGGGAGGTGAAACTAGACACTGTCAAGACAGCTCTGTCTATGTGTGTGTGTGTGCGTGTGTGTGTATGTGTGTGTTTCACCTCTGTCTTTCCTGAGCCCTGGGGTCTTTGCTGAGGTCTGGTCAAAGAGAAGGAGAGCCCCATGGCTAAATCTGTCACGTAGCACAACAGGTCGACTTAAACTTCCCCTGAGAACTTTGCAAAGTGCAACTGAGTTTGATACTTAGTTCTTAAATGCAGAACTTTGGAAACACAGTGTGAACTTTTTTAAAATAAGAAAAGAATATGATTAATGAGAAGAATACCACTGATGTTGTTGTTGTTGTGGTTTACCTTCAGCTGTGATGATTGTGGCTTGAGGACGCAGAGATGATGATTTCCTCAGGGCAGATCAATCCAAACCTGTTCCAAAGACCTGCACGACCTCTCCATACCACAGTCACGCAGCACCGCCATTGTCTGAAGTCACAGCTAATTTGATTTTGAGACAAATGTGGGGCTCAATCACTGCCTATTAGCTTAGATTTAATTAACCCAAATCATGTTATTGTGTTTGATGACAAAGAGGTTTCTGTGCTGGAACCTCATTGTCAGATCATTGTTCTGCTGTCTCATTCAGCTCAGTCAAAGGTTGACAAAGACCGGCTGCCAATGTGGACTATAGAAGGAAACAAAGGTCCTACATTATTGTTAATGGAGGGCGGGTAGTGTATACCTGGACAGAGAAGCTGTGCATTGACTATAGGCACAAAATGAAGACCATGGCTGTTTTTAGTTCTCATTCAGTGGGAAATTCATTTAACATTGAACATGAAGAATCCTGAATTTAGAGGAACTGGAAATCTTTGTGAAAATAATATAGTAATAGAATAACAAAAGAAAAGTACCGTTACTGTATTTTCTTGACTTCTCACCTTCAGCTTTTTCAGATCCTCAACTTCATGCTCACTAACGGTGCAGTACTAAGGAGTAAGACAACACAGATAATATTCAGCTGGTATAACAGGTCCTGCTGGGTTGTCACAAAAGCATCCGATGATTGAACTCAAGTTTCTGTTGCACGTCAAATTAATAGGACGAGAGCCCAACACGTAAAGAATGAAAAGTGCAAATCAATCATCTTCAAACAAAGTGACATAAATACCATTAAATTCCATAAGATCTTATTTTACCTCACTCTTCTCTTAATGCCTTTCTCTCATCTGGAGTGACATGAGATTTTTTCCCCGTGACACGCGCTATAATTGACAAAGCCTGGTTGCACTTTGCCAAAGTGTATTGAGCTGCTGTCTGGTTGAAGAATACAAATTCATTCTGAATCGGAGGTGCTCAACAAAACTGCTGCCAATTATCTGAAGCCCTGTAAATGATAACTCTGTGGCCACTCAAGCATAAAACAAGGAGATGAAGATGAATCTTACTCTTCCCCATCATTTCATCCCATTTAATTGACAAGCTCGCACTCGCTGTTAAATTTAGAAGATTACAAATATGAGCTGAATCTCGAGCACCCAATCCACCCGCTCTAATCACATGCTGAACCAGTCGCAAATTAATCTACATATTTTAATAAGGTGCCAGTAGCAGGGAAGGTGTGTGCAGACATTTAACGGATTATCATCCACCGTCCCCCGAGTTCAGAAATTGAATAAATATCTTTCACATAAATACATGGGAACCTCTGCTGATACCGAGGAGCTTTTCTCTTTCCAACTTGCTCGTACAGTATTCTTGTCTCTCTCTTTTTTTCTTTTTTTTCCCTCTCACAGTCGAATGTGTGGATAGGCTTTTGGAGGCTTTTGCTTCACTTGTGGTCCATAGTCTTCTCATAGTTATTCTCAGGCCGATTAACAGTCCAAGCACTTATTGGACAGAGAAGATGTAATTTCCCCAGGCCTGCTAATACCAGCAGCTCCTGGGTTTCTTACTTCCAGTGTAATCTTAGAAGCACAGGAATGAATTATGATGGCTTTATCAAGAATTATACCTGCTTTGGAGATGAGGGAGCCTTTGAGTATAAAAATGGCTATGTGCAGAACACTACTTTAACTTGTAGTTTTAAAAGTTAATGGGCAAACTAAAAGCTTACTGAGGTTGACTCATGCTCATGTTGAGCATTTTGCAGAAGCAACAGTCTGATGAAGCTGAATCCATTGATGTGAATCCATTTTATTTCTCCAGATTTCATTTTTTGGACAAACCAACCCAGAGAGTGCTTTAGACAAACTTTTATTTTTCACAGATTAGCTGTGAGTATAACTTTCAAGTACAAGTTTGTTGACAAATACATTATTCTAACAGGATAAGCCTGGAAATGTTCTTGATGTTCTTCCCATGAAAAGACCTAAACCAACTTTCCCCTTAATTTTTTAATTATTCTCATGACACAAAACAACAAAAAAGCGAAACAATAGCCATATTTCTTTGTAAAGAAGTGCTTGAATCAAGGCTGAACGATGCGCAGTATAAACCTATTATTCATTGTGGATTTCAGGAATGGCTATTTTTGCATTTGATTTCCACAATTGTAGCTGAGACTTGTACCAAACAATCATGTCTCCATACATGTAGACAGTAGGCCGGTGGCATCTCTGTGGTACCAGGGTTCATTTTATGTCATTACACTCTTTGTCACTTTAAGATAAATTGCATCTCTTGCGATTTGAATATTGCACTTGGGCCATTTTGCAATAATATTTCAATCAATTGTTTAGCCCCCAGCTTGAATGTAGCTGTGTTGTTATGACATGTTTTCACTCTGCTGAGAGTCACACAAACACACAAACATATACTCAAGAGCCATAAAAACGGCAGCCTTGAACCTGCAGCTTAACCTGCTATTCCCCTTCTCAAATGTACCTATTTTCTTTGAGAAACACTGAAAATTACAAGCTTCCTCATTCGCCTCAAATAAACTGGTGATGGGAGCCCTTAAGTGGCAGTACAAAGAGTTATAAATTGTTTTTTTTTTCACCTTTTCACAATGCCAGGAGGGATATAGGCCCATTACACTCTTGAGGGTCACTTTTAGTGTCGGTAGGTAGTGCTTACAAAGACTTTACAACGTGTATCATTATAGCTCGCCATATAAGGAAGCAGCTGGGTTGAGAAAGGGAAAGAAAGAGGAGGTCACCAAAGCTGTCAGATTTAGATGGAAAGGAGAAGCAAAGATCAGCGCTCAATTATCACCACTTAACTGAGGTGAATCTTCCCTCTTATTCATGCCACCTGTTTGTGAAATCAGCTTTTTCAACCTGTTTACAACATACAATAGCCTAATAGCTTTTCTGTCTTTGCTGTCAGCTGGCACTTCCTTTAAAGTTCTCCTTTGTGAGGAACCCAACTATTGCGCAAATATCACTCCTAATCAAACACGTCTTTATCCTCAACGCTCAATCAGCGATAGACGTGTCTCAGTACCAAGACAAAACGGTGATAAACCACCACCACGACAGTGATTTGTCATTTAGAAGTGATTCGTCTGGTGCTGTCCCATCTCCTGGCTGAGTAAGACATCACATGTCAGCATTGATTGACAGTCCCCAGTTCTGTCAGTTGGCTGCGGGGGAGCTGCAGGGAAAGATAAGGACATCTATCTGTGTACCCCCTAATGGCAGGCTGGGGTCACGTGAAGGTCCCCTCCGACCATGATGATATCTGTATCTAGTAGGCCTGGATTTACTCCTACTATAACATCTGTCTTCTGCTGACCTTTGAACCCTACCTGACCTCTACCACCAGTTTTTATCAGTCTGCGTGATCAGTTATGAAATATTGGTAAACACGTCTACTTGAAGCGGGAATGAAACTTCAGAGCATAGGTGAAGATGTGTCCTTCATGTGGAAATAAGTTCTTCTGAACTGATGAGATGTATTGTAATACTTTCACAGTTGACAAAATTAAATACCACCTAGTTACCATCTTGAAGGTTGTAATAATTGTTTCTTTTTTGGTGGTGTTGATTGAAATGTGTGGTCATCTTGAAGGCTGCAGTTTGTCATACTGTTGAATGGTATTCCATTATACTGTATTATAACTGGCTCTCTTATTCTGTCCACTCATTTATATCAGTGAGGGTAAGTTAACTACTAACTGAGTATATCAATCCTCTCATCCACTTCTTTGACATACACTCTCAACCACATACTGTATATGGATATGTATTTCAACTGTGGCTATTTTGTTAGCGCTGAGGTCATGAGAATAAAGTAATTAACCCTTAGGTTTCTTGTCATCAGTGGACACATATAGCTCAGGATGTGCTCAGTGTACCTTTTTAAAAATGTACAATGAGACTTAAAAATAACAGGCATTCTTTTTTTTTTTTTTTTTTGGCCATCTGACAAGGAAATGTAGAAATAAAATCTCCTTATTCATCTCTTAAATTAGCAATATGAGGCTGAACGAGATGAAGCCAGGACTCCACCAGACTGCACAATGCCATAAGTGTGTTAGAGATTTAAGTGCCCTTTACTTTTATCTCCAAATCTCCTTATTTAGGTTTATACAAAAGCAATTGGAGAATCAGGCATTGCAGGGGGTAGCCAGGGGGAGGGGCAAACCCCGGCAGCACTTAACCTTAAAGTACCTTGTTTTTTAAATCCCTCAACATATGTAGTCTGGACCTTAGATCTGTGTCAGAGTTTGTTTAAATGTGTTTAACTGAATAGCTCCTTTGTAATGTTATTAGCTCGGCATTACTGTGTTGACTGTTACAGTAAAGGGAGGTGCCCTGCTGGTGCTCGGGTGGGACACTATATGCTGTGCAGACCCACACAAAGGCTGATCTGAGGTTAAATGACTTTACTAAAGCATTAGAAGATGGAGGGGCTTAGAGACAAACAGGACAAATGCTTTAACGGGAACACATTTTAATTACAGTATAGGTTTCACTGCGCATCTGTCCCTACAATGTCAGGAAAATGCTCTCTGATGAACTAATGGAGGCGCTGTGTGCATGTGTGTTTCTGCGGGCATGTGTTGGCATGTTTGGCTGTTGTTTGTTTCTTAAAAGGAAGGCGCGCCGAGGTCAACCAGGGTTATTTGCTAAACCGACTTCCTCTGTTTCTGGGCCTACTATCACAGGTAAAGAGTCTTCAGAGAACAGCACAGCCTCGCCATGGGATTGTAGGATATAGTTCAGTTTAAAGATTATTGGTTTAAGAAATAGAGTTTAAAGATTAAAACATGATTATTGTATTGATCCATGGCAAAAAGTGTAAAAGTGTCTCCAAAAATCCATAAATGACCTTGTCTGCGAAAGAAGAGAGAGGAAAAATGCAAATAGCAATGGGAAATGACAGAGAGGAACAACAGGACATTTAAAGGAGAAACGAGACAGAGTCAGGACGGAGGGGAGGGGGAAGGGGGGTGGGGGGTGTTAAGGGTAAGAGGGGCCTCGCTTATTATCTCAATCATCGAGCGGAATAATAGGACAACAAAAAAAGCCTGAGTGTGCCCAAACCTACCAGTCTGCCAGTCGGGCCTGATGTGGTTAAAAAGAGTTTTGGCTAATCGACTACGCTCTTGCCGTCCCCACCCCAGTGACCCAGAACAGCCATCTTCCTCTCCCCGCGAGACCCCTACAGAGCAAACACTGCAGGGACATTAAACACTCATACACATTTTTAACCATTATCCTAAATGGCAAGGACTGTTCTTTTCTCCTTCCATAAGGTTTGAGCCATTGAATAAACTCAAATGATAATCCATCAATTTATTTCTACTTAGGTTGGTGAATAATGGTGCAATATCAGTCCTGGAAGGAGCATTGGGGAGTACAGATAAGTTCATGAAAAATTGACATCATTTGTTTCAGTAGGGATCTGGATTTTCTTTTTAGATCCTAAATGCAGCAGGGTCTGCCAGCTACTCCTGCACCTTGCTTGTCCATTATTTTCCTACTGCCTCATTTCACCCTCCTACTAAACACTCACACATGGCTATGTGGCAGTAACACGGGCAGTGTGCCAGACCCATTGTTGCTGTAAATACTCAAGGGCTGTTGTCTCCCCAGAGGAATATCATTTGAATTGTAGCTTTATCTTAACCACCTGTAACATGTGAACTAAGTTTGATCCCTCGAACATTTCCTGTCCCAGAAGAGAACATAAGCCTCTGTGGTGAAAGGAGGGTAAAATCCCCGTGTGTGGATTTCCTTTAATTACAATAACATTTGCAGTTAATTATGTACAAAGTATTTTAACAGCACAGGTTGCCTGACTCACTATGTCATAAAATATTTAAGGACAAGCAACACAGGAGAAGAGCAAAACGGGCACAAACAGAACTGGTACAGTACAATATCACAAAAAAGTATTATTGATGCATTGCTACATCAAATTCGTCGAGTAAAACAAGATTTAATTCATTTTTAATTCTATTGTTCAGGACTTTACTTGAGTATTTCACTTTTATGATAGATTATACTTCCAATCCACAACATTTCATTGAGAAATACAGTACTTTTTGCTTCAATACATGTGTTTGTCAACTAAAGTATCCGGTTACTTTACACACTTAGATGTGACACTCAGATTAAACTTTGTTGTAGGGTTGACCAGTTAATCTTATTTTCATCATCATCATAGTATCAACATACACGATAAACACATTGCAAAATGCTGCCTGAAATGCGATGAATGTGTTTTATTTGCAGGCACCATGCCTTCACACTCACTTCAGACAATCACTTCCTACACCTCATGCCTGTAACATGAGCTACACCACTAGACGTAACGTAACAACAACAGTGGACTTCCGTTGGGTCCCTTGGATACCGCGCCTGAAACGATCAGCATATTTGTTCTGGCACGACTTCTTGTGTTTATTCGACTTATAACATTTGGAGTTTGTTTACAGCGCACAAGCTTTCCACTCTTCTTCTGTTGTTCTTGTTGTATCTGTGTGGCAGTGTGACAGCGCCACTACAGGCCTGGCATATGCACTACAGCGTATTGAGTCGTTCTCAGAAAGACACAGGAACTGTGTGGTTAATATGCACACCTGAATATTTTCCTGTTAATAGCAGGTCATATCATCATCGCAATATTGAACAGTGTCATCGTACATCGGACATTTTGCTGATATCTTGCAGGCCTACCATTGTATAACAGTATATAAAGAAGCTTTCTTTTCCATAATGACTTTTCTTACTTCACGTCTGCTTTTACCTCAGCACTATTTTGAATTCAGGACTTCTATTGATTCTGTCATTGAGTATTTTTTACTTGTACTCCTGTGAACATTTTGGCCACTAGTATCACTATGGAGCATCATCCTTATGAATGAGCCCCAAGTTTGTTTATTGTGCACAGACAATACAGAGTTTCACGCGGTTCCACTCTTTGACGATAGGTGTCAGGCAGAGAATAACGGACAGAAGACGACGACTGTGTTAACTTGTCCTCCTGCATGTTGTCGAGAAAGACTGTAAACATAACTTTTCTTATGTAAGGATACTCCGCAGGGCGCCTATAAGTAAAGGATCAGAATATCTCATCTGCCACTGGGCTGGTTAAACAGTTAGCTCTTTTTCAAGTGGCCTTAACTGAAAAGGTCTGCCGGGCAGTTAAGATAACAATAGCCCACTTTTGTCAGATACTCTTCCAATTCCCCACTGGCTTTCTGGAGGAGGGAGCAAGTTGGCGTGCCGACTTCCTGTGTGTGTGTGTGTGTATACGTACGAGTGTGTGATAGCGTGGCGATTGTTAATTTACATCCGTTCATTGCCATCCCCTGGTTTTAATTCCGCCATCAGAGCATTAAAGGCGCTGCTGGCAGAGGCCCCATTACTCTGTTACTGGGGGATGTTGGAATGAAACAGTGTTATTATATAAATACCATTGCACTTTTGACTCCAGGAAGCTACTTCCTGAGGTGTAACCCTTAGTCATTCAGGGACCTGATTTACAGTAACTGGCCAGGGGTGGACGTGCCTCTCTAACACTTTATTTCACCCCTCTGCGCTCCTTCCCTCCTCTCTCTCTCTCTCTCCCTCTCTCTCTCTCTCCTTCTCCTTCCCACCCTTCACAGACACCCAGGTTTCTCATCTAATTTTAGGACTGGAAATCTCACTCTTTGACATGTCCTGGGGTTGATTTTCACCTCGACCACCGGCACAGCTGTCCATCCATGTGACGTCCAGAGGCGAGATGTTCTGCTTTATTAAAAAGTGTGAATATATATAAAAAAAAAAAAGGAGAGAGGGAAAGAGAGTGAGACACGCACACGCAAGGAAGAGAGGTACCATGCCAGGGACTGTTAACATACATCAGTCCAATTTGTACACGCAGAGATGCAGCCTTGCACAAGCTGGGGCCGAGGTGTGTTTGTTTGAATTATAACTGGCCAGCATGCATGTTCTGTAGCATACAAATCCATAGAAGAAAGGCCGCTGTTGCAGATCCATTCATCTGACAAACTTCTCAGGCAATTTGAGGTAAAAGACAATAACAATTTACATGACAGAGAGAGAGAGGGAGAGAGAGAGAGAGAGAGGAGGGAAGAAAAAGATGCAAACTCCACGCCAATCAAACTTGCTTTTGTGTACACCACAGCAGATAAAAAAGAACCTGACTTTGGAATCAAAAGATTAAAACAAAAGCTCCCTTGTCGAGTGTCTGTAATAGCACCGACTCTCCGGCTACTGATTATATAGAAAACAACTGCAATTACATTTCTGGGCTCACAAGAGAGAGGCGAAGAGGCAAAAGCAGGCCCAGGAGAGATGATTAATATTCTTATTTTTATTCAGATGCAGCCAGTGTACTGACAGCCACACCGTCTCACCGGTTCCTCTCATCAGCCAAATGCAAAGCATGGCCACAAGGAGAGGAAAAAAAAGAAAAAACAAAGAAAATAAATAACCTAGCTTTGTTTTTTCTGGCATAGAATCTCAAAAAACACATAGGTGTCCCAACTCCTTCTCACGTTCGACGAGAGTGTTTTAATTTGAATGTGAAAATCCCAGTCCTCTGAGTGAGAATGATGCTATTTCCCCCCTAGTGAGTCTTTGGAGAAATCCTCAGCTCCCCTGCGCCTTCGTAACTCCTAATTTATTTCAAGAGTGCGTGTGATTAGAAAAACCCTCCTAAATTACTGTATCGCACAAAACGGTATAATTAAATTAATATTGGATGTAATAATTACTTTGTGGATTCTCATTTTTCATACACACAGCTGCTTTGTTGCCTGAACCATTAGCATTTGTCTGCTGCAATTAACAAAGACTCTAATGAGATTTCTCCAAATGTATGTGTGTGTACGTGAGCGTGACTTTATGGGGCCTTGTTTGACTGTGTGTGTGTGTGTGTGTGCATGTGTGTGGGTGTGTGTGTATGTGTGTGAGTGCTTATGCACGCAGATTTGACTGCATGGTGTGGGTCTGCAGGCACACACCTCACACGCACAAATATATAACAGCTCTGCATTTCCTGACACGTTAAAAGGGTTTTGTCACCGCAGGTTTTTTACGAGTATCTTAGGACAGAGTAATTTAGCTTCAATGAGAACATGAACTTTAAGGAAAAGGTGGAAAAGTTCCCACTTTTTAATGACTAAAGGTTGAAGAATCTCTGTGGTGCCAAGAAAGGTACATTACTCTCAATCTCAACTGTAATGTATTCCCCTACTTGTGAAAAATAGCTACATTTGTCTAATGCATGTCATGGAACTGACTTAATTCTGAATGATGATCCTGTCCACCGATTTCATTCACATTCTCACGCTCACCAAGGACATGAGTCATTTTTTACCCCCCAACTTTAATACAATTTCGTATTCACGGTTACTTGTACAGAGTGTTTAACACTGATGTTTAGGCTTTTATAGCGAAATCCAATTGGAAAGTTTCACATCTACAACAAATAAATTCCATTACATTAATACCACAGCTAAATATGTCAGTTAGTCAATAAGTGTCACATGCTGTTTGGCAGGTTTGGGACCTGCTCAGCCTCCTCCAGCAGTCCTTGAGATAACCCTGTCTATTTGAAATGACTACAGTGTGCTTCAGTTGTCTCTGTGTATTCTGACTGGCAGGTGAACCTCTCTTTTCTTCAAACAGGACAACAGTCTCCTTCTCTCTCCCTCTCTCTGTCAGTCTCTCTCTCTTCTTCTGTCTACAACAGACACACTTCTGTGCCAGTACTGTCACTGCGGATGAAAATGTCCCCTAGTTATCTGCCTGTGTAATTGCTGTCTTGTTTGGTTAGGAGATTAGAGGGCTGAAACTCTTTGTGTGGTCTTGCAGATTGAACAAACAGGCACCAGTAGGAGCCCCTGTCCAAAAACCACAAGACAGACTCTCGTCTGTGTGACGATAGCGAGCCAGATGGACTGGCGCAGGTGATAACTGCGGAGGTTGGCGCGTTGATGGGCCATGTTAGGATTTGACGATGTAGCCTCATTTGAAAGCCATTCCGCTGCGTGCTATTACATTTCCAGATATGAGAGCTAAATCTTTCCTGCAGAGCGAGGACGAGTATTTAGATAACTGTGCTCATGAATACATGCACATTACACCTAATGACTTTGATTTTTTTTTCTTTCCTCTGGAAACACAGAACAAATCGTAGCTATAGTTAAATTTGTCAAAACTCTTTTGAGTTCTCTCCTGGCCACAGTTTCTTTAGTGTACTGTATACAATTGCTGCACCTCTCCCAAGTGGTGAAGTCTGGTTTGGTCTTTTGTGTGCTGTCGCTAGTCAGAAGTGACAGGCTATATTTCAGCAGCCTGCACTTTTCCTCCCTGTCTCTGAGGGTGGTATCCCATCAACAGTGCAGCTTCAGCCTCAGCCCTGTACAATGCTACACTCAGGTCCTCACTATTAAGGCAAATTTCCATCCCCAAGCCCGCCAATCTCCTTTGGCCTCCGTGCTTTTATTTCCCCCCTTTCTTGCTCCTTTTCGCTTTTTCTTCTCGCTGTCCTCCCTTTCGTGAAAAGCGAAGGGAACGCCGGGCTCCTCTTGTCACGGTGGTTCCAATCAGCGGGGCAAAGCTCAGGGATCATGTTTGATACTGTCAGATGGCCTGGAAAATTAAAAACCCAATTAAAGTGGCAGTCCAGAGGTCAGCTCTTCTGCATATCAAAAGCTCTCCTCTGGCTATTCTGCACAAATTATATCCATTAACAGCTCACTTTGCTTAGGCTGCAACAGCACAGCACTTAGGGAGTAATAAGTGCTTTCCCCTCTCTCTGTTCCATTTCAAATGTAAACCTCTCAGCCAGAGGAAATAGAGAGGAACAAATCATGACCAAATAATTTTTTCGTTGTTTCTCTCTTTGAGCAAGACACAAAGGTCTGTCTCGGGTTGGCTGTGTTATTAATGTGGTGGTCGAAAGAAAAATACAACCAGGAGTTTATTTTTAGATATGTTGCCACCTAACTCCTTTTCTCCTCGTTCTCCTTTGTCCACACATGACATGCTACATTTCTGCTCGTATTTATCTTTCGCTTTTGAGAAATAGCCACCAAGCGAGCCTCCCATTTCTCTTTCACTTTTCTCTATCTCTCCCTTCTTCTTTTGTGTTCCCTGTTTTACCCACGATTCATTAATTCCTGTACAGTGGTAAGGAAAGGACAGAGAGAAATGGCCAACCAAGCTTAATGGCATGCGTCTCGGGCCAGGCCATTAATATTCAGCTTAATGTTTCTGATAACAGGGCTGGGGGCCATGAGGAGCCGCTGGCCCAGACAGCCTTATTAAGCAGCTGGAGTGGAATGATGCTCGCTCACGTTGGGGATCAAATGCAAGAGTAAACACATATGCACGCACACGCACACACACGCACACACACACACACACACACCACACACACACACACACACACACACACCCACTCACAGTCAAGACAGTCGTCTTCGGGACTTCAGACAGCATCAGGATCTTCCCACTAAATCGCTCGCTCCATCCACCCTCTCTTTATCTGTGTGTCAGTGGCAGCCTCAAAGGTTCGCTTTGCTGCTGTAGCTGTATGTAAATGTATCAAACAGTGTTGATGCGCTGGTTCATTGTCATAGGTTGGTCATCTTATTAAATGTTTAATGTTCCCACAAATGAGCATAGCCTTGACATTTGTCTTTTTTTTTAATCCCAGGTTTTCTTTCCCCCCTTCCCCTTCCTCTTTCTCCAACAAGCCACAAGTTCTCTGCATTGGGTCTTTTAGCTCCATCTCATTTACATTTAATGACATGATAATACACATTAGCAGACTATTTCAAATAATTACAGCCTTTCAATCGCTTTTTACCCTCACCTCTCTCCCCCAAATGTTCCTCTACATCCTACAAGCTCTGTTCTTTTTTTCCTTTCTACTTCTAAACTTTCATATTTCTAACAGCGATAATAGAAAATGCTTTTCCTCAGAAACAATGTATAATAATATGTCACGGGGACGGGAAAAAGAAAAAAAGATTGAGCAATTTCCGAAGCAGTGCAGGGCGGGGGGTGAATAGGACATTAAGCTCTTTTCTCTGGTAGTGGTGGTGGGTATTTTTTCTTTCCTGTCATGCTGACGAGGTGTAACGCTGAAGCTAACAGTAGGTGAGCATGCAGGAAGGTGACAGCTCTGCTGTTAGGCCAACCACGGCCCTGCTGAATAAGAAGTGCTGCAATTCTCCCTTAAGCTGAAAGAATCCATTGAGTAAACAGGCCGATAATTGACTTTATTATGTTCTCTCATACTTACCTCACTTTACTACTTCACCGCCGCACTTAATTCTGTTGCAAAGTACGAGGGAAGTCCAACACGCTGGGAACAATTGGGGAGAAAGAGAAAGGAGCTGACAGATGCATGGGAGCGCATGTTGACTGACAGGTGCAAAATCAACTTTATTCAACTGATTTTTATGACCAATCAAAGGAACAGCACATAAAAGAATGACTGATGAAAAAATCTACTCAAAACCGAGAGAATAACAGTGGTTTATTATGGCTTTAGTTTTATTCTCAGAGTTTTGACCATCAACTTCCATCCTATTATAAAACCATGAAGTTCTTCACCGTAATTACTGGGGTCTGGTTACATAGCAACATCACCTCAACAAAGTCTGATGGTCCAAGAAGCTAGTGGTCAGATGGTCGGACAAGCTATAAACACACTAACCATTTAGCCAGATTGTCTAAACCACTTTATTTGGAGGGAAAGTTATTTTTTGCTGAAGGATGATGATTACGTTTTTGTTTTTTTGTTTTTTTTTCATTTTAGCATAATATCACAGTTCGCGACTTCAGCACTACACAGTCCAGTTGATGTATTTTTTTCAGTCTCGTTTTGAGGAGCCACTGTTGGGCCTTCTCTGTTAAAAAAAAAAAAAAATACACCTGTGAAAGAGTGTTGGTACCCAGAGGACCCTCTTTAGTCCTTTTATAACGCCCCCCACTTCTTTTACAGATGTGGGCTAGCAGCAGAGTGATCATTGGTCCTAATGTCTGTGAAAAGCTGTCGGACCATCCTGTTCCAGTCCTACACCTTGTTTAACTGCTGAGAACAGAGATTATGGGCTGAGCCAGAACCCATTTGAATGTAGGCAAAGGTGTGAACAATGACTCATCGTGAAGCTGTATCACTTCCTCTACTGCTCCAGAGTTCGTGTAGATACAGTACAGGTGGTTTCTGGTGACTTTATTTTTGTTTTGCATATTTTGTCGTCATTTCTGAGGGGGCGGCCTGGCTCACACCGCCGGTACAGCCCGTGCCACATGGACCTAGTCCCAGTTGAAGGGGCCATCGGTTTGAGTCCAGCTCACAGCCCTTTGCTGCATGTCATCCCCCTGACTTTCTTGTCTCCTTCTCACTGTGCTATCTAAATAAAGGCAAAAATGTCCCAAAATATATCACACAGTGTCACTTCTGTCTGAGCTGAAACTTAAGTGAATAATTCAGCAACAACAATGGCAGAAAGTTCACAACCCAACTCAGCCGAGTCTCAGCAATTTAAAACAGCCTTTTGGAAGTACTTCAGATTTTTTTGTCAGGAGACGGCAGCATTAAGGAACCTCGAGATAAAGTTGTGTGTAAGCTATATAAGCTACAGCACGCCTAGCCTACCGTTCTAGCAACCTCAGGGCACATCTGGAAAAAATCTGGCACCTGCACAAATAGTTGTGCCTCTCGCTGTAGTGGTTCGCTCTCTTACAGCCTTAACGCTTGAAAATAGATATTCAAATTCTTGGAACCCGTGTGTTCTCGTAGAGGGAATCAAACTATATCACATTTTGACAGTGCTATATTCAACAAGTAAAGGACTTTTAAGATATGAAAGCCAAATAAAAGGAGAATGAGAACCTGACATATTCTCTTTTATCTAGCTCAATGTGAACATTGTATTATTAGCATATGACAAACAGACTGCGTTATCTTTCTGTTAGCACATTCTTGTTTATGAATATATCTCCATGTGTGGGTCTCTTTGTGCATGTGTGTGTGTGTGTGTGTGTGTATGCATCCCTGTGCTAATGTGTGCTTGGGCAGGGATGAAGGGACTTGTAAATGAAATCAAGGTTTCTATAGCCTCTCTATTTTTTTTCCATAATATTGTATGAAAGAATTAGCCATGTGGAAGAGTAAGCAGAGCTCCCTTGTGGTGCCTGTATGAATCTATTCCTCACAGTTGCACTGTACTGGTCAAACAAATTAAATTACTACACCAGTATGTAAGTAATTTTATGTAAATTATGGTGTTAATGTTCTGCGTCGCGCTGTTGATGATGGGCTGGTGTGTTCCTCCTCTGGTGGCTCTCGTCTGTGGGCCCAGCAATCACCGGCTGGAAATGAACATGTACATTTGCCAAGAACAGTCTACAGTCTGCCCTAATTTTCTTTTTTCTTTTTTTTTCTCTGTCTCTACTGTCTGTACATTCAAAGGGATTTAACATATCTTTGTGTGCTTCAGGCTAGAACAGTAGTGAGACTTCGAAGGAACAGTGGAGAGGGTGGTTAAGATGCACAGGCCTATTGCTGTCACTATAGATATATCTACATTTGGGAGCTGTTTTAGCCAAGAGGAACATTTATGTGGACGCTCACCCATTATATTGGGGATTTTACTGGACAATGAATATTACATATGATGCATTATAACGTAAAGCAATGTATCTTCATTTCACATGTTTCCAAGGCGTTATTTCATACGACTTTCAAGCCAGGAATGTGGCGGTTACAAAACACCTTGATGGAGTTAGAGACTCAGGTGTACCTGTGCACACATCAACCTGCATCCCCGTTCTCCTTCACCAAAAGTCTCTGCTGGCCTCCCCCCTCCCTCCCTCCTTCATATCGCCTCCTCCGGCTGCTACAATTTATACAGCGAGGGAGGAGTGCAGGATTTACACTGGATTTTTGTTTCAGCCATCTATGGAATTAAGAAGTGTATCCTTGCATTTCATTAAATCCTGCCTAATGAGATGACTGTCTCTCCCCAAAGAGCAGATGATAAAGTACCCTATGCCATGGTGCATAAATTAGTATGGTGAGGTTAAATGCTGGAACTGACTCATGTTTCACAAGAGGACCCCATCCAGCAGTTAAATCAACTCATGCAACTGCTGCCAACTGCCGGCTGGATTCGCCTGCCTTCTCAGAGCTCGCATCCAAACTAATGGATCATTTGTTGGATCCTAATGAAATCGAAGTGCAGAAAAAGAATGAAGATGAGTCAAAACTTGTGTCTTTCTCTGTGTGCTGCTTTTTCAAACAAATGCAAATACACTGCTGCAATAGCTCCATTTCAACTTTAATTAAGTGATAATAAACAAGCATTAATGGAGATCCAAAGAAAAATGACTTATCATTTATAATGTGTGAAGTACATTTACTCGAGTACTGCACTTGAACCAAGTAAAACAAGTTCCACTTTGAATAGTAAATGCATCAATAATGTTTCAATGATACAATATATCGATTATTACTCCTTGTTAATAGGCCATTCTGCAGAATGAGTATATTTTACTTGAGTAAAGGTTCTCAACCACCCTCCACTGTAGAGTATTATACGTAATCAATAATTGGGTTATTATTACCCATGCATAACCTGTAAGCAGCATCATATTGTAGCTGGATAATGAGCAGCTTTGGGTTTTGCCTTGTGAAAATCTGAGTTACTGTGTTTTTATGGGTCTGAAAATGGAAAAACCGAAGCTGCAAAAGTTCTTGTTGTGTTTAACTTTTTTTTTCCACCAAACACCACTTTTGCTTTTCCTCAGCTACTTTACATTATTTCCAGAATTAGCTGCAGTTCTATTGCTCACATTTGTCATTGTAGCATCCCCTCTGCTGTTTCTGTGACTCTGGGTTTGAAGATGCACAATGAGTGGTGTTAATCAGTTTGATACATATTTCAGACAAAATCATATTACTGTAATGAGGCGCCCCACATGGCTCATGCACTTTGAAGGAGGCATTTCCGATGTATTAGTGTAATTACCAGGGATGAGAAAACTAACCAAATTTCCTTTCATGAGTTCATCTGAGCTGCGGTTCCACCACACACACACACAGAGTGAGAGAGAGAAGAGTGAGAAAGACATAGCAACCATCGAGAACTCAAGAGTGGGGTTTCTGTCTGATTTGATCATCACTTCTAATTGGAAGGTAATTTTCATAAAGCCTTTCAAATAGCTGACAGCTTCTGTCCTACATATCTGTCTGTCTCTACGTCTCTCCTACCATATTTTTCCTTGTTTTAAAAGATGCCCTCGGCAGAAGGGGAGCGAGTGGTGGGGATGCTGTGAGTTTGCTTATATTTCAGGTATTTTAAGCTTTTGGGTCCACATGGGTGTAATGGACTTATTCTCAAGCAGTTCTTGTCTCTCTAATTAGTGGTCCCCCCTCGAGCCGTAACAAGGGCACTGACGAGAGAGGCTTTTTCCCAATGATAATGTGAATGGATACCTGCAGGGGGAGATTTCTGCACTGTTCCTCATCCTGTCAGCCACTCTGGGTAACACTGGGGCTTAATGAACCTGAAAACAAGACACTGTGTGTGGTGAGGGGACTGTGTGTGTGTGTGTGTGTGTGTGTGTGTGTGTGTGTTCACGTAAATCCAGATGGGTACTGTACAATAGCTCAGAGCTGGCTGTGGTATATTTAAAAAAAAATACAGTGCAACTGTGGTGGAAAAACAGGCAGCCTGTGTTATCATGAAGTCAATTATTTGTCTGTGTGTTTTGGATTTCATGGAGTATGTCACCTGTAAAGGTGAAACAGGCGTCGCTGCCTCGCCACATTCACAGAGACACAGTTTACCTTGTGTGAAAGCACAAGAATCTGAGTCAAACCGCACGTGTCTCTCCCGCTGGAACACAAGAGCCGCTGAACATGTAATGTGATATGTATGTGCTGCCTGCGAGGTGGTTTGACTGATAAGTTGACACCGCGGAGATGCATATCTAGGATGCATGCAATGTCACAAATGTCATGTGTGATCGATCGAACGGCGCGCTGTCTGAGTGAGAGGTCATTGCTCTCCATATACAGCCGGGAGGGGGGAGACGGGACAGAACGCCTGGTCAGCACATGGTCACATTTTGGACGCACCATGCTCCCGTCCCCTCCCCTCCTGAGTGGGTAATGAGCTGTTGTTGGTGGAGCACACGTCACTCCATGTGACATTAGATTCAGTCCATGCTGCCAGAGCCTTCCCCCGTTGCTTTATCTTGGACACTGGGCCCTTCCAATGAGAAGCTGCAACTACCTTTTCAAGCTTGCTGACATTGAATGATGTGTTTGTTTATTATGGCGGATAGGTGTCATGTCAGACATGCATTAAGTCCTTGCAAAGTGAGCTATGCAGTTTTTTCCCTCTTGTAATAGTGCTGTGGACCAAAGCAGGAAAGCACTTGCTTGAGGAGAGAGTGATGGGAGGAAAGTCTGTGACAGACTAAACAAAGTGAGAAAACGGGTTGGAATAAAGGATGAGTAGGAGAGAAACATGGACAGGTTGTGTATGAGGGAGGTAGAAAGACAAAGAGACAGAAAGAGGGAAAGACTGAGAGACAGAGATGGAGGAAGGGAGCCACAGATGTGGCGGGGCCTCGGGCGATACAAGTCATTATGGTGTAAACTGCTCCAGTGGTGATGTTGTAGGGAGAGCAGAGAGGTCACCAGCTCGTGGTGTGTCAAGCAATACATGCACGCATACACATAAGCAGACACACACACACGCACAGAGGAAATTGAGAGAACATCTGGATACGTGCCACCTGCCTGGAGGAAGTCATCTAGTTTACACGCAGTACAGGAGGGGGTTTGTCCCTTCCTGGATGTGCAACCTTCATGCTAGCCTGCACCACTGGGAGAGGATGGAGGATGAAGTGGAGAGTGAAGAGCGTGCAAACCAAATGACACACTTTACACGGATTAAGTGTTAAAGTAAACACGGATATCGTGAGTTAGGACAGGAAACGGGGAGAAATGCACACCGCCGTCTCCTCTGGTGAACCCCTATCATGTCACCACAGTTGCGTACTTTACTCAGCTGTGAGGCGCTGGTCCAAGGTGAGGCATGGATGCTTACTGACAGGGCTATAACCATTGCAAACCAATTCAGAGGCATTAAATTGAGGAAATAAAAAAAGATTTTCAAATTTAACAGAAGAGATTTAAGTTGGAATATGATTTTGCAGAGGGGCTTTTGATGTCTCTATATCTTCTTGTGCCTGAAAGAAAGAAAGAAAGTAAGCGAGAAAGAAGGGAAGAAAGACATGAGCCACAAAATTCAGCACTAAGTATTGACCATCTGGCTCTAGCCCAAGCTAGCGTGCCACAAAACAATTGCATTCATTAGGTTAATTTATCATGGTGGTAAGCTCAATTTACTTTTGCTTGTGCGAGCGTGGCTCATTAAGATTCAGTCTGCCGTTTCCTCGGGCCGTCTTGTGATCATTCACACAGGGTTCACGCATTTTGGACCAGATAGGAAGCACTCCAGGGTTATCTGCCAGACCTAAACTGTTTAAATAAAGGCAGCAAAAGAAGAGGTGGAGAGAGGGATTACGGTGGCAAATGAGAGAATGAGAAAGGGATGGAGGGGGCGGAGGCGGCGGTGGTGGGGTGTCAGCGGAGGAGTGATCTGAAGAAGAATGCCGTTGAAGAGAAGTGGGGGAGAAAGAAAAGGGCTCGGCTCTCTCAGTTGACAGAATGGATGTCGCGGGGCCGTGGTGGAAGAGGAATGGAGAAAGAGCAAGGGAAGGGAGGCACGTGACTAAATGTATTCTGATAACTGAACAGCAGATGTCTCGCATGGAGCTCCTTTGTTGCCTGAACAGCAGGACCCTGCACTTCAGTGGGCTCACTTCACACCGCATTCATTTGCCTGCCAGCTGCCAATTTAGGGTAGAGAGAGTGAAAAAGAAGGAGAAAGAGGGAGAGAGAGAGAGAGGGAGGGAGAGAGACTCACACCAGTCCGTCCCTCCCCTCCCTCGGCATGTCTTGCAGAGAGGCTGCCATTCCGTTCCCTCTTCCCCCGGTGGCCTGTACAATTAGTGATCTGCATAACCACCCACACCTCCACGCACTGCTCTCACAGAGCAGAGGGGGAGCTGCCTTTGTCTTTTGGCTGCTGTACAATGAGTCGCTTTGGACTTGGCTGGAAGCCAGGAGCTGTGGCACAAAACTGCATGTTCTTGATGGATGACGAATACTCCCGGAGTCTTGTTTCCTCACGCAGGCTGATTTTGGCGGGTCAGAGATGAACTGCCGCAGCGGCCGTCAACAGCCCCCCCCCCCCTTTTTTTTTTTTTGTTAAAAACACCTCCCAAACTGTGGAAAGGGAGACGTTTTCTTAATTGTGAACTCTTATTATTCTCCCAGGTACCTTTTGATCAATAGAAGCACGCTCTCATTAAGCCCACAAAGCCCACAGTTCATTAACGCCTGGGTGAAAACAAATTCACACCCCTCTGCTAAGTGATGCAGGCCAAGGCGACGGCGTCGAGGCCGAGGCGAAGCTGCCTGTGTGAGGCAAGACTCAGGTGACTGGTACCACGGCTTCACAGCTCACCTGATGCTTGTGACCTCACTGAGAACCAAATCACATCTCACTTTGTGCCGCACACACTAGAGAGGGCAAAGAAGAGTGCGAAGTTCATATTTAGTTAATATAATTGGCTAAGCTCTTATTTCTTATGTAACAGTGGGGTGGTGGTGGTGGTGGGGACAGGGGGGGTGGAGGGAAAACAGTTTTATTTTCCATGATCTCCCCCCGTTGCCTTCTCCCCCAACACACAGCAACGCCATAAACTTCTGCTCTGTTTGACTTTCACCATGTTATTATCTTAATTGTGAAGTCCATCCAGTGATGTGGGTGCGATGGGAGCTTTGTAGGGATTGCTAACCCCATTATTAAGGCTTGCGTAGTGCGTCGTGTGCCAGATAATACATGTATTGATCGACGACCACCAGCTCATCTAAATTGTGCTCACTTGTTAGAGTACAAAAGGCAGCAAGAGCAGATCCCTCTCACCGCCCTCCCCAATGTCAATTCGCAGGACGAGCTATGGAGCAAGCATTATCCCCACTTCCTGAGTCGGAGGGGGCGACGGTGCGGGCGGGTTGGTGGTGGTGGTGGTGGGGTGATAAAAACTTTTTGATTAAGGAGAGGGAATGTTCTATTTCATTCTGATTTGGGAAGCAGGAGAAAGAGCGGAGGATTAATCTTAAGGCCGTCGTTTTACTGCCTATCCCCACTCCTGTCTCAGAGCTGAAGAAGCGCGAGTGAATAATGGGGTGTCCATCAGCCGTGGGCTCAAGCCCAGATTGGGATTTTCTCTGGGGATAATACAAAGCAGGGCGACAATTGATGATTCATAATGTACAGTTTTAGCCCGGCGATAGCGCCAGCTATTGTGCCGGGGTTGGCATTAGTATTACAGTATCTCCCAATGAGGTGTTCCAGCCTGACAGCAATCTTTGGAAATATCCTTCTGCTGAGGATGGGAGAATCTGGAGTTTATAAATATGGATATAGAGAATCATATATTCTGTAATTCAGATATGTGACAAATTGCACTTTTAAGTCGTCTGAAGCAAACCTCCTCATTCAGTCGTACATGCACAGTGTAATATTTAAGAATCCTTTGAAAGGAAGGGAGGATCCAGCTATGGCAGGAACCAGCGAGGAATAATGGCGCCTTGTTATGTTCACTTACTCGACTCCCCCATTTTGTACACAGCCGCTTTTACACTCTGAACCGAGAACAATCCTGCTAACAAAGTTGTCTGGCTCTCCAGTCATGTGAGCAGCACCTGTCGTGTCAGGGAGTGGAGGCTGAGACGGCGCTGGGGATCCATGGAGGGGACGCTATCCATCAGTGGTTCAATTTGATATTTAATTTAGACTTTTATGAGCCTTAAAGGATGGGCCATGTCATTTTTCTCTCTCAGGCTCTCTCTATAGGGATGGAGGATAAATTCCTTCCATCCATGCAGCAGCCTAACCAGGGCTGCCTCAGATTTATAACTGTATACGGTGCTGGCGACGTTGGTGGCGGACGATCACTGGCCCACATACAGGATGTAACACACAAATGTCTGTCCGGGGTCATACCTGCTCTAACTTGGACAAAAGTCTGCAAAAGCACGCATTTGGTTCATTGCAGATTTTAGAAGCTTCCATAAAAGTTGACCACGGCCATTATTGCTTTGGCATTATGGCATATTATGTGGCATTATATCAGGAAGAGAGATCTGTTAGGATGATGTCATATCTGGCGTCTTTAGAAGAACCGATTTCTCATTTAAAAGCAGCAGAACAAAATCAATTAATTTAGCATTAATCAGCAGAGTTGGCGATATTATGCATACATGTTTTTTATTTCCATGAGTTATGGGTTGGGTAAAATAGGCGATATTCTGAGAGGGTAATTTTAAGGAGCAGCAACGAGTTTTATAAACTAATCCTCTCCTAATGGTCTGTTTTAACGTAATTTATAGCTTCATTCATTACCTCTTTTGTATTAGTAATTATTTCTAAAATACCAAAGAGCCATCTTTTCTTTCCTGGTTCTTCTCAGGCTCTGATTTATCACCTCAGCTCTGGCCTGATGCTGTCTTCCCAAGGTGTGACATTTCAAAATATTTATAGCTCTGGCACATTAAAGGCCTTCCTTTGAAGGTGACCGACCGCTCTTCCACACCAGTGTAATTAATGGAATCTCGGCTTGTTCTCCTTGTGTTATTTATCCACCGCATTCTGTAGAAACACTATGGAAAACAGCAAGGTGTTGGCTCAGCTACCTCAGCTCATAAACAGACATTTTATACCCATGGGTCCCACGATGCATTGCAGCGGGCGCGACTGGGAGACCATTCCACGTCAAAGCCCCAAAAGTTTAATATTTTATTGATTAGATCTAAACCTTCTGTCCAAAGTGGCAATTAAAATTCAATTAAACTGACTGAAAGCATCATATTAAATTTCATCTCTTTATGAGCTCCGAGATAATGCTGGAGGACAAGACTTGACTATAATCACACCCTTTTTAGATTATATTATCCTGTTCATTCACTATAAAAGTGACACTTTTAGGTATACTTTCAATATTTCTTAACTATAACCTTCTAATGAACACATTTTATAGCCATTAAATCAACTATTATTGGGCATTGTAATAAAGAGAGATGGCTGCTTTTTTGTTCAGCTCCACATTAGATAAGAACGAGTTGCATTCCATTTTTTTTACACAGGTAAATGAAATGTTAACCAGCCAGTGAAACAAAACAAATGGATTTTAGCACATTTAGGAAAATCTCCATAATGCTCACTAGCATTACTAACCATAGTGGTAAAATATTTTAGTATTTCAATATTGTGCAGCTAGTGAGGTGGGCACACATGTTTTATATGTTCACCATCTTATTTTAGCATGTTATTATGCTAACATTTGCACTCAACACAAAGGTTGATGAGAATGTCATTGGTTAAGTGGGAGCCAGAGCATCAGAAAAAAAAAATTCAGACCTCATGGAACACTTATCTAGTTACAAGTCATCCTGAAGAAAGCATGAACGTGTGTAGTGAATGTACATGTCCTAATGTCCATCCATTTGTTGTGAAGAAACTTCACTCTGTAAACTGTACGTTGTGTCATATCTGTACAAAAGAACATTGACGTTGATTAAATGTGTCGCTGGGAATTCACATAGTAGTTCAAATATTGTACCACAAAAAAGAGAAGTGAACCTGGTCGTGGTGCTGAAGTAGACAGTAGGGTTTATCCTACAGGGAACATTCACGTTCACATCTCTAACCTAACAACAACATTTTCAGTTAGCTTCCCCTTTTTCCATTTTTTTCCCCTGTGGGCTCATCAAAGGTTAAAGGTCAGGGCTAAGTCACAGCAAGGCCATTGATCCTGCAGCATCCACTGCAGTAAGCCGGCTATTTAGATACACAGAGAGCAGTGTGGGAGGCTGAGAGAGGTTGTTATTACTGAGTGCCTCTCTGTTTCCCCAAGACTGTTTGCTCTGTGTGATTATTCTCTCCAGCTCCCCGAGCATCCTGGCTCCTGCCTCTGTGATAAAGATATTCATTTACCTGATATGAAAATCTTGTTCATGCCGATCCCAAATGACTCCAGATAGAGGAGGGGAAAAAAGCGGGGAAGTGAGAAACAGTGAAGAACGTATAGGAGGTGTATGGATGAGAGTACATGAGGGAAGGGGAGAAGTAGAGAGTGGCTGGAAAGAATGACATGAAATATTAATACAGTCTGAGCCGATGTGACATCCTAAAGTTTGCATGATAACAGAACACGGCTTTGTATCAAATGTGAATCCTGGATTTTTTATTGATTTTTTTTTTTTTGGAGCAACCGTTGCTAGGACTTACAAGTCAGTTAAAGCGGAGGGAACACATTTCCCATAGGTTTGAATGTGTTTGTGAGTGATTTTGCTAAATGAACGAATGAATGAATGGAGGCTGTACATATAGCGCCCACAAGCTCACATTATAGGTGTGAAAGTGCATTGCTCATTTTGTTGTTGTTTTTTTGGTCTGCTTGACTCTGGCGAGGAGTCTCCCACGGTACACATCCTCCCTCAACTGCTAATGATGAGATTCATATCATTTTAACCGCTTCAGAATGAGGAGGCTTCTCACACAGCGCTGGCACTCATCCACTAACTCTTCTACAGAGATGAAGCAGAGAGAGACAGATATTATGGGAGAGAGGAGGGGAAAAAAACTGAATGTGTCCTCTCAAATGCATCCTCGTGGTTAAAAGGGTAAAATGAGATGCAGGGGTACGATAGTCACTCCCCCTCATCATGTAGCTGGCCCATCTTCTCTTCCTTTATTTTGTTTGAGTATATATGGCTCACTCATCTCAGGTTTTATTGTCTCTATCTCGGGAAGCGCTGCTTTCCCCCCTATAACACGGTCACCATGCGCGGCACATCAGGCAAGTTCTTGATTCTGTACTCAGTAATTTAAAGCCTTTATGGAATTGCAATTTCAGGGCTCAGTGCTTGTTTTTCTAAAATGTACTCAAGGAATTAGCTACTCCAGCCACAAATCAGTTGAATTTATGCACAGTTGTAATACACTTTATGGGCTCATGGTACATTGCTTCAAAAACAGCAGATGTGAAATTATGATAAATATAATGAGGGTTTTTTCTCCTTTCTGCTCCTTCACTCTCTCTCTCTCTCGTCTGTGTGAGAGAGGGATGTGAAGCGTGTTTACTTACCCCATACAATACATTTAATGTCTTAGTAAGGGCCGCCAACAAAACCTGATTAATGTCCTCATCTCTTTTATTAAAGATAAGAGTGGCACTGCAGTCAGGAGATAGAGAACATGCCATAAATCACAGGCAAAATGAGCAGTCAAATAATCACTCATCAGAAATGAAATCTACATACATTAACACTTGCAGACATTCTGCTGTGAATATAAACACAGGGCTACGGGCGATGAAGCCGGCACCATTTATCCACATATGCGTGGTTAGGGGGAGGTAAAGGTGTCTGGAGAGAGGGCGAGCTCTCAGCTGGTGATGATGTTTAAGGGGGTCCTGTCCTGCTAAGCTACAGTCCACCAGACTAACCATGTGTCCAGGGAAGCAGACGCACAATCATTAAGGGCAATGGATGAGTTGGATGGCGGAGGCAATTAAGCATCACCCTGAATAGGACATAATGTTGATCCATCCCTGTGATTAATCAAGGCATGCATTAGACAGTGATGGGCGACCCTGCGCCTTTGTGACAAAATGATTCTTCATCCCGTGTTTGGGGATTGGGATCCTGAGGTCCCTAATGCGCCTTAGAGGCGCCCCAATGAAACCCTGTCATTTATTCTGCTTCTGTCCCTGACAGCTATCAACCTGTCTTCTGCCAGCCCAGGAACATTATCTGAACTCCCAAGGCGGTTAGCGACAGGGACTAAGCTTATGAGTGGTGGTAGCAGACAGGCAGATATGTAAAGCAACGATAATGCTACCTTCCTTTTGTACTCTCTGCAGCAGCCCAGGTACATGTACACATGCATATGGCAGATGTAGATGTATACAAGCCTTTATTCACACATACAGTGTACATGTGCAAGCAGTTGTCCAGGCACCCATGCATAAAGCCATACATAAACATACTGTAATGCATTCACCACAAATAGAGCCACATGTGCTTTTTTTTTAAACATCCCACACACATCAGAGGCCCTCCTGTGACAGATGTCATATGTTGTGATTAAAAACTTGTGGAAAATTAAAAACAAACGCACAAAGCACTATGTCTGTTCTTTGTTTTGGTGTCAATCATATCGTGATAATCAAAATAAGCTTCTTCTTTTCTTTTTTTTTCCTCTTTCACTCAATCGCCTCCACTGTGGCATCTGGCAGGGACAGGCTGACGAGGTGTCTTTACAGCGGAAATTATAAGAAATGGATTTTTCATGCTTGATAACAGTCACACACAATTAGTAGGAGTGTCGAGCCACTCCATATAGACTTGTGCAAAGTACTGCTGCTCCACTCAAAATATTGACAGGGATGCGTAGCAGTGTCAGTGGTCTCACTGTGATAATGACTTGTTTGCAAGCAGATACTGTAAATGTGCCTCATAGACACAAAGCTAAAGCACGTTTATGGTCGTTAATCTTTTGGTGTTAATCACTCATGATCCAAATATTAGACCTGTCCACTTGTCCACATTTTCAGAATTGACTCAGATTAGTTACTTAAAACCAAAGCATCAAGTATAGTTGTGTGTCTTTGAATGTTTGTGTGTATGTGTGCATGTTTGTTTTTATAATCACATCATTATTACTGACTGTCCCACACTGTAACAACTCTTAGATTTCCATGTAAAAGCTCCTGTTTTTGTGTCTTCACTCATCATTTCTGTGCATTCAGAGGATATTGTGTCTTGCACATTGAGCTGCTCTTTGTTTCCGTCACTTGTCTTTACTTCCATCACATTTAGATTTGTGGTTTGGTCACTGCAAGACAAGACTCGTTTTGTAAAGTTATTAACTTCTGAGAACAGCCCAACTAAATATTACTTCTTGTGTGTTTTTTTGGTCATTTCATAGTTATTATTTTACTGTACATTCACCTTGTAATGCTTTTAAAAAGATAACACATGTAGTGGATATGATATATTGTATCATTTACTGTGCCTTGGAATTTATATTACCTCCATTATTTCTAATAAGGATGTAATTTTGTGGATTATCTAAATGAATAAGATGCCCAGTTGCTATGCTTGGTCGTTTTCTTCCTCTCTGCAGTCGCCCTCTGCCCATATGACTCCATATTCACCCGAATTGCTGTATCATGAGGATGTCATTACCTCCATCACTGAGCCCAGGCATCTGAGAAGCCTGTTAACCTGGAGTAGACCTGGCTGTGCAGCTCCGAGCTGATGGTACAATATGCTCCTTGTTATTCTAGGATCATTGACGCTAAAGCCCTGGCAATCAAGTCAGTTTTGTTGAAGCTCATTGGCTCAGTGGGGTCTCATCTCATCTGCGAGCTTGGAATGAGAAAAGGAGTGTTCGGGTTAGTTGGGTCGTTAGGTAGAAATTCTTTGATAATGGTGCATGTTACATTAGAGCCTTACAAACCAAGGATAAGTGTTTCAGAGTCTGTGCAATGTAATTCACAGAATGGTTATGGTAGATAAGGAATTCTCTTGAGGTGTGAAGTATGGAGATGAATAGTTCTTTATACATCCAGACTCATCACATGCTATACAGCCAAGACACACTAGTTACAATACAAGTTGATTCATATATCTAAGACTCTTTTATTGCAAGATGATGTACGGCAAAAGTATTTTTTGCAAACTGTCGGCCCGATGCAGTTGGTCAGTTAGTGTGACTGTTGCTGCTGTCATCCTACTTGTTTAGACATTGTTTGGAGCGTTGTTTTAATTTCATGTAGCATTAAAAAGAGCTGCGTAAATGCCCATTAGTTGTAAGAAATCTGTCAGCATTAACAGGAGCCTGACGAAATGTAAACCCACGATGAAATGGAAACAGCTGAACAGCTGAGGCATGAGTATGAAACAATGTGTGTACCAGGGGGTGGGTGGGGGGCGTTTTGTCTTTGGTCCCACATTGCATGAACCTCTTTCATGCACTGTGTTCCAGCTGAAGTTGCTCTCCATATAATCCATGCAGTCCTGCAACATATGCATTTTTTTTTTATCAATAATTATTAATTTTCCAAATATATTACGCCTCAGATTGAGAAATTGTCAATACATAAGTATCAGTCATTCAATAAAACAACTGGGGCAGGAATATTTGAGCTAATCCAGCAAATAAATACTTCATATTGATGCAAAAAATAACATTACACTTATAAAACCATTTTGATCAATGATATGCTCACAGTTTACTGATGTTGCTGATGTTACCATAGAAATGGAGGAGCAAAACCTCAACACAGACACATGCCTCTAGCGGTCCGTCATTCAGAACAGGGGTTGGAGTTATTAAGATAAGATTACACTGTTTTGATTCAGTATGAGTCTTTAAGGAAATCTGACTTTGCCATTGTTACAAACACTGAATATAGTTTCACATTCAAAGTCAGTGTTGTATTCTGTACGCTGTATGGGGGACACAAGGTGTCATGGAAAATCTAGAACTGAGATTTCTAATTTTTGTTTTTAATGTCTCTCCAATAACTTGAACAGATGACAGACTTTCAGCAGGTTTTTTTTTTTTTGTTTTTTTTACCAACAGTCAAACTATCCACAGAGGTGCCCTGCTCTCCAAAACAAACAGAAACAGTAGAAACACCCATAAAGCAGTTCCTGTTTAATTATCAGTGATTCACTGAAAGTCTTCAGCACAGGACAGGATCTCTCCAGTAGCTGGGAGCTGAGCTGTCAAATATTTGCAATACAACTGTTTGTGTTTGCTTTCACTTGTTAACGAACCACTCAAAACACACATCACAGCCAAAGTAGCTTAAATAACCTGCTTAAATGATCTCAGGACAATCCTGGAACAAGAGCAACCATATGTCTGAACTCTTCCAGCTCTTCCAGGCTTTTTAGCTGACGTCATGTGAATTCAGCATCCACAGTACATCAACTTTAATGTGGGACATAGTGGCATATCATAACTTTTAAGTAAAGTAAAGCAAGGATGATATTTCATCATTATGATCAGTGTTCAGCGCCGGGCTGTCCCAAACCCTCGAGCCTCCCTCCTCCATGTACTCTCCTCCTCAGAAGCATCTCTAGTTTATCCCTCTCCCCGTGGGATGTCAGCCTCTCAGAGGAAGAGGGGGCCATCTTTGAGAAGGTGGCGTCACACAGCTGCCATAGCCCGGCAAAGCTCCTCGAGGAAAGACATGTTGTCAGTGCGCATTAATCATCGGGCCCACCATCGGAAACAGATTCCCCTCATAAGCAATTTCACTCATTAGAGTTGTGGTGCTGATTTGCTGATTGGAGTTGCGCTGAGGCCACTAAACTGTGAGGGAATGAGAGGAGAGAGGAGGGGAGGGGCGGGAGGAGAGGGAGAGGGAGAGAGAGGGTCTGACACATTTACAGTGATGTGAAAGCTGAGATGTTGATTAATGTGCATTGTTCCTGTCACATAAACTGAATAAATAAATATGAAACAAAAGCAGAGGGAGAGACTCATTTACAAACCAGGAAATGAAAGTTCCATTTAGTTAGGGAGTAAGACAGACCGGGATGACAGTCTGTAGACACGACTGTAAACAAGACATCACTGCAGTGTAAGTCAAGGCCGCGTGCACCCACATGCACACGAAGCACCTGGCGTTGCTGTTTGGTGCATTCCTCAAAGTGACGCAGTGCAATTCTCGTGGCATAGACAAAACATTAAGTGGAGAGCCCCAGTGCCCTGCCAGCTCCTCTGAAGTCCACCACTGCGATAAGTGGCCTTCCTGGTTAGCACTGACACGCTGCAATCAGCCCTTGAAAGCCCTCAGGCTGTGACTGGTTTCAAAACAACCTCGCAGCTCAAGCAGGGTATTAAAATAAATACTTTTTTTTTCTAATACAGAATTTAAAAACCCATCTTAACACACTCCTGCAAATGATGCATGGTGATCACACAGTATTTCACTACAGCACATCCTTGCCTAGGTCATATTTAGGACAGGCTGTTTGTATTGATCTTCATATCCCATTCACAAACACCCTTGTTTACATAAATAAACAATATTCTGTTTGCTGCCATGGAAACAGAGTTTACACGGGCCACGAAATCACCATTTAATGGAGTAAGATGTTTACATGACTGAGGATGCTTGCTAATAATGGCATATCTCAGCTGTCACACTCAGGTTTCTCATAACTGGGATATGTGTTTATTGGGAGTGGAGGATGCTGTTTACAAGCGGCAACTCTTGAACACAACACTTGTGTGTAAGCTGAGTAATTTCGGAATATTAATGTGAGCAGCGCTCCTGTGAACAACCTCCGGCAGGTTCTTAAAAAGTTGTTTATCGTTATTTTATAGTATATTTCAATTAATTTCTACATTAAACTGCAGCAGTTTTGTTTCTGCACTTTAAGTAGCAGAAGGTAGTTAATGCAAACTTTGAAAGATGAATCTCTGCTCAACATACTGACTCCATTGTTTCAACAGTGCCAACTTTTGCGCCATGTTTTGGTTTGATCCCATCCATTACATCCTCTCAGCCCGGTCCCTGTGTGACCCCCTTTACCAGTCATTAGATCATTACTCCGTTTTAGGGAGCAGCAAACATCCGAGACTGTCTGAACTTTTCCTGTGGAATGGAGCCAACAGCCTCATGACTTAATAAATGGTGACAAACATAAGCCAGTGCTCGCATTACACGGCAACAGAGAAACAGAGCACCCACTTGAACCACATAAACGGTCACTACAGTTCCCCATGTATGCATATATATATATATATATATATATATATATGTGTGTGTGTGTGTGTGTGTGTGTTTGTATACACACTCCTCATCCATCATCTCTTCTTTGCTTTCATCATTCTTCAAATGATCTTTGCCACGTGATCCGTGTTCTCACTATGTAGAGATACACGGCGTGCACTAATTAGCCGTTATTTTGTCAGGTGAACGATGGCTGCCGATACACCCCTCTGTCATTTTCTTCAAGAGAAAAAACGCTTGCGTGCAGGCATTCCTCTGCCTGCTTCCCTCAGCTCCTTTTTTTCTCCCTGGTTCTGCAGATTCCTCCGTCTGCCCCGGCAGCCCGGGAGAAGTCGTTTTACAGTTCAATCAGGAATTCTAATAAACTGACCTGTGCTTTAATGACTAATTCATTGTCTCCTTTACTACCTTCATGGGTATAAAGCGGATTAATGACTTGAGCAAGGTTAAAAACAGTACCACTGTGCTTTTCCTTCATCTATTATCAATCATCCTTTAGATTCTTGAGAGAGCAACGGAAATTGAAGGAAAATTAGTAATCCCTTTGATGGATGATAGCATAGGTAGTGGTGTAGGTGTAAGATATAAGTGTGGCTATAGCATTAAACGGAAATAGCAAGATAAGTAGCATCACACGAGGAGCTTGCTTTTTAAGACATGCCACATGCATGGAACAGACCATAATACTGTGTGACAGCAGAATTATTATTCTGTAAGGAGAAAGAAAGTCAAGTCGAGAAGTACTGTTTCTGATCATCGGCTCAACAGTGGACTCATAAATACCTGTTATCGAAATGGCCCAGAGACATAATCTCATATATTGTGGCACAAAGTGCTTTACAGTGTGTTTACAACAAAAGAGCTTTTAAGAAAAACTCCAAGGAAAAAGAGAAAAACTCTGCACTGCGTTTTAGAGAAACGAGATTCAGACTTTCACGTGAGTTGTTAAAACTTCTTTGACAGTTTCTTTACTTTTCCTCACACTGTACTACTTTCTTGTTGTTTCGGAAATCCCATGGAAGAGGAGTGAAATAAAAAAATAAAAAACAAAGAGAAGGCAAAGGGGAACGGCGAGGAAAAGGGAAGAGCAAGGATGAGGCTGCGTCTCTTTGTTTACCATTCTATATTCCCATCACACGTACACACGCCTCGGCTGCATCTCTGGGCTCTTCCCAGTCTTGGCCCAGTCATTTCTGACAATGTTAATGATTTAGTGGAGAGCCCTCCACAACGGATGATTTGTGACATGTAGGAAGGCTGGAAATGGGGGAGGACTAGGCAGGTTTCAGTGGGGAGTGTTTGGGATCCAGGGATGCCTTGAAGATAGTGATTCATTATATTTAAGACAAGTGTGACATCCTACTTCAAGGAGGCAACACACACATACGTATGGAGGGGGAGATTTTTCGGGTGGCCAAAGTGGGGAGGGGTGGGTAAGTACAAAGGAATGCCTCAGTGTTTTTGGAGATGACATAGGAATAGGAAGCAGGCATATGGAGACGGCAGACTGGAAAATAATGGGTAATGGAGGAATTTGGCCTCAGGCTATATGCCTGCTTTGCCTACTTCTGTATAACTAGTATATTTATAATTCAAATACATACCTTTAATAATTAACAACCAGTGAATATTAAAGGGGAATGCTGGATATCTTTCCTACAGATGGAGTCAGGTGAAAAATAGTATTAAATTTCAAATTTGACAACAGCACAGAACAAAGGACAGAGGAGGGAAAACAAAAGTTGGCTTCCATATTGGGTCTTTTTTTTTCTCATTTGGCCTAGTATAATAAACAAAAAGCAGCCAGTGTCATATTCAGTTTTACCTCATCATAATGTGATTAAAGGGGTTTAAAATGTTGTTTTGTTCATTATACCTACATGTAAGTGAAAAGACGTTGGATTGCTGGCTGCGCCTACAGTAGGCTTATTGTTTCTTGGTTTCCGTTAGTGAATCATGCTTTAAGCCGGTGGAGGGCGACTCCCTTGGAAACTCAGGTGTTCAGTTACACAAGCAAACGTCTCACTGAATTTTTTTTTCCCCTTTGAGTGTCACTTTTGAGTATTTGATTGTTGTCTGTGAACTTTTACTCACTGTCTGGAGATTACACCCTTTTTTATTTGGCCAAAATGTTACATCACTTAAACTAACACAACTGTGATATTCATGGGATGTGAGTGTGTGAGTGATAATGACCGACTCGCATTAGACACACACACACCCTACCCGTAGATAAAATTATGCAATTTCAGACACATTTAAGCGTTCGGCAATTTGGAAGAACTGTGCTACTAAATTGAAATTGAAATATGGTGTATTTATGCAGAGCTCCTAGTGTGCCTTTTAAAATAAAATATCCCAAAGGACAGTGTGTTTTGTAGTCTGTACACAAGTGGCACAGAAAAGCACTCATAGACTGTGTCAACCGATGTTATGCAAACACCAGAGTTCAACAAGAACCGGTGCATTTGCATATTCTGGATCGGAGATGCGTTCCGCTTTTGTGCAGGCCTCATTTCTATCTCTGCTCTTTGATGTAGCTCATACATATTGACGATCCCGCTGAAGAAACCAACCACGTTAACTAAAGCATGAGCTCAATTTGTGCATCCAAAAAAAAAGAAAAAAAAAAAAAACAGGGAGCATTAGTTTGTCCCATTTATATATTTTTCTGGGCTTAATTAGCAAGTAAGAGATTGGACAATTAGTTCATCCATGCTAATTGATTATAATATTACAACTTGGTGATGATAGGATGAACATAGACTCCTTGTTCCATATTCCTCTAAGGGATTTGATAATATATACAATGCTTCTGTGTAATGAGGGTTTTAAAAGACCAAATCAGCTAGGGAAATTGTTAATTCAATTCCACTCAGATGATACTGAGTTTTTCTGGGCATAAATGAACCGAGTTGAATTGCAGGGATGAAGGAATCCTCCAGAATGTCAGTGTCCTTTTTTTTTTTTTTTTTTGATTTGGGCTCATGTCAACACAACTGATGTAGATCACTGGCTCATTTCTGTCAATGGCACAATAGGATGTGAACTCTCAAAGACCTGATCGTATCTAGGTCATTTTTTTCCCCTTCTTCTTCTTCTTCTTCTTTTTCTGCTTGTCACTGAAAAGCCCTTCTCTGTTTCATATCTGCAGCTTTCAGAAACCCATGCTGCTTCGAAGCGACTCTGGAAGAACTCAAATAAAGCTTTATGCATCCAAATATGTTTTTTTTTCTCCCCGCCTTCAGAAGCAAACATGGTGTCTTTAAACATGACACCACTGGAGCACAAGTCTGTCAGTGTCCATATTAAGTGTAGAATTACGATTTCTGTCGTTCCTCCACAGTTCTTCCCCCTCCTTATCTAACTTTACAGCCCCTATAGGACCACCTCTGTCCTCAGTCGTCAAGCGTCTGGCGTGCGCAAGCTCAGGTATGAACCTCTAACCGCTGCTCACCGGTGGCCCCACTCGAGCTCCATAGCAGTGTGACAGTCTGTCATGAGCTGCAGGCCGCAGAGCCGTGCAGAGGGGAGTGAGCTGCAGGAATGTGCGTCGACGCAGTTCACCTGGAAAGTTACACAGCAAGTGCTCGAGTTCCACAAAGGGAAAAGTAACATTTTTTTTGTGTGTGTAAATTTAACACCAGTCACACCTCCGCATGTAATATAAGGAAAAGATTCGTGCCCTGCCGGGATCCATCGTACTTCCTTATTCATGTATGTTCCCCTCACATTGGAGATATATTCCTCTTTATTTCCTGAAAGTCATCATCACTGAGCACATCTCCCAATTTCCAGCCTTTCAACCATTTTGTGAAAAATGCCTTTCCGCCTGCGAATGTTCATCCTCAGGTGAAGCAAATAAAAAAATAAGATTCATGTGTTAAATGCTGAAGTATTACACTTCTTTACTGTGCTTAATAATTAATAGCCCATCCCATCACCCTATGAATATTTACATGCAAAGTGTCCCTGGGAGCCTTCCATATGCCAGAGGGAGGGAAGTCTGTGTGTTTATAGCATTAAACACTCAGACATCGTCACCAGCCCTATTTCGCCTCCAACCATGAAAAACACTCACTAAAGCAATGCGAGCATTTTATTTGTTGTTGCACAATGTAACCTATTCAACTTCCATTTAGACGTGGCAAGTCAAATTACAGGTACTCTTTTCTGTGCCGAACTGAAATCCCAGGACGCCGCTTGTCTAGTTTGAACGTGAGGGGAGCAGGAATGAGGTTTCTTAGGTGCTGTTACCAGAGCAATGACATTGCTCATTGAGATCACCTTCCACTTATTGTGTCAAAGGTCTTTGTTGTCAGCACCGCTCCAACCAAGAGCGTCATTACACAGCAGAAGAAATTACTCCGCAGACTATATTAGATTATGTCATAAAAGCAGAATAGTGCAGTGCAGTGGGAGACAACTGGGTGTGTGTGTTCATTTGAAAAGTTTGTACTACTTTGAGCAAGAGGGGGAAATAAAACAAACGGCAAATTATAAAAGATTCTCGCGGTTATCTGAGTTGATTAGGCTGACGACTTTGGACTTTGGCTGTGCCAGACATTAATGTGCTGTTCAGCTTTAATCATGGCGACTGGCTTCTCTTCATCCCCTCCGCTCATGTTGGGATCCATAAATACAGAATAAATGGTGCAGCACAAGATGGGGGAACATCGCATGACCACCGCAACTGCAGCAGCTCCGGGGCACAATCACGATCGTGAATTTCCGACCTTTGACCTTTGAGAGAGACTCAGCAGGACACACATGAGGGAAGGTCCTGGAATATAGCAAAATCCCCCCTTGTTAAAGCTGCACCGTGGATACCATGAGCTAATAATGGACAAGGAGGATATGTAATACAAATAAATACGCTGTTACTAGTGAACCTGGGCATGTTTGGCTCTGTTGCTCCTATTGGTGATATTTATCTAGGACGGGAAGGCTGAATGTTGTTGTTGCCTCTCTGCAGGTCCCCGGGCTCTCAGATCTCCTCTCTGTCTCCTGTGTGGATAAGTAGTGGCTGCAAAGGCAACGCTGGTCTTTGATACTTCACTCCTCATTTGAATCAGTGGTCGCTTTATTTGACAATGCCAGGTAATTACCTGGGTACCTTGCTTGATCATGTGAACTCCTGCAGAACCAGACTGGAGGGAGGGAGGGAGGTAAAAAGAGAGGGAGGGGGAAGAGAGGAGGAGGAGGAGGAGGTGGGAGACGTGGGTGCAGGGGAGGTGGGGGTGGGGGGGGTGGGCTAGGAGAGCCGGGCTGTGGGTATCGGAGAGGAGATGGAAATGGGAACACATAAACAGGAAAAAAAAAAAAAAGAGCAGGGGGACAAAAACAAAAACACCCAAACACAAACAAACCATCTGCATTTGTTTACCTGCATTGTTTTCTGCAAGTATTTCAAACAAGCGCAGTCATGAGTGAGACACACACTGTGTTGTTGTGTTAAGCAAGTGGTGTGTGTTCTTTTTAAACGTTCAGTAGTGTGTCTTTTCTTTTTTTTTCTTTTTTTATTGTGGTGGGACAGTACCATGCTGTGATGGGAGTAAGCACGAGGTCAGACAGTGAAGGTTAGTGCAGTAAAAACATCACATCTTGCAAAAGTGCAAGATTAGTATGACTCAAATGAATAGTTTTTGTCTCTTGGGTTCAGTCATTCGATTAGAGCCTGTGGTCAGTGTGTGTGTGTGTGAGGGAGAAATAACTCAATGAAACCTTTTACTAATGTGCTTGTGTACAAGTGCTGAAGCAGAAACATGTTTTAAATAAGAGACGAACAAACCAGAGGATAGTTTTTAAAAATATTTAATTCCATTATGTTAGAAATGAAAAAGTTACAGTCAGTTTATAATAAAAAATAAAAAAACAACAAATGTGTGACAGTAAACACATGAAGATCCAGAGCTTTATGATTAAATAAGAGCAAACCTCCTCTGATTTTCTTTTATTTAAGATCTTTTTTTTTTTTTTTTTTTTTTTAAGTCCTGATGTCTGGGGTTAAGCTGAGTGTTCAAATGGCTGGATATGGAACCTTGTCAATGATGTTTATTGAATAGGAGAGCAGTGTTTACTCTGTTGTGTGACTAGAATATCAAAATCCGTCACTCCATGTGAATGCAGCTGCGTTCAGGCTGACTGACTGAGCTCCCCTTGGAGGAATCAAGCAGACAACTTAGGCATGGCCCCTGAAGTTTCACTGAAAGACTGTGCCAGCATTTCTTTCGATGTGTATATATCCACAAAACACAATCTCACAATGCCAAATATTCAAGAGTGTTTAGCTCTTAATTCCTCAGCACACACACACACACACAAAAATGAACTTTTAGGCTGAATTTTCAGAGTGGAGACTCAGCAGCTGCTTTCATGCCCCCCCCCCCCCCCCAAAGGACATGTAATTCATTAAGGCTATAAATAAAGGAGAGTGACGGAAGTCGCATTATAACAGGCTAAATATACCCCAACTTCTCCCAAGGAAGTTTCCCCCTTTTTTTCTCACCTTTAATTAATTGCATGAATAAAGCAGCTTCCATTTGTGCTGGTAGTTTCTCCTGATACATTCAGTGTAAGTTGGGATACTTTCCTTTAACAAAAAAAAAAAAAAAAGTCATGTTGAATCTCTGTCTTTTCATTTCGGATCTTCGCAGGTTGTGCAGCTCACGCGCACTCCGGAGCTGCAATGTTTTTTTAAAAAAGAAAGAAAAAAAATAAATCTGCACAATTGTGTCCACTCTTTAATTATATTGGGAGCATGAAAAAAAAATCCACACTTAACACCCCCCCCCCCCCCCCCCCCTCCTCTTTCCGCACTGGACAAACAACAAGAGTGGAATTTATATTCATTTCCAAGTGGAGAGGGGAATTAAGACAATTTAATAAAGGCTTAAAGCGCTGGGCTTGTCTGTGCAGCGCCTAAAGCCATATTTCCTCTGATCAGCGGAGGAGGGCGACTTTATTGGACATGTTTCTATTTCCAAATCCGCATAACAGGCAACGATGCATGTATTTCCTATAATGTAGATAAGGGAGAGAGGGTTTGATATGTAATAAAAAGGTGGGTCTGTGCTGCCTGTTTAAGCCCCTTAAGCCTGATAAATGATGAGCGACAGAGGCACAGCAAGAGGGTCACCGCTATTAACTCCTCGGTTTCCCGGCCTCCACTTAAACTTCTCTCAATTACATGTGGTAATGTGGCTGGATACGGGGCCTTACAGGCGCCGACCTGTTCAATCTGAGCGGAATGAGGAGAAGGAGAAGGAGAAATCATACTGAGATCTTGCTCAGCGCAGATCTTGCTTCCTGGACGCAGGTATAGGCTGCTCCTAAAGCCACGTGTTTGAGGGGGGAAACACGGGGATTATAGTCTGCGGCGTTACAAACACATGCACACCAGGTATTCTGGGACAAACACCCAATGCAAGCTCATTAAATCAGCATTTGGTGTATCCGAGCGAGGCGTTAACGACGGGCTCTAATCTCGGCGGTGACCTGTTCAAACTGTGTCACAGCCGAGCAGAGCTGAGGCTCTGCAGAGAGGCTGCAGACAGCAGGGAGGAGGGGGAGGAGGGAGGGTGGGGTGGGGGGGCAGTCAGCTAATATTACCAGTGCAGGAGTCCGGTCAGAAAAACATTTATTTATATATGACAGAGGAAACACAGTCAGTGGGTCTGCACTTTGTTCGTTTGTTGAAAAACAACATTTTTTTTATAAATAAAGTTTTAGCCTTAAAAGAAAGTGGATTTTTTTTCCTGACCATTTTAAATGACGTAATTTCTTTACGTAAATACTTTAATGTAAACACTGATCCTTGTTTCGATGCGCTGTCTTCCTGTACTGTCACAATATATAAACAAATGAATTTATATGTTTTAAATATTATTAAAAACACTGTAAACCTTTAATTCCTACATTTTGACCTTTTTTTAAATTTCAACACGCGACAAAGACAAAGAAATGGTTTGGATAAAATAATACCAACAATAATAATAATATTAATATTAAAAGCAGAAAAACATGGACTTTTTTCAGTGTTTTATTTATATGTTTGTTTTATTAAATTGATTCCGAAGCATTTTCAAAATAACATTTAAAAATAAAATCCAATCAATAAAAACTGAAAGTTGTTGGTGTAGATGAAGGACAGAGAGGTTTAATGAAGGCCACGTTTGTCTGGTTTGGGTGACAAATCAGTGGCAGCACCAACTGTGAGGGCTGTGAACACACACACACACACACACACACACACACCGGCCTCATGAGTCCAGGCTTCCCAACACAGGAATATTTTTAATTACACGACTCATTTGATAAAAATATTAAAACTCTTTTTTTTATTATTTAATTATTTGTTTATTATTTTGAGTGTAAATATGCTTCGTTGTTATTCTCTGGGCCTTTTCCCATTTCCTCCCACAGCTCGGGCTCAGGCTGCGGCCGCCAGGTGTCGCTAGAGGGCCGCACAATCTCCACTGAGTCTATGAAGGGAGAAAGCCACAGTTACATTTTGCGTTGGCCTCCCCTCCTTCTCCCTCTCTCTCTCTCTCTCTCTGCTTCTCACTGTGTGTGTGTCTCTTTCTCTCCCTCCTCCCTTTACTAACCCTCTGACACCAGACTCTGAGAATCGGTGGAGGGGAAAATGAGGCTTTGGAGCTGAAGAATTTACAGTTAGTCGCGAAACTTTTACAAGTATTTGAGTTGCTCACTCCACTTTCTGAAACCCTATAGTCACATTTCACTGCGGGGTCACAAAGAGTTCAGAAGCGGCGGACTTGAGTTAACGCTTTCTGCGAGAGAGGGGGGGGGGGGCACTGAGCATCCAAATGATTAGACTCCAATCATCAATAAAATCATCTGAAGATATGTGGACACATGAGGAGAGCCCAACGCAGCGCGTGGAGATGATTAATAGGATTTAATTAGTTGTCTTCTCCACTTGGAAACCAGGGGACAGGGAGCGACTGCGTGACTTTTATTACGCGCAAAAGTTAAAACCCTTACATTAAAATAAGAACCAGAAGCTGCATGTCTTGTCATTTTGAAGCTGGGGGTAAAAACAAAACAAAAAAAAACAAGACTGCAAGGTTTTTTTTTCCCCTTCCAACTTTCCAAGCCTCACCAGCGGCCAGTCTATGATCCAGTCTTATCTCAGCGCCTCTATACATTAGCTGTGCTCATTTACATAATCTCAAACACTGAAGAGGGCCAAAGAAGAACAAAGTTACAAACAAGATTAGGGCGATTTTATTTGTTCCTGCGGTTGAGCGCCGATTGTTTCTCCAGGAGTGTTTAAGGTCACTAAGAGGATTTGAAGCTCGTTTCATATCAGTGATCTTTTTGAGGGAATTAAATCAACAATGCATTTCTCTCCATATTTAGCAACAGGCTTGTGTGTGTGTCGACAACAGAGGAGGTGGAGGGGGTGGGGGGGTGGGGGGGGTTGTAAGTCCTGCAAAGAGTAAACAGAGGGGAGTGGGAAGTTCAGTGCCGGTGCTCGGGCGCATGCAGGCGGTCCGTGGGTGCACCTTTAGGATGTGACATGCAGTGGATCTTTGAGTCCTGCTGATTGTCCCAGTAGTGTTTTCCTTGAAATGGATCCTCTATACCCCCCCCCCCCCCCACTACCACCTCCACACCCTCTATACCCCCCCACACACACCACCCCAAAATGAATCCAAACGCAGCTGGCCATGTCCCCACACGGACACCGAGAGCTTTAACCCTAAACTGACCTCAATTTGACACCACCAGATGAAATGTTACCGCCTGTTAATGCCATCCACTGATTTCTTTCATACGCGTAAAGGTTGCGAGTGTGTGTGTGAGTGTGTATGTGTGCGCGCGCGCACCTGAACGCAACGTGAAAGCCACTTGTAAGACACATAAAAACTAGTTAAAACCCTCTCTCTGCTAAGGTGTCCTCCTTGGAGTCATCTGGCTTGTAAACGCGCTCAGGTTATGAGGAGGTGTGTGTGTGTGTGTGTGTGAGGGGGGGGGGGGGGGGGGAGTTTAAGTTGGCACAGGTCTTGTTTATGGGGAAAAATTAATTTTAATTAACTATTGAGTGAATGGCGATTAAAGTGAAATGAGAAACTTAAACACAGCACTTTGTGTGACGCCGCATCAGAAGCTGCTCAGGAGCGGAATTAACCCGTTTCAACAGCCTAAATATGGCTGATTATGACGTGCTCGTGTTTATGGGTCTCTATTAATTACTCAGATAAATAGTTCACAAAAGGCAAAGCGTTGGAGATCCCACGTCGTTGCTGGAAGTTTTATAGAGAAGGGACGTGTTTTCTGCGCGGAGCCGTGCGTCGGACACGCGTAATTAGCCCCTGTTATTTTCACACGCTCTTCGGGTGTTTACATCACTCTCCTCGGGGGCAAATCACATATTTCCACAATAAATGCGCAAAAATGAGGAAAAGGGGAGGAAAAAAACGCAAACTAAAGAAGAATACACTTCTCTTCAGCGCCTCGGATTTTTGTTGAGCTGTATGTGTTATAGCGGCAGATGAAGCATGCAGATCAGATGTTTTTTGTTTTTGTTTTTTTCCGCCAAAAGTTCCCCTTTTGCTGCGCCGTGGAAGGACGCGCGTTCCCAACAAAGCGGTAGATACAGTATAAGGTTTATGCTACTTACCACGGCTGTCCAGAGGAGGAGAAGAAGGAGGAGGAGGAGGAGGTGGATGACAAAAAAAAAAACAAAAAAGTCAAAGCGTTAGTGCACAAATCAATGTGAGCGATAGTATTTAGCTTATAAAAATATGAGTCTTCAGTAGCAGAGTCTGCCGGGCTTGGTTGTGTTTACAGAGTGTAAGTAAGAGAGACTTGGAGACGGTGGATGTCTTGGCTCTCTGCGCACCGCTCTGCAGCTCCTTCCCGGGGTATTGCACGTTGAAATGTCCACACAGCCGTTTGTCAAACCCTGCAGTGCTACACTTCCCACCCCCCCTTTATGCCAACAAACATAACTGTTGTCACGGTTTCATTTATTAACTCTTTTTTCCCTTTTGTTAAAAAAAAAAAAAACAGAAAAAACCCTCCAAAAAAAAGACCCAAGCTATTTCTGCAATCGACCCTGAGCAACTCTGCTTGTTTGTTGGGGGAGTTTATTGACCCTCCAACAGTAGCCACAGCCCATCTCCCTGAGCGTGTGTCTGCTTTAATCCTAACCTGTGAATAATTAATTTCCACCATCAAAAATGTCACGGAGCCATAAATGGAGCCTTTATGTGAGAACCTATCAATACAGCCATGATGCCACATTAGCACTGATGGAGCTAAATATTAAAAGGGATAGATGGCCTGCTTCTGTTTTGTGCGTGAAAGTGCTCAGGCTCCAAAAAGAGCTCCACTGCAATCGATGGCCGGAGCGTTGCTCCTCCTCTAAACTTCAATCTCCTCACATGATTGATGATCTAGGGGAGCTTTGATAATTGACTACTCTGAGGTAAGGCACGGATTTCTATCAAGAGAGGGGATTGGACGAAAGAAACATACAAAATTACTTTCTCCACTTTTTCCCCCTCTCCCCTCTCTTGGAAAAGTTCATTCAGGACTTGGAGGGGTGCTGCGTGTCGTTTAATTTGCTAAAAACGACCAGAGCAATAATTAGCTGTAAGATTAGGAGGTATTACTGAGATATTAGCCCACATAGGCACACCGGCTTATAACCACAGAACAGATAACAAGTAAGCGTCATGCGCATATATTAAACTCAGCATTCATAGCCTGTCTGCTTAATGTTAACCGAAGATGCCTTATAATCTTTTGTTTTACTTGTATCACTTACTGTAAGGATGAAAAACAGTTCGAATAGTCGTTACTGTTTATTTATTTATTTATTTTTTTGTTAATGTTTCCATTTGACCGTGCGTAAAAGTTTGGATGCGCCATGCGTAAATATGCTTTAAAATCAACTTTCTTTGCAATTTTAAACTCATACTTCATGCAGTTTAGTTCACTCTGTGTTATGTTAATTTCACTCAGAGCAGTTGCAGCCTAAAGTGTCCGCGCTGGTTAAAAAAAAAAAAAAAAAAAAAAAAAAACCTTCCTCACTCAGCCTTCTCTTTGCTTTTCTTTAGGACTCTCCTCGGCGAAAAGGAATTGGGTGGGAGTTGGAGCTGTGTTGGTTTGGCTTTTACCCCCAGTGTGGAGTTGAAGCCGTCCCTGTGCCTCGCATATACTCTGCATATCACAAGATTTGGTCTCTCCTCTCTCTTTTCTGGAGCTGCTGTAGGACTGGCTATGGCCACCACTACTTCCGGGATCCGTCATTTCATTCGCCCACCGCTCGGCGCTGCGAACTGACTCTGTTTCTATAAGCAAGCTAGCAGCCAACCTGCCAACACTCGCTGACACTCACTCATCTCAGTCTCGCCAGATAGACGAAATACCTACGGGGGAAAAGAAAGGAAAGATCCGAGTCGCAATCTCTTAATTTCGCCTGCTTCTTTTTTTCCTTTTTTTACAGTGATAATAAAACAAGATAGCGATCTGGAGGCATTAAAGGAGACGCGGACTTGCGGGATGAAAACGGACTAAAAAGATTCGTCCTTCTCTTGAACATCATCACCAACCGTCATTCATTCATTACCTTGACAACCTCTGGCTTTGATTGACAGCTGGAGTGGCAAAAAGCCATGAGACACGACAGTTTAGTTACATGCAGGTTGTTGATGGGCCGATTGTAACCTTCACTTTGGCGCATTTTTTCTTTTTTTTCCGAGGAAAGAGGGAAAACAAGAAAAATTGCAAAACTCCCTGATGCTACGATTTCAACTGAACCACACTGGCGAATAGGAGAATTCGCAAAGTTGGTTGAAAAAGGGGATCCTGCCACTAAATCACTTTCTAACCGGGACTGGGATATTAAATATACGACAGATTCAGGAGTTTATTGGAGCGCAGCCTGATGGCGCAAAGGGTAGGTTTTAAATCTCCTACACTTACCTGTTCAAATCCACTGTAGGGAGGCCCCCTCGTATCGCTATAACCTCTTGTCGGCTGGTGGCAAATTTGCAAAGTATTCATATCAAAGCCGCGATATTTGACATTTTTGCAGCGCCCTTGCTCTTCAAGCAAAGTGACAGGCTCTGCCTTCACCGACAGCCTGCACGACAGTCGTGGAGCAGTTTCATGAGAGACTCCAAACTAGTTCGCTCTCTCCACGCACCAAACTCTCTTTCGTGGAGCGACTAAGTTAGAATGTTTTTGGTAATGACAAACCCTTTATCTGAGATAATATGTGACACTTTTCCAGCCCTGGCTGCAGCAGCGTTTTCTCAGCAACAGCTTCTCGGTCTCTTCCTTTGCTTCTGTTCAAAATGAGACGGCATGCTTTTTTCTACTTTTCACGTTTGTTTCAGAAAAGCAGAGAAAAAGAAAAGTAAACCGAGCAGCAGGCGCTGACTTTTTCTTTTTCTTTTTTTTTAATTTTTACTCTGATTTTATCCCCTTTAGTACGATGAGCTGGCCCATTACGGTGGGATGGACGGAGTCCCGGCGTCGATGTACGGGGACCCGCATGCTCCCCGGCCGCTTCCCCAGGTCCACCACCTGAACCACGGACCGCCGCTGCACGCCAGCCAGCACTACGGAGCCCACGCTCCTCATCCAAACGTTATGCCCACCAGCATGGGCTCCGCTGTCAACGACGTTTTAAAGAGGGATAAAGATCAAATTTATGGGTAAGGTTTGCATGATCTAAAAAAACACGTCCTGCACCCTGTAGCCTTTCAATACAGCCCCCCACCCAAAAAAAGTTTTCAGCTTTTCTGCAACTTCAGTCTTGTTGGACTTTCTCTCCCACCACTAAAATTTAAACAGTGTTTTTGTGCAAGATTGACCGCAATTTCGGAGCTCTATTGTCGGCCAGGGGAGTTTTGTTGATGTGTAATTTTAGACGCATTGTAGAAGGCAGCGTCGAGCCTGCAGTAAGTAAGAGTATAAGCCTCGAGCTTGAAATACAAGCTATAAAATAATGGGGAAGCTCCGTGCACAGTCTGAGCCTGCAGAGTCACAGGCTGCAGGGAAGTGTAACAAAAACTACTTAGAGCAGCTTAACAAATGTCCCACTTTATAAAGTTTGCTTTAATATTCCAGAGCAGGATTATTTGTCTAACCTTAGCCAGTCTCAGCTCATCCAAACCTTGTCCTTGATACAGACAGAAACTTCATTTTTCCCCTCTATACACACACACACACACACACACACATATACACACACACACATATTGAAAGCGCATCCCAACACACCGAGAGTCTCTCTGTTTCTACTCTTAACAGATAACTCTAATAATGAAGGAGTGCACGTTAGAAGCGACGACTGTGAACACTTTGGAAATGTTTTCACATATCGCTCGCAAACACACCCACACAGAAGGTGCTCTAATCCTCAGTGTATCACTGTAATCTGGGGTGTAGCACAGCAAATCCACTGCAACGCTTTTGCTCACATTGTCACAAGTGGGACAGAGTTTACTTTCATTTTTAAAACCGGCACAAATCTGCAGCACTCACACGAAGAAACTTATGTCAGTTTTTTTTACGACTGAACTTCTCGTAGAGGTGTATTTAGTTTCCCCTCAAGATTATAATCATCTTTAGAAAACTATTTCCCTGGATGTTTGTCTCACGTTGATAGAAGAGTGGACGCTGGAGTTTACCTTTTTTAATCCACCTCTGCTCCACTGTTATGGTTACAGGCCTGTGGGGAAGAGACACTGGAGTCCTCGGTGGCTCAGTGCGTCTGTACAGTGTAACTCATTTTTTTCCTCATTTCAAGATTTTGGCACACCGTATAATTTCTCTAAAAATCCCCGTGACCTCCGTTGTGTGTGTGTCAGCCCTGTTTTTTGTGGGGTTTTTGTTGACTTCTGTGCCGTTTTTAGTTTTGCACTGCAAGAAATGTCAGTGGCTTCATTGTCACTCTGTCTGAAAAATCCTTCATTCCCCCCCCCAAAACCCAGGACTTGAAATATTCCAGATGCGCATTAAAACTCGTCCTCGACTCAAACTGGCCTCTGAACCAGTTCTCTTCATTCCACATATATTGCTTTAGTCGTTGCCTGTCTCTTATTAAGATGCGTTCACTTCCAGTAAAGTAAAACTGTGTTCACAAAAACTACCCAGCGGGAAAGAAGTCAAACAGTCTCCCCCGACATGTCTGATATTTTTTGGGGGGATAGTAAAATTGAGCGTGAACTATCATGAAGGCGACAGGTCTGCAGGTTGACATGGACATTTTTTGCAGTGGGCTTTGTGGAGCCGGTGTGCTGCTTGTGCTCAGCCTGTGTTTCCCTTCTTGCAGTCACCCTTTATTCCCACTGCTCGCACTGGTTTTTGAGAAGTGCGAGTTGGCGACGTGTACTCCGAGGGAGCCCGGCGTAGCAGGCGGCGATGTCTGCTCCTCAGACTCCTTCAATGAGGACATTGCTGTCTTTGCCAAACAGGTCAATTTTGCAATATTTCAAAACAATAACAATGATGTATTATGTGGCTGCGTTATGGCATATGTAGTTTTCTGCTTTATGATTTTTGCACCAACTTTTTTTTTCTTCTTCTGATATGATAAAATAATGAGAGTGTGTGTTCTCTGCAAAATCAGTGGAAATGTTGAAGTTGCATTATCAGGTTACGTTCAAGTGTGAAAACACACACACATAACATCCTTCACATTTCATGCCAAACTAACTTTGACATTTGGTGTATTATTTTAGGTCCGAGCAGAAAAACCTTTATTTTCATCAAATCCAGAGTTGGACAATTTGGTAAGCGCACACTTTGACCCCCTCTCTGTCTCCCAGTGTATAGTCGCCGCCACGGTTGCGGCTGTAGGTGTATGGGGGCTCTGTAGCGTTGCCTCTCTGTGGAGGAGGTGGGGTGGATGGACTGTGGAGTGTCCGCAGCATCAGCACAGTGAAATAAAAGTGAACATATGATTTAAACTTCCGCACAGATGTCAGATCAGTTTTGAAGTGAAGCTGTGTGACCACATTTGTCGCTGTCATTGTTCAGTCTTCCTATCTAAACTGGCCCAGCTGTGACCTGTGTGTGTGTGTGTGCACTGTAGTCACTGATTGGAGGCTTTTACAGTTTCAAAAATATTCCTGGCTGTGGTGCACTCACTCCATAGTGCCATATGACAGACGGATCATCACATGATATCTGTGAAAATATATATCCATCTAAAAAAAATCTGATATCAATATGTTTATTGTCTTCACCTCCAGATGATACAAGCCATACAAGTATTACGGTTTCACCTCTTGGAATTAGAAAAGGTAAATATTGCACATCTTTATGTTCTTATGACGTCGCGTGCACAAGCAGCGTGTGTTTTAATGTAACTGATATAATTAGTGTCCAGTGCATGGCTGTGTTTACTAACAGATGGGCTGCTTTTTTTTAATGTGGAAAAAGCTTCTTTTCTTTTTTCCATTTTCATAAAATATTCTATTTTATTTCTCCCAACTCTTTGTGCAGCTGCAGTGAATATTGATAAAATATGCTGGAGCTTCCTTTGCTCACGTTGCACGTTGTTATTGATCCGCAGATTTAGTTTCAGCTGCTCATTATTTCTCCAGCTTACGGCATGCTCTTTATTATTATTGTCATTATTATTCCATATTTTGCCTGTGTGTGTGTGTGTGTGCGTCGTGCAACTTGTTGCTCCAGTCTCCTGAGAATAATAAGCACTGCAACAATTTCACTATTGTTTCCTCGCTGCCGATAATGCCCCTTAATTGGAGTTATTCTTGGACATGGTTGAAGCGTTTCCCCATCCTGAAAAAAAGGTGTTTTCTTCCCTTTTCCCACCCTCTCAAGGTGCACGAGCTCTGCGACAATTTTTGCCACCGGTACATCAGTTGTTTGAAAGGAAAAATGCCAATAGATCTAGTAATCGACGAACGGGATGGCAGCTCGAAATCAGATCACGAGGAACTCTCGGGATCATCGACCAACCTTGCAGATCACGTAAGTAACACAAGCTCTGTTGTATTCCTCATAAGTGACGTGCTGGGTGTTTTTTTTAAATTCTGCTCCGTGAGTGCATGCGTTTCTGTTGGTGATAGAGCAAACCTGAGGAGACAGGAATTTTAAGAAGACAATGCACGTGAATAATCGAGTGTGTAAAAAAATATAATCACATTTGTTTTAATGCCAACTTTTGGGCTACTTATCCTCTGCTGAGTGTGTGTGTGTGCGCGCGTGTGTGTATGACCCTGCTGTGCCATCAGTAAATAGAGCATGCTCTGTTCTGCAAGGAAAATCTGTCGATCGATGTTCTGGGGTCAGAAGCTAGATGTGATACAATAGACTGAGTTATTGTTTTAGTCTTTTGATTAGGGGCAGTCATGTGTGCATAATGCGTCCCCTACTTGTGCTTGTGTGCTCGAGGTTGGAGCGAGTGTGTATTGGGGGGCGTGCGCGTGCGCGTGTGCAAATCGCTGTCGTGCATAATGGGAGAGTTGCACGCTGAAAAGAGGAGGTAAAAAAAAAAAAAAGAACGTGAGGCAATTATCTGTTACGCAGGTTTAACGTTAAAGCAGGGTATCAGCGGTAAGCTGTAGCTTTAGGCCAATATTTAAAAAGAAAGGGGCTTTATTATTTGGGGCTGTGGGAGCTGGATATGGCCTGTGCGTATAAAGCTGTGGATTTTTGCTGCAGAGGTGGAGAAAGTGGTAGCCTATTGAAATAGATCTCAGAGCTAAAGGCTTACCATCAATGTCAAGTTCACAAGGCATATGATGGCTCGTCTGGAGGGCCCTCCATTGCTGTTGATGTTAATGTGTTTAATTGTTTCGTATTGATTTGCCGTGTGGTTTGCTCTGCAGTGGCTTTCTCCTCTGCTCCCCATTTTATGGCTGCAGGCTCCATAATGCTGAATTCAATTATATGCACCTGAAGTACAGAAGCTTTAAATTTGAAGATCGATGCCTTGGTTTAAATCGTGCATTTTCGGCGTAATAAACACAGACTCTCCCCGCTATATGGATTGAGCTGACAGTGTGTTATTGAGTTGATATCTGTGAATTATTGCGACTTGCATGCATGTGATAAAGCTAATGTTTGGATGGGTGGAGGAGAAGAAGAAGAAGGAGAAGGAGAAGAAAAGAGCAACAAAGTGACTAGTTAATATCTGTGCAGCACAAGGGCCAAGCCTATTAGGAATTAAAGCAGATTTAAGTGTTATGCAGAGTCACTGCGCTGCATCTGTTGGGTCTGGCTATAGGCCTAATAGCAGTGGATTCCCTTTGAAAAGCCCCGTCCCGTTCACGCCACGCCACGCCACGCAGCGCGCGTGCACAAGGTGAATTAAAACCCAATTAGACCTTTACATGCCGACGTTGGTTTGAGAAACGGTCCGAACGGCAATATTGTGGTCCTCCAACACAAGTGTAGAAATGAGGCATGCTGCTGTTTATATTGTAGAGATTAGATAAACTAGCCTGTTTAGTTTCATGGCAGATGGTTGATACTCAAGCCAATTTCCAACGGTGCCTCCGGTGCTCAGACACCAGCGTTGTCATCAGTCCCACTTGTGAGAAATATTTTGATAATTAGAAAATTAGATATGCCAATAAAGCAAATCAGGGGCAGCAATAAACAAAGAAGGCTGCGTGACAAGCCATTTATCTTGGAGTCCTGTGGACTGACCACCTCATTAGGTGTTTAAGTTTTGAGGGATTTATTTCACTTTTGTGGCACCAATGAACTTTTTATTATAGCCGACCCAAACTGCTGGCCTGGATTTGACAAAAGCAGGCAAAAGTTTTTTTTCTCTCTCTCTTTCTCTTTCCCTTGTTTACTTATTGAGCTGAGAAATGAGCTTAGTAGTGGAGGGCTACAGCACAATTATGGAAACATACACACTCCAGCTTACAGTTATTTTTTTTTAATAAATAACACAATGCATGATTTTTGTGCCGTGTGTGTGTGTGTGTGTGTGCTTTGATAGAAATAATATTTGCAGAAAGCAAATGTATGGAGGTTACAATGTGTACATGTAGCACTCATGATGTGAAAGCCTTGTAGTAAATAGTTAACTTCTTCAGCTGTAATTCCCATGTCTAATTAAAAAAGAAAAAAAAAAAAGAATCCAGCTTCATATGCCCACAATGTGTTTTGAATATTGGACACAACGCACAAAAAATGCATTTGGCTGCAAAACTGTACCGCTGCTTGGAAAGCAATTTCTGTCCTGCTTGTCTTGATTTATTTATTGTATTTATTCATTTGTATTTGGCTCTGTTTTATTATTCATTTCTGTCCTTGTCTCTCAATGCAGAGAGGAAGGCGGTTTAATAGTTAGATATGCTAATTTATTTAGTTAGAATCTCTCACGTCCATTTTTCTTTGCTTTGATATGCATTTTTAATATATAGCCCTGGGCTACATCTCATTTGGTGAAAGTTGGTTTTTCTGGAGATGATGAGGCTCTTCACTGTGAAGGAGGCGGCCCATTGAGCTTGTTTTTATGTGTGTATGAGTGTATGTGTGTGTCTGTGTATGTGTGTGTGTGTCCCCTCTCTACCTCTTTCCGCCCCCCCCCCTCCCCTCCTCATACCTGACAGTGGAGCATAATAAGCGCAGTTTTATTTACACTTGAATGCAGCATTGTTTTAGAGATGATTGGATTATGGTATAGTGAGAGCGAGATGAGGTCTTGCTGACACTGTTGATTTCCCGTCTTTGCTCTCGGTGACTATCTCAACCATGTAGCCCACCCAAGGCTTCCTAACTCATCGCCCCTCCGCAGATCAACCCCATCCCATTTAAAGACAGAAAAAAGATGTTGCACTACACGTGAAGGGTGATGGGGAGAAAAAAAAATAAGTGTGCGGTGTAGATTTGTAAACGGTTAGTACAGTGTGTGTGTGTGTCTGTCAATGGTTTGCTCTCTTGTCTTTTAATTAATGAATAAAATTTCTGTCTTTTCTGTGCTACATCCAATTAGGGAGGCAAATAGAATTAACAGAGTCTGAATATTATCTGTTCTAATGAATTAGCCTTTGTGTCTTCTCATGCTATTGTGCCGCTTCTTCACTCAAGCTTACATATTAACTGAAGGCTTTTCATTTCCTCTATGCATATGCGTTATATGCCTTGGAAACTGTCTTTGAATTTCCTCATAGCTCTGGATTTGTTAAACAGAATTTCTGGAACATTTGCAGGACTAGTTGCTTTGTTTTGGAGAGCTTTCCTCAGGGAGTGATAGTAGTTCCCATAGAGGTTATGGTGTCGCTTATCTTGACTCTCCATGGCTGGAAAGGGAAAAAGAGATGGGGGGGGGGGGCTTTCTGTTTACATTTGATCCTCTGGTACGGGCTCAGGGTGCAAGTAGAGCATTGGTCAGATGTGGTGATGTCACAGGTTCAAGTCAAGTAATGCAATAGTTCATCTTGTGCCCGTGCAGTGATTTACTTTGTGTACTGGTGGAGATGGGTGCTCAGTAATGTCCTGGTTCTGTACGTCGCCACTGCCTGGTGCAACGTGCAGCTCTCTGCCTCCTCTCCCTGCCCGTGGACAGCGAGCCCTCGGGCCGAGCCGGCCTGCTGAACCGTGGAATTTCTCTGTTCTGGAGGTGTTCTAATTCAACTAGCTTTGTTCTCCTCCTCGGGGACCTATACTCTGTTTGGATCTCTCGCTGCCCCCCCCTTCCCTCTCTCTCTCGTGAAAACAGTGCATCGTTGACTTGGACCGCTCCGTCTGATCCACACAATTGTTTTGTGATGGTGGGATGTCTGGCCTTACATTTCCTATTTGATTAGTGTTCAGAGGCAGGGCCCCGTTGGCAGGCATATCTAATCATCGCTGCCGTGGCTGGAGAGAGGCGAGGCTCACTTGTTGCGTCCCTCACACTCCCCTTCCTTTAACGGCATGTATGCTGTAAATGACTGCAATGAAAAATAGTCTCTCAGCCTTCATTTTAAGACCATGACATACATGCATGTTGACTTACATTGAAATACAACATGTTGATTATATTACAGACCTAGATTTACATACTCATTTGAAAGCCCATATTTTATCGTTATTTTTTTTTATAGGAAATAAATGAAAGTAGAATTAACTGTAATGACTTGTCTGTTTTATATTTATGCCATTTCATATTTTGGATGTGTCATTTTGACGGGTGCCAAACCAATGAATCACAATAGTCGTCACATTTTCTTTCAATATAATCTCTCCTTTCTGGAGACACATTTTCACATGTAATGTGCCATTCACAGCTGTAAAAAAAAAAGGTCGTTTGTTTTTGCCTCAGAGAAAGTTTTCAAGCATCCATACAGTCACTAAATCCCTCACGTCTGCTAAAACACGCTCAAGTGAATTATTAGCTGCTGAATTAAGGACTCTTTATATTCAGGATAATTGAGGGTGTTGTAAATACTCAACTGCTCAATGGAGGTGCACCTACACATTTCCAAAGTGGCTGTATATAATTAGACTCTCAACCCAACAAAAACGTGTGAGGAGTTTTTTTTTCCTTTTCTTTTCTCTCTGTTTATGCCATGTGGCAAGATGCGTCTTGAAATGTCAGCTGGCTTTATGATTTACGGCCTTGTGTGTTTTCTGTTGTGTCAGCGGTTCTGTTCATGTTCAGCACAGGATCCCTGTAGCCGCTCTTTTTTTTTTTTTCTTTTTTTCTTTTCTTGCAGTACAACATACAACACACACACACAAGGCTAGTCACTCCCAGCCTACCTTACGCTGCTACTACATCTTCCCTTCCCTCCAGGTTTCAGGGGACTTTGAGGGAAATTCAATGATGCCGCTAAATCAATTTTATTTGAAATTCCTAGGGATGTAGGCAGAGTGCAGTGAGGGAAGTGAGATTGTGCCAGGCAGGTGTTTGTAAATGAGAAACAGGGGACAGGAGCAGAGGAGACAGCAGCATTCTCCTGCTCTCCTGTGGCCTGGCTGCACTACAAGCCTTCCTCCCCATATTGTCTCCTGCTTTTATATTAATTACAACTTGTATTATCAGCCGCCAGTTGCTAACCCCAGCAAACAGAAAAGGCTGCCCCTAGAGACCATGCTTCTTTTGTATCTTATTCTCTATCTAGTCCTATTGTGTTGTGTGTATGTGTGTGTGTGTGCGTTCCCGGCTGCACATGTGTGTGTGTGTGTGTTTGCTTGCTCGCTAGCGTCCTCCTCCTCCTCCTCCTCCTCCTCCTGGTAACACTGCTCTTTAACACAATTAGTGAAGAGCATGGAGTGAACCATGTTTGACTCCTAATTATGCCCAGCTTTAGGGAATAGTCACATGGGCTAGAGGCCTTTTTTTCCTCTTTTGCTTCTTCCTCTGTGTTTTTTTTTTCGAGGACTTCTTGTGTAGGTTGAAGAAGACTGTTTGGGTGACATGATTTTTTTTTACAACTTGTTTGAACTTTATCAGACCCACGGGGGTTGTGACAAAATGGTTGTGTGTGTTTGTGTTGTGCAGCGCGGTGTCTGATGATGCACACTCCGTACCTCAGAGAGGCCCACTAAATAATTCATAGGGAGGAAAGGCTGTTGCTTTTGTCGCCTCGTTGCGCGTGGAAAGTTAACGCTGTTGTTTTGATATTTGTTGTCTTGTTTTGCAGACGGGGTTATGAATGAGAGGTGACTTCCAGGTATTACAAGTGAAATGTGCACTTCATTAAAAATACCCACTGGTCCCTGCTATCTACTGCATTATTATTGTTCGGTCATATAAAGTGCTGCGGTCTGCTTTTTTGCCCTATAAGAACCGACCTAACAAAGCTTTATCTATATCCCTGCATACAGGCCCATTAAACCCACAGGGTAGCAAATCACAGCAAAATATCATTCCCTTTAACACCATTAGCTGAGGTGTCTTTGAATTTAATTTAGTGCCAGCGCCATTAAAAATGACACATTACTCTGCAATGATAGCTAAATTAAGTCCTATCGATTCAGCTGTTGCATTAAAACCATGCTGTGGCCATAGCTGGCAAGTGTTAGAGAGAGAGAGAGAGAGAGAGAGAGAGAGAGAGAGAGAGAGAACAAGAGAGCAAGAGTGTGTGAGAGTAGCAAGCATAGTTTTTCAGGTCTGTCTCGCGTCTTGCCGGCAGTGGGTGTCTCATTGTGAGGAAGTAGAAGCCAGTCATTTTCTTCTCTTGGAACAACAACAGCCCGTTCAGAGTGCACTGAGCTCAGCTCTGCTTAAATACATTATGCACTCAGGGAGTTTGGGATTTTTACCTCACTCTCTTCCTTCCCTCCATGTTCCATATGACAAAGACAAAATTAGAGTGTGTGAGAGGTTTGATGGGCTTTTCCCACATTATTATTATGATTTTGCTCAGACTGGGCTGTGCTGAGAGCAACAGAAAACGACTATAACATCAGACCCTGCTCACATGACGTATGCCATGTGTTGATCAGTGGGCCAGAGAGTGAACACATCAAATCACCCATCCCTCTCAGAACAGGGACACTTTTACCTCTGCTCACTCTGGAGGGCTAAAACCCACGCATGGGCTTTTGTTCGCCCTGTCTTCTTGCCCCTCTTCTGAGTAATTCTCCAAGCTCTTTATCTGATTGCCATTCGGTGAACAGCTGACGCTGAGAGGACCTTGAGTGGAGCGGAGGGTCTGAAGGGCCTTGTGTGTTTCTGTCTGCTGTTTTCAGCTCCGAGCTGTTTAAGAAAACAGCCCTCCTTCCCCAAAAAACTTAGCAGATAAAAGGGCCTTGCTCACAGGCATAGCAGCAGCCTCGCCTCCACAGCAGAACAAGCAGCAGCACATCAGGACTGTGCACCCAGGGGAGCCTCAGCAGCCGCTTGTCTTATAGCCTCTGTATCCCAGCAAACCTCCACTAGTCTCCAGGCCCTATCCTGTCTGTCCTCCTCCAGTACAACTTACTCTGACTGGAGCAACAAAGCAGGCAAGGCAGGCAGGCTCCTCTCTGGCTGCAGCTGAGGGAAAAGAAGTTCATCAGGAACACTACTGAAGTTAGACAAAATGGTAAAAACGGTCTCTTTCTTGGAATATTCTGTGGCGTGTACATTTTCCCTCTGCTTTCGTATGTATATATGTGTGTTTGTGTGTGTTTGAGGAAGGGAAAAAAACCCTAGCGGGAACTGAGAAGTGGGTTGAGGTTTGTGGGAAGCCTTGGTGCAGGCCTGTGTTTGTTTGGCTTGGGCCCTGCACAAGGGGCTGCCTCTCTCTCGGGCCCCGGACAACGTTGGGCTCACGTTTGCCAACATTTTGTCATCATGCTCAGGTGACATGTTAAATTGGGAAAGACTAGCTGGGGGTTGTGTGCGATATGGAGCTGTATCAACTCTGTGTGAGAGGCTGTTTGGAGTGTTGATTCGATTCAGCCCGTGCATTTGCAGGCCGCCAGTGTAGTAAATGACGTGATTGGTCTGTCCCTCTATTGCCTGAATGGCAGAGGAAATTCCACCTCCAGCCTGCCTTCATGTGGCACTGATAAAGCCTTTCCTGTACAGTAGAAAATCCTGTTTCCCTGTGTGCACCGACAGGGCAGTGGGAATGACCAGGAAAGAGAGGAAGATGAGAGAAAATGAAATGTTAGAAGGAGGGAAGGAGAAAAGAAGGTTGCCTTAAAAGCTATGAATTTGTTTATGGACATTTCTTTGAAGTTAGCCAACTGAGATTTAACACTCTTTTCAGCATGTGTTTGTATATATAAAAGTGAGTGTGTGTGCATATGTGTTTATACTTCTTGCTCTATTATGTCATTAGCATGTGTGCGTAAGTGTATGTCTGCAAGCCTCTGTGGGCGTGTGTGTGTGTGACAGTGTGGGCGTGTACACATTTTTGGCAGATTAGCAGGAGAATCACTGTCATATCTTATTTTCATTTCTGACAGTGGTAATGATTAATGGTGGCTGTGGTGTGTTTGGACTTTTTACCTCTATATTTCTCACTTGACACGGAAGTCTCAATTGGTATCGTATAAACGAACTCCACTGGGCTCTGCCATATGTGTTTAGAAAATCACTCACAAGTGCTCTCCTCGCAACGTTCAAAATCAAACGCCACATTAACAGTGCTGCGTTTTGCTCTCATGCATTAATGAAACACTTTGATTACAGTGTTTTGACTTATTGCCAGCTGCTTTAGTGCATTCGGCTCTTTCTGTTCATCTATTATTATAGTGGCATCACTGATTGTCTGCTAGCTGGGAAAATAGGCAGTGGGGCTCTTTGACTTGCCAGGAGAATGTAAGCAGGCCAAGGACCCTCACAGTGCCTGTAGACTCTTACAGATGTCACTCTCACGTTTCCAGCACACTCATATGTTCTCTCTCTCTCTCTGTCTTTCTGTGTCTCTCCCTCGCCGCGCCGCACCCCCCCCTTCCTGCTCTCTCTGCTCCTGGTTTGCGGTTTGGACGGGGAATGTGGATGGATGCACGGATGGATGGATGGATCCCACGCTCGCTTTCTCTCTCTTCAAACCTCAGAACCCAGCTTCCTGGAGAGACCACGATGACGCCACCTCCACACACTCAGCCGGCACACCGGGGCCCTCCAGCGGGGGACATGCTTCACAGAGCGGTGACAACAGCAGTGAACAAGGTGAGCCAGCACAGACATGGACGCACACAGACGCACACACACACATATACATATATGCACTTGTGCACTCAAGCACGAACACATAAACACACATAGATACAGGCACAGATCCATGCAGGACATATTAATCTTCATGCATGAGAAGGGCTGCCAACACCTCACTTTAACCCCGTCTAATGTGAGATCTACAGTGAATAGATGGCACATCTCTACACACAAACACACCAGTCCTTCCTCTTCCACATTGGATTATCCCGTTTTTTGACTGGCGTCCATGTAAACACATAGTCACACCTAAAAATGTACATGCTTATCCACTGTTACACTCTTGTGCAAATATAAGCAGCAGCCACTGTAATGCACCAGCCTAGTATAGGGCTTTCCAAAATATTGCTATTTAGAGAGCTGAACAAAAGCTGGTGATTAATAGTATATTTCTGCCAGTTCTTGCTTGCATTTAGACCATATTAACTTTGCTCTTGCACAACAGCCCCTAATTATGTCTCAGAGAGCCTTGTGTTATCTAGTACGCGACCTGCCAAGCTGCAATAATGCATTTCAAAACAAATGTATTTGAATTTGTTACAGATAGTGTGTGTAAGTCACAGCTATCTGCCTTGTATTTCTGTCATGGTCTGTTTCAATTTTGACATGTAAGCAGATGCTTTTAGCGGAATTTAGAGGTGAGGCCAAAACATCAACACGTCGTGAGGTTCAAATTGTTTATTAAATGCAACTGCTGCTTTAACTAAGAGAACAGATGATGAGCTCTCGGCCTTTCCTGTCTTGCTTTGAATGCACCAAGATCTCCTTTCACTGGCGGCAGATAGTGTGTGTGTGTGTGTGTGTGTGTGTTTTGTGGGTCTTTCTGTATCTGTGTGTGCCCTCTGGCAGTGTCCAGGGTTTTGCATGAAATTTCATCACACCCTCTCCACACACAAACAGAATGAAACACCCTTGTACACGCTTACACCGGCTTTCTCGCAGAGTGCAGCCACTTTGCCGTTGCCTGATCAAGGCTATCGTTTTGCCAATAAGCGATCAAATGTATCGATGGAATGCGCCGTCTGTGGTGCGGCTGTTTAAATCATCTTCCCCTCTTTAGACAGAAAGCGGCAGTTGCAGCTTCTGAGGCATTACTGACCACAGAGCAAGGGCTGCAGCAGACCTCTGTGGTTGGCCGTGTCAGGACTAGTTGGATCACAGGCTGATGTCAGGAAGACGTTGTTAGTTAGGCCTTGGCCGAGCAACAGGATGTGTCTGTTGAAGCAGAATGAAGGAATGCCCCATAAAAATGTGACACTTAATTGATCCTGGTAGGGAAACAGAACTAGAGTGCAGTGACGGATACAGAGCAGACTCCTGTGTGAGGACTCTTCAGCTGTTCAGATAACACTGAGCTTACATTATAAACCTTAAAAAAAGGAAAAAAACATGATCAATTGCAGTAAATGAGATGATGGATTTCCTGATATGATATGAAGTAATGATATTAGATGAAAACACTGGCGGCAGGTCACAAGAGAGAGCATAGTTAGAGTTATTTCACTCCTCTTTGCAATTGTAAGCAGCATGGGAGATGAAGACTGCAGGAACAACAGAGAGAGAGAGAGAGAGAGGAGGGGAGGGGAGTTGGGGTTGGGGGGAGAGGATGAGAGAAAGAAATGCACTGCCTATTGATTATCTTACACACATAAGTACAAGTGACCTGTAATCCACAGAGCACTTATCGACTCCTCTCCCCACCGTATCCAGTAACAGCAGATCAATATGGGCCAAAGACAGTTACGGTACAGCACCGCGCACTGGGCCAATACAGACTCAGGACTAGATCAGGGCCAGAACCTGACCTACGCTGAAGAGTGTTAAACGTTAGATCCAGCGGCTCATAGTAACGGCAAAGTAAGCAGCATGGGATAGAATCAGAGATTTAAAAGAAGAGCTACTGAAGTACAGAGGTTCAAGAGTGGAGAAGGTGAAAGAGTAGGCAGAGCGAGGAAAAGGAGAAAGAAAGAGAGAGGGCAGCTGATTTAATGGTCTAATGAGGCCGTCCTCCAGCCAGTTGTTTTGTGTGAGGCATGCTCTGACCTTTCGCTCCGCTCGGGAGCCCTGCCGCCTCATTTTTCACATTCTTGCAATTACGTTAACGCTTGAAGCGCTCGCTGACTCCCCGACTCTGGCCCTTCCATTCTGACAGAGCCTTCTCTCCCCAACCTCTCCACCTTTTCCCTCCTCTCCACCACTCCACTCCACTCCACTCCACGCATGAACTCGCCTCCTATCTCAATACATTTCCACATAAAATTTGTAGTCCACACTCTCAAGTCCACAGAGAAAATGTGAAATGTGTGCTTCACTTCAGTAATGGGGTCTTTAACAGCTTGGCCCCTGTTAAAAGGGGTGACGATGTGGATCAGTTGAGGACGGCAGAATAGATGGGAGAGACTGAGAGCGAGGAGAAGAGAGAGAGAGAGAGAAGAGTGCGTGAGACCAACAGCGCTTTTTGACTTCAGCTGCCAAGAAAAACATCAACTTTCTTCCCCCATTTTTCCATCTTGAAAGGTGTGTTGTGTGTGTGCCTGTGGCTTGAAAAACATTTACCTCGAAAATTGATCCAGAAGCATCTATGTGTTGAGTATGTGACTCCAGTCCATTTCTCCCAGAAATGGTGAAGCATTTCTGACAGTGGCCAAGTCAAACTGTCTTGAGGAGTAAAAAGTTTTAACTTGTTTCTTCCTCTCTCTTTGCCTTTGGCTGATGTTAGGGGATGTACAATAGAATAAAGTTCAATAACATGCACTTATATATATATATATAAATGCTTGTATGTGCGGTGATACAGCACTCTCTGTGGACAGAATACACTTCCACAGTCTTCAGCTTGTATCTCAGCACCGAGCATTGTTCTGAACCGGTGCCAAAAAACAATTTAACAAGTGCGCAAATATGTATTGCCCCTCTTGTGGAATAATTTATTGTCAAGCAGTAAACCAAGGTGAAGCATGCTCATAGCTGTCAGTAAAGATTGCCAGTTAAGGTTCAGACACATATGAAAGAGGTTTTGGTACAACAGTCAGATCTGCAACCTCTCCCCTCCTGCTGCACTGAACAGACATTTTTTTTTCTCTTTTTCTCAGAATTTCCCTCCAAAAAAAGAAAATATGAATTATCACCCTCAGGGCAAATTCTGCACTCTCACCTACTGACTCATAGAGAGTGACTCCCTATGTTCTGGCTAGATAAACAAATATCAGCGGTTAAAGGGAGATGGTTCAGAAGGTAACACACAATAACTTCACTGGCTCTGCTAGCACATCATTTTGATTAACAGTCCTTTGGAGCTCCTCCAAGCTTATCTACAAACATCAAAAACATCAGTTTCAGGGAGTTAAACTTGATAAATGTTCGTGCCTTCAGATAGCACTCGCTTCCAAGCAGGTGTCCATATATGTTAAACACCCAAAAGTGCAATGGAGCAGCACGAAGAAATCCTCCGCACGTTTGCCCACACCAAACACAGTACAGTCTAATGCATGCAGTCATAAAAGGTAAATCCCCAACACTGATTCAGCATGGTAGGTAATGCTCTGCCCCTCTGTACTGTGCATGCATATGTGCATGTCTGAGTGTGTGTGTGTGTGTGTGTGTGTGTGTGTGTGTGTAGGCTTCAGCTCCAGTCCACACTTGTAATTATTAGCTATGCATGAAGCCCAAATCCACATTGACATCTTGAGTGGGTGAGCAAAGGGGCTTTCTGTACAATTCCCTGATTCTACTGTAGATGGAAGGGGCTCAACAGAAGAGAGCAGAAAGCATTTTGTACATTTTCTCAGCAATTGAACAATCCCCACGCTCTGCGGATAGACGGACTCCCCAGAGAGAGCGAGAGAGGCAGAGATGGAGAGAAAGGGAGGAAGAGAGGGAGAGCTTGAGTGTTCGGCTCCAAGGGAGCATGCTGAGCTTGATGGAGTTGTGGTACATTTGTGTGTGTGTGGGTGTGTGTGTTTGCGTGAGGAGTGTGGGGAGCTCCCTTGGCCCTGGCTGGGGGCCCCACTCAGCAAGGTCTTTGTGGTTGAGCTCACCAGAGTGGGGTCATTCCTGGTGGGGACACAACACTCTGCGTCTGCCCAGAGCACGAACACAGCCTGTTGAATCTGGCAGTTTCCACACCTTTGCTTTTGTTTTTTGTGTTTTTTTTTTGCAGCCACAATTAGGGCTCAAAAAGACCCAAATATAATGAATGAGAGGAAAAAAAAACATGAAACCACAACAGAGAAAACTCCACAATTTCTGCTAAACGCAAGATGGAAGTCTTGTTGCATTTTAGTAGCTTATACCCCAGCTCTGGAGTGATCAGCGAGGTGTGTCAGTGTATATAAAATATGCTGTGTGTTGTGTGTGTGTGTTTGTGTGTGTGAGCATGCATGTGCATGTGTTAGCTGGTTCCCTCTAAGTGCCTGTTAGAGTTTAATTTAGTGTAGTAATTAAAGCTGAACACTGGCCTATAAACAACAGATAAACAATAAAGCAGACCCAAGCCCTGCTGTTTCATGGCTCTCACTCCCAGCTGTTGGAGCACTGATAATTTTTACACAGTGCCCCCACCTCACCGCAACACAATGCTGAAGCAACAAGGGTGTGTATGCGTTGTAAATGTGGGCATGGGTATATTTTAGTGCGTGATGGCAGAGGGCGAAACAAAAAAGGCCAAAGAAACACATAAACACACAGGATATGTCCACTTCCCCTGCCGAAAGAAAACACAGAGAACCACAGTGAAGCAATCGGAAAGTGTAAAAGGAGTGTAGACAAAACCAGCACGACAGCAACAGCATTCACATAAACATTAAACCAACTGTGGACATAACGTGCAGTCAACCTGTACCATGCCATATCTTACTATCAATGACAACAAGTGGAAGCAAGCTGCACTTCCAATGGAAAACAAGCCACACGTACATCTGTTTATTGAGGATAACAACGCCACAGTGTTTCTCAGTGAGCTACCGTGTGCGATTTTTTTTTCGCCTCGTCACTACATGTCAGCTCCATGTTAGTCAGGTGCCTGTTGTGAAAACAGCGCAGTGTGTCTGTCTGATGGTTTGTTGGGAAGGGGTAGGGCTATTGTTGAAAGCTGAGAAGAGTTGCAGTGGAGGAGGAGAAAACACAGTACGGAGGGGATACTTTCATGATCCCATTAGCATAAGAGAGGCTAAATTATTCATGTGGAGTGCTTAATCTATAGGGAAAAGTATAGTTAATGCACATAGTTTTAAAATGGATTTCTCCCTGCCTCTGCTCTAACACCAGATTCTTGCTGGATTCAGCATTCGCGGGCATTTACGGGAACGGCTGTCACTCTACCCTCTGCATACACTCACACACACACACACATGGTATGTGTGGACATATGTGCACCCTTGCTTAAGCACTGCTGCACTTCAGGCTGTTTCAAGGGGCTCCTCTGTCAGGCTCATCCCCACTCTCCATAAGTCCCTTTCTCATCCTCCCTTTCTCTTTCTCTCATTCTCTTTCATTCCATTTATTCCTCCATCTCTCTTTCTCCCAGGCCCCCCCTTCCTCTCGCGCTGTCTCCCTCACACTCTCTCCTCACTCACCCCTCTCTGTCTCGCTCTCAGCACCGCAGACTACCTGGCCCTCATCCAAAATGTGATTAAAGAGAATGATCAGCTCCCTCAGCTCCCTCCTTCCTTCCTCCCTTCCGCTCTCTCTCTCTTCCTTTTTTCTGTCTCTGTCTTTCTTCTGACCCTGTGTTACGTTCTTATGAGTCTATATAGATCATGAGAGAGAGGGAGAGGAAAAAAACACAAGAAAAAAGCAAAAGAAAAAGAACTGTAAAAGAATGAGAGCTGCCATTAGAGTCAACTCCTATTCCAGTAACAGACCCATACCCACAACATCACCACCACTCTGCCCCTCCATCCACACTTTCCCGCTCTTCCTCTCATCGTCTCCTTTCCCCCTCCTCTCTTTCTCCTTCTACCCTCTGCTTCGGCTCTGACTGGGGCCCGGTCCCTCTGGTCCATAATCATGAACAGGCCCCTGGCGCGACCCGGCACAACCCAGCCTGGCCCAGCTTGGCCAGGAACTGGGTCCTACACAGCAGGAAAGGCGCATTAACTGGGTCAGCCTAATGTGCAAACTAATGTTTGGAGAACATAGGGAAAAAATTACCCAGATTATTCTGACAGCAGCTGAGGAGAATGTCTGTTTTGCGCCATTAAGGGAAAGCTTGGGGGAAATGTTTTTTTTTTCCTTTCTTTCTTCCCTTTTTTTCTCCTTCTGTCTTTCTCTGAGAAGTAGATGAAGACCAGCTTATCTGGATGTGAGCTGAGCATAATTAAAAAGCAGAAAGGAAACTGTTGCAGGGAAGTAATCATGATTGAACTACAGTAAAAGGAGGGGAGTGACGTTCCCTCTCTTCTACCTAAAGGCATGGGCCAAAAACAAAGACAGAGTGCAGTGCTGTTGTATCAGTTCATTATACTGTGGGTTTACACACCCATGTTCTGCTGCTGATTGCTCTAGTGTATGTAGTGATGATGAGGAGTGCACAGGGGTCTGATGTAATATGGCTAAAAGGGATTTGAGCATGTGCCCCAAAGGGCATTTCCACGTCCATTAATGCTGCCGCCGCTGTATTTTCACAAGGACGACAGCGGCTCGGTTCTTTAAAAGAGAGAGTGTTTTCCCAGGAAATTTTCCGTCTTGTTTCAGCAAACTAGCCTGAAGGGGGTCAGCCTAGAAGTCACCCTTAAGAGGTGATAATCCAATTGCTCTAGTCCTCACAAGATTTGTTTTCCCCTTGTCTGGCAGTGTGTTTGTGTGTGTGTGTTTACAGAGAGTGTAAGCATGCGTGCGTGAATGTATTAGACATAGAATAGGGAGGCAGAGGCAGCAAGATGCCACCGGTTTCTTCTGTGCCCAACCCCGGGCCCCACTCTAGATCAGAGAGGGGTTATGGAGGCCAAGTCTGTCAAAGGCACACCTGCAGGGAAACTCCAAAAACCCTGACTGCCAGCTTACACAGCCCCGTTTAAGGTGTGCTTATTTGGAGTTTAACCCTGACTTCAAATGTCCTTTCCCTCTCTGCCCCTTTGTGTTTGACCAATGGGCCTTGTGCTCTTTTACTTTCTTTCCTTTCTTCTGCCTCCCTTGGCTCTTTAATCTCTTCCACCACCCCCACCCTCCCAATTCTCCTCCCCCTAATGTCCGAACCCCACATCACAGCGACGGTCCCTCCCAAAAGACAGCACGCGGTTGGGTAGAGTGGCTTAGCAAGGCCAGCCATGGCGTGTTCACTTGCTGTGTGGTTTTCATTTGTGTAAACCAGGGCTTACACACTGAAGCATATTTGGAACTGAGCGGAGCAGCTATACCCTACAGGTAGTGCTTTAACCATGCTGCCACCGTCCAAGAGAGTGGGTGGATGATAAAGGAAGTGTGTTACAATCCGAGTTCTTCCTCTCTGCTGCTGATTTTCACGCGCACATCTTTCACGTTTATGCAAAGCTTTTGAGGGCATTATGCAAGATAAGCTCATTTTCTAGTCTGATTCCCACTCTAGTACATGCTTTAATGACTCTTAAAGCTAAGGGCTGCTTTTTTAGGCATAATAGCAGTCCCGCGGTCTCTCAGTTTCCATGTAGCCAGAGTGCTTTTTCCACACCTGATCACTTTTGTTCACCCATTTTATGGCTATTGGGGAGCAGGCGGAGGTGAGTGATTTGACAGTGGTTAGTGCCATGAGCCCTAATGTTTATTGGGAGAGAGCGTCTAATAATTTTTGATTACCCCAGAGGAGGTATTAGCCATGTTAGTCAGCAAGGATAATTTCTTATTTACATGCCCCAAGCAGTGAACACTCTGAAGGAACACTGGGGCTAAATGCGCAACAAAACGAATCAAACATGCCAAACGAGATGCTCCATCCTGGCTGGCTGCAGGGCTGAAGCTGAGAAAACCTTCATTATGCATTTACCATAATTCATTTAGAGGGTTATCAATTTGCAGAATACAGAGGAGATGTTTGGAGGGGGAAGCGAGAGCACCATATCAAACGAAGGAAGAGAAAAAGGAACAAGGGAAAGCGAGATGAAAAGGGTGAGATATTCAGCTCAGTGCCTGGATTTTGAAAATGTTGTTCCAATTACACACTTTTCCATGTTCTGAGGCACAACTTGCATGTTAAATGCTGCAATCTCTTCTCTTTTACCAGTGTTACCCTCCGCCCCCTAAAAAAGCAGAAGCTGATTTCCCTTTAATGAAAGCCGTTTGGCTCAGGAATTCTCTCCTCTACAATTTTTGTTGAGATTGAGGCTACACAGAGATGTTCTAGTTCAAATATTGTCTTTCTGTTCATTTAGGGTCGCTCTTTGTTTGGCTTCTGCCCTGCTTACTCAAGGGCTTCTTGTATCTGTCTCTCAGTGTGTATTTCAGGACAGTTAGTCTACTACATGTTTTCATTTTTCTCTCCTGGCAACACAAACTGAGCGAAGAAAAAGGCCTTTAAAAGCATCTTTCCCTCCGCCATCAGGCAGGGATGACTAAGGCCCCATTAGAACAATTGGAGGAAACTTAGGGAGACGGGGAGTGTTTAAAAGAATGAAAGCAGCCAGCAAGCAGTACTATCTTGTGATAACCAGTGCTTTCTTTCATTATGTAAACACAAAACCTCCACCTTGGAAAAATTGCACTCACACTATAGCTTCTTTGAAAAACAAAACAATGAAAACAGAAAGGTAGAAAAAAAGTGAGACAGAAAAAGAAAAAAACATTTAACATTTTCCAAAGTGAGGGGGGGAAAGCTGCATTGTTTAGTACAAATGCTTACTCCCAGGGATGCAGTCCTTAGACAACTGAGTGTCTGCAGGAGACATCTGTGAAGCCTGACCTTGTGACCCCGGAAAGAATGCTCTTAAGGTGGGGGGAAAACTGCCTTTACCAGTGCATCATGGCCTACAGGACAGCCCAGCAGCAGCAGCAACAGCAGCACAACAAACACAACCTCTCACAGAAAACAACAACACAACGCACAAACAGTCGATGAAAAAAAAATGAGAATGAGGTAGGGAAAAAAAACATGGAGAGAATTGAAAGGAGAGAAAAGAGTGATAAGGAAAAGCAAGAGAGAAAAGGAGACAGAGAGAAGGAAGTAGGAGGCAGATAATAACTACAGAAAACACAGATGGACTTGGTGTGAATCGTGCCTCACAGGCCTGGCTGTCTCGTACTCCTTTGGCCCCCCATGAGATCATTTTCATCCTTTATGAGTCAAAAGGAAGCCCGGTTGAAAATGAGAGGTTACACAAGCCAGAGCCCAAGCCCTTCGGAGTGAGAGAGGAGAAGATCCCTGCTGCAAGGGCCCTGCTGCTATTCAAAGCACCTGCCATTGTGTGGGCGCCCATCCAGGCCCATTGTTGTGCAGAAATTAGTCGTGCTCCCTTTGGCTCCCTTCGGCTTCCTTCGGCTCCAGAGGCATGCGGCAGACCCCCTTGTTGTTTTGGGTTCAGATACATGGTTGGATAGATGCGTGGCCCTGGCTACCATCACCACTGGCTGTGGCCCTTTGGCCTCTCTCCCACAGCACAGTATCATTTGGTTTTGTTTCTCATCCACTCTCTGTTGTTCACTTCTCGAGAACACTTTCAGACCAGCATTCCTATAGTTTCCTCTTCTTTCTTTTGTACTCCTACTCTCTTCTCTGCTTTGGTGTATATGCTTATTGTTCTTTGGAGCACCCTCATTATACCCATGGTTATATTTTAAGGGCCTCTCTCTTTGATTTTGGTCTCACAGGGAGTGAGTGGTGGGCTGGTGGGAGCTGTAGGGCTGGCCCAGCTTTCAGGGCTCCCCAGCCAGCGTCTCGGAGAGTGGGCTTGGGGGTATTGTTGGGCTGGGCACTGCCGCAGAAGCACTGGTGCTACTGCTGGTGCAAGGGGGTGGATGTGAGGGGAAAATTGAAAAGTCAATAACGAAGGCCGCACAAAAAAAAAAAAAAAAGAAAAAAGAAAAGAGAAGAGAGGGTGAAACAAAAGGAGATGGAGAGCTTCAAAAAGCTGAGAGCTATAGAGCACTGCTAATTAATAGCATCAGAGGAAGAGCTTTTTTTTCTTCCTTCTGGAACTTTAATGCTGCATATTAACTTGCAAGGCGAGGCGATTAAGAGCTCACATTGAGAGTCAGGTCCATCACACTGCTAGACCAACCAGCAGCAACTAACATGATGATAGAGGATTGGAAATGCCTTTAAAAAACAAAAAACACTTAAAACTGTAATGCAACCACACTTGTGTAAAATCATGGAATCAACAATCACCATGTTACAAAGGTGTCGACTCAAGTCTTCTTTAAGGCAAAAATTTGCATTGTTAAGTCATATGCATTACATTGTATCCATATGTAAATGACATGGACAGAATATTAGGAACACCTTTGGAATCAACGCAGGTCAATACAACATCAGTACAGTTTATACCCTCAATACACAATGTTTGAAGCTAATCGAACTTTTTAATCAAGGTGGTTATTGCAGGACTGCATTTTTGATCAGCAAATATAATTGTCAATAGGCATGTTTATATCTTTATGCATTTGTTCCTCTGCATTTTGTCAAATTGCACCCTTATTCCAAATTAGATTGCTGTGTGCTCTTACTCCTGCTTTTCCATGCAGCTAATCAAAAGGTAGGGTCCAGGGGTGTGATGAAATACGAGTTTTGGTGGGTCAGGGAGGCAGAGTGGCAGTAATTTGAGCCAAGGCTTTGCAATTTGTATTTTTCACAGCAGTAATAGGCTCCTCTCTCACTATTCTTGCCATAGCAATTTCCACTGCCAACAGCTGTCAAGCCCCTAAAATCAAAATTAGTGGCATGGAATTGGGCCTTAATGAAATGACCTGCTGGATTTACCTTAAGGAGCAGGGCGGACAGTCAATACTAGCCTCGTCAAAACCCCCTCCCTGCATGCTGCAGTCCCATTAACGAAAGGAAATAGTCTTGCGTAAATGTATTAAGCACTACTTCCACCTTCTAATTATATTTTTTCCACTCTTCCTTCATAATTCATTCACTCTTTCATTAGTTTTTAATATTGAAAAAGGCTTTTAACTGGCTCTACTGTCTTCATGGCGTCACCAATTATTTGTCACTATGCATTACAGGGATGTCAGAGGACTTCATGTTGTGCGCTGGGCATAAATGTGGTGATTTAGTGTCCCATCAGAGCTAGGACTGTGGAAATGTATTCCTGGAGTATTTTCATAGTAGAAATGCAACATTATTTCCATGATATCATATAGAATAATGTAGCATTAAGCATTACACCATGGAATCCAGAACTGCGGGCTCCCCCCCGCCTCTGCTTCCTATAGAAAGAGGTGAATGTGTGCCAAGGCCCAGTGGAGGACACTGGGCCCTGGTTATTGACTTGTAAAGGAGCCGGTAGGTGAGGGGTCTTGACAAGACATGAGCGGCTGACTCTCTTGTAAAGCTGTATCTGATTTCTCTGCTAGTTGGCTCCCCGGAGAGACCTGCTCTACCCTCTGTTGATCAGACTTTTCACTCACAGCTGTATGGAAAAAAAAATGCAGCGATAAAAAGAATGAAAGAGTAGTTTTGTGAAAGGAGATGCTCTCGTTCTGTATGCTATGATTCCCTGTTAGGGTGAGAATGAGAGCGGGGGAGGAGGGAGAAGGAAGCGGAGGGATCAGCAGCTAGGTGAAAGAGCCGTATCCATGAGCACATTCATCATCTCAGTATGCCAGAAAAAAAGACCTTTGCAAATTAATGTTTTGGTAACTTGTGAAACATGGACTCCTCAATAAGGGCATCTGCATTTGTGTAGGTGTGGTGGTATAAAAATAACAGAGACATGTATCAGCAAGAGGGCAGACAAAGCAAGTATCAACCGAGCAAGATCCACACTCCTCACAGATCTGACTAATTTATGAGGGTAAACTGCGCTGACAGAGGGAGAGAGAGATGCAGGTGGAGGGAGGAAGTTTTCATTGACTCTCCAGAGCAGGCCAAGGCAAAGCCCTGGAGGGATCTCTCTCAGTTTGAACTTTATCAGGGGCTACGCTTAATCAATACACTATCGGAAAAAGAATTAATTACTAAAGCAGAATAAAACAGCTGCATTTTAAACCAAGGATTCATCAATTCTGTAATCTCTTGGTTACAGCTCAGGTGTCAGGAGGCTCATTTCAACTCTATGTAATGAGGAACTGTGGGAGTTTACCCCAGCCCTCTTCTGTCCTCCTCCTCCGCCGTTTCTGATCCCCCCACCCTCCCTCCCTCCCTCCCATCCAACACCCAGCTCCTATACTACACCTCCTCATCAAGATATTTTCCCTCCCTCCCTTCTCTCCTTTCCATCTCCTACCTTCTCAGGTTGTCATCTACCTACAACATTCTCCCCTCCTTCCTCATGCCCCTCACTCCGTCTTTAACAGGCCAACTGTACTCCACCCTCTGACTACCCCCCCCCCCCATGCTGCTACATTCCCTTCCCACCAAATTCCTGTCTTTGCGGGGATGGGACGAAGGGGTATTAAACTTGAAATCTCTGGTGCGAAAGCTGACTGGAACGGGACATTCCCGCTGCTGCAGCCATCAAGCCGGACATTCCTCCGCTCAGTCTGGGACACCGCTGGTGTTGCAAAAGAGGGGAGGGGTTGGATTGAGTGTTAAAAAAAAAACAAAAAAAAACAACATGTTCAAATAGTGAAAACAAATATTTTTTGGCGCATACAACCAATGGAGTGCTGCAATCAAAGGGAAAGATTGCTTTGAAGGAAATCAATGGCGTATGGTGAACACATTTAGATACTGGGGGACAGTCGAGCCACAAAGGAAGTATCCCTTGTGTCAAAATAACCTTGGCCGCACTCTTGCCTCGGCCCCTGCCATCCACCCTTCACAGCCCTTGACCCTAGCCCAAAGCCTGTAAACGGACTGTCCTTGACTCCCCATAATGGGGGATTTCAAGGCAGGTTGAGAAGGGGTTATGGGTGATGAATTGGGTTTTTAGTGAGCTCATTAGGAAGCCAAACAGAGTTTAGACTGGCGGAGCGGGGCAACAGTGCAGTAATCAGTTCTGCTCGCTTTGTTCCCTGCCTCCAGGACATTTGTGTGAAAAAAGAGAGCAAGGAGAAAAAAAAAAAACTTCATGGCATTTGTCTGATGAGAGGGCTGCTGAGCAGAGGCTACAATCTGATGGTTGACTTGTTGATTTATAAACCTTTTAATCCATTTACTCTACCCCCCCCCCCCCCCCCCCCCCCCACACACACACACACACACACACACACACACACACACACCTCCTCTTAAGCTCCATGTACAAACCACAGTTTCTGTTAAACTCGACTTTGATGCCACTGTCCATCAGGTGCGGCAAAGATGTCTGTAATAAATCCAAGGCTTCCTCCGCTGTTAGTATAAAAACAGGGAGTTTGTTTGTTTGGTTTTAAATTGTAATTGAGGGTAGAGAATAACTGCTGATGCTGTTATAATACATCGCCTCAAACAGTGTAAGCTGTTCTGAATCACGAAACCACACTCTGTTATACCTGGCAACTCGCATGCAGCTGCTCTTTCTGGTGGTTTTAGGTAGAAGACTTTGATATACAATAGCTCCTAACAGGGATTATGAAGCTATTTCTTCACTAGCAGATGGATCCATATGATGTGTCTGTGCACTCTCCAACTCTTTGCTCTCTTTCACTCTCTCTCGTCTCTTTGTTTCTCACTTTTCGCTACATTATCATTTCATAGAGCAACAAAGAAAGGTTTCAGGAAGCAAAATAGTGAGGAAGCAGCTTGTTTTACTAATGATCCTGCTTGTTTTAATTCAGCATAGCCCCACACACTTTTGGGAAATACCTATTCTTTAATATTTAATGCAGCATCAAACCTTAGGATTTAGGTGTGCTTCTCTGTGGGCACCCAGCCCTGTGCTCTGTTGTAACAATGATAAATTATAGAGTAGTATCAATATATCTAGTTTTAAACACCAGGAATAGCTCCATGTTTACCTTGTTCTGGTAAGTGAGGAAAGAAGGACAGTGTCTGAGTAGACAGAAGAAAGGTCTGGGCTGTTAACTTTGGCTTGGTTTGTAAATTTGTTTATTAAGAAACAAGAGATGAAGTGAGATTACCTGTGAGACCAATTAGCCCCATTCGATTCGGAATGGGAAGAGCAGCGGCAGTTTTCTTCGGCAGTGCGGGAGTGCAGGCAGTGTGGGGCGGAGTTATCAGGGAGGCAGAGAGTGTGAAATGTCTGGTGGAGACCCAAAGCCCTTCATTAGCCACCGATCTCTGTCTGCTGAGTGAGGGGCAGTCATGGGCATCACAACTCCCTTTTAGTTCCCCCCCAAAAAAGAGCGGGGTGTGGGGGTGGAGGGTAGCTCCCCCATCCCCTGCAATTTAGCCCTTTGCCATTCATGCAAATTGGGTCCTGACATCTGCAAGAGCCTGCCTCCTTTCTTTTATACATCTTTATTCCATCTCTTTTCTTTGGATCTTTTTACCTCCTCAAATAAAGCCCCCTTCAGACAGCTGAGTCCTGTCTCAGCTGACATACGTCCTTTTATACATACATCTATGTAAAAGTAACACTTTTCTGTATCCATGTGCAAAACTACAGGAAAGCATTAAAAAATCAAGATCCCAGGAGGCATAAACAATCACTGTGTAATTATCAAAGTCCCAGTTTATGGTACAAGAAGATATCATTGCTGTCACCGACTGCAGGTAAACTGTACCAGTAATTAGCTCAGTTCAAAGCCTTTGATAATGTGCATAGTTTTTCACCCAGTGCTAAATTTTTAGGTTCTTGGCAGATGATAATCTCGTGAAAAGACCAACAGAGTTCTAGGCAGTGACTCTGGAGAAAAGGCAGTAACCAGGCAGCCCCCCCCCCCCTTCCTCCCTCTGCTTTCTGGATGAACTACTCTTCTTTGGCTCCAGGGGAGAAGCTGAAAGGGGAGGGTGGCTTTGCTCCAGCCCATATTTTAGGTTAAAAGGTAAAATAGCCTAACTGGCTGTTAAAAACAAGTTTTACCTCCAACCCCTACACCCTCACCCCTCCCCTCTCTTTGTCTCTGCCCCCTCCACTCCAACCTCGCCCTCTATGGTAGGGATGTGCACAGTGGGGTCAGCACTGTGCCTGTGAGAGGCCTTGTATCAGTGGAGAGGCGATAGTTATCTCCAGCATTCCAGGGATGACAGAGAGATATCTGCCTGATGGCAGGGTTAGGGGGCTTAGAGAAGGGGCGGAGAAGGGAGAGAGGAGAAGAGGTATAGGAGTTGTTGAGCAACAACTCCCCCCTCACCTCCCTCCTTCCTTCCCTCCCTGCCTTTCTTACTGCCTGACTGCCTCGCTTCCACACACGTAAAAAAAAAAACCCATCTAATTAGAAGCTCTTATTCCACTTCATTTAAGGGAACACTTAATGATGTGTTTTTGGGGGAGACAACTACACATTACTTCTCATGCAAAAGGAACCACTCAGTCGGAGCACCCAGGATGCAGATACAGCTGTGTTTGTGATGGAGGTTTGTCCTCGTTGCTCTGAGGGTGTCATGGCTGTTGGCTGCAGAAGGGGAAAAAGTGGTTGTCTTTTCTCCTTCACCTTTAGTCAGTGCCCTGGTGGTAAGAGAGGGGGGCGGTACAGGGAAGGCGGGTAGTGACATCTGAGTTTGGCAGGGAGACTTGCTGAAGGAGAGAGTTTGTTGTAATTGCTCTGACAGGTTTTAGGGCTGTTAATGACTCCGGCCTGAGCGCTACCAATTTGTCAGCATGCTTGCTGTTTACTAAGCTGTTGTTTTATGGTCGAGTGCAAGGGGCTGCTGCTTGTTTAAGCACAGATCAGGAAATAATCAGCGTAAAACACTGGCTGCAGTGGTGCACACTAAAACAGTTCCGTTTAGGGCCCTCATCTACTGTATGGATCTGAATGAGCGCAGTAAACCATATGGTGTGTGGCCACACAAAGACACACAAACACACTGATGCCTTACTTACTCTTAGAAACTGGATGCTAGAGTGTGTGTTTTATCATTAAAGGGATTATGTTCTGCCCATTAACACTCATCCGTGTTGTATGTTATGTGAGTGCGAAGCATATTGCTAGCATGTGGTTATAGCCAGAAGACCTGTAATCCCCAGTCAGCACGGAGCAACAGAGAGGGCCGGCCATTCCACTAGTGTGAATAGAGCCTCGATGGGTTTGTGTATGTGTGTATGTGAGAGAGATTGTGTGTGCGTCAAGAGCATGTGCTCCCAGAGCCAGCAAAGACCCCTTCGTAAATCCAGAGTAAATAAAAGGGGTAACCAGACGGACAAAAGAGGAGCCCCCACTGCTTCTCTCATTCGCTGCCATTTGGGGGACTGAATGTGCTAAACGCCGCTTATGTTGGCTGAAAAGTTGAGGAGAAAAAGAGGGAAAAGGGAGGCTCTAAATCCCCCTCTTCTTTTCTCTTCATTCTCTGCGGCCAAGCCTGCAGGGCTAGAGGTGGTGTAATAGGAGGGTGTTGGAGGGAGGGTTGGAGGGCCTGGTCACTATGGTGTGCTAAGGTAGGGGAGACCAGAGGAGCTCCTGCCATAGCAAACTTCTTCTTCTCAGCTTCTGTTCTCCATCGACTCCTCTGAGGTGTCGCTCATGAGTTTCTCGCTCCACCTTGTTTAGGGTGAGCTTGGGTGAGCAATCTGACTAGTATGGGTTGACAGGGGGTGTGGGGGGCCTGTTGTAATTAGTCACTTTAACCACAGCTTCCATAAGCCACTGCCTCTACACTCCTGCTTCATTACCCTGAAACAAACGCCGGGGCCTCCCAGTGCAAAATCACTGCACAGCCTTTAGAATAATACACACACAACATCTAAGGCTTGTCTTGAGGCTCTTCAGTAGGTGTATTAATAGTATAGGGACCAATAAGTCTGTAGTGTTATTTGATAACTAACCAAGACTGGGTTTGAATGTGTATTCCAGCTATTGACAAGTCATTATTCATTCATGCATGGGGTATATCGGAATGATAGAGCAGCAGAGGGAGCGCATTCTTGGTGTACTGATAGAGCTGCAGAGTGTGTTACTCACGGTTATATCCATAATGCTTCCAGGGCTGACTAGACCTTAGTGGCTCCCTCAGGGGCAGGGTGCCTCCTAGACATGAAGCATGATCTCTCGAGTCATTAGGACTCCCCTGAAGTCCCCCTCACTCTGAGCAGAGACTGTAGGACACTTTGTGCTAAACCCATTTTTTTGCGGAAGAAAACCTGAAGCGACCCTGAATGTGCCAACATTAGATAAGCAGAGTTGCAGTGTGTTTACAGTCCTTTCCCAACCCGTTAATGAGCTCAGCCCTGAGACCAATTTACTCACAGGGAGATATATCTGAATGCATTTTTAATAACCACCCACTGGTGATGAGAGAGGGAGAATGTATGTGAGCGTAATGTGCTCGTGGACTTGCGCTTGTTTGTTTGCAAGCGTGCTCATTCACTCCCTCACCCTCATTGCGTCCGGTCATTGTCTTCCATCTTGCCTGATTACACCTTCTCATTTTCTGCGCATATGAAAATGTGCACAAACTTTCATTGCGAGCACTTTAAGTCAAGATATTGATGGAGTGGGTAAGGGGGAGGCAGGAGGAGAGAGGAAGAAAGTGAGGGAAGACAGAAAGAGAGTGGGGAGAGTGGGGAGAGAGGGCGGCTGTCTTTTTTCTGTCTCCAAGGGCGCTGCTTTTCCAAAAGTGCCTGGGGCTACACTCCAGCACCTCGGCTCCCTTAGGCCTTTCGGCTGCCTCCTAATAGCCAACCCCCATCTGTGTCACATGGCCAGATGATGGGACGCTTCCCCTGCTCTGCCCTGCACTTTTTTTTTTTTCCCTTTCCCCATTTTTTTTTCAGAGTGCACATCCACACAGGTTAGAATGGCAGAGTTGCCAGGGAACAGTCAGAAGCCATTAGCGTTTGGGACAATTTGCCCTGCAGCGTTCCTTCTCTCGCTCATAAGAAAGGAGTGGGGGTGGATGCAAAGCACCAGCTCTCCTTTAGATGTAATGAGGTTGTGCAAGTTGGGTCTTCTTTATTCTTTTTCTACTCCTTCCTTTCTTCCTCCTGCTTCTTTTTTGTTCCTCTTCTTTCTTTCTTTGTTTCTGCCTTTCTTTTCACCTTCTGTCCACACTTGATTTTCTTTCATCATGTGTTTGGATAACACATATCTGCATGAATATAGTAAAAAAAAACAAAAAACGACTGTTTATACTGTTTACTTGAGTGCTGCATGTCTGATCAGTGCACACATGACAGTATCCATGTATATGTGAGAGAAAGAGGGAGAGAGGAGCTGAAAGCCTTGGAGTCTGGTTTCACCCTCGCGGGCTAGGGCAGGAGGCAGCGAGCATGCTGGGTAATGAAGTGACAGGTCAGTCTGTAAATACGCACGGGTCGCTCTGGCCCTGGCCAGGGGGGAGGCTATCGCATTGCAGTGAAAATGGAAACGTCAATAAAATTAATCTGCCAGCCTTTTGGCCACTGTGTGGTTCCATTGGATGAGCCTGACTGCTCACAGCAGGAGAGGGATTTGGAGAGTAGCTCGAAAATCAACACAAAACCTAGCGGCACACAAACAAACAACCAAACTGTGTATCAACATTATTCAGTGAAGCTCAAAAGCAGCGAAACAAGGGGAGGGTGGTTAAGATTCACAGCTCACTAGCTGTGTTGTTCCTGAAGTTTGGAAGCAAACTGGGGGAGTTTGACTTGACTTCCGTCTGGGTCGCATTTCTCAGGAAGCCCCTCACAGTCAGGGCAGGCCATGGCCAGACCAAAGTTTATTGTTTTAGGCTTTCCTGAACAAGGATTCGTACTTAACCTGGGATTTACGGCATTTGCCACTAATGAATGCCCATTCTACAATTACAACACCCCTAGTTTGTGTCCCCATTCCCATATGTCCTTCAGAAGGGCTGTTGCTTCTTTTGCTTCACGCAGGGAGCGCAAAGTCGGCACTTCTCTGTTTTCCTCTTTCGTGTGGCTCCGCACTAATGATGTGGAAGGAAAACACTGTGCACAGACAGAAAAGAAAGACAGAGGGAGAGGAAAAAAGAGAGGGACAAACAAGGGGGAGGAAAAAGAAAAAGAAAGTGGGTAAAGTAGTTCGAATCGAGGGCCCCTGCTGTCCTTGTATTCTTCATTTATTTTGCATTTGATTACGCCACCAGTCGGATCCTTTTTCTTTCCCCCTTTTTAATGTTATTAGTTCAAATATTTATGCAAGATTAAGGCTTGTATAGGTGGTTGTGATTGATGCCTCCCCAAAAACAGGAGGACATGTGAGTCTGAATTTTGAGAACGTCAGGGTCCTTCGCTGCCTTAGTGGAGGAGTTTTTCAGATACATAATTTAGATGCCCTCAAGGAAGGCTTTCAAGGCATTTGTGCCCGGGGGCAAGAAAAAATAACTATGACTGTTAAAAGTAAATCATTTTTGCTAATGCACAATTAATGCCGGGGAAGAAGAAAAAGGCAAGGGACAAAGATGGAAACTTCAATTTAAAGGAGAAATCGTGCCGGGGTATATGCATGTTTTCCTCTTGAAATCAAACACTGACGGACATTAATGCAGATGAAGCCGCCGCTGGCCTGTCATGCTAATCTTGTGGCGGAATGGGGAGGGGTTGCTGCAAGGGAAGGGACTCGGCGAGGAGGACTAAGAGAGTCAGGGTTTGGGTTGGGGAGGGAGGGAGGAGGGGGTTGGGGTGGTGGGGGTGGGTTGGGGGGGGGGGGGGGGGGGGGGGGGGGGGGGGGGGGGGGGGGGGGGGCGACGCAGACGAGTCCATTATGTGCATTGAAGTGCAACAATGAACCACCCCAAATCACATCCCTACTTTAATACTCATGCGTCTCAACTGTATGCCGTGAATTATCAGCTCCTTTGAGTTTTGTTTGTATGTGAGTGTGTGTCTGTGCACGCAACATGAATTCATGACTGTGTGTTACTGTACATGTCTGCAGAACTCCTTCCTGTCCCCTTCGGCTCTCTTCAAAAGATAAAAAAAAAGCTCTACATTATGTCAAGCATGCAAATTTAATTGAATTAATGACATGAGTCCAGGCCTCTACTGTACTTGAAGCCTCCTTGTTCTTTTTTTTTTCCTTCTCTCCTCCTCCTACTGTAGAAGTGGAATGAGGAACTTAGTGTTTCAGTGTCCAACCATAACATTAGAGTCATTAACCTCTATTCCCCTCTCCTGTGCTCTGGGGTATAGAACAACTCTACTAGGCCTCTGAGTAAACCCCTCACTCTCTGTACAGGCCTTCATCTAAGGCCATCTAAATCCCTCTACCTCCATATCTTCACCACATAACACTGGCTTCGCTGCGGCAATTCTCTCAGCCTCAGTGCAGTACTTTTCAATTCCTTCATAGGTATCTGTGGTATTTGTCCATTTATCCATCTTTCATAAGCCTTAAACTCAGCTTTGACTGTCTGTACTTGTGTTTCAGCTTTGAGAATTTTTAGATCTGGATTTTTTTTCTTTTCTTTTGTTTTGTATTCTGAGTCAGTGATGTGGTCTGGGATGTTATTTAACCCTGGGTTTGGTTTCCGTCCAGGAGATGGCTTAGACAACAGCGTTGCATCGCCTGGCACAGGGGATGACGATGATCCAGACAAGGATAAGAAGAGGCAGAAAAAGCGTGGCATTTTCCCCAAGGTGGCCACTAACATCATGAGGGCGTGGCTGTTCCAGCATCTCACGGTAAGCACAGCCGTTACATTACTCAGAGACATGCGTGTATAGAAATAACCCAAGCAGAAACAAACAGAGACTCAAAAAAGCATGCACAGGCACACACACACACAGGCGCACACACACACACAGCTGTCACTTAGTCGTTAGTGAGGGAGTGAGTGACGGCAGCGTTGTGATGCTCACCTGTCAGCCACCTGTCAGAGGGACACAGTGACCAGGTCAATCTAATCAGTTTGGACTGTTTACTCTGCTCAGCACAGTAAGAGGGAGCCAGGCCTAACAATCCATGACATTTACTCCAATATGAGATGTGCTGTTTACTTGGCACGAGGAGTTTCTGGGGCAGATTAAGACAGATTAAGAGTAGCAGTTAGTGGAGAATGACTGGGTGTGTAGAGGTGTGTGAAGGCTTAGATTGAGTACACTGATTTCTTAAACTTCTGGACCTGATCACATGGTTTTAACTCTTAAGTAGGTGTGTAGATGGTTATGGGCCTGTCTTGTTGACTTGGTTATTCAGTAGTTTCTAGTTTAAGATTCAGTGCATTAATTCAAACATTCCTGGTGAAATAATGAAATGCAGCTGTTTTCTGTCTGTCTGTTTGTGTCAAGTATTAGGGGATGGACTGCATGTTCCCCCACCTTCACCTAATGTCAGGACATTATCAGAACATCAGGCTGTATTGATTTTGCAACGCAGGTCAGATTTCAGGAGGAGGTGGCCATGCCAGGACACATAAGCTGCTCTCTGAGCACGTGGCTCCCTGTCCCAGAGATGGAGGGACAATTGAGGTGGGGGGGGGGGGTTGGGTTGGGAGTAAAAGAATAGAGACAAACAGAAAGAAAGTAGAGGTGACTTAGTTCAGTCTTATGGATCATCCGTGCATTTAAGAGGGTCAGGTGCACCCTATGTCCCTCCCCACCCCACACCCAACTAACAGTGCCCACTCCCTGCCCAAAGCCCCCTGTACCCTGATTATCTAACCAAAAGCCCAAGTAATGAGTGGCCAGCAAATACGGCCTAATTGAAAGGGCTGTAAATCCATTACATATTGGTCAGGGATAATCAGGAGTGCTTTAATCACTTTTATCTATTCAGGAGCAGTGAAGCTGCAACAGCAAAGCCCCGAGCCTCGCAGGCCTTAGCGGCTCCACCACGCCAGTCTGCATGCTTATTATTCTCATCATTATCAAAATGACTTCACAGCTGTTCACAGCTCCATCGCTCCCTGACTGGAGACCTCTCACCGAAACGTACACACACCAAGCTTCATTCAGAGGCTGAGGGCAGGAGGCAGGCAAAACTTTTTTTTTAATTATTTGGGAGCTTTTTTTCTGCTTTAGTTTTTTTCCTCCTCTGAGCTTTGAGTAAAATACTTTGTGTATGAAGGGGACAAACAAAAAGAGCAGAATGTTTTATTTAAGTGGAATTTACCGTATGCTCTTATTTGCATGCACATAAACACACCTTATTTGAGTTTAGACTATAAAATTTCCACATGATTTGGCATCTTTCCTAGTGAAAGCCACATACACAACTTCAGCCTCCCCCGTCTGCAAAAGCTGTAGAGAGAAAGGCAGAATGACGTGTACGAAGCGTTTGGAGTCGCCAACAATTTTCTTTAGAATTGTTTTAAAATTGAATTGAAAGAGTGGAAGAGAAAGGAGGAGGAGGAGGGGAAGCCCATGGGCGCAGGCACATTTTTCAGAGAGCTGGTTAATTCAGAGAGAGGGGAGCTTTCAAGGCCCTCTCTTTCTCCGACCCGCTCCTTTATCACATCCCCTGCTTGTAGATGTTCTCTCCAATCTTTATTTGTTTCTTTTGTGTATAGCCCAGGCCAGTCTTGTACAAATAATAATCCCTCCCTTTTAACCTACCTTCATTTCTCTACTGAGGAAGAGGACTAATTGAATTATCCCCCTTCTCTTCTCACCATCCAATTCTCCCACCCATAAACTCTCTCACTCAGTCTCCCTCTCTCTCTCTCACACACACACACACACACACATACACACACACACGCCCATTAGCCATTCTCCTTTCTTTTAATTTGTTAAGCAAATGTATTTGCCATTGCTGGATGCATTTGTGCAAGGGTGAATTCTTGGGGACTTTGGCCCCTGAATGGCCTATAGCGGCATTCTGCCATTCACGCATTCATTAACTGAGAGGTGAGGAGTGAAAGGAGCGGCCTTGTATTTTCTCAAACTGCGGGGCCAGCATGGAGCTCCTCTTCCATGAGCCGCAGGGGTCTCTCTACATATGTTCTCAACATCCAGCCTTTGTCACATCCTCTGAAAAGCTCAAAAGGATAGGACCCCCCTTCAGACACAGAAAAACAACACAGGCCAATAGTAACAACTGTTGGCTTTTGGATTCAGTATAACAAAATTGCCCTCACCCTCTCCTCTCCCACCCTCCCTCGCCTTACTCTGACCTCACACTCCCTTGGAGAAATCACAGGATGGTTTTCTGCAGGACAGTCACATATAGAGAGTCATTTCACTTCATGTTTACCACAAACTCCACAATGCCAACTTTCCACCTGAGGGCAAGTTATGGTTTCGATGCCATAAACATCCCACAAAATGTGCAGAGATTCCACAGTTGCGCTGTGGAGAAGCTGTGATAATTGTGACCTCTTTTATGTTGTGGCCATATGCACATGCACTAGAGAGCATGTGATCTGGCAGCTTTAAATGCCCCATATGTAATTGGCAAACGGCGGGACAGATCAGCTGGTGTTAGCTGGCAGAAGAGGGTCAAACTGTCTCTCCACTCTGTCCTTCCTGTCCTCCCACCCACTCCTTCTCTTTCTCTAATACCCTCCCCTCCCTCTCCATGAGTTTCTGGATGTCTTCCAGCCACATTAGTGGAAGGGAAATCCCAGAGTGTTGGTATAAGCTTTTCAATACTACAGGGAGATTATGTTATCAGAAAGGTAAACTTCACTGTTAGGGGTAAAATGTTCTCCTGCACTTCAAAAGCATGGACTCCAGAATTCAGGAGAGGGAGCGAGAGGTGGTGAGGTAGATAGGGGCGAATAAAGATAGAAAAGAAATGATGAGAGAGAGAGGAGAGGGAGCCGGGGTGGTTTGGGGGGCAAAGGGAGAAATCGAGAGGCAGCGATTGAGTTTTTTCTTATTGTTGCAAAAGGTGATGCCCTTTTGTTTGGCAAAAGCAAACTCTAAAATCTACAATTAGCCCCTTGGCGCCCCTGGCCTTCCTTCCCTCTCACCCCCTGCTAGCCCCCTGCTAGCCCTTACTCACCCCTGTAAAGACAAGGGTCGGCCTTGCAATGAAAACAGGAAGCACTCAGATACAAAGATACCACTCTGGGCTCTGGCCTTGTCTTTTGACTAGTGTAAACCCTCAAACACCTATGAAAATAAATAGGGGACCTCAGGAGCAAAGCGGGCCAGTGGAGAGTTTGTACACGTGTGTATGTGTGAGCCAAAAGGAGGGAGCGAGGGAGGGAGTGAGAGTGAGGGAGGGAGAGAGAGTGGTCAGTCAGATGAGTAAGTAGGTAGCCCTCTCAAGCATCAAGCGTCTCAGGTTTTGTGCTGGGCCACCCCTCGGCTTGGGTGTTTGGGGAAATACTGTTAAGCTGCTAAGCCAGGTGTATTGGTCCCCTGGGCTCCTTGAAAGGGAAGTGATATATCCCTTGGTCATTTGGAAAGTCCTTGGACTGTGAGCAGTTGAACTGTGTGTTCAGATGAGAACTATTTATGTATAATTGATGGTATTCAAATACAGTCACTAGTAGCTACAACACATCCTTCTAAGTGTTACACAGATATATAGTCCCATCAACATAAACTGATTCTATTTGATGGGCTGGGTAAATGAAAGGTATTGTAATCTTTTTTTTTCTTTTTTACACTGGTAGCAGAGCTCAGTAGATGCCATCATGGCTGCACAAACCCTGTTAATACAGGCGTTAACCAGATCGAGGGCACATCACACATTGTGCAGAGATGAGTGCATTGTGTTGCAAACATCATTAGATACACTAGTGACAGTGGCCACCACCCTCCCGCCTCCCCATCCCCAATCACCACCTCCACTCCCAATCCAAGCCTAACATAGCATTAGTCTCCATGACAACAGGGTGTCATCGTCAGGTCGAGCCCTCCTATGGGAGCTGCTCCCTCGACCGCCCTTTATAGACGCACATAAAAGAGCCAGCTAGGGTCATTCACAAGACATGGGCGCATGCAAGGCCGAACCCTGACAACGGATGTTTGTCCCGTACGATAAACAAGTGTCCAAGTCCATCCCTCCAAAAGAGAGGGCATGTTGTTTGTGTAGACTAAACAGTCAGCCCTGTAGTATCCCCAGTTTTGTTTAAGCTCCTCTAGTCCTTCTAATCCTTGTGTGTTGTTCCAGTACAAGCAGCATTTAACCGGTGGAGACACACATCTGCAAACAGTTTGAAATACCAAGCCCTTCCTCCTTTTACATTGAACTGCTGAGAGCTGTTTATTCCATATTCCAGTTTATATTGCAGAATACTTTAAAAAAATGTATTCATGCTCAGTTCACTCACTTGTCATTCATTGTAATGACATCATTGATTCATTTGTATTCTACATGCATTTGTATGTGTAAATAGCGCTGCATTGAACAAAAACTAAACAGTTTAAAAGTCTGAATTGTTATAGCGAGGTACATTAGTTTATGTTTTAGTTGTGCACATTCAAAATCTGTTTGCTTTTCAGCTCCTTAGGTTGTTGTGTGAGTGTGGATGGAGAGACGGTAGAGACAAAGGAGAAGTTGGGAGGGGGTTTTAGGGGCAAGAGCAAGGGTGAGGAGGGGGTAAAGAGGGGGCTCCTAAGGGTCACAGAGGTGGAAGCCTGGAGGAGGCCCACACACTAATCTGTCATGTGCTCGTTTGCCTCGGAGCCCAAAAGTCAGCTCTCCAGTCACCCGTAGCAACCCAGGCGACAGTTTGGTTCACTGCCACTGCCCAAATGTGTGACGATCAGTGGGAGACACAGGAAAAAAGAGTCATCACATTACTTTTGTGACAATACCCACCGCTTTGTGTGCGCGTGTTTGCAAAACAGACGTTAGAGACAATATGACAGGGTAGTTTGGTGATGTTAAGCACAGGAGTCATTGAAAGTCACTGATAATGACTGTGGAGGAGTCTTTAGTGGGGGTGGAGGGAGAAGGAGGTGGGGGGGGTTGAGGTTTGGAGCCTAGCTATTGTCTAGTCACTGTCTTCTTATGCTGGCTGCTCAGCCACCCTGGTAAACAGACACAAGCCACCTCAGTCTGCCATCTGTTCCTCCACAGAGGGGCTACCACAGCATGGACAGACCTCACAGGGAAACAGCCTCAAAAGCAAAAACACAGATATTACAGTCGTATGATAGTCAAGAAAATCTTTCTCCTCCTCAAGAGTCTCACTTTCCTCATCTGTACTCATGGACAAATTGCCCCTACATGTCAACAAGATGCTTTTTTATAGGAGGGGAGTGCAGAAAACAGAGTGAAAGTTTAGAAGGGGGATCCGGTGACTTCCCATTTTCACAGGCTGTATAATTATATGACAGGCTGCATCAACTTTGCCATCTCACTGCAGAGCACTGTTGCGGTAATTTCCAAGTGTTAGCGTGTCACAGCTCTGTGACTGACACAAGCCCTTGTTTATATTGTGCTTTGGCATAGTTGGTAGCTGTTCTAGAGGTTTAGTGCAGCATTAGATTGTAATAAGCTCTAATTCGTTTCATGCTCCGACATCAGACCTTTACACTTTGCCCCCTAATCCAGATCTGTCATAGTTCCACTTCAAAGCCAGCTTCTAAACCAGCATATAAATCATGGCACATTAACCTCACATACACTACGCAGTGCGCGTGTGCAAATTCAGGTATACCTGTATCAGCCCACCACTTCTCCTCCCTCTACCTCCTTCTTTTCCTTTTCCCTCCCTCACTGTTAATTTTCCTCCCTGCTGTTTGCATCTTAATGCAGGTTGTTTAATGAAGTAGCAGAAATGAGTGCTTTCAAGGGACTGTTTACGACGTGTTCCCACTGCATGGAGGTGATTAAGCTGTGTGAAACTCCACAGTGTTTGCCAAAGAAAAAGAAAGAGCAACCCACAACATATCTTCCAGGAAGACAACAACAAAGGCCAAAAAACCCCAAAAAAACAAAAACAAGGGAGGAGAGCGTTCCCTGAAACGTGATGCAACGTGCATTTCTTTAAATGAGGTTTTACTACAGGGGTGTCCTCATGGAAGACCTGGAGCGCAGCGTGAGTTTCACTGGCCCCTGCAGAGGTGACTGCACATACCCTGACCGCAGCGGCAGAATACAAACAGTGCTGGGTCTGTTGACGGCAGTGGGATTTATAAACTCACAGCTCTGAACAGCGAGAGGCTCTTCCAAGAACACACATGCACAAAGCTGAGGAGACCTCTTTGCTCCGCTGAGAATAGGCCCCAGCCCGGGAAACATTTCCCTGCCTTCAGCACAACAGCGCAATCCGCTGCTGTAGTCATAACAGCGATCTGATGACTAGAACCTGGCTGAGCCGGCTCTATGGGAAATAGGGCTGAATGACGTCATGTGTAATAAGGAACCCGGCAAGGTAGTCTGTGATAGCACACATGCCCCTGGTGGAAAACCAGGGTTATTAAGATGGTGGTAGCTGATTTTGCGCCGCTTTCCCTTTCCTACACTTTTGGGGTTATCTTACTCATAACAAAATGTGTAAGAGGATTTTGGTTTCACATCTCAGAGCTAGTTTCCTTAAATTACCCCTTACTCTTCCAGGGGTACCGCCCTGCAGGCTAGCCTCACCCACCCACTCCCCCACCCCTCCCACCCCCCCAACAGTTGATTGCGGGGTTGTGGCAAGAGCTGCTAGAACGGTGGCTGCTGTATGCTGGGGACCATGGAGGCCAATGAGATTCTGCTGCAGGCCTCCAAGCTGCCCCAACATTGCTTTGATATTCATATCACACCAAGAGAAGAAAATGCAAAAGGGGAAAAGGAGCAGCACAGGCGCGGAAACGGCAAAAGCAAGCTAAAGAAGTGGAGGCAGGCAAGGAAAGAGAAAAGGTTGAGGGATGGAGGCATTGAGTAGAAATCAAAAACAGAGCTTGTGTTTCACTGTTTGGTTTGTCATGGGACCCTAGCTGCACCAAATCCCACTCCTGCCATTTTGTGTGATTTTTCTCCCCTCCCTTCCTACTCTTCTCAAATGCATGCTTTTGTTTTGCCCGGCGCTCAGTCCAGGGGCAGGCAGTGGGATTCCTGCACAGTGGGGTCCTTATAACTGGGAGACATGTCTCTTGTTCTCACCTCTTACCCCCCTTCTCCCCCCACCTTTTCATTTTTTTTCCCCCATTGATACCCTCTCTTTCCTTCTCTGAACATATGGACTGGTTTTTAAGAGAGAGCCCAGTCCACATCAAAGACTGAGGCTGAGCGGGTCAATTTGTTACTGCTTTCCCCGACTCCCCCCCACCCCACCCCTCTCCACCAGCCTCAGTGGACCCTCCCTGCACCGCAGCCATTTACCCAGAATGCTCCATTGCTCAAGCACTTCTGCCTAGCATATATATTGAGCCATGTGTTGTTGGGGGCTGTTCTCCACATAGAGCAGACCTAGTTCACTTCAGACTTCAGAATTTCTCTTCAGGCACATCCTCCCCAAAGATCAAGGCTATACATATGAGCATGTGTGATAGATAGCGACCAGTGTATCAAAAAAAATAATAATAATAATAAAAAAATAGCTGTACCACACACTGATAAGAAAAATCAGATGGATAGAGGAAGAAGAGAACCAAAGAAAAAAAATTAGATAAAAATAAATATATAAATCCAAATCTAAGCAGAGCAGGTCTTGGCTCCAGATGTGAATCTCTCTGAATATTGATCGTGGGGAAAGCCAGTCCCCCATATCCCCAGGGCTGCAGCGTCTGACACACAAAGCACCTCTCTAAAGCCCATAAACCAGCTTGTACAATTATTGAGATAAAGAGAGCGACAACAGCAGTGTATGCCTCCCAACCCAGAACCTCCTCCTTGGCTCTCATCCTCCTCCTACTGCTCCTGCTCCTCCTTTTCCTCTTTTTTTTCATCCAGCATGAAGCTGAAGAAATGAAAAAGGGGGGCAAATGTGTAATTAGCCACACGTTTCTGAATACTCCTTAATGTTCATTACTGAAACCAGGGGCAATTACTAGTTCAAAGGGGTTTAGGGCACCCGCAGCCCGCATAATCAGTCGCAAATTAAGCACCGCTCATTTGTCACAGCACAGCACGCATACTTGTATGAGCACACAGAAACACACATGCATGCATGCTGTCAGAGTTGAGTCATAGACAGGCTGACAGGCATCAATTTCCATACAGGCACAAATCTCAGCTACCCTAAGGCACTGGGTAAGGTCGTCCAATCCTCTTATGCTCTGATGCTTTGTTTTCACTAAACAGCAAACACCTTCACCTTGCTTGCTCGACATTATACTGTATCCTACTTGCATTCATCCTCTTATAGGTGTCCTGTTTGCACTTACAATCCCCACCACCACCTGTCCCATCCTGTCTCCATTTTACGCCTTTTTGTTTTTCAGTTTTTCTGGGGTGGGGGGGTTAACCTCTGTTTTCCTCTGTGCTTTTCTCTCCCCACCTGGCTGTGTCTCTGCAACATGTGACAGTGTGTGTTTCATGTCTGCCCCCGGAGGTGTATCTCGGTTACCTCTGGGGCCAGGTCACAATGGCTAATCCTGTCTTCAGGTGGCTGTTTAGCACACTGAGAGGAGAGCTTGCAGAACCGGAGGTGAGCTCCTGTTACAGGACTCCCTGACCAGGGGTCACCTCCAACACACACACACACATGCACACGTGTGTGCAGACACTTAAGCATGCACACATGTCCAAGCAGATAGACAAGACTGCCTGTACATGTATGCACACACACTTACAATCTGGTATACACACATTTTCACACACAAACACTGTCACTCAAACACATTGAGCCTGCTTATCTATCCCAGGTGGCTCAGCCTCCATCTCTCTCCTCCCTTGTTCTTCTTTATCTGTCTACTGTACTACTCGTCTTCTAGTCTTTCTCCGCCTTCTCTCATTCCCGGATCAGTCAGACTCTTGTTCACATTAGGATTCCCTGATATGATCTCCATGAAGACTTGCTCTAGTGGCCATGCGTTGCCTGTCCTGCTCGGCACCCTCATTGTTTAAGTTGCTCTCACACAGGGACATAGTCGGGTCCCCGGTGAATTGAGTGGAGCCCTATCATGTGTGGCTCTGCCTCGGCATAGTGGGAGAGAGGACTCATTTTTCACCGGGGGAACGACATCCATCTCAGCAGCCAAATGCTAGCTGTTTCATTAAGTAGCCCATCCAGGCAGACAGATGTGTTCACCACACAGCCATGTTTGCCTATGCAAGAGCGTGTATTAACCCACAATCCTTTGGGGGAGATTAATAGGCTACCAGCCCCTTTCCATTGATTATCTCCATGCCATTTTCTCCTCCTTTCCTTGGCTAGATATTAAAAACTAATGAAGCCTATTGAAAACGGGAACCGCGAGGCTCTTCACGGATCATTTTAGGTTATTTGGACTCAAACAGAGAGGGATCTCTTTAAGGCACAGTTTGAGTCGAATTAAGAAAATAAATGTTGAGAGCAGTGTTAAAGAAACAGGAGGGGGAAAAAAAGAGGAGAGAGTGTGACTGTAAAAAAGATGTGTGTTTAAGAAAAGACAACTCTACTCTGACACATGGAGCGGAGACACGGCAGATGTTAGCAATTCCACAGCATAGCAAAGCATTCCTAGTGTTGGAACCACGTCCTAATTGCCATAATGGAGGTGGTAAGCGCTGACAGTAATGGAGTCGTGGGGATCCATCCCCAGCAACCTGAATTAGGGGCCACTTGGCAGATCCACTTCAAGATGGCCTGTGTTTTTTCTTTTTCTTTCTTTTTTTTTTTTGTGAAGATACCGTTCTGCAAACTTTTTAATTTAGCTTTTTCTGACAGAATTGCTTTGTAGTGTCATCAACTTTCTGTTGAAGTAGGGTTCTCTGCAGCTTGGGATGAGAGGATGGTGCAGGGATGAGGGTGTGTGAAATAGATGGGTCGACCTGGGCATTGGGTGAGCAAAGAGTTAAAAGCGTCCGTGTGATGGGCTCACCTCTGCACCAGGCTTGGTGAAAGGCGGCGGGGTGCTGTCAGGGAAAATGACTTCCTGAGACATTACCATCAATCACCAGACAGGTCAGGCCCCCCAATCCCGCCATCAGGATGGAGGAGAGGAGAGGGGGATGGGGATGTAGGATTAGACTTGAGGGGACGAAAACACAGGGAAAGACTGGGTTAAGGCTTGTTGGAGAACAGACGCTTAACAATCTCTTTCTCTCGCTGTGACTGTTTTATTTCTTTCTCTTCCCCTGCCTATCTGTCTCCCAGTGTCTTTCTCTCTTTCTATTTCCTGTCCACAATAAAACAGCTACCCAGGCATTCAGGAACGGCCCCTGCTGGTCAGAGTCCTCTCCTCGGCTCAATTGCATCATTAATTATTCCGAAGGCAGTGGGCTAGAAGCAAATATAAAAAAAAGAGAGGAAGAGAAATGGAGAGGGAGCAAGAGTTAGACGGAGAGATGGGGGGACAGCTGCCGAACACCCCCAGTTGGTCTTGCTCTCGCTCTCTTTCTCTTTCTGTCTCTTTCTCTTTCTGTAAATGAAGGATGGTAGAGGGGAGGGGCTTGGGTTACCTCAGTGAGCGGTTGTGTTACATTCCTGAGAAGGGAAGGGGTAGGGGGGTGGTTCAACGAGTTGTTGAAAAGAACACAGATGCTTGTCAACAGCCTCCGAGCCGGGGAGCCATCATGCCTTGCTTTAGGCCCGGAGGTCAGTGACCTTGCGTTGCACCCAGATAGAGAGAGAGGTAGAGGGAAACGGCAAAAAACAGACAGAAGAGAGAGAGTGAGAGAGATAGATGGAGAGAGAGAACCACCAAAAGCTACAACAAATCCACCATACGGTACGTGTCACTGCATGTCTGTGGCAGAGGTCACTCAAAAGCCTCAAAAATCTCCAAATCCTTCTTTTTATCTCCTCACCCATAAAACCCTGTACGTGAGCAGTGGCTGGGTGAGTGTGTATTAGCTTTCTCCAAAGTACTGGTAGAGTAGAAGGAAGAGGAGAGGCTGACGGAGAGACACAGAGAAAACGGCAAGAGCTGGCAGTCACGGCAAAATGGCCCATTAGATTTAAGGAGTAAAAGTTCATCAGCTTTATTAATGGGAAGGTATATAAATGAAGTATGAATTACCTGACTTTTATGGAGTGGCGAGAGTGAAACTGGAGTGTCTTATGATATAATGTTTTAGTGAGCTGTTCTGAGCGCTCTGATGAGCAGGCTGCAGAGAGGAGGAGGAGGAGGAGGAGGAGGAGAAAAAGTGGAGAGGGAGAGAGAGAGAGAGAGAGAGAGAGAGAGAGGGGAGAGAGAGGGAGAGAGAGACTGAAGTGTGCTGGGGTCCCCTGAGTCCAGCGGCTGGAAGGTTGCCTGATTGTTGCTAACATGCGTAGCTGATCGGGTTAGCTTGGAGACAGGGACGTTCGTAGCTTCCAGGCTTATTCTTTGCGTGTCATTAACTAGCATAGTAAAAATTGTCGGCACAAAAAAAAAAAAGGAAAAAAAGGTCAGCCACATTTCTGATTTTGTCGCTCTTCTACACGCAGCCAAACACGCCCGAAGTTGCACATGCACGAGTGTGTGCGTAAACACATGCAGACATACAGTATATGCAAGCACAAGGACACAAACACACGCCAGCACGCAGACAGACATACACACACACACACACACATACACACACATGCTCCCCACCATCCTGTAATAAGCGGTAAGCTGAGCTAGCTGATGGTCATCCTCCCATGGGGCTGCTGGGTGGCTGCCAACTTCCTGCCTGCTTTGTCAGTGGATAAAGCCCCTAACAAACGAGAGGGCTGTAGCTAGGCAGGCCAGCCAGGTCAAAGGTCACCTCGGCCCCCGGGCAGGATTGAGCCTAAGAGCACTACAAGGAGAGAGAGGGAGAGGATGGAAGAATGCACTTAAAGATTGGCTGCTATTAACCAGGTTTGAAAGCTATATGCCTTTCTCTTCTCTTCTCTTCTCTTCTCTTCTCTTCTCTTCTCTTCTCTTCTCTTCTCTTCTCTTCTCTTCTCTTCTCTTCTCTTCTCTTCTCTTCTCTTCTCTTTTTTGGCGGCACCTCCTAAAGGCATTTTAACTCCCATCACATGTCGTCTCTCCTTTGAGGAACATTAAGAAAGTGAAAGATCCTGAGGGCATTTGTCAGTCCACACAGTCGCATGCAGCCAGCCGCCCCTGGGTGTTGAGCAATGACAGGAGATATCTCCTTGACTCGTACACCCCTAGATGAAAGGAGAGCTCAGAAGATGTGCATTTCTGAGAGGCAAAAACGGTATTTCGCTAAGAGAGAACAGACACAACAGGTAGGGACGGGGTGGTGACTGATCAGGGCTTGGTTGGCTTTGTTCCATGGAAGTGCTTGTGATCTCAGATGAATGCACCTATGGTAACCATCAGCTATGCTACTCTGTCTCACTGACAGGGACATGATCTGAAGTGTCTGTCTGTCATGGGCCTAAGAGCGTCTCTCGCTGGCAGAGGGTAGAGAAAAGGGGAGATGGTGCAGGAGAGGAGAGAAAATCTTCCCTTCCACCCCAGCTGTCCATTCAGAGGGAGAGAAAATTTGACATGGTTGACTTAAACACATTTAGCATCATTAGCAAACAGGAAGTGTCCCCTGCAGCTGTTTTTTGCTGGGGGAGGGGGGGTCTTCCTGCCCGCACTGTAATGGACAAATGTTACCAACCATGTTTGCCTTTGATTTTTGACCTGAAAACAAAAATTGACATTACAAATGTCCTATGATATCTTCCAAATTGCCTTGACATTCCATCGCTGGCCCCAGGGGTTTCTTGTTTGTCCTCTGTAAGTGGTTGTGCTCTTGTTGTTGTGTCCTCAGGCTCGCTATTACAACGCACTGGCCTTTCTCTGGAGAATGTGGAGTCTTAAAGAGACAGAGGGGAGAGACTAAAGCGAGAGAGAGAGAGAGAGAGGGAGAGTGTTAAAAGAGGTCTTGGTTGTGTATTTGAATACTTATGCTCATTAAGTTAATGCACAATGAAAGGGAGAACCGTCAAGTGGAAACTCTCAGAAGCTTCTATTTGAAGAGGGAACAAACCCCCTTTTTCTCTCACTCAGTCTGTCCATCTCTCCACAAATTAATCTGTTACTATTCCAATTGAAGATCAGCCCCACTTTACTCTGACTTGGGAAGTTAAACAAAGTCTAAAGAACACAATGGAGAAGGAGGATAAACTTAAAGAGACCCTGTATGTTAATATTAAGTCCTTTTCCCAACAGACTTTATCAACAGGCTCTAGGCTGTGAGTGCTTTACTGTCCTCTCATTGGTCCCTTGTGCTTTCCCAGCATTTCTTCACAGTGGCTTGTAAGCCTCACTATAACTCAGTGGTGACTAATAACTGAAACCTGTTTGATGCAGATATAATTATTTCAGCATTTATGAAGCTACATTGAAGTCCCCAATTTATTTTGTCCAAATAATGTTGGAATCACAGAAAAAGAAATTATATTTTTCTCCTATTGGAAATAATAGGAACTGAAGAATCTATTAAAAATGTATGTGTGTCTGTGTAAAAGGTTTTGCTGGAAATCTGTTATGTTCCTCTCTTGTTAGAGGCCAGGTGTCTCAGTTAGTCGGTTTAGAAAATCATTGCTATTTTACAGTGTGTACAAAAGTCATTAAACCAGCACTGCTGTTTATTCAGAGGCTTAGACTATTCACTACACTTTATTTGTGGCTCGTGCTTGCAGTGACATTATGACTGGCAACAGTGATAACTGGTGTTGATATGAGGTTGTTCCGTGCAGGCAAAGTGGGTGGGTCTTGTGCATTGACAAGCCCACCAGGCCTCTAATGATCTGCTTATAAGCCCTAAAAGTCCCTCGCAAAGGCAAAACGCCAATTACCTCACACTCCCAGCAAGAAACATCATAGGGGATAAAAGAGCAGGAGATTCATTTTTAGAGAATTATATATAAAAAAAAATCTACTAAAGACTTGAAAGTTAAGGCTTATTGAAATTTAATAGGAACAAAAGCCTTTGTAGGAGGATGGTCCTTTGGCTCAGCTGTAGTCATTGCTACAAGATGTTTTAAAGATTTCTTGAGAGCAAGTAGCGAGCGTGGCTGTGTGTTGACATCAGGCGAGCTGGAGAGCAGAGCAGAACAGAGCTGGGTGCCCCTGAGCAGGCAGTTACCACAACAAAGCCAAAAGACTGGTCTGAAAAACCAGGCCAAATTCCTGCCCTCCAGGACCTGGCTTAAAGCTTGAGCGGAAACTTTGAAAGAGGGGGACGCGATGAGATGAGAAGAGAGGAGACGAGAAGAGGTGGAGTGGAGAGGATATGAGACGAGGCCAGACGGGTTAGCGTGTAGCAAGGAAGGGGATAGCTGCTGGGGCCTGTGGTGTATGGCAGGAGAAGGAGAGATCGACAGAAACGTGAGAGAGAGACTGAGAGGAGACCAGGCCCCCGCTTGTAAGGATGGAGGGATCGTATTCCTCCTCTTGAAAGTGGAGGGGTTGCCGTGTGGTGGAAAAAGAAGCCATGAACTCGATCTGACGATTAAATAGGCACATCTCTGTGGCTGCAGGCCACAAATAAGACCAGGTTCACAGCACAACACAGCACACGGACACACACAACTGTTAACAAACATGAATAGATCTATGGGTTGAGCTCAGTCGATCCTTGTTTGGGAGGCTTGTGCCGATTTCTAAGTGGAAAACAAACAGAGTTTTTTCAGTGTTCTTTTCATTTTTTGGACAAAAGTGATATCATTTCATCGTCATTTCATTATGCATGATATCATTTGGCAATGTTCCCCTCAAACATCTCTCTCCATTCGATGGTCGATCTTCTGAGTCTGGAGGTGCATTGGGATTGTGTGGGAGTGATTGCTATTTAGCCTCATGGAGCTTGGTACAATCAGATGCCTATATCTCGCACATCCTCCAGGGCTCCTTCCTCACCCTCACCTTCCGTTCACTCCTCCCTCCCTCCCTCCATCCTACTCCCCCTCACCCACTTTGCTGTTACTGTAGCTTGGCAGGCGAGCAGGGCAGTTATGCCGTAGAGCTTCTCTACAACCTTGCACCATCTCCAATGAACATAAATTAATGGTGTAGAGCAAACAGGCTGCTGGCCGGGGTCCAGGAGCTGGCTTCAGGAGCCCAGCCAACGATTGTTGTGGGGGGGCTGTGGCAGCAACAGCAGTAGTAGTACTGATGCACTGCCAACCAACCAGCCAGCCAGCCAGTCAGAGAGGCAGACAGACAGACTGGGGGCCCTTTTGCTCTATAATAGATGCCGTGGGCCTAGCCAGTCCGCCTTGTATTTGCAATCATCACTGTTTTACTGTCAGAGGGCAGTCCGCTGAGAGCCCTTATTGAAGCTCTGGAGTCTGGAGGGAGAGAGTAGTGGTATGTTCTGAATGCAGATCGTGTGAGGTGTAGATATGAATGTACTTTGATTTGCTGTTATCAGAGGTTGGCATGCAGTGCGTGCAGTTTGTAGGTTGGCATCATGTGAGTTCTGTTTATAAGTTGGCTACATGTGTGTGTGCTCGCTTTTGAGAGAGAGAGAGAGAGAGGCAGAGCAGCGGGGTTGAGTCATTGAGTCATGTGGCATTCTTGCCTGTTTCCAGCCTGTTCTCAGGAAGCAGTGTAGTTCCCAGTAAAATAAAACAAACACCCAAAAAACTCTCTGCGCTGCGTCCCACCTCCACACACCCAAAAACACACAAAGAGAGGGAGGAGAGAGAGAGAGAGAGAGAGGGACGGAAAGAAAGAGAGAGCACTGAAGATAGAGATAAAGTTCAGCATAGAAATTGAGATTGATAAGAACAGAGTAATGGAAAGAGAGCAGCATTTACACTCTGTTCAAAGTCATCATCACAATTTGATACAAGTAATTATTTGCCATTTGGAGTGATGAATATGATCATTTGATTATTTCATTCTCATAGAAACATGAAGCTCTTATTTTTTTGTCAATTGTCAATACATTTGATGTTTGCAGAGACGAGTAATTAACTGTTTCCATTTAAATCACAAAATCTGTCAGAAAACTGCAGCTAAAAAGCCCAATATTGCTCTGTGCATAGTAAACACTCATGATGGATTCAAAAAAACTCCATCTGGATTTATTTGTCATATCCCTTTGATCTCCCAGTAATGCCGATATGCATTCAATCTCATTGTCATTTGTCAAAGAAGCCAATTGTAACGTTAATAACGACGGCAACTTGATATTTAAAATGTGCCAATCTTACCTCCAGCTCAATGCAGAATCCATATTAAAATGTCATTCCTATATTTGATTGCGTTTATTCCTGACAGTGAATATTATCATCACCCTCCAGTCACTTTGATTAAAAACAAATAAGATTCCAATCAATGTGAGGAAGGCATATATGAAAGGAAACACTGGGAAACAATATTGCTGTAAAACTAGACACAAAGTCACAATAAAGCCCGTCAAACACTGTCAACACATGAAAGCGTTACCATGAAAAAATAATTGTATAGAATTATGTCTGCGTTTAGCCATTGACACTTTCATTAAGTGCAGTGCTTAAAATGAATAAACACTTTTTACCGTTTCAGGAGTATAGCTAAAAATCTTAGCCAAGACACAAAATAGCTGGCGCTGCATCACACACCAATCATCATCAGCAAATCCTTTGTGTCGCCATGGCACCAGGGGTAAACAGCCAATGGCCTGTGATTTCCTGGGAGTCATTAGCATGGAATGGGTTTGCAAGCCACTGCAACCTTGTGACCTGACTCCATAACTCATGTCACACACTGATGATGTCATTCATCAATGGGGTCCACCAGCGGTTCAGGCAAAGGGCTGCAGGTTCAGTGGTGGGTGGGTGGAGGGGGCAAGGGGAAGGGGCAGAGTGGGAAAAAAGCAGGAGGAGGTGGCGGGGTTGAATGGAACAGCCGGGATAATGATCAGGCTGTGGGATTTGACGACGGCAGCAAATAGGTGTCAGGAGAGTATGAAACTGATATATAGTGAGCTGGATGTTGAAGGAGTAGACATGGGAGTCAATGTGGGCGAAAGGTGTGGTGTGAAGTAAGAGTGGCCCAGCAGCAGACGTGGTTATTGTGTATGGTGAAATGCCAAGCTGGGCTCAGGGGGGGTTTAAGGACCATACACAGCAGATGATGAAGCTACCTCAGCTTGTAATGTTCAGCAACCACAGGGGCCATTACATCCAGCACTATCAGAGAGCACAGAGCACATCACACCCTGTAATTTAGCCAGCAGTGGGTTACACACACACACACAGAGCTCAATTCTCAATGACTGGCAGAATGTGATCCACCTGCATATGCGCCTGTGTTTGTGTTTATGTGTCTGTGTTGATGTTTGGCTGCGGCTTTTTCAGGTTGGGCAACATGTGTGCGTCAGGAGAGTGCACGCTTGTGCCATTAACAGGCTTTAGCGTAATTAACAGAGCTGTTTCGATTGGTGACTGGCACAGCTCAGACAGCAACCTGAAGCTGCTCATTTCTGGCTCTAATTATTTATAGACTGGCTGTTTTACGTTTTGCGGTCAATCCTCTTTTAATGATATTGGCCTTGGTGTTTGTAACTGAACATATTGAGCGGATCCAAAGCTAGTGGAGAAGATTATCAATACCATCTTTGATCTTGCTCTGTGTTTGTGTTTCATCAATTAAATAACCATGTCGTGCTGTCTCCTGAGGGCAGAGAAGGACATCTTTAGGAAGAAACACATTACAACAGATTTAGATTTAGATCTCTGTGTTTAATATTTCTACACCAGCTCATCTCACGTTAACTCTTTTTATATCAGATTTATTTCTTCTCATTGAGTGATTTACTAACATATTTTTTTATTGAGGCAATTAACATTAAGAGGTTACTCAAAGGTCTAAAGAACTGTTCTCCAATTTCACGGCTGCTGCAGCCTTGTAACCACTAGGCCCACCTACTTCTCATGCCCATGTGTGATTGTGTGTCTGTGTGTGTGTGTTGCCATTGCCACCGCACACCATTTTCTGTAGCTGTGAGATTTCAGAGCGCCATGCTTTAAGGAAAGCTGCCACAGCGTAAAGTGTGGGTGGCCTGCAGTTGCAGTCATAAAGGGTACATGTGTGCCTGTGTGTATGTGTGTGTGTGTGTTTGGGAGGGGGATCAGCAAGAAAGGCAAGAGAAGGGGCTGAGGACAGAGGAACAGAGGATGAGGAAAGGTTATATCCAAGTATAGTGTGTGTAGATTTCTAACTTTGCTTCTCTGTGTGCGTGCTTGGTTGAGCTGATGTGCAAATGCATGCAAGTAGAGGGTTGCAAAGGGTGATCTAGTCTGACACAATGAGGCAAGGAGCAGGGGAATGAGTGAGGGCTGAGAGGGGTATGAGCAGAACTAAATAGGATTTTTTTTTTTTTATTCTAGTGTCGTGTCTATGTGGTCGGACTAAATCTCCTTACTCAGGGGTTTTGTGTGCGAGAGGGGCTTTAACGTCCCCACTCTCCTTGATGAGACATCTTTCTTGTTTGTTCAAACCATTCATTACGTGGTGGCTGCTGGACGAGCTACGCCGCTGGCCGGTGTATTTATCACCGGGCTAGAGCGCGCGCTCTGGCTGACAGCAGGCGATTGATGACCGGGTCTGGGCCTGAGACGCTGAGGAAGCCTTAATACAATGTAAATGACCCACTCCCATTTCCAATCTAGACTGCTCCTCTCCCCACACCTCCATACCATATTATCTTTAGCTACTTCTCTATTTGTGCATGCATGTGTGAATGTGCATATATGTTTCTGTTGTGTGTGTGTGTGTGTCCACTGAAAAAAAAAGAGTGGGAGGGAGTTTGTGTATATTTGCGAGCATGTTTTGATCATGACCCAGGTCACAGCTGATGTGAAAACCCCAAGGAAGCCCAGGAGTGTAAGGGGGAGGGGGAAGGCTGAACTCCTATTACATGTTGTTGTCCAGAGACGACATATAGCACACATGTACACGAGGATGTACATACTGCATGCGTGTCTCTCCTTTGCACTATTTGTTGTGCATGCTTACACACACACACACACATTCATATGTGTGCGCATGCAGTCACATACACAGTAACTCACAGAAATTGCTCTGTCTCTGCGAGCCAAGGAAATGTCAGCACCTGGCAATCAAAAAATGTATTTCTATACAAGCATTATCATCTTTCCTTTGTTAATGATTTTAGCATATTAAAAGGGACTGCATACACAAGTACAAATCAGATTAATCCCTCTCTGCAGCCGGGGCTCATTATTTGTCCAATCTCAGCCTTGTTTGTTATTAATTGAGCACATTCCTCAAACCATTTTTTTTCATCTCTCCTTTAATTAAAATAGACCACATTTAGACAGCAGTACTACCTGAAAGGAGGAATCCTCCTCTCTGCTGATATGAAACCTCACTTACATCAATTATTTCAGCAGTAAATGAGAAAACAGTTCTTGAGCAACTGTTATCATTTCAAGTTAAAATTGAATTCAATTAACACAAGCCAGGCACACATTACCAGCTCTATGAAATTTGCTTTCTCAATTAGTACGGAGGAGGAAAGGAGGTGGGAAAAAAAGGAATATGTCTTGAGACCAAGGGTATTTTCCTTAAAGGGGAAGAATGTGCGTTAATGGAGCTTGAAAGCACCTGAAAATAGGAGGATTCAAGTGTCACCATTTAAAAGGAATGTTTGTGTGATGATTTGCAGGTGTCAGATTTGTGAGCATTTGTATGGGTCCGCGTGCATTTCTTTTGGCACATGCTTGTGTGTGTATGTTGTAACTCTGTGTGCATGCGTGTGCTCTCTGTCTACAGCGGCTGAATGAAACACATAGTGTCTCATTTGTTTTGTTTGCGTGCGCCCCGACTCCTAATCTGGCCCTTAAAGACATCTGTCACCAGCGATCACTGTTGTTTTGTCATGCTTCATAGCAGGCCCAGGGGGAGCAAGGCAGCCCAAGGTCTGCCATTTATATCAGCTCGTGTTGTCTAGATTGGACCTGACACAAATAGTATCATTGCAGCCCTGGTCGCAGAATTACATTTTCAGGTAAAAATCCTGGCAAGGCTGTGGAGGAGATTTCACAGCATTCTGTTCTTGTAGCATTAGTCTGTATTCAGCTGCTCTCTATGAAAGAGCCACCACCAGGATACATGCCAGACATTCAAGGAAAGATAAATGTATTCACTGCAAATCTGCACCCACTCATTCTGTTGCCTGGTATTATAAAAGGATTCTCAGACACCACAGTATCTGTTAGGCCTGCTGAAAAGTCTTGTGTGTGTCAGTGTGTGTGTGTGTATGTATATGTGTGTGTTCTCATAAGTGTTTTTTTTTTTTTTTTGGTTCCATGCTAGGTGTTCAGTGTGCTCACTATACGTTGTTTTTGCGTGGGCGCAGTGGGGATTGAGAAGGGGGTTATCACAGTTGACAGTTTTGACAAACTTGTTTGGCCAGTTCTGACAGGTTTTGCACTGAATTGTGTGTACATGTGTTTTTGTTCATGTGTGTATGTGTGGGTGTACACGTGTATGTTCTGAATGCCTGTACTGTGCAAAGGAGGGGCAGGGTTGGGTGGAGGTCACAAGAAGGTGCAGTCTTGGGTTACACAATACAATAAACATACTGAATACATACATTAATAGGACAACAGCTACGAGCTTGACTCGGAGCATGTGTTACCTTGTCTTAACGAATGCTCACATGCGTGAATATTTACAGTAATGTATGTGTCAGACAGGAGGCTCATGTGTGTGTGTTTCTCTCTGTTTGCTCCTGCAGCACCCATACCCCTCTGAAGAGCAGAAGAAGCAGCTAGCCCAAGACACAGGCCTCACCATCTTACAAGTAAACAACTGGTGAGTCAAGATTTCTGCTCGTCCTATCTCCACCACCAGCATCGCTCTGCCTTTTATTTTCAAAAGCCTTCGCCTCCCTCTCCCCACCAGCCAAGACGGCTAATACTACTAAAGTGTGAAAACCGTTTATGTACAGCCCTCCCCGTTGCATATAGACACACACGGAGGTGCGCACGTCGACATACACACACACAACCTTTGTGACATTATTATGTTTAAGCTACCAGGATGTTCCAGTGTTATCGGCAAAGTGTTCTGCGGCTAAGTCAGTGGTCTTTGTGGTTTGATACACATGTATTCAGTGGGATATATTTAAGGGAGAAAGGCAGAGATCATAAGCTACCCTACAGCCCCCCACACCCACCCCACCCCTTCATCCAAAAACCATACCTAGCTCTGCCACTGGTGCCCCCACAAAAGGCAAAACTGCCTTCCACCCCCTCCCCATTTTTTTACACCAGCTATATGGTGGATTAAGGTTTTGGTGGCCTGGCCAGCAGGGCCTTTGTAGATGGCTTAGCACATAACTGGGGGTGGTGGATTAAATAAAATGATCACAGAAGCAAAGAAATGATACAGGAATTACTTATCAAAATACTAGCCCAGGTTTTATCTGCAGCTTAATTTTGTTCTGTACATTCTCAGGGTGATGTTCAGATTAATTGAACTGACAGCTTCCTTTCAAAATTCCGGGAAGGTATTTGCACGGATTTCAGGTCTTACACAAACTTAATTATATGGAACCCCATTTTATCATTCTAATTCCATGTAGCGGGGGTTCTATTTACAAATGACAAGTCTGTGCCTTTTATTCACAGCTTTCCTTAATATATTTATCAAAGCGGGTTCATTTACAAAGTGCTCTATCTGTTGGGTACAGGCAGGCCGACATTAACGAAGCTTTTAGGTTTATCAGACTCACAGCCTGACAAGCCACCCGAGGGTCAATTGATTTTTTGGTTCCGTGATTCATTTTTTTCTCATTTTTCCTGGATCACAATGAGAAACATGCCTGGAGAATTAGCCTGGTTTGTCGGCCTTATCTATCAGCCCCCCTCCTCCCCACACCCCTCCCCTCCCTCCCCTCCATCCTGACATACTCTCTCACTCTCTCTCTCTCTCTCTCTCTCTCACTCTCACTCTGTGTCTCCCTCCCTCTCTCTCTCTCACCCTTTGCTTTCTTCCCTTCTAGCCAAGGGAAGTCAAGCTACTTAAATTGGCCACAGGAACCGCTGTTATCAGACTTTAATGCACCCTACAGTGTGGATAGCATTTCAATTACACCAGTAACCAAAGATTAGCCCCCGCTTGCCTGTTTCATGCCTCGTGCCACCGTTTCGGGACGCCACGCACCTTACCTACAGGAGCAGAAAATTGAGTTGCCTTGCCTGTGTCATGGTGATTAATGCAGAAATAGTCCGCTAACCTGGGAGGAGAGAGAGAGAGAGAGAGAGAGAATGAGAGAAATAGACAGAGACATAGACAGAGATAGATATAGGAAGAGTCCCTGCCTTCCTAAAGGCTGTGAAATCCAAGCCCGGCTCTGAAATGCCCGCAGATCCATTTATAAAGAGGTCTCGCACTGGGTAACATCCTCACGAACCCCATTTCCACACACGCATGCACATACACATAGGTGGACACGGAGCTGCGTATTAATGTTACACCAGCTGTGTTAACGAAAACACACCAGGAATCAATTTTCACAAATAAAGTCATTAGAGAGGCTTAGACTGTGCCGGCCTATCTCTGGTGCATTCTGGGTGTTGTCACCACCCCTGACGGATGCTGCCACGTTCTTTGCTATTTTACAGTAAGGCGCAGAGGAGAAATAGAGATGATGCTGAAGTTTTCTTTCCCCCCTGTTTATTCTTACCCACTAGGCAGGACAGTGAGTTACAACTAAAATATCTCTTTGTTCCACTCTTTGGTTTCTTGTTCCTCTGACTGCTCAGATGGTCCACCCAGGATATGACAGAACTCTGCCATATGAAATTCCTGTTTAAGAAAAAAAAAGCACTTCAAATTCCTGGCTGGCCCCTTGCATTGTTCTGTAGTTCTCTTTGATGCATGGCTGCTGCCACGTTACTGGCCAAAGAGAGAGAGGGAGAGATAGAGACAGAGGGAGGGAGAGACAGAAGCGGAGGATGAGTGGGGGGAAAGGGAGGGGATGGCCGCCGTCTTCGGTTTCCAGAGCTCTCCCTCGGGGAAAGGATGTGCTGAATCAGGGCTTTGTCCGCCGGCACAATCGCAGCCCAGCGAGGGCACAAGGGTGCTCTGTGTGATAGTCAATAGACAGTGCATCTCGCTCTCTTCGCTCTTGCCCCATCACAACTCTACAAACTATACCCTCCAACAGACACCTCCCTTTACGTTTACCTGCAGCTCAGCTGTACACACAGAAAACAAAACCTATAGCGGACCACTTCCAGCTGCTTCAAAACCTTTTTGCCTCTTTGTAACAGGGAAGTACTCTCTCTGGTTCTAGTCTGTAGCATTAGCTTGCAGCCTCACCTGTTTGTAGCCCACACCCCATTAACTGCTGATGTTAATAAGGAACAAAGGAAAAGGTTAAAGTCCACAATCTCGCTGGTGCTGGTGTTGAACAGATGAGGAGAAGGACTCGATTATCCTGTTAATAGTATGCTCTGTGTGCACACGTGTGTGTATGTGCACGCTATGCACATTAATACTAATGGCAGAGTATGCTCTCTCTGTATGTACAGAGATGTCGTGTGTGTACAGTGTGTCAGGACACCATTAGTTGACCATTAGGTTGTGTGTTTACTCTGCTTACATTTGAGACAACTGGCGTCATGTTAACAGAATCGGGGAGTGGTCTGACATGTAATTGCATTTGTTTAAGATTGCGAGAAAAGGTGAGGGCCATGTCACACAAGGCATTCTGGGATAGCGAAGTAGGTGAAACGGCAGACTCAGGTGTCTATCCGCTGGAAAAAGCGTTTACAGTTTACAGTATCTAGCGGTTGTATTTGCCTGCCTCAGCAGCTCCTGGTGTCCCGCTATCAGTCTGGGCTAAATGAGGCCTGACCGAATCATTTCATGTCTCAGCGTCAGACCCAGCACGATGTGCCCTCACTCACTGCCATAAACACACATGCCGACTACCCCGCCGTTATTTACCACCGCAGCAAAGCGCTCACATACACGCATATAGCCAAGCGCACGCAGGGCTGTTACATGGGCCTGAGAGATGACGCCGATGACAGATGACGGAGAGAAGCAGCATCTAAAAAAAGGAAGGAAATCGTCCCCTCATTATTCCCTCATCTCACAGGCAGCCAGTTGGTCATTTCCATGGCAGACAGAGAGAGAGCAGAGAGGCAGAGCAAGTCAGAGAGCGAATATGTCAGTTGTTGGCATCTCTGATGACTGACTGCTGTGCCACTGGAGCACTAATAACAATAAAGAGGGCACTAAGCCACACTCTATTTTTACTTCTCTGCCTCCTCTCTACAGCCCAGGGGGGGGAATACATGCATAGACACACACACACAGGCACAGGCACAGGCACACACACACACTAGAGAGAAGCTCTAATTAGCGGCAGAAAGGAATACAATGAGTGAGTTATTAAGACACAGGGGCGGATCGCAGCCAACCTTTGCCCCCTGTTGGATCACAGGTCACATGATAAGGGAAGGATATCCGCCAGTCGACGGCGCCAAGCGGCCTGTGCCCACAGAGGAGATGAAATAGGCTCAATCTCTCCAGCCATGCGGGGCAGGGCATGGTGCACTGATTGTGTTTGTTTTATCTCTCTTTTTGAGAATCCCTCTCAACATGAGGACAAACTCCACTAACAATAGACAGTCGTCATATCACACCATATACATTTCTGTTTACATTTAGATTTTAGATACTTTATTGTGTTATCTAGAGACTTAGCAAGTCATAAGTCTAAGACCAGCAAAATAAAAGTATATGCAAATAGTGTATTAGTGCCAAGGTGTCCCAAAACGATAGCTGAATAAAAAACATGTGAAAGATAACAAATAATACCTGAGCTACAAAGACTGGGTGAATAGATGCTACAGTTAAAAAAGACATAGTCTTCATCAGTCATTACACTCACATGCCTTTACAACCTCCGCCTATCCATTTAGGATCCTCATTCTGATCCAGCTGTAGCTCAGCATACAGATAAACTTAGCATATACTCTGAGCTGACTGCTCTGTGGCTCTCCTCACAGCATGTTCCCCATTTCCATTCATATCCTCTTTTTTTCCTCTCTCCCCCTCCCTCCATGGCTCCCTTCAGACTTCTCAGAGTTTAAACCATCCAGCAGAGGTACAGAGGGGTGGTACGGCAGGTTCACATGCACAATGTTATTAACAGTAAAGCACATTTGTTTGTAGTGTCTGAGAACAAAAAAAGAGAAAAACCAAAGCCAAATTTGTTCCTCCACTTAGCGAAGCGTTTTCCACCCCTCTCTCTCAGTCCAATGAGACACTTAGAAATACTGGCTTTTATGATTTTTTATGATTTTTTATGATCCTCTGGTTTGGCGGGCGAGCCCATTATGAAATGCAAAATAATAACTAATATTTTCCAAATGTAACATAAAGCTATGAAACTGGCCCAGCTGCCTCTGTTTTTTCCACACTCTTTATAAGTATTTAAGTCTTATGAATCTCACACAGAGGTTTTTGAGGCCCCCCCCCCCTTCTCCTTGCTCTCCTCTATATCACTGCCTACTGCTTATTCCTTGTCTGTGTCTTGCTCTCTGCCTCATTGGTGGGCTAGTTGACTGAAGTTGCTGATTATCTGTCTAACTTTGACCCAGATGGAAATGTCAGGCCTTTTTTTGGCTGCAACCAGGGACTCCCGGCAGTGGCCATCTCATGCCCCTGGCTTTCTAAATATACAGCTGGAGTGTGGAGAGGTTGCGGCTGTGTGTGTGTTTGTGTGTGTGTATGTGTGTGTCTCTCTCTGGTGTGTATGTGTTTGCACGAGCATGAGTGTATATGTGCATCTGAATGAGAGAGCGAGACTATCCGGGCGCTGCCAACACAGGCATCATGATCCCTCTCATTTAGGGACCGCTAATTGGCAGTTAATTAGCAGAATTGACTCTGTTGTCAGATCCCAAGTGCCAGCCCCCCTACCAACACCCCCTGCCCGCTAAGTTCATTTGATCTGGCTGCTTTCTTGATGCCGTAATAATAATCCCATTTTATCAGTTTTGGAGGGAGAAACACATTTGGAAAAACATATTTTCATTATTGGCAGAGTGAAAGACTCCCTGTTGTAGCAGGTTTCATTTTGTTTTTCATTTTGTTCAGCAGTTGTTACAGATCCAGATCTCTGTTCACGGCGCACACATGCCGTACTCACAGGCGAAGCCATGGGAGTCTTAAACAGCTGATGCTAATGTGCGCTACTGTGTTTATGTGTGCACTCCCGGTATATGCGGAGTTGTGTGAGTACATGAGCCCTGTGGAAACGATCCCAGTGATTAACAGGGCCCACTCCCACTTTACCAGGCACTGGGGGCACATTGGGTCATAGCATGGCATGGACACCCACCGTGGCCATTGAGCAGCCCAGTGCCCACCTCTGTGTGAGTGTGGAGTTATGAAAAACAGGTGGTGCTTTAATAAAACTGGCACTGTCGGGCGATCATGCACCAAAATGAATGCTTTTTTACTTGTTTTCCTATTACAAGCTCAAGACTCTCCAAGGCTGTGGAATTCTCCCAGCAAAGACGGCATGCAAGGAGAACGAAGCCAGACGAGGCAAGATAGAGAGCTGAAAGAGGCATTACAGAGAAAGCATTAGAGAGAGATGGGAGGAGGGGGGTCTTTGTACTTCTCTGCTCCTTTTGGCTCTTTTATTCCTCAACGGCTTGGTTTTATTGGTGGGTCGTTTAATAACAAGGGCTCTGCGTTTGAAATGAAGTCGAGCTGCTTTTGCGTGGGCGAGCCTCCTTTTTTTATTTTAAGATGGTAATTTCTGTACTCAGGGTGAGAACTGGAGACAGACAGAGGGAGAGAGAGAGATCGAGCGAGAAAGAGAATACACTAGAGAGAGAGAGAGAGAGGGAGACTCAGAGGGAGAGCAAGAGGGTGAGAATGTGGGAGAGGGAGAATTCAAGGAGAATAGAGGGGAGGAAAGTAGGTTAATTTTTTTCATTTGCAGGAAGAGAAAGAAGTTAAAAAGGAAAAAAAAAGGTTGGTGATAGTGAGAGAGAGATAGTAGTAAGGATGCTGTTTTCATGAACAAGCAGCTTAATGCATACGGGCAGCCACAGTAAGTCTGCCAGAATCTCCCTGTGCCTGAGGCCATCTGTGAGCAGAATAGCAATTTTATTACTTTGTCATTAAACCAATTTCACAGCAGTATTGTTTGTTAATGAGCAGCCGCAAACGAGCGAAGATGTCACGTTCTAGAATAGCAGCAAGATTTGTGACCCCAGTTCTCCTCCGTCTCATTCTCCCAACCTGTACCTCATTCTTATTCTTCCACTCTTTCCTTCCATCGCCCTCTTTCTTAACATCCTTACTGTCATCCTTGCTCTCTCCCTGCCATCCTCCCATCTTGCTCATCCCTCCCTTCCTCCCCCCTGTTATAGGGGTCCCTGGCTCATAAAAGGGGAAACTGCTGAAAGATAAAATGCAAAGTCTATACAGTCAAGTCTCTGTTTATGAGCTTCCATTTGCCTTTAGAGCTCATTGGGACGAATGGTTTCTCCATGGGCTTTCAGGGCGTGCAGCTGGAAAGCCTGGGATATTGGCCTGCTATTTAGCTCTAAAGCCTAACATGGGTGCCAACGGCAAGTGCCAACAGTGGGACTAGGCGTATGAATAGGTGCATAAGTCCTTTGGATTGCATGCTAGATGATGTAATGCATTTTTTGTGATTTTTCAAAGTTGTTTAGAGCACCAGGTTTGATCACTGCCCTTTTTTTAGTGTATTTGATTAGTGTTGAAGTCATGCATTTGAAGAGAAATCTGACTTAAGGTCTGGTAGTTGTTTGGAACAGTGTGTTTTCGCAAAGAAAGCCATGTGCTTCAGCTGCTATGGTGCTATATGTGTTTTTATGGCTAGGCGCTCTGTTTATGTTTTCACTCTCGAGGTCAGTTGGCAAAGATTCTTTTTGTGGCTTATGACCGAGAGAGAGAGAGAAAGAGGGAGAGGCAGTGAGACAGAGAGAGAGAGAGAGAGATTTTAACTGAGGCCCCAGAGGATCAGACAACCTGACAGAGTAGATTTGGAATAATTACTTTTATCTGCTGAGGGAGATAGCCACAGGAGCTGTGTGTTAGCCACAGGCTGCTGCTATATGTGTGTCTTGGTGGTGATGTGTTTTGGACGACTGAATGTTGTGTATGTGTTTGTGTGCATGTTTTTGGAGGGAGGGGTGAGAGTGTGGTGGTGGTGGTGTGGTGTGGTCGGGGGGGGGGGGGACTAAAAGGGATAAAGGTGACCAGGTGTAACAAAATGGCCTGGAGGATGTGTATGTGTGTATGTGTGTGTATGTGTGTTAGAACAAGAGAGGACAGGAGCTCCTTCTCTGGCTGAGCTCTTTAAACTCTGTGAACCTCTACAAGGTATTTTCTCTCTGTCCAGGCATGCTCCTTCTCTCACTCCTTCTCTTGCTCTGTTTTTCTTTACCTCCCCCCTTTTTTCACACTTTTTGCACTCCCTCTATCCCTGTCTGTGAATATACAGTAACAGCATGTAAATAAACATCCTTGTCTGCCCTGCCCTGGCTTTGTTTTGAGTGGTGTCACGTTCAAAGTAACCCCTGCTGACCCCGTTCCTTTAAGACACAATGATCATGAGTGTTTCTGGATATGAATGGGCGAAAAGAGTTGTAATCACATCCTTAACAATGATTCTTGATTCTTACCTGTTGTGTGTGTGTTTGCTGAGGCTGTGATTCATGGCCTGGTGCCCTCTGTGGCTTTGAGTTGCAGGCCAATAAGCCCATCATGGAAGACCCTATAAATCAATATAGCCCTTTGTTTGTTTAAGCCATGCTCTGCCCCAGTTCAGGCCTGTTATGGATGAGATATCAGTAGAGTCGTTGCCAAGCAGAAAAGGGGAGGGAGTGAGGGAGTCACAGGACCTCTCCACAAAAACAATCCAATCTTAACTGGAACGTTGCCCAAAATCTTGCAGATATCAAACCCGGTAATTTGCAATTTGGGAGAGGTGAGAAATAAACGGCGCAGCTTGCCAACACGTTCTCCACCGTGCACATGGAAGCACACATATGCATGCACTTTGATGAAGTTATCAGAGGAATTAGCCACTATTAGCCAATGCTATTACATGCATAACAAGCTGCAGAGATACAGGGGAAAAGCTGGAGAAGGGGAAGGGGGAGAACAATGAGGAGTATATTACCCTAATCTAGGGTTTCTCTCTTCCCAGCCTTATGAATATTTATTCCTCCCATTACTGATGATGATGTTTCAATTGGGAGTCTGTGTGAGCATGTACGGTAGTGAGGGAGGCTGGTGGGTCGGTCTTTCCCTAGTGGGGGGTAGTGGGTGTCTGCCTGTAGCCCCCTGAAGACATAACTGCTTCATCATCTGCTTGTTACACTGTATTACACCTCAGCTTTCTCCTAAGTTATGATCTGAGGAAGCAAGTTTCCACATACACATACAGTGTGTATCTTCTCTGATTAGGTTCATTTTTTTAATATTAACCTACAAAAATATAATATTTAAGAATGGGGTCATCTATGTTTTTGGAGTAATGGAAGAATTGCTCATGACAGTTCACAGACTCAATTTCAAGGAGCATGTCGGTCAGTGTCGGCTGAATTGAATTTGGCTTTTGTGAGACACAGAGATTGTTTTACTTGTTTAAAGTTGTGACATATGAAGGAGGCCAGTCAAAGCTGTAGACATTCAGTGGTGGAGCTGATCTAAGAGGCTGAGGGCTCGCTTCAGGCCACCAGGCACATCAGAGTCCCTGTGGTCTGCTCCAGTGTCACTGCTGCTTCTGCCAGCAGTGCCCTCCACAAACAACAGCTATTTATATCACCAGCCTGCTGCTGGGCTTTTTAGCCCCAAACTCTGCTTTTTGACCTGACGTGCCTGCACATGGTTGTTTGTTAGCCTGTGCATTCCCGCTTATGTATGTCAAAGCAATTATGTGCAATTGAAACTCAGATTAATTATTCAATAGGGGAAGTCAGAGGCAAGCTCCCATCATTTGACTGATGACTCTCGTGGTCAGTAATATGTAGATAAATGTGAGCACATTCACTCAGACACATCATGGAAATGTGTTTGGTGGAAACACTGGCTCGTGAGCCAGAGACACAATGATGAGAAGATGATGACATCCCAGTGGGAGGGAGAATCCCTTTCCAAAAACACACACACACACATAGTGGCACACATACAGGGAGTACTGTACTCCACACTAGTCTGGCTCCAAGTGCAGGGGCTCCTTAATTCAGGCATTAGAGGATCTCGACAGCCTACCCACCAGGTTTAGGTGTCACTTTTTAATTGCACAGACTGCTGTGCAATTCACTGCCCTAAATTCATGGGTGATACTACAGCAGTGTAAGGAGGGGGATAAAAAGTAAGCAGCAAGAGCAGAGAGAGCATGTGCATATGTATACATGTTTGGGGGCGGGGTGGGGAAATGGGGGCACCCTCCCTCTACAAGCTTCCATTGGCTCTGATTTTTGATTCCTGCTGATGCATTTGAGATTCAGGAGCATAAGTTCATGGCTGCAAGAATGTGTGTGTACATGTACTGCACCTGCATGCTCAGAGAGTACCCAAGCATGTATGTGTGTTGCGTAAGGATGTAACTGCTGAAGCCCCTCTTGACAGGCCCCCTCATCTTCTCTTTGAGCTGAACCCATTATAGTCTTATAAAGGAGGGAGAAGAGAGACGTTTGATATGAAGCAAAGGAAATAGATTGGCCTTATTTCCTGCCTGGCTGCTGCAACGCAGACACTTGTGTTGCCTAGACGATGCAGGCAATTGACACTCAATTTGTTTGAAATATCACGCCTCTATCATGTCATTATCAGCTTCCCCTGGTAATCCACAAAGCCGCCCTGTTTGATATCTGACAATAAGGGGGAGTCACAGAGTCGTGGAATCTCTCACTCGATTACCAGGCAGAGAGGGAAAAAATGGGTTGAGAATAAAAGGGAGAAGAAGACGATAGAGCAAGAGAGACTCAAAAAAAAAAAGAGAGGGTGAAAGAAATAGAAATGGAAAGATGGTGCGGGAGAGAGGCTAAAAAAGTCACACATTTGTATGATTGGAGTGAGATGTGGATGGTAACGGAGATTATACCTGCCCTCCCTGCAGAGACATAGAGAGGAGCCCAACAGGCCTGGCGTTGTGGGAAAAAAGGGGGAAATGGGCAACAGGGGTGGCGCTCATCACTGGTTAAATTGGGTGATTTTGTGAGCACAGCCACTCCTCTCAGGAGGGCTGAAGGGTAGGCTGTCGTAATGATAGTGCGGGATTCATTCTTGTTTTTATTCTATTCTCTCCCTCTCTCCTCTGTGTTGTTTGAGTAGTTGAGCGTGTGTGTGTGCGCATGTGTTTGTGTGTGTGCCAGCCTGCCAGTATGTCTATGTTCTATTTCTTGCTGGCCCTGCATGAAAGCAGGAAGCCCTCACCCACCCAAAAGGTGAGAAGCTGGCTTATGAGGAATGAGCGTTACCTTCCAGCGCCGACGACCTCTGTCACGCGCTATGTACTGGAACCTTTGACGGCAGCTAATATTGACATGTGCTGGATGTTTTCAGACGCTTCTCAAACAGCAGAGAGCACAGCTGTTGGTCCCTTAGCTCCTGGGCAAGCAGAGAATACCTTTTGTGCACCTATGCACATTAATAAGGTGTTATCTTAAGGGAGGGGAGGGTGCTAGAGTAAGAGAAGAGGGGCCTCACTAACAAGGGAGATGTGGATCAACTCTTTCCTTAATCCCCGTGTCTAGTGGTGATATTCAAAAACAACAGTGTTAGTAAAAACTTTCCAGGGCAGAGGTGCCAGTCTCTGAGGGAAGGAAGGTTAATGAAGGGAAATATTAGGGGACTGTCTGGGAGAAAGAGAAAGAGGAGATGATTCCACCCTCCCTCCTAAAATCAGAAAACTGGTAGAGCTGGGGCAGGTTAGCCATGCTGGGTTGCTACAATAAGGTCTCTTTCATACAGGTGTGTTGACGCCTGGGGCAGGCTTGGCCTCGGTCCATTCCATTCACCCTGGCTGATTTGAACAATAACTATCATATCTCTTAAAAGAGAAGGGAGGGTGAAGCGTTAAGGAGGAGATGCCTGAAAGCTGTGTCAGGGCCAAGAAAAACCCCCACCGCCGTTGTCAGAGCTTGTTGATGTTGTAGGGAGGAGAAAACGGGTGAATTTTTTTTTCTCTTAATGCCCCCACCCCACCACCCCCTCCTCCCCCCTGCCCACCTCCCTCTACATTTTTCCTATACTCCTTTCTCTCCCTCCACTTTCTGCACTAGAGTCAGTGTTTTTGTGCCGTAGGACAGAGTGTGGTGAGGAGACAGAGGAACAAAGTGCTGCTGTGTGGAGCAGCAGCTGCTGCTTGCCGGATCAAAGGGGCAACAAGCGTGGTCTTCCTGGCCCAACGCTGCTCTGGAGGTGTTTGACGGACAGTCAGCAGCTGGGGCCGCACAGCCCGCCATGTAGGGGTCAGGCTGCTGGACTGCAAGGCCCAGGGGTGACATGCCCTCACTGGACAGGGGGAAGAGGGGAGAAGGTGTTAGATGGGAGGGTAAATAGAGGGAGAGATGTCTATGTTTGTTTCTTTTGTTGTTTGTCTTGCTGTTGTGGTTCAGAGAGGTATTGAAGAGATTATTGCTACATTTTTTTATCCCTCAAACTGTACAGTAATGGCGATTGAGTTGTCACTTATTCATGTTAATGCATGGCCAGTAGTGGAAGCCTGATTTTAAGGGGTGAAAACATCACTAGAATAGCATTGCGCTCTTTACTGCAGTATTCCACCTCTTTGGTACTGACAGAAAATCAGATGGAGGGAAGAGAGACAGACAGAGAGCGAGCATGCCGCAGTGCTATTGATTTATTTTAATTAGCTGCTCGTTAAATCGTGTCAGTTTGCAACACAAATATATAATTCTTTGTCTGATTTTCCACTCGAGTCTTAATGACTCGTACTCCCTGGGTTTTCAGAGAGGAATGACTTCTGCAGCTAGACTGACACAGCAATGCAAATGTTACTCATATAGGGCTGAGGAGGGGGGGTCGTGGGGGGGGCGATGCCACAAAAGGGCAATGAGCGGAGTAATAAAAAGGGAAAGAAAAACAGGTCAGTGAAAGTCCATGGAGGAGAGGTGAAACAGTCCCCCTTTGAGAGGGAGACAAAAGCGTGTGGAGGGGGGTATGGAGGCACGGTGGATGAGAGAAAGAGAGGGAACGAGGGAGAGAGAGAGACAGAGGTAAAACTATGTAAACACAGTGGCTGCCCTAAACGTGGGCCCTCTCTGACGTTCCTAAAAAACGATCCTGCCTCGCTCCGCTTCACATCTGCACTAAATCAAACACAGGAGTGAGGTAATGTTCGCCCGGCTTATGTCTCTTGACTCCTGTTTTAACTTAAAGGAGGGAAGGAGGGATAGAAAAAGGGAAACTCTGCCTCTGATAGGATGAGCTTGAGGAAGCTTCCTTGTTCCTGCCCTATCTCTCTTTGTCCTTTATCGTCATCCTGGAAGAGTGGAGCCAGTGAAAAGCTCCTTTGTGATAGTTTATGATAAATCCACAGATACTGTAGGTTCAGTCTGGTGGCAAGCTATGTATAAACTGTTACAGGGGGCCTGTTAGGACCATGTGAGCTGATTCAATCTGTGTTGTTGACACTACAGTAGATCAGTGTTGGAGGTTCAGTAGTCCCAGACTGACCCACTGTCTGACCGGACCATAATTAGTGTTTGCTTATACTAAACACACCCTCTTCATGGGGTTAATTTGCATGCACTTCCTGGTCAAAGGACATTGAGTGTTTTTACTCCCCTCTGCCCATCTTTCCTTTTTGGGCGGGGGGGGGGGGGGGGATCAAACTAAAGCCTTCCTCCTTTGATACCAGTGAGTTGTGACTCAATCGCTGGGGGTTTGGAATCTTTATTTCTGTCTGAAGCGGAAGTATGGAAGCAATGAGCTTTAATAGGAACCAGAGGACAGTCGTGTTTGCAAGCAGTGATCGGGGATTGAGTTCAGCACGTTCTTGTTCAGATTGTGTTGCATCTAATCTTCCTGTAAAGACAGACAGGGGCCCAGGAATTTGACTGACAAACGGAAACTTACCTCCCTTGTCCCTGGCATATGAGCTATTGAAATGGGCATGTGCAGGTCAGCCATGAAGGCAATAAACTGCCAACGATTTCTGTGTCACGATATCAAAGCCGCGTGCCTCTCTAGAGGGCTACATTTGGAGCAGACCGGCATTCGCTTCGCGGAGAAGACGTGTTTAATATTTCTCTGTTTCTCTCTGTTGTCTGGCTCTGGCTCAGTTTCTTTCTTTCATCACAAACTCGTCAAACGAGTGACCCCACTGCTGATTGGCTGTGTTCCCTCCGATCTCTATGGCAATTGGCTAGCCAAGCAGCAAGCTCTGTCTGCCTCTCTCTCCCTCTCTCTCCCTCTCTCTCTCTCTCCTTCTCTCTCTCTCTCTCTCTCTCTCTTGGCTGTGCTCCAGGGTAGGGTGGTTTGGCATGACAATTTCTCAGGGAAGGAATGCTGACAACAGGAGCGAGTTACCAGGTGTGGCTGCAAGTCAGTTAACCAGAAACAAGTCCTTTATGACAGATCGAGATGAGGAAGCAAGAAAAAAAAAAACAGCATAAATGGAAGCACTGAGTCAGACACAGTGGTTTGCTGTGATTTCAACTTCAAACTTCCACTAAAGCGTCATACTGTCTAAGTTGATGTGTGTAATGACACACACACACACACACACACTCACACAGGGTATAGCATAACATTGTATGCTAGCCAGAGTATTTAACACCTAAGCAGGAGCTCTCTGAAGCCCCCCCATGTGTGAGCAGATATTAGTAACCAGGGATGCCATGTTGATCCAGCCTAGTGGAGACCCTGTGTCAAGTGGACTCCTGCTGCTCTGGCTCCATCATTCATATCTGCCTGTTATTTTGCTCTGTGACACGCACAGCCCCGCGGTCGCACACCAGTAAATGAACTGCTCTGTATAATCATGGAACTGGATTCTTAGTCCTTGAGTTGGAGATCCATATTGTGTCTGCGCTTGACACGTGTTTGTACGCACGTGTCGCTCACGCCAGTTCAGCAGACATGTCAGCAGCAAGGGGCTACTGTAGGCCAATTGGCAGTAGCGTGTGAAGAATGCGCTGACATGTACATACACACATATTGACTGACACGTGCATAAATGTTCACATGCACACTCCAAAGCATGCTTAGCACCACAAGTGCAGTTTTTGCAGACTTACTGGCTGGAAGAAACAGTTAAATAGCAGTGGATCACTGCCCCCACCAGACCCCTTTCTGCCAGGGTAATACACATATTCTGAGCCATATCCCAAGGAATGACCTCTACACGACCCCCTAACCTTGCCTTTAATTATTTGTTTGAAGACAGCATGGAGTTCCCATGCTGAGAGGCACTCTGTGTGCTGCGTGTGCATGTGTGCGAGTTGTTTCTGTGCTCTAACATTCAGCAGAGGCAGGCCATAATAAGCAAGACCACCAGATGTAGATAATAAAACATGGGCTTTGGGTTGGAGGTTTTTTAGCTAGTGTCCCCTGTGAGCCTCCTGTGTTCTGGTTAGCCTACGGACACACTGTCTGCGGTTGTGGTCATGTCCACGGTGTCGATGTGTAGATTTACAGCGCCCATGTATGTTTTAGCGAGTGCTTGGGAATTCTGAGTCCCTGTGGTCAACCTCTGTGTCTCTCTCAGGGCCTCGGGGTCCTCAGATCCATCCATCCAGCTGTCCATCCACGTTGACTGGCCTTCATCTCCAGAGGATTCCTGGTCGTGTTGTTCTAAGCACACACCATTAGCAGCTCACGGGTCGAGGGAAAACAGTGTTATCAGGCCTGGCTCTGATAATCTCAATTGGCTTTACTCAGACTGATAAAAGGTGCTCTAAGGCCACCACGAAAGAGGCCCTTGGTCACCCCCCCACACACCAGTGCACCACATCGCCTCCTGGTTACTGTGGCAACTTGTTTAGTGTACAAAAACAGAGCCTTTGTGTGTGTGCATGAGTGTAAGTGTATAATAAGGTGTTTTTTAGCCAACAGGGAATGTTGACAAGAAGCATGTCCATCTCAGAAGCAGCTTGTAGGGAAAATATTTAAATATCCAAATGTTTGTCTACACTGCTTTCATACTAAAAAAAAATTACCATTTCAATGAGAGTATACACTCCAGTAGCTTAACATTTTTCTATATACTTTATGTTACATGTTTCCTGTAAGAAGCAAGAAAAACACAGGAGGAAGAACAGCCTTTTTTTTCAAAGGCACATTTAGGGGAAAAAAAAAAAAAGAAATCTGAAAATGGCACTTTGATTCACTATACTCCCCAGTACATTGAGTATTTCCTTTGCAGTCACTGGAAACCATAAGGGCAAATTTGGCACCTGGGAAGAACATTCCTAACATTATGTGTTTATGGTTATGTCCCAGAATAGGTAAGAATGCACATGGTTGTGATTTTGAGCCCCTCTGTGTGTCTAGAAAGGGAGAAAGCAGGACATATATTTTGGCAGGCCTTGCACTCTGAACATAAAGAGGGAGTGTGATACCTGGAATGTCTTACTGTTTACTTGCTCAGCTGGTTTTGATGCTGGAAGCGTCTTCCTCTCTTAAAGTACTGCAGCTATTTCCGACAGCACAGGTATCTAAGAATACGTTGTCCCTATTGTTCTATTAAAATACTTTCAAGCTTAGAAAGACTTCATCCTCATTCCTCCCTTAAATCACAGTTCTATAATTTCCCATCCAACTTTCTTACTCGCACACCTTCCCTCCCTTCCCTTCGCTTTTTTCTTTCTCCCTTATTCTCATATGGATGTGTTTCATCTTTTTCTCTCAGGGGCCCGCGGCACCCCTGCGTAGCTGCACTCTGGATGCCCCCTGGCAAATGAGCACCACGTCTCTCTTTTCCCAACCGTGCATTTTGTACGTTTAACCATGTCACTTTGAGCCAGGCAGATTACAGGCGTTTAAGTTCATTGGAGAAAGTAAGGGCAGGTATCAGGGCTTCATGGGGGATTAGGAGCCCAAATTGGTTCCAGCTCTCCCTTGCTTCTAATGACCAGTTCTTTAGCCGTACTGATGGTGCCGTGGCTTGTACGTCAGAAAGGGCGGTGGGGCGTTTTTCTTTTCTTTTTTCTCTCTCTTTCTCTCTTCTTCTTTTTTGAAACAAGTATAGTACTCCATCCTGGACAGCGCCAACGTGATTTGGAACCCCTCTTTAATATCAACCACATGGTTGTACCTGTAGCACTGAGTCCACACAACATTTTTAGTACGTGAACGTGAATGAGAGAAAGACAGAAAAGAGAGAGAGAAAGAGAGAAAGGTGGAGAGCTCGCTTGACCTGAGTGGCCAGCTTGCGTTTGACACAGCCCATGGCATCCCATTCCAAGTTAAAAAGGTTGCCCCTGGCTGGCAGTCACCTCCAAATGACCTCTGGCTCTACACTGGAAAAGCCACAGGAGCAAGGCCGGCTGGGGAGGCTTTGTGGAGCTGCACTTATTCGCTGCTGTGGTGGTGATAAAACTTCAGACAGCCTAATTGATGGGCTCGCTGACATAACAATACCTTGTGAAAGCACGGAGTGGCCCATGCCTGGTCCTCATTTCTAGACAGCTGGAAGGGGAGCAGAACCCCCTACAATGCAGCCAGAGTGGGGGTCCCGCAGAGGGGAATGGTGGAGGTGGGGGTGGAGTGATGGGGAGTAATGAAAGGAACCATTTGTATCCTGCACTTTGCTAACGTGCAGCTTACTTTGAAATTCCAGTGGGCGATGATAACCCTGCAGAGAAATAACATTGTTCAGAGGGAGGAACCACTGATGAGATACTGTGCACTACATAGAGAACTGCTGTGTGATGTGTGCAACTGGAGGCAGGAGTGACCGAACGAGACGGAGGGAGAGAGGGATGTGCAACAGTGACGGTTCTTCTGTGCCCAAGTTACACTTAATACTTGAGGAATGTCTCCCTGGTGCCCATAGCAACCAAACGTAATCAAAAGCTTTATTAAAAGAGGGGGGAATAGATCATAAGGAACATTAAAAGTATCCCTCTCTGGGTTCCCAAGTCTGCACACAATTGCCCTTTTGTTTGTTGCTGTTTTGTTGTGAGCTCCTCTCTCAAGGACTCGGTGGCTAATGTTGCCATTAAGTCATGCAAAACTGTTTTGTCTTTGTGGTGGCTTGTGATGAATCTTCCACAGTGTGAATGCAGGGTGATTTAACGTTTGTTTTTCTCCCCTCTCTCTTCTTCCTCTCCTCTCTCCCAGGTTCATTAACGCCAGGAGAAGAATAGTACAGCCTATGATTGACCAGTCAAATCGAGCAGGTAAAAAAAAAAGAAAAGAAAGAGCAACCCAGCCAACGTACAGTAGAGTGCTGCTTCTCTCCTCCGCATGAAGACACCCTTTCCAAATCCTTTACTGGCGTGCACATCATGCCTCGAGCCCAGATTTTTTTTAAAGGGGTACCCTACATCTTGCCCACCCCCCCTCCTCCCGCTCTCCCTCCCTGCATCCCCCCTTTTTCCATTTTCTCAATGAGATGTGTTCAGCAGTGGCGCGGGCCGTTTACTGATTGACTCTAATTGGAGATTTCCCAGTCTAAGTGGAGAGAGAGGTGTATTAGCACTCTCTCTGTGAATTGCTAATTGGACACAAGAGGAGTGCCAGAAACGCTAGCAGCAATTTATGAGTTATCTCCCTTTTTTTTAAAGCTGTTTTGTTTTTAATTTTTTTTCCAATCCAGGGTTAAGAGAGGAAGAAGTGGGGGATTGTGGGTCTTGAAATTTCAAATTTCATGACCACTTCATAGCCACTCAAATGTTCAGTTTGCAGTATCAATTAGAGTATTTTCAGTCTTGAAAATTGGCCTAAGGAGGGAGAATGAGTTTTACATAACCCCTCGATGAAATCCGATGAGATGTTTTGGTTTAATGCCCATACAGGGAATGATTTCCATTTCTTTAAAGACGATTATGGAAAGCTACATTTTGTTAATTTATAACACATTTATTTCACATACATATTGTGATCAGATTACAAAAAGCGCAAAGTGAGTAGTAAACAGCCCACTCCGTGATCCCGTGGAATGATTCAGTCACCCCTAAGCTTCATTGACTGTGGCATTACCAAAAAGAAGCCAAGTAATTTGTCTCAGGGAGGGAAAAGCTGTTTTTGTTGATTAGCAAGCTCCCCGTCTTAAAAAGGTCCCTACACACCGGGGTGGAGATTGTTCAAACGAACATGAGCCATGATTAAAAAACGAGACGCTCTCTCAAATGTGGGCGACTCTTTCTGCTGTTGCTCTGCTTTTGTGTGGAATATTTTCCAGGATGCAACCAATATGTGCCAATCAACAACCTCTACAAAAAAAAAAAATAGCATGACTAACGGCTCCCCCTAATCTTTACGAATTACAGATTATCCAAGATAATACTGTTATAGCCCTGGAATACACTGTCTTCTACAGTCACCAAAGAGCATTAGTTCATTAGGGCTGATAATAAACAAAACCAGGTACAAATGAGCTAAGTGGGAGCTAATTTATATTCTAAATGATAGATAATCAGGTGAATCATAATATTGAATGATTTAGCAGCTGAATGGTTATCTAGGTCTTTAGATTATTATGTAGATTTGCATTTCACCTGTTTAAAACCAGACATGTTAATGCTGTGTTCCACTGACTTGAGAAGTGACTGGGTGAATTGCCTGCTGTGGCAGAAATTCTTCTCATCCTGTCAAACTGCATGCTTTCTTCTATCATTTAGAGAACAATGTATCTCCTATGAGTGTGGTTTTGAATGACACTGGCTGTGTGTGCGCGCGAGAGTGTGTGTGTGCGTGCATTGAGCTTGCATATATGCATGCCTGCATGAGGACCTACTGTATGCGTGTTTGCATGCCACACGTCAGTCAATGCGGTCCACAAACATGAGCACAATGTCTTACAGTATGTTTGGGCTAGAGCTGGGACAATTGCTGATTGTCTGGTGTGTTTTCTCTTCTTCTCCCCCCCTCCCTTTTTCATGTCCACGTTTTGACTACAATCAGGTTTTCTTCTTGATCCTTCAGTGAGCCAAGGAGCAGCATACAGTCCAGAGGGCCAGCCAATGGGCAGCTTCGTGCTGGATGGTCAGCAACACATGGGGATCCGACCAGCTGGTGAGTCCGTCCACCTCTCTGCGCCTTTGTCATGCCTGCTCTACAGGACACCAGACTCACCTTCCATTATCATAGATTTATCAACACTGATCGTCTTGTCTGAAGCATGAGATTTAGTCACCTCAGCACTGAGCAGGTCCAGGTTCAGCCACAAAAACCTACTGCTAACAAGTGGTACACAACCACAATAACACTCCTTTTTCAAGGTACCTCCAACCTACCACTCCCCAGACTGTACTGCCTGTCTTGCTTGTGTTTTGTGTTTATTTTCCTCTAATCTAACACATCTGGGAATATCCCTCACAAGCGATCTTTTAAAAAAGGGATTTGTGGGATGCAATGCAAAATAAAAACAGGAATGCTACTTCTACGTATCTTCTTCTTCCCCCATCCTCATCATTTCCCATCTAACGCTAACCAACCTCAACCTCTCTATAAGTGGGTCTCCTCTGACCTCTCTGTGATTCAAACTCCTGCTGACCTTTCTCTGGCGTTTATCTCCTCTTTCTAGGGCCTATGAGTGGAATGGGGATGAATATGGGCATGGATGGGCAATGGCACTACATGTAACCTCCATCTTGTAAAGCAAAACGCAAAGAAAAAGGGGGAAGTAAGTACTGGGCTCTTTTCCTTGTATTTTACACTTTGGGGCTGTGGGTTTTATTTTCTTCTTCCACCCACAATTCCCTTTCACTTCACCACTACCCCTTCTTACCCTGGCCATAATTTTGCAGCAAGCCCCCACAGCAGCAACAACTATGAGCCATCATGCAGGGCTGTTTTAGCGAGATGCCGTAAGAAGTCGGGGTGGAGGCCAGTAGCCAGGGATGAATTGAAGACTTGGGAAAAATAGGGGGGAACCGTCCTGGGACAGAGAGGACCGGACTTGTGGCGCCAGACAACAGGAACAACAACAGAAGAAGGAGGGGAAGAAACAACCTGGCATGGCATGCACAAATTTATTTATCACAACAGCGCCATCGCTCTCCCCATCCTGGACAGCCAATGCAAATGTTGGACATTTAGGGAAAAAATAACATCTCCTGGGGAAGGGGCTGACGGGGAGAAATTAAGCAGGCTCCAGTGAAGCGATAAAGAAGGAGAAGTGAAACTGTCCTCCGAGTGACATAAATCTGTCTGGGGAAGGATTGATGCCCAAATTATCTTATATGCAAAGACGGGAACACCGCAGTACATTACGGTCCTGAGCGAGATATACGGGCCATGGGTGACATGGCCGATCCTTCACTGGGGGTTTGGTTTGAGCTGCGTAAAGGGAGGAATGAGTTTGTGTGTGTGTGTGTTTGTGGAAGCGGGGTGTGGGGGGTCTTTTGATTATTTTTTACTGGAGGGAGACGATTTAAGGGGGGGGCGGGGGCCAGTGACTAGCCTGACCTGAGACTCACAGACAAGAGCAGGGAGACACTGAGATGAATTTATAAGGTTGTAGACACAAGCATGGCTGCATCTAAAAGGAGGGGAAAGTGTTTCACACATACAGATACAGTCCCTCTGTGTCACTGTCTCTCATTCTCTCCCCCTCTCTCTCACACACACACACAATCCCGATACAGTTAATGGCGGCAGTCTGATTAAGCTGGCCATTCCGCCTCCCGCTAGTGCCACAGTGCTGACATTTGAAAAATCAAGACATATCACATCCCAAAGGCGGCAGGGCAGAAGAGATTTTATTTAACACCTAAACTCCCTTGCCCAATGAGGCACAATATAATAACACTTACCTTGATTAAAAGAACCCTTTATATGTAAATGGAGACTGGATTTTCCAAAGGGTCACAGCGGCAATTCTGCCGACAGAGATCATTTCACCCCTCTAGTCCTTGCTACCTCTCTCTCTCTCTCCTCCTCTGTTTCTCTCTGTCTCTCTCTCGTTTTCTCTCATCCCCTCCTGTCTTTGCTAATGGCAGCGGAAAAAAAAGGAAAATCAGGAAGCAATGTTCCCTAAAACAGCCACACAGAGACAACATTTGCTCAGGTTGGCTAATTCTTAATATAGAGCTATATAATTTTGAGACTATTTAATTACGTAACATACTTTATGCTTCATGACCAATTACATTAATAGCTTAATACAGAGGAATATTATCCTCTCTTGATTTGATTACACAGCCACACAATATGGTATATTTGGTACTTAATTATGGCCAGCCATTGAGCAGGACTGCTGTGCCATAACAGAAGTGCACAGCCAGCCAGAGAGGCAGGCATGCAGAGATGGAGAGAGGGAGAGAGAGAGAGAGGCCCAGTCTGTCCTCACTTATTGTCTTCAGATGGTTTTACCACTCTTGTTAATAAAGGAGGGGAGGGGGGGTCTCAGATCTACTTAACGGAATGACTGCAGCTTACAAGACTGGAGATTAGCAGCTTACAGTGTCAAAAACATCTGCTGGGCCTTTTAACAGGAGCTGCTCCAGGTTATATGGAGGTGAGGGCACCCATCATACCCCAGCACCCTCAATGATTTATTTATTTTATGACCCCAGTAGTGAGGTTTTAAGAGACCTGCTCTGACAAACATGTGCATTTCAAATGAACTGACATGGAAAGGGAGTATTAGAAAATGGCACAGCTTTCAACCAATGAGACTGGTCATTAATCTTGGCCTTTGCTGTCTCTCTTTCCCTCTCTCCTTTCTGCCCTCCTCCTCTTCCTTTTCCCCTCACCGGGGCCCTCCAGTGTAATTTCTTAATTGCAGTGTACTAAGGTGGAGGAATGCAGAGAGTGAGCATGCCTAGTGACCTTGCAGCGACCTCTCCCCTCCTATTACAGCTTCTAATCCCCCAGGGGTTCACATTACAAAGCAGGCCGGCCCAGACCCAATCCCAGAACCCAGGCCCCCTGGCTCCAGCGGGGACCCCCTGCTCTCACTGGTCTCTCCCCAAGGTCCAGGCCTCTAGACAAGCCATGTTCCCATACTCCAGTCCCAGGCTCCAGGAACAACCCCCCACATCTTACTTTTTTCTTTTTGATTACAACAAACAGCCGTGTGAAAAGTCAAACAGTGGCACTGCTGAGCCAGCTCTGTGTCCTGGGTCCTGTCACAGTATGAGATGCCAGCATGCTGAGGCCTCTGCACATATGAAGTGGAATCCATCTTAAGGCACATCAACATACCCCACCTCCCTTTCCTTTTCCTTTCTCTTTGTACTTCTTTTTATCTTTGTTACTCTGTCTTGCTGCTGTTTCCTACTCTTTACTCTCCTTTAGCTCCAAAACCCACACTGCGTGCATCAAGAGCAGCACTTCAATTTGCTTAAAATGCTCTCAATGAAGGGTGGAACCGAGTTCTTAATGCTCGCTGTCTTGGTGATGCAGCCTAAATTATTTAATAACTTCTGTAAGGAATTCCAAATCAAATATGTTCACAGAGGCACGTCCCCAAGAGAGAACGCCTGTTCAGTTTGTCACTAAAGTCCGCTGGGGAATTAACTGTTCCACTTGTAAAAGTATTAGCACTTCTCCACATCAATACGGCTGCTTGGTTTTCCTCACATCCTCCAGGACTACAGTGTCTGTGGATGACTGAGGATCATTTTCCAACCTGAGACCTGACCACAACGCTATTGGGCATTGTAAACCACTCACCATAGCCTAAAATAGCCCAGCGCAATAATGTCTCTCTTAACTTGTAGAAGCTAAAAGCGCTGTAGTCACAGACGCAGTGTCATAAAAGCTCCCCGGCTCTTTGTTGTTGAAGTTAAATTGAATTAAGGGCTGCTAATGGAGAAGGAGGATGTCGAAGCCGCGCGGAGGAAATAATTTTATTGAGTGCGTAAACACATTCTTCTCCCTCTGTCTTCCTCTCAGGTCTGCCAGGCATGCCAGGGGAGTACGTACCTCAGAGCGGTCCTATGGGCATGAGCATGGCCCCACCCACCTTCACCAACCCTCATCAGATGACCTCTCACCCTTCCCAGCTCCGACACGGACCCCCTCTCCACGCGTACCTACCCGATCGCCCCCACCACACCCACCACCCTCATCACCAGCCTCACCACGCCATGCTGATGCACGGAGGACCCTTGTCGCACCCAGGAATGACCATGTCTGCACAGAGACCCCCTTTGCTCACTCCCATTGACCCCAGTACTGGAGGACAAGGCCTGGACATCCATGCCCAATAGTATAAGGGAACTTTGCTACCACGACAACAGCAGCTACTACAAGAAAACAGTAAAAAAAAAAGAAGAAAGCAGCAGCTCACAATAAATCCTATTTTGAGACTATTTTTAAGAATAAAAATCGAACCCTTTTGACCAGAATTTGACACTAAAGAAACAGAATTCCAGATGAGCTGTGATGATTCTTTTTTTTTTTTTTTTTTTAAACTTGTCAATTTTGTTACTTTCATCCAAACGGAGGACCAAGCTGACAAGAACACTTTGTAAAGTCTTGGGCTTTTGGTTAAGATCAACAGAGGATGTTCTGACGTACACGCGTGCAACAAACGGACAGATGCACGCATCCGACAAAAAAAAAAAAAACACACACACACACACTTTTCGCACACTCACTCACACACCATCATAAACATGTTCAGTACACTTTCATGTGACGCGCTCAAACGCTTCGAAAATCAAATCACTCTGGAAGATTTAAAAAAGAAACAACAGAAAGACTCCAAGAGTTATAACTACTGTAGTATAAAACGTATAGATAAATAAGTTAAAACTTGTGCATTTTTTGTTGATCACATGGTTTATGTTTCCTGAACTAGTTTTAGAATTAAAGGTTAACCTTTTCTCTCTCACACTGTGTGTGCTCCTTCCTGGAGGAGAAACTGTCTTGCAGCACAGCACTATAAAAGAAAAAAAAAAAAAACAATAAGAAGATGGAACATCTCAAAAAGGCTCCAAACCACAGAGGGCAATCAGGTCCTGTCCCCCATAAGAACAGGGCATGATGGGAAAAGGCTGCTAAATGACACCGGATCGCTCCAGAAGATTCAGTTTGAACATTTGTCATGCCCCTCTTTTTTTTTTTTTTTTTGGTTCATGAATGAATGTTGCCCTGTAGGTTTTAAAGGAAAAAAAGTTCTTTGTTTGAATTGCCCAAGCACTGGATTGTGTTGGTTTTATACATTTTTATTTTAATATTATTTTATTTTTTGTACCCTGGACTCTCGTCGGTAAGAGCCTATTGAAGGAAGCTTAATAGTGGAAAAGCAACATCCTACAGCGCTTCTTTATCTGCGGATCAACATTCTTGCCATAAGGACAATACTGACACAAACGTTGATTCTGTGGCACTGGAGAAGCATTTGATGGTTGATGCACCAAAAAACCTAAAACTAAAAAAAAAAAACAACAAAAAAACAAACAAACAAAAAAAAACTTAAATTATGAACTCAATGCTTTTGGGGGGAAAAAAGCTGAGAGAATATTGTAACAAACTTCGTACAGAGTTCAGTCTATTAATTGTTTCATGTTAGATATTCTATGTGTTTACCTCAATTGAAAAAGAATGTTTTTGCTAGTTTCAGATCTGCTGTGGCATTGATATTGTATGTCCATGAATTCCTTCCTTTTTCAGCACGTGTTCCTCACTAGATGATAAGATGCCGTCTCCCTTAAGCTTTGTCAAAAATACATTAAATACTTGTATGAGGACTGTGACGTAATGTTTAAAAGGTGTTCAGTCACAAATGCTGTAATAAATATTTCATTTTTGATTTTTGTTAGATTTTTGTGTGATTAACTGTGTTACAAACAGTCTTATCCATGTTCCCATTTTAATACTAATACAAGTAACTGCTTCATCATCATTATTATTATCACTGTTCTTATTATCTTTATTATAAAATGTGAATTTGACATGGTTTTGCCTGTCAACAGCATAATTTTTAATTTTATTTTTGCTACTAGTCATCAGAATATACCAATTAATTCCCCCCTTTTTTCCCAGCACTCTATTAGCAGTGGCTTATTTTAACCAGGCTGCCCATTTGGTTATTGAATAACCTCTTAAAATGACGATGACAAATTATGGTTGAAATATATCTTGTCACGGCAATTTATTTAGCCACACAAACACGTCCTCCAAATGATAAACAACTGTCAAATGCAAATGAAGGGAGCAAATTACACAGCAGATTTACCACCAACCAAGTTTTAGAGCAAAAGATGAACTCTCAGCACTGAGGTGGAGGTACATAAAAGGAGGTGGACTGTGGCCTTGAGCTCTTCAACACCAAAACAGCAGAATAGAAACACATGCATTTTTTTCTGGAAAAACATTTATTTTATGAGAATTTTTCTTCTTTTTTTTAATACCCCATTTTTCTATACTAAAATAATAAATAAAGGTAATGATATTTTAGATTCCTGCCTGTATAATAAAGTAGGATAGCTTTAATTAGTAGATAAAGTTAGTTAACTCAGTTGGGATGAATTCAGCCTTCACTCTATCACTGTTGCTCAAACAATAGAGCAAAGACTTGTCCCCAGTGGAAGTGCTCCTACAGTGAGAACCATAGCTGGCCTCCTCTCTCTCTCTTTCCCAGTGCTCTGCTCTGTTCTGTCGTTTAGCAGCGCCGCCTGTCGGCGTCAGCAGGTACTGCCGTGCAGCAGCAGCAGCAGCACACACATGGGCTTTGATGGGCTATCTCCTCTCTTTTCTCTCCTTCTCCCTGCCTGTGTTTGCCCGCGGCCATCCCAGCTCGTGGCCTTAAAGCACAAACGACAACATCACTTTCTGCTGAAATGTGTTCTGTCCTTCTCAAACTACTTTAAACTCCTGATCAGTTGGACTCGTTATTTATTATTATTATTATTATTATTATTTTTGCTTTTCATTTTTATCAGCGACACTGCTCACCACCCACTCAGTCCTCGGTTTTAATTAAACAGTGGGAATTAAAACTAATAATAATAATAATAATAATAATGATAATAATAATAAATTGTATTATTTGTAAACAGTGCACTTCCACCTCGTGTTTTCGGCTGCAATTCACACTCGTGGAGACGTAATGCCCTCGTGGCCTCTTTTTCTTTTTCCAGGATTTTAGTTGTTGTTGTTTTACTTTGGCCTCAATATGACGTCAGCCTTTATTTTTTTTATTTGTTCATCTTCCATTTGATGTCATCACTGTAAAATATGAATTATTAGAATGATTCACTGTTCAGATTTCTTTGTGTGAGGTGTCCACGGCCTGTTGACTGACTTTCTGGAGTTTCTGGAATAGAAAAAAAAAATAGAAAGAAACGGGAAATAACGGAGTGACTGAGATTTACACACCAGGTATTTCCGGTACAGTTGAAAAGCTCTTTTCCAAATGTAAAACTAATGCAAACTGTTTGTTTATTCAAATCAGGTGCTTTTATCCTCCTGAAGGGCCGAAGCTTCAGCTTTATTTCCTCCTCGCTTATTTGCTTTAAATGTAACGCGGCTTGTTTTATTGAAATACCTGCACACGTCATCTCTTTACTGCGTCTTCACCGTGTGGACTTGTAACAGGTCGAGGGAGAAAAAAAGGTCTTTTTTTTTTATAGTTTCACTCCGGAGTCTAGTTAATGAAGCTTCTTCCTCTCTCAACTGTTTAAACCCTGAAAGTCCATTTTGTGGTTGTTTTTCTGTCGCTCCATTATTCCGCGGATGAAACGGAAGGAAGAAGCCCTCCGTTTTGTGCGGAGATTATCAGATGAAAAAGAGAGAAAACGTGAGGATTACTGTGGATGGAGAGGATTTTAATATTAATAGTTTTTTTTTCCTTTTTCTCCCCCCTTCCCCCTCCTCCCCCTCTCCTCTCCTCCTCCTCCTCCTCCTCCTCCTCCCCCCTCTCTCTCCCTCTCTCTCTTCCCCCCGATGAGACAGAAGGTAGATTGCCTCTGCTGCTTTCCTTTTGCCGATTTGGTGTGACAGGGATGATGGATGATCCAGCCGAGCTAAACAACTCCTCCCCTTCATCTCCTCCCTGTCAAAGCCAGTCCGGGCTGCTGCTGCACGAATAAAATAAGGAATATATTCCCTCTGCACTGCTGCACAATGCAGCCCGCTCCTCTGCAAGAGACACTCCACTTCGCCCGTGCAACAATATTAAAAGTCCACACACACACACACACACACACACACACACACACACACACACATCCTAACGTGCGTGCGCGCGCCACAGAGGCAACATGTTAATAATGCTTATGTTATTGGCTGAGAGAAAGAAAGAGAGAGGGGACTGTCTGCAAATATGTATTTTTAGATTCACGAGTGCATCTGCAGGCGGCCAGGGAGGGAGGCATTATAAAAGAGGGGGAAAAGTTTAGTTTGCTCTTTGTTTTTGCTTCACGTCGCTGATTTGGATAGTGGTCGTAAAAATGCACGCGCGCACGCAGTGGGCTGAGTGTCCTTCGCTTTGCAGCTGGCTCTCTCCAAAATGGTCTGCTCTGGGGGACAGTTTTTAGGTTTTGTGTATTTAGGCCTGTGTCTGTGTGTGTGTGTGTGTGTGTGTGTGTGTGTGCTGCCCTCCTTTTTTAAACATTTCAGCACTTTTTCTCTCCTCTTGCCATAAGGTGTTTCTATGACTACGTTATGTAGGCCTGTGTGAGCGGGTCAGAGGCGGGGGTCCCTGGGAGAAAAGGGCCGCATTTGGCTGATCATTTATCAATGTCAACCGCATAATGATTCTCCCTGCAGTCCCCCTATTGATGAGGATAATTACATTAGCTCAGAGTGACTGATCAATAAAGCCCAGGGAAAATGGTTTATTATAGCACCACCGAAAAGGCTTTCTCCTCTCCCTCCCTTTTTTTTCTCTTCTTCTTAAATAAAAGCCAGCGCTGATCTGCGCAAACCAAACTCCGCAAAGATAATCGAGTCAGAGGCAAAACTTCATCATGGTCCCAGATTTCATGTTGTTATTCTACAGGCTTGTGCTGTATTTTTTTCTTTCCTCTCTTCTTCTTTTCTTTCCTTTTCTTTCTTTTATGTTGTTTGTTGCTTGAACTGAAGCATTTCTCCATCTACAAATACACTTTTCTTTATCACATGAGGAAACAGTTCATCTTCCTCTTGGCTTAGAAGAAGCTCAGCTCCTCTACACAGGCGTGTAACGTGTTGTTTGTTCCTAATAATGAGAAGGTAAATGGGAAGTAAAGGCTGCTGCTGCTGCTGCTGCTGCATGGTGAAGGTGTAAAGTCAGATTTTTCTTATGGTTTTTGTCCATCTTCAGGTTCTGATTGGCAGCAACACCTTCTGCAGAGTCCACACACCAGGCCAGCTGAGAGGGGGGGGCTTGAAAATCAAAAACAAATACAAATACTCTTGTTTTGTTGGTCAAGTAGCAAAACAACAAACAAAATAGTCCAGAAAGACGTCCAGCAAATGGATTTCTGACCTCCCTCTCTCTCTCTCTCTGTGTCTCACTCCCACACTCTCTCCCCGTCTGCGTGTGTGTGTGTGTTCTTTAATTGTCAACAACTTATCCCCTGCAGGAATGTTGCAAACTCTTTCGCCTTAATTCTCCGTGGTGCTTCGCGCCAGCTCCCATTTACCGCTGATGAACGTGTCTGCAGGAGACAGCTCCATTATCTATTTATCATTTCTGATAGGATTTCCTCAGACAATGGAGCAGGGCGCGCGCCCACAGACGCTCCCACCGATGGCTCCTCACTGCCCTTTTTTTTTTTTTAGCACGCGCACACTTGCCTGTTTTATTATTCGATGGCATTTTGATAAATGGAAAATTACGGATTTTTATCTCAGACGTGTTATTGAATATTATCTAAATATGCGAAATTAGTCTTTGATTTAAACGAAAATTATTTTTATCGTTTATTTTTATTTGTAAAAAAAAAAAAAAAAAAACATTCGAAATAAGAATCGTGGAAAAACGCGCGTTGTTTGTGAAGAAGAAAACAGTTCAGATGGATCTGGTGAGATTCACGACTTCTGCTTGAATTAGAGGCGATTTCTTTTCACACTTCAGCGCTGCTTGTCTTCTTAAAAATGAGTGACAGCCCCCCCCCATACACTCGCTCTCTCTCTCTCTCTCTCTCTCTCTCTCTCTCTCTCTCTCTCTCTCTTCTCTCACACTCACCCCACCAAAATAAATCTTAATGATGTAAAAATTATAATTAGTGAAATAACATAGCCACAGGGGTTTGGGAGAATTAGCAGAAAGTGAAAATTGCAGTGTCCAGTCGTGGAGCTGCTGGGGAGGCAGAAAATGGGGGCAGGCGAGTGCAGAATAAATAAAGCGCAATAAAATGGGAAATCGCCGGAGCTGAGTCGAGCCTTGAGCAACTGAAACCTTTATTTCAATCAGTTAAGATTTAATTAGGGAAGCCCGGGGCCCTCCGCAGCGCTGTGTTACGCTGGCCCCGAGCTTCTCAACATTTGACCGCCCCCCCCCCCATACTGAAATAATCCGAGTTTATGACCTGAGAAGACATGAGATTCACAAATAAATAAATCTGGCGTTATTCCATTAGGAGGCGGAAGTCCTCACGGTGAGTGGACAAAAACATCCATTGTCTTAATGTATGAGCTGCTGTCCTCACTTGATTTTTCTCCCCTTTCTTTTTAATTCTTAATTTCCTTCGGGTTTTTTTTCTTTTTCTTTCTTTTTTTTTTTTTTTTTTTTTTTGGAAAGCTTTAAAAAAAAAAGAAGGTTAGAAATATCTTGCAGGTAGCCGAGGGCAGCAAAGTGAGACATTTCACAAGAACTGTAAATAACAGAGGAGGACTGAGAGAGAGAGAGAGAGGAGAGAGAGAGAGAGAGAGAGAGGTGTGTGTGTGTGTGTGTGTGTGTTTTTCTAAAATATAAAACGTCTCCAGTTTATTGATTAATGTTCGCTTTTCTATAGGCGCGTTTTGACTTGATTAATTAATAACCGCAGCACTATACATGTTGGATGGCTCTGGGGGAGAGACGGAGAGAGAGAGAGAAACAGAGAGAGAGCTGAAGCCCCCTCCCCACCACACCCTTGGGCGCCCTGTTATTACAAGAGGGCGACCCCTTCTGGAGGCCAAAGTAAATGTGTTTAAAGAAAGAGAAGAAGAAGATGAGGAGGAAGAGGCGTCATAGTGTGTGTGTGTGTGTTGTGACACCAGCTTTCGTTCACACTCCTGCTTTAAATACAAAGACACGTGACACACCCCCCACTCTCTGTTGTTCTAACCCAAAAACTCTTGCTCGAAGCCCCCTCACCCACCACCACCTCCTCATCCTCTCACATGATAAGACCCTGACCTGCTGCAGTAAACGTGACCTCCAAAGACTCTCATCTCATATTTACTCACAGGTAGAAAGCTCCTTATGCATGTATTAGGCGGCCACGTTGATGGTAAAATCAATAAAGATGGATTGTAGGGTCAATATTATGCTTTGCACCTGGGGACTTGTTGCCCAGCTCCCTTTCCTGAGTGTGTGTGTGAGACAGTGTGTGTGTGACAGGGAGAGAGCAATGAGCAATTCATAATATGCGACCACAACATCTCTGCAAGGTCTGTGCACGACCGAGTGTGTGTTTAAGAGAGAGAGAGAGAGAGAGTTTGAGGAGCAGGGCAGCAGGGCTGAAGTCATCCAGCCAGAGGCCTGAAGGACCCGGACGGCTAACATCATTAATCACGGCCCACTTGAAGATTATGACTGAAAGTACAGAATCGGTAACCATTATCGTCTCGGATGGCAGTTAAAACCTCTCCTTATTTTTCAAAACACTGTAATGGCACAGAGGTCTATACAGAAAAAAAAAAAAAACGTGGGAGGGAGGACGAGGAGAGGGAGAGACTGGTGTCACCAGGATGGAGTTACAGACTAACGTTTCCTCTGGAGGAAATAACAAGGAGACACAGAGGTGGTCCACGTCATGATGTAGCTCTAGGACTCTTAGTATCCATTAGAAGATACAGACCAATAATCCATCAAAAACACGTATTATTATTATTATTATTATTATTATTATTATTATTCATAATATGTAATACATTGTAGGTCGGCCATATTTATTATTGCATCAGTTATTAGCTTCTGGAGAATGTATCATCCATATTTATTATTTTTACTCTAATTCCAGGATAAAAAACGAACAATATGTCATTTTTTGTAAAAAGTAATAAATAAATAAGAATGAGATTAATTCAGCGCGTTTCGTTGCCATTCATCTTTCTTTCTCTCTTTTTTTAAAATCCATTAATAAAGGCAGAGAAAGCAGTGACTGTCTGTCCTCTATTTGTCTGGAAAAAAAAAAAAAAGACACGGTCAATATTTTCGACACATTGAACTCCGGGTGACAAGTTGTGATCATCTCCATTACACAAAGCAGCTGCGGGAAATGATCTTTTTCAATCGTTTTGGCCCGAAAGAAGAAAGAAGCCGCTGATTTTATTTAAAACAAACAAACAACTAAAAAAACATTAATAATCGATGATTGTTTAAAAAACAAAAACAAAAAAAAAACCTTTCACTCCGACAGAAACTGATGCTGTGACCTCTTGTAGACACAACCTGATGACGTCAAATACGTGTCGATGAGACGCTCAGGATGAGTAACGACTGAAAACTGGAGGAGACTAAACAAACAGTGGATGAGTCACAGACTGTGGACACAGACGATCTGTCCACGTTATATCTGCATTGTTTTGCGTTTTATGTCCAGTAACTGAAGAACTCCACAGGCCGATGGTGATGCTGCTGTAACAATCACACAAACCTCTCGTTAAAATATCTGCGAAATCTTTGCTGCTGTTGTTTCCACCCAGCAGCACCACACACACACACACACAGACAGAGACTCAAGGGGAGCTGTAGCTTGGTCCCTGTTAGCAGTCGGAAGCTGCAGCGATGAAAAGCAATAGCTGGTGTCAAGAACTTTTTTAGCCCATCACTACAGCTGGTGGGAATAAATAGTAGCCAACTGAAGAGGAGGAGGGGGGAGGACGAAGAGGGAGAGGGGGGGGTGCAAGCTGTGACATAAGGCTATTTGGGTGTGTGACCACAGGGAACCTGGCTTTTCATATCTCCCCCCGAGACAATAAAAGCCCTGTGTGCGACTGCCTCACAAGTCCAACTTTGTTTCTCAACAAGGAGTGTAAACTGTTGTCAATATTCAGATAGCCTTCATCTGCCAATAATGACAGGCAGCTGGCTCCCTATCTTATCTGCGGGCCAGGTAGCGCCGTACCTGGGGGGAATAACTGCTGCGATAAAGAGCATCTGGGCCAATAGAAAGGCTCTTGTCTGTCTGTGAGGAGTTAATGGAGAACGCCACTGGAGACAGGAAGTCCTCAGAAAGTGAAAAGCACTTTATTGCACACCTGAATGGCCTGGCATAGGGTTTCTCTCAAACCCAATGGGAAAACCACATTACAGGTCCTTACACAGGGTCATTACAACAGGGCAATGGAGTTCAAGTGATCCATTGCATTTGAATGACAACATCACATCGCTCCATTCATTCTTCCCTCTTGTGTGACCTGATGATGATCCCTGCGGGACTGGGATGTTGTCAGTGGAGCGACGTGCCAGAGTTACAGTAGCACAAGATTCGGTTCATTCAAGTTTTTTCCTCAAAGTGTGTGCCTGCCTCGTCCACTCATCCTCTCCTCACTCAGACAGCTGCAGTGACTGTTGCTTTCTCATAGCAACAGGTTCGCGGTCCCATAACCCACAATACACTGCAACATGACATCATCAGGCCTCTAAAAATGAACAGCAACATCGATCCCTCGCAGGCTGACCTCCCATAAGTCAAATATAGACGATGTGGGACATGTGTTTGGATGGAAGTGTATATTTACCTGTCACCAGGAACTCAAGGACATGGCAGCAGCGAGGTTGCATCCAGCCCCCAGAGTGGAGTGTTTTGGGGGTGAAAATGAGTTGTAAAAGTGATAAACGGCCCACATTGCTCTAACTGAGGAGCACTGGAGCTGGCACTGTGCTTTCAGCCAAACAGTTAATTGCTCAGATCAGGGAAGGCCCAACAAAATACTCGTAAAGCATCACCAAAAAAAAAAAAAAAAAAAAAAAAAGTTAAGTATTTCCAAATCCAGTCAACATCTTCCCTCTCTTCTCCTCCTCTGCTTCTTCCTTTTCTTGACTTCTTCGCCTAACCGGCTGCTTCCATCCCTGCCCTTCACAATTTCCCAGCACGAAAATATTATGTTGCCCATGGCAACAATTCAATAAAATAAGTAATCACATCTGTTCCTTCAAAGATTCCCAAAATTAAGCTGAGTCTGTACATAATGGAGGAGCCATCGCAACTGTGCGTTAGGATTTTGAGCCAGGATTTATTGTGATGTGATAAATGATCATAAGGCTTGTTTTGACAAATGCGAGGGTACTTCTGAAAGAGAGCGGGGGCCGGCGCTGTGTGCAGGGCCAGACGCACTGTTATCAACTGGATTAGGGGCTCTGATTATGTCCTGGATTCAAGCTTGGCTCTCAGCACCAATCAAAGCCTGTGGTCCAGGCATCCCATAATAGCTACACTCATCTCCATGGCCACCACCACCCGTGTACAGTAGCCCCACCCCCTCCTAAGTGCACTTATTTCATAATAACAAGCTTGCGACAGCCCTCATCAGGCCATCATGCTCACAAACAGAGGACGAGGGAGAGGCTGAGCCAGGGTTTGTTTTGACTGAATCAGATTTTGTCTCCAGCCTCTCGCAGCTAACCTTTCTCTCCTTTGACTGCATCTACTGCTGTATTTTTATAATCTTTTAGAATGTCAGTGGTGCTCGTACGTCTCTGCTGTATCTTCCTCTGCTACCTCTCCTCCACCCTGCAGTTCTCAGCACCCCCGCCCATCTTCCCGCTGGCCTGTACCTGTACCCCTGGATGTTGCTGGGCCTCCTCTGGACCCTCGCTGTGAACAGGAGATGACACAGTTTCTGGGTCACTTCTGTCACAGTCCAAATGCCACTCAGGGGGGCTGACCTTTCTGGTGGCCGATGCTAGAGCGGGCGGCCTCCGTGCAGGCTGTCACCCCTGTGGTTCTAACCACAAACGCACACTCCCTCTATTTCACAGACAGACCTTTTTTTCTCCCTACCAAACTCCCCATGCTCCTCTGTGGTATTCGCCACCTCCTTTCTATCCGTGACAATACATGTTAAAAGAATAATGGACAAATCAACCCTGACAAGCAAAGTAGCCGCTGTGAAATATGGTTGATGTATGTTATCTTGGCTAAACTCAGGAGCGTCACTGGCCTCAAAGATGGCTACAGACACATGGTGTATCAGATCTCCCTGGAAGGAACTCCAAATATGCCTCCTGGATTTATTTGAAGGTGTGAGTTACACAGCAAGCACCACTGTTTTTACAAATGAGAGCTTGGCTCTAAATGGAATACCTCAATTAGCAAGAACCCCAGTCAACACCTTTCCATCCTCCTTTCCATTTAGCAGTATACCGTCATCATCGTCAGCTAAACCAGCCGCCCACCCCTCCTCCCACCCATCTGAGTAGATTCTTCTCATAGTTTCCCTCAAACATACCATCTGCCCTCTATCCTGTCAATCAAACATCCACTGCTTTGCCATTTTAAAATCCCCCCAGACGATTTTTCTCATGATCCATTGTTGTTTTTAAATAACAGCCTCTGATTAGCAGGCACAGCCTCCTAAAAATAAAAATGAAATCTCTTCGTAGCTGCTGCAGCTCAGTGCACAGAGGCCGCCTTTTTCCAGTTCTGTTATTCAAGCTCACTGAAAAAAAAAAAAATCCTGTTTTAATTTCAAAACTGGCTGCTCTGACTCTTCCAGGAGAACTTTTATTTATTTCCACCCTGTGATATCTTGCTGGCTGACGGAGGCTGAGAGGATCCCTACTAAAAGCATTGAGCTGCCTGGGGCAGAAACAGGCCAGAGCTCTCTCCACATAAATAACACAGGAGTGTGGAGGAAGTCCGTTTGGTGGTCTGCTGGAGGGATAGAACCTACCCTTCAGTCTCACTCTGGTTCTGTCCTTCATTCTCATTCTCCGGGTCTCAGTGGTCTATCTAGCAGCTTGGCTGAAGAGACATAAAACAGCAGGATCTGGAAGAGATTGGGCCAAGATGTACATCTGAGTGGATAGTGGACTTCCAATAGCCTGCGGGCCCAGGCCAGACAGAGTGGATGCTGTGAACTGCATCAAACAAATCTGACACATGGGAGTCACAGATTAAAGAATAGTAACCAATATAACAATAAGGAATAAAATGTGGAACTAAATTGTTTTGCATGTTGTGTCTCTGCAGTGTTGTCACATGAAAAATGTATGCTATCAATTTTTCCTCATTCACATTGACTTCATTATCAGAAATTCTTATGATGTTATTACAAGTCATAAAACTTCTTCAATGAAAAACTACAGTGTGTTGAGTCACGTTTGTCCAGGATGCCTCTCGAGGATCAAATTTCTCCAGATCCTCGTTGTTCCTGGCCCCAGGAAGCAGCCTCTCTGAATCAACCTTATTTGGAGAGCGCTCGAGTGCCCCATTGTTGTGACAAGAACAATGAATCTAAAAAGAGGTGGGAGACAAGGGCAGGGAAAACACAAAATAAAGACATCTGGCTCTTAAAAATCATCAGATGGAAGGTTTTTTTTCTTTCTAAATTTGCACTTGCATCATGGAAATCTTGTCAGCTGACGGTGATGTCGGCCCACACCTTTGAAGTAGGTTTAAAAAAAGCTGTATTTAGTTTGCATTGTGTGCAGAACCTAATTTATAGGAGTTGACCCTGGCTCCTCTTTTGTGCGACAGCCATCTTAGAAAACAATGGCAGGAAGGCTTGAAACTTGAGAGGAACTGAATCTGCTGTTTTCCATTTTTTCTCTTCTTATTCAACAGAGAATTTTCCCTCCCTGAGTAAAATAGCTCTGTTTTTGTGTCCAACAGGAGCCATAAACTGATGTCTAAGCATTCCATGGCCAGGCAATAGGGCTGAGTTTAACTGGACACATGGGGACAGTTGTTTTGTACCACATGGAGCAAGGGGGGCCTGACAGAGGAAGCCACGGCCGCCTGGCGACCCCGCCGTGACCCACTGGCCTCCTCATGGAGGGATCAAGGCCTAGATGGGAGCCGGCTGAGGGTTAGGGTTTTAAGGGTAACAAATCAAGCAACACTTTAGAGGTATTTAACCCCCACATACCATATCTCTCTAACTGAGCGGCGCATGACTGTGCAGAACAAACATAGAAAAGCTTATTTTTATTCCATATGGGGGAGTTTCTCTTTCTCTTCAGTGACAGAAGAGGAGTGGGTCTGGTTCGGGAACGATCACACTGCAGTGAAGATGAGGAGAGATCGTCACTTCATTCATATCTTCCTGTATTTTTCAGCTGAGGCCTGCTGTGGTTCATCTCTCTGCAGAACGGTGGGTGAGGGCTAATGGTCAGCTGTGAAGCCTGTGTCATTATTAAACAAAAACAAATTCTCTGCTTAACCAAATTGCAGTTAGAAGGCACAATATGCATCACATTATTATTATAAAACGCATTATCAGAGGCGGTGGCAGGTTCCTCACCCCTTTCACTTTCTTTCCTCTTATCGGTTTGTGTGCAATAAAGAAGAGGACAGGACAGGGACCCCCTATAGGCAGTGCATATCTGCCTCTAAAAGCATCACTCAACTTTATGTTCACTTCTGGTTCCCCTAGCCCGGCTGTGTTTCTTCCATTAGTATCTGCTCATAAAAGGTACTGGGGCTGTAAAGATGTGCAACAGACAACTGCTGGATGGTCACTCACCTTAACATGGAAATCAGGTGTTTCTATGTACCTGCAGGCACTTGCATAGTTTATGCTGTAAATAAAGGCATTCACATCGGTTAAGTTACAGAATCATGTGAGTGTTTAAAGTTTGTGCAGTTAAAATTAATAACAAGAATTCATTTAAATTCTTTTATCAAAAGTTATTTATTCATAATAAACATATTTACAAAACTGCACTGTACAGAAACAGATATTCTCTATTAAATTATCACAATGTAAAATGTGGGATCGAACCCAACCTTTGACTCCACAGTGAACTCAGGAAGGTGATACAGAGATAATTGATTTGTTTGTAACATTAACTCTGTGGCTCAACAGAACACTTCAGGCTACTTGACTTTGCTGGTTGAAGTTAGCCAATGTTAGCTAACAGAGTTATTATGTACAGACTCGGCTAACTTTTAATAACAGTTAATCATTTAATGAATCCATTGATTGACAAAAAATTAATTGCAGTAAAAATTTAATTATTTTGATTTGTTAAGCTTCTCATATGTGATGATTCACTTCTTTTCTTCACATTTTTTTTGTTGGCTTACAATTAAGAAAAACTTGTAATTTGCAGAAGAGAAGAACTGCTGGCATATGGGAGGGTTTGGGGTCTGTGTTACAAATGGGAAGATTTATAGCTAATTAATTTATAGTTGCTTATAGTTATAGTTAATTAGGACCATTCACACAAAATGCGTAAATCAAATCTGTTAATAATAATCATGTGATGAAACTGAGTTGTGGTGTGAACCCTTATTCAAACCTCAACAGATTTTCTAATGTGAAGTGAAAAAGGTCAGATTGAGGGCAGCTTTAATCAGAAATGATCCTGTTTACCCCCCTGGAGCGGGAGTGAGAGGGCACTGAGTGACGCAGGTGAGAGACAGGCGTCTACCCGGACCGCACCTTGCTTATCTGCCTGTGTAACGGAGGAGGAAAAAGTGACAAAGGCCAGGGCTTTGGGTGTGATAAGGAAGGGCCTAATGTCCTGCTTTTGGTCCCTGGCTCTCACCCTAGCTGTCCACTGCAAGAGGCCATCCAGGGGCCACGAGCTGACCACAACCAGGAAGGCCTCCAAGACTGTGTTTTCACACACAGGTATGAATCTGACCCTGTGCTGTCAGATATACAGAGTGCTGCTGTGTATTTACATGTGGTGGCTTTGGGGCGGTGAAAGAGAGGAAGAAAGGCCGAGACAGACAGAGAGGGAGGGTCAGGTGGAGTTCAGAGCAGATTTTTTGCCAGTCTTCTCACACTGCAGGAAAACTAAATTGCTTCCGGATCTCAGTATCCACCCCTGTGTAGTTCAATGTTACCCTTCCCGCCTCCTTGCCTTCTCCTCTTTCTTTCCTTCCATTCATCCTCCCATCTTTACTCATTTGATTTCTTGTGCCACATCTCATCTTTTCTCAGTCTTTGTCCTTATTGAGGCTCTTGTGGCAGTTGGTCCTGCTGGGCGGCATGACAGAGGGTGACAATGTCTGTAGGGAAGCAGTCTTTGAGCAGGATACCTCTGTCTCTCTGGCAGTCCAGCTCTCCTATGAAACCGTACCAGTAGATCACAAGGCCTGGACCGAACCTGCGGTGCACAACAAAAGAGAATAGTTAGTACATCACTGCCAACATATCAGAGACCTCTGAGGTAGCTACCAATGAGTTATGCAGGTGCTTTTACATTCAGATCTGCAAAATGCTTATGGCTGTTGACTTTGGATTTGGAAGGCATAACAAAGAAAAAAAAAAAAAAAACAGGAACTGGTTAGTGAGGAGATAGAAAGATGGGACACCAGTGAGATTGATCTCAGAGAGACAGAGTTGCTTAGGTATTTTCTTTTGATCACCATCCAGGAAACTTGTGCTGAATCAAACAAAAAAAGCCGCCTGGGAGATTAAGATCTCTCTGACAGGGTGATACACACTCGATCACATTACAATGGCAGCGAAATAACAATAATCTGTGAAATAACAAAGCTCTGCACCAAGGCCTCCGGATCCTGTCATCGGAAGCCCTTGGCAGAGAGCAGAGCACACAGAGTTCAACACGAAGTCTGAGACTTAAACACACCGCATCTGGTGGTTAATGTTAGCCAGTCCTACAGTGTCCAGCTGTTTCATTCACATTCACTTTGGAAGCCAAAGCAACTTTGCCTTAGTTGGCAAACAGTTCGGTTCTTAAGAGCTATAAATAATGACTTGCCAAGCAACCGAGGAATCAAGTTCAAGCCATGTTTTTATTTTTTTCCTTTCTTCTATCTTTTGGTTTCACTCTCTCTCTTCATTTTGCTTCTATCGTGTCTTATAAACACTGTAGCTACTGTACACCTGAGGGTCTGCTGAAAGGTGCAGAAACAATTAAAATGGAGGAGTTCTTTACTGGGAATGTGCAACGTTACTTCACTACTCCTCCTCTCAAAGGCAATGAATCATCTTTCAAGCTATTTATTATGCCCCAAAGAGCCACCGGTGGCCCCTCTCTGCCTCATATAGATCATACCTATTCTTTGAACATTAGCTGCCATGCATAAAGACATGTCACAGTTGAACTCTGAATGGAGAGAACCTCAGTTACCACATGCAAGACCAGATTCAGGGGGCTGACAGTCCCAGACACTCTATCCTCAGACAGTTAACAATGTTGCTGGGCCCCTGGAGACACAGACAGGAAGCTGGCCAAAGGGCCACAGAGAGCAGCAGAAGTTCAGCTCCAAGGTAAAGTGCATAAAACCTTAAACCTGTGATCAATCATTTCATATTAAAATAGTGACTCAAACACCCTATGGTGTTGTTTTAATAATAATTATGGGGCTCTTTGGTCTTTTGTGTGGGTTTAATTTATGAGATTATTATAAATACCTAGATGGTTGACCTTACATCTTGGACAAGGTATTTTAACCACATAAATTATAAATGCAAGTGCAAGAATCAGCTGTCATGACATTGCTAGCCACATGTATGTATGTATGTGCTGTGTGTTGAGCGGGCCTTGAGGCAGTGCATGTTCTACATACAGCACTTGTATGGAGACAGACACATGCATGAAAAAAAATATGTGACTGTACACGCACACACCCCTCCCTTCAAGAGGCCCTTACAGCGGTACATGCTTCTGCACCCCATCCCCGCATTCTGCGTTTTACAGTGTGTGATTTACGGTGCTGTATCTATGAGCAAACAGGCCAAAGCTAACAGCCCTGGAGAAAGCCCACAGATGCACACAGCAAGTTCACCACAATGTCACACTCATAGCTCAGCCTCTCAGCACTGCACAAAGCTCAAGCCCCCCAACTCTCATCGTTTCCATGGTCTACTGCTGCACATGGCTGCCAACTCTTAATATGGAAATGTTATGGAAACTAAACCTAAACATTTACATTAGATGACTTTAGAAAAAGGGGTTATGCTCTTCTTTTTCATTCAGCTGCCGTGCTGGATGTGTTTCCTGTGCTGTGGACTGGGGAGGTGAGGCAGAAAATGGGAGAAAGGAGAAGAGGGACTGGTTTCCTCAGAGTGAAGAGAGGCAACCTTCTGAAAAGGTTAAAACTGTACATCAATAGATAAGGCAGTGGTGTGCGATACATCATGTTCTGGGTCTGTCAGGGGAGGCCGAGCACAAATTGAAACAAGCAAAATTATAAACACAGGGGAGCCATGTCACCAAGGCCTTTCCATATCCTAAAGAAAACAAATGGACTTTGAATCCTACTCAGAATTAATACAAGTCAATACCACGGGGACCTTGAGGTAAAAATCTGAGACTGGGAATAGAAACAGTAACACAGAGGGGGGAGGGAGCGGTCGGGGGCCAAGACTGAGCCTGGTGGCTAAGGCATGAGATTCTACAGAAAAAGTTCCCAGCAGCACCCAGACACTGTAAAAAACACTTACAAATAGACACAGGACACAGCATGAGGCCTTATATACTACTATAAATTCTCTCTGAAGTGAGCGTGTGTAAGGCCTGAGGAAGTGAATGGAAGTTTGGTTTGAATTTGTTGGCAAATTGGTGGTTTATTATGTGGGCTGGCTCATCTTAACCTGAAGTGTGCTTATTACACACACCACCTCTGAGTCAGAGTCAGCCATCTTCCAATAAACACCTAACTATGTAACGAGTTGGTGAAATTGTTTGTGAAATGTAGCTAATTTTAGCGAAGGGGCTACTTGACGAGCCTGGGCGTGGATTGCGGCTGCCAGCCGTGCTTTCGTTAGTGTTAATGAGCGGGTGGTGGTCGCATTTAAAGCAGGTGCCAAGCAGCTTGCTACCGCAGCTTAATGAGAGCAAGGCACTCAGGAACAAAAACCCTTGAATGGAGAAGAGGGAGTGTTATTTGTGTCTGCCTGCACACACACACACAGTGAGGCGAGCCTCACACACACCTAAGAGCAGAATGAAATCTCTGCATCTTAAATGAGAGCAGTAGTAAAAATATGAACTGCTAAAGCTGAAGCACACACAGTAACCTGCAGAGAATGTGGACATTTGCTTTTTACTGGTTTCATCTCTCCCCTTTGCATTTTCTGGAAAGTCTAAGGTGGCTGCAGGTCACAGTCCACCCTTCCCAAAAAACCAAAAAGAAATTTCTACCCAACACACAGATCAAGGTTAATTTGATCTGCCACGTTTGGTGAGAAAAAGCTTTACTAAGACTGGGGCCCAGCACCTCTGCCAAAACACATTACACGACATGATGAATTATCAATAAAATCAAGATGAATTTATGCTCGACTTTAAAACACCCTCACTTCATTTTACATACCACACAGGCCCATTTTAAACAAACGCCCCAGCAATGATTTAGACAGCGTAAGCCTCTACCTGTGGGTGAACTCTGTGTCTCTGAGGTCCCCCCACAAAGACCTCTTTGTTTTCAGCATCCATACATCAGGTCACAAGGTAGGGCCACTAAAGCGCTGCCAAACATTAGCTTTAGTCAGTCGTTTCTCTGCTCCCTGACATGCAGGTATGGAACCTGCTCAACTTCTTTTAAGACAAAAAAGCGGCGAGAGTGTTCGGGGTGAGATGTATAGAGGAATAAATGTTCCTGTGTTTGAGTCAGAGGAGCTGTGTACATAGCAGAAGAAAGACAATGTGTGTATTAGTGACAAATGGCCTGTTCTTTCAAGGTCAGTCTCTGCTACAGGCAGCTGCCTATAGGTGTTTATTTACAGGGTCAGATAATGGTTGCGTGATGTGTTTGTATGTGTAGAGTTTCAGAGAGGGGGCAGTGACCCAGGGCCACGCATGCCAGGTGATATGGCCCTGCAGCTGATCACTGTACAACCAGCCTGTGTATTTTAATGGTCACGTGGTAGCTGTTTGTCCAAAGTCTGATGATGAAGGCGATCCTGATAACACAAGCTTCCGTGCACACAAATAGGATATTTAAGGCCTGACTCTGCCTGAAGGGGTGTCCTCAAACAGGGAGGTAAATAATCCCTTGCTACAAGCTATACATCCCACTGTCCATAAATAACAGGAGAAGAACCTCCCACAGACGAGTTATTAACATGAGCAGAGCTAAGAATAGAACACCTTTGTTTTTTTTCCCCTCCACCTCTCTGTTTGTCTTTACGGCCAAAGAAAAGTTCAACTCTGCTCAGGTATGTAAAACACAAATACAAGTCAGCCACGGCACACAGCTGTACGTCACCCGAACCATCGCAAGCATCATAATTAAGGTGGAATAGAGGGCAATAAAAAATAAAACATCTTCTGCCAGGTGTAATTCTTACTGACGTTTTTATGTTTTCTACGGATGGGGTATGGAAATGGGACATGACGCGGATGTGGTATGTCTTTGTCACTGTTGGAGGCAGAGAGTGTGTTTTATGTGTATGTATTGTATGTTAGGTATTGTGTAGTGTTAGGTTTAACATGGAGGTGTGGAGGTGTGATGTGTGAGTTTGAAGGCAGTGGGAGGTCAGTCGAGTCAGAGCGTTGTGAGTTGTATGTTAGCGAGAGCTAATTTACGCTCACGGATGCAGGATGCCAACAGCACAACAGAGACCAGAGGATTCCAGCGCTTTATTCATAGCAGCTGTCACCTCTGTGGACATGCCCTCAGCTCTCTGACCTACCACAAAATAAGTCGATCCACCTTTAGGAAGACTCAGACTGTGTTCCACCACTAACATTTGCATCAGCAACCAGAAGCTTGTGAAATGAAAACTTCCAAAAAATGGTTTCCTTAGCAAAATTCTACCTGGCAAAACTCAGATTGTGTTGACTTTTTTTTTTTTTTTTTTTTAAATATCATTTTATCTTTAAAGTAAAAGTTTGGGAGGTGATTATTGCCGCTTTAAAAACAAAAAAAGCTTTACATTTTAAAAATAAAAATATGGCTAAAAATATGGATATGGAAAAATATGGACCCCCCCCCCACCACCACCACTACTGTATTCACTACTTTATCTCCCACTAACGAATTATCACTTTCTGACCTTTCACCTTTACCACCCTCTCACATTAGCCTAAATCTTATCACCTCTCTCACACACACACACACACACTCACAATCTGTCAGACCCTATATCAATCAGCTGATTGATGCTTGGCTAATGCATGTGAATGTCAATGAGCAAACGAGCTACAACTTTATTTTTTATTTTGGTGGGGCAATACTGAGACAGCTGTACTTCACAGTTTGGTCCAGGTTAGGATCTTGTACGACATAATTCCTCCCAAACATCCATCTGCCAAATGGAGGAGCCTCAATCAGTGTTTGGAACTCAATAAGGCCCGTAACTGAGCATGTCGCCTACCACATTAGCAAAACATATCTGAGGGACAAGTATGCGTTGTGTGTGTACTGTGTGCTGGTCCCCTCTCAGATCTGCTGTGTCACGGTCCAACGCACTTTGACACGCTCTGGTCTGCTTTGGATGTGGAGCGAAAACAAACAAAGCGTGCTCTGGCTTCAGCTTTGTCTGTTTAATGTTCAGAAGTTGGTCCAAACAGCCAAGTAGACGCTGCAGAAGACACAACAACTTTCCAACAACAGCTCTGTGATGACATCATAGCGATCCATATTAAAGTCAGGCTGGAGTTTCAGACCAAAACTTTGTGTGTATCAGTTCTTGCTTATAAAAAGCATGTAAAAACAGGAATGCTCCATCTCTGTGCTTTTCTCTGGCTGTATAAGGGTTAACATTTAAATGGTCAGAGCTCACCTGATCTTTTCTCTGATATCGACTCCCCGTCCTCTATAATGACCCTCTATATCATGGAAATGGCTTGATCTCTTCAGTTATGACACACTGAGTGGGTATTCATTAACACTTGATGCTGATATTATTAAATTCTATTATGGCAATGGCTTCAGATGGTGTCTCCTCTGCAAGCACAGTACTGAAATCATGAGTGGGCAATCATGTCTTTGAGACTGGATGACTGTAAATACATTTTAAATGCACATGCTGCTCAGAATTAAGATGACCTTCATTACATCTGATATGGGAAATAAAAATAACAGAAGAGAAATGTCTCTGAGGCTTTCTCTATTTTGAGATGAGGCTTATTAGTCTCCAAAGCCAAACACTGGCCACAGTGCTAATTTGCAGATCTGTCCACAGAGTCCCTCTGGCCTTTGATGAGTCTCCATGTCTGTTAAGTTTTGCTTGGAGACAGGAAGCTCCCCGCGGTGGCAGGCGAGCAGGCTGGGGGCTGGGAGGCTGTGCAGACAAGAGAGGACCACAGTGTCAGGGGGATACATGCTCCTTTAACCTGTTATTGTGAACTCCCAGCAGCCCGGGCCGATAATTGCCACCTGTCTCTGGGGAAACACAGTCAAAAGCAGGCATAGGGACGGCCATTTTGTGTCTGCCGCTGCTCTTCGCCCCGCGTAGCCCTGGTCCTAATCCTGCCCTTAACCCTGATGGCTAATGTGTTTTCAATTTAGGATGATCCCCCACTACAGCCACGGCCCTAATCAACAACAGTTTGTACTGTAACCCTATCTGCCCTCACTAGGGCAGCGTCAGCCTGACTGGGCGCCTGCAGACCTGATGTGTCCAACAGAGCAACAGTGTTATGTGTGTATACGTATGGATGATATCATGTTTGTAAGTGAGGTCACAGGATGTGTACCTGATTCATCGTTGTTTGTCTTCCACATATGCAAAAAACAAACACACCAAACACAACACTCATGCGAGCAAGTTGCTGCACTGACCCACATCTTCAACTGTTCCTGCTGGATCTTAGTGCTGCGTTTGACACCAGCGATGACAACACTGGAATTAAAGGAACGGCACTAATCTGGTTTAAGTCATATTTATCAGACAGATTCCAGTTTGTTTGTCCAAAGGTGACTCCTCCATGCAAATTTCTGTTTGAGTAGAAGAAAAAAGGTCATATTTTTCCAGTGTTGGCTTCTCTGCACTGGTTCCCCGTAAAATCCAGAAGTCAAAATCCTTCTCCTTATGTAGCCCTTAATGACCAAGCTCTATCCCATCTTAAAGACCCCGTAGTACCCCTTACCATCCCAACAGAACACTTTGTTGTCAAAATGCAGGCTTACTTGTTCCTTGACTTTCCAAGACGTGAGTGGGAGGCAGAGCTCTCAGCCATCGTCTCCTGTGGGACCAGATCACAGTTTCACAGATTCATTATGACATCTGTAAGTCTGACTATTATTATCATCTTTATAAGAGCCAGTCTGATGCTCGAGTACAACAGGATACAGTATACAGCTGTTCCTGGTCTCTCTTTCTCCCTCTCTAACCCATTTCTCTCCTCTCAATCCAAACAATCCACCCTGAGTCTGGTTCTGTTGGAGGTTTCTTCCTGTTAAAAGGGAGTTTTCCCTCCCCACTGTCACCATGTGCTTGCTGTAAACTGTTGGCTCTGACTCTTTCAAGGCTGTGACCTTAGTCTGTAAAGTACCTTGAGATTATTTGTGTTTAAAAGTAACTTAACCACCTAAACACAAATATTTAATGATTAATGTAAATCAAAGGTCAGGGCTCTATTTTAAAAGTACCTAACAGGAAAAGAAAAAAAATATTCCTGTTCCCTGCTTTCAACAAATACCTGATGAAGTTCCTTTAGTTAATCTTAAGTGACGTTTTTACAAAGTGATGAATGCACTTATTTTTTATGTCACACCTAATTATTTTTTATTTTGCAAAGGAACTTGCTTTTATGTCTGAAGAAAGCCAAACGGCTCCATCTCAGATATTAGTCCAATATCTTTCTAAATCCTGCGGCCACTTCAGTGAATGCTGAATCAAAAGTTAGGCATGGAAAGGCAGGTGCGAATGTTTGTTGTGTAGGGCCTCCTTGCCTCTCCATCCATGAGCAGAACCCTGCCCCAAAATTAGAGTGTGGCCTCTAATGTCTCCCTGGGAGAAAAAGAGGCCTGGCTTTCGTCCAAGTCAGCACCTTTGGAAGTGCAGTCGTGTTACCACCACTAAATCAACATGTCAGCACCCGGCCCAGTGAACTTCTTCACCCAGACTCCACAGCTTACAGCTACCTCACACACCTAATGAATTGGTGTGAATGCCCATCTGTCTGCTAAAATGAAAAGGGGAAATGAGATATGAAGAGAAAAAGAAAAAAGAAGATATTTCTTTTTCAGCTGTTGCATGGAACATTTGCAGTCCACCAATATGATTATCATCACCAGACACAGACACACTGTATTAGTGCTGTAAGTTGAACAAAGAGCTGCTGTGACACACCGGCCTAATGCCAGGCTAACGTATCCTCGCCATCAACCTTGGCCCCTGAGTCCAAAATGGAACTGTCCCAGTTTGGGGGGCGAATTTGGAGACGGACGCAGGCGAAGGGCCACAGAAAGCCGTATGCTTACTCGGCAGTCTGTTTACATTCCTGAGGGTAATTTTAGCAGAGCAGAGCAGGGGGGCGACATGTCGTTGGGGCTTGTCAGTGGTCGACGGGCCAGCCGGCGCAGTGGCGGCACCTGGACATGTGGGTGGTACATAAAAACACACATACACACACACATGCACACACTCACATAGACCTCCAGCTGAAAAACCACTGGAACTCTTCTCTGTGTTTGTGCCACTCAATTATTCATCAAGTTTAGCGTGAGGAAAATTTTAAAGAAGCAGCTTGCATCTTCCACATGAGATCAATGGTTACTTTGTGACTGGACTGAACAACTAAAGAGAGACAGCATCTGGCCAAGAGGGTGTAGTGCTGCTAACAGGCCCACCACTGAGCACCATTAGCTATGGACAACACAGGATATAGCCAGTGTTTACACTGATGATCTGTGGTGCAAATCTAATTTCATTGTAGTTTTAAAAAATTTGCTAAGCAAACAAAACAATAACCTCAGCTCAAGAATCGCTGAGGGCTTCTGTGCGCGTGTTGGGATTTGCCTTTTTTATTACTCCCAGCCCAGAGTGTCCCTTCAAAGGGCAAGAAAGCAAGATGTCCATGTGTATTTGCAGTGTGAGTGCACGTGTAAGAGAGAAGGAGAGGGAGAGAGAGAGAGAGAGAGAGAGAGGGAGAGAGAGACTCAGAGCTTATCGAAACTAATTAGGCGAGGGATCAGGATGGAAGTTAAATACTGGGCTACATGTAATGAAAGAAGCAGAGTGGGGGACATCTAGGGGTCAGGCCCACACCAAACAGTGGTCCTCAGGCAATCTGGTATTGATTTTCACTCGTTTGGGGATGAAGGTGGACAGGGGGAGGGAGCCATGGAGAGAGAGTGAGAGAGTGAGAGAGAGAGAGAGAGATGGGGAAAGGCAGTACGGCAGAGTCTAAGGGTCTCATGAGTTGTCAACTTGACAGTTTAACCCCTTTTGGAGGAGAACAAACAAACAGAAGGATCTCCTGGGCTGACAGCGTTGATCTGTCATAGCGATGACACTGCAAAGCCCCCACACAATGCCCACACAGGAGAGGAGAGTGGGGAGGAAAGGGAGGGTGGGTTGATACAGATATGCACAGGCACATTCCCTAATGCCGAGAAAATAAGACTGTGATCTGCTGAGGATCTGGCAACACTCATCTAGCAATATCTGCACCTTCAAAATAAAAGAAGGGAGAATTCAACAACAAGCCTATAAAAAACACCATTAAAAATTAAAAGTGATCACAGATTAAATGTTTCTACTTTTGTGCATGATATTCTTATTACTGGTGTCTCACAACTGTGGTAAATGAATACACACATTCAAAAGGAGGGTCAGTTACATTTTGGTCTGCCCCCAAATCAAAAACTTTGTGTGTCTGTGATGAAGCAGTATGGATCACTGCCCACAACCACACACAGACACAGACACACAGATGTCAGCGCTCCTCTCTTGTCACTCAAACTTTGAGGGCCGTCACCCCGAGCACCTTCCCTCTCATGTCCTTAAACACTTGAAGACCCCTTTCACTTTTCCCCTCAGACTGCCTCATCGCTTTGTCACATTGCCAAAGGGGACTCCATTAGCTTGGCCATGCACAGAGCCCCCAACTCTCACTTACACTTAACACACACACACAAAACCAAACACACACACTCAGAGGGAGGCTGATCCGCGCAGCTAAGGCTGTCCACATCAAATTAGAGTGGCCCCTATTGTCCCTATTACGGCCTGGGAATGCTCCATCATGACGGATGCTACGGGGTCCCTCACTTGTCAGGAGTTGTCAGACAGATAGGGAGTCTGGATACACACAGCTGACAGGTAATCTTAATGTCTTCAATTAGCCCAATTAGGCCTGTCATAAACAATTCGAAAAGTGCTCGACCAACACAAACAGATAAACGCACGCACAAGTGCACACGGGCACACACACTCGCACAACGAGGTCTGCGGGGTATTAATGAGAAGGGTAATGGGTATATCAGTGGACGGTTGACTTGTCTTTTGTTTCAAGGAGGGGTGTGTCCCCATCCCTTGCTCTCAGCTGTGCACTGCTGGCTGCTACCTGGTCAGTTCAAATTGTACCATCTCCTTTCATTAGTGCATCGCTGCCTGAGAATCTGAAAGGCCGTGACAAAATTCATTTGAGACGAGTGGGAGCAGATTGCCTGAAGCAGGTGCTATAAGGGAGATAAAACAAAAGCAGCACCTTTGTGAAGCTCTGTGTGTGTGTGGATGTGTGTGTTATCTATCTGTGTGTGTGTGTGTGTGAAGGGTTTTTCCTGGTCTTCACATTCTGTTCTTTTCCCTGCTATGGTAAATGGGTAATGACATAAAAGTGCTTCTGAAAAAAAAGAAATAAAGAAAGAAAGAACAGGGACCAGAGGAGTCGGCCCAGCGTGCACTTGCAGCATTTACAAAGCTGTGGTGAAATCTAAATATTGTTTCTAGTGTGACTAAATAGGCCAACACCTTTCTGTGCTGAGGATGTGCGATAGCTAACATTGTTTGATTTGGTCTCTCCTTTATAATATCTTATCGCAGAGCGATGGTGACACCCACACTACATCACCAGCTTTTGTCCTCTAACCGTTTCTTTAAATTCATCTATTTGCATTCGCTATCAATTTCTTTTGCTCCAGGGACACAGGACACGTTTCAGGAACTGTGAAGCACAAGCTAATGTTTAAAACAGAGATTCCACAGTTTGCAAACACCAGAGCCGAGCAAAGTTAGCATCAATATTTGAACAAGAACTTCACATCAACACTGCCTTGATCTCATGTGCAGAGTCCCTGAAATGCCCCACATCAAGCAACAATGCTGACACTTTCAATGCAGTGCTTATACACCAAGTCTCTGGGCATTCTGGGCAATGTTGTACAAAGGCAAAAAAAAAAGAACAAAATACATCAACACTGAGGAATTCGGTTAAAGCCAAGGCGATATGCTGAATGGTGAAATCCCAAGGCACTTTCTCATTCAAGGAGTCAAACTGGGACGAGAAGACAAACCAACTGCTATCAGCAAGATCTGTGATGGACCTCTAACTCTACTTCTGATCTTTACCTCAAGTGACGGCTGGAATGCCATCTGAGGAGAAAAAAAAAAGAGGAAGGAATGAAAGAAAGAGAAAAGCCGTCACTGGGAAGTTGTAATAGGAAATTGCTCTTGGCAACTATTTGTTCAAGCACCAGATTTTTTTCGTCTTTATGCCAACCCAGCGAGCCCCCATTGGAAAACAGGGCAGGTCCCCCTAATGAGTAATCTATTTCAAAGCAGTCGTGTCTGGGCATGACAGTTTACTGAGAGGCTTGAAGAACTGGTAATTACCAGTGTTACGGGGCAATTAATGCATATTACACTGCGGCACTCATGGCGGTGACTGTCAGCTCCCCAATAAAAATGAGCACTCTTCAGCTAAAGGGTGACATTAATTGGGCCCTTAATGACTATGCAGAGGAACCAAGCCAAATAGGAACAAAACAGGGGAGTCGCTCTGACTCCAGCAGAGGGATGGAAATTGGACTAAAAATGAGATTAATTGCTGTTTAGAAAAAAAAGAAGGGAAAAAAATGTGGCGAGGGGAAGGGGTAGAAAGAGGTTGGAATTATAGGGTGCAGAGAGCAAGGGCTGCTCATACAGATGACAATTCAATTAATTATTTCATACTGTATTTTCTATACCTTAAGGAGTGCAGACAGGCCTCAGGCCCATTTCCAGGGCTTTGTCTTGATATCTTGCTCACTGCATAAACAGCTACACGTACATTTCCCAAAGCACCCACACACAGTGTCATGGTTCATATGCTAAATATAATGAACACATCGAAAATCTTCATTTACGTGAAAAGGAGCTTTCCCCCTTTCTGCTAAGAGGGATAGAAGAATATATATATAGCTGTGATGAATGTAAAGGAGATCAAGCAGTTAGGTCTTCTATAATGTGCAATAAAGAGAAATCATCTTCAGATGTGAGCATTGAGAGTTTCTAGGGGACACACTTCCTTATGAAGCCTTAGGCCTTAAGTATGTTTTTCCCACTTAAAACAGTCAATAAAACATTAACCAAAGCTTTAATTAAAAGTAAATTTGCCAAATTGCAGGCCATCCACCCGCAGAAATGTTTGTTTAGACGGAGATCAAGGATGTGGTGAAGCCAAGAGGTAATTCTGATTAATGTTGCTAAAGCTAGGCACGTACTGAACACCACCTGAATATGCAAGCCCCAAATCATAAAAATATCAGCATGCAAAACATGCATCATTTGCATATATTTTTGATTTTGGATTTCCTTGCTATTTAAATATGCAGTTAGAAATAGTCCAGCACTGCCTCTTGCGCTGTCACGCTGCACACTCACACTGTCATTGGTCCTGATAGAACTCTTCCGCTTCAAAGGGAGCTTTGCAATGGAGAAGAGAATGAGCAAATATTTGAATTGCAAAAACACATCATCTTCCGAGGGGAGAAAATTCAAGACAACTTTTTAGAGTTAAAGACACCCCCAACCCCCAGCAAGCTAACCCTCTGCACACAGCACAAAAAAAAGTCAACATATTCATAGCGTGAGCACTCTTCCTGCTAATTTACCATATCCAAATTTGTGTAATGGGATATGACACATTTTAGAGGGGATTGCGGGGAAAAAACTTTAATTTGAGGAGAGAACCATAAAATGTTTAAGCTGCCCCTGTATTTAACTGAAATCCACCACACAAATCCAGGTTCTCAGACAACCTGACATGGGTTTGATTACAGACTGAAGTGTAATTAGCTACTTAAGTTATCCTCTGGAAGGTTTTAGCAAGCAGCATCACAAACCTTGCTACCTATCTCAGCATTACTAAAGAAAGCCTTAGATTCTGCAGGAGCACCACATCCCTCAGGATTCAGCACAGCCAGTTTACATGCATCCACTCCAGGAGAATCTCTGACAGCTCCCAACTTTTGCAGAAGTTGCTGGAAAAAAAGTGCAATAAATAATCTTCATGACAAATCAATGATATGACTCACAGCGTATTTAAAAGTATGAGCTCCTCGATTTGATGCCAGGATAAATAGAACATTTAAGCCAAAACTTACAAGTCTGGCCACGAAGGCCATGAACAACATTAACAGCAATAAATACCCATCTTCAGACATCTGAAAAAACACCCCTGCAAAGAGGGAAAACACTCATCTCCTGTGTTTATGATTGTAAATTTATTTACCACAGGCTCAGCACTACCTTGAATTTTAAATCGGGGAAAGCATCTCAAACACATACTCAGAGACTGTCTAGGACACATGGAGAATTAAGTAAGTGGCAAAATAAACTGTGGAAAAAAAGAGCAATCGGCTACTGTTGGAGAAAAATTCAAGGCTACATTTTTTTTAAAAGCACATCAAATAGTTTGTTGATTCCTTACAGTAGTTAGAAGACCAATTGAAGTTTACTACATGTCCTTAATTTGAAATTACATCTAATCATAAAATACTTAAATACAAGTCAACCTGTAATCACACAATCACATTCTTGTCATCTCTCAACACACGGTTAGCATTATCAAGAATGCCTCAATGCGCCGTCCACATCACACCTCCCACAAGTCCAGCCCACTGGTGGCCTCTACTCCTTGTGAGCCGCCTACCTATGTGTAGACAACTTGGAGACAGGTCTGAGCAGAAATCAAACCTGAATGATGGATAGCTTTACTTAACAATGACCTCTGTCACTGGGTTCTTGCCCTAAATCAATGTTGGCGATAAGGGCCCTGCGCCAGCGCTCACCTTGGTATGTTCACTAGCAGACCTTATCTATGGCAGGAGGAAGCATGAGTAATAACCAAAGACAAGCCACGACAAAACCACTAACCCCACCTTGTCAAACATAATTTACAATGTATATCCCGCTGCCCCCCCCCCCCAGCTGTTAAAATAGTAATTATGAGAACCAGAGAGATTTGAGATTGTGCGTTTGCAAGATTAACCTGTTATAGATTGGTGGAAATGCCTTGCACATATCTTCAGTCCAAGTGAGGTTCATATTTAACAAGGAGACTGAAAGACCAAGGACTGACGTACCCTACTCCTGACAGACTGTAGAGCACACAAACACAGTCATTCAAAAAAAAAAATTATGAATAAGATCCTTAAATTTCAGCGCTGTCAGGCCTGTGTGGAGCAGCCAAACCTTCAGTGATGCATACAGGGAGAGGTTAAAGGTCAAAGTTGAGACAGGGGCTGACAGGAAATAGAAGCACAGACTTTATGAACATTACAGCATTGAGAACTCTGAGACCTCGCAGTAGTTTTTCATTGGACTGTGCACGTGATAAAGTGTGTGTGTGACATAGGGAGAGACACAGAGAGCACGGCGAGAAAGTGAGCATGCTTCCAGGCAGTCGCATCAAAATGAAGAGGGAGACCAAACATGACATCAAAGTTGCAATTAGCTGACCCCTTTCTCCAAGAGTCACAGTTTGAAAAGCCCTGCCTTTAAAACCCTGATTAAAATATGTTTGCTTTCTCATTCAAAATGACATTTGACAAGGTTAGTAATATTTCAACTAACTGCAAAAACATTCTTGTGGCCGTAATCCTTTTTTTTCCCATTACTTTGCAGGGGCGCAGGTAACCTCGGAGTGAGTTTCCCATGAACTCAGCGCTACAATTTGAAAACAAAACGGCCAAGGGAGAGAAGAAAAAAGGAGGAGCAGTTCAAAGTTTCACTCGCGAGTGTTTTGTTTCACCCGGACAGTTGAAGCTAAATGTTTTGCGATCATTATTCAAAGAATTTATCCCCTTTCTAATTCAAACCACAACGAATACTTAAAACAGAGCCAGTAGTCTTTTCTCTAACCGCGAGCTCCATCCTTAGCAGGGACTCAAGGGGGCTGAGGACTGTCAGCAGCTCTGGGGATAGAGTTCCTCAAACTGTTAAACCCCCTCATCACCAAATTAGGCAAGGTGTGGTTGAGTCAAAGGGAAAAGTAATCTAAAAAGTAAAATAATACGCAATTTAATGGTGCATGACAGTGTATACATATAACAGTGTTTTTTTCTCAAATGCGGGTATTGCAGTCACAACAACCGATGTTAAGCCCAAGTTTTACAGAACTGGCTACTAAGATTCAGCAAACTCAAATAAACAAATGTAAATGGTGTCTGAGACTGTCTTTGTCAGCGTGCCGTCCTGACAAAACAAGCTGCAGATAAGCAATGAATAAGGGGAGAGGGATCAGAAATGGTCAGGCCAAAACTCTGTGCTAAGTTAATAGTTTTCACATCCATTCCAGTCATAGGAGAAGAGAATGTGAAGTGTCGGGCTGGACAGTGAGCCAGCCCAGGCTTAGCTGCAGCTGTGCTCAAATTGAAGTGGCACTTTCTATCAGAGGCCTTTCGCCAGACAGCTCTATTCTGCCCTTTCACTCGTAACCCCCTTGACACACAGACACCCATCGCAAAAAATAAGAGTGGTCATTTAAAACACACAGCCGTCATTGAAGAGACAGATTCCGGGTTTAACACGGGGGAAGATTCATGGTGCGAACGTGCCAGCTGATGGAGATATCACTCAAAATGAGGAATACATTTCTGCGACATCTCCGTGGCGGCCGTTCAAAGAGGGGCGGCTCAAAGCCCAAAAACTCTGTGCAGAGTTTATATTTCACTTGTTCAGAAATGTATGCCTCTGTTATCTTGCATCGCTCGAAAGGAAAAGGATTGGGTATCGTCCGTTTCAACTTCCCGCGCATGATGAAACGTTACATCGACAGCGGACAGAGTTGGAATTTGGATTGTATCATTTCGCTGTTAACTCCTTGAGCTCTTGTCACAAAGGTTTGGTTTATGGAGCTCATTTAAAACACATAACGGAGCAAAAAAAAAAAAAAAAAACATATTAGCATTATTAACACAAGAGAGTGGAAAGAATATATTAGCGGTCATATTGGGCGCACATTTTTTCTAAGAAGTTTTAATAGGGTGCAGTGACCAAAAGCATTCTTTCTGAACATTTATAGACCTGACAGAGCTTGTGGAGACAAATCTGTTGACCTGATAGATCTTGTACATTAACTCCCAGAATTGATGAGCAAAATCAGAAGGTCAGCACTTGGACACAGGCTCCTCATGTGTCTTTGATTACACACTCCCACTAAGGGATAGGCAGGCAGAGATGTTTAAGCTATCAGGCAATCAGACCGCCGAGAGACGTGAAACTCAAACCAGAGACGGGAGAGGGAGAGGGCTGCCTGGGAACAAAGATGGGGGAAGAGGGTCCTGATGAAGCTCTTTAACAAATGCCAGGCCGGTGAGGAAAGACTCAGATGTGCTTGTATCTCTTTCAGCGTTTCTGGCAACAAAGCATTGAAGTGAATTAATACTGAAATATAAAGCAAAGTTCACAAAAACAAATACCTTTTCATCTGGTGTTTGAATTCAGTTACTTATGGGACATCAATCAAAATGACCGCCATGAGGTACAATCAGATATAGGTCTTACATTCCGAAACAAACACTTCAAACTATATATCAACATTATTTTGGGAGATGGATGAGGTCATATGGTGAATGAAAAATGTAAAAATAATGTCGTAACTAAAATTGATAGGTACAAATTCAAAACAGTGTGGCTGCTTCTGTCGTCATTATTGTGGAACATTTGCAGAAATTGATCAGTGTTTTGGTGATGCATATTTTTACAGGTTTCATTACAATGATTTTGTTTTTCTATAAAATCACATCTTCCATTTCAGCATTGTTAAGATAAATCTGAGGAAGCAGACAAAGCAGAAACTATTTCCCGCTTTGTTGTTAGGTATAAATCACCAGAAGCTTTTTATCAGGATCTTTCTGCAGAGGTCAAACTGAACAAGGAAAAACTACAAGGACCACAAACTCAAGTGTACGCATATGTATGTGTCTGTCTTTGGTCTGAGATTACATTTTTTCTGCTTGGTTGTTTCTTTTTTTGCAGATTACTTGACTGAGGAGACCGAGACAAGATGTAAATGTGCTGAAAACTAAAAGAAGAAGCTGAAATGGAGGAAAAGAAGCATGGGTGGTATAAAAAAACAAGGTTATGTGAGGGACAGTGGGCCTATAAAAAGAAGCCTACTGTCTAGGTTATCTATAAGGAACCACTTATCACAAGCGACCAGCTCCACACAGTGACTGATGGGCCTCCACAGACCATGAGTACTAGCACATTATCTGGTGCACACAGAGCTGCTCTTTAAACACAAAGGCAGAAATATGAAGCATTGTTTTCTTGGCTGTCATTCTGTAAAAATATTCTATTTATTTTTGGTCTGAGGAAAAAAAAAAAGAGTGTTTACCATTCTTGTGCCGAGAAATACAGAACACAATGCAGACCAACATATAAATTAAAGCTAAGATAAATTGGCTACCGTAAACCATTAATTTGTAGCGTGTAAGAGACCACTGACTTAAACCAAAGTAGCTCTTAAAAGGTTCAATTAAATCTTGTAGTATACAATTAAAAATGAGCACCAGTAGCATATGCTATACAAGGAGCAATGTCTGTCTGCAGTGAAACAGGTCATCCTGACAAAATCAATAAAAAAAAGAGAAGAAAAAATTCCAAGGAAATCTTAATCCTCCATAAAAAGCTGTTAAACACTTGCCATGTCATGAAGTTACACATCCAGAACTAAAATATGCATTCCTCTCCTATCCATGTGGCACATGGAGAAATAAAAGCCCTCTTTCTCTAAATCCAGTGTCCTTCCTTACAACACAATGTCAGGCCATACTGAATGATAGAAAAACAAAAGACCAAACTGTTCCCATTCATTTTTTTTTTACAACTAAAGAATGTGTTATTTTTCAGAGCTGTTCTTGGTCTCATTCATTTCCTGTGACAGGTCACTGGACTCATGGTCCAGTGCTCTCCTTAGGCCTTGGGAGGACACTGGAGGATGCGTCTGATGGCTCCTGGCCTCCTTCATCCCTTTCTACAGAGAGGTTAAGACGCAATTAAGCCCTTGGGTTGGGCAGCATTAAGGTGGTTTGGAAGCAGCTGTGGAGGTGCATGAAATCAAATACTTAAAGGCTTCATGAACCAAAGGCCCTAGAAAGCAATAAATATTTGTCATGTAGCTTTATGTGTGTGTGTGTATGTGGGGGAAATATGTTTATGAAAAATCCTCTTAAATTACTTTTAGCCTTTATGATAGATTCACAGAAAATATTCAGAGAAATACAAGAGCACAAACTCTGTATGACAACAGACGTCCCTAAGATCCTCCCCGTTATTGCTCGGTAACTTTCTGCAGATGTATCTATTCTATCTATTCAGGCACACACAGGACTTTGAGACATAGAAAGCTTCATGTATTGTGAAGACAATCTATTTGTCTGTGCTATCTCTCAGTCTCTGTGTGAAGAAAATATTGCTCCGAGTTTACACACTGAGTGTAATGTAGACCTGAACGTCCTTTGGGGGTCAGGCAGCTATCGGAATTCTCCTGTTAGATTGAGTTTTACAAAAAGCCTTTCTAATCCTTGCCCACTACTTTCTGTGTGTTTGACAAATGCTCTTGACTTTCTGCTGGAATGAAACCCACAAGGTCACTGTGGAGGGAAAAAAGGAGGAGAAGAGGGGGGGCAGCAAGACTGAGAAAATGAGGGAGTAAAAAAAAAAGTGTGTCTCTGAGTCTGATGACATACATCGTGAAAGCTGACAAAAAAATGTACGTTCATCTTGAAAAAAGTTCCATAGCAAAAGAGGAATTCATAGAGTAGACATGCTTGCAGCCCATTTTACTTGAGGCTTTCTTCTCCATCTCACAGTGTCACAGGCAAGCAGAAAGACAGGAGGAGGGATATATATCGCTGGGGTGCCGCTTTCTGTCCCGCTCCTCGTTTATACACACAGCGGCCGTGTCAAAGCTGCTCTCACACTCAATGGTAAATGACAAATTTGGATAATGCACACATACAACCCGACTAAAATAAATAGGAGACATGGAGGCTTAACCAGAGCTAAATCCTGAGGCTGCTGGAGACCTGAGAGTGCGGATTACTCCCCAGACGCCTTAAACAATGCACCCAAATGTGCATCCTTAAAAGCATGAAATCCTTGAAGCATCAGAGCTGGCTTGTCATTTGCCATTAATATTCCAAGTTGCTTGTGCTTTGGGGGCCAGCATTGCACTTGTGTGTGCTGATGTGCCCTAAAACAAACACTTCCAAAGCCCTAAAGGAACCACCATTGTGGATAGCTATTTTTCTAGCTGTGGAATATTCTAAGAGAGGATGTCATAACAAAGGAAACAATAAAAGAGGCCACGTTCCTGCACTGCATGGGGTAACCATAACTATAAATAGGAGGAAAGCAGTGTCAGAGGTGCTTAGGCTTTACCCGGAAAACTGATATTTGTGCATTCAAAAAAAGAGGAAATTAAGCTCTAACTAGAATTTTCCATTCATTTTAAGTCCATAAAAACTCTATAACCTTAAAACCTTATAACCCTGAAAAACCACCTCATCAACACCATAATAGAAAAGCCTATATGCAGTAAGAAAGTGGAACTACTATGTGCACACAAGCAGCTATTCACATATTTGCCACATCATACATTGCATCATTATGACTACAGCACATAAAGTTGTTGTTTTTTTTAAAGGCCACTAAAGCGATGGGATTCTCTTTGTTGTGCACATCTCTGACAGGGAGGTGAGGTAAAGTATGGCAGGGCACAGGTCTTGGAGGTGGCACATCGTCACCCCAGAAGCGCCTGTACCTGTCCTCGGGGACGGCCCTGTAATGTCCAGCCTCATTGGATCAGCAGCAGCCACAGCCTCTGGGTGCCCTCTCTCAGGTGACATCCCCTATCTGCTCTGGCTCTATGATGGCCCTACTGCTGAGGATTACTGTATATTACTCTAAAGCTACAACTGCATTAAATGCAAGCAACCACATATAGGTGCATTCTTCATACAAATTTCTAAATATGAGCAAATGCCTATCTCTATTTAAGCAGGCATACATCTACAAACTACCTAGATATGTAAGGATCTAGCTGGAAAAACCTTTTTCATATGAACTCAATAAGGAATGTCTCCAACACACTGTGTCGTTACACTCTACTAATTAAGCATTCCCATTGTCACTTCTTTGGAAGGTTCAACAAAAATGATGGACATGTCCATTAAAAAAGGATGACCACGTACAATATCTTGAATCAAAAAAATTAATTTGATGTCACAGATGGATTGACAATTCTGAGGCTGTAACAGAATTACCTTGCAATTTCAGCTGTAAATTCAACAGCATCCGGTCCCATGCATGATTGGAAAAAGTTCACAAAGAACTCGAGATGTCTAATTGCAGCTGTGTCAACAAACATAAAACATCACATAAATCAGATTTCTGTCTATTCATTAGCCAATGTGTCAGCAAGCAGATTAGTGATGTTGTAGGAAGAGTCTGGAGAGTCGTGAGAATTACGACTTCCTCATTAATTGTAGTTTTGCTTCCAATATGTGCGTCAAAAAAAGTGTTTCAAGACAGGACAAGCAGTAATCTCATTTGCGCAACACAGAGCTGAATGGAGATCAATATGCGCTCTTGGAGCCTGAGAATCTTCTGCTGGTAATTATGGGAGGACATAAATTAACCACATTTTACAAAATCACTAAAACAAAGGAGCCAGATGAAACACAATGGCTCTGCGTGCATTCAAGTCACAACAAATTTCCAAGTGGTCAAGCCAGATGATGTATAATGGCAAACACAAAAGTCTTAACCCCCATTTCAAATGAGGGAGAAATGAGGCATACTGTCCCATTATATTGCTATAAATCATTTTTTGTGGACGGCTGACAGCTTTTTATCAGATCTAACCTTTTCAAGCCTCCATTAAGAGTGCTAACATTTTCAACTCTGACACATGTACAGTTTACGAATATCACAGCTGATTTACTTTGGGTGGGGGCATGCTGGCATTCATGCTCATTTCCACAAAGGCTGTCCATTGTGCTGGACTGGGGTGGAATTGGGGAGGGAAAATGGGGAACGGACTCTAAATCTGCTCTATGTTTTCCCTTTTAATTTGCAATACTACAGTGCTAAGTAGCTGCTGAAAAGCTCTGTTGTGGTGAATTGTATTTTCTGATTTACTATATATTGATCCCTTCATGACACACAACTGCAGCACGGAGGGCCATTAAGGGCCACGCAGATCCCTCATAATCTGACAAATTAATGAGTGGACTTTCTCAGAGAGAGATTTTGGTTTGGCTTTGTGTCTATGCTTTGCTGTGAAAATCTGTAGTGTTAATGTTTTGACTGATTTTCTTCAAGCTGTGATGCACAGTGACAGCAATGACCAATCATCAGTAGATCCATCTATTGATCAATCCATGAGGCATTAAAACTAGTCCCCTATTCCAAACACACAGTCCTTTTGCAAGTGACTCCACAACACATTCACAAACCAAACCTGACAGGGACCACTACAGTATCATGGTCCAATTGTACAATAAACAATGACAAAAACCAAAATCTCTATTTCTATAGATTATTTGCAAGTGAGTCATAGTAACTCTAGGGTACAATATTAAGGGAGTTAGTACAGAATTGTAATTATCTGGATATATTCTTGTGTGTAATAAGCTCAGCTAATAAGACAAATAAAAGGTAGAACTTTAGCTGCTGCTATGAGAGTTATGGGGGGAACTTTGCCAACCATAATTGATTTAAGTACACCATAATCAAGAAGGGGCAGTTAAGGTGGTACCACACAAAGGTCCATATTTCATTACATGCTGTGTTTAACCTTACCCACTTCTCCTAAAACACACAAGAGGCTCATTATGTGTTTAATATTCACCAGCAGGTGAATAATTTTTATGCAACTCTGATAGTTGGACGAGATGGATAACTCAATTATCTGAACATCCGTCAGAGCAGAGGGCTCGCTGGCTCTGGAACGCCACCAGCTAAGATTGATGGCTGGAAGACACCAATAGCTGCTGCTTCGCCATCTCATCCAGGCACTGGGCCTGAACACGGCGTTTGATTCTGCAGAGGACCGTTTTTCTCTCTCTTTTTTTTCCATCCCTTTTCTCTTTTTTCTTGGGAGCATTGTAGGTGAAGCGTCATTACCCCTCACTCCACTGAAGAGGGGTTCATTATGGGGTTAGTGTGTTGGCAAGACTATTGTTTGGATGATGAATGCTGTTGGTGAGAGCTTTGGAGAGAAAATTAGTTATGTTTTTTTCTCCCTTCTACAAAAACATGTCCCCATAGCTCACTCTGAAATGCTTGAGGGCAGAGCAAGAACAATTAACACAAGCAATGGGTGAAGCAGTTCAGTTAAAGCAAAGAGGGAATTCATGAAAAATAAGCAAATCACTGGAAATGTCAATCAGGGGCAATGAAGTAATTACAAACACTGCCATGCAATTCCAAGGGCAGTCAAAAAGAAAACTGAAAGGTTTGGAGCGAAGCACTGTAATCTGAGTTTGAGGAACGGACAAACACCCTAAACATCAGCCCTTCAGGGCTTGTCTCATAAATTGAAACCCACTAATGAGAAGTGAAAGTAGGATGATGTCACCCCATCACTCTCCTGTCCCCCGTTTCTCTATGAGTTTATGTTTTTGTGACCACAAAGTGCTGACCCTGAATTCACCGCCTTCACTTTGCAAACACAGACAAATATGCACATGTGCACACACCCTTTTGTACATCAGACGATAATGCATTAAGTCTAACAATAAGAGAAAGATGAAGCACATTTGGAAATGTCAGCAGTAAATGTCAATTAAAAATTACAAGGGTGCTGGAAAAGGTAGGGTCTGAAGGGACTGACATTTTTTCTTTTTTGACATCACAATGTTTATCTGACTGGTCTGCTGGCTGACATGATGGGATCTACTTTGTCAGTTCCTTAATACACTTGGACAAGGCTGCCCCAGCGAATATCAATGAGAGACACCCGTGAGCAGATATGTAAGGCTCAGAGTAACCCTAATCGTATGATCAAGCCGTTAGTATTCTGATATTTTGACCGACTGTAAACTCATGCCAGGAGTAGCAAAAGGAAGACCGCAGACAGATTAATGCCATTTTCTTCAACCTAAACCAAAAAAGCACAATGACTTACACAGTGACATCATGATCTTTAAATATTATCTCATTAGCCATGGTCCAAAACACTGCTGGAGCTTAAACAAAGGTTTTTTTTCCATTCATCAAATTTCTTAGAGGTATTTAATGACGCCTAAAAACAGTAACCATCTGACTGGACCCATTTTTAAATTCACACCTCAGCGACTTTTAGTTCCTGACGTCAATAATGAATAATAATAATAAAGAAGGGAGAGAGAGATTTTCCTTCTGGGAGCAGACCATTTCCAAATAAAACTATGTTACTCTGAGAAAATAAAACACACCATTGATTATGACCTTGACCTCATCACCTGCATTGTAACTACTCATTGATGTTGGATGAGTCATTTTCGCTGAAAAATCAAACAACTGTTCCGCTCACAGCTTCTGGGTGAAATCAGTGTGTCAGTTCTCCACAAGCGAGGATAACATCTTCTGAACATGGAACCATTATTTACCTTTCTTTAATGTTTTTCTAAACACACTAAATACTAATACCTCTGCCATGAGAGATATTGCGACCTTACATTTTACATTATTTGTGTAGGCAAGACTCTCCTCAGCACTCCTGGCTATGTTTCTAACCTCTCTCTCCTCTTTCTTCTGGGCCTGCAGGCCGAGTGTTTTTTGTTTGTTTGTTTGTTTGTTTTTTATACATCATACTACGCCCATCCACACCTGACTTTATTTTTGTAAGCTTCTTTATTTATGTGCCGCCATTTTTGTTTCCTACTCTAAGCTCCTTTGTGATGACTGTAGGCTAAATTTACAAGAGAACAAATACAACAGCCTATTTAAAATAAAAACTGGAAGCAGGTGATCTATACTGGGAAAAATCTGGTGTAGATAAATCCTGTGCTATCTTATCAGTGATAGGCAGACAATAGAGAGATTATTTTAAGTTGGGGAAGTACGCATGCAAAACCACACATGAAAATTTATTCATAGTAAACAGCCTCTCTGTCTGTGTTGTGGTCTTGACAGATCCATGTGGTCCTGGTCTGGTGCTGTAACTCGCAAAACAAAAAGGGACAGAGAAAGAGAGTCTGGCTGTGCCTGAGATCTGGAACCTCCAGCCGTGTCACAACACTTCAGCTGGCCATAGTGGGGAGAATGGAGGCAGTTGGGGGTGCCTTTTGGACTTGGTGACTGGAACCTCACGCCCTGGGAGGCAGCAAGTGTGAAGACCACATGTGATCGACCACTAGCGCCCCAACACTTAAGTCACCCTGGTGACTGAGTACTGATCTAAATTAATTGGATAATAGCTGATGACATGGCAGTTTTCAGTGACATTAAATCCTTAATGTTTGACCTATCCAATTTATTCATTGGCTGGGACACTATATGGCATGTGTAGCCTTTAAACTATACAGTAACAGTACTAGCACATGAATTACTACATAACCTTATGACCCAGTGTAAGCCATGAGGGCCTGTTCCTGTCTGAAGGTTCTCATGACAACAGATGCAATGGATTAATCACCCATTTCCCAGCTTTCCTTCGCAAACAATATGTGTATTCTGGAAAACAATCAAGCTCACAGGCAGGCCATTCAGGCTCTAAAGGGCTCCAGTGACAGGGGTGGATGTGGAAGTAGTCTGATGTGCACATGTAACATATGGAAGTCTGGGGTTAGTGTGGCCTATGCCAGGGAGGAAGTGGTTAGTGCTGTAAGACAGATATGGGTTGCATTCATAATACTGAGAAAAGCTGATTGTGGTTTGTGGTCAAAAAGGAGAAGTTAGAAACAATACGCAGGCTGGGAAAATCCTAGTTGCAACATTAGATGGTCGATTCAGATAACGCAAATGAAAGAGAGTGCAAACAGAAGACTCACCTGTTCCAGTAGCTCCAGAACTGCTCATTAAGATAGGTGCGATGACTGTGGTCATCTCCGAATGAGGCTTTGCTCTCAATCCAGTGTACAATGTGTCCCTCTACAGCTTTTCATAAACAGAAACACACAGCAACACTCAGAAAATTGGCCACAGGGAAGCTACACAAGCAAGATCCAGGAGAGACGATGATATTTTTATTTTAAGTCCTGTCAATTGCCAAAAATGAAAGATCTAATAAGAGCATATTTTGAGAATTGCAAACTGTTTTATGAGAAAAAGGCACCTAGGTTTAGGAAGCAGTTATTTCATATGAAATAATAACATTTATAATACAAATACTAACCAATTGGAACCTCCAGGATGATATCAGGTGTTTTGTCATAGCCCATAGCTCTCAGTTGGTTTTCATCTAAAGGAGATAAAAGGCAGAATTTTAACATGTGACTGTTTGAAATGAGCATTACTCTTCACTGAATAAGTTCTATTCAGTAATCAGCCACATGTATGATCATCAATCACAGGCTTCTGACCTATCCACATTCACCAAGGTGCTGGTAACAATATCCCCTCAATGGTAGCAAAGGAGACGAAATAGCAGTAGAGGACAGGGAGCACAGTAAAACCATTAACTACATCTGCCACATATTCGCTTTCGTTGCACAAAAAACCGTAAAGCCCAGTTACAGAGCTGCTCTCCAGTTTGTAGTTTGGCAGCGCTTTATAAAATATACAGCAAGAGGACAAGGTTGGCATTATAGCCTCTGTAAGCCTGACCCCTCCCTGCAAACGCTGCAGCCATTGTCCTTGACTCCTGGCGTGCTTCGGCCATTATCCCACCAACACCTGATTTCTCCATTAAATCTCAGGCTGACCAGGTCATTCAGTTCCAAAGGCCTGCCTCTTTGTCTCCAGCCAAGCTCAACTAATGGGGCATGGAAGGGAATTGAGGAGAGATGGAGGGTGGCGGTGTCAGTGATGGTGAGGAGGTAGTATCAGCCAAGGATGGAGAAAGAGAGCCGAGTGAGGTCAGCGAGGCTGTAGGGGCCTGCAGAGGGGCATCCTGGGTGGGGTAATATGGGTGTGCAAGGTAGGATGGGGACCTCTATTCTCTCCCACTGGGCTGTTGACATTGTCATGTGGCTCTGATCGCCTTTTTACATCACCTTTGATTAAAATTAATGGGCCATCCCTGCTGTTGGGTAGCTTATTTCCAATCCATTTATCAGATGGGGGGAGGCTGCCTCAGTGGCCCTTGTGCCCCCCGAACTCTGACAGTTTTAGAACAGTCCTCTGTACAGCCCCTGAAGAAAGGTCAGCTCTCTGGGTCCAAATAAATGATATGGTCTTAATGACAGAGGGAATGACTTTTATCCTTCATCAGTCATCTGACCTAGGGGATGGTGATGGGATGGTGATGATAGGATAAATGAGATCTTGTTAGAACAAGATGATGTTGTTTGGAAAATATACTAAAAAAGCTCCAAAAAATAAAATTGCTAAAGATATTGAAAATCACAACCCTGTTATGAGTTTCTACTGGGTAATATTTCAGGAATCCCTTTACTTGTATTATCATATCATTTGTGTTGATGTGAATACAAACAAGCCTTTTTGACCAGTTTTTGAAAATAAACAAATTACTCAGCGGACCAAGCTGACTAACTAATGAAATATTAAGGGCTACTTTTGAAATTCTTTATATATTTGTACTAGTTTGGTGCATAAACACCAAACTAGTGCTTAGTTTGATAAAGGAGCCTGGGTTCAAATCAATAGGAGATAAGATCCACTGCATCAGTCACGTCCATGTCCTCCTTCACTAAGCTCACACAAAGGCAACACTGCCATGGCAAAAGTGACTTGAAAAATGTGATGAGAAGGTCAAGAATCGTCTTACCCAGGAAGGAAAGGTTCTTCTCCTTCAGTTTGTCACAGAGTAGCATCTCATGCTCCTGGCCAATAGCACTGAGAATAGAGTCAAGGTTTCCAATGTACAGCACAGAAACACCAGTATTTAATTTTCTAGCAGTGAAAAAGTATTCAGATTTTTAACCTAAGTAAATGCAGTCATACAGTGAAACAAAATCACAAGTAAATTGCTAGAATTCAGAATCTTCAGTGAAAGTACTGACAGCAGTAACAATGCTCATTATGGAGAATAGTCCCTTTCACAGAGTTATATATTATATACATGTGTTTTTAATTTAAAACAACTAGCAAGTGAAAGTGGAAAGTGTGTCTGTATCTGAAATGCATAAATAGAGGATTATACACATACAAACTATGAAAATGTTCATTAGAAGTTCCTCAAACTTTGATTGGCACTCATAAAAGGTTTAAAAAAACTCAAGTGCACTGACAGATGTTTCTGATTTTTAAAGAAAACAAAGGATTTTTTTTTCTTTGAACAAATGACCACATCTCAGAAGCAGTTATGACCTGTGTGGATCACAATCTGCAAACTAGTAACTATAGCTTTCAGGTAAGTGTATGAGGTGACAACATAAATTCACAAATATGAGGTGATGCAAGCTTGACCGTGCTTGTGTATGCGGATATCAGATCAAGTTAAGAATCTGCCTTTCTCCTCTATTGGCTTACTATGCAAAGTAAAAGCCAGTTCTCTTCATGTCGATGTATAGCGAAAGCACAGTCAGACTTCTGAGGTCGACCTTAATCCGCTTTCACAAGAAATCTCCAAAGTGCATTACGTAAATGAGGAAGACAAAACAAATGCCAATTTGGCAAAATGCATAGAGCGCTTGGACTGGCTGCCCTGCTCATTCCTCTAAGATCTTTGAAGGAAAATGCTTTTAGAATAGATGCCATTTTGGATCAGGATGCGTGATGCTTGATGCCACAGAAAGGGCAGGTATCATATATACAGAATTTCCCTGGCCAAATAGTTCCACAGAAAAAATCTTGGGGTATTATACTACCCTCAGCAAACACTGATCACTCAAAATGGCCTTTAATTAATACACACTTCTGACTCATCCATTAAGAGCCTCCCCTTGTATGTGTGGATGGAGCTCTTTGAAATTAAATAGTAGTGGGGCAGTTCCCATGAACAACCCAGCCCCACCACACACCAAACTCTGAACACAGTACCATAGACGTACATGTGTATCCTCATTCAAATAAGTCTCCTCCCCCACGAAATAGTTGGTCTGCTACCCAGCTGCTTACCCCTAAATAGCTTGAACTCCAAATTTGCCCCAGTAGTAAAGGCTATAGGGGGGGTATTTGAAGCTGGGCAAAGAAAGGGGGGAGGAAACACTGGAAACATAAGCAGTACAATTGCATTATGAATAAATAAAATTAAACCAATGTGCAATCAAAATTAATAATTCAAGTCAGAGTGATGAACTCTCCATGGTGCTGAACAGCAGGATGATGATCAGCCAAATACAACCAAATACAGTAATAATCATCAAATATCAAATCATCTGGGTTAAATAAAACACCAAATAAAAGAAGAACACATCAACCACCATGAGGCCTATGAATGCTAATTTTTTTAGAAGATTGGGTCTGATCCACTGCATGCACATGGAGATGCATTTAGATCAGTCTATTCTCTCCTCCTCCTCCTCCTCTTTCCTCCATCACCTTCCAGCCCCTGTATCGGTGATGGTGGGATGGCAGGCAGAATGAAACACTTCCTCTGTGAAGCAGAACTTTTATGTCAGGTGAAGCCAGACACATCTCATCCCCTTCAATAGCTCCTCGTCAATTTCAGGCTTAAAATTTTATGGGATAGGATACTGTTTGATGCAGTCTACCAGCGGTCCATAACAGCAGTCATTTATTGTGCACTGAAAAAGAGGGGGAAGAAATATTATGGTGTGCGAAAAGGGTGGGTGGGTGGGTGGGTGCTTGGGGGCGAGGTGAGGGAAGGGAAGGAAGCCCATGCGGTGCTTGGGAAAGGAGAAAACACAGGAGATGCTGGCAGATTGGCAGGCATGACCGCCGGCTCTCACGTGACCTCATCAGCAAACATGAGCGGCTGATGCTGTCTATCAGCCAGGTGCTACATTTAAAAACTCACTGTACATAGGCAGCAGATTCATTTCATGGAAAGGGGGTAAGGCCAGAAACATACGTACATTTTAACCACAATAAATAACATCAAATACTTTGAATGACTTCCTATACTATTTACGATATAAAAAAAAAAAAACTTACTTGGTAGATGTTATTGGCCAGAATTCGGTCTGGAATCAGCGATGGCTCCTTAAGCATGCTGTTGACAACTGTTTTAGAGGCTAGGAACAAAAAAGAAAGGCAAGAAAGAGAGAGAAACAAATACAAAAAATACCATTAGGCAAAGACCAAAACATGAGAGTTTGTCTAATGTCATATAAATGTAAAAGAAAAAATTCTAATTGCTGCAAAAGCAAACAATTAAAATATAGACACAAGAGACACGGGACAGGTTTGACAGGCTGTAATTCAGCACGCCACTGTTAGTGCAGTATTTTCACACTAGTCCATTAGATGGCTGCTTGGTGTCTACACAGATTTTCTATAGATAAATGTTTCAGTCCAGAGCACAGGAGCCCCATGTAGTTTATCTATGTTATGAACGCTGACTATTCTGCATCTCTCATCCCCATTCTTGCTCTACTAACATTATAAATCAGAAAAGGAAAGCCTGCTGGATTGATTCGCTGCTACTGCAACAGCAAAAAAATTCCTTAAATCATTTCTTAAAAAGATCTGGATTAAATGGATTGTATCATTGTGTGACGAAATGGTTGAGGCACGCCATTTTAGTGATATATATACACATGGTCCTGACAGACTTGCAGGCAATACAGACAATACAAGGAATGTTTCTATTCACATCTCAGGCATGGACGGTGCCTGAACCAACACTGCATGGAGATCCCCAAACTCATTTGGAACACTGTGCACAATATATAGCTGTTAAAGGCAAGACAGCTTAATTTGAGGATTGATAAAAATGTTAGTTAAACACTGCAAATGAACAGGGATCTATTTAAAATGACTTGGGTGTACACTTAAAAATGCTAACTGGATCATTAAGCGTCTATTAAATTAATTTCATTAAGAGAGTGGCATTCAGAAGAACATTTAAAAACCCTTAAGACCACTCCGTTCTGTTCCGTCTTCCCCTTTGCGTTTCATTCATAGGCATTACTCCAAGAGGAAACTACGCTATCACAGACAGGACAAATAGTGATGTGATCCCTCATCTACCTTATGATGAGGAGGGTGGAAGAAGAACAAAGCACATTCAGTGCTCCCTCCTTTCTTTCTGTTTCTTCTTCTTTGTCTCCATCTTTCTTTGCCACCTCTTTTTTTTTTTTTTTTTTTTTTACACAAGTTGCTACCTCCTTTCTGTTTCAGCATCTCCTCTCCCAGCTATGGTACTCCCCCAGCCCACCCCATAACCCCACATTCCCTCTTAGAGCTGCAAGGCACAGGGCTGTGCTTTATTTCTTTGCTCATTTTTCTCAGAGATTGGTACCTTCACACGCAGATCCATACCATGCTCCTGTGCGGTGCAGGCGGCGGTGAAGAAAGAGGGTTATATTTTCCCCTCGAGTTAGGACACCTCATGACAAATGATAATGGATAATCAATAAAGCGGGAAATATGAGGCAGCAAACTTTATGAAGCCAGGAGACATATTACTCCCCAACAACACTGGTTTCCCTTAACAAAGTCACTACTCGACTGTGCCTAATAATCTGAAGGAAAATCAAAGGACCCGCAACCACATCAGCAATATTGGCAACTTATTCCACTTTAATGGCATTTTGATTGATTTTTTCCCTCTTCCTAATGGTCGTTTTATAGATTTGACGCTGCTTCTGCAAAACAGTAGTGTGTAATAAACCTCCCCGAAGGCAAACGGCAGCCATTAAAGCTCTTGTCTTACTAGTGCTCATAATTGGAGGTTGACCACCAACACATTTTGGTCTCTCACATAACACACACAAACGCACACTTCCAGGACTAGACTTTTCTCTCTCTCTCCTCGTCTCTCCAGCCCTTTGATATTTTTGGTAGATGGCCACAATAAGTGACAGGATCCCTTTCTCCTGCTCTTTTCTGAGCAATGGGGTTAAAAATAGCTATAAAAAGGTGACCTTGGCGCTGACATTGTGGAATTTCAGCCAAGCATTGACCTGATGAAAATGGAAGGCCAGGCCGCTAATAAATCAGGATGCTTTTAAAATGAGTTTACCCTAATGCTCATTCATCACTGGCTGTAATGCCATTTGCAGGCCCAGGATTCGCTGCTGTGCACAAACACAGCAGTAAATAACAACAGGGCCCTAGCATCCCTCGCATCGTTGCAGCCTCCAACATCAGCATACATTTATTAAAGACGCCCCCGCCTTGCACGGCAAGACTCCTCTATGACACCCTGAGCTCCACTCTGCCACACACACACACACACACACACACACATTCTGTGCTCTTTAAGTACACACTCCAAAGGCACACACAGACGCACACATAAAACACGTGCAGGAAAATAAAAAGCATAATCTGAGGAACACCAGACACAGAGAACAAAGCCCTGCAGCACGACTTTGCACTTGTAAACATTCGCCAAATTTACTGTAATTGTCCCATGTTGGTATAAATTCTGACTAAGGTACCGTATCACGTCGTCAACATCTGAAAAGAAAGAACAGAGAAAAGGAGAATAATAGATGTGAAATGCTACGCCTCCATCGGGATTTGCTAAAGAAAACAACCAGTGTAAACAAATCACAAGCCTGTTTTCATATGCAATTCTAAAACAAGATAAACTATATAAGCAAGGTAACAGCATCCTAACCTTGGCTTGATTTTTCATTGCTTATGTCATTTGTAACTACTCTTCCTCTCTCCACTAGGGTGAAAAAGTCATTATCTCAAACACAAAAAAATGTTGAGAAACCTCATTAGATAGCAACATTTGTTGAGGGAGGACCGTAATAAACAGTAACGGATGACGATTGTTATTGCCCCTGACACTGATGAGCTCCTCTGCAAGTTTGTTTATTAATTAAAAAACCCACTTTTGTCCACGGGTGGGGGGTGCTACCCATTTCCTCTATACGTCCCCCTTCCACCCACACTCCCCATGCACAAGCCATTGAGCTGTGGAGGGGCACTCGTTCATCAAACTTCATGGAGCAAGGGAGAGACAGGTCCTGATAATGTGCGCCGCTAAAGCTGATTTTCCATGATGAATCTCGGAGCATATAAATTGGCTAATATCTGAAAACATTTACAGATACTAGAGGAATTGACTACTTGTGGGACATGATGGATGAGGCTCTCCGACGCTGGCCGACAGCTCTGCAAATCTCTGCGGCTGCCTAAAGCCCTCATTTGATTTTCCAATTTACTCCTTTTAAATTTATCCTCCCGTATTGAAAAAAACAGAAGATGGGGAACAGAAAGAGAGAGAGAGAGAGAGAGAGAGAGAGAGAGAGACAAGAGGAAGGGGGAGGGATGTGTGTGTGTGTTTTTTTTTAAGATATCTGTGGTTGTGTGTACGTGCTAGTTGATGATATGAGGTGGTATCTCCTGTGCAGGAGGAGCCCAGTCCCTGAAGAGGTTACTGGGGCAGAACTGATCTGCTTCCACCTGATTCTCCCTGATAGCGGTGAGATGAGACTCTACATTTCTGTGTGTGTGCGCGTGCGCACGTGTGTATGTGTGTAGCAGTAGTAATAGTAGATCTGGGGAGGCACTGCTATGAAGAGAGGCTTCCTAGGTCAGGCCATTAGACTGTGGCAGAGGCTGACTGGAGCTTCTCTGCTGAAAAGGAGTAATTAGTATACTTGTCAAGTGAAGTGCTACGCCGCTGCTTACCTCCCCTTGCACCCACCCATTGCATGCATACAGAGCTGCACAGAAACACTCACGCTCCCTTTGCCTCCTTACTCCCTCCCTTCTTGCTAATGAAGTGCCCTTGCTCTCATTATTTGAGAAAAAGGCTGCATATAGCCTACACACCGGCTCTACCACAGTGGAGAGGTGAGGGAGAGAGGAGAGGAGCACTTGAAGACAAGAGAGGAGGAACCATAACAATCACAGTGGATACTAAGATGAGATTTTACTGGATAGAACATAATACAATATCAGTTATCAACACGTCTGATCTGCAAAACACTGAAGCCATTATGAATTCTGTCAAGGAACCACAGGATCATAGGAGACGCTAACATTCTCACAGTGTTAACATCAAACACAGGACATTTATAACCTCGCGTACAAGGCTTCTGTAAAGGAATGTGACAATAAATCTTAAAGGCGGTCGAATCACATAGTTACAAAACATGGAGCAGCAATCTAATCTGGAGCTGGGCCTTGGGAAAATGGAAAAGGTCAAATAGCTAGCAAAATTGCCTCCTCAAAAAAGTATGTCTAAATCTAGAGGCACATCAACTCCTGTCAAAGGAGGAATAGAGAGAAAGATGAAGAGATAGCAGGAAGGGGAAAAGAAAGAGCAGGAGCTCCCCCAATGTGCCTGTTGGTGACTTCAGAGAGGTAGAGTTGGAAAGACAGTATGGCTACAATGCAATTTTAAAAATTCACGGAACATATCAGGCGTTTGAGACATGTAGTGTGTGAACATGATGTAAGTTTCATCCATTTAATGATGTTTGTCCATATCAAACATCAGTAGTGTCAACTTTCCATTTTAAAACCATGAAATGTACTTCAAGTACGTTGCCCCTCAGTTTGATTACTTCATTGCTGATACTAGTGAAAATTTCAAATATCACTTTCGAGTATTTGTTGTGATCATCAGTAAAGCAACATGTCTTTGTTCCAGTGAAGCAAACGTGAAGCTTTTTCCTACTTTTTTGGACCATCTTTTGTATCATTTTATCATCACTTATAATTTACATTAGAAAAAAACACTTCAAAGTTTGTTTCAATTTGATTCAACATAACTTTATTAAAATTATATACAATTTATATATGACATATAAATTATATAAAAAAACATATAAATTGTAATTTATATCTGTATAAATTTTAAAAGTAATTTGACGATATATTAACAGTATAAGGTAAAAATGACAAGATAATATGAAGACCAGATACACAGAAAAGAAATCTGTAATGAAAACTTGCCTTACATGTGCTTGTAAATTTAACTGTCACATTCACACCCACTATTTTTATGGACATCACTCCATAAAAACAAACAACCCTGAAAAGCAATTCTAAAGTACTCTGTATGAGGCGATGCAAACCAAAATCATACGTAGCTCAGCCAATAGTGGATATAAATGGTGAAAAGTTCACGTGACCTTTCCTCCCAACTGCCCAGTCTGTTTTCATGAGACAAGGAGCATTATGGATGTTGATATCATATTCAATACGTGATAAAACTGCTTTGAATGTATTGATTTATTTACAAGCGCCACCAGATAGTCTTTCATTCTGCGTGACTGATGCTCTCGCCAATACTTTTGCTGCAAGGACAGGGGGAGGCAGCCAGTTGGTGGTGTCATCATGTTGAGGTGTGGTTGGTGGTGGTGGTGGTGGTGGTGGTGTGTCTGTGTGTGTCTACTGGGAAGGAGGGGTGGGAATGGGGGGGGGGGGGCAACAACAAGCGAGCAAAACAAAACAAGGAAGGGACAGAAAACAATTTAAAACTCTGTATTGATCCAGCACTAGTGATTGTACATATATTCCACAGTCCCAAAGGCCCCATTCCTGTGTCTCTTAAATGCAAAGAGAGAGAGGGAGAATAAAAAAACGATGGTGCTAGGCAAAGGCAAGCCACTCACCCAGTTGGGGGTAATGTCCCTTATATAGAAGTCTATTGATCTTTGTAGTGTGCCTGCCTGCCCTCCCTCTGGAGTCTGACAAAAAACACACAAATACTCACACACGCAGACTGGAGTGCACTCTGGGGCTGGTGGTGGGGGTGGGGGGTGGGGGGCATGACAGATACGCCTGCCAATAGCACTGAACCAACCTGTTAGCTAATTGCCAGCAAAGACAATTATCCTTGCATTGTTTCATAATGGAAACACATTAATGGAGTCTAATATACACACAGGGAGATTGGACGATCTGACCGTGCAGCCCATGTGTGCAGCAATTCATTTGTAAAGGCCGAGCAGGTCATGAGGAGATCGCAGAGAAGCTCTTTCAAAACAGAAGTCACCCTCACAGTCACTGACTTTACAGCTGGCAGCAGTGCAAAGGTGCAGCATAATGACATCTTCATTTGAAAATATTTCATACTCAGAACAGTCAAGCAATTTTACCAGATAAAAATTTAAGAGAATTTTAATCTGATCTAAATCAAAGACTTTTTGAAACACAACACGTGGCCTTGGTTATGCTGATATGAATCTCTGATTATCCTGTAAAAGCCATCTAGACTCTGTGAAATCACTTTCTACAACAAGAACCGCGACCATGACATTACTCACTAGCCTGCAAACACTGGGATGCTGCATGGTTACAACGCTGTTTTGAAATTAAACAACGATCATCCAGGAAGTTTCATCTGCTACAAATCTATTCAGAGTAATAATAAAGCATGTTTTCACTGTATGGAGATGGGGGGGGGGGGGGGGGGGGGGGGGGGCATGCAGTGTGTGCTATTATCTGAGACGGAGTGCTTCTCCTGGATGGATGCCCTGTTCTACAAGCTGCTCAGACTAGTATTTTGACAGGCAGTGGATAACGGTGGGTCCAAAGCAATCACATCTTTGACTTTGACAAATGGCTGTGCTGTGGCGAAGTTGAAAATAACACACATCCACTTTAATCTCTTTCTTGATTAAATTGGAAGCACGTCTTTTTGACATCATGCGATTCACTCTCAAAGCACTGACTACTGCACAGACACACACGCACATACTCAAGATATGCCCATTGAAATGACAGTGAACCATGTGTGCATGTAATACTGGGAATCCCAGAATGGAAGAAAAAAAAGAAAGAGAATGTGTGCATCTGCAAATTATGGCAGTATCTGTGACAAAAAAAGATGCTGAAATGAAAAACTACTAATCAGAATGGACACACTTCCTGGACACTATCTTTGCCATGTTTAATGAAAATATTTGCCTCTGAAGTTTGGTTCCCCCACAACATATCCCTCAGTACTACCAAAGCATGGTTTGCTTTTTCTGCGACACTTCCCAAGCCAATTTCCCAGGTAGGGACAGAGAAAGAGAGGGGGATGAGGGAAGAGAAGGTAGGAGGTAGATGGATGCATTGGGGGATGAACAAGGGTGTGGGGAGAAATCAGGGCGTTATAAATAACACTGATGAGGTGAGCTAGCATTGATCCACACTGCTGTTGAGAGGTGGGTGGTCCTCCCAGTGCTTAATTGCCAGTCATGTGCCATGGGATGCAGCTACCACTAAATGTGGTCTGTCTCTCATTAGGCTCGGACAGGTTGGAAATACAGCAGCTAGAGCTGGAATTGGGGCTCAAACAGAAAGAGATTCAAAAGACAAAGTGCTACAATTAAGACTGATGGGGGGGATGATAGAAAGCACAGAGTGAGGAAATGGGAAAGTGTTACTCACGCATTCCACCCTCCACGTCCTGAAGGAACCTGTCCAGGATGATACGAGCCATCAGTGCAGGAGACAGATCCACCTTTACGTAGATTGAAAACCAAAAAGAGAGAATTAGCCTTAATAAAAAACAGGGTATGGCGTCAATGGGGATTTAATGCAGCTTCAAAACATAGGAACAGTGGAATTGTTATTCCTCTCTGGAGAACTGCTCCATTTACAAGCCATTAGACTAAATCTCACATATCCAACAGGAAGTATGGACATATTTCTAAGGGTCTAAGAATATGGCAGTAAAATTACTCAGCCAGTCTAACTTCGGCTGATGTCACACAGATAATAATGACTGCAATGATATTATTACGTTTTCAAACCTTGACCCAACTTTCGACAATCCCTGTGCAAATTGTTCTTTGAAAGCCTTGCTGTGCAATAACCTTTCCCACAGGAACGAGAGATCGCCTATTACGCAGCCAAGCTGAACTGCCTTTGCCTCTGTCAAGCGGACAACTGTACTCTCTCATCTTGTATGAAAAAGCAGCACATGCCATGCCCAGGCTAGAGACAATGCAGAGCTTTAATCATAGGATGATCACCAAGGCAAACCTGCAGGAACCAACAGGACATACCAGAGGGGACTGTGGGAATGCAGTCCTTAATAGGAAGGAGAGAACCTATGGCTGCAGCACTCTTTGAACACAAAGACACCTTGAGAGGTGTGCAGTGTTTTTGGTCTGAGAGCAGAGAGAAGCCCTGACAGGTAAAGGAGCACTAATGACTGAAGTTGTCTACCTGACCACAATACTATTACAAAGCCTTCCCGCTCAGTAACAACAGTATTGTCGTTAAAGTGGTAATATCATCATGGTGTGCACTGAAAAACCAAAGCTATTTCCAAGGCCTGCACGATGGGAGGGTTATTATCCATTTAGATTAAACAGACTGATGTAATGTGAATGCATGTATGATGCCTGTATTGGCTTTAAAGGTGAACTAGGCTGATGGAGCAAAATAATTTTTTTCAAGCGCTGCATTTGACCTTTATTTAAACAATATAAGAAGACACATTAAGTCATTCACTTCTACATTTCACAGTCTCTTCAGCAAGGAGGGAATTAAAACATTGCTTTAAGACTTTGCCATTCCTAGCCAGCTTGTTATGAAACACAACGCACTTACAGCCAAAGATCATTTTTTTCCCCTTGTTAGCATAATTGGGGACCAAAAGTGAATTTGCCCTCAGCCTGTAGTGAGAATGGTGTGTTTCATCTTTTCTGTGATGCTTTCTGGTAACGCTGGGAGCAGAGAGGCTTCTGTCTAAACAATGTCTTCTTCCCCGCAGTAGTATTTGTTAACATCTCCATAATATTGCACTAAGAAGGCAGCTTGTAAAAAAAGGCCAAACATGTCTATAATAATTAAGGGGTGAGCACAGAGTTTATGTCTTCATTAAGGCCTCTGATAGCATTTCAGACTTAGCATTTGTAGCCCGCAGCTAGTTTTCTCTGCTCTCTCTAACCCTCCTCATTTTCTCTTCCTGTCTTCTCTCGTCTCTCTCCACTCTTTGTGCTTATTGGCCTGCTCTCCATTCACACCTTTGGAAAACAAGAGAGTATCAGATTCGTGGTAACCTGCATCAGGGCTGACACATGAAAAATGGCAACATTACCAACAGTGGCCCAGGCTGAATAAGGACCACCTGATTAGTTCAGGTACTTGCCTCTCCCTAATTTTCATATTAATCATGAGTCTATCTCCATTCTCAAATCAGACTGCAGCACTTCATGAGTTTACATGTGACTAAGATTCACAGAGCCTTGAATTCAAGCTGAAAATAATTATTGCTCAGAAAAACTGTGCTTTTATTGGCCCACAAAGCTAAGGTGTGTCACATACAACACAGCATAACTGCCCCTGCCCTGAAGCCTTTATGTTTAAGTAACCTTTAGATAAAGATCAATATGAACAACAAAAATAACAGCATGATTTTGGACCTTCATTCATGGCTTTTTCTGGGGGCAAAAAATAAATCCACGAACAGTTTTCATCATTGTTAATCATTTCCCTCTCTTGGAGATATATTGTCTCATAAAGGGATGAAACTACATCAATTAGCGATCTGGGAGATCATGAGTGCTTGGTTTAAATGTTAAGTAGCATATTAAAATGACAGTTAAATGGTTCATAGACAGTTATCTCTGAGCTGAATTTAATCCTTTGGAGAAAAAAAAATCATGTGTCAATTAAATGGAGAATGAATAATGGCAGTGAGCTTTGAGGTGCCACTGATGCATGTGAACTACTCTTATTTTAGAAGAAGCCCTCAAATCTCACTGCCTGGCATGAGCACCAATAAAAATTTAAATGTGCTTTTAAATGTTTTAAAAAGGTTACACAGCCCATTCTAACAATCAAAATAAGAGGGAACTGCAAGAGTAACAATGTGTTCAAATGACACATAAATTAAAAATGCAAGAATTGCAGTGTCATGAATAATCCTGTGATAATCTGAAATGTACTGCATCAATTCAGTAGTAACTCAGCTAATACAGCTTCACTGAGCTGGCGCTAGATTGATTCTTTGCTACTGTACTAATGGAAATGATAATTTACGGACTACACAGTGTAAGAAACACTAGTGGCCTCTGAGTAGATTACTTTTCACTAATGTGAAATGCAGAAACTTGGTCAAGTGAATAATTTAAGTGCTTAAAGCACAAGGCTATTTTATAACAAGCACACAAACACCCACCATTTACTATTTGAATTTTGCACCACTTAATATATTGGACTTAGATCCACATATAATTATTTGTATTTACAACAGTTCCTACATCAACCAGAGTCCAAATCCTGCACTGACCTCAAAAAGTAAACAACTGATGAAGTGATGAAAAGAGGAATTAACCAATGACCCTGTCCTCACCTGTCCGCAGTTTGCAGCAGCTCTGCCTCAACTGCAATTTGGAAAATTACATAATAAAACACAAAAAGTATTTTCACATCTGCTTAATGGGGGTGAGAGCTAATTGCATCAAATAATTGATAATGAAGCAGACTATTTTACCAATTTGTTAATAACTAACAGACGAGGGGAGTTTAAAAAAAAAAAAAAAATCAAAAACTGCAGCCAACATCTATCAATCCATTATGTAGAGAAAAGT